>OX376191.1:15827942-17084608 GCA_947363905.1 Lithophane semibrunnea
CTAAATTTGGAAGTGTGTCAATTTTGTCCTCCAATATTGAGGAATATCCTGACCAATCAGGGTTACACAAATTATACCTCAAGAGTACTCGGACTCGATTTTTCTAAATAAGTTTTTTCAGCCAAAGATATTATAATTGGGTAGTGGTCGCTGCCATGCGACAAACTGATACACTCCCAAGGACATGACGCTGCAACATCCAGTGAGCAAAAGGTGATCTCTACACAGCTCTTATTCTGTCCAAGAAGGGACCTACGGATTGGGCAACCAGAGTTCAATATACACAGGTTAAGGTCATTCAGGATCTCAACTAAACCTTCTCCAAAAGAGTCGCAACGTTCAGAACCCAACCTGAAGTGATGGCAGTTGACGTCCTCCATGACAGCACAGGGCCTTCTATGTTTTCCAAAGTACCTTTTAAAATTGGAAAAAAGCTTTAATGGGGGTGAGCAATATAAACGGATAAGAGGGTTATACCCTCTACTCGACCAGCCACAATACTAATATTATCACCTAGAGGAGGCAGAGATACAACTACAAGCGGTACACGATTTTTCACGCAGAGAGCCGACCCGCCATAGCAATCAGATCGGTCGCATCTGAGAATATTAAAGAAAGGGACATGGAAACTAAGACTCGGAACTAGCCAAATCTCAGCGAGGGAACAAGCTAAGGGTTTGTATGTGTTCAAAAGGAATGTGAGCTCGTGCTTCTTATTAAATACGCTCCTCACATTCCATTGAAGGAACACCAATCGAGCCATTATTATGGGATCACAGTGAATTAATAAATAAAGTAGCAACGTTGGACGGTAATTGAGTTTTATTTGATGAAGACATTAAAGTTAATAGGAGTTTACTAAGAAGTTCGATTATTGGAGACAAGTTGTCAGGAGATTCTGTTAATTGAGTATTGAGAGCGCAGCAATTAGGCTGAGAAGATTGGGGAGTGCTAGAGAGCTACTGATGAGCTGTTTAATCATAGGAGGGAGAAAGAGGAGCATGGGTCTTTGGCTTAAGAAATACAGTTTTGCGGTATGACTGAGTCTGTGATTTTGCAATGTCTGCGTAACTACGGGTGGAAATGGGAACAGTTTTACTTGCTTCTGAATAAGACATCACTTTCTCAGCCATAATTGTCTAAATAGTTTGTGCTGTACTCCAGACAGGCCATGCTACCTGCAAAGTGACTTCCAGAGCACAACACGCAGAAAGCTTCGCTCTCAGTAATGCAACAACCATCACTGGGGTGATCATTGCCACACTTGCTGCAACGGGGTTTGAAACGACAAAGGGAATATACGTGACCAAATCGGCAACACTTGCGGCATTGGATGGTGGGGTAGACATACTGTTCTACAGTTAATGACGTATAGAAACAGAAAATTCTTGGTAGAACTTGGCCATCAAATGTGATGACATAAGTTTCTGTGAGTCTGTTTTCATTTAAACCGTCTTTGATGAACTTTCTATTAATTCGCCTAACTTTTAAAATTGGACCACAGCCTGCTGGAACTTTTAAATATGACAAGACTTCCTCTTCCGAGAAGTCAGTAGGAATGCTAGTCTCAACACCCATATGGGTTATATTGAAAGACGGAATTACCGCCTCATATAAATTTGTCCCTAAAACTTTATTTGATAAGAACGAGTTTGCATCCTGAGGGGATGAAAACTCAACCGATACGCGATTTCTACCAACTCGCTTGACTGCAACAATGTTCGAAAAATTTTGATTTGATAAAAAGCGCCCGAATGAGACTGGGTGTAGGGTGGTGCCTGAATTTGGTTGAGCTTCGTGACGGGAAACATGGACGATAAAAGGTCCTTTGTCTGTGATTGCGTATCTAATACGGCCTATTTGAGTTCTCGGTTGTTTGGTAGGATGACTGGAAGCATCATCTTCATTACCGGGACGTTTACGGATGTTAGAGTGGGAAGGAAGGATTTGGGACTCTAGACTACATACCACATCTGCAAACTGACTTAATGGGTGGGGTTTGGGACTTGAGTTAGACGGGGAAAAGCCTGAAAGGGGGGTAGTTGGAATATTCATATTGAATATGGATAAAAATAAACCCCCTGACCCTGATAATGGTAACTAATATATGTCGGGATAGGCTCAGACATCAGAACTAAAACACAAGAGTAGGTATTGTTATAAATTGCTTTACTAATTTAAACCTTATTAATGACTTAACCCTTTAACGCGCAAGTCCGTTTTGTTTAAAAAAACATAAATTTTATATTCTATATGTCGTAGATACGTCAGGATTTGTTCCATTAGAACCATCAGAAAGCATCATGTGGGCAGAAGGTGGGTTTCGTGCAATGAAAACACACAGGGTGCGATACACATTGTTTATTAAAATCACAATTTGACACTACAGCCACGAACTACAATTAATCACAATAACTGAGCACAACGAATCGAGTACAGTTCCGCGACGTCTTAACTCCGATGCGATCAGACATTGACTGTCCGCCTCGCCGTGGACTCAAAACATCACGACTCTGTAAAGCGCGCTTGTGGTGTGGGTAGATCACGTGATGCCTCAGATCACGCGATGCCGCCAGTGGCGCGCTTGCGATTCGTTTCGTGTCCGTACTATTGATCGGCTCCGACATATATCGAGACGTCAAATAGTACGGTCACGTTAATTCTGCTCCGTAACTTAAATTCTAAAATTATAGTAAAAAGTTATCTTACTACTGTGTGCTGTCTAAACACTCTAAAACGGTACCCTATGGGCTGCATTCACATAATTCTTGAAACGATCCCAAGTGTTTTTAATGTGTTAATAGTGAAAACCAAAGTGTACTGTGGCGGTGATCTAACAAAAGTTATTTTATTGCAAGTTGTCATTATAAAATTATTTCCATTCTACCGTCTGTTGTGTTTAACTTCGTGTTGTCACCACACCGGATCAATAATTTCGTTTGTAATTGTAAAGTACTGGTGGCTCTGGGTGCTAACGTCTATCATCCGTACATACGGTGTCGTGAGTTCGCGCCCGGCAAATTGCACATTGTCTTTTTGGATTTATAGTTCTGTTTGGATTAATTGTATACTTAGAAAATGTCTAACTGTGATACTTGTAGATTACCAGTTAAACAAATTGAAAAAATAACATGTTCTAATTGCGAAAAATTCTACCATCACCTGTGCGTTAACCTGAGTGCTACTGCGTTTAAAAGGCTCAATAAAACAGCACGTTCTAAGTGGAATTGCCCGTGCTGTTTATCTCAGCATGAACCTGATAAATCGACGTTTGAGACAATTAATGATAGCTCTGAAGGCGAGGATGAAAAGGTCAGCGATATACGACTTGTTATACGGGAGGAAATTCGGAATACATTGCGTATTGAGGTAAAGAGTATGATTAGCGAGCTTAGATTCGAAATGGAAGATTTAAAGAAACAGATTGATGAGTTGAAGTTATCGGGATCCTTTGACATCTCTCAAGTTAATGACTTAAAAACTGAGCTAAAGGGTGTGCAACGTGAGAATACTGAACTTCGTTCACAGAACTCCGATATCCTAAAAAATATGGCACAGCTGAAAACGCAAATAAACACCCTAGATCAGAATATGCGTGAGGCGAACCTGGAAATTCACGGCTTACCTGAAAATAAGAATGAAGTGTTACCGACCATCGTTACGCAATTGGCTAATGTTGTGTCGTATGCGCTAAAAGACTGCGATATTATGAAATGCGTTAGGGTGGCCAGTATGAACAACAACAAGTCTCGCCCGCGCTCTGTAATAGTGAAGCTGCGTAGTCCTAGATGTCGCGACGAATTGTATTCTGCAATAACTAGATACAACAAATCTCACACTGATGATAAATTGAACACAAGTCTTTTGGGTTATGGCGGTGGCAAGGAGCCAGTTTATGTATCCGAGCACCTTTCTCCGACATATAAATCTTTACATGCTGCTGCACGTCTTAAGGCCAAAGAAAAATCTTATAAGTTTGTCTGGGTTCGCTACGGTAAAATTTTTGTATGCAAGGGTGAAAATTCGGGTAGTATTCTAATTAAGGATGAGCAGTGTTTAGAAAAAATTGTATAATTGTTTGTGTTATTAATTTAGTTCCTTATAACATGTTTACTTTTTTGTTTTTGGTCTGATGGATGGTATTTCGATTTTTTATCAGAATGTGAGGGGCATGAAAACGAAGTCACATGAAATTCTAATGTCAATTTTAAGTTCTGATTACGACATAATATGTCTGACAGAAACTTGGTTAGATGACTCGTTTTTATCCTCTGAATACTTTGACCAGAGATATACTGTTGTACGCCGTGATCGTAGTGCACAGTTTAAAGATTTGTACTCTAAGAATTATGGTGGTGGGATATTGGTAGCCATTAGTAATAAGTATAATTTTGTTAATAAAACTGAGTGGCAAACCTCAGTTGAGGATATGTGGTTATGTATAAGTGCTGGTGGCGTCTGTATGAATATTTGTGTTGTTTATTTGCCGTCTTATATACCTTGCCATATCTTTGTTCAATTCTTGGCCAGGGCTGAAGAAATTTGCTTGCGTTATATGGATTGCACCACTTTGATTCTTGGTGATTTTAATATTCCTAATGTGAAATGGTTTCAGTCTAAGGATCCCTTTCTTGGAATTAGTGACCCCAAGTCATTAGCGTTGAGGGACTTCCTAAACATCACCGGCTATGTTCAAATGAATAATGTCTGCAATGATAATAATAACATCCTAGACCTCATTTTGGTGGATGAGAATTCCAGTCTTTCCGTTTCTTCCGCACCCCCCATCAGTAAACCAGATATACATCATCCGCCGCTAGAATTAGGTCTTACTAAAACTTCAATTTCTAATTTAAATTATAATATTTTACAGTCTAAATATATTTTCACTAAAACAGACTATGAGGCATGTGTTCGTGATCTACGTACAATAAATTGGGAGGATTATTGTCATTTGAGTTGTAATGATTATGTTCTGACGTTTTATAATATACTATGGGAAAATATAAATAAATACACTCCGAAGGGTAAACCTAAGAATAATTGTTATCCAGTTTGGTTCTCAGTTTCGTTGATTAAACTTCTTAAGGAAAAGCATAAATACAGGACTCGGTTCAAACGGTACAAAAACCCTAGGGACTACGATACTTTTGTTTCCCTACGGATGCGAGCTGGGAGAGCTATGGATAGGTGTTTCAAAGATTATATAGAAAGAATTGAGAGTGAATTAAAAACAAATGTAAAAGCTTTTTGGCGTTATACTAAGTCAACAAAATCTTTCAGAGGTGTCCCTGACCAGGTTTCGTGGGGCGATCGCGTTGTTGAGGGTGGTAGTGGTGTGGCTGATCTATTTGCAGACTATTTCGCATCTGTGTACAGTGTTAATCAACTGACTGGTAACTTGTCTCCAGGTTACTCATCGTCTAATTACAGTATGTCTTCCATTGACATTACTGAAAATGACGTTAGAAGTAGCATCAAAAAGTTAGATCTTAATAAGGGAGCTGGTCCGGATGGACTCCCTCCTATTTTTATTCGTCTCTGCATTGATGCTCTTATTATACCACTGCTAATCATATACAATAAATCCCTTAAGGAAGGTACATTTCCCGATTTATGGAAAATCTCTCACATTATCCCCATACATAAATCCGGTAGTATGAATGACGTAACTAACTATAGACCAATCTCTATTATATCGCAATTTGCAAAGATGTTCGAGGGTCTCATATACAATGTAGTTTATTCTCACCTCCGTCATATAATTAGTTTCAAGCAACATGGTTTTGTGTCTAACCGTTCTACTATGTCTAACTTACTGATTTACACTACTTTCATTAGTGATACCTTTGAAGCCAGGGGTCAGGTTGACGCTGTTTACACAGATTTTGCAAAAGCTTTCGATCGCGTTGATCACTCCATTCTTTCTATTAAATTAAATTGCGTTGGTATTCATGGCTCTTTGTTGAGGTGGTTTGAGAGTTATTTAATTAATCGTTCTCAAATAGTTGCCTTGGCGGGTTATGAATCTATACCTTTTTCTCCTGGCTCTGGTGTTCCACAGGGCTCTAAGTTGGGTCCTTTGTTGTTTTTGGTATTTTTGAATGATCTGTTAGATTTAATAAATTGCGATTGTTTAGCCTACGCTGATGATTTAAAAATATACTGTAGGATATCGGACCTGAGTGATTGCGCGAAGCTTCAAAGAGATCTTGATGTCCTTCAGAAATGGTGTTTGAACAACAGAATGACGCTCAAAGTTAAAAAATGTCAGACTATTACATTCACGAATAAAGTGAATTACGTAAAATTTGATTATCATATTGATGGATCGGTACTGAGCAGAGTGTCGGTCATCCGTGACCTAGGGATACTCTTCGATACATCCCTATCTTTCCGTGATCATGTAGATAGTATAGTGTCTAAGGCTAAAAGAATGCTTGGCTTTATAATCCGTATGTCGAAACCTTTTCGTAATTGTAGCAGCATTATTTTACTTTACAACGCACTAGTGAGGAGCTCCCTGGAATATTGTTGCCTTGCCATACGTGTGAGGGGGCTATTAAATGTAGTATTCAAAGTGGATGTAGGTAACACAAAAATACGATGATGACGCTTACTACGTTGGCTAGACCTAAAGTTAAAATAGTTGATCAATTGTGCATCAATGGAACCGTTTATAATTTTATGAAGTATTAGTAAGTCAGAATGGTCACGTCTTTCTTTTAAGCTAATCATATTAAAGTGCCTTAACCTGTCATTGTAATCAGGTATAGCTTTTCGTATCCCATTCTTTATACATAAATACCTCACAAAACGGGCCTGAACAGATTCAACATTATTAGTATAAGTTGAATAATAGGGAGACCAAATAGTGGAACAATATTCCAGGGAGCTCCTCACTAGTGCGTTGTAAAGTAAAATAATGCTGCTACAATTACGAAAAGGTTTCGACATACGGATTATAAAGCCAAGCATTCTTTTAGCCTTAGACACTATACTATCTACATGGTCACGGAAAGATAGGGATGTATCGAAGAGTATCCCTAGGTCACGGATGACCGACACTCTGCTCAGTACCGATCCATCAATATGATAATCAAATTTTACGTAATTCACTTTATTCGTGAATGTAATAGTCTGACATTTTTTAACATTGAGCGTCATTCTGTTGTTCAAACACCATTTCTGAAGGACATCAAGATCTCTTTGAAGCTTCGCGCAATCACTCAGGTCCGATATCCTACAGTATATTTTTAAATCATCAGCGTAGGCTAAACAATCGCAATTTATTAAATCTAACAGATCATTCAAAAATACCAAAAACAACAAAGGACCCAACTTAGAGCCCTGTGGAACACCAGAGCCAGGAGAAAAAGGTATAGATTCATAACCCGCCAAGGCAACTATTTGAGAACGATTAATTAAATAACTCTCAAACCACCTCAACAAAGAGCCATGAATACCAACGCAATTTAATTTAATAGAAAGAATGGAGTGATCAACGCGATCGAAAGCTTTTGCAAAATCTGTGTAAACAGCGTCAACCTGACCCCTGGCTTCAAAGGTATCACTAATGAAAGTAGTGTAAATCAGTAAGTTAGACATAGTAGAACGGTTAGACACAAAACCATGTTGCTTGAAACTAATTATATGACGGAGGTGAGAATAAACTACATTGTATATGAGACCCTCGAACATCTTTGCAAATTGCGATATAATAGAGATTGGTCTATAGTTAGTTACGTCATTCATACTACCGGATTTATGTATGGGGATAATGTGAGAGATTTTCCATAAATCGGGAAATGTACCTTCCTTAAGGGATTTATTGTATATGATTAGCAGTGGTATAATAAGAGCATCAATGCAGAGACGAATAAAAATAGGAGGGAGTCCATCCGGACCAGCTCCCTTATTAAGATCTAACTTTTTGATGCTACTTCTAACGTCATTTTCAGTAATGTCAATGGAAGACATACTGTAATTAGACGATGAGTAACCTGGAGACAAGTTACCAGTCAGTTGATTAACACTGTACACAGATGCGAAATAGTCTGCAAATAGATCAGCCACACCACTACCACCCTCAACAACGCGATCGCCCCACGAAACCTGGTCAGGGACACCTCTGAAAGATTTTGTTGACTTAGTATAACGCCAAAAAGCTTTTACATTTGTTTTTAATTCACTCTCAATTCTTTCTATATAATCTTTGAAACACCTATCCATAGCTCTCCCAGCTCGCATCCGTAGGGAAACAAAAGTATCGTAGTCCCTAGGGTTTTTGTACCGTTTGAACCGAGTCCTGTATTTATGCTTTTCCTTAAGAAGTTTAATCAACGAAACTGAGAACCAAACTGGATAACAATTATTCTTAGGTTTACCCTTCGGAGTGTATTTATTTATATTTTCCCATAGTATATTATAAAACGTCAGAACATAATCATTACAACTCAAATGACAATAATCCTCCCAATTTATTGTACGTAGATCACGAACACATGCCTCATAGTCTGTTTTAGTGAAAATATATTTAGACTGTAAAATATTATAATTTAAATTAGAAATTGAAGTTTTAGTAAGACCTAATTCTAGCGGCGGATGATGTATATCTGGTTTACTGATGGGGGGTGCGGAAGAAACGGAAAGACTGGAATTCTCATCCACCAAAATGAGGTCTAGGATGTTATTATTATCATTGCAGACATTATTCATTTGAACATAGCCGGTGATGTTTAGGAAGTCCCTCAACGCTAATGACTTGGGGTCACTAATTCCAAGAAAGGGATCCTTAGACTGAAACCATTTCACATTAGGAATATTAAAATCACCAAGAATCAAAGTGGTGCAATCCATATAACGCAAGCAAATTTCTTCAGCCCTGGCCAAGAATTGAACAAAGATATGGCAAGGTATATAAGACGGCAAATAAACAACACAAATATTCATACAGACGCCACCAGCACTTATACATAACCACATATCCTCAACTGAGGTTTGCCACTCAGTTTTATTAACAAAATTATACTTATTACTAATGGCTACCAATATCCCACCACCATAATTCTTAGAGTACAAATCTTTAAACTGTGCACTACGATCACGGCGTACAACAGTATATCTCTGGTCAAAGTATTCAGAGGATAAAAACGAGTCATCTAACCAAGTTTCTGTCAGACATATTATGTCGTAATCAGAACTTAAAATTGACATTAGAATTTCATGTGACTTCGTTTTCATGCCCCTCACATTCTGATAAAAAATCGAAATACCATCCATCAGACCAAAAACAAAAAAGTAAACATGTTATAAGGAACTAAATTAATAACACAAACAATTATACAATTTTTTCTAAACACTGCTCATCCTTAATTAGAATACTACCCGAATTTTCACCCTTGCATACAAAAATTTTACCGTAGCGAACCCAGACAAACTTATAAGATTTTTCTTTGGCCTTAAGACGTGCAGCAGCATGTAAAGATTTATATGTCGGAGAAAGGTGCTCGGATACATAAACTGGCTCCTTGCCACCGCCATAACCCAAAAGACTTGTGTTCAATTTATCATCAGTGTGAGATTTGTTGTATCTAGTTATTGCAGAATACAATTCGTCGCGACATCTAGGACTACGCAGCTTCACTATTACAGAGCGCGGGCGAGACTTGTTGTTGTTCATACTGGCCACCCTAACGCATTTCATAATATCGCAGTCTTTTAGCGCATACGACACAACATTAGCCAATTGCGTAACGATGGTCGGTAACACTTCATTCTTATTTTCAGGTAAGCCGTGAATTTCCAGGTTCGCCTCACGCATATTCTGATCTAGGGTGTTTATTTGCGTTTTCAGCTGTGCCATATTTTTTAGGATATCGGAGTTCTGTGAACGAAGTTCAGTATTCTCACGTTGCACACCCTTTAGCTCAGTTTTTAAGTCATTAACTTGAGAGATGTCAAAGGATCCCGATAACTTCAACTCATCAATCTGTTTCTTTAAATCTTCCATTTCGAATCTAAGCTCGCTAATCATACTCTTTACCTCAATACGCAATGTATTCCGAATTTCCTCCCGTATAACAAGTCGTATATCGCTGACCTTTTCATCCTCGCCTTCAGAGCTATCATTAATTGTCTCAAACGTCGATTTATCAGGTTCATGCTGAGATAAACAGCACGGGCAATTCCACTTAGAACGTGCTGTTTTATTGAGCCTTTTAAACGCAGTAGCACTCAGGTTAACGCACAGGTGATGGTAGAATTTTTCGCAATTAGAACATGTTATTTTTTCAATTTGTTTAACTGGTAATCTACAAGTATCACAGTTAGACATTTTCTAAGTATACAATTAATCCAAACAGAACTATAAATCCAAAAAGACAATGTGCAATTTGCCGGGCGCGAACTCACGACACCGTATGTACGGATGATAGACGTTAGCACCCAGAGCCACCAGTACTTTACAATTACAAACGAAATTATTGATCCGGTGTGGTGACAACACGAAGTTAAACACAACAGACGGTAGAATGGAAATAATTTTATAATGACAACTTGCAATAAAATAACTTTTGTTAGATCACCGCCACAGTACACTTTGGTTTTCACTATTAACACATTAAAAACACTTGGGATCGTTTCAAGAATTATGTGAATGCAGCCCATAGGGTACCGTTTTAGAGTGTTTAGACAGCACACAGTAGTAAGATAACTTTTTACTATAATTTTAGAATTTAAGTTACGGAGCAGAATTAACGTGACCGTACTATTTGACGTCTCGATATATGTCGGAGCCGATCAATAGTACGGACACGAAACGAATCGCAAGCGCGCCACTGGCGGCATCGCGTGATCTGAGGCATCACGTGATCTACCCACACCACAAGCGCGCTTTACAGAGTCGTGATGTTTTGAGTCCACGGCGAGGCGGACAGTCAATGTCTGATCGCATCGGAGTTAAGACGTCGCGGAACTGTACTCGATTCGTTGTGCTCAGTTATTGTGATTAATTGTAGTTCGTGGCTGTAGTGTCAAATTGTGATTTTAATAAACAATGTGTATCGCACCCTGTGTGTTTTCATTGCACGAAACCCACCTTCTGCCCACATGATGCTTTCTGATGGTTCTAATGGAACAAATCCTGACGTATCTACGACATATAGAATATAAAATTTATGTTTTTTTAAACAAAACGGACTTGCGCGTTAAAGGGTTAAGTCATTAATAAGGTTTAAATTAGTAAAGCAATTTATAACAATACCTACTCTTGTGTTTTAGTTCTGATGTCTGAGCCTATCCCGACATATATTAGTTACCATTATCAGGGTCAGGGGGTTTATTTTTATCCATATTCAATATGAATATTCCAACTACCCCCCTTTCAGGCTTTTCCCCGTCTAACTCAAGTCCCAAACCCCACCCATTAAGTCAGTTTGCAGATGTGGTATGTAGTCTAGAGTCCCAAATCCTTCCTTCCCACTCTAACATCCGTAAACGTCCCGGTAATGAAGATGATGCTTCCAGTCATCCTACCAAACAACCGAGAACTCAAATAGGCCGTATTAGATACGCAATCACAGACAAAGGACCTTTTATCGTCCATGTTTCCCGTCACGAAGCTCAACCAAATTCAGGCACCACCCTACACCCAGTCTCATTCGGGCGCTTTTTATCAAATCAAAATTTTTCGAACATTGTTGCAGTCAAGCGAGTTGGTAGAAATCGCGTATCGGTTGAGTTTTCATCCCCTCAGGATGCAAACTCGTTCTTATCAAATAAAGTTTTAGGGACAAATTTATATGAGGCGGTAATTCCGTCTTTCAATATAACCCATATGGGTGTTGAGACTAGCATTCCTACTGACTTCTCGGAAGAGGAAGTCTTGTCATATTTAAAAGTTCCAGCAGGCTGTGGTCCAATTTTAAAAGTTAGGCGAATTAATAGAAAGTTCATCAAAGACGGTTTAAATGAAAACAGACTCACAGAAACTTATGTCATCACATTTGATGGCCAAGTTCTACCAAGAATTTTCTGTTTCTATACGTCATTAACTGTAGAACAGTATGTCTACCCCACCATCCAGTGCCGCAAGTGTTGCCGATTTGGTCACGTATATTCCCTTTGTCGTTTCAAACCCCGTTGCAGCAAGTGTGGCAATGATCACCCCAGTGATGGTTGTTGCATTACTGAGAGCGAAGCTTTCTGCGTGTTGTGCTCTGGAAGTCACTTTGCAGGTAGCATGGCCTGTCTGGAGTACAGCACAAACTATTTAGACAATTATGGCTGAGAAAGTGATGTCTTATTCAGAAGCAAGTAAAACTGTTCCCATTTCCACCCGTAGTTACGCAGACATTGCAAAATCACAGACTCAGTCATACCGCAAAACTGTATTTCTTAAGCCAAAGACCCATGCTCCTCTTTCTCCCTCCTATGATTAAACAGCTCATCAGTAGCTCTCTAGCACTCCCCAATCTTCTCAGCCTAATTGCTGCGCTCTCAATACTCAATTAACAGAATCTCCTGACAACTTGTCTCCAATAATCGAACTTCTTAGTAAACTCCTATTAACTTTAATGTCTTCATCAAATAAAACTCAATTACCGTCCAACGTTGCTACTTTATTTATTAATTCACTGTGATCCCATAATAATGGCTCGATTGGTGTTCCTTCAATGGAATGTGAGGAGCGTATTTAATAAGAAGCACGAGCTCACATTCCTTTTGAACACATACAAACCCTTAGCTTGTTCCCTCGCTGAGATTTGGCTAGTTCCGAGTCTTAGTTTCCATGTCCCTTTCTTTAATATTCTCAGATGCGACCGATCTGATTGCTATGGCGGGTCGGCTCTCTGCGTGAAAAATCGTGTACCGCTTGTAGTTGTATCTCTGCCTCCTCTAGGTGATAATATTAGTATTGTGGCTGGTCGAGTAGAGGGTATAACCCTCTTATCCGTTTATATTGCTCACCCCCATTAAAGCTTTTTTCCAATTTTAAAAGGTACTTTGGAAAACATAGAAGGCCCTGTGCTTGTCATGGAGGACGTCAACTGCCATCACTTCAGGTTGGGTTCTGAACGTTGCGACTCTTTTGGAGAAGGTTTAGTTGAGATCCTGAATGACCTTAACCTGTGTATATTGAACTCTGGTTGCCCAATCCGTAGGTCCCTTCTTGGACAGAATAAGAGCTGTGTAGAGATCACCTTTTGCTCACTGGATGTTGCAGCGTCATGTCCTTGGGAGTGTATCAGTTTGTCGCATGGCAGCGACCACTACCCAATTATAATATCTTTGGCTGAAAAAACTTATTTAGAAAAATCGAGTCCGAGTACTCTTGAGGTATAATTTGTGTAACCCTGATTGGTCAGGATATTCCTCAATATTGGAGGACAAAATTGACACACTTCCAAATTTAGTTTCCTGTGATTTTGATTCTTTTAGCCCCAACCATGTGTCAGACTGTTATACTAACCTCATTTCTGCCATAACAGCTAGTGCAGACTCGTGCTTCCCTGTTAAAAACTTAGCACGTGGGCAGATTCCCCCGCCACCATGGTGGGATCAGGAATGTACAACAGCCATAAGGGAAAGTGATGATGCTGAGATGTTGTACAATGAGGCGATGGTAAGCGATAACCTACTAACATTTAATAGGGTTCTCGCTAAATCTCAAAGGTTACTGCGAAGAAAGAAACGTGCCGGTTGGGCTGAATTTTGCGGTACTCTGTCCCCCTCCACTCCTTTATCAGTCGTATGGAAGAAGATCAACCGCTTTAGATCTGGATGCTCCCCTTCAATTTCTTCTCCCATCCCTCGAGCGACTGCTGACAAGTTCTTTGATGAACTGGCCCCTCCGCATGTTCCATCGGAAGCAGAAAATAATCAGCTGTCTCTCATTTCTTCAGAGAACCGCTTTGTGCACCATTCTCTATGCAGGAGCTTAACTCTGTTTTAAAACATGTTCATGACTCTGCCCTCGGTATAGACGGTATTGTCTATTCCTGTATGTCACACGCAGGTCATAGAGCAAAAAAATATTTTTTAGACATTTTAAATTTTGGTACACCAATGGCTGGGTACCCGACCAGTGGAAAACTCAAATTATTATACCTATTTTAAAACCTGGCAAGCGAGCTGATGACCCAAACAGCTTCAGACTAATCGCTTTGTCTCCAGTCCTCGCAAAATTATTTGAATATTTAATAAAAAACCGTCTAGAATTTATAGTAGAATCCAGAGACTTACTTCCTAGGTCTCAATTTGGCTTTAGAAAGGGACTCAGTACCATGGACAGTGTTGGAGTTTTGGTATCAGATATACGCTCATCGTTTTCTAAAAAGGAATCCGTAGTTGCTGCTTTTTTAGACATTTCTTCTGCTTATGATAATGTCCTTCTTCCCATTCTCAGGCAAACATTGCAACAGCTGAGAATACCGGAGAGAATGATACAGTGCATCTGCAGCTTGCTCATTTGCGAACTTTGGTTTTGAGAGTCCCGGGTGAGGAATTTGACGTCAGGATGTCATGGAAGGGCCTACCACAAGGCTCTATTCTTAGCCCCTTACTGTACAACTTGTATACAGCTGACATTGGTTCTTGCCTCAATAACGATTGTCAAATTCTTGAGTACGCCTACGACTTGGCCTTATATGTCACCAATAACTCCGTTGGCGACGATGCAACATCTCTCTGCGTATCACTGAACTCTCTAAACCAATGGCTAAATTCACATGGTCTGAGCCTATCTGTCCCCAAAAGTTGCTGTAATTGTTTTTTCCCGCAGGAGGCTGATCCCACAAATCTCAGTAGGCATCCAAGGGTATTGTATACCGGTTTCTGCAAAAGTAACATTTTTAGGCGTTTTTTTTAGACTCCAAACTAAGTGGTTTACATCACCTAAATTATTAATTGAATAGATGCGAGAGAACTATCTCCATATTAAAAGTGCTCGCCGGTGCCTGGTGGGGTGCACATCCTTGCACCATGAAACTGGTATACAATGCCCTAATCCGGAGTGTTATGGACTACGGATCCTTTCTTTTAATGCCATGCAACAAAGGTGCTTTGACTAGGTTGGACAGAGTTCAAGTTAAGTGTCTGCGGACTATGTCAGGTTGTATGAAGTCCTCGATAATCAACGCGTTGCAGGTAGAGTACGCAGAACCACCATTGGCCTTGAGAAGGCAGTATCTAGCATCGAGATTTTGGGCTAGAGTCATTACCAAATCTGGGAGGATTTGGTAATGACTCTAGCCCAAAATCTCGCTCAACCCTCTTGTTAAAAAAGTACAAGAATTTGATGCTGTATGCCGATGAGTTCCAATTATTGGAACCATAAAGAAATCCCTTTGTTCTTAAAATGCTTCCGTTGTTATCAAAATTTAGACTCCCCATTATTCAGTTCCTTAAACTTCCTATTTTCAGTTTTGACTATGAAATGATTTGTTTTAAACCAGATATTTTCTACAATATTGGCATCTCGAAAAAATCTCTGTTTTGGATTCCATTCCAAGTCATTGTGGCATAAGAGGAAACGAGTATGTTGATGCTCTTGCTAAGGATGCTGTTACGTCCCTGGACGCCGAACTGAAACACTTCCAATGTCAGGGCTACGACTTGCTAAGCCTTCCCAAAAAGAACTTGCTAACCTCATGGCAGGTGCAATCGCAAAATTCAAGTAAACGGAAAGGTGCCCTTTCTCACGCTATACAGCCTAACGTTACACCCAAGCCTTGGTTCTATCTATACAAAAAAACATCGAAGAAAGTAATATCCGTTATCTGCCATCTTCGTATAGGCCATTGCTGATCTCCGGTTTTTCTTCACAAAATCCGGGTCAGAGATACTGCTCCATTCGCTCAGCTGTGAATGTGGGTTGGACGAAGGTACTTTGGAGCATATATTTTTTAACTGCGCCAATAACAACCCAGCAGGCGTAGCATGAGCACCGTTTTGTCGACGGAAGAGTAGACAAAAATGACGTTTCCTGTAGACAGTAGACAGTACGAGACGGCAGCAAAATAGAAAGAGTCAACTGCACTTTTTACAAAATTCACTCTTTTACATAATTCGACTCAGAATTCTTTGTTTTATCATAGGATTTATCGGTTGTCAGTGTGATTTTGACAGTAAGGATAGAAAACTTTCTTCCGAAGTAGTCTACTTATAAAAAGACCTAGACAAAGATCGTTAGAAATGAAAGACAAAATGACAGATTGTAGAAACATTTCTACGGTGGATTTATAAGAAGTTACTTAAGCTATTTGACCTTCTTCCAATTTTATTTCATTTGTCTGTTGAATCGTATTTCTTATATTATTATGCCCTAAGACAATTGGGCCTAAGACATTTGGGCTTTTCGTATAAATACATGGTTTTGTCGCTTGAAACAATTTGCATTACACAAGAATAGTAGGCTATGTCGTTTGAAACAATTTGCATTCCATCAGAATAAAAATCAAAGTCGCTTGAACCATTTAGCTTCTTAATTTTTTAATATGTATTGACGGTTGAAACATTTTGATTCACGACTATAAAATATTAGTATTAACTGTTACTTATGCAACATTTACCCGAATCTAAATTTAAAAATCAAGTTACTTGACACATCGCAAATTAATAGATAACATTTTTTTTTTAAATTCTTTTTTAATTAGGGACTTTTATAACCGCAATGCGTATGACAGTCCCATCATACCCTAAACAAATAAACCTGAACAGACTCTTCGCATCATCACCATTTGGTTGAGATAAAATTCTATGAAATGTGCCGCGGGGTTAGGCGAGTTAGTTTTTTTCATCATGAACGCAAACTTATTACATGGAATGTGTCCAGATCTGAGTCTATGAGCTGTAACAACTAACTTTCTACTTAAATTACTATTAATAAACCAGGGCACACGAAAAGGCTGACCCTGTATGGTTTAATACCAAATACCTTTTTCTAATGAACGTTTATCAAAATACTCCTTCCAATCATCGTAACACATCTTTTTAAATTAACCCATTGCAGTCTCAATCTAACACCCTTTACAATGAATTAATCGATCTTAGATAAAATAACATAAGCTATCGATACACCTCTTTGGCCAGAGGCGCATCGAGCTAAATGTTGTAAAGAACTTTTGCAGTCTGTGTAAATGGGCGGATTTTTTAAAAAGTGTACGTAAGTTAAAATGAAGGTCCTATTTTTTTTGTTTTGTTTTCAATATGTGTAGTTGAATTCTTATTGTCTATTAATTGAACTTTAAGAAAATGTTTAGAATATTTGAATAGCTGCTACAAATTAATCATAATATGTTATTGAAATTCAGTCAAAGGATTTTGGGTTCCACTGAATAACGATTGACTATCTTATTCAGTAAGTTAAATAAAAAGGGTATAATGAAAATCATACTTTTATTAATATCAGGTAGGTATTATTAATGAAAATAATAAAAAATTTGTTCGGACAGAGGCATTTTATAATAAAATAATTGTATGTTTCTATCCTCTGACTAACTTGTTGATTAATCAGTAGCGTATTTTTCTTTATATCTATTCAAATCGTCATTTATTACTATTTTTTTATATCATTTTAAAGTAAAACAAATATTTTGTCTTCATAACAATATTAAAATATCAAAAACTGAAAACAAAAGTTATAATAAACCCTACATTTTGAATTATTCTAAGAGGGACATTACTCATTGGAACGTTGAAATTAGTCAGTGGAAAAACTCAGTGGAGAAAATTGTTACACAGTGGAACGCTATTCATACAACTTTAGCGTTCCACTGTGTAACAATTTTCTCCACTGAGTAATATTTTTGATAGAATTAGTCAGTGGAATGTAATGAAACACCGACAAAAAATATGTTTGCATTTTTATTTCCATGGTTTGCCGTAATATCAACGAACTAATGCAACAATTTATGCAACTATTAACTAACAGTTCGTAAATTAAGTAGGAAACATGTAAAAAATTGTTCAATAACGTTAAAAGTGCTGCTAGTCACTGGATATATTTTGTGCGCACACTGTACACGTCCTCAATGTAGCGGTTGTGCACGATGACAGAAAATTTGTTTTCTAGATGGTAGCAGTGAATCAGACGGCTTTGTAACGAAGCTAACGAAAGAAAATATTTATAATTTAGTAATATTTTCTTAAAACCACTAAAACTCGCGTTACTCACGGGAAAGTTCCACCCGGTCAAATTCCCAGACTATGATTTAAAAAATAATTTAAAATCAATATGTTATTTTAATAAATTGTTGTCCCTAGGTTTTCAGAAATAAATTATTTATGCCGTCTAATAATGTAATTACATCAATCTACATACTGATAACTTAACTGTTATTCTACTTTTTAAGTTACTATGTGACGATGGGACATGGCAAAAACCTGTTTATTAGTCATTTAATTGCACTGAAAAATTATAAATAAGCGAGAAAAAATAAAAATACAGTAATGCTACCAAACATATGCTCAATCAAGAGACGTTAAAAAATATTAGGTAGTGTATTGCAATGAAGTAAAAAAAAAACTAAACTTATGGGACATCGTGTAAACTTAAGGTACACTTTTTAAAAAATCCGCCCAAATAACAATATTCTTATGACCGCAGTTGGGTGATAGACCTCGCAATCAGATTCGGACCTGAAATAAAGACGTAATATCATTTAATAAAAAATATTAATGCAAATAAATCATTGGGATTTGGTTAAAACATTCTCAAAATGTTTTTATCCAATACAATCCAAAATATAATTATTATACACTGTTTTGTATGAACAACTACATGACATATTGTTATGTCCTGTATGTACCTCTGGAGGTTAATAAAACACACTAATGATTTCTTGGTACGGGTGCGACACGTCCACTCGCCACGACTCCTGTCAACGTACTGCCGAGTGCCGCGCGGGCGGGTCGCACGCGCACTTATATATGTATTTATTTATATGTCACCAGTACGTCACATCTCTCCCTTTCAACAATTTTTTAAATTACATGCGAAATCATTACAAATTGTGATCATATTGTAGACATTATCATACGAATAATTCTAAACATGATTTATTGAATCCTATTAATTTAATCAGTCTAACATTGTAATATTTTTTTAATAGTATGCAAGATCATATAATTGGTATCATTGTGAACATTTAGAATAATAAATTACTATTAATAAATTGCTTATTACGATTGCTCAATCCTCATCCGTGTTTTCTTGTTCTTCATCATTTATCTCTTTTTCGTTGTGTATTTTCCATTGTCCCTCTATTTCCTTGAGATGAATTACGTTTCTTCTTATGTTTTGGCCAGTTTCATCATTCCTTAATAACGGTTTGTGGAATAGGGCTGAAATCAGGTGTCAGTTTATTTTCTTTAATCATATCATGGCCCCACCGAATAAACGTGTATGAGAAAAATGACAACTTTTCAGCAAAAAATAAAAACGTTTAAACTTCAATAACGCTAATTTCATCGTAAATAGGTATAAATAATGTATAATCGAATTATAGGTAAAAAAATTAACTATAGACTTGTATATTTACTTTTTCTTAAACATCAACGAGTTTCAAGAAATTCATGAAAAACTATCTAATTTTTTTACTCTTGTGAAATTTGCATGACTAGGTCACAGTAATATATCATTACACGTTTATTCGTGTAACGATACACAGCGAATAAAACACACTGTAATGTTACACTTTTATTCTCTCTGAACCCAGCTATAACTTTTTACACGCTTGTTTACAGTACATTGTTCTGCTATTATATGATTGGAAAGATCGTATGCATTTATATTAGTGTTAATAAGTTCATTTATGTAATACATCTTTGTTAATGCATGGTATAATAATATAAATAATTTTGTAAAAGGATGAAATAAAATACAGATGTATATAGAATTAAAAAATATAATTATGTATTTATTTAAGTGAACAAAAAGTACTAGTCTTCTTGATTAAAAAAAAAAAACGAATTATAATATTAAAAACCCTAATCCTCCTCCTCACTGTCATTAGAGACCGAGATGGAGTTTTCCATTGGCAGTAGATTTTTATAAAAACTTTGGTAGTGGTTTGGTATTGCTCCTGAATCACACAGACTTATCAAGTCCTTAAATAACGGAAGTGGTATAGGTAACATTCCAGTGTACGCTAGTTTTAACCTTTCAGCATCTTCTGTAGATTCTCCACGCCGTCTTCTTGAGTTAGTCCTTATCAAGATTTGCACCTCTCGTAATTCGTCTTCCAAACCATACTTGAAGTAAATTGTATGAAGATGATCATGAGAGAAGTTTACTTCTTTTATTTTTCTACAGTAAATTTTATCGCCGTTTGTGTCCTTTAACCAATTCTTCCCCTTTATTAACTCTTAAAAAACCATAAAATCATTTTGTGTCATTTGTTTTACTTGGTACTTGTGCCCAGTAACTTTAGCATTTTCTATCAAGTAATACATTTGATCGGGAGTGTATATTGTATGTCTTTTTTTTGAACGGTCGATAGCAGCATGCATAGAGTCACCCTCCAATTGGCTACCCTTCTCTAAAAATCGATGAGTTATTTTGATGTTAAATTTCTTCGGCGCTAAAGAGAACATGGCAAACACAAATCGGTTACGATTTTGCCCAGTGCATGAATCGGAGTAAAAAGATATATTTTTAATTCCTAACTCAACGTGAACTTGGATAAATAACCACAGGCAACTTGCCATTTCTATGGCTCCCCTCTTCGCAATCTGACAATGCCAAACGTAACAGTATCCTTTTTTCTCTAAAATATTATAAACTGTAAAATTATATCCAGGATACTTACGTTTATAATGAAATATTTCTACTTCACTTTGGGGGATACTTAACACTTTTTCGGGATCGAAACATGCTACAACACTGTCCTTTCTATCAAAGTTTTCTTTTTTTTGTTCTTTTAACTGCCTTACCAATTCCTTTTCTCTTAAATGCTTTTCATAATCAGCTTTTAACTGTTCTTTTCTTGTACTATCAGACGTTTTGTAAATCGAACATACTTCACATAAATCTTTTTTAGGTTTATGGAAGGAAATATTAAATTTGGTGTTAAATATGATTTCGTATTGGCGTTTAGTTGCTTTGCATGTTATATTATACTGCGTGTTTGTGTCCATCCGTTCTAAGTACAGTCGATGCATTTTTGATATATTTAATAAATATATCAGCGTCTATTGTATTTTATAATGGATTTCCGCAAAGTCACGCCTGAATCAATTAACTATATTTAATGTTTCACAAAGTTATTTTTTCTGGCTATCTTTCCGAACGTAGTGTGCTTCAACTCTTTCGAAGAGGTTTATATGGTCGGTTATGCTTTTCTCAGTCTCCTCTGACATCTTTCGTGGCCTATATTTACGATTTCCTCTATTGTCTTTCATATTATTATCACCCCCTAATTTCTCAATAGCTGTATAAACTACTTGCTGCGTAATAGACAAAGTATTTAAAAACATGGTTTTACAAATTTTAATATTCAAATTAGTATCATCAGGAAGTTGGTATATTAATGTTTGAGAACGATTATTTTTACGTTCTACTGTAATTTTTTTAACGTGTTCCTTCTTTACGTAACAATTAATGAAATCCCACTGTCTTTCATGGTCGCCGATATCCCAAAATTTCTTAAAGATCTTTTTCTCATATCTTCATTTATCATTTCATAACATTTCAATTTGCAGCTACAAGGTGGTCTAATAGATTTTTCTGGATGTTTTTTGTTAGTTCTGATACTTTCATAGCTCTGACCAGAATTTTTTAGTGCTTTGTTTTTGCGATCTTTCCATAAATCACGATTTATTTTTCTTTATCTAGTAAGTATTTCGGTAGGAGTCCTGATTCTGTTTTCCAGCTCTGTGGGTAACTGGTGAACTGTCCTGAGTTTCAATATTACTTAAAATACCCTCTAAATCGGAAATACTTCTCAAATCATAATCCTCATTTACGTATAAAACACTTGGCGAAGCTATAAAATTATTTTTTTGCTGATTTGACGGCGTCATTAACATTGGATTATCATTAGTCTGTACCTCATTATGATTCGAAGATTGCGATGTAGAGCATTCTATCGCCGGTATTAATGGTTCAATAACATGATTATGAGAAATATCTAAAAGTTCAATTGCTGGAACATTTGGTGGTGACGTTTTATTAGTTTCTTGTAGCGATACACTAGTTACCAGTTGGGTCTCAGAAATAAAATCATCAGAGTTGACTCCATTGAACTCTAATATACCATCAATAGGAAAAGAACTTCGTGATAGATATGTGAAACTTTCTGAAACAAATGAAAGAGATTACTTTTTACTTACTGCAATACTTTTCAACAATCGAATCCCTATAATGTATGAACAAGGTGTAGTAAACAGATCTTTTCCTTACCGTACCTACCTACTAATCGCGGAGTGAGATTTAACCAACCGCGGGACAAGACATACAAGTGCATGCAACTACAAATGCCCAGGGGGGCTATGGACCTAAAAAGTCCATAGCTATATCAGTCCATGGTTGTATAGGTAATTCGCGTCTCTTCATCGGCATAGGAAAGCTTGGTCCTGAAACCAGGGTGCAACTTTTACAACTTTTTACCATATTTTCAGCGTCTCTGTCAATTTTGGGCCACCATACTTTAGTGCGTAATCTGCCTTTCATAGCAACAATGCCTGGGTGTCCTTCGTGTGCCGATGCGAGCACCTGTTTGCGTAGCGCCGTGGGAATGATTATTTTGTTTCCCCGTAGTAAAATATTATTGTGTATCCAAAGTTCGCACTCAAAGAGTTACATAAATTAATTTTGGGATCCCAATTGTTTCCGGAAAGGGCTAATTTTACTAGCTGGATGTCCTCATTATTTTGAGATTCGTGAATGATGTCCTCCATAGATACAGCCACTGGCATAGCAAATTCCACGATTTTATTGATGTGATGCTCATTATTATGTGAATGCGAATTTTGATTTAAGCATAACCGAGATAGAGAATCAGCTACATTATTTTTACCAGGGCAGTGCACAACCTTATAATTGTATGCCTGCAGTCTTAGTACCCATCGTTCAATTCGTGCACAAGGTTTTGACCGTGGTCCAAATATTACCTCGAGAGGTTTGTGGTCAGTGATCAGTTCAAATTACTTTAGTCCGTACAAATACATATTAAAATGTTCTATGGCCCAGACTAAGGCTAGTGCCTCCTTTTCGGTCTGGCAGTATCGTTTTTCGACTTCAAACAAATTTTTGTGACCAAAAGCAATGATTCGAGGCCCTTGTGCATCGATTTGATTGAGGACTGCTCGTAAACCCACAGGACTAGCATCTGCCATTACTTGTGTTCTATCGTGGGGATCATAAAATCCTAGGGTACGAAGGTTAGTTAAGCTTGCTGATTGTCTATCCTTCCAATATGTCTGCGTATTTGGTAAGCTTGTGCCTTAAAATTTCTCGAATTGGATCGGTCATCGTGGCTAACCGTGGAATCCACTTCCCAATATAATTAACAATTCCTAAAAAACTTTGAACTTCTTCCAGTGTTTTAGGTTCTCTGAATGATTCTATAGTTTTTACGTACTTATCTTGGGGCTTAATGCCTTGTGGAGATAACTCGTGACCCAAAAATTCTATTTTTGTTACGTTAAAAACGCATTTTTTATCATTAAGAAGCACGTTATTTTTTTTTTAAATTCAGTTGCGCATGATATTCCAAACATCAGACGCTTATACCTAAACAGGCCTTTACTGGTAATAAATGTTGTAATATCCCGACAACCTTCCTCAATTTCCACTTGGTGGAATGCGTCTTTAATATCAAGCTTAGAGAAGACAGACGACTTCCTAAGTTTGGGGAGAAGTTGGGTCATTGTAGGTAAAGGATGATTCTCTCTTATAATGGCTTTGTTTGCGCATCTCATATCAACACAAAGTCTTTGAGTGTTATCACTCTTAACACTAGAGTGCACGCGCCCGTAAATATTCACTGAGCGCACGCGCGGGCTACAGGCGTAGACCACTTACGGTTCAATTAATTTCGTAAATAAAACAATAAATTAATAAAACACAGCATTTTAATTACCAAAAATCTTTATTATTTTTATCATAATGGCTCACACAACAAAATTTAGCTTCTTAATTATAAATAAAAACTTAAACATAAACTTCTTAAAAATCAACAACATTTGGAAGGTTTGAGATCTCTTAGTCTTATTTTCATTTAGGAACGTAATATTAATCACAAAATTAGTTTTTTATAATCTTATTGAACCAATTATTATTGACACTACGTTTTATAGTAATACTAAAACATATATATCATATGTACCTCAATTTCACCACTTGCACACAAAATATTTATTTTCCTCCAACGCTCGCGCGGGGCACAGGTGTAGCCCACCAACTTTAAGGTCGATTTTTGCAGACATCCGTGTGCCGCGGGAGTCGGCACGCTACTGGCGGGAGCGGGGGTTAGTCATTGAGGAATACACTAGACCATTACGCTGTAGCTCGCCTAGTTAAGATAATAAACGACAATATTAGACGTTGGGTTACATATGTAGCCCGCGCGTGCACTCTAGTGTTAAGGATAGGTACTACTGGGGAAACCCACGTTCCGGCTTGATCGACAGGTTCAATAATGTCTTTACTCACTAACTCATCAAGTTTGTCATTTATTTTGTCTTCAAGAGGAATTGGTACTCGCCTATATGGCTGACAAATGAGGGTAACCGATGGGTCTATAGCAATGGCTAACTAAATATTTTTGAATTTGGGGAAGGCCTTTGTGTGAACCAAATTTATACTCACCCCTAATTCAAGCACGTTAAGGCAAGTAGCTGTGTCCTTGCCTAACAAATTCCGAGTACCATTTTTAATGACGTCAAATTTTGCATATTTGGTTTCCGCTCCTATGGCTATTGATGCTTCAAAAGTGCCAAGCACATTTAGCGGATCTTTTGTACCATATGCCATAAATGTTTTATTTGACCCCTGTTGTTGGTTAGTCACAACAACAGCGTTTGATTTTAAATACTCCCAAGTTTTATCGTTTATGATGTTGTTTTTACTCCCAGAGTCTATAAGCATATTTACGTTTATCGTCATCAATATGAAATATGTAGTTCACATCACTGACGGGTGGTTTGGGTGATCCTTCATTTTTAAGTTCTTTCCCATTATCATTTTTTTGTTTGTCCCAACTACCGGGTACTTTACGCTTGTGGTTCCTTGTTCGACACTGGCTTTTAAAATGTCCTTTGTAACCACATTTATTGCATTTTTTGTCTATAGCTGACAGCGTCTATCATCAAATTTGTGATCTTCGCTCCCACATCTCGTACACCGTTTATTATTCATGTTAGCACCATGAATTCGGGTTTTGTTTGTTCTTGTTCCAATCCTGTTAACCTGTTCCGTTTTTGTCCCTTGAAATTTTTTTAATTGTCTTTCCACCGTTTCGATTGAGGTTGCTTCTAATATAACTTTTTCTATAGTAACCGAATCTCCTAACTGTAGTATTTTCTTCCTAAACTCTGACGAAGTACATTTTTCCGCGATTTGGTCAATGAGATCGTTCTCTTTGCTTGCAAAATCAAAGCTCCAAGTGTATTGGAGCTTTGATTACGTAGTCTAATTAAGAATTTTTCAAATTTCTTGTCCGGTTCCTGTTTCATGAGGCGAAATACGTGTCGTTCGTAAACGAAACTCTGTTTTGGGGAAAAATATTCGTCCAATTTTTTAATAGCCGATTCGAAAACATCGGACGACTCATCCTCATTGACGTGTGCCCCGGGAAGGTTATAATATATATCTTGTAATCCTAACCCCCCTGTATGTAAAAGCGTTGCTCGTTTTTTTAAGGGCTGTTCTGTGCCCAAGGCTAAAAGATAAATTTCGAGAGCTCGTTTCCATCATTGCCACCGCTGGCCTAAGGAGGTCGGGTCACCGTCGCAATCGAGTGGTTCTATGGTGGGACATGATGGGACGATCTGTAATTAAGTACAAATTCGCTTCAAATACTACTCATACTCTAATAGATACCCTGTTTAATTTTTTGACGGACCTTTTAGGATTGGAACTGAATCACTTGCATACGTTAATATGGTGTATACCAACATATGTATGTGGAACTTGATGGGTTTACCCATTAGAACGGTTTGCCGGTTGTCGACTTGGCTAATACTTACAGGCACGATTAGTTTTATTGTTGTGTAGTTGTTATAGCAGTTAGGTAATAAAAAAAGAATAAGAAAATAATACTGCAAATATTAAGTTAAGTTCTAAATCTTACATACCTACATATTACATAGAACATAGAACGCAACTCCATGCACCGGGTCCAATTTATTGTGTTTTCAACCATCTAGGAGAACCCGTTACGGTATATTTATAAAGTTCCAAATAAGTCTTGTTATTAAGATGACTAAACTCCCGTACCGAAGAATAACATAAATCTTGAGATATTGAAGGTATCTAAATTTTTAATTTGGTCGGTACCTACTTACACTATGCAGTTTATCATCGTACATTACATCGTACGTAGGTACATTACTACTAATATAATACTTTATTTTGTTTAACCCATATTGCTGTTAGGATATAAAAAAATAATTTGTTATGTATGACGGTTCATTTAATTAATTTGTTCCTTAGATGGGAGCATTGCAATTCTAGTTGTATGACCGTGTCATATAGATACTTAATATTTAATCTTGAGTTATAAATCGAAATGTCGCTAAGTAAAATATGGGTACTCTAGGCAGGTACGTATGCACTTAATCAGTATCAGTCCATTCTTAGTTCACGCTATTTTATAATGAAATATAACCACCAAGTACACAACAAAGGTAATTATACCTGTTGTTGTCTCGTCCTCGATGATGAAGAATTACTAAGGTAGTATATTTCCTGATTACCTGAGGGCGTCACATAAGTTTAAATCTTCAAAATAAAAATAACTCCCGTATCCGAACGCTCCCATTCCCAGCTCACCATTCTATTATCTGTGGACTTCATTCGTTTCTTATGTCACTGCGAGGCGTCACCGCTCCCACAAAAGTATTTTTAAAATAAGTGTTATATAGTGTTTTTTACAGTTGTTTTATCAAATAATGGGGAAAAACAAAGATATGGAAAGAGTAATACGGAAACTGAAAAGGAAAATTTAAAAGTTAGAAGAAAAAACCAAAGGTTAGTTGGCAGACGCCAATGGCGCCATTCTACCCTTCTTTACCATAATAGTTTTCTATTTTATTGTTTCCCTCTATGTTCTTTATTGTTGAGAAGTAACATTTAAGTGATTTTATCCCGATCGCCAAGCGCTTGCCGTCGCACAGAAACTCCAAGTGTCAGCCACACGGGCCACACCCGATCTCCTAGTGTTCATTCAAATAAACAACAATCTGGAAATCACCATGTTAGTGAAATTTCTCAACCATTGGCAGCTGAAGCCCCGGAAACAACACCAATGGTTACAATAGAGCAAGATGTGCAACAGCAGGAGGTGCAACAGCAGGAGGCTGAACAATGTAGTGAAATTGACATTGACATCATATCTGCCATGGGTACTGTGGAGGAGGAGCCCGTAAACGGCCCTCCAGCACACAATGAGATTGCTCAACGCTGGACACCCATATTAAATAAGGGTCTCAAAAAAGAGGATAAGGTACTCTTACTTAAGGAATATACCCCATTCCATAATATACCCTCAATGGTACCCCCAAAATTGAATCCGGAATTGTCAGCCGCTGTATCTGAACCAGTAAAGAAGAGAGACATAATTATAGAATACAGACAAAAAAATGTGGCTGCTGCCCTAGCAGCTATTGGTCGTGGGTTGGAATGTTTTATGTTTTATAATAAAGTTGACGGAATAAAAAAATTCAATGATGCTGCTAAGATTTTATGTGAAATAATATACAATGAAACTCAGAGCAGAAGAGCTCTTATCTTAAGCGTAATAAATAAAGAAATGAAGGACTCCTTACAAGGAAGTCCCGATGAAGTCCTCTTTGGTGCAGGCCTTACAGAAAGGATCAAGGTAGCCAAGACGGTCCAGAGGTCTGCACAGGATCTGGGCAATACTGTAGTCAAACAAAATAGTGTTCGAGCTAATCAACGACCTTTAAACTCGCGGGTCCCTCCTCAACCAAGATACAAACGCTCGGGCTTCAACAGGATGAAGAACGAGAACCAACAGGGTGGAGGGGGGAAGAAAGCTTATTATTCTCAGAAGAAAATGCGACGACCACCTCAGCATCAGCGCGAGCGGATTCACAACCCACGCAAATGAACTTGCAAAAAGAGGTAGGCAGATTACCCTATTTTAAAAAAATATGGGAATCAATTACAGATGACCCTGTAATTCTGACCTGGGTGTCTGGATATTCACTTAATTTCATCAAAACTCCTTATCAAGGGGATACCCCACTAAACAACAATTTCTCTCAACCTGAGACAATCCTTATAAGAAAGGAAATTGCTGAATTACTTAGGATTAAGGCTGTTGAAAGTTGTATGCCAGAAAAGGACTATTTTTGTTCACCTATTTTCTTAGTACAAAAACCAAATAGAGAATACCGTTTTATTCTAAATCTTAAAAAACTAAATTAATTTATGCTGCCTGACCATTTCAAGTTAGAAGACTACCGTACAGTTTGCAAGTTAATACAGAAAAATGATTATTTGGCAACCATTGATTTGAAAAATGCTTATTATATGATAAACATAGACAGTAGCTACAGAAAATACCTCCGTTTTTCAGAAAAATGATTATTTGGCAACCATTGATTTGAAAAATGCTTATTATATGATAAACATAGACAGTAGCTACAGAAAATACCTCCGTTTTTATTTTGATGGCAAATTGTACCAGTTTACAGTTCTACCATTTGGTCTTTGCACAGCCCCTTTTCTGTTTACAAAAATATTCAAACCAATACTCTCTGTGATTAGAAAAAGGGGAATTAGAATGGTACAGTACCTCGATGACACCTGTATCATTGCAGAATCTTATTTAGAATGTTAAAATCAAGTCAATTATATACTTAATCTTTTTGAAAACCTGGGTTTTTTAGTAAATTACAAAAAATGCATTATAACACCTAAAACAGAATGCAAATTCTTAGGGTTTATTTTCAATAGTAAAGACATGATCATTTCAATTGACCAAGACAAGAGACAGAGATGTTTAGAATTACTTTCAAAACTTAAACATAGAATTTCAATTAGATTCTTAGCTCAAGTTTTAGGAACATTAGTTTCTGTTTGTCCTGCCATTAAGTATGGCATGTTATATACCAAACAATTAGAAAGAATTAAATATTTATCACTACTGTTAAGTAATGATAATTTTGAAAGTACCATAACATTACCCAATGGTTGCCAAGAAGATATAGTATGGTGGCTTACAAATTTAAAAACAGCTGTATGTCCTATAAGGAAAAATAAATTTTGTTTAGAAATTGAGACTGATGCGTCTCTTACAGGATGGGGTGCAAGATGCGGTAACAAAACCGCCAGTGGCCCATGGACACAAGAAGAGGCAAAACTCCATATTAATACATTAGAACTTTATGCTGCCTTCTTAGGATTAAAAAGCTTTGCTAAGGACCTGCATGATTGTGAAATACTGTTGAGAATTGACAACACCACTGCAATTTCATATATAAATCGTTTCGGTGGGATCCAACACCAACATTTAAATAATATCTCAAAATCAATATGGCAGTGGTGTGAATCACTAAATATATGGATTCATGCCTCTTACATTAATACTAAGAATAACGTAATTGCAGATTTTCAGTCTCGCAAGAAATTAGGTCATACAGAATGGGAACTTAGTTATAGATATTTTAAAATAATAGTTAGCAATTTTGGAAACCCAGATATAGATTTGTTCGCCTCACGCACAAACACAAAATGCGAAAAGTATGTGTCATGGTATCCTGATCCTGATGCATTCAAAGTTGATGCATTCACGTTTTCTTGGTCAAACATGTATTTTTATGCCTTTCCCCCCTTTTCAATGATTTCTAAAAGTATTGAAAAAATTATAGTAGATAAAGGTAAAGGTATCATGGTCGTAACAGATTGGCCTACACAACCATGGTATCCCATTTTCCAAAAACTCTTAATAAATAAGCCATTGTTGTTTAAACCAAACAAAGGGTTACTAAAGTTATGTAATTCCAGGTCATTCCATCCACTACATGGGAGCCTAACATTGATGGTAGGACAGCTCTCCGGCGCAGCTTTCTTGAAGCAGGATTAGAGCAAGAAGACATTATGCTTAACTCAATCTCTAACAATACTCTGAAGCAATATTCCCCTTACATAAAAGATTGTATAACATACTGCTATTCCAACCAGCTAAGTACATTAAAACCTAGTATACCAGAAATCATAACTTATCTTACTAGTAAATTTAAAGAAGGTTTATCATATGGCAGTTTGAACTCTACTCGGTCAGCCCTGTCACTACTATTAGGCTCTCATGTTGGTGCAGATTGCAACATTAAAAGACTGTTTAGAGGTATCTTTAAGTTAAGGCCAAGTCAGCCTAAATATGATTACACATGGGATGTGTCTAAGGTATTAAATTACATGGAAAACAAATTTATAACTTGTGATAATTTAGAAGTATGTTCAAAAAAGACTGTAACTCTTTTAGTTTTAGCTACAGGCCATAGGGCCCAAACAATATGTGCCATTGATATAGATCTTATTAAAATAGAATCTGATTTTGTATTAATTCAAGTAGACAAAATACTTAAAACATCTGCACCTAATAGAATGCAACCTTTTATTAAGTTGCCTTTTTTCACAGACCGACCACATTTATGTCCAGCTAAGGCTGTTATTGATTACTTAAATATCACTAAAACTATTAGAGGTCATTTTAAAAACCTATTTTTATCATATAAAAAACCTTATAAACCGGTAACTGTCAGTTCAATCAGCCGTTGGATAAAATCTGTGTTGCAAGAAAGTGGCATAAATATTGGCACGTTCTCTGCACACAGCACTCGACATGCGTCTACTTCTGCAGCGCTTCAGAGGGGTCTCGATTGACGAGATCCGAAGAACGGCCGGTTGGACTGACAGCTCAAGTTGTTTCGCAAGATTCTATAACAGACCTGTACGTAGCGAAAGCTTCACAGAAGCAATTCTTCGCCCTTAATTAATAAATTAAAATGCGGAATTATTGTCTATTAAGTTAAGTTGTAGGTACCTGTAACTTAACAGAAGTTTAATAAAAAGATCTGATTGTACAACAGTCTTTGAACATCTACCTTAGTAATTCTTCATCATCGAGGACGAGACAACAACAGGTATAATTGAACAATCAAACTAGCTTACCTGTAAGCGCTGTTCGATTGAGATTATTCCTGTTGTTGTCTCGTCCGAAGATGATGTGTCCCGCCCACCCTTATAACCCTGTTGGTTGTAGCAATCAGATATTTTTTTATTTCTTTTTTTGCTGATAACTTAATGAAGTCCACAGATAATAGAATGGTGAGCTGGGAATGGGAGCGTTCGGATACGGGAGTTATTTTTATTTTGAAGATTTAAACTTATGTGACGCCCTCAGGTAACCAGGAAATATACTACCTTAGTAATTCTTCATCATCTTCGGACGAGACAACAACAGGAATAATCTCAATCGAACAGCGCTTACGGGTAAGCTAGTTTGATTGTTCAAGTATTAGCAGGCACTTGTTTTAAAACCAACCTTTCCGATGAATCAATTGTTTTTAGGTTACATGTAAATCTTGCAAAATCATGTTATGCTTGCAGCACTACTAAGTATGAGAAAAATAGGAATCAATAATTTAAACAAATTTGACAAATTGATAGCATCGGTCATTTCGGTAATCTTTTTTTTATTACTCACGTTCTTTATCCTCGTCGCCAATGTTATGTCCTGTATGTACCTCTGGAGGTTAATAAAACACACTAATGATTTCTTGGTATGGGTGCGACACGTCCACTCGCCACGACTCCTGTCAACGTTCTGCCGAGTGCCGCGCGGGCGGGTCGCACGCGCAGTTATATATTTATTAATATGTCACCAGTACGTCACACATATTATACACAATGAGCGATCTCACTGCGGTCTATGCGATTTCTTCCAGACAACCTTAGGAAGGACAACATAATATTAAAGACAAGTTAAAAGAAGTATCATACTTCATCATACTTTGTAATACCTACATTATTTCTAAGCTTTATACTGTATTTTACCAATTTTTATTTTTTGAATAAATTTATTATTATTATTATTATTTATTTGTCTTTGACATTGCTCGGGACCCTAGGGTCCCGGACCTTTGGAAGGCGTACGAGGGGCCGAAGCCAACTCGCAGAGGCCCCTTAGACAATTTTAAATGGAATAAGGCACCAACCGACGATTATCCCTGTTCGCACTATGCAAGTGCAGCCAAGGACAACCCCCGGTTGGTGTAGGACTATTGCAGAACATGGAAACAAAGATATTGGGCTGTGGGTTTGGGTGGCTAAGTGAAATGGTTATCTTGAACAATGGAAAGACTATGGCCCCTGCCTGACCAATGTTTCTAAATATAAAATACATAGATAAAATGGCAGGGGGTGACTTGCACACTCAATAATGGGCCCCCCTAAACGGTCGCTAGCACAAAGTGTCGTAGCGACAAGGGGGCAACATGTCCTGAGGTGCTTAAGAGGAGTGGAGAGGTATTCCACGGCTATCAGGACAATCCCGGAAGTACGGTCAAGATCCCTACCAGCATCTTACTGGAATACTTCCTTCCTCCGAGCACGTTTGCTCTTGCGAATCTCCACTCAAGCCGGCCAATCAAGGCAAGAATGAGGTGGGAGGTCTGTTCCTCGTCAGTGTTCACTTCAGCCGGCCAATAAAGGCAAGCCAGAGATGAGGAACAAGACTTCTCCAGGGAGGTAGGGTCCGTGGGTTCGCTACTGCCCAACAGCTTGCCACAAGCTGCCCTGCGGGTTTCTGTATCTCTCTTAGTCTGGCTGCTCACCCTAGACCTGTTCCGGCAAAGTAAACTCTGCCGGCACAGACCCAGAGTTCCGCGCGCGCAAGCCCCACCACGACGTCAACGTAGAGATACGGCGGTGGGGTTATTATTATTATACAGTTTAAAAACTTATTACACTTACATTACTTATTATACTTACATTTTTTTTTTCAATCGATGGTTTTTATCACGAGCAGGTAGCTTGATGAGTCGATGACGGCAGGCGGAGCGGAAGATGTCGGCGAGCGGCAGCTGGTCAGCAATCAACACCGAAAGTAACAACAACTGATAGTTGTATACTAATGAATTAGCGTTCGCAATGTACTTCTTGAAGACGAATTCGACTGTGTATAGGTCTCCAAAAGCAAGTCAAAATCGTGTGATAATCCACTATATTAAAAATAGTTTGCAAACCATTAAGTTTTAATAAATAAATTAACTATTTTTCTTATACGTGTTATATCAACGCAAAAATGAAGAGTCGGGAATTAGAACACAAACAGCTTCGACAAGAATTAGTAGTAGTAGGGCTGACAAACTTAACTACGTTATGAATGAACAAATAACGATATTTACATCTACAAGGCATGCATGCCATCCTTACCTAAGATAGCTGATTTATGCGCATGTGACTGTGCTGACTAGAAAAAAATAATTAGGTTGACCAAAGTTCAATAAAACTGATATATAAGTATTGTGGAATTTAAAATATGAAATGGTCACTTTGTTGGAAAAAGGTCGTATGATTATTGTTCACACCATGCTCATTATGACTATAATTATGTATTAAACTAATGAATGAATTATGTTTCGTTTAAAAACCGAATATTCTAAATATGTTTTCATTATCATAAGCAACAGTGCAGTGGCTGACTGATTCATTTACGAGGAATAAACGTTAATAATTTGGGAAAATAAAGGTAAATATTTTAACATTTAAGCGTGATAAGCGTATCCATTTTAAAGTATCTACTTAATTAAATTATATGTATTTTTTCTTACAGGTAGCGTTATTTATATGGAATTATGTTGAAAAGTGTCGTTTGGAATTTGGTCTGCACTAGATGTTAAAGCAAAATCATCATCAATAATTTGAGGAAAATAAAAGGTAAATACACTAAATAATGAATCACGAGTGATAAACAGAGGTAATGTAATAATAATAATAATAATATGATGGTTTATTGTACTTATCTACTTAATTAAATCATACATTATGTTTGTTATTTGCAGTTTTGAAAACCTTTGAAATCTTGCAAAGCTGTTTCCATGCAAGTCAGGACATTACACAGCATTACGTTGAAAAAAGTTTGGGTTTGGGAATCAACGTAAATAATTTAGGAAAAAATAAAAGGTAAATATTATACTTAACACTTTTGTCACTAGGGATAAGCAGAAATAGTGTAATGTCAGGACAGACTTAATTAAATCATTTGTACGTTATTTTCAGGAAGCATCTTATTTGACTTTCGGTTATGATTTTCTACTGAGATCACACAAGAATAATTGCATTTGCTGACAGTACTACAGGTCAAGAGCTAGCTGAAAAAATTGAATACAAAATACTAGATGCATGTATTACATTAATGGGTATTTAAGGTATTTATTGTTCTGTACCAATTGAAAGGTTGAAGGATCCAAAACACTATCCTGTGTTGTAATTTGTAGATACACCGTTAGACTTGATTGTGTTTTCGTAATTACATTAACATTTAAAATTTAGGCACTAATAACATAGGTACTAAATTCTGTTTACTATAATACTTTTATAGATACATTTTATAATTTCATCAAAATGCCTCATTGCTCGGTTTGCGATATTTATGTAGATAATCGTTGCTGGACCAGTCACTTACGAACTAATAAACACAAAAGTAATAGTACATTGCCTATTCTTGAAAATGTTGAAGTCTTACGTTCATCGTTTAAAGGACGTATTATTAGTTAATGAGTTATTGCATCCAAAGATGATGCAAATAAATTTCCAGAAACATTTTTTTTGTAATATTCGCGAACAGGTTAAATCTTTAGTTGATGTTTCTCTTAAAAAACATATCGCAGTAAAAAATAATTTTGAACTTTTTTCTTAATTTCTATTGTACAAAAATGATCTACAAGAAATCAAATCTTTTGCCACAAAAAAAATTGTCATACATTTAAATTATGTAGTATGCTATAAATGCAAAAAACATGTAGATATAAAAACCACTGCATTATGTTCGGTCTGTAACAATAGATATGAACCAGATTGTATTGGATATCCAGAACAAACATAAATAGGATGCTGGATCAAGGTTTAAAAAAAAAGGTGGAAATGCGTAACTTGTATTAAAAACAAAGATACAATTAGCAGCAATCCATCGAACATAACACTGAGAAATAAAAAAAAGCCGTTAAAACACCATCACCGGAACAGACCAATGTAACAAAAAAAGACTAGTCCATAGCAGCGCCACAGATCTTGGATTCGCATATACTCACTGACTACAATACATCCTATGAATCAAATTGCACACCAACAAAAATGTCAAAAAGTTTGGATGGAACATCATCAGAACTAATTTCAGACTTAGCATCTATGTCAGAAATGAAAGATACTATATCCCAATTAACCATTAAACTCGAAACCACGGAATTCGAGCTTGATAAAACATTACTAGAAAACAGCAATCTTCAAAGACAAGTAAATAAGTTAACTGCTGAAATTAACATGTTAAAATCATTATGTCAATCCATTTCATTACCAGATACTATTTCTCGTAGTAATATTAAAAAGAAGAGCCATTCTTTAGCACACTGTACGGCATCCACCCCTTCTTCACCTATATTACATTCTTCAAATGTTTACAGTATTTACGAAGATAAAACAATATCCCTGGGAAAAATAATTGAAGATCTACAGCAGCAGTTGAATAGCGCTAACCTTGAAATTTCATCTAAAAAAAAAACAAATAGAGACACTGTCGCAGTGCTTACAAAATAAAAGCGTGGCTTTGAACCTGACAATGACTCCTGCAGTCAATACCTGCACCTATTCCATCCCAGAACGAAAACCCAAACACAGACCCGAAAGAAGAATATTTGTGTCGTTTAGAAACAAAAGTGGTCAAATCCATTCGGGTGTATTTATGGGAAACAACGACTTTTCGTTCTGATCTCCCTGCACAAGCTGTGTTTAGAGTTTGAATCCATATGGCTTCACTTAGGCTAGTATTTCTGATTAAAAAGAAAACATTCATGACCATAAAACAAAAAAATCAAAATAATTGGGATATTATTTTGGATTTGACCTATTTCGAAACCAAGCTATGGATTTGACTAGTTTTGTTATTAATGTAGTTGGATTTGACCATCTTTGATTCTTATCACTATGGATATGACTGATTTTGATGCTAAAACAATATCATGTCAGGGGTTCTCAATATTTTGGGTCGGTTGGTTAGTAACAATAAATATAAACAATTTAGTACTTTACAATCTTGCTTTATTTGAAAAACCTTCATTTATCATCACCATACGTGTCGCATCAGTATACGTATATGATCAAAGCTATTATATTTTTAATTTTTTATACAACTATAGCTGGTAATTCTTCGGAGAAATCACAGTCTTCAGCAACCTGTTCATGAGTAGTAGATGATTTAGGTCTTGACAGGACTTGTTTATAATAATTTAAATCTAAGATTTCATCCCACTTCTCTCCAAAATGTGTGATTAATAATTTCTTCACATCATTTAATTTTTCTTGTTTAACATCAACATATAATTTAATCACATCTGGGTTTATAGCAGAAACCTTTTTTTTTCCTTTGCAGAAATTTTGATACTTATTTAAAGTATTTTGGTAAGACTCTTCCGCTCGAATATACACATTTTGCTTGTCACGAGTCCTTTTAAGAAAAAATCTTTTCGATTTTTTTATTGAAAAGTGCATATTGGTTGTACTTTTTAAGACTTCAGATGTTGATCGTTTCCAGTCGTAAACTTTTATATCAATTCCCAAGTAATACACGGTTCCATGACGGGTGAAAATTTCGTAATAATCATCAGGGCTAGTCATTACCTCTCGACTTTTAATCTCTTTTTCAATTTTTGCGAAAACTCTATCTGGTGGCAAAAATGAATGGCCAACAACTGGAAACAGAATTTCTAGGCCCATAACGTGTACCGGTGCATAGTCTTGTAACCATTTAGCTGTCATACCAAGAAGAGATTGGTTTTTATTTTGGCCGCTGCACCCATCTGCTACTAAACGAACCTGTGTGATATGGTCTAATCCGGGACCCAGAAAAATGGTGTTCAAGCAATGAAAAACAGCGCTAGCAATTTCATTCGATGCTTTCGGCAAAATATCTTCTGTCCATGTGTAGATGAACGTGTTGTTAATAGTTAATGGAGATTTTGAATTTCCGATTACCACCGTAAAATTGTACACATATAACTGCCTCGAGTAATATGCACTTTGATCGGGAACTTTTGGACACGGTTGGTTCTTTTGGCAGTCAAAACTTAGAATTAAAATATTTTCGGTGCTGTCTTTTAATAAACCATAAAACGCTTTGGATCTCAATTTGTGAATTCTGCTCTCAATCATTAATTGATTTTTTACCTCATTGGTTTTTTCATGCTTAAGTCGTTCTTGTAAAACTATGCAAGTGGAGCACATGTCTGTGCGAGGGGATCCAAAACCTATGTTAAATTCGGTTTTGAAAATTTCTCTGAAGTAAGATGTCTTAATATCTTTATGTTCATCCGCGGTTTCTGCGATAAACATTTTATAAAGTTTACTAATGCTGAGCTCCGATGACAAATACTGTCTACTTTTAATTTTACTTCTACAGTAATGTATTTCTAAGGGCTCGAGCTTTTTGATAAAGTCTTTGACAGCTTCCCTCTTAGGTGCATATTTTTGAGTTTTACGCCGGCCTCCTCTATTCTCTTGTGCAGATTCACCCATGGCTTTGAAATGTCGATTAATTACGCCTGTCACTCTTCCTTTCTTTAAAGCTAAAATGGAGAGAAAGGTGCGTTTGCATATTGGAATCAGGACATTGTGTCGTCGTCGTGCAAAGTACGTTACCGCCATTTCTTTTTTATTCCCACGTTGATTTACTGGCCTATGTCGCTGAGTAGTAGTAATTTTCGTATGATTAATTATAAAATTATCCTGATAAATTTTGTCCGGTTTTTTGTAGAAAGCTTTATTAAATGCTATTATATCAGCATGACTCAATGAAGTGCACCTGTATGCTTTGGTGTAGTGGTCACATGGAAGTCTTAAATTTGGTGGCTCTTTTGGAGTGTACCTAAAATAAAAACAATCATAAATAAGTAAATATTACAAAAAAATATATAGTATATATAAGTATATTAAGCACTTTCAATGGGTCCCACACTCCCACATGCTTTGTCTATAGTATTGTAAGTTTAGGTTTAGATATGGACACTTGCGTTATCAAGACAAATGTAACGACGCATAATTTACCGGAATTGGTTCAACCGTTTAATAGTAACGAGGGAAGATAGGAATGAACACACATACAATTATTATACTGACTACACAAAACCCTCCTTTTGGGCTTCACCATAGTCAGATAAAAAATAGTTCATGCCATCTAATTAAAAAAACAAACAAATTGCAAGAAAATAGTAAATTATTCAGTAGATGATCCAAAATAAAACCACCACATGTTTAGCACCGCTGACCACGAAAGGCAGCGTGAGTAATCAAAGCAGTACAAACATACCTTTCCTTCTTCAATTTGTTGCATTTCCAATCAGCTTTTTGTTGTGTCCTTTTCCGTGACAACTGGGGAGTAGTTTCCTTTATTAAATTATCCATTTTATTGTAATTTAACACTAACTTTAAATAAAAAACGGCGACGAATACACAAAACCACGATCCATGCGCTCGTCACTCCGCAAAATGGCCGCCGATCGGCTGTCATTTTCATACATGGTTCTGGCTTCTGATTGGCTACGCGGATTAGATCGATTTCGTTCCTAAGCTTTAAAGGATTTGACTCTTTTTGATACTGAGCAGTCATTTCGAATCGATTTTTCTACGAATTGGTTTGGATTTGACTATTTTTGAAACCGGTAGAAAAAACAAGATTTTTCATTGAAAAAAATGGCGTTCTGTGTTCCAAAACATTTATATTTGGATTTGACCAGTTTTGTTTCTAACCGACACATTTATATTCGGTACACAACAATGTGTCGGCTTGGCTTCAGCCTTACTGCATTCAAGAACTAACACTAAGTACCAAAAATACGGAATCTTTGCGAAAACAAAGCCAAATGCGAAATTTCATGACATAATTCAGAACTGCTTAAAAACAACATTACATCCTAATGATAAACTAGTGGTATGTGTGGGGGAAAATGATTATAATTTAAGGCAAGTTCTATCACCATTAGAAATAAAATGTGTCCAATAAACCTTTATTGGACACATTTTATAATAATAGGATTATTGTACTAAATGTTAGTAATAGTCACTTCTTAAATGTCTCAAAATTGAATGACGGTATAGAAAACTTATGTAAGATGTTTAAAAAATGTCATTATCTTGATTGTGGACATTTTACATTATCAGAGGCTTGTAAGTCTATAAATTATGTGATAGATTGTACCGACTACAATGAAAACTACTTGTGCCCAAGGAATATTAGGAAATTTGTAATGCGTAATCAACCAAGCAGCAATGTCAAACACAATATCGATGCACATATCGATGCTTCCCACGTAAGTTGTTGTAACCAATAAATTGCAATTTTTCAGTAGAGCGTTTCAAAGATACTATTAGCAATAAAAACTGCATTTTTCAACTAATCTTTATACGTTAGTAATACTTTAGCATTTACTGCATGACATCATTTAAAAATACCAAAAGTTTCAGAGATTTTGCTGTTACAACACGTTACCGCGGGATATGACCTTTACGAATTGTTGTATTTGTCACTTACGTGAATGTACACTGGAACACAAGAGTCGTATTAAGTCGTATATGATAGTTACAACAATATACAACAAATGAAAAAAAAAAAGGGTCTGGTATGTATAGCATTATTAGATATTATAAAATAAATATAACCTTTTTTTTAAACCAATAAAAAGTCGTTACAATAACCACCTTTTTGTCAAAATTAAGCTTTAGAAGAACATAAAATCTTTGAAAACAAACTTCTAAACAAAAACTAAAACAAAAATATCAAACATAATGGAAATCTTGGATTTTTTTAGATAAATTCTATAAAAAAAACATTATAATTATCAGTAATAATCTGCAACTAAACATAATGATCTATAGAAGAAGGGCGGGCTAGTATGGAAGTTTTGTACCGCTGTTAATTTTCGTGTTTTGTATTGTTTTTATATTTAGTCGATAGATAATAATTATCATCAAGAAATAGAGTATAAATTATCCGATTTTTAGAAGTTAGGGTTCAAAAGTTATTTTACTTAGTTTTATGTATGAGAGGTTAGATATTGAGGTAGGTAGGTAGGATATATTGTAAGATGACAGTTGACTGTCAATGTGGTTGTTTACAAACTAAAACGTTACTTACTTAGTCACTATTATTCCTTTTATTTTTTATTCCTCATATTAGTCGATCCCGTCGACGTTACGAACAGCCAAGATGTTCACCAAGTTTTATAGACTATTCCTAACAATCCCTTTTATTCATGGGTACCTACGAAAATGCATTCATATTTTACGTAAATAAGGATGTCACTTTAAAGATGCATTTCCACAACAAATAGATACCGATACAAATAATCTGAATGTTTCTAGATTTTAGAACTTTTTGTGTGAGCTGCAATGTGTGATCATCTAAGGCTTCGCTCTTAAAGAAAGCATTTTTTTGGTAATTGGTTCCTTAGACGGTTGTACGGTTTTACACATAAATAAATAGTGTCAAGTTAGTAAAATGAAATGATGAACACAGTTACTAATACTTATATGCAATAATATCTAATTAAAGGTGCATACTATCTAAACCTTTTTTAATAATATGTTGTATAGTTTTCAGTAAAATAGAAACAATAGTTTTGTCTAAAAAAGCTTTTATTTGAATGCATTCAAAATGTTCGCAAAATCACTTCATCTAAGAAGGGTCGCGTCATACCCTTATGGTCAGCATAACTCAAGTAACAAATGATACTCATTACATGCGAGCAGCACCCCACAGTTTTTAAGCCAACGATACAATTACAGCAATAACTTAAGATTGCTTCCCGACCATTCATATTATTTCCACAATCGGATAGTGTTGACCAGGCCGTCACTCTCGTCTCCTAGAGCGTGCCGTCTCATGCGAGACAAACTCAGGTTGCAATTAATGCACTGTACACTCGACATCGCGTTGAAATCCAACACACTATGCACAAGAATGAAATTGAGCGTCCTTTCGCAATTGTCTCAACAATACCACTTCGCAAAGTAACGCTAACAATATCAATCGGTATGGAGGAACTGATGCTCAACTCAGCGTATCAAAAATCAATGGTTTTATATTACGCATGGCAAGTTTTAAAAATGTGCATTGCGTATGTTGTCAATGAATTAACGTTTAGTTATTTATTGTTATCATTTTTTAAATCCCTTTTTTTAAACGTTTCCAAAGTTCTAAAAATACATAAAATACCTACGTAAAAAGAACTACTTTAAGGTCCTTTATAAGTGCTCAATGTCTTATAGCGAAACACTAACTAAAGTTGGCGGTACGAAATCCGCAGTAGAATAATCATAATTTCTAAATGACTTATACTGCAATAAACAACTTTTTTTAAATCCTTATTTAATCCACAACATTATTAGAATAAATTTACTGGCATGGGTGACTCAGAAACAATGAAATATTGCGTTTAAATAAGATGTGAATATCATTTCAATAGAGTAGAAAATCTCAAGAACATCCCACGAAGCACAATAATTATTATGCATAAGTTTTATTACATCTAGAAACCGCAAATATTACATACAACATTGTACATTACCAGTGATTAGCGATTGGTTGATTACTGTATGTATTACTTACTAACCATAAAACAGTTAATATGATAACTTAAATCATTGTATTTCATCTTACAATTTAGTTTAGTATAACTAATTCCGACGTAAAATGTTGTATGTATCACTTAGCATAAAATACTTCTAAATTTAGCAACGTATATTGTTGGATGTAATCTATACCACATTTTAAATTAACAGTAACAGTAATAGTAAGAAAATATTTCGATGCCTCCCACGTAAGTTGTTGTAAGCCACAAAATAGCGATTTTGTGTTTTTCACGTAAAAGTGTCTAATTTTATGTATATTATCCTATACTAAATTATTAAATCCAAAAAACTATAATTTTAGGTAGTTTTGAGACGTATAACGTCGTAACTTCCGAACTATTCCGGCGCAGATTACAGTATTATTATTTACAATGGTTTACGGCGGGCGGTGTGCGGGGTGAAGAGCGCGCATGCACCCCGTATGAGTCACATAATACAGACTACGCTGGAACTTGCTGTCGGCTGCACGTTGCGCGCGTTTTTTTGGTGTTGATACTTATTAGCGTAATAATACCTCGCTTAAATATTTTCTTACTATTACTGTTACTGTTAATTTAAAATGTGGTGTAGATTACATCCAACAATATACGTTGCTAAATTTAGACATTCCAGGACATTCCAGGTGACTGACAATATCTCTCAAAATGATGACCCGCAGAGCTACAATCAAGGAGATGGAAGCAAAACTGAGAGTTACCTTGAAGGATCTCGAAGCTTCTCGAGCTGAATGTAAACAACTGCTCCAGGAAAGAGAAGACAGTGAAGTGGAAGTGGTGAACAATATCGCTAAAAACACCTCCCTCAAAAATGAGCTGGCTGAGCTACACATAGAACACATGGACTTAGCGGACCAGTACAGTCAACTACAACATCAAGTGTCAACATTCCAAGAGTGCAGTGACACCCATGAACTGGCTTTGAACAATATTTCAGAACTTAATCAGAAATTATGTGAAGCCCATAAGGCCCTATCTCTCTCAGAGTCTGTCAAAGTCAGTGAACAGGTCGCTAACACCAATAACCTATTTAATGATTTTGTAGGCAGCAAGTTAAAATCAGTGTGTGAGCCAGCTATAACAATAGATTTGACTGGTGACGATACCATACCATTATGTCCTATTGTTATGAGTCACAATAAATTAAAGAAATATATTAAATTGAAGAAAATAATAAAACGGTCACAGAAAGTTATTAAAAAGCAAAATCTTTTAAAATTAAATCTTTCCCTTAGAAAGGAACGTGTCATACTTTCAAAAAGTTTAAATAGTTGTACTGTCGAGTTAGATGAATGTAGGGAAAAGTATGACATTGATACTAAGCTCCTTTATAATGATACTAGCTTTTGCCCGCGGCTTCGCCCGCGTGGGTGTCGAAACATATCCAACGGGAACGTACAATCGGGATTAAAAAATAACCTATAGGTTAATCCAGGTTATAAACTATCTGTGTGCCAAATATCATCTAAATCCGCTCATCCGTGTTTGTGCAAGCCGGAACATACATACAAACAAACAGACCAAAAATTCTAAAAACTATATATTCAACATCAGACTCGAATATTCAATGTAATATTTGACTTCGTTACTATTTTATTTTACGTCGTCTGCGTAGAGTATAAATTCTTTTTTTCTAGATAATTATGAATTAGGTATTATAACAATAGACCTTTCTTCATGGCTAATTGTCCTCTACTACGTGTGATATTGGAATACTGTAAACAAATACCTGCTGTAAAGGACCGGTATCTACCTAAATCCTTCACAGTATTTCTCTATATACGATGTTTTTCACTAATTCGGAAGCGGGCACTAAAACAACCAGGCTAGTTGGAGAGCTAACACGTGAGCAAGCCACATTAAATTGGCCGTAGGAGAAACAGTCTTGCCGCAAATCAACTCCAGCAAATTTTAGAGTTTGTCCCTGTGACTTATTAATAGTCATCGCGAAACAAACCTTGATTGGGAACTGCAATCTTTTAAATTCAAACGGAAGGTCATTTGGTATCAATGGTATACGCGGCACGAATACTGTTTCTCCTCTGGCAGATCCAGTTAGTATTTTCGCCTCAATAACATTGCGGCGGAGAGCTGTTACTTGGAGTCTAGTTCCATTGCACAATTTTGGAGGATGTAAATTTCGAAGTAACATGACAGGAGCACCTACACGCAACATAAGTCTGTGACACGGAAGACCCGGCGGATTAAGAGAGTTTAAAAATTCTACAGGATAATTAACCGACTCGTCCATATCGACCATGGTGTCAACAGAATTGTAAATCATTTCTTCGCCTTCGAATGTATTTATCAACATTTCGTTGATCGCAGCGGCTTGGTCGTTTTTGGGAGTCAAAATGGCATAACCACTCCATCGGTTTGCCTTTAATATTTTTAATATCAGGATAAATTTTATCTACAAGTCCCTCAACTGTTGATACCACAGTACATAATTCGTATGGTATTTGTATCAACCCATCTATTTGTGGAAAGTTTCCGTTTCCGATTTGAAGAAGAAGATCTGCAAATCTGCCGGCAGAAACTTCTCCTCTGAGATGTACTCTCATGTTTCTAGTAAGTTTTAGAACTTTAATTGAAGGCCATAAGAAAGATCTTTTGATGCATGCTTTGATCTCATCTGCGCGCGTACCTTTAGGCAGTACCGGTAAAGTCTGTCGAAAATCTCCTGCCAGCAACACCGTCATACCACCCATTATGTTTTTATTATTTCGTATGTCCTGCAAACTCCTATTCAAGGCTTCAACTCCTCTTTTGTGCGCCATCGTTATTTCATCCCATACTATTAGTTTAGTATTTTTAAGCACTTCGGCAAGATTGCTTTGCTTTGGTATATTGCATAAGGGTGTCTCTACATTTGTAAGATTTAGAGGTAGGTTTAAGGCAGCGTGTGCAGTTCTACCTCCTTCTAATAATGTAGCAGCAATCCCAGACGACGCTACAGCTAAAGCTATTCTCGAGTGCTTCTTACTTTTGCCAAGAGCAAGTTTAAAAGATAAGTCTTACCTGTGCCACCAGGGGCGTCCAGAAAGAAAATTTTTCCTTCACTTACTTCTACACTTGTCATGACTTGGTTATATACAGACGTTTGCTCGGAAGTCAATGATGGCGTATTATTATTTACAAAACTTTTCAAAGCTACTGTAACAAAATTAGTTTCTCTCATATATTCCCTATTACCGGCAACTTGTGGCTTGATTGGTTTTGGCAAACCGTACATATCTATCAATTTTCCACCTAATGTTAACACTGCTTCTTTAATATCAGATAGACATTCATTTAAAATTTGGTCTTTGAAATTCTCTACATTGTCTCCGATCTCCTTTTGCAGCCTGTGCTTAAAATCTTCAGACAAATAGTCTTTGAAGTCTTCCCAAAGAGCTATTGGGTCTGATATTTGACAAAAGACTAACATAATTGTGAACAGTTCTCGCATTTTTACTGCTGACTGACAAAGCGCGGCCTCCTCCAACGTCGCATGCCAGTGTAGGTCATCTTCAAGCAAACCTAACATTTTGCAAGCAGCTTGGAAAGTAGGCTGCAACACACCATTCACAGTTTTTAGTGCTTCAAATGAAGTTGAGCCCCGCACTTCATGTAGCAGTAAACGCAGATGATAGCACTCCGTATTGTTGGGGTGAACAGTATAGACTCTACCTAAGGCGTGTTCCTTCATCACACCAGGCCAACCATCAACTGTTACTCCTCTTTTTCGTCTTACAAAATTACTCTTATTCCATATGTAATATGCGGGTACCTCAGAGTAAAGTAGAATTTTAGCAAAGTTATCTGATTGACATAGTTCGAAAAAAGCTAAAAGCGTCGTTTTTGGTGGATTAGCTATTTTGTCAGCGAGATTATTTGAGTTGAAGTAAACTCTCTGACCGTTTTCCAAATGAATTGCTAAATGAACAACTGTGGGGAAACGCTCATGTATGGAAAACCCAAGAATTCGCCACACTGCTTCTGAGCTACTTATATACCTTCCGCTCTCATAAATCTTCACCTCATCTTTTTTATTTTCTAGTGCAAATGTAGCCTGGTCCGATCTTTTATTAACATACTTGCATACATATTTTATTGATTTCACAGAGTTGCAATACTCAACGTTTATATGTGCGTTAAAAGTTTTTAATAGGACAGGGTTAAAAGGAACTACCCAACGGTTATCTAGATCCACACCATGAATATTAACGGTAAAACCGCCTTCGCTAGGGGATCGTCTCCGATACTGTGGATAGCCATCATCACCTGTTTGTGTTTCCCTCAATAGAGGTCGGGGATATCTTTTAGTGCAGCTCTTGTTCTTCATACAAGGAGATTTATGATTAAAGCTTCCACAAGGGCCATGAATCATGTTCGACTTTACGGTTTCGTAAAGTTTTTGGTCAAGTGCAGGGTCAGGTATTTCAGCGCAGATTACTTTGTCGATAGAGTCTGGCTTTATGCTACTTTTCAGCCATAGAAGAATGTGGACATGTGGAAGACCACGTTTTTGCCACTCAACCGAATACATGTAGCAACGAATTTCTCCAAATATTTGTCCTTTAATCAATATATTAATCAGTTTTTTAACTTTTATATGAAACACTCGAGCAATTATATCGTGACGATCACAAGACTTTTGTCCAGGAAGTAAAACTTTGGTAATGTCGTCCCAGCGAGGGTTGCATGTAAACGTCACAAAGAGATCAGGGCGACCGTAGTTGCGTACATATGTCATCGCATCCTGGGTACGCTCGTGCATGTACCTCGGACCACCAGTATAAGAGGATGGTAGTACTACCATTTGCCCCAATTGATTGGCATTAGCATCTTGTCGTCTAACTGCATCCTTAAGATGTACGTAATTATCTGCACGTAACTTTGCCTGATTATGTCGTATATAATTGAGTCTCTCAGTTTCTATTTTAGCGTATTGATCTACTAAATACTGACTAAACAGAGTGATAAAATGCGGGAGAATATTATCTTCACCGTCTCTTATCATTATACGGAAGGAATAGAAACTGGCTGCCGAAACCATTTTTTTTAGAGGCAATTTAGTTTTGGGATCATGTTGAGTCAAGTTGACAGAATAACCATCATCGCCATAACAAAATATTATGGGATATTGCAAGGCATCGTATGACCGATGCAGTTCACTTATCCGACGTAAAGAAGTACTACGGCTTTCCAATATAATGTCCCGTTTCTCAAATTGCTGATCAACCATCACCAAAGTAACTTCGTTGGTCGTTGGGGCGTTAAAACGTCCTCTATGACCTTCAAGTGGTTTCTTGTCGGCGTGAATGACTACTTTAAACGATTCACAGGTGGGGGGAATTTTATCAATGGTGCTTTTGAGGTCTTTAATGTAAGGGTTAACATCATAAAGCATTTTTTGTTACTGTTTAACCAAACTTGGTTTCAATCCTTGATAATTTGAGCACCTTAGACTTACTTCTCTATCGTCTTCTCCAACGAAATAAATCTGCAAGAATTTAGCTTTCTCACCTGGTTCCGGTAAAATGCTTCCAACCAAATGATAGACCTGACCCTGTACTTTAAATGTTGGCATAAAGCCATCCTCCACCACCTGTTTTGCACCAAAAGATGTCATCTGGAAACAATTGTTGTATTTACGAATATTACTCATAAAATGCTTATGGTCAGGGTGCAGATCCATTACCAAACTGTATAGAGGATCAGGAAGACTATGTAATGCTTCGAGTTGCACCTTTCCACTGCCACAACACATTCCAAGAGTCTCGTCCTTCCATTTGAGTGCATTGCAACACTGACACTTATTATTCATATTGCCTATACTCACCATAGAATCGTTGTCGTAAGCCATTCCTGGATTGTAAGACATACCTGAAAGGTACTTTGTAATCCGGGGACTTGCAGTTGCCTTCGTGTTGTATTGTGACTGAGCCGCTCTATGTACTTCAGGATTTGCCTGCTGGTAATTAGCAGCAGCTCGCCTGTGCACTTCAGGATGTGCCCGCTGGTAATTAGCAGCAGCTCGCCTGTGCACTTCAGGTTGTGCCTGCTGGTAATTAACAGTAGCTCGTCTGTGCACTTCAGGTTGTGCCTGCTGGTAAGTTGCAGCAGCTTGCCTGTGCACTTCAGGATGTGCCTGCTGGTAATTAGCAGCAGCTCGCCTGTGCACTTCAGGATGTGCCTGCTGATAATTAGCAGCATCTTGCCTGTGCACTTCTGAGTTTTTTTTTATATATTTGGATGCCGCTTTCCGATAAGGTGTACGGTTACTTTTTGAATACTTTTTTTGGGCCTGTTTTAGTTGATTTTTTCTCGTTGCTGCTGTATATCTAGCTCTACGCTTCTTATTTTTCTTTTGAGGTATCGAGCAAGTCGACTGATACATATATACATCAACTGGCTGTTTGGAAGCAAAGTCGGTAGAAAGATCTGAATCAGTTGATGACACAGGTATTTTATCGACTACTTCAACACGTCTGGAAGTAATTTTCTTAGCCTTTACAGAGATTGGATTGAGTTTAGAATTTATTTCAACTTCAGAAAATTGTTTCTTATCTGAAACATAAGCTTCAAAATGGCCACCAGATAGATCGCCTGAAAAGCGAAGGCGCTTAACTGGACAACCTTCAGCACCAACCTTTACATATAACTTGCAATTGCGGTAAACCTCAAAAATAAAATTATATATTCTGCCTGCTGCTGTCAACTCGCATAATGTGCCGTAAGTTGAAGACAGAATCATATCAGCATAGTATTCGTCTGATGTAGTGTAGTTATCACCACATCCATTATCAGAAAGACCAGAAAACTCATCCCAGTTTTGCTTTACGTGATCAACAATTTGTTCACGTATTTCGAATGCCATTTCTTCATTTCCGTGCATCAAAAAAGAAAGAGACCTAAAAAGGCAAGCTCCGTCCCCTATGATCGGTACGACAAACTTTGGTACCATCTGCCCATCAATATTTATAATTTCAACAACCATATTTACAATCAATTTCCTTAGTCTTAAATAAAGTAAAAAAATAAGTTGAAATCTAAAAATAATATTCTTCAAATTTAAAATTTTGAAACAAAGACTAAAAAAATAAACTAATGAAAAAAATCTAAAAATAATATCCTTCAAATTTAAAATCTATAAACAAAGACTAATCAATATTACACCTACCTAAAAAAAAACTATCCTATTAATAAAATATTATAATTGATACAAAAAACAAATCTTGATAATTAGCAAATAAATTGCTACCACTTTCTCTGATAAGATTACTTAACCGCATGAAAATCGTACCGTAGGTACGAAGCACTGGGGTAGTTATACAATGCGCGGTAACGAAACCATAGCGACTTCTATTTTTTCCACTACCGCCATCTATCGAGCTTCCGAGCAACTTTCTTTCTGTCTGTTGGTCTGAAAGTATGACGCAAAAACTACCGGATCGATTTTGTTCAAATTTTGCATAGATGTTCCCTATAAGTGTGGTCAGTCTGTAGGGTACTTATTATCACGCTATTTGCTATGAGTGATGAGCAGAATTGCATTCTGTTCGTATCCTAACTATCCTAATCTATTTATATCTATATTGATTCGCCCGGAGAAGGGGGTGGAGGGGGTTATCCGGGAGAGGGGACCGTGGCTAAATAAAAACAGACGCACTGGTCGATCGATCAGGTTAAGCTACGCTTGTCGCGGTTGGTCTATGGATGGGTGACCATCTTTAGATACAGAGACCCGTCCGTGCCTCGGAAAGTATGTTAAGCTGTTGGTCCCGGCTGTCATTCGTGGATCTTTGATAGTCGTTACGGGAAGTCAGAAGCCCGAAAGTCTGACAACCATTTTTACCAAGGGGTATCGTATTACCTAATAACTGCTGCGTTGTGGAGGTCAGATAGGCAGTCGCTCCATGTAAAATATTGTAAAGTTAGAAACAGTACACGTGTACTTATAAATATTATTTTACTTAAATACAAAATTTTGCGAATGAACAACTTCAATACAAAACTTCATAACCCTTTCAGACCCTTGTGGGTTGAAATTAAAAAAAAAAAACAAATATTTAGGTTGTGTTAGTTTCCAACCATAAGCCGAAATATTAGTGATTTTAAATTAAAAAATAAAGAACTTTAATTAAAAACAAAATTTCATCCCCCTTTTCACCCCCTTAAGGGTTGAAATTCTAACAACACCGTTGCGTTAGATAGTAGTGATTTTTCTTCGAAAATTAAGGATTTTCAACTTTATCCCCCATTTTAACCCTTCGGGGGTAGAATTATCAAAAACGTTGAGATACGTATTGATTAATTTTCAATCGTCAGTCGAAAATTTGAAGATCCTAACTTCAAAACTGACGGACTTTCATACAAACTTCCATCCCCTTTTTTCCCCTTTAGGGGTGGAATTCCCAAAAATCCTTTCTTAGTGGATACTTACTCTTCACAAAGAACACACCCTCATCCTCAGTTTCATGTCTCTAGGACCAGCGGTTTGGGCTGTGTGTTGATATATCAACAGTCAGTCAGTCAGTCAGTCAGTCAGTTTCTCCTTTTATACATATAGATTTAACTGGGGTGTTGCCTAACCGTATGTTTATAACGATTATAATACGCTAATAACAAAACTAAGTTGCGATTTCATTGTACGTGTAACTTAATATAGGTAAAAATAAGTGCAGCATTTTGTTTCACAAAATGTTGGCAAACGGATTCAAGTTGTATAAATTCTAAAATGGGTTTTATTGTTTTGCTCAAGGATCCCCAAAATTACGTTCAAGTAATGGCACTATTTCAGTCTACATCAAGTCTGCTGGTATACCGGTGAACCCATATAGAACCACTTTATAGACTATGGCACTACAGTGGTTCATCAAAAGTCTTCTCTCTGGCTTCTGGCCTAATAATTGTTCACGTGTGAGTATTTATACAGCTAGCGGCATTAATTAGCCTTTTTAAAGGCTCACTGGGCTGCTATAGACCGACACCATTTTGTAAATATTTTATAACCTAAAAATATTATCATTCGGACCTATTTTTAAAAGCAATAGACCTATTTAATGCTGCCCAACCAATACTATTATGTTAGCTATACAAAATTCGTTCTACACTAGGACTATACAATTGTTTTCGTTATTTCACATATATCTTTTTATAACATTTTAGACCAAAACCACAAAATATAGGAGGCGCGTGAAAATTTTCAATGAAACTTATATAGACATTTACAGTAAACTAAATTGCGAGTAATATTTGAAGGCATGAAATAACGAAAGAGTCAAAAACTTATATTCAGTAGTATACATTTTGTTTTGATGCAAACAAATATGGTGTCACTTTTGACCGTCTTCGTCCATATTATATTGCTAGGCAAATTAGTTAAATTACAACGTTAATTGTATTATAACATTTGTACCGTGGTATTAGAGATGTTTTTGCAATGATGTAGGGTTTATTTAAGTTCTAAAAGTGAACACTTAAATAGCTCCAATAATTCCTATACTACATTCTAATGCTAGTCTAATGCTTTTGTAATGCAATTAACATCTTCATTATAAATAATATTGCTAGTATAATGTTTTTGTAGTACGTTTGGCAACTTCATTGACAATAATAATGCTACTTAAAGGCGATTGATACCTTTTTTGGCCACAATAATGCTAATATAATGCGCCTGTAATGCAATTCAACAACTATTGTGAACCTATTTAGGATCCAAAGCTGTATAATTTGTGCCCAAATAAGCATTACAGTAGCCGTATAGACATTTATAATGCTACTATAAAACTAACTCAAAATGCGATAACGATGAAATGAACGAGAAATGCTGTAAGTCGGCCGTTATACTGCTTTGATGTGTTACTTGGGCGTGGTTGCTGCTGCGGGCGGCCTTAAGTGGCCTGCACCTGCAGGTCGCTCCCGCTCAGCCAGCGCCGGTCCCGGCGAGGGACGGCCAAGCGCGGGGCCTGCGGCGGCGAGGCGAACCACGGTGGTGGGGCCGCGGTGCGAGCGGGGGGAGCGCGGGTGCGCGTGGGCGGCACAGGTGCCTGTGCGGGTGGCGCGGGGCGCGCGTGCGGCGCGGCATGCCGCGCGGCGGGCGCTGCGGGTGGTGCGGGCGCGGGGACACGCGCCAGCGGGGCAGCGGCGCGCGCATGCGGCGCGCGACTTTGGGTCGCGAGTGGCCCCGGGGCCTGTATAGGCACCGGGCGAAATGCGGCTGGGCGGATGGTGACCGCGTGCTGCCGGCTCGTCGACGGCGTAGGCGCAACGCGCGCAGGCGCCGATGACGTCGGTGTACCGGCGGCAGCAGCGGTCCCCGATCCCCCCTCTCTCCTTCCCTCCCTCTTCTTCTTGGAGGGCTTCGGTGGCCCGGACGGCGGCGCACCGGGCAACACGTCGTCTAAATTAGGCAATGATGTTGCCCGGTCCAACGCCGGACGCACCTCCTCGGCCCCGGCGCGGCATCGCGGCCGAGCGAGCCGCGCTTGCCGTGGTTCGGCATCTTCAGGTACAGTGGCCCTCCGCGACCGCGACGACGCGTACGCGCCGGGCGGCCCGGGGCTGCTTCCTCTGTGTCTGCACGGGCACCGACGGTCTCCTGTACACGCACAGAGAAAACGGATTAAAATTGCGGTCCACGCGGGGAAAACACTACTCGCGTCGCGTGTGGATTTATGAGCAGTGGATCGGCCACTGAGCTAATCCGAGTGAATCATATCGTTTTTTTTTTTTTTTTTTTGTCTAGGGCATCTCGCAGTTGATCTTAGAGAAGATCGTACTGCTTAACCGGACTTTCCTGTGGCTGCCTTAAGCTACTACACTCAGGGCCTCCAGCCAGGGGCATATAAACTATTCTAAATTAAAGCTAAGTGATCGCTCGCTAAGGGCACCCCCTGTGGGGTACGAACCTCGGCTTAGGGCGTCACTGACGGGAGGACAGCAAGATGGGACAGGCTGGATCAAGATCGGATCATTATTATTAATCGGGAAATTTAAAGCTAAATGCACAGCTGCGGCGCGGGCTGGCATATCATCGGACAAAGTGAATCATATCGCCCGACACCCCCAATTATATAGGATTGCTGCTCGGCGCTGATTGGCTAGGACCGTTATCAGTGCGATAAGCGCGATAAGGGGCGAACAATCGCAACAAAGGCGACCTTGGAATACTGGTATTTAATTCGTTCAACAGTGTAATGGTCGCTGTATTATTTTTAACAATTTCTAAACTCTCTAATACTGACATTTTAAATCCTTTATCACAAGTGTTTTTTTTTTGAGGGTGGGAAATCATCCAATGACTTCTCCCGCTCTGGGTGGAGCGGAAGGGAATCAGGGAGCAGGATGGAATCTATTGATTTTATTAACAAAACATCTATTTGACGCAAATCAATAGATTCCATCCTAAAATCAAATTTAAATTAGAATTAGAAGTTGACGGATCCCTTAACTTTTTAGATTTAACTATCACAAGAATTAACAACAAACACGATTTTCAGATATATAGAAAACCAACTTATACAGACGTCACGATTCCTACGTCATCTTGTCATCCAATTCAGCATAAATTAGCAGCTTATCGTAGTTTCACTCATAGATTGATGTCAGTACCACTATCCCAAGATAATTATAACAGAGAACTAACCATTATTTATCATATAGCTGAGAGCAACGGTTACAGTAGGAAAATGGTTAATGATTTGATACAAACGAAACGCCGTAACATAGTTCGTTCTCTTTTGTATCCACTGCCTCCAGAAAAACCACATCAATATATAGGTAGTTTGACGTACTTAGGGTCAATTAGTGATAGGGTTTCAAAAACTTTGTTTAGAAATGAAATAAGGGTAGCATTTAAAATAAATAATTCTTTAAGACGGATTTGTAACGGAAAAGATTGTTTAGAAAACCATAAAAAAATCAGGTGTTTACAAATTACATTGCAATGATTGTAATGGTATTTACATAGGTCAGACAAGTCGTAATTTCCAAACAAGATACAAGGAACATATTGCAGCTTATAGGAATAGTTGTCCAGAAAGATCTCATTTTGCTCAACATTTAATAGATTCAGGTCATTCATTAAATAATAATAACACATTTAAAATTTTACACACTTGTGATAAAGGATTTAAAATGTCAGTATTAGAGAGTTTAGAAATTGTTAAAAATAATACAGCGACCATTACACTGTTGAAAGAATTAAATACCAGTATTCCAAGGTCGCCTTTGTTGCGATTGTTCGCCCCTTATCGCGCTTATCGCACTGATAACGGTCCTAGCCAATCAGCGCCGAGCAGCAATCCTATATAAGTGGGGGTGTCGGGCGATTTGATTCACCTACCGTCATTCCGACCTCGCCGCCGAGGTCCAGCACGACCGCGATCCCGATTAAATTCGTCCCCCCGTCCCTTGTCCGATGATGTGCCAGCCCGCGCCGTAGCTGAGCACGTAGCTTTAAATTCCCCGTATAATAATAATGATCCGATATTGATCCAGCCTGTCCCATCTTGCTGTCCTCCCGTCAGTGACGCCCTAAGCCGAGGTTCGTACCCCACAGGGGGTGCCCTTAGCGAGCGTTCACTTAGTTTTAATTTAGAATAGTCATATGCCCCTGGCTGGAGGCCCTGAGTGTAGTAGCTTAAGGCAGCCACAGGAAAGTCTGGTTAAATAGTTACGATTTTGATCTAAAATCAACTATGAGATGCCCTAGACAATAAAAAAAAAAAAACATTTTATTCACTCTGCGTCCAGCGCTCGGTGCGGTAACACGTCGCGTTCTGGTTTGCAATTGGTCAATCGTCATCCTGAAGATGCCTCGTTGAGAGGTGAAAGATGTGTCGATTTCTTACAGGGTTTTTATGACTCTTGAAGAATAGTCAAGCGGAATAGGTGACTAAATATATCAGCGTCTATTGTATTTAATAGTACTGGTATTACCAAAAAGGATACAGTGGATGGTGTGGACATCTTATTAAAATTAAATATGGGAAAACTAATGTTGTGTGCTTTACCTTACTCTGATACTTTATCGGATTATGACGATAATTATATTTATAAGTTGAATAGTACTATTCACAGATTGACATGTTGTCATAGTGACAAATTATTAGGACAAGTATTTTGACACTAACAAGTTTGTTAGTGGTTTTAAGTTAACTCAGAGAACTTTATGTCTGTCTTCGGAATGTAGACATCTGGTTGCTATGTTGATCGCATATAATATTAATGGGGTTATAGCTAATATAACAAATGGTAGTATTAGTGACGAGTCTGTGTTGTCTAGTTATACTAACAGCATAGTGAGTAATAATTATAAATCATCATGTTGTACAAAGGAGGATCCAACTATAATACCAACATCTTTTGGGCATTCTAGACTCTTCAGTTGTAGTTGTGGAGGTCACTCCGGATAACGTTTTAAACTAGTAAGTAAGACAACAGAAGTTACCCCTTCAAATAAACAATTATTATTATTAGAGAATAATAAAAAGATATCTTCTGGCAATATTATACACAAAAATAAGAAACCGAAGGGGGGGCAACATACGTTAAAATTATTCAATCGAAATATCCAAGGTTGCTCTTCCAAATTACTGGAAATAGAACTGTTTTTAGAAAATACCAAGTTTGATGTCATTTGTTTAACAGAACATTGGTTAAAAGACCATCGAGTAAAGTCAATTCATTATTAAAATTATTGTGTAGTTAGCCATTTCAGTCGAAAATGTATGATACATGGCGGTTCATTAATATTAGTAAAAAATTCTATTAAATCAAAAGAACGGAAAGACATCATTGGACTGTCTGTTGAACACACCATTGAATTGTCCTGTGTTGAGCTTGATAAGCATGTTATAGTATGCGTATATAGACCTCCAAGCTACCAGAACCTATCTATGTTTGATTCTGTAATGGAAGAGGTGCTAAAGGAACTTAGTGCTAATAGTAAGTCAATAATCATATGTGGTGATTTTAACATTAATTTATTAGAAAATAACTCGAATACTGTCCGATTATTAAGTACGTTTAGGTCATTTGATTTGTCAAATGTTTTTATTGAACCAACCCGAGTGACAGCTTCTTCTACTTCGTCACTAGTATAGATAATATTTTTTGTAATTGTGATTACTTACATAAAGAAATTGTAAATAAGTTGCCATCTGATCACAGTGGACAAACAATAACTTTTTGCGCCTACATACCTTCACAAAAAATTCAAATAAGGTTTCGGCCAATTACATGTAAAAAATGTGTTCAGAGTTTTAATAATGTATGTGACCCAAATGAGTTCTACGCCGATTTCTTTTCACTAATAAACAAACACTTTAATGAAACTTTTCCACTAAAGACTAAAACTATTTATACAAAGTTCTTATTTAGTGATTGGGCTACTCCAGGTATTTGTAAAAGCAGGGAAAATCTTTTTGAACTTTATGGCCTAAAGCAACATATGAATAATACAACCTTTCATCAGTATGTTGCAAAATATTCTAAAACTTTTAAAAATGTGTGCAATATAGCTAAAGTTCTTTACATTAGCAATAAAATAAAATCAGCTGATGACAAAATAAAAACTACCTGGCAAATAATAAATAATGAAACAGGTAGGAAAAAACCGCGTAGTACTGAATTTAATTTAGAGACTGCACATGGTTCAATCAACTCAAATGTAGAAATAGCTCAGGAATTTGAAAACTTTTTTGGAAATATTCCAGTTAAAACTACTGAAGCTCTAAATTCCTCACCCGCGCTTTCTGCTGCCTTACTTAGAAAGAATGTAAAGGCATGCCCTTTGGAGTTTAGGTTTCAGCATTCAAACCCCCAAGCGGTTATAAAAGCTTTTAAAGATCTTAAAATTAAATCAACAGAAGATCTATGGGGAATGTCTGTAAAAGTCTGTAGATCTATCATTGAAACCATTGCGCCCTATTTAGCTTTCATATTTAACACCAGTGTATACCAAGGAGTCTTTCCGGATCTCATGAAACACAGTAAAGTAGTTCCTTTGTTCAAATCCGGTGATAATAAGGAACCCAACAATTATAGGCCTGTGTCAATTCTGCCAGTTCTCAGTAAGGTGTTTGAAAAGTTGATGCTCAATCAAATGTTACGTCACTTTAATAAAAATTCCATCTTTCATGAACATCAGTACGGTTTCACCAAAGGGCGTTGTACAACTGACGCCGGTGACACCCTAATAAAGAACATTTTTGACGCCTGGGAGGAAGCACAAGATGCCATTGGAATCTTTTGCGACCTCTCGAAGGCATTCGATTGCGTCGACCATGATACACTTCTGTTGAAACTAGAGCACTATGGGGTTAGGAATAAAGTTCTTGATTTACTAAGATCATATCTGAAAGAAAGAAAAGTTAAAGTTCAAGTAAACGGCGTAAACTCATTGGGGTCTGAAATAGCAATGGGTGTTCCTCGAGGCTCGATATTAGGTCCATTCCTCTTTTTAATTTATATTAATGATTTACCTCAATTACTTCTAAATCAACCGAAGATGGTGTTATTTGCAGATGACACATCATTGATTTTTAAAATAAATCGACGTTCACAAAATCTTGACGACGTGAATAGCTCTATTCTTCAGGTACAAGATTGGTTTACGGTAAATAATTTGGTACTAAATGAAAAAAAAAACCAAATGCATTCGATTTAAATTACCTAATATTAGAAGTAGCGAATGTGACATCATATTGAATGGAGAAAAACTGGAGTTTATTAATCAAACAGTTTTCTTGGGAATCACGATAGACGAGAAATTATAATGGGGACCTCATATAAAATCTCTTGCGGGGCGGTTAAGCTCGGCCGCTTATGCTGTTAGAAAGATAAGACAGTTAACAGATGTAGAAACCGCGCGTTTGGTCTATTTCAGTTACTTCCATAGCATTGTGTCGTGTGGCATTTTACTGTGGGGTGGATGGTCTAGAAATCTTTGAAGCCTGAGTACCCACCGTTCAATTCTCGCGCAAGGCTTGGAATTTCGTCCGAAAATCGTTTCTAACGGTTTGTGATCGCTTATGAGCTCAAAGTCCTTGCCAAAAAGGTATATTTTAAAATGCTCAACATTCCAAACTAATGCCAATGCTTCCTTTTCAGTTTGGCAATACCTTTTTTCACAATCAGTCAGAGCTTTGTGTCCATAAGCGATAACTCTAGGACCTTCCGTATCTATTTGGACAAGGACAGCACCCAGTCCCACCGGTGATGCGTCAGCAATAACCTGCGTTTGGTCGCTGGGATTGTAGTAACCAAGACATTTTATATTGGTTAAGCTAAGCTTTAGTGCTTCAAAAGCTTTATTTTGTTTGGAAGTCCAAAATTTGTCGACAGTTGCCGATTTCCCAAGCCCTAATCTCAATATCTGTCTAAGGGGGTCGGTAAGTGTTGCCAAATTTGGAATCCATTTCCCCACAAAATTGACTAAACCGAGAAAACTTTGTACTTCTTCAATCGTGTTTGGGCGTCTACTAGTTTTAATAGAGGTTAAGTATTTGGCAAGGGGTTTTATTCCATCTTCTGTAAGTTCGTGACCGAGAAATTCGATTTTGTTTGTTTTATATATACATTTCCTTCCGTTTAAAAGAACATCATTTTCTTTTAAAACCCTTTGCACCTTACTCAACCGCTCATCGTGTTCTTTCTCTGTTGCCCCATACACAATAATATCATCAATAAAATTGAATGTACCTTCACATCCCAACAACATTTTTTCAAGAATTTTTTGGAACATTTCCGGAGCACAAGATAAACCAAACATTAATCTTTTATAACGGAATAGTCCCTTGCTAGTACTAAAAGTAGTTATGTATCTACAATCCTCATTAATTTCAAGCTGATAGAATGCTTGTTTAATATCGAGCCTAGAGAACCATTTAGCCTGTCGAAAATTTGGAAGCATCTGGTTCATTGTTGGAAGTGGGTGATTTTCCCTTATAATAGCTTCGTTGGCTCTCCGCATGTCTATACAGATACGTACCTCATCATCTTCTTTTAGTACAGGTACCATGGGTGAAACCCACGGTGATGGCTCGTCCACTTCTTCTATGATGTCGGCTTCCTTGAGTTCGTTTAACTTCTTGGCAACCTTTTCTCCTAAAGGAATAGGCACCCTTCTATACGGTTGAACTACGGCCTTTATCGTTTTGTCGATTGGGATTTGGACAGTTACCCCTTTGAACTTGGGAAAGACTGCTGGAGTCTTGTTTTCAACTGTGTTAATGTGGAGGCCTATCTGGAGCACTCCCAATTCGATCGCAGTAGCTTTACCCAACAGATCGCGCGAACCATTTCTGATGACGTAGACAGTTGATTCTTTATTTCTTTCACCCACTGATATAATCGCGTTGAATGAGCCTATGACGACTAAAGGCTTCTTGTTGCCATAAGGAACTAAAATTTTGTTTGGTTTCCGGATTTGGTTAGTGACATAAATCTTACTTTCTTTTAAAAACTGCCAGGTCTTATCTGTGATTACGTTGCATTTACTCCCGGAGTCTATCAACATGTCTAAGTCTACTCCGCCTATATTGCAATTAATTACGCATTACATTTTCCATTTAGATGAAGACACATCTAAATGGAAAATGTAGTCAATTTCAGATTTTTGGTTTCGCGTCGAGTCTAATCTTTGTTTTTTATTTGCTGGATCCGTGGTCTTATTATTTGTAAATCGTCTTTTCTGCCTAGTCCGGCAACATTCTCAGAAGTGACCAACAAAGTCGCATTTTAAACATCTTTTGTCTTTAGCTGGGCACTTAGCATCATTTGATTGGTGATTAACGCTACCACAACGGCTACATCCGAGATCTTTATTTAGTTTAAGGTTTTTATTGAAGGGTTTCTTGGAATCAATTTTATTTATTTCAATTTTTTTGCTGTCAGTTTGGTTGTTGGAGTTACCGAACTGCTCAAGTTGTCTAGTAACAACTTCTAAGGCATTTGCCTTAGAAATGATTTTATCTAATGTAATTGAATCTCCAATTTCTAAAATATTTTTCCTCAAATCAACAAGTCTACATTTTTCTGTGATTTGATCTATCAAATGTTCATCTTTATTTGTGAAGTTACATTTTCCAGCCTGATTCCTTAACCTCAATAGAAACTTTTCGAATTTTTCACCTTCTTCCTGCTGCATGAGCCGGAAAAGGTATCTTTCATAAATATGGCTTTGCTTTGGGGAAAAATAATCGTTAAGTTTTCCCAGTGCAATTTTATACACATCTAAGTCTTTGCCATCATCATCTTTACCTTCCTCTGCATGGGCCCCGGGCAAATTGTAGTAAATCTCCTGTAGTGCTAATCCACCAACATGGAGAAGAGTAGCTCGCTTTTTATTAGGGGAATCAATATTAGTCGCTAAAAGATAAATTTCGAGGGCCCGTTTCCATTTCTCTCATCGGGTACAAACCGATGTCGTGTCACCCTCACAATCAAAGTGATCTAAAGTTGTCAACATTGAAGTTGCGTGAGCCATTTTTTGGGGCGACCTGTAACAGGATTTTGAGACTCGTATGCGTGGCCTTTTATCTTTTATAAAGATAACATTAACACTACTGCATAGCCTTAGGATACTTGTTAGTATTTGCGTGCCCATTAGAGCATTTCGGATTCAGCATGACCTTTGACGTAAGCGTAAGTATGACTAACTAAATATACTAAATAACTTTATTCAATAACGTTATTTTACTATTATTATGGAAATTGACTGATAATGACCTTTATCTATTAACAAATTAGGTTTACTAACTGGTTAGCAATAAATAGGTATGCTAGTAATTAAGCCATTATTGATGCTTACACTAACGTTTCCCGGTCTTTTCTCACATTTATTATTTAAGCATGGTCGTATGTGCGAATAGTGTTTGCGTGACCTTGATATTTTTGTGTCGAAATGCAAACAATTGATCATAGCAAAACCAGTTACCTGATTAAAATACTATCTACTGATTTTGTTTTATATTTACAATAAGTGGGTATGTAGGTTATTTACAGCAGAAAAGTTAAGTATGTCCAAGTAACCAATTATGTCCATTTATGATAATAATTAGTTATTATTTTTATTTAAATTAAGTAGCGTGCAAATAACTCAATTATCTTGATATTTAAATGAAAGCACACACACACACACAAACACTCAATAATAATAATTATCAATAATTTACTGTTTGCATTACAACACATTTAAAATAATTGCGTACTATTCAGGCATGGCCCTTTGTTTTGTTGTAAACAACATTAACTGCATGGCCTTTGTAACATTTACGCTTATCAGTTGTTTACCTCAATCGAAGCAGAACTTATTTTTTGTTACTTAATCATACGAAACTGAGGCAACAAAGCAGTCATTAGATGTAACCATCTACCTTGGAAAGGATTTATTTACGTGTAGGTAGGTAGGTTCAGCTTGACTACGTTCTGTTTTCACTTTAGTATCCAAACTACTAACGATCCTTATCGAAATATAGTCGATTAATTGATCGTAAACAACTTTCAAAGTGCATTATTTTTTAGCGTGTATTCTTCCCCCTTTTTTTTTTTGGTAAATGTTTTCAGTACTTACTTTTATCCTCGTCGCCACTTGTAATGTACTCTTGAGTTAATAAAACACACTTTTTCAGATCACGCAGGTGAAGTAGTATATGCGTCTAGCGCACGTCCGCTCTCGCTCACGGTTAGCCACAGACTACCCGCGCGCCGCCCAGGCGCATACACTACACTACCAATGAGTTGTTGGTAAGGAAATTTAATATCTTTATTCTCTACTTTGTTTATATTCAATTTAGTCTCAAGGGGGGTTTCCACAGTTTTACAAGCTATCATTTCAAGTTTGTATAGTAATTGCTCAACATATTTTTCTTGACTTAAAGTTAAACAACCATTCTTTTTATCAATTTTTACAGTCATACAATTTTTAAGACATTGTTTCACTTCTCCTAAGTCTTTTATTTTGAAATGAGATGGCAATACGCTTTTCAAGTTATTAGTTTCAACATTATCATTACTAAATATGAAAAAAACATCTACATAGATTGCCACAATTGTTCTTTTATCATTATTATTTTTAGTATATAAACAAGGTTCAATTTCAGAACGTTTATAACCTATACTAACAATAATTTCATCGACTTTGATGTACCACGCCCTTGACGACTGTTTCAACCCGTAGATTGCTTTATTTAATTTTAAAACTTTTCCATCACAATCTGGACTTGAGAAACATTCTGGTTTCTGCATATAAACAGTTTCATCAAGATCACCGTTGAGAAAAGCCGTTGTAACATCAAGATGAGTAATATCTAAGTCTAACTGCACTGACAATGCAAACAATGTTCTCAATTTTGTGTGTCTCACAACCGGCGAGAAGGTTTCCATATAGTCCACACCATACTTTTGCATGAAACCTTTTGCTACTAGCCGTGCACGAAATCTGACTTTATTTTCACTGTTATATTTCTTCCTTAGAACCCATTTACATTTCACTATGGTACCTTTTTTTGGAGTATCAACTAAGTCCCAGGCACAACTATCTTTAAAACTCTGAAGTTCTTCTTGAATAGCTTGTAACCATTGTTCTTTTTCAGCTCCATTCAATGCGTCTTGTATAGATAAACCACTAGCATCATCAAATGAATCCTCACCAGTACATGCATACCATCCATATCGATTTGGCACTCTCCTTACTCTTGTTGGTCTCTGCACATGTACTTCAACATTTGAGTCTGCATCTTCATATTCACTCGGGACATATGTACTATCGGAATCATCAGCACCATCTTCTGCTACAGTATCCTCACTTATAGGTATTACCACCACTGAATCCAAGCTCTCTTCATTACTCTTCACGGTTTCCTGCACTGGTACTGTTATTTCATTTTTTACTTAATGGAAGCATTATTATTACATCCCTGCTGGTTATCACTTGCTTTGTTCTGAGATTAAAAAGACGATAACCTTTGACATCTTCTGGATATCCAACTAAAATATGCTTTTCTGATTTTTTATCCCATTTTAGTCTTTTTTCAAATATTTCATGGATAACAGAACTACAGTTTAAACTTTAATGTCTATGACATACTATTTATTCAAACAAACATACTGGGTGGCAGCACTTTCAAACACATTTTAATATAATATTAACAAAACCATTGATTTTTGATACGCTGAGTTGAGCATCAGTTCCTCCATACCGATTGATATTGTTAGCGTTACTTTGCGAACTGGTATTGTTGAGACAATTGCGAAAGGACGCTCAATTTCATTCTTGTGCATAATGTGTTGGATTTCGACGCGATGTCGAGTGTACAGTGCATTAATTGCAACCTGAGTTTGTCTCGCATGAGACGGCACGCTCTAGGAGACGAGAGTGAGGGCCTGGTCAACACTATCCGATTGAGGAAATAATATGAATGGTCGGGAAGCAATCTTAAGTTATTGCAGTAATTGTATCGTTGGCTTAAAAACTGTGGGGTGCTGCTCGCATGTTATGAGTATCATTTGGTACTTGAGTTATGCTCGCCATGAGGGTATGACGCGACCTGCTCCCTTCTTAGATGAAGTGATTTTGCGAACATTGTGAATGCATTCAAATAAAATCTTTTTTAGACAAAACTATTGTTTCTATTATTAAAAAAGGTTTAGATAGTGTGCACCTTTAATTAGATATTATTGCATATAAGTATTAGTAACTGTGTTCAACATTTCATTTTACTAACTTGACACTATTTATTTATGTGTAAAACCGTACAACCGTCTAAGGAACCAGTTACCAAAAAAATGCTTTCTTAAAGAGCGAAGCTTTAGATGATCACACATTGCAGCTCAGCACAAAAAGTTCTAAAATCTAGAAACATTTAGATTATTTGTATCGGTATCTGTTTGTTGTGGAAATGCATCTTTAAAGTGACATCCTTATTTACGTAAAATATGAATGCATTTTCGTAGGTACCCATGAACAAAAGGGATTGTTAGGAATCCAAACTTCCAAACTAATATTATAAATGCGAAAGTAACTCTGTCTGTCTGTCTGTCTGTCTGTCTTTCTGTCTGTCTGTCTGTCTGTCTTTGCTTCACGCCTAAACTACTGAACCGATTTGTGTGAAATTTGGTACAGACATAGTTTGGAACTTGAGAAAGGACATAGGATAGTTTTTATTACAAAAAATAAAATAAAAAATAAAATTTATTCCGGACATACAGCGCCACCTATTGGTCAAGAGTCGGCATCAATTCAGTACTGAAAATTCATCGGAAAAATGTAAATAAATAGTAAAAAGGTATGAAAAATATAATATAATACAACTTTTAGTACATAGAAAATGCTCTAACGGAGTATAGATAATTCTATTAGTACTATATGTCGAGTTGGTGATCGCGCAATGGTGTCGATCGTTACACGAGTTCGGTTCATGTTATTGTTTTAATTCACTGAAAAAAGTAAATAAATAGTAAAAAGGTATGAAAAAAATAATATCAATATAATAAAACTTTTAGTACAAAGAAAATGCCCGAACGGAGTATAGATAAATAATCCGAGTTGTCACTATGCTCGATAGATGGCGTTGGGATCGAAATAGATCGCGCTATGGTTTCGTTACACGCATTTGGTTGGGTATCGGCCGAGCGCTTCGGTACTGTCGTGGATTAATGGATTGATGATCGTTTCGTAAATTTAAAATTGGTAAATAAAAGGTTTATTTATTGGGTTGTCTGGTGCTTGTTTTCAAAATAGGTTCCGTTAAATCAAAATAATATTTTGAAAATAAGGGAAAAATAACAGTTTCGCCTTTTTCGATCGGCAATAACGGCTTTAATGCCCTAAGTGAGTATACATATCTTCAATTCAAACGCAGAGCTCATTATGTTGATTTTTGAAGAGTTCCCTAGAATATCTTCCACATTTCGTTTTTGAAGAGATACCGCGAGATCGGGAACTATGTGGGTAAAACCAAAAATCTGCCGGAAGTCACTATTCCACGCGAACGAAGTCGCGGGCAAAAGCTAGTAGTCTATAAAACTTGGTGAACATCTTGGCTGTTCGTTACGACGACGGGATCGACTAATATGAGGAATAAAAAATAAAAGGAATAATAGTGACTAAGTAACGTTTTAGTTTGTAAACAACCATATTGACAGGTCAACTGTCATCTTACAATATACCCTACCTACCTACCTCAATATCTAACCTCTCATACATAAAACTAAGTAAAATAACTTTTGAATCCTAACTTCTAAAAATCGGATAATTTATACTCTATTTATTGATGATAATTATTATATTTATTATATAACGACTAAATATAAAAACAATACAAAACACGAAAATTAACAGCGGTACAAAACTTATGTTTAGTTGCAGATTATTACTGATAATTATAATGTTTTTTTTATAGAATTTATCTAAAAAAATCCAAGATTTTCATTATGTTTGATATTTTTGTTTAGAAGTTTGTTTTAAAAGAGTTTATGTTCTTCTAAAGCTTAATTTTGACAAAAAGGTGTTAGCTATTGTAACGACTTGTTATTGGTTTAAAAAAAAGGTTATATTTATTTTATAATATCTAATAATGCTATACATACCAGACCCTTTTTTTTTTTCATTTGTTGTATATTGTTGTAACTAGCATATACGACTTAATACGACTCTTGTGTTCCAGTGTACATTCACGTAAGTGACAAATACAACAATTCATAAAGGTCATATCCCGCGGTAAAGTGTTGTAACAGCAAAATCTCTGAAACTTTTGGTATTTTGAAATGATGTCATGCAGTAAACGCTAAAGTATTACTAACTATATTCACATACTGAATTGTATAAAGATTAGTTGAAAAATGCAGTTTTTATTGCTAATAGTATCTTTGAAACGCTCTACTGAAAAATTGCAATTTATTGGTTACAACAACTTACGTGGGAAGCATCGATTTAAGCGAGGTATTATTACGCTAATAAGTATCAACACCAAAAAAACGCGCGCAACGTGCAGCCGACAGCGAGTTCCAGCGTAGTCTGTATTATGTGACTCATATGGGGTGCATGCGCGCTCTTCACCCCGCACACCGCCCGCCGTAAACCATTGTAAATAATAATACTGTAATCTGCGCCGGAATAGTTCGGAAGTTACGACGTTATACGTCTCAAAACTACCTAAAATTATAGTTTTTGGATTTGTTAATTTGGTATAAGATACATAAAATTAGACACTTACGTGAAAAACACAAAATCGCTATTTTGTGGCTTACAACAACTTACGTGGGAGGCATCGATATATTTAGTGAGTTTCATGAACTGCTATGCTTATTCTACAATCTTTGCTTCCCAAAAGTAAAAGTAAAAATAAATAACAATAATTCAAATTAAAAAAATTGGATAAGTAAAGGCTTAAAGAAATCTTGTAAAAAAAAACGTGTAAAATCATATAACAATCTTACAAGTTACATTTCATCTTATTTCTACTTATCTACATGCATGTTTAGCTTATAATACGTTTATTATATTTATCTTATTCGACACCGGTTCCTTGATTGTCTTGCTTTCCAGCATAGGCCTCTCCAAGTAATCTCCACAAGCATCGATCTCTTGCTTTCCTCGTCCAGGTCTTTCCCGCCGCATTTTTTATATCGTCTTCCCATCTGCGATACTTCCTGCCTTTCCTTCTTGTTGTATATCTAGGACACCATTCTGTCACTTCTTTGACCCATTTGTCTGTCTTGCTTCTTATTAAATGTCCTGCCCATTTCCATTTCAATTGTTTAATTTGGTGTTTTACACCTATAATTTTTGTTGTTTCCTTATTGTTGTTAATCGTACTTTTTCTTTAAATTTTATGTTGAGTATACTTCTTTCCATTCTATGTTGGCAGTTTTCTAGCGCTTTTATATCGTTGTTTGTGCAACTCTATGTCTGACACCCGTATGTGATGGTCGGCAGAATACATGTATTAAATACTATCTTTTTTGATTTTATATGTATATCCGAGTTTTTCATAACTTCTTTTAAAGCCCAGGGGCCGTATTATGAAGTATTAATGCTATCATTATTCCACTGCGAAAAAAGGATGGTGCTATCGGCCTTGTATAGCTCCGTCTCTCACTCGCACTGGAAAAATGGAGGCATTAATCCGTCATAATACGGCCCCTGTACTTCTTCCATCCTAAGCTTATTCTGTTACTAATTTCTTTCGTTGTTAGGTTTGCTGGATATATTATTTGGCCAAAGTAAGTATACTCATTTACATATTGCAGTTCAGTAACGTTGTTAGGTTTTATTGGGATGTCCGTGTGGTTTGTCGTCAACTTGGTCTTGCTTGTGTTTATCGATAATCCTACCTTTTCGCTTTCGTATACCAGCTGTTCAATCAAGCTCTCTAACGTCGTTGGATCTTCGCATATTAGTATGAGGTCATCTGCGAATCTTAGATGGTTTAGTAATACTCCATTAATATTTATTCCATAATAGTCCACTCTAGTTTTCGAAATATATGTTCTAGGGTTGCAGAGAAGAGTTTTGGTGATAATGGGTCTCCTTGTCTAACTCCACGCTTAATGGGAAAGCATTCTCCTACCCTTTCTGTGCGTATTTTAGCTTTCATATTTTCGTAGATGTTTTTAATTATACGAATATATTTGGTGTGCAATCCTTGTAAAGTGAGAGCCTCCCATATTTTCTCATGTTTTAAAGAGTCAAAAGCTGTGTTGTAATCTATAAACGCCAAGTAATAGTTTATTTCGTATTCATTGCATTTGTGGATTAACTGTTTGATGGTATGAATGTGGTCCATGGTTGAGAACCCACTTCGAAACCCTGTCTGTTCTTTTGGTTGGTTCTCGTCCAAAGTCTTTGTTAATCGTTCTAGTATTATCTTAGAGAATATTTTATACACATTAGACATGAGCGAGATGGGTCGGTAGTTAGAAATATCATCTGTTTTTCCCTTCTTATGGAGTAAAATTATGGTTAATGTGGTCCATTGATGCGGTATATATTCAGTCGTTACAATTTCGTTAAATAAATCTGTTATTGTATTCAGAATAATCTGTGATGTTCCTATTAAGATTTCGTTTGAAATGCCATCTTCACCTGGTGCTTTCCCTCTCTTCTGTGATTTAATGGCTTTGTTAACTTCATCTTTTAGTATGTTTGGGATTGGTTCTTCGACTTCTTCGTAGTTGTTTGTTTGCAGTCTTGTTCTCTCGTCATTGTAAAGTTCCCGGTAGAAATCAGTCGCTGCTTCAAGTGTTTCAGTTCTTTTTGAGTTACGGTTTCTTGTCCTATGATGTGTTACGTTACCAATCCAACATGATTTGTCTTCAAACTCCTTCCATGCTCTCTTTAGTCCTCCAGATTTTGCTATGTGCCATTGTATTGATTGGGTTCTAATTTTCTTTCTGTATTTTCTTATTTCTAAATTAATTTTGTTACTTAGTTCTGTAATCTTACGTTTATTGTACTTCCTATTCTTTAATAAATTAGCCCTTCCTTCAATTAATTCTCTAGCTTTTGGTCCCAATCTGTCTTTTGTTGTTTTGTCTCTCTCTACTTTTTTGTTGATTTCTTTGAGTTCTCTTTCTAGGCCATTATATTTTTCTTGTATCGTTTCCTTTATTTGATCCAGTTTCGTTTCTAAAAATTCTATGGCGTTTTTTGGCAATGGTAATATAATTGGTAACTTCATATTATGTATATGTTTCCTTGAATTCTTTGGCTTGAACATGTATAGATGACCACGAAGCAGTCTGTGGTCAGTATTATAGTTAAACTGGTTGACAATTTCGACATTTGCGAATAGTTTTGGTTTGTTTGTAGTTATGAAATCTATTTCATTTCCATTGGGAGATTCCCACGTCCATTTCCTGTTAATTTTTCTCTTGTAAAAACTACCATAATATGTAAGTTATTTTCTAAAGCGTAGTATATAAATTTTTGCCCATTATCATTCCTTTTGCAAGATGTGACGGTTCCAGGTATTTTATCTTCGTTCTGCCTTCTTGGTCCAATTTGAATATTAAAATCTCCCATCACGATTATAGTTTTATGCAAATTTTCCATTGTTTTGTTTAAGTTCTCATAGAAGTTGTTTTTTATTTCCTACCTCAGTAGGAGCATATATCTGCACTATTGAAGTGGGATGCTTGTGGCTCCGTAGTATAATATTCAAGATGGCTATTCTATCTGACACTCCTATAAATTCTACAATGTTATTTTTCAGATATTTCTTAACTAAGAAACCCACGCCATATAATCCTGGTATTTCATTCTTAAAGTATAAAATATATTCTTCGTGTTCTTTTATTTTTTCCTCCGATCTACGTATATCACATATGCCAAGGATATCCCAATTTGTGCGATTCAATGCTTGTTCTAGTTGTAGGATATCAGGCGCACGGGTGTGTAGGGAAGCAGTACAGGTAGCAAACGAAACAAACGGTTGAGTGAAAGCAGGGTATATTTCTTGCGAAAACACTTTACACGAAACACAATTACATTAAACACAATAATCAGTCTTAGCACTTATAACTTGGTACGAAATGTCGATTGAAAAACATAACTAGACTACTATAAAAATACTGTAAACACTACTGACTAATCTATGCTAATCTATACTAAGTTAATAAGGGCGGAGCGCGAGCTATGAGCAACACGAGGCGGACACACTATTTCGCGACGGAGATGTTGCTCACAGGAAGACTTTTGTCTGACTGATGAAGACTTTTGATGGAAACTGAATATGATTTTACATCGAGATATACTTATACATGTTACACGTATACACAAGTTGCGCACACCGCGCGTACAAATCTAAAATGATCGTCCAACTAATCTGGACACTTGTATCAGTGAGGAGGTGATGAAGGGGTTCGGGTGTCTGCGGGGTATTGCGCAGTTGTGTCGGTCAAGGGTACAGGAGGGGCGAGGGGCTTGTCGGCCAAGGGATTCCTTATCTGTATATAGTACTGTTTACATTTCTGCTACATAATAATACAATGGAATTCTTTCAAAACCGTACATAGCGTTATGTTTTCGTTATATACATAATGTCCCCTAATGTATTTATGCTTAACTAACATTATTACACAACTTATATGTATGTACCTCGAGGGGTATAGAAGTTATTTACTTTTTCGTAAGTATATAAGCTATTTTTCAAGTATTTAAGATATTTCAAGTACTACATGACTTGTTAAGGACATAATGAGTTACAATCTCTTATAAGAATCATACTAGAGTACTTGACTAGGCTCATTTTCCTAGTTTCCTTATGTATCTTAACTAAAATGGCACTTTATGTGCTTTATTATATGTAAAATCGCTGTGCTTCTTAACATTCCCACCCCCTGTAAGAGGGTTCAACCGATTACATCCCCGTTAGTGGGAAGCACAACGACTTTAACTACGGGCCGACGCAGGACCCCATGATTAGTTCTAACGTCTACCACTCGAATTACAGAGTCCGCTCCCGGATACACACTTTTAACGACCCCTTTGGTCCACTGGTTACGCGGTTTACTTTGGTCCACTATTATCACTACATCACCCACTTTAATGTTTGGCACATCGCCGTTCCACTTTTGCCGTTGTTGGAGCGTCGGCAGATACTCTCGTAGCCAACGCCTCCAGAAGAGGTCGGCCAGCGCGTTCACCCGTCGCCACATGCGGCGGGAGTCGACTTCGATGGCGTGGCCCCGCGTGCAGGGAGCATCTCCCGCGGCAGTGCCCAGCAGGAGATGGTTGGGGGTTAGCACCACAGGGTGCTCAACATCGTTGCTGATGTAGTTGAGAGGCCGGCTGTTTATAGTGAGCTCGGCCTCGGCGAGGAGGGTGTAGAGTACCTCCTCGCGGGGAGCGCGCTCTCGGAGCGTCGCTTTGAGTGCGTTCTTGACAGAGCGCACCAGTCGCTCCCAGCACCCGCCCATGTGTGGGGATGCCGGGGGGTTAAAATGCCACGCGATGCCGCGGCCTGCGGCTTCATTTTCCACTTTGGCGTGGTCCATGTCGCGCAAAGCTGCGCGCAGTTCGGCGTGTGCGCCGACGAAGTTAGTGCCCCGGTCGGAGTACATGTCCGAGGGCCGCCCGCGTCGCGCAATGAGGCGCCGCAGGGCGAGGATGGCCGAGTCTGAACTCAGCGAAGCCGCCAGCTCCAGGTGGACGGCGCGGGTAGTGAGGCATGTGAATAGCACGCCCCACCTCTTCTCCCTGCGCCGACCGATGGCGACCTCCATGGGGCCAAAGTAATCGACCCCACAGTGTATGAAGGCTCTTCTGGTCACCTCCAGCCTTGCGGCCGGGAGGTCACCCATTTTCGGTGTCACCGGCTTGGCCTTCTCCAGGCGGCACCGTTGGCAGCTCGCGGTGACGGCCTTGACGGTCGACCGCAGATTGGTGACCCAGAACTTCTCTCGAACCCTGTTAACTACAGATTCCTGATTGGCGTGCAAAGCCGCCGTGTGATAATCATAAATTAGACGGCGCGTGAGAGGGTGTTTCCCATCTAGGATTATGGGATGGCGCTCTCCGAAGGTGAGCTCGCTGCAGGCCCCCAGCCTGCCGCGTACTCTCACCAGCCCATCCTCGAACAGCATGGGGTCGAGGGTCCGTAGCTTGCTGTCATTGGGCAGCGGGCGTCCCTCCCGCAGCGCCCTGATGTCAGCCCCGTAGCTCTCCGCCTGTGCCAGTTTCAGTAGGTGTGTCTCCGCCTCGTGTTGGTCCGCGATGGTCACGGCGGATGATTGGCGCCGCTTTCGGCAGCGATCTGCAAAAATAAGCAGACGCGCCACGACGTACAAGGCGCGCTTCCACGTTGGCAGTCGCTCGTAGTGTAGCCATGGTTCGCCCGGCGCCGCCGCTGCGTGTAGTCGCTGTACCCGCTCCAAGGTGGCCTCAGCCACCGCGTTGGTGTCGACGCTCGTCGGCCACTGCTCCTGTGGACAGCGAAGAAACGAGGGCCCCGACAGCCACTCGTCACAGTTATTGGGCCAGTCCGTTCGGGTGGCTTTATCAGCGGGGTTCATCGCCGAGGGAACCCAGTGCCAGTCGGCTCTACTTGACCTTTTGTCTATCTCGGCGAGACGGTGTGACACGAACCTTTGGAAGTCTAACGCGTCTGAGTTGATCCACTTTATGACGGTTTTGCTGTCCGTCCATAAGTACTTGCGGTCAATGGGTATACCTATTTCTTTTGCCACTGTGTCGGCTAGTCTACATGCCAACACAGCGGCCTGCAATTCCAGGCGCGGGACGGACACTAGTTTTTGTGGCGCCACTCTGGCTTTTCCTATGACTATGGCCACGTCCCTATCCCCGTTTAAATTTGTGCCCGCTAAATACGCTACCGCTGCGTATGCGGACTCGCTCGCGTCACCGAAGACGTGGAGCTCTATCCCCTCCGGCCTTAGGCCGTACCAGCGGGGTATAGTTACGTCATTTAGGATCGGCAGCTTATGAAGCCACTCGAACCACACTTTAGCCTCTGCTTCTTGAAGCCTCTCATCCCATTGGATGCCTGTGTGCCATACCCTTTTCATTAAGATTCGTGATTGTATGACACACGGATATAGGAAACCTAAAGGGTCAAAGATTGACATAATGAACCGTAAAAATTCTCTTTTGGTGGGTATTACCTCACCTTCTACAATGGCTCTAGGCAGCCGTTTAAATGATAGGTCGAATGCCAAATTGTCTTTGCTTGGCGACCATATCATACCTAACGTTCGTTCTACGTTACTATCACTCTTTTCGAGTGACACCCGGTCAGGCATTTCTACTTTCAGTCGGTCGCGCAGCTCTTGAGAGTTGGTGACCCACCCCCTTATATTGAACCCGCCCTTGGCGTGGATGTGGGTCACTTCCTCGATTAGCTGTCCGGCTTGCGCGGCAGACCAAGAGCTGTCAAGGTAGTCGTCCATGTAATGTTTCGTTTTTATGGCCGCTACTGCCTCGGGGTGTGATATTTTAAATTGTTCAGCATTTTTATTTAAAATATAAATGGCTGACGTGGGAGACGACACGGCACCGAAAATCATCGAATTCATGACGTATGTTTCCGGATCCCTACCGCCGGTCGCGTTCCACAAGAAAAGCTGTGCGCCCTTATCTTGCTCGCGTATTTTAACCCGGAGAAACATATCGGCAATGTCCCCGGTGTATCCTATCGGGCCCAGTCTAAATTTGAACAATACACCTAACAAAGAGTTGAGTAGGTCAGGCCCGGCTAATAAATTTTCATTTAAAGTCGTACCATTGTAGGTTGCTGCGGCATCAAATACTAGTCTTAATTTCCCCGGTTTGTTTGGATTCGTTACCCCGAAATGAGGTAGGTACCATACGGGTTCATAGTTGACCGCGCCCTCTACTTTGCTAGCGTAGCCCTCTGCTAGCAACCTATCTATCTGTGCCTTATAGGCCGTGGCATACACTGCGTCTTTATTTAAGCGACGTTCGATTCCCGCTAGTCGCTGACGCGCGTGTGTATAATTGTCGGGCAGCTGTGGGTCGTCGCGACGCCACAGTAAACCTACTTCCCAGGCGCCGCTATCTGTTTGACGGCTGGTAGTATTCAATATGTGCTTTGCCCGTTCAATATCTTGGTGCGTCCGAGGCACCTCTGAAATACCTATAGCTTCTAATTCGAGCTGTTTCTTGACCATGTCATGCAAATCACTTTTGTTATCGACGACACAATTTATAGATTGGTCACTAGTGTGACTGATACCTAAAGGTCCGTGCACTACCCAGCCTAGACTAGTCAAAGAGGCAACCGGCTTACCTGATTTTCCTCGGCGGGTGTCCTGGCTGACAAGCAACTCCCAGTTGTCCTGCCCCAGCAACAGCAGCGGCCGGGCACCTGTCATCTCTTCGCAGCCCAAGTGGCGAAGGTGAGCGTGCTCCGCCATCACGGCGGCTGGCACTGTTTGCGCGGGCAAATCCAGTCGCTTCAACGTACGACAGTTCACTTTATATGATTGCCCGCTCGGCCCGCGCACTGACACATTTATGACGCGCGACGTTTCGTCCGTAATCTCTTGACCGCGCGCGCTTTGTAGTACTAACGGTACTCGCTGACCTTTGACATTTTCTACTAGCGAGTCGTCGATTAATGACACTGTGGCCCCGTCATCCAATAATGCGTAACACGGCTTATCTTTGCCTTCTATATTTACACATACAGGTATAATTTTTAATAGTGCTTTGCCTGTATAGTCACTAACATTAGTGATGCTCTCTGGCTTTGCCCTTTCAGCGTGCAATAGTGTGTGGTGTGCATAGTTACATGAAGAACATTTACTAGCGCGACAGAAATTCTTATTATGTTTCTTTGAAATGCATTTAAAACAAAGTTTATGTTTCTTGATGTGCTCCCATCGTTCGTTTGTATTTAATTTTTCGAACTTTTCACACTTAGGGAGTTTATGCATAGCGCCACACAACGTACATTTCTCAGATTCAACTTTAGCCTGTTGCTCGTTCTCAGCTGTCACATGCAATCGTTGAACATTTCTAAACTGTTTATTTATAATTTGAACATTGCCTCGTGGCTTAAAGTTACTTTGTGTTGTTGTGGGCGTGTCAAGGTTCATCTGTACATAATATGAAGTGGCACGGGCTAGGTGACTTAAGAATTCAGCTAATATTTCTAGGCTCGGCGACACTCGAACGTCGATGCCTTGGTTGGCTGCCATGCCCATAGCGAAGTCACCATATTGAGCACGTTGAATAGGAGTGAGTTTAGTTAAAAGTTCGCTTACCAGTTGCGGGTTATTTAAATATCCATTTGCTCGAACACTCCTTAACAGTGATACACAGTTACGCACTGTCGTTGAGAACTTTCTAAGTTCACGACCACTTTCTGTTACCTTAGGTAACGCACGCACTTTACGTAGGGCACACTCAAGCACTAAGTTAGGATGACCGAATTCTTCATCCAAAGTTTTCATAATATCCGCTGGATTTGTTGAAGTCCGTAATAGATCTTCAACTGCTAGCTTCGCTTCTCCTTGTAGAGATGTCTTCAGTCGAGCTAGGTTCTCGTGCGGCTTGAAGTTATACAGGGCTGTCGTGTCATGGTACATATTCTTGTACGACAGCCACTCCGCTGGGTCACCGTTGAAGTAGGGCAGCTCGTATGCTTGCCTAGGTACCGGCCGCGGACGTGCTAGATTTGTGATAGCGTCCGCCAGCTGGTCTATCTTCCTGTCCCGCGATCTATTTCTTTCGGTGTCGTCAGCGAACGTGTTTTCATAGTCGGGCGCATCCCTACGCGGCGCGTCCCTAGGCGGCGCTCGCGAAGCACTAGCCGTCGCGGCGGGCATAGTGCGGTACGTACTGTTATGAAAATGTACCGACGCGGGCGCGTACTGTTGCCTGGGCGCAGGCGTAGTATCGAGCGGCGGCTCGACTACATTCGCGGACACGGACACTTGTCGCGGCGGCGGATCGCGAGACTCGGCGGGCGCGGGCACTTCACTATTCACAACAGGCGTCGTCTCTGTTACCCAGTCTTCGACTCGACGCGTTGTTGTTTCACCATCACTTGATTCTTCGTCGGCGGCGGCGGCGTCGATCTCGGCTAGATCAGCTTCCAGCTTCTTCTGGATTAGGTTCTCCTTCAATCGCACTAGCTCCTTCTCAGCCTCGTATTCAACCCTCCTCCGGAGGTAGTCGGCACTTTTCTGGCCGCTCCTCGAGGAGACGTGGCTCGTCGTGGACCTTGCCTTCTGTAAACTCACCGATCTCACTGGCGTGGCGAATTCACGATGGTCGATCACACGACCGGGGCCAGCCAGTGGGATCACAGGGGCAGGAACTGACGTCATAGTAGGCGCTATCGACGGTGAACCGGGTGCCATTTCAGACGGCACCCCTGAATCTGCTTCGACGTTCCGACGCTTCATCATGTCAGCTTCCATTGTACGCAACTTGCTCCGCGTTGTAATTGCGCTTCTTTCACTCATCGTTATGCTATGTACTGCTTATCCGGCTCGACAGGACCAAAATTGTAGGATATCAGGCGCACGGGTGTGTAGGGAAGCAGTACAGGTAGCAAACGAAACAAACGGTTGAGTGAAAGCAGGGTATATTTCTTGCGAAAACACTTTACACGAAACACAATTACATTAAACACAATAATCAGTCTTAGCACTTATAACTTGGTACGAAATGTCGATTGAAAAACATAACTAGACTACTATAAAAATACTGTAAACACTACTGACTAATCTATGCTAATCTATACTAAGTTAATAAGGGCGGAGCGCGAGCTATGAGCAACACGAGGCGGACACACTATTTCGCGACGGAGATGTTGCTCACAGGAAGACTTTTGTCTGACTGATGAAGACTTTTGATGGAAACTGAATATGATTTTACATCGAGATATACTTATACATGTTACACGTATACACAAGTTGCGCACACCGCGCGTACAAATCTAAAATGATCGTCCAACTAATCTGGACACTTGTATCAGTGAGGAGGTGATGAAGGGGTTCGGGTGTCTGCGGGGTATTGTGCAGTTGTGTCGGTCAAGGGTACAGGAGGGGCGAGGGGCTTGTCGGCCAAGGGATTCCTTATCTGTATATAGTACTGTTTACATTTCTGCTACATAATAATACAATGGAATTCTTTCAAAACCGTACATAGCGTTATGTTTTCGTTATATACATAATGTCCCCTAATGTATTTATGCTTAACTAACATTATTACACAACTTATATGTATGTACCTCGAGGGGTATAGAAGTTATTTACTTTTTCGTAAGTATATAAGCTATTTTTCAAGTATTTAAGATATTTCAAGTACTACATGACTTGTTAAGGACATAATGAGTTACAATCTCTTATAAGAATCATACTAGAGTACTTGACTAGGCTCATTTTCCTAGTTTCCTTATGTATCTTAACTAAAATGGCACTTTATGTGCTTTATTATATGTAAAATCGCTGTGCTTCTTAACACTAGTTTTGTTAAATATTCCTGCGACTTTATTGATCTTGTGTTGAGTGTTGCTTTATTTAGTTTATTTTTATTTATGCACAAATGAAGTTTCTAGGCGTAATTATTGATGAGAATTTGAATTGAAAAGAGCATGTGGATAACGCTGCAAAGAGAATAAATAAATTTGTATATGCTCTTAAATGAATCAAAAATATTGCAAACTTAAAAACAGGTCTCATGACCTATCATGCATATGTAAAATCGGTACTACGTTACGGCCTTATAATATGGGGAAATAGTACCGATATAAACTGAGCATTTGTTGCTCAAAAAAAGTGCATTAGGGCAATTTACGGGATGCACTCGGAGGAATCTTGTAAACCCATATTTAAGAAACTAGGTTTGTTACCGCTGCCGTCGCTTTATATATTTAAAATATGTATGTTCGTTAATAAACATAAAGACCTGTTTATATCAGCCAATTATATTAATCCAAGGAGCCGGCGTGATCCACAGAGACTCGTTCTGCATGATCAAGCTTGCTAAATATAATAAAAGCTGCTTATACAGGCTGTAAGGGTAAACAGTCTTGTCATTCAAACCATGGGTAGTTGACTTAAATATAAAAATAAATGACCGAACACAACAAAAAAAAAACGTCATTTTCATTAAAAGATTTTAAAAAGTTTCTATCCGACACCGTGCTCTCTAGCAAAACAGCTGACTGACTGAGGGAGGGGTCGCGCTCGCGGCCGGTCAGGTCACATCCCGTACCCCCCGCCCGTGTTGAGAAGCAAGTTTGTTGCCCTAGCGCATAGGACAACGAACTTGCGTCTCTTGTGGTAAAATGTAGACTTAAAAAAAATAAAAAAAAAGTTGTAATTTTACATTGATTTTACGTTCTATAAATGAAACCAAACCACTGGTTGCAAGGATAACGGTGTTTACCCTAACACCCTGTATAATTGTGTTAGTATATATAATAACATACCGAGTAGCATAAAAAACTTAAACTCCAGATTATTTGAGGAAAATTGTTTGACTGGTTAAACTTGAAAAATTTCTATAGTCTTAAAGAATTTATGGATAACAAATTCCCATGTAAGTATTAAGTGAACATATGCATGCTAAGTACAATTCTGCCAAAACATGTAAGATCTTTATTGTAAATTATTGTAACACCATGTATACCATGTTTTATGCAAATAAATATTTACTTACCGTAACAACCGTTTCATAAATAGTATTAAAATCATAAGTAATTATGATTTTAATACTATTTATGAAACGATTGTCACGTTGTTGTTGAAAAAAATTGAAGAATTTGAGGAGAGAGACAGTGGATGGACATTTTTAAGTAACTTGCATTTAGAAGTCAATGTTAATAAGTATCAGCCACTTAGTGGATCTTATTTTATAGATTTACCTAAGTTTATAAAAAACAAAAAAGCGTGTTTGAATATTCACTATAATGATAATTATTGTTTTTTGTGGTGCATTGTGGCTGCCTTGTATCCAACAAATCGACATCCAGAGCGAGTAATATGTTATCCTCACTTTCGCAATGTGTTAATATTAACGAAACTTTTCCCATGACTTTTTCAGATATAGTTATTTTTGAAAGAAATAATCCTTTTTTAAATATATACGTATACGGTTTAAAAAACAATAAGCTGATAACAGGTCCTCTGTACAGACCTGAATCGTTTAAGGAAAAATCTAAGAGAATATCTACTGTTCTTAGAAAATGATCGTTCATCCCATTAGCTTAGCTAGGTATTGCTTTATCAAAGATTTACCTCGTCTTGTTAAAACCCAAATCACAAAACATCATAGTAAATTATATTTTTGCGACAGTTGCTTATTGTTTTTTCCTACTCCTAGACAAACCGATGATCTTCTGTGTGCATGACGCCCTAAAGTCACCTCGTTCGTGGGCGCAAGTAGCGGCGGTACCGTGTATCAAATATAGTGAAAACAGTGTAAAACTTTAACGTTAGAATCAGTGATAAAACATAGTGTAGTGAAAGAGACCCCTTCTGTGCACCGTGGCACAAGTAGCGGAGGAGCTACAATTGTGATTCTTGTTAGAAATAGTAAAAAATGTGAGTATTTTTCTAAGTCCCTTAAGAATATAGTTGGATTTTGTGTGATTTATAATATTCTCATTTGAATCTTGTTAGTATTGTAAGATTAACATTCGTAAAGTAAAGTTAAATTCACTGTCAAGACTTAGAAAAAATTTGTATAAGAAAAATTACGTAACTTGAAAATGTACTTTTTTATTGATTGAGATATTTTAATTCTGTTCGTGACACTATTTAGATATGTGTACAAAACCATTTTGATTATCTCATTAAATAATACTCTAATTAGTGTAAAGGAATTATGTAATGTACCTGATGTGTTCCAATTAAGATTTAGAGCATTTTAAAGTATAAAATATGTGTAAAATGCTAGTAATAAATGTTAAATAAATAGAACTTGTAAACAGTGTGAATTAGTAGATTTAGTAAATTATGGTTATGTAAATTGGTAGGCAACATAAAAGTATTTCTATCCCTTGTTTTATTAAGATATACCTCTGTCAAGCATGTAAAGATGATATTGTTGAGAAATAAATAAAAGGAGAATGGCGGGGGTGAGGCAGGGGAAGCGACGGGAGAGGGGGTAGCCGTTTTGTATAAAAGGCGGGCCGTTCCGCTCAGTAGACAGCCAAAAAAAAAAAATCACAACATTCGACGCGCGCCAGCGGCAGCGGTCACACGTGTGCGCAGTGCGGTTCGAAGTGCTCTCCGATTCCGGTTCCAAGCGATCCTGAATATCAAGACTACATAGTGTTATACTTTGTTATTTATAGTAAAATATTATTATATTTTATTATTTATAGCAAAATTATAACGACTATCTTCAGCTACTTGCTGTGTGCCTTTTTCAAGGCACAGCTTGTAAGGGTTTCGATAACAGTTATCCGTCATTGAAACGTACGTCGTGTTGTTTGCCCCTTCTGGGTAAAACCACAGTTTCGTGGTCCTCGGTGGATACCTATACGGTGCCAACGAAGCCGAGGGGGTGTTGACCCAAACGCACCCGCCGATCCCCTTCAGGGTGAGGCAGAAAGTTGGACGGGTCCCAGTGTTCGGCCTTGGGGGGTCTCCTAGTCGGCATTGGTGACAGTTTTGCTTTCACAGCTACACACCTGTTGTGGTCGGGTGTGTCTACCCCGACACAACAGACCCTGTTAGGACCCCGTTGCACAAATAAGATAGGCAACGGGCAAAAGCAAGCTTAGGGCTCACCTTAGGTACTCAACCTCCCTGTCTATACCCGACAGGGAGGGTTTACACATCCCCGGGCATTCCTCCCGGGGAGTTAGAGTTAGGATTTATGTTAGGAGAAAGTAGGTAATTAGTACTAGATAGACATAGAGAGATGGATCCTTTAATTAGGAAACTTTTCTCTATCATCCTTAGGCTATTAGCCGAGCCCACTGCGGAAGAAAAGGCTGCTATTAGGAAGGAGATAGACGAGTTAGCGCCGCTACTCGATCCCAAGCCCAGTCCTTCTGACTCTAACATCGCTGATTTCAGCGATGTTATTCCCCAAACCCAGTCTCTTCCAGCTATAGAGCTGGAAGACCCCTTCATTAGGTCCCCCAGTCCGGCCTTCAGCCCGGCCTTCAGCCCAGCGGTAGAGTCAATGGACACTACCGAGCCGGCCGCTTCCTCAAAGCGAGCCGCTACGCCCTTTAATTATGCCTCAGACACTGAGAATGCCTCCGCTCCTTCCTCTTCCTCCCATTCCGAGGACGATGGGTTTACCCCAGTCTCAGGAAAGGGGAGCAAAAGGAAGAAGAAGAGACAAACATCCAGTCAGGCAAACAAAGTCATCGCCGTCGATGACGTAATTTCCCCCACCCCTACCCCCGTAGCGCAAGTAGCCGGTATAGCGCCTAGTAGCGCTACCGTTGCGACAGTAGCTTCCCCCTCCACCTCCCCCGCCGCGACCGATGCACAAGTTGCTCCCGCCGTCTCTATCACTTCGGGCACTAGAAAGCCCCGTCCCCCACCCCCCGTGTTCCTTCAGGACAAGGGGAAGTGGACAGATGTGTCCAAATGGTGTGTCGATAAGAAAATCGGCTTCACCAACGCCAAGTCTACCCTACAGGGTATTAAAATCTCTGTCCCGACCGCGAACGATTATCGCGAGTTAACAAAGCTTCTGAGAGCTAGAGGAATCTCATTCCACACCTTCTCGCTCCCAGAAGAAAAACAGATTAGGGTCGTTATAAAACGTATCCCTAAGGAAATAGCCCCCGCCGACATAAAAGCCGACCTTCAGTCGCAAAATGTCCCCGTGGACGAAGTCCACCGCATGCACCGCTCGCGTGGCGGTGAAGCATACGACATGCTACTTGTCGTATGCTCTCCAGTAGAGGGGCATCACCCCATTTTCAATATTAGGTCCCTCTGTAACCTTACCGGTTTTATAATAGAGAAACCCCGTAAAAACGGGAATATAGGGCAATGCCACCGTTGCCAGCTATATGGCCATTCGCAAAAGCACTGCCATGCGACCCCCAGGTGCGTAAAGTGCCTGGGAGAGCACGGCACTGCCGATTGCACGCGTCCTAAGGACCGTTCCCTCTGCCTCAGCCCTCCCAGCTGTGTGCTATGTGGCCAAGAAGGGCACCCAGCCAATTACCGTGGCTGTCCCAAAGCCCCCAAGTCAAGCTCTCCCAAGCTTAATAAGCGTGCTGACAATCGTCAGTATAGGGAATTCCCTCCCATTCCTTCCTCTCAAATTCCAGAGAGACTTAGCCCTCAGCGCCCCAGTCCCTGGAACATGCTGCAACACCAGCAATCATTCCCCAAGTTAGCCTCCGCGAAACCCCCTGCCCCCCACACCCCCCTCTACTCTCTCATGGACCCGCGTATCCGTGCCCACCCCCCAGCGCACCTCGCGCCCCCCGCGCATTTTGCACCCCCCCCTCCCCCCGCACCCCCCGCGCCCTCCGCGCCTCTCGCAAAACGCGCTCCCGCGCCAGCTAACTCTCGCCCCGCTCCCACTTCTGTGGCTCCCCAAAACCCTAACGTAGGTAAAGATCCCTTTAACGTGTTAGCATCCACGTTCATGATCTTTTACTCCCCCCGCGCTATCAGAATGGCCGCCGAAATCCAGGCAGCCAGGGATAGATGCGATCTAGCTCAGATCCAAGTGATCTACAACGCGTACTCGGACGTTACGCAAGCCCTAATTTCCCTCGCTAATCCAACTCATAATGGATAAAGCCATCTTAGCTAGGTTTAAACCCCGATCCCTCAGGCTAGGTATCTTCAATGCCAATGGCATCAACGGTCAACGAGATGAGATCTCTCTCTTCCTCCGCGACCATCAATTAGATATTCTCCTTGTTCAGGAAACGTTCCTCAAACCTAGTAACCGCAATCCCTCCATAGCCAACTATCGTATAGTCCGTAACGATAGAACGCGTTGCCACAAGGGCGGAACCCTCATTTATTATAAAAAGGAACTTTATTGCATCCCTATGGACCCTCCCACCCTCTCTCGTTTAGAAGTCTCTATATGCCGTCTAGGCATGTCAGGTCACGAACCGATCACTCTAGTGTCGGCTTACCTCCCCCCCCAGAGTGCCGCTGAGGACTTTCAGTCCCTCTCGGACGACCTCTCTGCCCTATTAGGCCTTAGTAATTCCGCTATAATAGCAGGCGATTTCAATGCCAAACATCCCGCGTGGAATAGTTCCACTACCTCCACTAGAGGGCGACACTTGTTCGACCTCTCTTCCTCCAAGAACTTTGATGTCATCGCTCCGATGACTCCCACTCACTTCCCCCACGACCCCAATCATACCCCCGACGTACTCGACCTGGCGCTCCTTAAGAACGTCAGCCTACGTCTAGACTCGATAGAAACGGTAGACGAGCTTAACTCTGACCACCGTCCAATAGTTATAAGACTGGCCCCCCGCATAGGTCTCCCGGACGACGCCTCCCAATCTCCCCTAGCCACCAAAAGGGTAACGGACTGGAAGAAAGTAAGCGAAAAGCTGAAATCCAACACGTCCCCCCAACTAGATTCTATCCCCGATAAGTTTGACTCTACCGCGGACACGACGGCCGCGATCGACTCACTTACTGATCACGTACAATCTGTTTTGAACGAATGTTCAAAGGAGGCTCCGGCGACGGACGACCGTCGCTGGAGGCTCCCACAGGAAGTGCGTGATCTGATAACTGAGAAGAACGCGTCTGTCCGTGCGTACACCACCTTTCCCTGCTCCGCTAACAAAGCTCATATGCGCTATTTACAGAGAACTGTAAAGAAACGTGTACAAGAGCTGCGTAACGCGGGTTGGGATAAGATGTTGAGCGACCTAGAGCCAACTCATCTAGCATTCTGGGACCTTCAGAGGAAACTCAAGTCCCCGCAGGAAGCCGCCATGCCCCCCCTAGTACGTCCCGATAAATCCATCGCTTTTGAGGATTTAGAAAAGGCAGAATGCCTAGCAGACAGCCTAGAGGCTCAATGCTCCCCCAGCTCCCTACCAGTAGACCAAGCTCACCTCCATGAGGTAGACGCGGAAGTCGAACGTAGAACCTCACTTCCCCCCGTAGAAGACCCTGATGACCCCTTGCCCCCCGTCACCCCAGACGAGGTGCACGGGATCATCAAGGATCTTAAAAATCGTAAAGCCCCCGGTTCAGACGGAATCACCAATAGGGTGGTTCAATTGTTCCCCGCCCATCTTATAATGCTATTGACCACCATCTTCAATGGTGCTCTGAGCAATAATATCTTCCCCCAAGCGTGGAAAGAAGCCACCGTCATTGGTATCCCGAAGCCCGGCAAGCCCAGGTCGGACCCTTCGAGTTACCGCCCAATCAGTCTGCTCAAGGTTCTCGGCAAAATCTACGAGAGGCTTATTTATAAGCGTCTCAGAGACTATGCAGAGACCAAGGGCCTCATCCCCAACGAGCAGTTCGGCTTTCGAACTCAGCACTCTAGCGTGCATCAGGTACACCGGATCATCGAACACATAAGCTTTGGTTTCCAACGCAGTGAGGTGACCGGTGCGGTATTCTTCGATATAGCGAAAGCTTTCGACAAAGTCTGGCACAATGGCTTGTTATACAAGTTATACCAACTCGGAGTGCCTGACCGTCTCGTGCTCATCATTCGAGACTTTCTGTCGAACCGCACCTTTCGCTACCGTATCGAAGGTGCCCTCTCCTCTCCCCGACCCATACGAGCCGGAGTCCCTCAGGGCTCCGTGCTGTCTCCCCTCATTTTCACTTTGTTCACCGGCGACATTCCCAAAAGTAAAAAGGCGCAGTTGGCTCTGTTCGCAGACGATACGGCCATTTACTCGAGGGGGCGTCGAACCGATCAGATTCGCCTAGCTCTCCAGGCAGCGGTCGACAAGCTCGGCGCCTGGTTTCGAAAATGGCGAATCGAAGTAAATCCAGATAAAAGTCAAGCGGTTTTCTTCCAGAAATCGCGTAATCGTTTTAGAGCCCCCGCCCCCAGTCCGCTCACCATGTTTGGCAAGCCGATCCCTTGGGAGAAGCGAGCTAAATATCTAGGTGTAACGCTGGACGATAAACTCTCGTTTCAAGAGCACATAAAGCAGGTGCGCTCGCGTGCCGCTTTCGCTCTAGGTAGACTCCACTCCGTCCTGAATGCACGTAGCAAATTGTCACTCAAGTGCAAATTGCGTACCTACACGGCGTGCATTCGTCCCATCATGACCTATGCGGGGTCCGTCTTTGCTCACGCAAAGCCCCACTACATCCATAGGATGCAAACCCTACAGAACCGTTTCCTACGTAAAATCACGTCAGCCCCCTGGTTCGTTCGTAACGAGATCCTCCATCTCGACTTAAAGATCCCCACAATCCGCCAGTTCCTAAAACGCCTTTCCAAGCGTTACTTCGATAAAGCCGCCAAACATCGCAACCCTCTGGTTGTCGAGGCCGCTAACTATGCCCCCTCTAGGATTAGCAAAGTCCGCCGTCCGAGGCATGCACTTGTAGAGCCAGACGATCCCATAACCCTCCTCCAGGAGAGCAATAGGGCCACCAGTACAGTTCTGAAACACAAAAACAGACGCCTACCGTCATTCCGACCTCGCCGCCGAGGTCCAGCACGACCGCGATCCCGATTAAATTCGTCCCCCCGTCCCTTGTCCGATGATGTGCCAGCCCGCGCCGTAGCTGAGCACGTAGCTTTAAATTCCCCATATAATAATAATAATGATCCTATATTGATCCAGCCTGTCCCATCTTGCTGTCCTCCCGTCAGTGACGCCCTAAGCCGAGGTTCGTACCCCACAGGGGGTGCCCCTAGCGAGCGTTCACTTAGTTTTAATTTAGAATAGTCATATGCCCCTGGCTGGAGGCCCTGAGTGTAGTAGCTTAAGGCAGCCACAGGAAAGTCCGGTTAAATAGTTACGATTTTCATCTAAAATCAACTATGAGATGCCCTAGTTAAAAAAAAAAAAAAAAAAAACTCAGTAGACAGACTCGACGCGCGCCAGCGGCAGCGGTCGGACGTGTGCGCAGTGCGGTACGAGTGTTCTCCCGATTCCGGAACCAAGCGTTCCTGAATATCAAGACTTCATAGTGTTATACCTTGTTATTTATAGTAAAATATTATATATATTTTATTATTTATAGCAAAATTATAACGACTATCTTCAGCTACTTGCTGTGTGCCTTTTTCAAGGCACAGCTTGTAAAGTATTCTGTTAACAGTATACGTCCTATCAAACGTACGTCGTGTTGTTGGCCCCTTCTGGGTAAAACCACAGTTTCGTGGTCCTCGGTGGATACCATACGGTGCCAATGAAGCCGAGGGGGTGTTGACCCAAACGCACCCGCCGATCCCCTTCAGGGTGAGGCAGAAAGTTGGACGGGTCCCAGTGTTCGGCCTTGGGGGGTCTCCTAGTCGGCATTGGTGACAGTTTTCCTTCCACAGCAACACACCTGTTGTGGTCGGGTGTCTCTACCCCGACACAACAGACCCTGTTAGGACCCCGTTGCACAAATAAGATAGGCAACGGGCAAAAGCAAGCTTAGGGCTCACCTTAGGTACTCAACCTCCCTGTCTATACCCGACAGGGAGGGTTTACACATCCCCGGGCATTCCTCCCGGGGAGTTAGAGTTAGGATTTATGTTAGGAGAAAGTAGGTAATTTATTACTAGATAGACTTAGAGAGATGGATCCTTTAATTAGGAAACTTTTCTCTATTATTCTTAGGCTATTAGCCGAGCCCACTGCGGAAGAAAAGGCCGCTATTAGAAAAGAAATAGACGAGTTAGCGCCGCTACTCGATCCTAAGCCCAGTCCATCTGACTCTAACATCGCTGATTTCAGCGATGTTATTCCCCAAACACAGTCTCTTCCAGCTATAGAGCTGGAAGACCCCTTTAATAGGTCCCCTAGTCCGGCCTTCAGCCCAGCGATAGAGTCAATGGACACTACCGAGCCGGCCGCTTCCTCAAAGCGAGCCGCTACACCTTTCAATTATGCCTCAGACACTGAGAATGCCTCCGCTGCTACCTCTTCCTCCCATTCCGAGGACGACGGGTTTACCCCAGTCTCAGGAAAGGGGAGCAAAAGGAAGAAGAAGAGGCAAACATCCAGTCAGGCAAACAAAGTCATCGCCGTCGATGACGTAATTTCCCCCACCCCTACCCCCGTAGCGCAAGTAGCCGGTATAGCGCCTAGTAGCGCTACCGTTGCGACAGTAGCTTCCCCCTCCACCTCCCCCGCCGCGACCGATGCACAAGTTGCTCCCGCCGTCCCTATCACTTCGGGCACTAGAAAGCCCCGTCCCCCACCCCCCGTGTTCCTTCAGGACAAGGGGAAGTGGACAGATGTGTCCAAATGGTGTGTCGATAAGAAAATCGGCTTCACCAATGCCAAGTCCACCCTACAGGGTATTAAAATCACTTTCCCGACCGCGAACGATTATCGCGAACTAACTAAGCTTCTGCGAGCTAGAGGAATCTCATTCCACACCTTCTCGCTCCCAGAAGAAAAACAGATAAGGATCGTTATTAAACGTATCCCTAAAGAACTAGCCCCCGCCGACATAAAAGCCGACCTTCAGTCGCAAAATGTCCCCGTGGACGAAGTCCACCGCATGCACCGCTCGCGTGGCGGTGAAGCATACGACATGCTACTTGTCGTGTGCTCACCAGTAGAGGGGCATCACTCCATATTCAACATCAGGTCCCTCTGTAACCTTACCGGTTTCATCATAGAGAAACCCCGTAAAAACGGGAATATAGGGCAATGCCACCGTTGTCAGCTCTATGGCCATTCGCAAAAGCATTGCCATGCGACTCCCAGGTGCGTAAAGTGCCTGGGAGAGCACGGCACTGCCGATTGCGCACGTCCTAAGGACCGTTCCCTCTGCCTCAGCCCTCCCAGCTGTGTGCTATGTGGCCAAGAAGGGCACCCAGCCAATTACCGTGGCTGCCCCAAAGCCCCTAAATCTAGCTCTCCCAAGCTTAATAAGCGTGCTGACAATCGTCAGTATAGGGAATTCCCTCCCATTCCTTCCTCTCAAATTCCAGAGAGACTTAGCCCTCAGCGCCCCAGTCCCTGGAATATGCTGCAACTTAAGTAAAACGCGTCGGTTATTCAGTGCAGACATAGATAACTATATTTATTTTTCTACCTACACAAGTAGTACATTCATATGACACAAAAAGGTTCACTGTCACATTCACACATTCCACATCATAGATGTCGCTAGTAGGTACATTTTGATATAATTACAACACTCCCACTTATCAAAATAAAATAACTATCATACCATAAAAAAAATAACATGTTACTTAGATACATTACAATTTAACAATACCTAAGTCTTCCATAAATTTGTAGTGTTTAATAGTACCTAGACCCTTGGTCAACAAATTAGCTGGCATTACATTTGTAGGTAAATAACTGATCTCTACCTTTCCACTTTTGATTGTCTCTCGTACAAAATGATGTTTAACATCAATGTGCTTTGACCTATTATGGCATTGATGATTAGTAGCCATCTTCAACGCACTTTGATTGTCACAATTCAAACTAGTTGTTACCAAGGATCCAGTCAGCTCATACAATAGTTCTCTTAGATATATTGCTTCCCTACAAGCTTCAGAGAGTGCAACATATTCAGCCTCGGTGCTTGATAGAGCTGTAACTCTCTACTTTCTGCTCTGCCATGAAATAGCTGAGCCTGCCATTACAAAACAGAATCCAGTGTATGATTTTCTGTCTAAAATATCACTGGCCCAGTCAGCATCTACAAAACCTTGCAATTTCTCTCCTTGACTACTAAACTTTAAACAATACATCTTAGTTTTCTTTAAGTATTTCAGAACCCTTTTAGCATAGTTCCAATGTTCAACATTATAGCTAGTATTAAACTGACTTAAGTAACTGACAGAGTACGCTATATCAGGTCTTGTCATTACAGCAAGATACATAAGACAACCTATGAGTTTTTGATAACTAATTCCTGATGTACATTTTTCAGCCTTTTTTATATTCAATTTGTTCTCTATAGGTGTATCAGCTGTTTTACAATCGGTCATGTTAAATGTCTGCAATAATTCTTCTATATACTGTTGTTGGTCAACAGTTATCTCATAGTTATTACAGTCTTTGTTTACATTAATATTCATTCCTAGATATTGCCTAACCTGACCTAAATCTTTAATTTCAAATTCAGAATTTAAAATACATTTTAACTTCTCAGTTTCATTCTCATTGTTAGAAAAAATTAAAAAATCATCTACATATAATGCTATTATGATTTTTACATCTTTACTCATCTTTGTAAATAAACATGGTTCTTGTGTACAGTTTTTAAAATCATTTTTACAAAGTACATCCCTAACTCTCTCATACCAAGCTAAAGCGGATTGTTTTAATCCATACACTGCCTTTTTAAGTTTAAGTACTTTCTTGCCCATTTTTGATACAAAACCTTTAGGTACACACATGTAAATATCCTCTTTTAAATAACCATTAAGATAAGCAGTTTTAACATCTAACTGAGTAATGTCTAGTCCTAGTTTTACACTTAGTGCAAACAATAATCTGAGTGTTGAGTGCCGCACAACCGGAGAAAAGGTCTCATCATAGTCCACTCCGCGTTTTTGGGTAAACCCTTTTGCAACTAATCGCGCACGATATTGTACTTCACTATCACCTTTTAACTTTTTCTTCAGCACCCACCGACACTGCACTATTGTGGCTCCTTTTGGGGCATCAACAAGCTCGAAAACTTCATTCTTTCGGAATGACTCCAACTCTTCATCCATTGCCTTCTTCCATTCCATGCTCTCTGGACTGCTCAATGCCTCCGTCACCGTCAGTTCAGGATCTGTAGTAACCAACAAGCCTGTCGGACTGTACCTGTCAGGCTTCCGCCGTTCCCTTTTTGGTCTACTGTAGGTCTCAGAGTCTGGTTCTAGGATACTGATTGGACTGCTGCTTGGTGATGGAGTTTTAGGAACAAAAGTCTCATCTGCCTGAGTCTCAAAGAATGTCTGCCGTGATGATTCACTGTCAGAGCTGTCCTGAGTATCTGACTCTGATTGTTCTTCACTGATATGTTCCCCCACTGAACAATCATCTTCTTCAGGAACAGGAAACGCTTCTTCCATGCACCATGTCGCTTCACTGGCTGTGGACGATCCTCCTGATGATACTGCTCGTTCCATCACCACTACATCTCGACTGGTAGTGACCTGGTTCTTGACTGGATCATAAACTCTGTAGCCCTTTACATGCTCCGAGTAACCAACAAGAATGTGCTGGTGTGCTTTCTTGTCCCACTTGGTCCTCTTCTCTTTGGGAAGCACCATTACTGGACTGCCGAAAATTCGTATGTGGCTCATTTTGGGTTTTTTACCATGCCACATCTCAAATGGCGTTTTGTCATTCAGACCTGATGCTATAGAACGATTTTTTAAATAGACCGCTGTGGATACTGCCTCTGCCCAAAATCCCTTTTTTAGCTTAGCATCGAATAACAAACATCTTGCTTTTTCAACAATTGTTCTGTTGTTTCGCTCGGCCATACCATTTTGTTCTGGTGTATAAGGGTTTGTCTTTTGATGTAGAATGCCAGATGCTTTCAAGAACTCTTCCATCTTATTCGAACAAAACTCTCCACCATTATCCGTTCGCAAGACCATCATATTGGCATTCTTTTGTTTCTCCACCATTGATTTGAATTCTCTGAAATGTTTATACACCTCACTCTTTTCTTTCATAAAATACACAAATGACATGCGGCTATAGTCATCTACAAAGAGTAGGTAGTACCTTGCCAATCCTATAGATTTTGTTTCCATTGGCCCGCACACATCAGCATGCACAATTTCAAGCACTTTTGTTGCTCTTGTGCCTGTGGAGAATGGTAGACGTGACTGTTTGCCCTCACAACAAACCACACAGTTTGATTTTGTTACTTCATAACTGCCTTCATAACTAACACCTTCCACGGCGCCATTCTTCATTTTATTCAAGTCGTTAGTGTTTATGTGTCCTAACCTCCTATGCCACAACAAAGCAGTGTCTCTGGCAAGTAAACATTTTGTCACTGGTACTGCACATATGTCTAATTTGTACACACCGTCAGTCAAGTTGGCAACAGCTACCAGTTCTTTCTTCGCATTGTATATGCAACACTGACTGTCTGAGAAAAAAACACTGTTGTTATTCTTGATTAGTTGACTCACTGACAATAAGTTTGTCGTCAGGTTTGGAACACATAAAACATCCTTGATTGTTATATCGTATCCTTGTTGTGTAGATATTGTAACATTGCCCTTACACGAGACTTGAAGTTTTTCTTCATTGGCTACCATTATCTCGGGTAACGTCTGTGGACTCGATACATTTTGCAACCAACTTCCGTTAGCCGTCATGTGAGAGCTGGCTCCCGAATCCACGTACCACTCGTCTTTACCGTATTTAGCACTCAGGAAAACTGCACTAAATGCATTTGTGGGCTTATTTTTGCTTGATTTTTCGACCATTGGACATTGATTTCGATAATGACCCGGTGTTTTGCATTTGTAACAGGTTACGTTTTTATTGACTCCTGTCACTTTGACATTTGACATTGACGTCCCGCCCTGATTGGTGCTATGTTTGGGTTTTTGTTTCGCCCATTTTGAAGCAAACGCCGATTCAGAATTCTGCGTTTCGTTCGATGTCGTTGCTGCTATCTCTAACGGTTCCGAATCCATCAACTTTGTCTTAATGACGTCAGCAGTGATTGAAATTCCAGAATGTTCGATGGCCATTATCATGGGTGAAAATCTGTCTGGTAATCCTGCCAACATTAATGATCCAATCCACTGATCTGTTATTTCAAAACCAGTTCCACCCAATCTTTGCGATGTTTCCACAATCTGTGTCACGTAGGTTGTCATACTTTCACAGTTTTCTCGTCTTATTGAAATCAAGTGACGCAATAACGAAATCTTTCTCGACAATCCTGAGTCATCAAACAATGATTTAAGTTTATCCCACAACTCCTTCGAGGTCGTCGTCTTCTTGATATGCACATACAAAGCTGGATCGATGGTTAGGGATAATTTGGCCCGCGTCTTCGCATCATCTTCGGGTTTGATTTCTTTTCCCTCCACTGGCTTCGCACAATGTAACATGCCTTCCAACACGAGTAAATTTTCAACTGCAAATGTCCATTCATCGTAGTTTTCCCTGCCTTTTAACTTAGGCACACTGGCTAAATAGTTCATTGTCATCTTGCACAACACGACCGTATCTAAAATAATTTGAGAAACTTGGAAAATCTGGGACGGCCCATAACCTAAAGTAAAACGCGTCGGTTATTCAGTGCAGACATAGATAACTATATTTATTTTTCTACCTACACAAGTAGTACATTCATATGACACAAAAAGGTTCACTGTCACATTCACACATTCCACATCATAGATGTCGCTAGTAGGTACATTTTGATACAATTACAACAGCAACACCAGCAATCATTCCCAAAGTTAGCCTCCGCGAAACCCCCTGCCCCCCATACCCCCCTCTATTCTCTCATGGATCCGCGTATCCGGGCCCACCCCCCAGCGCACCTCGCGCCCCCCGCGCATTTTGCACCCCCTCCCCCCGCACCCCCCGCGCCCTCCGCGCCTCTCGCAAAACGCGCTCCCGCGCCAGCTAACTCTCGCCCCGCTCCCACTTCTGTGGCTCCCCAAAACCTTAACGTAGGTAAAGATCCCTTTAACGTGTTAGCATCCACGTTCATGATCTTTTACTCCCCCCGCGCTATCCGAATGGTCGCCGAAATCCAGGTAGCCAGGGATAGATGCGATCTAGCTCAGATCCAAGTGATCTACAATGCGTACTCGGACGCTACGCAAGCCCTAATTTCCCTCGCTAATCCAACTCATAATGGATAAAGCCATCTTAGCTAGGTTTAAACCCCGATCCCTCAGGCTAGGTATCTTCAATGCCAATGGCATCAACGGTCAACGAGATGAGATCTCTCGCTTCCTCCGCGACCATCAATTAGATATTCCCCTTGTTCAGGAAACGTTCCTCAAACCTAGTAACCGCAATCCCTCCATAGCCAACTATCGTATAGTCCGTAACGATAGAACGCGTTGCCACAAGGGCGGAACCCTCATTTATTATAAAAAGGAACTTTATTGCATCCCTATGGACCCTCCCACCCTCTCTCGTTTAGAAGTCTCTATATGCCGTCTAGGCATGTCAGGTCACGAACCGATTACCCTAGTGTCGGCTTACCTCCCCCCCCAGAGTGCCGCTGAGGACTTTCAATCCCTCTCGGATGACCTCTCTGCCCTATTAGGCCTTAGTAATTCCGCTATAATAGCAGGCGATTGCAATGCCAAACATCCCGCGTGGAATAGTTCCACTACCTCCACTAGAGGGCGACACTTGTTCGACCTCTCTTCCTCCAAGAACTTTGATGTCATCGCTCCGATGACTCCCACTCACTTCCCTCACGATCCCAATCATACTCGACCTGGCGCTCCTTAAGAACGTCAGCCTACGTCTAGACTCGATAGAAACGGTAGACGAGTTTAACTCTGACCACCGTCCAGTAGTTATAAGACTGGCCCCCCGCATAGGTCTCCCGGACGACGCCTCCCAATCTCCCCTAGCCACCAAAAGGGTAACGGACTGGAAGAAAGTAAGCGAAAAGCTGAAATCCAACACATTCCCCCAATTGGATTCTATTCCCGATAAGTTTGACTCTACCGCGGACACGACGGCCGCGATCGACTCACTTACTGATCACGTACAATCTGTTTTGAACGAATGTTCAAAGGAGGCTCCGGCGACGGACGACCGTCGCTGGAGGCTCCCACAGGAAGTGCGTGATCTGATAACTGAGAAGAACGCGTCTGTCCGTGCGTACACCACCTTTCCCTGCTCCGCCAACAAAGCTCATATGCGCTACTTACAGAGAACTGTAAAGAAACGTGTACAAGAGCTGCGTAACGCGGGTTGGGATAAGATGTTGAGCGACCTAGAGCCAACTCATCTAGCATTCTGGGACCTTCAGAGGAAACTCAAGTCCCCGCAGGAAGCTGCCATGCCCCCCCTAGTACGTCCCGATAAATCTATCGCCTTCGAGGATTTAGAAAAGGCAGAATGCCTAGCAGACAGCCTAGAGGCTCAATGCTCTCCCAGCTCTCTACCAGTAGACCAAGCTCACCTCCATGAGGTCGACGCGGAAGTCGAACGTAGAACCTCCCTTCCCCTCGTAGAAGACCCTGATGACCCCTTGCCCCCCGTCACCCCAGACGAGGTGCACGGGATCATCAAGGATCTTAAAAATCGTAAAGCCCCCGGTTCAGACGGAATCACCAATAGGGTGGTTCAATTGTTTCCCGCCCATCTTATAATGCTATTGACCACCATCTTCAATGGTGCTCTGAGCAATAATATCTTCCCCCAAGCGTGGAAAAAAGCCACCGTCATTGGTATCCCGAAGCCGAAGTCCGATGATGTGCCAGCCCGCGCCGTAGCTGAGCACGTAGCTTTAAATTCCCCGTATAATAATAATGATCCTATATTGATCCAGCCTGTCCCATCTTGCTGTCCTCCCGTCAGTGATGCCCTAAGCCGAGGTTCGTACCCCACAGGGGGTGCCCTTAGCGAGCGTTCACTTAGTTTTAATTTAGAATAGTCATATGCCCCTGGCTGGAGGCCCTGAGTGTAGTAGCTTAAGGCAGCCACAGGAAAGTCCCGTTAAATAGTTACGATTTTCATCTAAAATAAACTATGAGATGCCCTAGACAAAAAAAAAAATAAATAAAAAAAAAACTCAGTAGACACACAGTAGGATTGGCTCGTGGCCGGATTGGCTCGTGGCCGTCCACTGAGGTCGCCTAGTTTGCGAGTAGTGCGTGACGTAGTCATCGCGCTCGTTCGGACGTAAACAAACTACGTCACAGCGCGCGATCGGGTGATTCGGTAGGAAATTTCCGTGCGGACTGCGAATTTTTTCCAAAAAGTGTTTTTCCCTTGTGTGTGCGCGAGTCGCCGCCGGGTACTGGTGCGCACACAGGGGGGAGCCGGCCGTGCTGCCCGGCGAGAAATCGCCACTGCAGTCGCGGAGGCCACGTCCCCGGAATGCCGAAGCCCGGCAAGCGCGGCTCACTAGGCCGCGATGCCGGGCCCCCAGAGAAAGGAAGCCGCCCAGCGTTGGACCGGACGACGTCGCTGCCGAATTTCGGTGATGCGCCGCCCGGTTCGTCGCTGACCGGACCGACCAGAAAAGCTGCCACGACCCACGTGAGCGGGTCAAATATAACACCCGCGAGGGGAGCGAGCACCGCTGGTGCTGCCGGCCCATCGACGACCTTGGCGCCTGCGCGCGTTGCGCCAGCGCCGTCGCCGAGCCGACAGCAAGCGGTAGCAATACGCCCAGCCGCGTTTCGTCCCGTGCCGACTCAGGCACCGGGACCAGCGCCTAACCCAGGCCGCGCCCCGCACGCGCGCGCCCCCATGCAGGCCGCGCGCCTAACCGCGCCCGCTCGCATGGCTGCGCCCGTCGCGCGTGTAGGCGCACCGAGAGCTAACCCCGCGCCACCTGCGCACCCCCCCGTGCCATCCGTGCGTCACCGTACGCCCCCTCACCCCACCGCACCACCACCGCGGTTTGTGTCACCGCCCGCGCCCATAGGTGCGGCGCCTGCGGTGGCACCAAGGATTTTACATGCTGTGCCAGCTTCGCACACCGCCACGCCCGGCCCCCGCCTCTCGCTGGTGGGTCCGGCGAGGGCGGAGTAGGAGCGGCCAGCCAGTGCCGGCCCTACTTATAGGCCGGCCAATATTATGTCAGGGGTGCCACAATCACCGGCACCCCCCCGTGCCTCCGCCTACGACTCTCCAGCTGGACTCTCGTCATGCTCGTCTGAAGCCGGATCGAGCATGTCGCTTGCGTCCGCGGAGTCGGCCGCGTCCGATCACGATGTCGTCTCGTACGACACGACCCCGCGACCCGGTTTGCGGCCCATCGTAGGCTGTACGGCCTTTTCGCCGACGCCGCCCCCGGCATCGCTGGGTAATGCGCCCGAGATGCTCGGACCCAAGCCCCAGCGGCGCAGGAGGAGCTCCGGCGAGACCGCGTTGGAGGAAGCGAAGCGGTACTGCCAGAACCCGCCGCGGCCACAGCGCGATAGCGCGCCGCGAGGTCGGGTCTCGCCCGCTTCGCCCATTTTTGCCGACGCGGCGCGCCGTACGCCGCCAGCATCCCCGGACTCACCATTGGGGGTAAGTCCAAACTACTTACCCCCCCACCCCCCTGCGCCTCGCCCCCTGTGACCGCCACCGGCGCCGCTATAGCGCCGACGCCGGCGACCCAAGGGGCGGGGAAGAACAAAAAGGCAAAGAAGATGCGCTTCCCACCGTTGGTAGTTGAAAAGCTACCGAACTGGGCCGTTCACTTCCGAGCTATAGCGGCCAAACTAGGCCGGCCTCCTAGCGCGCGTCCGTATGGGAACGGAGTCCGGTTTAACCCGGACAGCGAGGAGGAGTACAGGCTGGTACAGAAGTACCTAACCGGCCTGGAAAAAGAGAGCGGCGTATCGTGGTTTGCTTATTCGCTACCAGCGGATAAGAACATGAAGGTCGCGATCAGGGGGCTACCAGCGGATACAGACCCCCAGGAGATAGAGGAGATAGAGGAGTTGGAATCGCTGGGATACCAGCCGGTGTATGTGCACCATATTAAAGGCGCGCAAGGAAGACCCGGTTGCGTGTTCCACGCGATACTGAAGAAAACGCCCTATGTCCGGACTATCTACGACACCACGATATTCATGAATATGCGTGGTGTCAAGATAGAGGCCTGGAGGGGTAAGCGTGGGCCCGCTCAATGTCATCGGTGCCAACGCTTCCGGCACAGCTCGCACCAGTACCACCGTCCTCTCGCTTGTGTGCGGTGTGGAGGGGAGCACGCGGCACGAGACTGTCCGCGCCCAAGAGAGGAGCCGGCTACCTGCATAAATTGCGGTGGCCCGCACCCCGCGTGCAACATCAAGTGCCCCGTGTTCCAGGCAGAAATCCGGAACAAGCGAGCGGGCACGGTGGCATCCACGGCGACTCTCCGGCCAAAGCTGGCCGCGGAGGTGCCCACAAAAGAGCGGCACGTAGAGGCGGTCGGGCCGACGCTTATGGCGCCAGCTAACGAACCCACTCCACGGACCCAAACCTCCTCCTCAAGGCGGAGGAAGAGAAACCGCGGGAGGAAGGGGAAGAAACCCCCCCCTCCGGCGACACAGGAAGTCACCCCTCTGGCCGACTCTGCCCCCGCACATGTAGTGCGAGCGCAGGTGGTAAAAGGCGAGGAAACCAACATAAACAACAGCAGTTAAGTAGCGAACCTACTACTAGCGCCATTGCCGTACAGCGGCAAAGCGCGCAAACGCGTAGGTTCGCCAACAAAAGAACCACCGCCACGGTCGCGGCTAGTGCCGCGCGCCCGCAGCGGCAAAACGGTGAACAAGGCAAGTTCACCGGCTCTGCGAATGGCGGCGCTAGCGTCGCGACGCAACATAAAGAATTTACCACCTGCGCCATTAAACTGCTGATGGACCTAATTAAGGCCATCAGACAGGGGCAAGACGTGGAGACGGTCATTTTTGACGGTCTGGCAACACTACTGACATTATATCATGGCTAGACCGCTAAGGGTGATCCACTGGAACGCCCGCGGCCTTAGGGGTAAGGTCGCCCCACTCCGCCATCTCCTGCGGGAGCAGGACATCGATGTGGCGATTATAAGTGAGTCATTACTGGGACCTGCTGACAGGATTAAGTTCCCGGGATACCTCATTTACAGGAAGGACGAACGGTCGGACATAATTACATACCGCGGCTTGGTAGTACTAGTTAGACGAAGGGTCGTCCTTGACTCCCGCTTCATCCTCTCCTCAGGATGCCCCCATGTCCCCAGTCCTTCCTGCTTCTGGCACCCAGAAGAGGAAGATCCCCCCCCCCTCCCCCTGTCTTCATCCAAGACAAGGGGAAATGGACCGACATATCCAAATGGTGTTGCGATCAAAAGATCGCATACACCAATGCCCGGAATACCCAACAGGGTATCAAAGTGACCATCCCGACGTCGAAAGACTATCGGGAGCTCACTAAACTCCTCCGTTCCAGAAGTGTGGCGTTCTACAGCTTCTCTCTCCCTGAGGAGAAACAAACTCGCGTGGTGATTAAGAAGATCCCACGCGAAATTCCCACCAACGACATTAAAGAGGACCTTTTGTCGCAGGGCATCCCCGTCGACGAGGTGCATCGCATGCACCGCGCTCGCAGCCGCGAAGCCTTCGACATGATCCTTGTGGTCTGTCCCACCACTGAGTCCCGCCTCCACCCGATCTTCAATGTCAAAGCCATCTGTAATCTGATGGGCTTTGACATCGAAAAACCTCATAAAAACGCCACCGTTGGGCAGTGCCACCGGTGCCAGTTATACGGGCATTCACAAAAGCACTGCTATGCAAAACCCAGGTGCGTCAAGTGCCTGGGTGAGCATGGCACTGCCGAGTGTACTCGCCCCAAAGACCGCGCACTCTGCACTGAGCCGCCTAGCTGTGTGCTATGCGGCCAGGCTGGCCACCCTGCAAATTACAGAGGCTGCCCGAAAGCCCCCAAGGCTTCTTCCTCCAAACTAGCGAAGCGCTCAGACGCTCGCCAACAGAGGGAAGCTCCTTCTGCCTACAAGGCCCCCTCCGCCCAAATCCCAGAGAGGCTTAGCCTCCAAAGGCCTAGCCCCTGGAATCAACTCCATCACCAGCAGGCTTTCCCTGCATTGGGTAACCCCAAACCCCAAACCCCAAAACCCCCCCTCTCGCATCCCCACTCTTATGGACCCCCGTATTCGCGCCCCCGTGCCCCTAATTCAACCGTTACCTACTCCGGTAGCAACGCGCCCCCCTCCCCCTCGGCCCGCGCAATCACTAGATCCCTTCAGTGTAATCACTACGTCATTTATGACCTTTTTCACCCGTCGCGCTAGGCAAATGGCAAACGAGATCGTTGCTGCCAGGATTGCCAACGATGTGTGTAGAATTCCCCAAATTTTCAATGCGTACCCCGAAATTACGCAAGCCATGACCTCCCTCGCTAACCAACCTACCCCCCATTATGGATAATAAACCCTTAGCTAGGTTTAAACCCCGATCCCTAAACTTAGTCTTCTTCAATGCCAATGGCATACTTGGTCAAAGAGATGAGATCGCGGAATTCCTCCGCGACCATCAAATAGACATCTTCCTAGTACAGGAAACATTCCTCAAGCCCCACAAGCGTAACCCATCCATAGCGAACTATGGCATAGTTCGCAATGATAGGACTAACTGCCACAAGGGCGGCACCCGCATTTATTACAAAAAGGAGCTCTATTGTATTCCAATGGACCTTCCTACCCTCTCTCAGTTAGAAGTCTTTGTCTGCCGTCTAGGCATGACTGGCCATCAGCCTATCACCCTAGTCTCCGCTTACCTCCCTCCTCCTTCCCCCGCAACAGAGAATCCCCAGGAGATCTCCAATGATTTCAACACCCTACTAGGCTTGAGTAACTCCGTTATCAGCTTGGGATTGAGCTGCTCCAATTTCTACATTTTTTAATTTTTTAATTGGTTTTAAATTACTTACGCGGTTTGTTATTTTTAGTAACTTTTTATTTTATTATATACCTACACAGTGACATGAATATTTACTTTGTGAAGTATAATATTATTATTATTTTAATTATTGTGAATTTGAGGACTATGTGGATCATATTTTTTTTTTATCTGGCAGTTTCAGTACTATAGGCTGCCTACCCAAATGTCCTTTCTTTGGTATTGTTCGTCGAGTCGTTGAGCTCCTTAAGTTCTGAGTTGAGTTACACGAAAACTGACAAATGCGTGCACTGACTGGACAGGTCCACTCAAATCTGTATGGTTCTTTCCTCAAAAGACCATTTCAGACACAAATCTACATGGTCCTCAAATGATCTGACCAAGATTATTTCCGGATTTTTATATTTATATTTACATTGACATTTTATTCAAACATTGACATGAATATTTACTTTGTAAAGTATTATATTATTTTTAATTATTGTGAATGTGAAGATTATGTGGAACTTTCTTTTCTTTTTTATTATTTATTTTTTCTTAATTTTAATTAATCATAGTCTGGCAGTTTGAGTAATTTATGCGGCCTAACCAAATGTCCTTTCTTTGGTATTGTTCGTCAAATCGTTGAGCTCCTTAAATTCGGAGTTGAGCTGCACGATTACTGACAAATGCGTGCACTGACTGGACAGGTCCACTCAATCTGCGAGGTTCTTTCCTCAAAAGACCATTTCAGACACCAATCTACATGGTCTTCTCATAATCTGACCAAGATTATGTCTGGACTTTAAAAGAGACTGTGACCTCTGAGTTTGTTTCGGCCTTTCTTCTCAGAGTAGTCAGATAGGAAACGCCGACCTCATCTCGTTTTAAAAATGTGATTGACGTGTAAAAGTGTTTGTACAAACCTACTTACAGAAATAAATCATTTATCATTTATCATAGCGGGCGACCTCAACGCTAAACATCCGTCTTGGAATAGCACCAGGACCTCCGCCAGAGGGCGACTTCTATTCGACCTCTCTAATACCCTGACTTTCGACGTCATCGCCCCGATGACTCCCACCCACTTTCCCCACGACCCCAACCATACCCCAGATGTCCTAGACAAGGCGCTCCTTAAGAACGTCAGCCTTAGGCTAAACTCTATCGAAACGGTGCAAGAGCTTACCTCTGATCACCGCCCAGTAGTCATAAAACTGGCCCCCCGTACAGGTTTTCCTGACCCCACTCAGCCCCCTGCCACCAAGAAGGTTACGGACTGGAGGAAAGTAGGCGAACTGCTGAAATCCAACACGTCCCCTCAATTGGACTCTATACCCGAACAGTTCGATTTTGTCGCGGACACGACGGCTGCGATCGATTCGCTCACGGATCACGTACAATCGGTCTTGAACGACTGTTCAAGGCAAGTTCCAGTGGTGGATGAACACCGCTTCAAATTGCCGACCGATGTACGTGATCTGATGACCGAGAAAAACGCGGCCACCCGTGCTTACAGCAACTTTCCTTGCTCCGCTAACAAATCTCACATGCGTTACTTACAACGTAAAGTAAGGAATCGCATAGCTGAGCTGCGTGAAGCGGGCTGGGATAAGATGCTGAATGATCTCGAACCCACCCACTTAGCTTTCTGGCAACTCCAGAGGAACCTTCAGTCCCAACAGTGCGCTGCCATGCCACCACTTGTCCGTCCCAATAAGACCATTGCCTTCGATGACATCGACAAGGCTGAGTGCTTAGCCGACATTCTCGAAGCTCAATGCTCACCCAGCTTACTGTCAGTAGACCAAGCTCATCTCACTGAGATCGACGCTGAAGTCGAACGCAGAGTATCTCTTCCCCCCGTAGAAGACCCTGATGATCCACTGCCGCCCGTCACCCCTGACGAGGTGCACGAGATTAGCAAAGGTCTTAAAAACCGCAAAGCCCCAGGCTCAGATGGACTCACTAATAGAGTGATCCAACTATTCCCAGCCCACCTGATTATGCTTTTGACCATCATCTTAAATGGTGCTCTCAACAACAATATCTTTCCGCAGGCATGGAAGGAAGCCACCGTTATAGGTATCCCAAAACTCGCCAAACCCAGGTCCGAGCCCTCTAGCTACCGCCCCATTAGTCTGCTCAGGGTACTCGAGCAAAATTTACGAGAGGCTTATTTATAAGTAAGCGACTCAGAGATTTTGCTGAGACCAAGGGCCTCATACCGCACGAACAGTTTGGGTTCCGCATCCAACACTGTAGCATCCATCAGGCCCACCGCATTGTCGAGCATATAAGCGAAAGCTTCATGCGAGGCTCATTAGTCGGTGCGGTCTTCTTTGACATAGCGAAGGCTTTTGACGCAGTCTGGGTCTGTATTACAATTTAAAAATTATGATTGAAAACAAGACATTCCAACAAGATATTAAGCAAATTGTAAGGTTTTTTGTTCAATAAATAAAAAAAAATTAAAAAAACCATTCGCCATATACGCTGATTTCGAAATATTGCTCAAACTCAAAGCATTTATTTCAATTAAACCATTTACAGGCACTTTTGAATTGTCAAGGAGTCGGTCAGTCAGAAATATGAAGCTAGTTGCCCATTCCAAAGCGTAGTAGGTACCTATGGAGAAGAACGGGCAAGAAACTCCACGGACACTCTTTTAAATCAAAATATTGTTACAAAATATTGGTTACATCATTTATGTTGAAATTATACATGTGAGAACAATGTAGAAAGCACGTTAAAAGCGTCCGCAATTATAACAAACAAATCAAAAATTAAAATAAGCCATGGCAGCTAAGAGATGACCAGTCACAACTGACGGCGCCCGTTCACGAACATGACGCATGGATTAGCACCATTCAGCTCAACCATTTTGAAGGGAGCTAAATGATCCAACACACGCGCCACCATCAGCGAGACATTTGAGTGAGCATGACATTCCCAGCCGCCAGGGCACATTCAAGTCAATTAAAGACAAATTACCCGGTAAATGGCTCTATAGTACATAGTACTCACACCTGTGCTATGCAGTTATATAATACAAAGGAAATTGAGTTTATACAATGCAAAGATGGTCTTACAATCTTCAGCAGCTCCAACATTATTTTCGAATGTTAATTAGTTAGTTGTGGTTGTGGAGTAGGACCAGCATTAAGCCAAGCATTTTTATCAGAAATGTAATCCTCCAACTTATAATATGCCTGCCTGCATAGTGTGCGTTTTATACAAGTTTTGAATTTCGTCTCGTTCAGTTGAAGTATGTGGGGAGGAATTTTATTGTAACATTTTAAACAGTACCCCATGAAAGATGAGTCTACTTTAGACATCGAATGGTCGGCCCGGGTGAAGTACCTGGGTGTCACCATCGACCGTCGGCTCACGATGGGGCAGCATGTCCGCAACATTGTCGCGCAGGGTAAGGTCGCCCGCTACCTGCTCAAACCTGTGCTCTCATCCCGCATCCCGGCGCGCGTCAAATTGGGCGTGTACAAGCTGTACGTGCGCCCAATATTGACGTACGCCGCCCCGGCGTGGTTTGCCCTCACGAGCGAGGGACACCGCAAGCAGCTCCGCACGCAACAGAACCATGCGTTGCGGACCATTGTAGACGCCCCTCGTTTCGTGAGGAACGACGTCATCCACCGGGATCTCGGGATCGAGAGCCTGGATGAGTTTGTGCGGCGCCTAGCGAAGGGGATGTTCGCGCGTGCCGACGCGTCTGCCTGGCCCCAGTCTCCCTGGCTGCGGACACTGCCTCCTTCTTACCGGATTGACTCCTCGAGTGAGCCGCATCCAGGTTACACGCGGCTCACCCGACACAAAATGACTCCACACGTATACTCATACATATGTAGTTGAAAAGCTACCGAACTGGGCCGCTCACTTCCGAGCCATAGCGGCCAAACTAGGCCGGCCTCCTAGCGTGCGTCCGTACGGGAACGGAGTCCGGTTTAACCCGGGACAGCGAGGAGGAGTACAGGCTGGTACAGAAGTACCTAACCGGCCTGGAAAAAGAGAGCGGCGTATCGTGGTTTGCTTATTTGCTACCAGCGGATAAGAACATGAAGGTCGCGATCAGGGGGCTACCAGCGGATACAGACCCCCAGGAGATAGAGGAGGAGTTGGGATCGCTGGGATACCAGCCGGTGTATGTGCGCCACATTAAAGGCGCGCAAGGAAGACCCGGTTGCGTGTTCCACGCGATCCTTAAAAAGACACCCGATGTCCGGACTATTTATGACACCACGATATTTATGAATATGCGTGGTGTCAAAATAGAAGCCTGGAGGGGTAAGCGTGGGCCCGCTTAATGCCATCGGTGCCAGCGCTTCCGGCACAGCTCGCACCAGTGCCACCGTCCGCTCGCTTGTGTGCGGTGTGGAGGGGAGCACGCGGCACGAGACTGTCCGCGCCCACGAGAGGAGCCGGCCACCTGCATAAATTGCGGTGGCCCGCACCCCGCGTGCAACATCAAGTGCCCTGAAACCGCGGGAGGAAAGGGAAGAAACCCCCCCCCCCCCCCCCCCCGGCGACACAGGAAGTCACCCCTCTGGCCAACCCTGCCCCTGCACATGTAGTGCGAAGGCAGGTGGTAAAAGGTACAGTTGTTAAGTAGCGAACCTACTACTAGCGCCACTGCCGTACAGCGGCAAAGCGCGCAAACGAGTGGGTTCGCTAACAAAAGAACCACCGCCACGGTCGCGGCTAGCGCCGCGCACCCGCAGTGGCAAAAAGGTGGACAAGGTAAGTTCACCGGCTCTGCGAGTGGCGGCGCTAGCGTCGCGACGCAACAACATAAGGAATTTACCACCTGCGCTATTAAGCTCTTGATGGACCTAATTAAGGCCATCAGACAGGGGCAAGACGTGGAGACGGTCATCCTTGACGGTCTGGCAACACTATTGACATTGTAAAATGGCTAGACCGCTAAGGGTGATCCACTGGAACGCCCGCGGCCTTAGGGGTAAGGTCGCTCCACTCCGCCATCTCCTGCGGGAGCAGGACATCGATGTGGCGTTTATAAGTGAGACATTACTGGGACCTGCAGACAGGATTAAGTTCCCAGGATACCTCATTTACAGGAAGGACGAACGGTCGGACATAAGTACATACCGTGGCTTGGTAGTACTAGTTAGACGAAGAGTCTCCGCAGGAAAGTCCGGTTGAGTAGCAAATACCCCTAGTGGTAACCCTACGAGATGCCATAAAAAAAAAAAGTCATATTCAGTATCCATGAATAGTCTTCATCAGTCAGACAAAAGTCTTCCTGTGAGCAACATCTCCGTCGCGAAATAGTGTCTCTGCCTCGTGTTGCTCATAGCTCGCGCTCCGCCCTTATAAACTTAGCATAGATTAGTCAGTAGTGTTTGCAGTCTTTTTATAGTAGCCTAGTTATGTTTTTCAATAGACATTCCGCCTCGAGTTTTATATAAGTGCTAAGACTGATTATTGTGTTTTAATGACTATCGTGTAATTGTGTTTCGTATAAAGTGTTTTCGCAAGAAATATACCCTGTTTTCACTCAACCGTTTGTTTCGTTTGCTACCTGTACTGCTTCCCTACACACCCGTGCGCCTGATATCCTACAATTTTGGTCCTGTCGAGCCGGATAAGCAGTACATAGCATAACGATGAGTGAAAGAAGCGCAGTTACAACGCGGAGCAAGCTGCGTAAATTAGAAGCTGATATGATGAAGCGTCGGAACGTCGAAGCAGATTCACGGGTGCCGTCTGAAATGGCACCCGGTTCACCGTCGATAGCGCCTACTGTGACGTTAGTTCCTGCCCCTGTGATCCCACTGGCTGGCCCCGGTCGTGTGATCGACCATCGTGAAGTCGCCACGCCAGTGAGATCGGTGAGCATACAGAAGGCAAGGTCCACGACGAGCCACGTCTCCTCGAGGAGCGGCCAGAAAAGTGCCGACTACCTCCGGAGGAGGGTTGAATACGAGGCTGAGAAGGAGCTAGTGCGATTGAAGGAGAACCTAATCCAGAAGAAGCTGGAAGCTGATCTAGCCGAGATCGACGCCGCCGCCGACGAAGAATCAAGTGATGGTGAAACAACAACGCGTCGAGTCGAAGACTGGGTAACAGAGACGACGCCTGTTGTGAATAGTGAAGTGCCCGCGCCCGCCGAGTCTCGCGATCCGCCGCCGCGTTAAGTGTCCGTGTCCGCGAATGTAATCGAACCCACGCTCGATACAACGCCTGCGCCCAGGCAACAGTACGCGCCCGCGTCGGTACATTTTCATAACAGTACGTACCGCACTATGCCCGCCGCGACGGCTTGTGCTTCGCGAGCGCCGCCTAGGGACGCGCCGCGTAGGGATGCGCCCGACTATGAAAACACGTTCGCTGACGACACCGAAAGAAATAGATCGCGGGACAGGAAGATAGACCAGCTGGCGGACGCTATCACAAATCTAGCACGTCCGCGGCCGGTACCTAAGCAAGCATACGAGCTGCCCTACTACAACGGAGACCCAGCGGAGTGGCTGTCGTACAAGAATATGTACAATGACACGACAGCCCTGTATAACTTCAAGCCGCACGAGAACCTAGCTCGACTGAAGACATCTCTACAAAGAGAAGCGAAGCTAGCAGTTGAAGATCTATTACGGACTTCAACAAATCCAGCGGATATCATGAAAACTTTGGATGAAGAATTCGGTCATTCTAATTTAGTGCTTGAGTGTGCCCTACGTAAAGTGCGTGCGTTACCTAAGGTAACAGAAAGTGGTCGTGAACTTAGAAAGTTCTCAACGACAGTGCGTAACTGTGTATCACTGTTAAGGAGTGTTCGAGCAAATGGATATTTAAATAAACCGCAACTGGTAAGCGAACTTTTAACTAAACTCACTCCTATTCAACGTGCTCAATATAGTGACTTCGCTATGGGCATGGCAGCCAACCAAGGCATCGACGTTCGAGTGTCGCCGAGCCTAGAAATATTTGCTGAATTCTTGAGTCACCTAGCCCGTGCCACTTCATATTATGTACAGCCTTGACACGCCCACAACAACACAAAGTAACTTTAAGCCACGAGGCAATGTTCAAATCATTAATACAAACTGTGAGCGATTATTGAGGTAACTCTCAAACCACTTAACCGTTTCGACGTCACAGCCATAATAAGACAGCTTGGAAAGAAGAAGTGAAGTGTTAATAGAGTCAAAAGCACGCGAAAAATCTAGTAAGACAAGAAGGGTCCCCATACCCTGATCTCTAGCTTCAAGAATGTTACCGACTACATCTAGGAGAGCTGTCGCTGTGCTGTGGGCCCTGCGAAATCCTGATTGAGCTAGCGGCAAAATGCTGTGGTGCTCAAGATATGCCCTGAGTTGGTCAGAGACAACCAGGTGAGGGTTCTCCATCAGTACCCTGTTTGTGTTCGCTCCCCGCCTGCGACAGTACCTTAGCCATTGCAACGGGGGGCTTGGTCAAAGTGCCCTGATCCTGAGTCACCGCGACAGGCGACCTTATCATAGCGTCCTGGAGTCCTGGTACTGTAACCGGAACTACCGACGCTGCCGCAACAGGGGCCGCTGCCGTTGCTGACGCTGCTGATTCAGTGACAGGGGGCCCACTACCCTGGTCCTTGATGGGTGTGGAGCTATTGTCACCCCTAGGCAGCTTCTTTTTGCACTCGGGGCATAGCCACTCCCTGCTTACCTGCCCCGGCTCGGGCAACAACAAGCATGCGAGGTGATACCGGTTGTGGCAAGAAAAGTTGCTACACATGGCGCCCCCTTTTGATGACAGAAACTTTCCGCAAGCTGCACACTTGACCATTTTGGTACAGCTAAGAACAGCTAGATGGCGCACACCTCTCTTAAGCCTCTTGGCGGCGCTAGATGGCGCCGACTACTCAAAAGTTATTGATTCCGGTATGCAGATCTGTGGTATTGACCCTGGTCAAAAATATCAAAAGTGACACTTTTGGGGGTACCGGGAGCACCAAAAAACATCCAAGTAACTTCAAAGTCAGAAAAGTAGGGTTTTACTTTGTATTTTTGAATTTGTTTTTGCGGATTTACACAACCGAAATGTTGTATATTTGGCTTGAAAACGATCACACACGTAAGTTACACTACTTTACTAACGTTAACATGAATTTTACGCGGTATAGATTGGTGTTTTTATTTCATAATAGTGTAGAGACGAACAGCTGATGCGTACCGTAACACGTCCGTGACGTCACTCTCCGTGTATACCTTTATCCACTAACCATACCATCCCTCCATATCCATTCACATCCAGTCGATCCTAAAATCACTAGGCCAACTCCCAGACCTAGGGTGTCCCCCCGCAACCCAAACCCTCCATCCACCAAACGCCTTCCCTCCTATCCCCTTATCCTGTCGGTCCTAGAGGATGGGTAACCTCGATTCCAAAAAAGCCCACCCCCCCAACAAAATGAATAAGCAGACTAGCGAAAAAACTACCCAAGCGGGTCCCGGCCAAGCCGGGGAATCCCACACCGCTACGACGGTTAGCCCCCATCGTATTATGAGAGGGGGCCCTACCTGCAATTTCAACGACTTAATGCCGCGCTTTTTAGCGCAGCCGGCAGCTGACCAAGCGCCCAACACACTGGCTGCGACTAACGCGCCCATACAGGGGGTATGGGCGCCATGCATGGAGAGGGGCCAGTTCCCACTTCAGTGGAAGACGGGGAAACTGGTCCTCATTAAGAAGCCGGGGCACCTTGCGGACTCTCCGTCCGCCTATCGGCCCATCGTGCTGCTCGACGAGGTGGGCAAGCTCTTTGAAAGAGTAATTGCAAACCACCTCGTCGGGCGGCTGGTGCGGGAGGGGCCGGATTTGGCGAACTAGCGACACGCGGGGTTGCGACAATCGTCGATAGAATCCGGCAGCTGGGACTCGAGGTGGCCTTGCACAAGTCAAGGGTCATGTGTTTTCATGGCCCTCGGAACGCGCCACCGTCGGGTTCCCAAATTACGGTAGGAGGGGTTCACATCGGCGTCGAGTCGACGATGAAGTACCTAGGACTCGTCCTCGACAGCCGGTGGAACTTCGTTGAGCATATCCGACGTTTGGCTCCCAGGCTGGACCGGGCTGGAGCTGCCTTGGGGCGTCTCCTGCCCAATCTGGGGGGTCCAAACGCCTCCTGCCGGAGGCTTTACGCGGGGGTCGTGCGGTCCATGGCCCTTTACGGGGCAACGGTGTGGGCGCGTTCCCTTAGGCTGCGGCTAGCCCGCCGGTTGAACGCGTCCCAAAGGGTCATGGCCATTCGGCTGGCCCGGGGATACCGCACGGTCTCCCGTGAGGCGGCGAGCCTCCTTGCCGGATTACTGCCATGGGATCTGGAGGCGAAAGTCCTCGCGCACATATGGGAGTGGCGCGAGAAGATGAAGTGCCGGGGCATAACTCCGCTGCCGCGAGAAATCGCGGCACAGCGGACAGAGCTCCGGTAGGATCTCATGGCGGCGTGGAGAGTGCGATTGTCGCAACCCAGTGTTGGGCACGCCACAATTGCGGCGATAAGTCCCCTCTTTGAGGAGTGGCTAGAGAGGCGCCACGGCGTCCTCACCTTCCGTAAGAGTAATTGCAAACCACCTCGTCGGGCGGCTGGTGCGGGAGGGGCCGGATTTGGCGGAGAGCCAGTTTGGTTTCCGCAGAGGGCGCTCTACGGTGGACGCCATCATGCGCGTACGGGCCCTCACGACGGGGGATGCTGTGGCCCGGGGTGGGGTCGTCTTGGCGGTGTCTCTAGACATCGCCAATGCCTTCAACACCCTGCCCTGGAGTTGCATAAGGGAGGCACTCCGGTACCACCGGATGCCGACCTACCTCTGTCGTGTGGTCGAGGCCTATTTGACGGACAGGGCCGTCATCTACCCCGGTCACCAGGGAGTGTGGAACCGGCGAGAGATGTCGTGCGGTGTCCCACAGGGATCGGTCCTGGGGCCGCATCTGTGGGACATCGGTTACAACTGGGTGCTGCGCGCCGACCTCCCCAGTGGCGTCAGTGTAGTTTGCTACGCTGACGACACACTGGTCCTGGCACAGGGGAGGTCGCACCAGGCGGCGGCCGAACTAGCGACACGCGGGGTTGCGACAATCGTCGATAGAATCCGGCAGCTGGGACTCGAGGTGGCCTTGCACAAGTCAAGGGTCATGTGTTTTCATGGCCCTCGGAACGCGCCACCGTCGGGTTCCCAAATTACGGTAGGAGGGGTTCACATCGGCGTCGAGTCGACGATGAAGTACCTAGGACTCGTCCTCGACAGCCGGTGGAACTTCGTTGAGCATATCCGACGTTTGGCTCCCAGGCTGGACCGGGCTGGAGCTGCCTTGGGGCGTCTCCTGCCCAATCTGGGGGGTCCAAACGCCTCCTGCCGGAGGCTTTACGCGGGGGTCGTGCGGTCCATGGCCCTTTACGGGGCAACGGTGTGGGCGCGTTCCCTTAGGCTGCGGCTAGCCCGCCGGTTGAACGCGTCCCAAAGGGTCATGGCCATTCGGCTGGCCCGGGGATACCGCACGGTCTCCCGTGAGGCGGCGAGCCTCCTTGCCGGATTACTGCCATGGGATCTGGAGGCGAAAGTCCTCGCGCACATATGGGAGTGGCGCGAGAAGATGAAGTGCCGGGGCATAACTCCGCTGCCGCGAGAAATCGCGGCACAGCGGACAGAGCTCCGGTAGGATCTCATGGCGGCGTGGAGAGTGCGATTGTCGCAACCCAGTGTTGGGCACGCCACAATTGCGGCGATAAGTCCCCTCTTTGAGGAGTGGCTAGAGAGGCGCCACGGCGTCCTCACCTTCCGCCTGACACAGGTCCTCACCGGACACAGTTGCTTCGGGAGGTTTCTGTTTCGTATAAGGCGGGAGGAAAGGCCCGGGTGTCACCACTGTGTGGATCGCCCGGACGACACGGTGGAGCATACGGTGGAGGCCTGTCCTGCTTGGGCGGAGCCCCGCCGTGTCCTCTTGGAGGCGATTGGCGGCGGTGACCTCTCGCGTCCGGCTCTGGTTCAGGCCATGGTACGGAGCGAGAGGGCATGGGAAGCAGTCACCTCCTTCTGCGAAGCAGTAATGCTCGCGAAGGAGGAGGCGGAACGCGTGAGGGAGAGGCAAAGTTTGCGCCCTTACGCCCCTAACCGCCGCCGCCGCTGGAGACGCCCTGGGCGTCGGGAATCCCAGGCGGATTCCCGGCCACCATAGGCGCGGGCTTGCGGACGGCGAGCAATGGGTAGCTCGCCGTCCGATCAGGACCAGGCCCGGGTCGATGGCGCGTCGTGTTCCACGCGCGCCTCAAAGAGATGTCAGCACAATTGGCGGGGTCCGCTAGGACCGATGCCTGCCAGGGTTGCGGGTTAGTCCGAAAGGGATACCGGGACCTTGGCAACAGGCAACTGAAGGAACACGGGTGGGTTTTAGTCAGTAAAAGTCTGACACGCCCTTCCGCTCCACCCAGAGCGGGAGAAGTCATTGGATGATTTCCCACCCTCAAAAAAAAAAAAAAAGGGGGTATGGGCGCGTTAGTCGCAGCCAGTGTGTTACTTCGGTTGCGAAGCGCCCACAAACACGACTCCGGCTGCGACCCATGCGCCAGAACCGACCACACGAAGCATACCTCCCACGAGCCTCTGGCAGCCGAGCATCGTGCGGAGCAGCATCAATTACTCAGACAATGATCAAGACCGGCACAGACCGTCAGAGACGGGGAAGGTTGACAGACCTGGCAGCTCTACCACTCTCCCGGTTGAAGCTGATGAAGTACGCCAGCTGAGAAAGCGCGGAAAAATCTTGGCCCGAGAGAGGAAAGTAGGGGACCGAAAGCGCAATACCCGCGTAGGCACTAGCCAGCGCGAAGCGCATTCGGACGCTGAAGAGATGGTACGTGACCAGCCGCAAGTCCGCGCAAGGGAAACCCAGCGCGAAAAGCGGCCGGACGCGGATCCACGTGACCGACCGCTAGTCCGCGCAGGGGAAATTCAGCGCGAAAAACGGCCGGACGCGGACCCAAGCGGGCGGGGGCAGGTACGCGAAGGGGCACCCCAGCGCGAAGCGCCTCCGCACGCGTCAGGTGCTGTCGGGGCCGCCAGCCGACCCCGACACACCAACACCGACACCGACATAACCACAGACCGGTCTCGACCCAGACACTCCAGAGGCAAGCGCCCCAAACCCTCACGCCAGGCGTTGCCGGCAAAAACACCTAGCCAGGCACCTCCGAGCCGCAGCCTGGACCAAGTGGTACAGAGCCGGCGAAGAGGGAGCGCCCTAACGACACGGCCTCGCCGAGCACGTCGCAGGGGGACGCCAAGCGCGTGAGGGTCGTCTCCGCTGAGGGGGGACAGAGGACCTACGCGCAGGCCACGAAGGACATTCCTGCGCGGCTTGCCGTAGCAGTCTGTTTTCTCCACCCCAGTAGGAATCTGACTAAGGTACAGGCCGAACACGTAAAGACTGAACTGGAGAATTTACTGCTGGACACACACCACTCCCGGCCTTCCGCGGATACCCTCGGGTAGCGGAAGGCACAGTGCAAATGTGGTGTGAAGATGACTCTGCCCTGACCTGGCTGACCCAGAATGTGCCCAAAATAAGACTTCCAGACACTGACCTGAAGCTAACAGTGATGAAGCAGACTGACATGCCCACCCGTGTCCGAGCCTCGCTCTTCGTCCCTCGCTACAGAGGTGATGTAGCCAGGCTCCATAGTATTCTGACTCGTCAGATTACTTGGTACGACATTAGCAGGTGCTCACTTTACAGGGCGACTACCGTCGGTGGCGACAATAGTGGGACTTACCTCACGCTAGGGTTGCCACCGGAGGAAGCTGAAAGGGTCCTGAGAAGGGAGCGACGGATATCGTACCTGTTAGGGTCGATATACGTGCGCTTCTGGCCCACGACCCGACCCTCTGACACCTAGACTGACGACACAGACGGTAAGTCGACTCTACCGACCACGGCACAGACGACTGACACCGACATCGACCAGCTCGAGGAGGATATGGCCCGAGCGGCAATGGTCGATGATGTTGACGGAACAATACCGCCCGAATCACCTGGCTGGAGCGAACGTTTACTCGCCTCATTACCGGGTGAGCTAAAAGAGGGAACGTATAGAGAAGAGGTAGTGGAGGGGCTGTCTGATGGATCCATATCCGACTAACACCTCTCCACCGCCATCGCCCCTCAACATCATCCAGACCAATGTCCAGCACAGCCAGATTGCCACGGCCAGCTTGCGCAGGGCACTGGAGGTAAAGCCCCGAACTATCGCACTGATCCAAGAGCCGTGGATCAGAAATAACAGAATATGTGGACTCAGTAACATCGGAGGTAAGCTTGTCCTTGATACACACGGCTCAGACAAACCACGAACCTGCGTCTAAATACCCAAAGACATTCCCATCACACCACTCACTAAACATAATAAACTGCGGCTCTGAACCCACTTGGGTTACAGTCCGAGGACAAACAATTATTGACCTAACACTTGCTACTGAAAATGTGACAAATCATATAAAAATCTGGCACGTATCGGACGAACCTTCTTGCTCAGACCATAGAAGAATTCGTTTCACACTAACTACTAACACAATGAAACCAGCACCGAGACGGAACCCAAGGCGCACTGATGTCCTAGGGTATAAACGCCTCCTAGCCTCCCTTTTAGCCAGGCACCTGTCGAGCGTAACACTGAAAGACCAAGCACAATTTGAATACACCGTAACAAAACTATCAGAGTACCTCACCGAAGCATACCATGCATGCTGTAAGCTAAGAGCGCCAAAAACCAAGGGGGAAAAAACCCCTGGTGGAACGCGGAACTTAGTAAGCTCAGAGACTTACTACGAAAGAATTTCAACAGAGCCAAAAACACCAGACTCCCGGACGACTGGGAGATATACAAAGAAACCCAATATACGTACAAGAAGCAAATCAGAACCGCCAGGAGAACCGCATGGCGGAAATTTTGTGAATCTATTGAGACAAACAATGAAGCCGCAAGGGTGAGGAAAATCCTATCAACAGATCAGGACCGAACTCTTGGTGCACTGAAAGAAACTGACAACTCATACACGCTTAACGATGAGGAAACTAGTAAGGTCCTTCTTGAGACCCACTTCCCAGAATGCAAACTCCTAGAAGATTAGACGTGGGAGGCGGATCTGGAATGGACCCCAACGGATCAAGTCTGGTCTAGAGCCCGCAATTTAGTAACAGAAAACCGAACCCACTAAAGTGGGCCATCAACTCTTTCCAGCCATACAAGTCTGCAGGTTTAGATGGCATCTTCCCAGCCCTACTGCAGTGGGGGGTAGACCATCTGACACCATGCCTGGTGGAGATATATTGAGCCTGCATAGCACTGAGATACATTCCTCTCGCATGGCGAGAAGTGAAAGTCATCTTCATACCCAAACCTGGAAAAACAGATTACACACTACCCAAGGCTTATAGGCCCATAAGCCTCACATCCTTCGTACTTAAAACCCTCGAGAGACTCTGCGACAGATACATGCGGGACGGACCCACACAAGCCACTATATCCCTCTGGCAGTGCAAGCGACTGCTTGGTAGGAACTGGGGAATTAGACCCAGGGTCACTTACTGGCTATACACCACGGTCATCCGATCGATTATCACATATGGCTCACTGGTCTGGTGGCCCAGGACAGACCTGAGCACAGCTCAAAGAGACCTCGAAAAACTGCAGCTTTCTGCATGTGTTGCAATCACTGGCACCATGAGAACTACACCCACTGCCGCCCTACAGGTAATGCTCGGACTGCCGCTTCTGCACCTTATTGTACGAGAAGAAGCGGCCTTGGCCGCTTTTAGCCTCCATTTATCAGGAACCCTGACCAAAGACTCCAGAGTTAAGCATACACGCATAAAGGAGGATGCGGTCAAACGACAACAAATGATGGCATCACCCTGCGACAAAGCCCCGAAGACACACCACTTTCAAAGGCACTACGGTATAGTACTTACAGAAGAACAGTGTGAATACTCAGGACCATAAGAGATGAGAATATACACCGACGGATCGAAGACCCACTCCGGTACAGGAGTCGGAGTCTTCTCACAAGACCTCAACATTAACATATCCAGCCCGCTGAGAATGTTCAACACCGTCTATCTGGCGGAGTGTGTGGGCATCATACAAGCGGCCTATGTCATAGAAGCCAGGAGAGTTACGGACGCCCATATATGTGTACTCTCTGACAGTGCCTCAGTTTTCCAATCCTTACAGAAACCATACTTTACCTCGAAGCTTATACTAGAATGTTACAACGCACTAGAACGAGTAACGGTATCCGGTTGCAACAAAGTGACACTACAATGGATCAAAGGACATCAAGTGGATCGCTAGGCAACGACGCAGCGGACGAGCTTGCTAGAAGAGCATCTAGCACGCCAGTCTGCGGGCCCGAGCCCATCGTACCCATTCCCTTCAACCAAATACGCAGGTGGCTCCAGGAGTTCACCCATACCCAAGCGGAGAACTGGTGGTCCTCGGCACCGGGCTGCAGGCAGTCCAAGGAAGCCATGCCATCTCTGGATGGCAAGCTGACCAGGCGTTTGTTACGACTGGACAGGAATGGCCTGCGTCTGGTGGCGGGGACCATCACAGGACACTGCTCGCTGAACAAACACTTCCACACAATAGGCATAACGGACAGTCCTCTATGCAGAGCGTGCATGGAGGCTGAGGAAACCGTCTCGCACGTGCTCTTTAAATACACGGGCTGCACCCAGATTAGACTGAAACCCTGGGTCACCCAGATCCTACACGGAGGTTCTGTATAAACCAGGAGACCTAATAAACTTCTGGAGGGAGGTGGGTTGGTTGGAATAACCCCCAACGGCCGCCATGGCCCACGCACAATGGTCCACCTTATGGACTAAGTGCGGAAACTAAACCCATAACATAGACCAATATAATTTGCTTACAAGGAAGGGAGTATATCCTTATGATTACATGACTAACTGGAAATGTTATGAACAAACAAAGTTACCATAGAGGCAACACTTTTTCAGCGTTCTAACTAACCAAGCTATTTCAGATGAATAACCTTTACGGTTACAGTATGTGTCAATATTTACCTTATTCAGATTTTAGATTTTTAAATCAAGATGAAATAAACCAATTACATGTAGAATGCATTGATGATAATGCGAAATGGTGTTTCATACTAGAAGTCGATCCGTTTTACCCTGATTCCTTACACAGCGATCATAATGACTTACCATTTTGTTCTGAAAAATGCATACCACCTTTTTTTTTTTTTGTGGGTGGGAAATCATCCAATGTCTTCTCCCGCTCTGGGCGGAGCGGAAGTGCGTGTCAGACTTTTACTGACTAAAACTCACCCGTGTTCCTTCAGTTGCCTGTTGCCAAGGTCCCGGTATCCCTTTCGGATTAACCCGCAACCCTGGCAGGCATCGGTCCTAGCGGACCCCGCCAATTGTGCTGACATCTCTTTGAGGCGCGCGTGGAACACGACGCGCCATCGACCCGGGCCTGGTCCTTATCGGACGGCGAGCTACCCATTGCTCGCCGTCCGCAAGCCCGCGCCTCTCCCTGCCTCTCCCTCACGCGTTCCGCCTCCTCCTTCGCGAGCATTACTGCTTCGCAGAAGGAGGTGACTGCTTCCCATGCCCTCTCGCTCCGTACCATGGCCTAAACCAGAGCCGGACGCGAGAAGTCACCGCTGCCAATCGCCTCCAAGAGGACACGGCGGGGCTCCACCCAAGCAGGGCAGACCTCCACCGTATGCTCCACCGTGTCCTCCGGGCGATCCACACAGTGGTGTCACCCGGGCGTTTCCTCCCGCCTTATCCGAAACAGGAACCTCCCGAAGCAACAGAATCCGGTGAGGACCTGCGTCAGGCGGAAGGTGAGGACGCCGTGGCGCCTCTCTAGCCACTCCTCAAATAGGGGACTTATCGCCGCAATTGTGGCATGCCCAGCACTGGGTTGCGACAACCGCACTCTCCAAGCCGCCATGAGATCCTGCCGGAGCTCTGTTCGCTGTGCTGCGATTTCTCGCGCAGCGGAGTTACGCCCCGGCGTTTCATCTCCTCGCGCCACTCCCATATGTGCGCGAGGACTTTCGCCTCCAGATCCCATAGCGGTAAACCGGCAAGGAGGCTCGCCGCCTCACGGGAGACCGTGCGGTAACCCCGGGCCAACCGAAAGTCCATGACCCTTTGGGACGCGTTCAACCGGCGGGCTGGCCGCAGCCTAAGGGAACGCGCCTACACCGTTGCCCCGTAAAGGGCCATGGACCGCACGAACCCCGCGTAGAGCCGGCAGGAGGCGTTTGGACCCCCCAGATTGGGCAGGAGGCGCCCCAAGGCAGCTTCAGCCTGATCCAGCCTGTGAACCAAACGTCGGAAATGCTCCACGAAGTTGCACCGGCTGTCGAGGACGAGTCCTAGGTACTTCATCGTCGACTCGACGCCGATGTGAACCCCTCCTACCGTAATTTGGGAACTCGACGGTGGCGCGTTCCGAGGACCATGAAAACCCATGACCTCGGACTTGTGCAAGGCCACCTCGAGTCCCAGTTGCCGGATTCTATCGATGATTGTCGCAACCCCTCGTATCGCTAGTTCGGCCGCCGCCTGGTGCGACCTCCCTTGCGCCAGGACCAGCGTGTCGTCAGCGTAGCAAACTACACTGACGCCACTGGGGAGGTCGGCGCGCAGCACCCAGTCGTAACCGATGTCCCACAGATGCGGCCCCAGGACCGATCCCTGTGGGACACCGCACGACATCTCTCGCCGGTTCCATACTCCTTGATGACCCGGGTAGATGACGGCCCTGTCCGTCAAATAGGCCTCGACTACACGACAGAGGTAGGTCGGCATCCGGTGGTACCGGAGTGCCTCCCTTATGCAACTCCAGGGCAAGGTTTTGAAGGCGTTGGCGATGTCTAGAGACACCGCCAAGACGACCCCACCCCGGGCCACAGCATCCCCCGTCGTGAGGGCCCGTACGCGCATGATGGCGTCCACCGTAGAGCGCCCTCTGCGGAAACCAAACTGGCTCTCCGCCAAATCCGGCCCCTCCCGCACCAGCCGCCCGACGAGGTGGTTTGCAATTACTCTTTCAAAGAGCTTGCCCACCTCGTCGAGCAGCACGATGGGCCGATAAGCGGACGGAGAGTCCGCACGGCGCCCTGGCTTCTTAATGAGGACCAGTTTCCCCGTCTTCCAGCGAAGTGGGAACTGGCCCCTCTCCATGCATGCGCTTAGGAGACCTTATGCATGCGCTTATTCAGATTTTAGATTCTTAAATCAAGATGCTTCTTAAAACAAGCATAGAAATAAGAGTGTCAAAGACAAAAACAATACAAAACTAATTTTAAAATCAAATAATAAGATAGCTTCAGAACCATCAGATATTGTGAATATCTTTGCCCAGCAGTTCGAATTTAATTCATCGACTAGTACATGCACAGGGGCTGCTTTGGATATTCTACGAAAAAGTGCAAAAAGAGTAACCAATGACCTTGTCCTAGACCCTGTCACTCCCCTTGAAATATTCAAAATGGTGAAAAAAATGGACGACAAAAAATCTTGTGGCTATGATGACATAAATATATCAGTAATAAAGGACAATATAGACATACTAGCGGAACCTTTAAGCATTTTTTATAATAAGTGTTTTGACGAAGGAATTTTTCCAGATCAACTGAAGATAGCCAAAATAATACCTGTACACAAAAAAGGATCTAAAACAGACCCAAAGATGTACAGACCCATTTCATTACTACCTATTCACTCAAAAATTCTTGAAAAGCTAATTAAAACTAGATTACTCAGACATTTCAACCTAAATAGAGTGTTAAGTAGAAGACAATTTGGTTATCAGAAAAACGTTGGGACACAGGACGCAATATCGACTCTAATTAAGGACGTAGTTAGCAGATTGGGCGAAAAAGAGAAAGTAGCTGGGCTTTTCTTAGACTTAAGTTCAGCATTTGACACGGTGGATCATAAATTACTGCTAGAAAAACTTGAGCACTACGGTGTCAGGGGTAAAGTATTGGCACTTCTCACGTCATATTTAAAAAATAGGAAGATGTTCGTGGAGATTAAAGCAGTGTCACAAAAAATTCTTCAGATAAAAAATGTCCTAGTGAAGAAACATATAGGTCCCAATTGTCTCCTGTGCACACTGGTGTACCACAAGGCTCCATACTGGGTCCGATATTTTTTATCGTGTTTGTTAATGACCTTATACAACATATTATGAGTGAAAAAGCTGCGGGATCTATCCAGCTGGTGGTGTTTGCCGACGATACCAATGCAGTTGTTTCGGCTGACAATATACACGCTCTTAATTCCATAGTTAATCAAACCTTAGATATCTTCCACAGCTGGTTTGCTGTTAACGGTCTTAAAGTCAATGCCAGCAAAACCAATGTTATGCTTTTTCGTTCAACTTCCAAAAATAAAGATAGCATTAACTGCATTATAAATGGAGAAACAGTGAACGTGGTTCCAGTGGTTAAGTTTCTGGGAGTTCATATTGATAGCCAGTTAAAGTGGAAACAAGAGCTAACACACCTAGAGAAAGCAATCAGCTCTGCCTGCTACGTACTAAGAAGTCTGAGAAATGAGATAACCATAAAACATTTAAAAATGGTCTATTACGCATTAGTTGAGTCAAAACTGAGATACAGCATACTTTTCTGGGGAGGAAGTTATGATTATAACACTCAAAAAGCTTTTGTAATTCAGAAAAGAGCAGTCAGAACCATAGCCAGAATTCAACAGCAAGAATCATGCAAGCCACATTTTAATGATTTAAATATATTGACAGTCCCAAGCTTGTACATTATGGTCCTACTTAGTCACTTAAAAAAATATATCTTTGAATATGAGACTGAAGATGAAAGGCAAAAAAGGGAGAGTACAAGAAGAAAAGATCTCCAGTTGAAGCAAGTGACTCACCTGAATGTTGTAAAGCATAGCGCCTACCACAAGTCATTAAAAATGTTCAATACACTGCCGACAGAAATAAAAAGTCTAGTCTATACAAGTGGGTTTCAAAATAAGCTCAAACAGTTCTTGTTAAATAAGTGTCTATATTCTATTGATGAATTATAAATTAATACAAAAGTCGAAAGTAACATAATTTTATTGTTTTGAAATGAAAATTTTATTGAATTTTAAGAATTGACTATTATGACATTTATTTTGATACTTAGTTTTTAATTATTTTGATTATAATGAAATTTGGATTATTGGAATGATTTAAATATAGATTGCATGCATGATGTTTCTTATAATATTTAGTTATAAAAATTCAGACACGATGTAAATTGTTATTGAATAAATGAATTGAATTGAATTGAATTGAATTGATGAAATAAACCAATTACATGTAGAATGCATTGATGATAATGCGAAATGGGGTTTCATACTAGAACTCGATCTGTTTTACCCTGATTCCTTACACAGCGATCATAATGACTTACCATTTTTTTCTGAATAATGCATACCACCTGGAGGTAAAACTAAAAAACTGGTTGCAAATTTATGTAATAAATATAAGTATGTGATTCATTATGTGCATTTAAAAAATCTTTGGAACACGGTTTATTACTACGCAAAATTCATAGAGTCATCAGATTTAGACAAAGTGCTTATTTAAAGCAATATATTGAATTAAATACACAACTACGACAAAAGGCAAACAGTACATTTGAACGAGATTTCTTCAAGTTGTTAAATAATAGCGTTTTTGGCAAAACCTTGGAAAACACTGAAAACAGAGTGTCTGTTCATTTGGTTAATCAGTGGAATGATGCGAATAACAAAACTAAAAAGTCAGCCTACGCTGAGAGACTCGTGAGCAACCCTTATTTTCATAGCGCATCAGTTCTATCCGAGAACTTAGTAGCGATACAAATGAAATCAGATCAGTTAATTTTAGACAAGCCTATATATATTGGTTTTACTGTTTTAGAACTGTCTAAATCACACATGTACCACTTTCATTATAATATAATCAAACCCTTTTATAAGGAAAGAGTGAAATTATAAGGAAGGATTGTAGGATCTCTATTATTTATTATTTACATTAATGACATGCCCAGAGAAACACATCATCCTATGGTTTTGTTCGCTGATGATAGCACGGTCGTTTTCAGTGGTAAGGATGATGCGACGACACTTGAGGGAGAGATAAACCACTGTCTCAAAGTATTAGTAGAATGGATGGGCGCGAATAATTTAAAAATTAATGTTGACAAATCTAAAATAATGACTTTTGAGCAAAGGACAAATCATAAAAAACCTGTCATAAAATACGGAGACAAGGCAATTTCTGAAACAACAACGACAACATTTTTAGGGCTTGATCTGGATAGAGACATGTCATGGAAAACGCATACTGACAGTGTTTGTAAGCGCCTGAGTCAACACTCATATGCTTTACGTAATCTCGCAAAGGAGGTAAATCAAAAAGTTTTGGTTACGGCGTATCATGCTTATGTTACGTCTGCATTACGATACGGGATAATATATTGGGGTAACTCCACCAACATGGAGACAGTATTTAGAGCGCAAAAGAGATGTGTTAGGGCCACGGAATCACGCTAGACGAGAAATTACAATGGGGACCCCATATAACATCTCTTGCGGGGCGGCTAAGCTCGGCCGCTTATGCTGTTAGAAAGATAAGACAGTTAACAGATGTAGAAATCGCTCGTTTGGTCTATTTCAGTTACTTCTACAGCATTATGTCATATGGCATTTTACTGTGGGGTCGGGCGGCTGACATTGAATCCATCTTTGTTTTGCAAAAGAGAGCTGTCAGAGCCATTTATAATCTATGTTGCCGCGAATCTCTCAGGGAACTATTTAAAAGGATTAATATTATGACGGTACCTTGCCAATTCATTTATGAGAATATTATGTATGTAAGAAAAAATCTAAATCTTTTTAATAAAATAAGTGATAGACATAATTTTAACACTAGAAATAAAGATAAAATAGATCAACCATTTTTCAGACTAGCTAAAGTACAAACATCTTTTATGGGGTACTGCGTTAAATGCTATAATAAAATACCTAGTGATATATTGCAATTAAATGAAAGAAAATTTAAAACTCATATTAAAAGTACACTTTGTAAACAAGCATATTACAAATTAGAGGATTATATCCAAGATAAGAATGCTTGGAAACATGCTGGTCTTGCTCCATAGGACAAATTCGAGGCTGGACAAAATCAAACTGGTTGCTAATCAAGTTGTAAAATTTATTATTTTTATATCATCGATTTTTTTACATTTTATGATAATTAATCTCACACACTGTCCTATTAGTATTACTTTCAAGTTTGTAGAAATATTGTGTTATCGTACGTATACTTTAATGTTTGTAAATATGTGATCACCATGTACCTATCACATACTTAATTTATTTATTTGTCATTGCTCCATTTTTAATTTTTAATTCTTTTTACCTATTGTAATTGTATTCTCGGTGTATCGTCTTCACATGTAATTATATAATTGATGTACCTATACCAAATATTGTAAAACATTTTTTTTTAAAAGAGTAACGGTGGAGTTTCTTGCCCATTCTTCTCCATACGAAAACTACCTTTTGGAAGGGGCAACTAGAATCAGTTCTATTTCTATGTATTTGACGTTCAAAAGTGCCTTTAATGTGCCTACTTGAAATAAATTATTTGACTTTGACTTTGACTTTGCCATATGCGGTATTCAGAGCACGGAAACCTGCAAACCGTTATTTTTTAATTTCCGTATTTTAACAGTACCCTGCCTATACATATATGAGGTAGCCGTATTTGTCAAAACAAACCTCCACCTATTTGAAAAACTGCACAGTTTGCGATATAGAAATAAAATAAGCACTAGGCAACACAAAAAAGCAGTATTTCGTAAAAACTTCCTAGGAATGGCACCACATATTTATAATAAATTACCTAATGCTTTGTTAAGTATTCAAGATATTAATGTATCTAAGAAACAACTCAATAACTTACTGATAAGTAAGACATACTACACGATTAATGAATACCTGTCAGATAGGAATTTATGTGTATAATAGTAATTATGATGAATACTCGAGTCCGATTTATGTTATGAAAATTATTTTAATTTTTTTTTAATTAGGTGTTGACTGTTTTTAGACATGTATTAGATTTAATGTCATATGGTAACAATGATTTTGGGACATTGTAGCGTACTAATTGTAATTTATGACTTTTTATAAAATATTAATTGAAATTGAAATTATTGACATTGTATGATATTAATTGGAATTTATAAAATTGTTTAAGGTTAATTGGGAATTACGACATAGATTTTTAATGATAATTTTGCATGCCTGAATTGGTGCAACACAGTGGACGCCGCATTCACTTGACATCCAGAAATGTATGATTATGTACTGTGTTGAGCAATAAACGTTTTTGAATTTGAATTTGAATTTGAATTTATGTTATACGGATACGGATTCTTTTGTTTACGAAATATACACTAATGATTTTTATCGCGATATTAAACATCAATTTTTGCAATACTTCGATACCAGTAATTATAGTGTAGAAAATGAATTTATGTTACCTCAAATGAATAAAAAAAATCCTGGTCTTTTCAAAGATGAAATGGGAGGAAAAGTTATAACAGACTTCGTTGGTTTGAGATCTAAACTTTATTCAATAAAAACAGAGGACAAAATAATTAAAAAAGCAAAAGGAGTGAAATTTTCTGTAGTTCGTGATCTACGCGTTGTGACGTTGCAAATTGACATCTTAGGCGACATCTAGCGGTGGAGCTAGGTAGCTCCAGAGTTTCTCAATACTGGAGACGGAGCGTTGTTTTTGGGTTTCGATAATTAATTAGATGTTAATTGGGGAATTAAAATTTATTAACATACGGATGAAATCACCCAAATTTTATAGTCATGCAATGTCCAATAAAATTACAATTTAATTCTTATGATATAATTTCGGAAGTGGATTGTCACTTGTCAAAGAATTCGGTTTTTAGTCTGTGGTTAGGACTTTCTCGAAGGTCGATATCGAGGAGTCAGGTCTTGGGTCCTGCGTGTGTGACGAGAAGGGTGTTCCTTCCCGATCCTGGTGACGCTACGCAATGATGGAGTTTTAACAGAGATGTTGTTTCAGTAGCCGAACCTGTCTGGCTTTTTATGCTAGCCTGAACTGATGCGAACGTGAAGGACGTGACGCCCTGGTGCCGTCCCGTGGTCTGGTGAAATAGCAGTTAGTCCCGACTAGTGGCGGGCAGTGTGCTGGTTGACCCGGGCTTTGGCAGTTTTGAGGTTAGATCCTACGAGTGCTGGCAGTGTGGCCATCCCCGTATATTGGAAGGCCTTACCATCCGGTAGCTCGTCCAGGAAAGTGTCGCCGCTCCAGGTAACGATTAGCGTCATCGTTTTCCTTACGGATCCCGTAGGCCGCGTGTACGTGGGAACCCAGAGTTTTCTCTGTGGTTCCATGCCAAGGGACTTGATTCCGTCAACTGAGAGTCCGTCGTGAACAGAGGGACAGTTAACACCTGCAAGTTTGTAGTAGACCCTTTGAGTGAGTGATACCCAGGTGACCATTTTGTTAAGGTCATTTCCAAGTGATTTAGGCCTATGTGTAGTAAACTAGGTTATAAACCAGTTGTTCTAAATTTCATGTGTTAGGTTGTGTCTCAGGGGCTTTGCCCAAATGTTATAATTCTTCTTATGAGCACAACCATATTTAAGGTCACTTATTATTCGATTGAGCTAGAAGTTGTTAAGCGTTCATCTCACGGATCCTCACAAGCGACCTTGAGCTTGTTGATATTTAATCTCATGCTTGTATTTCTCCTAACACACCTTGTTACGGAGACGGGGTGTGTTGGAGGCTAATACCAGGTTAAAGGTTGGGAAAGTTCTAGTGTTTTAGTGGCTTGCCACAATTTTTGTAAACCTGTGTTATATAATTACAATAAACTTTGTAAAAAAGGTAATGGTTTAGTTGGTTCTTTCCCTATTTATATATACCTAATAAATTTACTTTAGCACGGCAGGAAGCCGGGTGACAGCATCACAGATAACAAAAACGTTTTATTTAATAGTAAAGTTATTCGTTGACAAAATGTTGTGTTTAAATCCCTGAAACATGAAATATTTACGCAAAGTGTAAACAAAATTGCACTATCTGGCAACGATGATAAACGCGCGATATCTAGTTGTAAGATCGCAACCCAACCATGGGGTCATTGTTCATTGTTAAAATAAGTAATTTAATTATGTAACTGTTCATCTTAATAAAACTATACAAGAATTTAAGTACTTAGTTACTAGAATATTATTTTTAATTAATATTAATATAGCAATAAGAACATTGGCACTTAACAACTGTATTTCAATGATGTCCTAGTATAGTATATTATAATGAATAATATAGTTAGTATTCTGTATATGTAGATTATAAGTACCTACATTAATGTTTATTAAATGAAGTAAAATATTTATTAGTATTGTTTTATTTGTAAACATTGTTAATTATTGCTAACCATTAAAATTATGAGCGAATTAGGTTCATATCAATAATTCGCAGGTAACGTCTTAGGGCGATGCTAGTTTACGAAATATGATATATTGCATGTGAATGACACTATAATTGCAAGCTTACAATTTGTTAAGGTTCAAGTTCATACACGCCTCAACTCAATATTCGAACGACTTTTATTTCATGACTAGCTGTGCCCGCGACTTCGTTCGCATGGATGTCGGAAAACAATAATATGTCGCTTAGAAAAGTTGTATCTTCATTTAAAAAGGGGGAATTTTTCGACCAGGTCTGGTGATTTTTCCTAGTAAGAAACTGCCAAAAAAACTTGTGTTTTTATTTAAGAAAATGCTTCTCTATATACAATATTAGCGGTGGAACCACCTGGAGCATACACAAAAAAGTTGCTAGGGTTGCTCACGCGCGAAAGAGCTACATAAAGTTGGCCGTGGGAAAAGCAACCAATACTAAGATCCACCCCCGCAACGGATAATGTCTGGCCCTGAGCTTTGTTAATGGTCATGGCGTAACATAGGCTGACGGGGAATTGCACACGCTTAAAACTAAACGGGAAATTATTGGGAATGAGAGGAATTCTTGGAATAAAAACAACATATATTATGTGGAAAATGTTGTTGGTTATACATTTATATTACCATTTTAGTTTTAAGTTCTTAACCATATTGTAATGTGTAACCGTTTGTTTTCCCAAATAAAGTAAAATAAAATAAAATAAAACATCACCGGCGCCGCAACCTATTAAGATTTCGGCTTCGATGACGTTTTGTTGGTGATTGGTGACTATGAGCCGAGTGCCGTTGCAAATTTTGGGAGGACTTAAATTTCTGAGAAGAATTATTGGCACTCCGACTTTTAAACAAATTTTGTGTGCTGAAAGACCGGGTGTGTTAAGGGATTCTAAGAACTCTACTGGATAGTGTATGGCATCTTCTACTTCGGTAACCGTATTTATCTATGTATATTGTTGACTTTTCCCAGAAACATGTGCCAATATTTGTGAATTTATTGCTGTCCGATAGTCGAACAAATCAAATCAACTAAAACACACGCCAACAACGATCGAATCGAATGAGCGGTGGTCACGAATCATAGGAAAAATTTACGAAATATAGTACAGTTCGATTCAAACTTAATGGCGGCTCGGAACATGAGGCGAGTCGCTGCGCAGTAACAATTTCATGTGACAGCGGGGGTGAGGGGTGGGGTACTGCGCAGCTAAAAGCTAACTTCCGAGCCGCCATTAAGTTTGAATCGATCTGTAACGACTCGGTTCTTGACTTCTTAATTTGAACCTAATGAACGAAACCAACCAAATTACCAAATCAAAACCAATCAGATCAATTAGGAAAGAGGCGTAATTATCGTCACAGATAGAAATCACAGATATTATAAAATAGCAGATAGCAATTGCTCCTAACGATAAAAAAAAATATCTGTTACTTAAAATCACAGATCCTCAAGACTGTTACTGTTAAAACTTCGGATACGAGTTTCGAATTTAACGAAAAGAAATAAAGTAGATATTCAATTGAGTTAATACGTATTTATCGTCTGTACAAAAATCACAGGCTGTGATTTTATAACAGATAGATACGATTTTTAACTTTAAATCAAAAGAAATAAAGATGATATTCGATTGAGATACGTATTTATCGTCCGTACAAAAAACACAGGCTGTGATTTAATAACAGATATTTGGATCTGTTATTTTTTGTCACAGTCACAGTGATCACAGATATCGTGTTTCACCTGTTACAACCCATCTCTAAATCAATACTTTCAACGAATGACAACCCAACCAACAATTTATTATTTATTTATTATTATTATCGACACTAAAGAAGTCAAAAACAAAGATACGTACTCTAAAATTTGTTTAGAATATCTGGGCGAAATTCATTCTTCGACGGAGACTCTTAACACCGCGATTCAGGAAATGACATTAAATGAACAACGCCATCTATCGAGCACGAAGTGATACTGTCAAAATATATGGGAAAACGTTCGAACACTCTGTAAGCTAAATAAGCTATGTAGAAAAGTGTAAAATTAAAGAATAAATACCTATATTTTTTTAATAAATTAACATTTGTCACTATTACTTCATGATTATCATGATTTGAAAGATAGGTAGCGCCACCTATCGCACTAATACTAAACTAATAAATAAACAACGCATCTGGAAAATTTTAATTAACCTTACTTTAGAGTTATATTCTATACACAATGTATCGCGTTAAGTTTCCGCGCAAAGAAAATGACGGTCATATAACAACACACGATCTCACAAACCTAGTAATTAAGTAGTAAGTATCATTTCGCGTCAATAGATGTCGTTACGTGTATGTACATTACGTAATGAAAATTCCTTCTTGAAAACTTTAAATTCATATATCTTTTGATACTTTGAAGCGATTGCGATGAAACAAAAACTAAATCATGAAACATCGAGTTACACACAATATTTGAGTATAAAAGTTAACCATATTGATTTCGTACTTTTTACGTGATAGTGGACCAATCAAACTAAAGAACATACAAACAGACAGACAGACAAACAGACAAAAATTCCAAAAATGGTAGAAATGGAATCTGTTGGTTATTCTTGGACACCCCACCAACTTTTTTTTTTTTTTCATTGTACAGAAACGCCTCGTCTACACATTTATTATATGTATAGATAAGTCAGTGGTATTCCGCCTTTATTGCTATATAAATAAGATTTACTTTCAATATGTATTACGATCATAATGTGCTTTATCAATATAACGCACAAATGCAAAGTTAACATTTTTAGAGTTGACTTAAAAACTTAAGGTTCCTCTGATAATGAATAAAATAATGATTACATAAAAATCTGATATCAATGTATGATCACTGAACAGATTGTTTAGCAAAATGACTGTATACTTTAATTGACTATTATTAAATCATAGTCATTAATTGTAACAGACTTATGAAAAGGATATAACCCAACACATTTAAGTATTGTATAAATTCGCTGAACGGTTTAGTTCCCTAATCGTACTAACACTTCATTTCAAATACAAACAAAATTGACATAGCAAATAGGTCTATGTGAACGGATCTTAACTTATAATGTCGTAATGCTTGTTTCCTGACAGGGCATTAATTATATATATGACGGCGTTAGCGATGGCTGAGCGATAGTTGCCGTCATCATCTCGATTCGGTGGTACGGACTCCATAGTGCAGGTTTACAATAAAACACGATGATACAGCAACTCAGTTAGTATTTCACTTTCAGAATAATCATCACAGTAGGTACATTACTAATAATGTTCACGCCAACCGACAGTTTCGCATAGGAGAAGTGGAGGTCTGCATCCGTTCGTTGCCCTCACAAGACTGCGTCGTCGTTCAGCCACTTCTCCTAACACGACTCTGTCTACGTGCCGCCCCACTCCAGTGAGCGCGTCACGGAGTTTACCCTCACCTCAGTACTACAATAATCAATTGAGAGACTATTATCGCTCAACTTTTATAATCTGCGACATATATATACCTAAATTAGCTACCTAAATTTTGGTTATTTACGAAATATTACTCGCTTCGAGTACTTGTACAATATTAGAGATATTTGTTCCACCAGTGTTTATCATAACCATGTCATCGGTGAGTAAAATACCTATTTTAAATCTACTTTCTAATTATAGCATAGGTAACGATTATTTTCATTGAATAAGTTGTTAATCATTTGTTATCATTTTGTTTCAGATTGGTGATTCAGATATTGTATTCAGCCAGTATGCTCAGAATCCTTGCGAAGGACTTTCTGAGACGATGTTCAACGAACCCCCGCACTGCAGTCAAGTAACGAAAGAAAAGAAATCCAAACGACACCGTCGAGAAAAGCCTTCTCATAAGAAACAACCAACAAAATCTTTCGTGATGAGTAAACTGCATCGACGCGGGATAAAACTGATAAAAATATCAGTTGTAGATCCTTGCAATAACAATACAAGTGACAGTGATAGTGATAATAAATGCACAATACATCGTTAAAGATGCTATTGATTGTGTTATGGACGATACGGAATCGTTAGTTAAGAAAATTTCAAAATCATTGATAGACAGGGATTTCTATTATTTTTTTGGGTTTATTGTTTATTATTATTAATTGTATGTTTATAAATTAATGCTGTATCTTTATAGTTAATTAAAGTTATTTCTGTAATACTCTTTTAATTTAATTATTTTTATTATGGATTAGTGTAATTCGGTAGGTAAACTATTAAAATAAACACTTAAAAATGTGTTTATTTTAATAGTTTACCTACCTAATAATTAATTAACCTATTTAATAATTTTTATTTACTAAAACCTCGAATACACATTTCATTACAAATTCAAATGTTTTTTAATACACAACACATTTTTTAAGGCACAATGCTTTAAATTTTTAGTACAATTTAAATTATTTTTTCTATTACAGTACTTGTTATACAACACAGAGAAATTGGGACAGATATTTTCACCGAAGTCAGACACATTACAATTTTCACAAAGATCCTTAATCCATTTCACCTTTTCCAAACCTTTTACAATGATATTCTTATTTTCTAGATACGGAACGATTATACGTCTAAATTCTCTATCATCAATATATCCTTCGTTCCAATAAATTCCTTTGGTTCTTGCAACCATTTAACATGCTTTTTTTCATCATTTGTTAAATATTTAAAAAGGTATGGAGGTTTTATTAAACTCCTCAATAATATTAGTTCGTGTTTACAATTCATAACAACTTTTTCTAATCTTCAGCGAATCCAAGAATGTTACTAAGAGTTATACGTAGATACAGCAAAAGAACCATTAGAACCTCTAAAACCATGGATGTCCCAACCCCAAGCGCGACACGATTTTGATTCACTTTCATTAATTGATAACAAGGATTTCATAGTAGTTTTTATGCCTGCGTTTTTTATTTTATCAATCTCGATGCCATTCAGTTCATAACGAATGTCTTGGAAGAGATACATCATTGGATTATTCGTAAATGATATACTGTTTTTTCTTTGGAATCGTGTTTAGTAACATTTACTATTCCTTCTAAATACAATGTACTAGCGGATGGTAAAACATAGAAGTCTTTTTCATTAATAGGTATGCGAATTTCATCGTTTCTATTAAAACTTGTTATGTATGAATGGTATTCGATACCAGCTATAGTATTGTCATGCAGAGGAGAAGATAAAACGTCTAACATACTCATTTTAAAAGTCCTATATCTTTGAGAAATTGTTGATTTTCTTGATTAAGTTGTAGTTTTTTTTTCTTGATTTTTGCTGTCTTGTGGATAGCTCGAGGAGCACTGTTTTGTTTAGTTCGGGTACAAGGGTATTTATTTATTTTACTGTGTAGCAGCAGCGGTGAGGTTTGGTGAAAACTTAAGGTTTTTATAGACTGTGTTGAGGATTTTCAATAAAACGATGCGTTGCTTTTACGAACAAAATTATGTCTATTAGCCATCTTGGTTTTACAACATTCGAGGAGAGGGGTGTGGGAACAATATTTTAAAATTAACACCAATCACTGTTGCGCGATAGGTATGACGTAGCGTATGGTACCGCTTGTTGCCTCGAGATGTCGCTATCAGTCCCTGATGTGTGTCGATGGAGTAGGAGATTACAACATGCCCCCGGCCTTGGAAGCAGTGGCTTTCAATGGTCTTCAGTTACTGCATCAGTGTCGATCTCGTCCTGCAGTAGTGGACAAATTTTCGTAAATGCGCGCCTCACCACGCCCGACGACGTCTGTATATCAGCCACCCGGGATATACCATCCTTTCCTGGGATAGTGCGAATGACACGTCCCAAATGCCACCTCAAAGGTGGGAGGTTATTGTCCTTAATAACAACTAAGGAGTTTGGTTTGAGCGCGTCCTTATTCGCCGTCCATTTTGTCCGCACCTGCAGCTCGGAGATGTATTCCTTCGCCCATCGGTTCCAGAAGTGTTGGCGTAGTTGTTCTACCCTCTGGTATCGCTGGAGACGACTAGCAGGAACATCGCTTAGGTTATCGCCAGCTGGCGCAGTCACTGATCGGCCAATAAGGAAGTGTCCAGGAGTAAGCGGGGAAAAGTCATGAGGATCGGGGGAAAGAGGAGACAGAGGTCGGGAATTTAGTACGGCTTCTATTTGCGCCAATACTGTGCTGTACTCTTCGAACGTGAGATGCGCGTTACCTATCACACGACGAAGATGGTATTTACTCGATTTTACTCCTGCCTCCCACAGACCACCAAAATGCGGAGAATAAGGGGGAATAAAATGAAATTTAATACTTTGACTAGATGCGAATTCTAAAATATCAGTGCTACAATTAGCTAGAAATTTAGAAAAATCGTTCATTACACCTACAAAATTACGACCATTATCAGAATAAATATCTGCAGGCTTACCACGGCGTGAAATAAATCTTTTTAAAGTAAGTAAATACGCTTCACTGGAGAGGTCACTGACTAACTCGAGGTGTATAGCACGTGTCACGAAACAAACGAACAGACAAATATACCCTTTGATAAGCCTAGCACCCTTACCTTTGCGGTTCAGAATGAGCACTGGGCCAGCGTAATCCACCCCACACCGAACGAATGGAAGACTAGGTGTAACTCGCTCCCTAGGTAAATTACCCATCACAGGACTAAGCGTCCTACCTCTAATGCGAGTACAGGTAACGCAACTATGCACTACCTGGCGAGCTAAATTTCTGCCTCCGACAGGCCACCATGATTCGCGTAAATGAAAAAGTAATGCTTGCGGAGCAGCGTGGAGAAGCTGTAAGTGCTCATGACGAAATAATAAAGTGGTAAAATAATGCTTACTATGTATTACAAATGGATGTTTTTTACCGTAAATGAATTCCTCAGAGTTAACTAAACGACCACCTACACGCATTAATTTGTGATCATCTAAAAACAAGTTTAATTTAGACAAACAACCTTTACTTTTCATATCCTCATTATTAGATAATTTCTTGTATTCAACTGGATAAGATTCCATTTGACAAAGTCGGGCTAATGTTTTATCTGCAAGGTCTAACTCGTCTACACTAAGGCTGCCTGTACGCTTATTATTTTTGCATCGACTATTATTTATAAACCGTAACATAAAGGCAACCGCACGCCTCATACGTTTAAATTGAGAGAACCGATGAAAGGGAAACAAAGACAATTCACAACAATCCTGAGCTACAACAGCAGTGACGCATGACTTGACCTCGGGTAACTCGCGATGTTTGAATGAGTCCGAACTTTTGTGATCGTCTATAGAAAAACTAGTGTCACGAAGAAATTCAGGACCCTCCCACCACAAGGTAGACGAAGAAAGTTCTTCCAATCGAGCACCGCGTGACGCTAGATCGGCGGGATTATCACCACTCCTTATGTGACGCCACGGGACATCTAGTGTAAGGTCATGAATTTCTGCGATCCTATTTTGAACGAATGTCTTAAGTTGGTTCGGCCTCATGTGCAGCCAGCCTAAGACAATCGTGGAATCAGTCCAAAATACAACGCTATTAAATTTACACCGTAATGAGTTGCGTACTTTGTCATACAGACGAGCTCCTAATAAAGCCCCACAAAGTTCGAGACGTGGGATGCTAATAGGTTTTAAAGGCGCGACCTTTGTTTTTGAAAACAATAATCTAACCGATTCTGTTAAATCATTGCAAACCGTGCGAACATAAACACATGCGCCGTACGCCGTCTGAGATGCGTCGCTAAAAATGTGTAAGTCAATATACATAGGCTGTGTACCTATAGCGTGGCGAGGTATACGAACAGTGTTTAGCGCTTGCAATGAATCAACAAACCGGTTCCACACGCGCACCGTGCCATCAGGAACGTTATCATCCCAATCTATTTTCAATAGCCATAATTGTTGTAAAAGAACTTTCACAACAATTATGACAGGACTCAACAAGCCGAGAGGGTCAAAAATTTGCGAAACGTTCGATAAAATATACCTCTTTGTAATAGGCTTGGTATTTCCAATATTAATGTGAGAATTAAAATAAAAGTTGTCGCTTGCGTTATGCCAGCCTATTCCTAAGGTTTTAGAACTAGAATTTTCATCTAAACTTAAAGGTTTAAACTGACTAGACGCCTGACGGTCATCATCGTGTTTAAAATTAAATATCCACTTCCTAAGTGGAAAACAGCCCGACTGCAGCGTCTTCTGAGTTTTGTCGCATAGGTCTAATGATTTTATATTATCATCTAAGCCCGTTATGAAATCGTCGACATAAAAATCCTCTTTTATAGCTCGAGCGACATCAGGATCAGGAGATTCAGAGGCTAATTGTTTTAGGCACCTAACACTTAGAAAAGGCGTGGAGGCGGTCCCATACGTCACGGTGTTTAATTTAAATATACCTAATGGCTTTGAGGGATGGTCACGCCACAGAATCATTTGCAAACAGCGCTGACTCTCATCTACCTGGCACTGCCGGTACATCTTCTCCACGTCGGCACACACGACGTACTTGTGCTGCCGAAAGCGGAGAAGAATGGCAATGAGATCACCCTGTATAGGAGGGCCAACTAGTTGCAAATCATTCAGTGACTTACCAGAGCTTGATCGTGCGCTTGCGTCAAGCACCACGCGCAACTTGGTGGTGGTGCTGAGCTCTCGGAACACGCCATGATGCGGCATGAAATAACACGGGGACTCATAGGAATCTACCTGTGTCATGTGGCCTAAAGTAAGATACTCCTGCAAAAAATCGGAATAAAGAGCTTTATATTCAGGCGAACGCTGCAGACGTTTTTCTAGCGCAAGAAATCGACGTTCTGCTTGTATATAAGAATCCCCCAAGGTATCAGGTGACTGATGGAGTGGAATGTGCACGCAGAATCTACCCTCGCTATTGCGAGTAGTAGTGCGAACAAAGTTATCTTCGCATGCACGTTCTTCCTCAGTCTGTGCGTCTCTGACCTTGGACGGTTCCTCAATCTCCCAGAACAATCGAAGTTGCGTATCTAAAGAATTAATAATATTGCAATGAATTGGCGCATTTTTTCGCGTATTATTAAGTATAGGTCCGGAAATAATCCAGCCTAGTTTGGTATTCTGTAGAAACGGACCACTAGCCAAACGAATTTTACCGTCTTCTAACAGATCCCAAAACCTATCTGCGCCAATCAAAATGTCAATATTTTTATAATCTAGAAACTCCGGATCGGCTAACCGTATGTTGTCTGGAATACAGACTTGCGCGGTTAATTTACATACGGCAGGCATCGAAGCCGTGATCCTAGACAGCACATAACAATTAATGCGCGTAGTAAATGAGGTATCGACGCAGGATTTGATAACGATATTACAAGCTTGCGAACAATGTACTATCGAATCACCTACGCCTCGAACTTCGTTTGTGGACTGTATTAATGGAGCGTTTAAGAGTTGACATAATGATTTAGAAACGAAACAGCGCTGGCTTCCATTATCAAGGAGCGCCCGCGCCTTATGATATCTACCGTGTACATCTGCTACATCAACAATAGCTGTTGACAATAACACGGACTGCACACCTATAGACTTAATCGATTGCGGTTGCATGTGTGCCTTGTTTACTTGAATAGGGACTGCGGAGTCCAAGGCGGCTGGTGCGGCCGCGGGGAAGTGCGCAGGCGCTTCACTCGCATTAGCACGCGACGCCGACGCCTCAGTGGTCGTTGTGGAATGCAAAATAACAGAACTATTAGCGTCACTGTGAAGTAATGAGTTATGTTTCTGATTACAGTGTCTACATGGCCCAAACCTACAAGTATTTACCGAGTGCTTCGAATTTAAACAATTCTCACATAAGTTGTGCTCGCGTACAAGTTTAAGCTTTGTGTCTAAGTCGCATTCGATAAACTCTTTACACGTATACAGTGGATGATTCGCGTTGCATTTTGCGCATATTGACTTACCGCGTTGTTTATTTGATTTACTCGGCCCGCTAGAAACATTGCAGTGTGACGTATTATGACATTTTGAGTGTTGTTTTTTGCTGTCAGTCCTTGGAGCTTCTTTGCCATGTGAACGCTGCAATGCTTCCAGCATGTCTGCTTTGTTGCGCAAAAAGTTAATTAAAACATCCACTGTTAGACGTTTGGAACTATTCTCATTTGGGTTCGGGAATAATGTACACTTATGAGACCCCCATTCTCTTTCAGTAATTTTATCTAACTTGGACACCATGATATTAATAATTAAACTATCCCAGTAGTTTGTAGGCTCACCTAGAACCTTAAGAGCGCGTAAATTTTTCAAAATAGTGTCTATTAATGTTCTTAACGAAGAGGGCGACTCTTTAGTTATTGCAGTTATATTTAACAAAGCTTTGATATGGTGATCAATTAAAAGTCCGCAATTATTATATCTGTTGAGCAACAAGTCCCACGCAACCTGATAATTATCAGCAGAAAATTCTATGGAATGTATAACTAGTTCTGCACTGTCTTTTAGAGACGATTTGAGATAGTGAAACTTTTGGATATTGGAAATATCTTTAGAATTATGAACTAGTGAGGTAAATGTGTCCCTGAATTCCAGCCAGTGCTCATAAGAACCGTCAAATGTAGGCATGGAGATAGTGGGTAACTTCACAGAATGTATTTGACTATTATTATGACTATGAAATGACCTGGAACAGTCAGCGACCTCATCAGTGTTCAGCATAAATTCAGCAAGTGATATTAAATTGTAGTAACTATCTTCAAAATGTTCTCTTTGATTTAATTGTTCGCCTAATTCACTATCAGAAACTCTTTCTTCTATTTTAGTTTGAATGTCGTTAAATTCAGAAAATAGAGTAGTACAACCTTGAATCCTCAACTTTAAATCAATGCGTTTTTGATTTGGAAAATCATGTTCACAATCCTTTAAAGACTCTAAATAATTATTAAATTTGGTAAGCCTGCCCTTAATTATACCACGCTTCCTAACTAAATCGCGAACTAACTCACTACTCTCTACACTTAGCAAATTAGGAGATTTGTCACGGGATTTTGCAGAGTCAATAGGCATTTTGGTGGTCAGTGAAAAGAGGAGTACTCACGGTTTTATAATCGTCAGCTCAATCCTACACGGCACTGATGCTAGCAACGTCACCAGGTTAGGAATTGACTGGAAATCCGATATTCCGAGAATACAATACGGCAATCTCACTGAAATAAGAGCACAGACACACTATAGCACCAAATAAAACTCAGGAGATGATAGGAAGAAGTATAGATTGGCCCCACCGATTGCGTATTATTTTCGATGAAACCTTTTGCGTTTTCTTCTCAATCCGCCATATGCAAGGGTTTTACAATGGTCGCTCAGCGATCTTGTAGGAATCAATATTCCACTGTTCGGTTCGAAGGTCCAAAATGTAGCAGCAGCGGTGAGGTTTGGTGAAAACTTAAGGTTTTTATAGACTGTGTTGAGGATTTTCAATAAAACGATGCGTTGCTTTTACGAACAAAATTATGTCTATTAGCCATCTTGGTTTTACAACATTCGAGGAGAGGGGTGTGGGAACAATATTTTAAAATTAACACCAATCACTGTTGCGCGATAGGTATGACGTAGCGTATGGTACCGCTTGTTGCCTCGAGATGTCGCTATCAGTCCCTGATGTGTGTCGATGGAGTAGGAGATCACAACATACTGTAATCAATCATTTTCTCCTGAGGTGTAAATAAAGCTGTACTTCCTCCCCACGTAGATTGAGCAAATTATTATTTATATCTAAAAGTCTAACGTTCACACTGTTAATGATCTTTTGATTCACTGGAAAGTAAATAATAAGTTTTTAGGAACTTCTATAATTCTGTAACCAGAAGGTACATGTGGAGCAAATTCATGAATAATATGACTCGAATAACCATTAATATATGATCCAGTCACTATGTCACATTCAACCCTCACCACGGTCGTTGATAAAATGTTCACTGGATACTGTGATTCATGTAATATATTTGCTTCAAGTTTTTTCTTACCAAAACCTAGCAATCTGCCAATCGACTCTTCTTTCGTAAAATCAATATTTTTTGTGCAGAATATAGTAGTTTTTAAAGTATTGTTATTGCATTTCAAATTAAAACTAGCGTTTTGTAATTTCAATCTTATGTAATCGTTGATGTCTTGCAGTTTGTATGCGCCTTCAGGTATTTCGATAACTTCGCGGTCATAATAAAACTTATGATTTCTATTATCAATATTTGGTATAGAATTAAATGTAAATAAATACAATAATGCACATTCATACTCTCCCTCAAACTGCAGAGTAGGTGAATAACAAGTAGATAATACTGAAGAGTTACCTGTTATAGATAGTGAGAGAGACATTATGCAAATGATACAAATAAAAAAAGTTATTCAATTTATACATTTATTCCAGAAATTATACAAAAATCACAAATATAAATGTCCGCAATGTATAGAGTTAAATTTGTGTCATCGTGTATAGTTATAAACAACATTAAAATTTTTTAAGTAATTCAAAAATTCTAACGGTGGTTTCAAATTACCGTAGCTATCAAAATATATACAATAATTATTTAATTTTACATAGGCTACCCAATGTGTTCCTTCATTGTTAGAATTATCCAAATTAACAACACCACTTTCCATAAGTTTCGGTTTGTTAGGTAATTGATCTTTCATGTACACACCTCTAAAAAAAGGTACTTTACACGCGTGATTCTGGATTTCTATATTACTTAGAGCACGATTAGGTAACTTCGTTTTTTGAACATTTTACAAACAAACCATTTCCTTTCTTGTATGGTTTGACATACAAGCCTTTGCCTAACGATTCCATGACTTTATTATGACATTGCGACTCCTGTAAATTTTGTTTAGCACTCTTGTAATCGTTAACTGTCTTTGCAATACCCGCTGCACCGCCAGCTAAACCTAGTACCTAATGCAGACAGTCCAGCAAAAATTGGAATCAGCGATAAAAACCCTCCTGTTTTAGGTAGTGGTATGACTCTGGGTATAGGAATCCTGCAATTATTTGAAAACAACTTTTTCGCAGCTAGATAAGCATATTTTTTTATAGAGTCTTCTTTGTTTTTAGGTTTTAGCTTTTTAATTTGTGATCTAATTTGTTACTAAAGATCCAAACGTTTTTATGCCAGATCCCATTTTAAGTTTCGTCTTCATTGCTTTGGCAAATCTGAATAATTTGTATAAGCTATATCATGTACTTTACCTTTGTCTCCTCGTAATAAATGTTTTTGTAATTTGGTGCCTGGTCCACAGTAATTATAACCGGATAAATGTAGCTCGGGGGGGGAGAGAGGGCGCCATAGTGCCACTGCTGACATCGTACTCGTATTTCCATTAATTTTAAATGGCATAAACATCCTTGGATAATATAAAGACCAAGTGTAAAATTGCAAAAACTGTGCAAATAGCCAAAAATACGATGTGTGAACGAAAACTCATAGACCGTTAAGAAGTGAACATTCGGTTTAAAGAAACTTTATTCCCAATAAAGACATAAGTCGCTTACTTGAGAACAATACTAAGAATATAGATTACAATAAGTTCGTCATCAGTGTTACAATTTAATAGTTACCCATCCAATGTATTCATTTCTCCAGAAGTGATCGATCTGCAATTATGTGCTGGCTAAGTTGAGTTTTGAATGCATTGTACGAGTGTACATTTCTTATACAGGACGGTAATTTGTTATAAAGCTGTGCTCCTTCAAAAGTTAGCATTTTTTTGCCATAGTTAGTTCTTGTTTTTGGTAAGACTAGCAAGCTTGCTCGCCGTGTACTGCGTTGACTAACTTGCTTATATTGAGTGAGTGTTATGTTTGAGTGAACGCTTTTGTTGAGAATATTTCTGATGAAAATGCATGTGTTGTAAATATAAAGTTGTTTTATGCTCATTATTTTTGTGTCTTGATAAATTTTGCTGGTAGATGTTAGATATGGGTAGTTGAATATTATTTTTATGATTTTATTTTGGGTAATTTGAAGTTCTGATAATTTTGTTTTAGCAGCACTGCCCCAAATTTCGATTAAATTAAGTAGATGTGGCTTTACTAGGGAGTTGTAAATAGTATACCGCAATTTTGGTGGAATACAACGACATTTAGTCTCAAACAGTGCAATATACTATTGTTATGTGAAAGTAATACGTACAGATATTGAATAAAACTAGGATAAGTACCTATATCAAAAGCAGAAATATCCATAACCCCAAAAGTTCAAACTAGTGACTCGACAATAAATCAAACACGTCACCAGTGGCGCCATCTAGTGTCATTCATCGAAACTTCTCAGTCATCCCCCGATGAGATTGCCTCCAATTGAAAAGTAAATATCGGTCCTGGCAGATACTAACACCATCTAGTGGAATTGTTATACAACGCTTATAAATGGATCAGCCCATCATCGCCGCTGCCAGCTAACATTCGCCGACACCACTTACCTCCACATCTAACGAAAGTCTGATCTACTAAACTGGAATGTTATGACAATCCATGACCATAAAGAGTTATAAAATAAAAAATCATAGAGGTCGCTGGGTGTCTTATCAGTATTTCAATTAACAATGGAAGAATTAAAACAAATGTTAGTGGAAATGCAGCATGATATGAAACAACAAAACCAAGACATGCTAGAGATGAAGGAATATATAAAAAACACAATAATCAATAACATTAATGAGAAATTCAACAGCCTAGAATTGAAAAACGAACTTTTACAGAAAAAAGTGGAGGAAAAAAATACAAAATACATAACTTAGAAAGACATATCAGACGCAAAAACCTAGTCATGTTCGGAGTAGAAGAGTGTGAAAAATCCTATTACGAACTAGAAAATTTAGTAATCAACATAATAAACACTTACATCAAACTTCCATATGACAGAAACAATATTGAAGCTATCAGAAGAATGGGGAAGAAAGGCGAAAAAATCAGCCCGGTTGCAATATCATTCACTACCATGGGTTATAAAATACAGATTCAGAAAAACAAGTCTTGTCTACAAAACACTCCGTACTACATAAAGGAAGACTACCCAATCGATGTCCTAAACAAGCGCAAAGAACTTCAAGTTCAATTACAAAATGAAAAAGAAGCAGGCAATACTGCTTTTATAAAATAAGACAGACTTATTAAGCAACCAGTTAAATAAGAGGAACCTATCTGAATCCCCAGAGTCATCGCGCTCTAGCGGCCAAAAAGATCAACACGAGAATAAACAACCACAGAAGAAAAATAAAGTTACCAACATGAAAGACTATATATTACAAAAACCAAAATTTTGGTTTTTGTAATATATAGTCTTTCATTGGTTAATTGACATTTTCATTGGTTTTTGGTAGGTTAATTAACCTTCAATCAGTCAGACACCTCAAAACCAACCGAAGACACCTCAGCGAAACTTAACATAGCAATCACAGTTGGACCCTCTTCCCCCTCCCCATCTCCCAGTACGCCCGGTCAGCGCGGGAGAGATCGACCAAAACCCTCCAGAGAAGAAAAATTACCCTTCAAGCAACTCAAAAATGAACACAACAATGAATGAAAGTAATATTTTTTATGTAGCAATACAACGTCCGAACTTTATCGACTTGTAGTCGTCTGATAGAGCTAATGGAATCATTGAAAAACATAAAATACGACATTATAGGTCCTTCTGAAATCAGAAGACTGGGAAACTCAATTGCAGAACATAACGATTTCATCTTTTACTACATTGGGGATACACCGGGACTACACGGTGTAGGATTCATAGTTAAAAAACACCTGAAAAATTATATTAAAAGTTTCACAGGACTTTCTGAGAGAGTAGCACTAATAAATGTAAAGTACAATAACTTTGAATTAAGCTTAATTCAAGTTTACTCTCCCACTGAGGCTGCAAGTGATGAAGAATTAAAAAAAAGCTACGACACTGTTGACAGAGCTTTACATCTATCAGGAAGAAACACAATAGTCATGGGCGACTTTAATGCGAAGATTGGCCAACCGAAACCTACTGAAAAATTAGTCACGAGAAGTCACGGCTATGGGAACAGAAACAGGAGAGGAGATAGACTCATTGAGTTTGCCTACGAAAACAACTTATGTATAATGAACACTTTTTTCAAAATGAAAAACAATCAAAGATGGACTTGGAGATCTCCAGATGGCACCACAAAAAACGAAATAGACTACATTTTAACGAACAAACCTAGAAATATCTAAAACATGCAAGTGTTAAATGTCAGTTTCCCTTCAGACCATAGACTTGTTAGAGCCTCATGGATCCTGGAAACAAAAAAGAAAAGTCGGAAAAACTTTGGCAACATTCCAAGAGCTTTGCTGAAAAATGATGAAGAGGTATCAAGGTACAAAGAATCACTAGGCAGTTGTTCAGAGAACCTAGTTAATAACTGGCAAGAAACCGACACTGTCCAAGAATATTACGACATGATATTAAGCGCTATAGACAGTAGCCTTAAAAAAGCGCACGTACCTCATACATCGAATGGAATAAGTATATTGTCAGTCCAAACGCAAAAGCTGATCAAACGAAGACAAATACTGCAAACATCCAAACCAAAGTCACGATCTATGAAAAATGAACTAAAAGCTTTGTACAAACTTGTAAGTGAATATATTCATAACGACTTTAAGAATCATCGTACGCAAACCATTGGAAAACACCTCAATATTACGGGTAGCATCAACAAAGCATATAAAGAGTTAAGATCACACAAAACATGGATCGAGGGACTTCAAGGGTCAGCAAATGTAACACACAATAGGTCTGAAATACTACGAATAGCAACGGCTTTCTACAGGAATTTGTACAGTTGTCAAGACCAAGGGCTACAGAGATGAGATTAGCGATATGGATGAAATGGAGGTGATCAGAGGAATTAACTCACTCAAGGAAGAGAAGAGCCCCGGTCCTGATAAGATCACAAACGAAGCCTTAAAGATAGGATTCAAACATCTAGCAACTCCATTGGCGCGACTGTTTAGCATGGTATTACGTTCCTCATGCACCCCTAGACAATGGTCCCAGTCAGATATAATCTTGTTCTACAAAAAAGGCGATCCAAATGTAACGGCTAGGGCTTTGCAGGTAGGCTGCGCAGGCCGTTAACGGATAGATAGGTAGGTAGGTAGGGTAGAGAGAGAGAAGTAAAACCAGCTGGGTAGTTTGATACATATATTAGGTACTATAGTGGGTCCACAGCTAGGTCGCGGGTAAGGTCACTGATCTTTCCGAGCACTCGCACACTTAGGTAGGTAGAAGGGTACCGTCCTTGGTCATCCGTTGAAGTAGGAAGGGGCCTGCCAGCGCAGGCTCAGCTGGAACGGTAGGGTAGCACACGTGGCCGACGAGGAGGCCTGTCAGCACAGGCTTGCAGGTAGTTCGCGGCGGTAGGCCGCAGGTAGATCACGGCGGTAGGCCGCAGGTAGGCCAGGCCTCGGCAAGGACTCGGTAGCGGGCATTGGCAGTATGCCAACGCGTCCTGTCCTTAGCCGGGCGTAAGAGCCGGGACGTAGTAGCCGGGGTGTAGAAGCCGGGATGTAGAACCCTGAAAGCGCGTTAGGGAGCGCATGTCAGATGCAGTGCAGTTAGCAGCAAGCCGCGTGCGATGTGCTACCCTCCTTAGCGACCAAGAACGGTATGGGAAGCAGGATAGGTAAGCATAATACATCGCAGCGGCTTACAGGCAGAGATAGAGTGCAATCACAACGTGGCAGAATGACAGGTGATTTTAGGTTATGTAAGCCAGGCTTAAAGAGCATAACCATTGCAGATGGCACAAGGAACACACAGTACAGTATATTAGTTATAATAATGATGAACTCACCCTAGACTCGGGCCACATGGTAAATCTAGGGGTTCTACAACGAACCGCTAGTATGGCTGGTTACAGATGAAATGACTGAGTAGTCTGTCAAATAGTGTTGGGCATGTAATTTAGTGTTGTGCTCAACCACTTAGTAACATAGTACTCGACTAAGTTCAGGTGTGAAGCCACAACGTTACAGTACCCCGGCTGCAGAGAGAGGATTTTACCTATATAAAATCCGCTAGAACTACCACTTCCCACTTGCTGTCTAATCTTTAGCACAAGTCTGAATCCAGTCCAATCAGAGCAGAGACTGGAACCATACTCTATAGCCATGAGTGAAACTAGTTAGTCATAGTTCACTCAAGATTTCCAAACAGCAAGCAAAGAAATACACAAGATTAAAAGCAAGTGTATCTCAGTCAGTAGTGTTCTATTAGAAGCTGGTACCAGTGTATTTAGTAGTATTCCTACATGTGAGTAGACATGTGGTGTATTAGATAATTAGATCTTAACTGGCTTTAGGTAAATATAGGTAAGTGAGTTCAGTGTGTACTTGTAGGTGTAGTTAGGTAGTATGCACATGTAGTTAGAATGCGTTACTGTTAGTGTGTTAGTAGGGGTAGGTTAGGTTAGTGGGGTAGTGTGTAGTGGGGGTAGGTTAGGTAAGTGGGGTAGTGTGTATTGGTGCGGTCACCTCACTTGTAGGTGCCGTCTTTAAGATGTTCATTTGAACATGACATATACAACACAACAGTTAAGGGTAGTTATAATAGTGACCTGCTCTGCAATAATAAAAGGACATCCCTTGGGATCCACAGCGTCCGCTAGAATAGCGCCAGAGCAGCATATGCTATTTTAAGAGTTTTTTTTTTTTATTGTTTTAGGTAACAGATAGACAACACAAAAGCTAAGGGTAGTTATAGTAATGAACTGCTCTGTAATAAAAAATAGTCATCCCTTGGGGTCAGCAGCATTCCTTAAAATAGCGCCAGTGAACAATAGTATAGTTTATGTCAGGTCATAGATGTAGTTTATTTTAAGTTATAGATATAAATAGTGTATTTTAAGTTTTATTTAGATGTAGTTTTAGTTTAATATTGTATTTAGTAGTCATTAGTATTCTATAATAACTCTGATAATAGAATAGTTAAGCTAGCAACAGATCAGATTTCAGTAGGTAGTTACTGTTGTAGTCCAACCTAAGTCCCAATAGTAAAATGCAAACACAGGACTAGAAAATTAGGGTCCAGCCCAGTGTACTTAGTATCCAGTATGTAGGTTTTATTGAATACATAGTGTCACCCTAAACCGCACAGGAATACCAACAATTACATAGATAGACAGTTTACATAAATAGATACATTTGGTTTAGGCTTATTTAGGGAGTAACCATCCGCTCCTGCAAGGGCTTATTTATAGAGTTGCACCGCTCTTTAGAGTATAGATATGTAATAAATAGGAAATTTGGTTTAGGCTTATTTAGGGAGTAACTGACCGCTCCTGCAAGGGCTTATTTATAGAGTTGCACCGCTCTTTAGAATAGATAGTAAGTACATACATAGATTAGGTTGCTTAGGTTACCAATGGTTTAGGGCCAATTGATAAAGCAGAACCACTGATCAATGGGGTAGACCATCATGATCAGTTATAGTAGGTAGGTGATGAATGGGGTAGGGCCATCATCAATTATAACTATGGCTGTAGGGCCAATAGTCATGGTAGAAGTTTAAGATGAATGGGGTGGGGCCATCATCAATTTCGACTATGGCTGTAGGGCCAATAGTCATGGTAGAAGTTTAAGATGAATGGGGTAGGGCCATCATCCTAAGTTACTGTTTGGATTTACCAAATAGTTGGAAGTTTAGATAATAGTATGATAATTGTTGGTTATATGTAGATAGTGGGTAGTTGTAGAGGGTGAGTGCAAGTAGGTTTAGTAGTTTTTAGGGTAGGTTGTGTAGTGTTTTGGTATTTAAATCTGATTTTTATGTAGTGGATGTCAGCTGTTTATTATGTTGACATAGGTAGGTAGGTTGAGAATTTATTTTAGATTAGTTTAGATTTCTATGTAAATAATTGTTGTTTATTTTATTGTTCATTTTTAGTTATGACAACAATTAATTAATTATTAGTTAGTTAGGTTAAATTGTTTGTTTAGATTGTATGAATAGGAAAAAGTAGTAAGTACTGCAATATTGTGTATTGTTTTCGTTTGTCAATGAAGGTAGTAGTTTTTCATTGTTAAAGTAGAAAACAATACCATTTTAGTTTAATTGTAACAGCAATTTAAGAATTATTTTGAATAAGAATAGAATTATTTAGGTAGTTTTATTTTATTACAGTAGTTGTAGGAAGGCAATTGGTGTAGGTATGAATTTGTGTTTAGATATTCCATGAAGTTTTTAGGTAAGTGTATTTTAGAGTGATAGCTGTCTTAGTATTTTATTTTATTGGCCACAGTATTCATATTGTAAGTAGTTTATTATTTGTGAGCCAGTAGATTAGTCATTTAGATTGTAATAAGTAATGTTCTATAGTTAGGTAATTTGAATGATACGTGTAGGTAAGTTTGTAGGTTATGTTTAGTTTAATGTAAGTTTTTAGCAAAGTTAAAAGTAAGGTTAGGTCATTATATTAGTAATTAGAGTATGTTTATAGTAGATATTATCAGTTTTAGGTATGTAAAGGTATGACAGCTATCAGTACCTTGTGTAGTAGTCACAATTTAATGATTGAGAAAAATGCATTTCACCGCTGCCAGCACTGAGTAAGTTTTCAGATTTAGGTTGAAAAGTAGAATAATTACACATCAGGTAAGTTCCCATCATGTACACAGTTAGTATTAGATGCACAAGTAGTTGTCACATTCAGTTAGTACAATACAAGTAGACCTTAAAACTATGCCGCTACGATGATTAGCGAGGAATGTGTGCGAGGGCTCAGTCAGATCAGCGATAGGTTTGGTAGGATTAGAGTTGGGCGCCACTGTAACGGCTAGGGCTTTGCAGGTAGGCTGCGCAGGCCGTTAACGGATAGATAGGTAGGTAGGTAGGGTAGAGAGAGAGAAGTAAAACCAGCTGGGTAGTTTGATACATATATTAGGTACTATAGTAGGTCCACAGCTAGGTCGCGGGTAAGGTCACTGATCTTTCCGAGCACTCGCACACTTAGGTAGGTAGAAGGGTACCGTCCTTGGTCATCCGTTGAAGTAGGAAGGGGCCTGCCAGCGCAGGCTCAGCTGGAACGGTAGGGTAGCACACGTGGCCGACGAGGAGGCCTGTCAGCACAGGCCTGCAGGTAGTTCGCGGCGGTAGGCCGCAGGTAGATCACGACGGTAGGCCGCAGGTAGGCCAGGCCTCGGCAAGGACTCGGTAGCGGGCATTGGCAGTATGCCAACGCGTCCTGTCCTTAGCCGGGCGTAAGAGCCGGGACGTAGTAGCCGGGGTGTAGAAGCCGGGATGTGGAACCCTGAAAGCGCGTTAGGGAGCGCATGTCAGATGCAGTGCAGTTAGCAGCAAGCCGCGTGCGATGTGCTACCCTCCTTAGCGACCAAGAACGGTATGGGAAGCAGGATAGGTAAGCATAATACATCGCAGCGGCTTACAGGCAGAGATAGAGTGCAATCACAACGTGGCAGAATGACAGGTGATTTTAGGTTATGTAAGCCAGGCTTAAAGAGCATAACCATTGCAGATGGCACAAGGAACACACAGTACAGTATATTAGTTATAATAATGATGAACTCACCCTAGACTCGGGCCACATGGTAAATCTAGGGGTTCTACAACGAACCGCTAGTATGGCTGGTTACAGATGAAATGACTGAGTAGTCTGTCAAATAGTGTTGGGCATGTAATTTAGTGTTGTGCTCAACCACTTAGTAACATAGTACTCGACTAAGTTCAGGTGTGAAGCCACAACGTTACACAAACAAAATTAGTAATTACAGACCAATCAGACTATTACCATCAATCTACAAATTATTTTCATCACTTTTAGAAAAAAGGATAAGAAAATCAATTGAAAAACACCAACCTATTGAACAGGCAGAATTCCAAAGAGGCTACTCTACAGTGGATCATATCCACTGCCTGGAAATGCTAATCGAGAAGTATCAAGAATTTCAAAAACCACTATACTTAGTTTTCATAGACTATCAAAAAGCTTTTGACAGTATTTTCCACTCATCGATTTGGGAAGCCCTGCAATCTCAACAAGAAGAGATTGAATATATTAGAGTCCTGAAACATCTTTATGACAATACCACGAGTAGAATAAAATTGGAAACTACAGGTCCACCTATACACATAAAGAGAGGGGTTAGGCAAGGGGACCCTCTATCTCCAACGATCTTCATAGCTGTGTTAGAGTCAATCTTTAGCAAACTAGACTGGAGTAAACTGGGCTTAAACATACATGGAAAGTACTTAAACCATTTGAGATTTGCGGACGACATAGTCTTGTTTTCTGAGGATACAAAACAGCTACACTCAATGGTAAACTCAATATATGAAGCAAGTAAAAAGGCGGGTCTGCACATAAACCTACGCAAGACAAACATCATGACCAATCACATCGAAGTACCCATATATGTCGAAAACACACCTTTAAATTATGTCAACAGCTACATTTATCTTGGTAAACAGATTTCATTCGACAAAGTTTTGGAGCCTTAAAGAAATCCTTAAAAGCGGTATGCCTATGAAAGCTAAGAGGAGAGTTATGGATACTTGCCTACTGCCCTCGTTGACGTATGCTTGCCAGACATGGAAATTCACCCGTCGTATAAAAACAAAAATAACATCCTGTCAAAGAAGCATGGAAAGGAGTGTCATAAAAATACGAAAAATTCAAAAGATACCCCATCTTCGTATAAGACTCAAAAAAACAGTAATAATAAAAAAAGAATAATTGAAGGCATCTATAGATGCCTTCAATTATTCGCAAAAGCTAAAATGGAGATGGGCTGGACATATTGCAAGACTCACAGACGACCGCTGGACCTCAAAAGTAACGTCATGGCTGGGCCCATCAGGCCAAAGAAAGAGAGGAAGACCCATAGCTCGCTGGGGCGATGACATCGTGGAAGTCGCTGGCACCCGCTAGATGCGCACAGCAGAAGATAGAGACCGCTGGTCATCTCTGGAGGAGGCCTTCACCTTCTAAGGAAAAGAGGGGTTCTTGTTCTTGTTCTAAGAAATCGTCAAAATAATTAAATATTAAAAAAAAAAAAAAGTAAATAATTCATAATAATTCTATTATCAATCATTATTTAATAATATGAAATTAAATGTTAAATTATGATTGCATGCATGTAATTTTTTTTTTTTCTTTTTCGAAATTCAAAGCAAGGAATAAAAGGCTGTTTTATTTTATTTTTTATAAATGTAGCTCAAACGGTAAATGATCTAATAGGTTATTAAGAAGTCCACTTTCTGGCATTGCTCGTGTTGCAATGTTAGGAAAAATAATATGTTGAATTATAAATACTCTTGTATTAATGGAGTACAGTTTTCTTATCGATCCAACTATTTTCACAATCATTCAAACCTAACCATTTAACAAATAGCTTACTACCTTTTCTCCTTAAAACTTTTTCAATAAGGTAAACATCAGGGTACATTGTTTTTTGAATTTTTTGCTCATAAAAAGTACCTAATATCGGCTGGTTTCGAAGATCTTCAATGTTATACGTTAATGGAACTGTTTCATTAATTGTGATTTTAATTGTGATTGTTTGTGATTTTAAAGATTTCTGTTGACCAGTTGGTATAGCCTTTTTCAAAACAATTTTTAAACTTACTTATTCGAACGTAGTCCCCGACTTTACATTTATTTTTATTTTTCGTGATCGTGTTTCTATGTGATTTTAAAGTTTTGAATAATGAATTTTTTAAAGTTTTAATTAATCTTTCCACAATAGAAGCTTTCTTAATCGAAAATGATGAATAGTAATTAATTTTATAACGCTTCATTAATTTTGAGAATGTATCGTTGTAAAACTCTGTTCCTAAGTCTGTTTGTAAATGATTAAGTGAACGATTACTTGTCATTAATACTTCTTGAAATGCATTTGATACTTCTACTTTTGATTTAGACTTCAAAGGTATTGTTAACCGTGCAAACCTATATGGCTACCTATTTTTAATATTATATATTTGTACCCCCTTTCTCTAATAAACTTAATGTACGAGCGAGGAGTTTGTTAGGGTGCGGGGGGCTGAAGAATGCGGGCGCGGGGCAGTGGAGCGCGGGCGCGCGACGCGAGCCGATCCAAAACTAATCGTCGATGCGATCAAGGGATCGCGCACGCAAAAACTCCTCGTCCGCGACATTTTCAAAATCTTTACTCTTGGTTTCTTCATTACCTCCGCTACAATCTGGTCTTCGAGCCGAATCTGCTGGATGTTTCATACTCCACCGAAAACGCGAGCTATGGTGAATACACGGAGCACAGCGAAGAAAAATAAAGAACTTTATGGCGAAATGTCTAAGGGCGCTGAAGGCTTGAAAACTGCTGTTCAAGATGATTCCAGGCAACCAAACACTAAAAGTAACCGTGATGAGAAGAAAAAGGACCTTAAACTAGTCGGAAAACCTATATTGCTACCCGAACAAAGTGAAGAAGTTAAACCGAGTTCCAACACAGGTCTACCCTCAAAGTCAGAAATAATATCAAAATCGAAATCTCGGTCAAAGTCCGCAACATCATCAGTGTTAGCTAGGAAGAAAAGACTGGAATTAGAAGCAGCAGAAGCTAAGGCAAAAATACAAATGGAAATAATCGATAAAAGATTGGCCGCCGAGTTGGCCGAGCCAGAAAACGAAGAATACAGTTCACAATTGGAAGGCAGAGAAGAAGGAGATCATACTAAAGTTGAAGTGGAGAAGTGGCTAGAAAGAAGTCATCGCGAACTGGAAGCAGAGAATGTCCAGCCGCAGGGTACAAAACTGGGCGACCTTGACCTTCCGCTACCGCCACTGGCGCAGCAAACAGCTGTCCAAGGTGGCACTGATGGAACAGTTCACATGTTGGCAAGCGCTCTCAGAGATCTGGCCGCTGCTACCACAGCTAACGGATCGCATGCTCAAATGCTGAGCCGATTGAGTACACCTAAAGACTTACCTAGTTTTGGAGGTGACCCGTTGTATTGGCTGCAGTTCAAGCAGGCATACGAAGACTCAACAAAAGTGTGTAACTTCAGCAATCAGGAAAACTTATGGAGACTACGGAAATGTTTAAATGGAGCAGCCAAAAATGCTGTAACAATAAATAAATAATAAATAAAAACATTTATTTGACACTTAAAATACATGATATAAACAAGTAGGTCGTAATAATATAGCACACAAATGTATTGCCAAGAATCTGATTCTAACCCCCAAACTAGGCCTGGACCTGTATTTTGGAGGCCAGCGTTCAGCCATGGGCTCTATTATTGCTCTTACAACGTTATAGAGTAGTGTCGCTACATAGTTGACAGTCAAGTGTCATGTGATAAAAAATATATATCTATAGTTAAACCTAATTGATTAAACATAGGTAAAACTTATTAATTATAAAAACATAGGTAAAAACAAAGGTAAAATACAAAAGAGTTATGTGCATGTCTGAGCGTGTATGTGTGTGTGCGTGTTTGTGGGTGTGTTGGGGTGTGTGTGTGTGTGTGAGTGAGAGAGGGGTGTGGGAGTCTGCATGAGGTTCTGGTTATGTTCGCACCTTTGAATGTGTGTAAAGAAACAGGAATCTTAACTATGGAGCACAGTGTGTAATTAATTTTGGATCATGACATGAATGTGAGTAAACTTTCAGTCTCCTGATAATCCATCTTTTGGAGCCAATCTGCAACTTTCTTTTTCATTTCGTGCCGACACATTTTAGCTATGTTAAGCTTTTTGTTTGCGTGATTGTAAAGTTTGCTGCTTAGGCTATTAAACTGGTGTTTGGCAAATGAGGTCCGGCAGGGTATAGTAGGGCATATGGAGGATTTGCCACGTTTATTTGGGTCGGGTAAGGGAACATATCGTTGTTTCCTCAGGATGGATTTGAGCACATAGAGCTGACGTACTGTGAGGACTTTACAGTCGAGGAATAGTTGTGAGGTGGGGAACCTATATGGTTTCTTGGTCATGACCTTGAGCACAGCTCTCTGCGCCCGCTCCAACCCGAGTAGAGATTTCTTGGTTGCACCTCCCCACACGGTTATGCAATATTGGATAATGGACTGACATAGGGCTAGGTAGACTAATTTTAGTTTTTCCAGAGATGCTGAATCTCTTAGCGCCTTAAACACAGCTATTAGACGCCTAGTTCTGCAAGTAATAGACACAATCTGCCTGTCCCACCTCAGTCCATCATCCATCAGCACTCCCAAGTATTTGACGGAATCTACCCGAGAGATAACCTGGCAGTTACATTTGTATCTGTTACTGCAAATATGTGCTACTATAGTATACTCAGGAATGGGTTTAGTGTTCGGTCTCAAGGAAAAGGGTAGGAACTGTGTTTTACTCAGGTTTAGTGTGAGGAGGTTTTGTCTTAGCCAGGCCATTATTTTGGAAAGGGAATATTCGGCTCTATCCTTGACCGCCTGCCAACTCTGTCCCCAGACCAATACTGCTGTATCATCTACATATGTGAAAACGTTGGTGTGCTGAAGTGACATTGTGCACAGGTCATTTATGTAAACCAGAAACAGCAGGGGACCCAGAATACTCCCTTGTGGGACCCCAAATAGTATTGTGCGTTCCTCACTAAGACAATTGCCTATTTTGACACGTTGCTCACGCTGGGAAAGGTAATCTTTAAATATCTTTAGAGCAATGCCTCGTACTCCAATTCTTTCCAACTTTTTTAGGAGGATGGGGACAGAAACAGTGTCAAACGCTTTGGAAAGATCTAGATATATGCATAGGCATCTATTTCTTTTGTCTAAGTTTTTCACTACTCGCTCTGTCAAATCCAACACTGTGTCCTCAGTAGAAACACCTGATCTAAATCCGTACTGGTTGTTGGCTATAATTGTAAAGCGATTTAGATATTTTTTTAGCGACTTGTAAAGTATTTTTTCTAAGATCTTTGACAAGGCTGACAACACCGATATAGGCCTATAATTATTGACGCAGTCTCTCTCCCCACCCTTGTGAATTGGATGTACAATAGCTTTTTTAAAAGCATCAGGGAACACCCCAGTAACGATAGCACGATTACAGATGTGGGTTATAGATGGAATCAGGGCACTTCGGCATTCTCTGAGAATGGAAGATGGAATTCCTTCCCATCCAGTTGCACAATCCGGCCGCAGCTGAAGAATTGTGGTTTCAATTTCCGCTTCATCCACTTCTAGGATAACGAGCGAGTTGGGTAGATAGGTTTCGGAATAGTCTGAAGGAGGAGGTTCAGGGAATGCAGAGTCATCTGTAGATGAGGTTTGAGACAGAAGGATGCTGTTGGCTAGATTTTTGCCAACGTCTGTAAAAAAGTTGCAGACACGGTTGGCAGATGATTTTGGGGTTTCTGATATTTGAAGTAGTTCCAAAGGATTATGCTTGACTTTTCGAGTGTTAGTTATCTCTTTGATAGCTTTCCATAGAGCTTTCGGGTCATTACCTGCTTTGTCCAGTTGACTCTTTTCATAAGCTATTCTTAGTTTTCGTAGGAGTTGATTTGTGAAGTTCCTATAGCGTGTATATGTTACTTTAAGTGTCATGTTATCTGGCGATTTTTTTGCTTTCAAATGTAACCCATCCCGGTTTCTAATGCAGCGCAGGAGCCCCGCCGTCATCCACGGTTTTAAGATTTTTTGCTTATTAGGAACCGAGACTGTTTGCGTGTGTTTATTAATAATAGATGAGATTGTTGATATTAGGTAGTTGGTCGCGATGTTAGCGTCATTTATTTCTAAGATAGGTAAGAAGTTTGTGCTTTCTATTTCTAATTTTACTGAGACATAATCAATATGTGTTTTAGTGTTATTGTACTGTCGTTTAGGACACACGTTTTCTATGAACAATACAACAGGCCAGTGGTCAGTTATATTTGATTCTAGTACTAGTGTTTTAGAAGATAATTTAGTTTTGAGAAAGATGTGGTCCAGACATGTTTTGATCCTAGTGGGAAGAGTGTGTGTTGGGAAAAAGCCGTGGGATGCATTAAAGGTCAGGTATTCCTCTGAAATAATGTCACTGTTCATGCTGCAGATGTCGATGTTGATATCACCGACGAGGACGTGTGTAGTAGTTGTTAATCCGGTGTAGACAGTATTTAAGCTGTGCAAGAAATTATCATAGTTAATCCTAGACTTAAATGAGGGTGACCGATAGATAGCAACTATTTCTAGTTCCTTACCTATTTGACAAACTAGACAATTTGCATCTTTGAATGCCGGTTCATATACTAATGAGGTTAGTTTTGTGCTGGTAAAAATAATTATGCCGTCATTTTGGTTAACAATGTTTCTGGAATAATGTGATACATAACCATCTAGGATAGGTAGATCTTTCACTTTGCTAAGCCAGCATTCGGATAGGACTATGACATCAAAGTTTACCTTTGCAAGTGACAGTAAGATGCGAAATTGATCAAAGTTTTTATTTACACTTCTAATATTGATGTGAATTATCTTTATTGATTGGGTATAGGTTCCTCCGTATTTTTTGCAGTCCTCTGGGTAACAAGTGTACGAATTTTCGCAAATTGACGAGTCAAGGTCATTATTAATATTATTAATGTGGTCATGGTTAGCCATTTGGGAAGAATACAGAATCAATAGTGGTGCAGCTTGTGTACATTGGGTAGATGTGAACACTGTCACACTTATTGTACTTATGTCGGGTACGGTGTAATACGTAGGGTGCGAATACTTGAGTGTTGGAGTAACTATGTGGTAGGTGCAGTAGATTTGAGTGAAAGAGTGAGTGAGTGGGCGAACGAATAGAGTAGTATTTTAGTGTGTGAGAATAAGTTGCTGATTTAATGTATGTTTTGTTCATTTTTGTTGGTGAAATTGTGGTAGATTTTGGAAAGTCTCGATTATAAATTAAATGTATTAAAACTAGCCAGACAATAGGGTACTTGAGACAGATTACCAGTCACAGATTCCCGCGCAGGTCCAATAAGGATTGTTCTGACGAGATCAAAAATTGTTTTTCTCCTTGCACCCGGCGCAGCAATATGTTACCATTAGATGACCAACAGAATTTAAATCCATTTTGCTTTGCAAATTCCTTTGACAAGTGAAATAATTTCTTTACGCTTGCCGGGAGGTGTTCGCTAACATATACTGGTTGCCGTTTGCCAGGAATACCTATTATTTCCGTGTTGAGCTTTTCTTCAGATGACTTACTGTTATTGTTGAATGCACGCACTGCGGTTATGGTTTTTTGCTTCAACTGCACGGTTTGGAACTCCGCTACGATTGGACGAATGGAGTCGGGCTTACCGGGTATGCGGTAAATATCCCGGAGATCCAATGCTGTTGTCACCGTCCCAATAGCCTGGCCAATCCTGCATACGATATTGGAAAGGTCACTACTCGTTTCATGTTCAGCCACTGGGATATTTCTTATTTCGATACTGGACGATCTGGACTTTAAATTAAGGTCTACCTGCTTTCTTTCCAGGCTTTCAATACATTTACGCTGGGTCAGGTGTTCGCTGTTTAATTTTTCAAACCCCGCTTTGATGTCCTCGTATTGTTTGTTAATGAATTTCATTGACTTGTCAGTGTCTTCCAGGGATTTTTGCATGTTGGAGTATTGAAGTTTCAGTTCAGATATATCGGTAGAGAGCTTGGATATGAGTTTGTTTTGTTTTGTAAACATATCAGTTAGCTTTGAGTCAAATTCTACCTTCCAGTTATTTAGCATCGCCATAATTTCGTGTTTTAGATCCTGCTGTGCCTGATCTCTGGGTGAATGAGTCTCGTCTGAACGCAAGCGCTTGTTGCTTCTTTGCGCGACAAAAGAGGTGTCACTATCTTGCACGGCGGAGCTTAGGTCTGATTCGGACTGCGTATGACTCAGAGAACTTGACTGGGTTGATGGAGGCGTGCGCTGCAGTGACATTATTGCTAAAGTTGCTCGTGCGCTCCCGTTCCGATCTCAAAATCAGTGCAAGCAGGTGAAACGCTGACACAGTAATACACTGAACGCGATCCCAATTAGTCAAGATGAGTACCTGAAAGGAACAAACATGATATCAATTATTCTGTCTAAATTACCTACAGTGCTTATCTCAAAATGGGCAGACTACAGTTATCCAATCATCAGCAGCGGGGATAAGCCTAAGCTTGTGATATTATCCGAGTTTTTGAACCAAGAAGCTATAAAAATATCGAAAACATCAGTGAATATAATATACAATCCCAGTGATTACAAACGTAGACAAAGTGATAACGTAAACAGAACTCATACGGTGTTAGTGCAAAACTCGTCGGACAGTAACATTGGTGACGATAAGTGCCGTTTTTGTAAAACAAATAATCACAAAATAATAGACTGTAAAAAGTTTAAAAAAACGTTGCGTAAGGACAGATGGCAGTTTATAAAACGTAACGGTTTATGCTATAAGTGTCTGGTGTCCCGGCATAACCGTGACGCTTGCTCAGCACCCGTGTGTGATAAGGATAATTGTGGAAAACCGCACCATCAACTTCTGCATTTTACCTGATGGGCGCGGTAATGAGCAGTGTCAACCGTCCGATGCAGCAACTCCTGCGGCGTCAGCCTCGGCCTCGGTGCTGCCTAGTGAGGCTGTCACCCACATTAACGATGACAGTTATAGTCAAGTGTTGCTAAAGACAGTGCCTATAAATATACACGGACCTTACGGAACATTGAGCACGGTGGCCTTACTGGACGATGGTTCCACTGTGACGATAGCTAGTGACGAACTGATGGTGAAGTTAGGTATTCGCGGACGTAAACAAACATTAAAAGTGCGTAGCGCATGGAACGGTAGCGAACTTGTGTGTGATAGCGAAATAGTGGACTTAAGCGTGTCGAACAGTGACGGTACGATATTTACATTGCAAGCACGTATTACCAAAGGACTTAACTTACCTATGCAATTTATATCGCTCGATAAACTAAAATGCAGTGACGCAATTAATAATATTAAACACAAATTATGTTTTGGACAATGCAAACCGGAAATACTAATTGGACAAGACAACTACTGTTTGTTATTGCCTCTGGAAGTTATTCGAGATAATCCTACCGAACCGTACCTAACTCGTACTCCGCTGGGTTGGTGTTTACATGGCCGCACGTCCTTGAATGCGAACTGTCGAAGCCAGCATTCAACTTTGTTTTTAACTGAAGCTGATAAATCTCAGATAGAAACAAAATGCATAATGGATGATTTACATGAGGAAGTCCGCCGCTCGTTTTCAATAGAAGCTATGGGCATATCAGGAAAACCTCGTCTAAACGCAGAAGATGAACGAGCAATAGCCCACCTCGAAAGAACTTCTACTTTGAAGGACGGCAACTGGTACATCGGCCTACCGTGGAAAGATGAACATTGCAAGATGCCAGAGTCATATACCACTGCCTTGAACAGACTAAAAGGAGTTGAAAGAAAACTTAAGAAATGTGAAAATTACGCGAAGAGATACAAAGAGAGAATATACCATCTACTACACAATGACTACGCACGAGAATTGACCGATGTTGAAAACACGCCAAAGACCTGGTATCTTCCTCACTTCGGCGTGGACAACCCCAATAAAAAGAAACTAAGGTTAGTTTTTGACGCCGCGGCGAAGAGTCATAACTTCTCGTTGAACGATTATATACTTACTGGACCTGACTTACTTGCATCATTATACGGAATCATGTTGAGATTCCGCGAAAGCACAGTGGCTGTGACTGGTGACATACGTGATATGTTCCTGAGAATTAAAATACAAAGTGAGGACCAAAACGCACTACGGTTCTTGTGGAGAGATTCACCGGACGATCCTGTAAGGACATATGCGATGACGTCATTAATCTTTGGTTCGAATTCGTCACCGTTTATTTCACAATTTATAAAGAACAAAAATGCTAAAAGATTCGAAACAAATCACCCCGCAGCAGTAAATGCAATCTGTAATCAGCACTATATGGATGATTATATAGACAGTTTAGAAGATGAGTCAACAGCGATTCGATTAATAAAAGAGGTGGCATGCATTCATAAATCCGGAGGTTTTGAAATAAGAAACTGGAATAGTAACAGCGCGGCCGTGTTAGAAAGTTTACCAAAAGAAACTTTATGTTCTACTGCAGTACGTTTTAAAGTTGGCCAGCAAGAAGCTGGAGAACGAACTCTTGGATTAATCTGGTACCCGAAAGAAGATACGTTGGGATTCGATACGTCCTTCAAACGAATTCCTGAAAACATAATAAATGGCCTGAAACGTCCTACGAAAAGGGAAATGTTACGATTAATAATGTCTATTTTTGACGTCTACGGATTCCTGTCACCATTCACGATTAAAGCTAAAATACTATTACAACAAATGTGGAAGATTAATTTATGCTGGGATGACGAAATACCAGACAGCGTAAATCACAAATAGTTAAATTGGCTAAAACTACTAAAAAATGTTGGCCGTATTCGATTACCTCGTTATCATGCGAGCGTACCGAAGAGCGAGACAGAGATAGTCGCACCGAATGCACCGGATAGCGAGTCGTCAGCGCACGCGCAGCGGCAGCCTGTTATTACAAATGAATCACGCGCGCTTGCCTCCATTATGTAACGTTGTGGCTTCACACCTGAACTTAGTCGAGTACTATGTTACTAAGTGGTTGAGCACAACACTAAATTACATGCCCAACACTATTTGACAGACTACTCATTCATTTCATCTGCAACCAGCCATACTAGCGGTTCGTTATGTAGAACCCCTAGATTTACCATGTGCCCCGAGTCTAGGGTGAGTTCACCATTATTATTATAGCTAATATTCTGTACTGTGTGCTCCTTGTGCCATCTGCAATGGTTATGCTCTCTAAGCATGGCTTGTCACAACATAACCTAAAATCACCTGTCATTCTGCCACGCTGTGATTGCACTCTATCTCTGCCTGTAAGCCGCTGCGATGTATTATGCTTACCTATCCTGCTTCCCATACCGTTCTTGGTCGCTAAGGAGGGTAGCACATCGCACGCGGCTTGCTGCTAACTGCACTGCATCTGACATGCGCTCCCTAACGCGCTTTCAGGGTTCTACATCCCGGCTTCTACACGGCGATTCTACATCCCGGGTTCTACATCCCGGCTTCTACGTACCGGCGCATCTACACCTCGGCTTCTACATCCCGGGTTCTACGTATCGGCTTCTACACGGCGATTCTACATCCCGGCTTCTGCACGGCTTCTACATCCCGGCTTCTACACCACGGCTACTACGTCCCGGCTCTTACGCCCGGCTAAGGACAGGACGCGTTGGCATACTGCCAATGCCCGCTACCGAGTCCTTGCCGAGGCCTGGCCTACCTGCGGCCTGCCGCCGCGAGCTACCTGCGGCCTAACGCCGAGTACCACCTGCAGGCCTGTGCTGACAGGCCTCGTCTGCCACGTGTCTCCGACGTGTGCTACCCTACCGTTCCAGCTGAGCCTGCGCTGGCAGGCCGCTTCCTACTACAACGGATGACCAAGGACGGTACCCTTCTACCTACCTAAGTGTGTGAGTGCTCGGAAAGATCTGTGACCTTACCCGCGACCTAGCTGTGGATCTACTACTAATATATGTATCAAACTTCCCAGCTGGTTTCATTCCTCCCTCTACCCTACCTACCTACCTATCTATCCGTTAACGGCCTGCGCAGCCTACCTGCAAAGCCCTAGCCGTTACAATTACGAGATTAAGTTATACAAACCTACAGCTACATATATTCAGCGACAGCTCAACTTACGCTATGGCCGCCGTGGCATTCTGGCGCTGGCAAGATAATGACGCTCAAACTAAATTAGCGTTCATTTCGAGTAAGTGCAGAGTAGCACCACTGAAACATACGTCTGTACCACGATTAGAACTGCAGGCGGCGCTCCTTGCTGCTCGGCTTGCAGATACTATAACAAAAGAACACAGAAATATGTTACCACAAGAAAGGTATTTCTGGTGCGACTCGTCAACGGTTCTTTACTGGATTAGGAACAATGCGCGAGATTATAAAGCGTTTGTGGCGCACCGTCTTGGCGAAATTGACGAGTTGACTCAGATAAAGGAATGGCATTTTATACCTACTAAAATGAATATAGCCGATATCGCTACGAGAGATACCTGTGAAATAGATATGCTACAAAATGAATGGTTATATGGCCCCGAGTTTTTGTACAAGGGAAAAGAGACATGGCCAGCGGATGTACAACCGGAAGTCAGCACCGATGTTCTGGAACGGGTTTCTCTCGTCGTCACTGAGAAGTACTCACCTGCTGTACTGGAACCTGAGAGATTTTCATCTTGGCTACGCCTCCTGAAAAGTACTTGTAAGGTATTATTATTTATTGATAAATGCAAAAAACTTACCAGTGCAATCGATGGTGATATGATGATGAGAGCTGAGCGTCTGTTGATCATGTACTCCCAGAGGCAGACATTCGCCGAGGACCTGGAACACCTGAAACAGAAAAAACCATTAGATCGGAAAAGTAAGCTACTTACCTTAACTCCTGTGATTGATGAGTACGGAGTTTTACGCGTTGGAAGTCGCATCGACCAGGCACCTGGAATACCACCTGAAACCAAATATCCAGTAATACTTGACGGCCGCAACTATGTAGCTCAGTTGATAGTCAAGCACCACCACGTGAAGGCTGCCCACGGCAACCAGGAAGTTCTCGTCAATAATCTGAAACAACATTATTGGATTATACGTTTGAGACCTACAATTAAACATGTGACCTCAAAATGCATGTTCTGTAGAATAAGAAAAGCACAGCCGCAACCACCCAGGATGGGGAACTTACCCGAGGCAAGAATGGCATATAATCAACGCTCGTTCACGTTCTGTGGAGTGGATCTTTTTGGGCCCATGGAGGTGACAGTACAGTACAGGCGACGAGAGAAAAGATATGGCGTTCTATTCACTTGCCTAACTGTTAGAGCCATACATATTGAAGTTGTAACGAAACTCACCTCTGATGCATTTATTATGGCTTTACGTCGCATGGCCGCGAGGAGAGGGTGGCCGCAACATATGTACTCGGATAACGGGACTAACCTGAGAGGAGGTCTGAATGAAATAAGAAAGTCGATAAGCGAACTAGATGAAGAGACGCTAAAAGGAGAAGCTGCTAACTATGGCACTACATGGACTTTCTCTCCGCCTGCCAGCCCACATTGGGGTGGGGCATGGGAACGACTGATACGTTGTGTAAAAAATTCTCTGAAGGTTGTTTTGAAGGAACGAGCACCCCGCGATGAGGTTCTAAATACCCTGCTGGCGGAGGTGGAACATAATTATGGTCAACAGCCGTAAGTCGTTTTATTTTGTTGCAGTAGTTGTAGGAAGGTAATTGGTTTAGGTATGAATTTGTGTTTAGATATTCCATGAAGTTTTTAGGTAAGTGTATTTTAGAGTGATAGCTGTCTTAGTGTTTTATTTTATTGGCCACAGTAGTTATATTGTAGTTTTATTATTTGTAAGCTAGTAGATTAGTCATTTAGATTGTAATAAGTAATGTTCTATAGTTAATTTGAATGATAAGTGTAGGTAAGTTTGTAGGTTAAGTTTAGTTTAATGTAAGTTTTTAGCAAAGTTTAAGTTAGGTTTGGTCATTATTTTAGTAATTAGAGTATGTTTATAGTAGATATTATTAGTTTTAGGTATGTATAGGAATGACAGCTATCAATACCTTGTGTAGTAATCACAATTTAATTATTTAGAAAAAATGCATTTCACCGCTGCCAGCACTGAGTAAGTTTTTAGATTTAGATGAGCAGTAGAAATGATTACACATCAGGTGAGTTCCCATTATGTACACATTTAGTATTGGATACACAAGTAGTTGTCACATTCAGTTAGTACAATCCAAAGTAGAACTCAAAACTATGCCGCTACGATGATTAGCGAGGAATGTGTGCGAGGGCTCAGTTAGATCAGCGTTAGGTTTGGTAGGATTAGAGTTGGGCGGCACTGTAACGGCTAGGGCTTTGCAGGTAGGCTGCGCAGGCCGTTAACGGATAGGTAGGTAGGTAGGTAGTGTAGAGAGAGGAGTGAAACCAGCTGGGTAGTTTAATACATATATTAAGTAATATAGTAGTTCATTAATATTAGTAAAAAATTCTATTAAATCAAAAGAACGGAAAGACGTCATTGGACTGTCTGTTGAACACACCATTGAATTGTCCTGTGTTGAGCTTGATAAGCATGTTATAGTATGCGTATATAGACCTCCAAGCTACCAGAATCTACCTATATTTGATTCTGTAATGGAAGAGGTGCTAAAGAAACTTAGTGCTAATAGTAAGTCAATAATCATATGTGGTGATTTTAACATTAATTTATTAGAAAATAACTCGAATACTGTCCGATTATTAAGTCTTTTTAGGTCATTTGATTTGTCAAATGTTTTTATTGAACCAACCCGAGTGACAGCTTCTTCTGCCACTTGTATAGATAATATTTTTTGTAATTGTGATTACTTACATAAAGAAATTGTAAATAAATTGCCATCTGATCACAGTGGACAAACAATAACTTTTTGCGCCTACATACCTTTACAAAAAATTCAAATAAGTTTTAGGCCAATTACATGTAAAAACTTAGAAAAATTAAATAATTCGTTGGCCAGTAAATTATGTGTTCAGAGTTTTAATAATGTATGTGACCCAAATGACTTCTACGCCGATTTCTTTTCACTAATAAACAAACACTTTAATGAAACTTTTCCACTAAAGACTAAAACTATTTACACAAAGTTCTTATTTAGTGATTGGGCTACTCCAGGTATTCGTAAAAGCAGGGAAAATCTTTTTGAACTTTATGGCCTAAAGCAACATATGAATAATACAACCTTTCATCAGTATGTTGCAAAATATTCTAAAACTTTTAAAAATGTGTGCAAATTAGCTAAAGCTCTTTACATTAGCAATAAAATAAAATCAGCTGATGACAAAATAAAAACTACCTGGCAAATAATAAATAATGAAACAGGTAGGAAAAAACAGCGTAGTACTGAATTTAATTTAGAGACTGCACATGGCCCAATCAACTCAAATGTAGAAATAGCTCAGGAATTTGAAAACTTTTTTGGAAATATTCCAGTTAAAACTACTGAAGCTCTAAATTCCTCACCCGCGCTTTCTGCTGCCTTACTTAGAAAGAATGTAAAGGCATGCCCTTTGGAGTTTAGGTTTCAGCATACAAACCCCCAAGCGGTTATAAAAGCTTTTAAAGATCTTAAAATTAAATCAACAGAAGATCTATGGGGAATGTCTGTAAAAGTCTGTAGATCTATCATCGAAACCATTGCGCCCTATTTAGCTTTCATATTTAACAACAGTGTAGACCAAGGAGTCTTTCCGGATCTCATGCAACACAGTAAAGTAGTTCCTTTGTTCAAATCCGGTGATAGTAAGGAACCCTACAATTATAGGCCTGTGTCAATTCTGCCAGTTCTCAGTAAGGTGTTTGAAAAGTTGATGCTCAATCAAATGTTACGTCACTTTAATAAAAATTCCATCTTTCATGAACATCAGTACGGTTTCACCAAAGGGCGTTGTAGCACTGACGCCGGTGTCACCCTCATAAAGAACATTTTTAACGCCTGGGAGGAAGCACAAGATGCCATTGGAATCTTTTGCGACCTCTCGAAGGCGTTCGATTGCGTCGACCATGATACACTTCTGTTGAAACTAGAGCACTATGGGGTTAGGAATACAGCTCTTGATTTACTAAGATCATATCTGAAAGAAAGAAAAGTTAAAGTTCAAGTAAACGGCGTAAACTCATTGGGGTCTGAAATGGCAATGGGCGTTCCTCAAGGCTCGATATTAGGTCCATTCCTCTTTTTAGTTTATATTAATGATTTACCCCAATTACTTCTAAATCAACCGAAGATGGTGTTATTTGCAGATGACACATCATTGATTTTTAAAATAAATCGACGTTCACAAAATTTTGACGACGTGAATAGCTCTATTCTTCAGGTACAAGATTGGTTTACGGTAAATAATTTGGTACTAAATGAAAAAAAAACCAAATGTATTCGATTTAAATTACCTAATGTTAGAAGTAGCGAATGTGACATCATATTGAATGGAGAAAAACTGGAGTTTATTAATCAAACAGTTTTCTTGGGAATCACGCTAGACGAGAAATTACAATGGGGACCTCATATAAAATCTCTTGCGGGGCGGTTAAGCTCGGCCGCTTATGCTGTTAGAAAGATAAGACAGTTAACAGATGTAGAAACCGCGCGTTTGGTCTATTTCAGTTACTTCCACAGCATTATGTCGTATGGCATTTTACTGTGGGGTCGGGCTGCTGATATTGAATCCATTTTTATTTTGCAAAAAAGAGCTGTCAGAGCCATTTATAATCTATGTCACCGCGAATCTATCAGGGAACTATTTAAAAAGATTAATATCATGACGGTACCTTGCCAATTCATTTATGAGAATATTATGTATGTAAGAAAAAATTTAAATCTTTTTAATAAAATAAGTGATAGACATAATTTTAATACTAGAAATAAAGATAAAATAGATCAACCATTTTTCAGATTAGCTAAAGTACAAACATCTTTTATGGGGTACTGCGTTAAATGCTATAACAAAATACCTTGTGATATATTGCAATTAAATGAAAGAAAATTTAAAACTCATATAAAAAGTACACTTTGTAAACAAGCTTATTACAAATTAGAGGATTATATCCAAGATAAGAATGCTTGGAAACATGCTGGTCTTGCTCCATAGGACGATTTAGTGTCTGGACAAAATCAAACTGATAGCTAATTTTTTTTTTTTTATTTTTTTTTTTATTATTTGTATGTACTACTTGTAACAATGTTAGGACTATTGTAATATCGTATACTTTTACAATCTTTGTGAATATGTGAGCACCATGTATCTGGTAATTAATTTATTAATTATTGCTCCATTTATAATTCTTTTTACCTTTTGTGGTACAGTAATCTTATTATAGATGCATCGTCTTCACATATAATTATATAATTAATGTATACAAAATATTGTAAAACATTTTTAAAAGTGTAACGGTGGAGTTTCTTGCCCATTCTTCTCCATACGAAAACTACCTTTTGGAAGGGGCAACTAGTATCAATTCTATTTCTTTGTTTGACGTTCAAAAGTGCCATATTATGTGCCTATTTGAAATAAATTATTTGACTTTGACTTTGACTTTGAAAGTAAGTATTTAACGGCTGGTGAATGCCTTGATTTAAGAATATGGACGATTAATACTTATTATCATGTGAACGGATTTGAGCGGTGAAAATTACAAAATAAATGACAAATAATACATTGATGAATATTGGTTACTTATACTCTTGATCCTGTTTTAAATAATAAATTTATTTACTGCTGCCTAGTCACTGGTCTGAAAGAAGCATTACATTGTGACATTGACCTAGTTAGTTATCGTTGCTGATAATTTGATGTTGATGACTTCATGCTTTATATCGGTCTTTGTTATTTGATTGGTAGCCCTGTCCACCTACACGGACTGAGAGATATACCTACCCACTTAATTTCTTTTAGCTTTCTTGCCTACACTATTTGATCTTGCGCTAAGCTTTCAAATGTAAGTTTCAGATACACATTCGTATTGGATACAACCGAGGGGAAGGGTTGTTATTATGGATAAGGATAAAGAGCCCAGGTTTGAGGGCAGGAGTGAGCCCAGGATTGAGGGCAGGAGTGAGCCCAGGATTGAGGGCAGGAATGAGCCCAAGTTTGAGGGCAGGAGTGAGCCTAGGTTTGAGGGCGGAAGTGAGCCCAGGTTTGAGGGCATATCAACACCTAGGTTAGAAGGTCATGGACTGCCCAGGTTAGAGGGCAAAGGAACAAATATTTACAGCCGGGACAAGGAACAGGTTATTACCGGGACAGCGGCAAGGATAGAAGACCGGACGTTGCATTCGTCCAGAAACCGGAAAAGGCGAAATATTATCATGGAAACGGACAGTTCATCGCGTGGTGATACAAGCCGCGAGAGGACAAGGAAATATAGAAGGAGGTCACGAGTGAGGAGAGGCGGCTCCAGGCGGACGGAGCATAGCAGCGACAGCTCGGATAACCGTGAGTCAACCCGAGCTTATAAATGTAGACGGAATAGGAATAGGGAATCTGAAACAAATGTATTATTAGATAAATTTTTGTCAATCTTAAGTAACGTCAAGAGTTCGGAGAAGCCCAAGCTGTCCTTTAATAGTAATGTTTTGCCAAATTTTGACCCCCTAAGTAAAGAGCAAACTATGTTAGTATTGCTCACTAAAGTAGAAGAATGTGCGGAAATATACGATTGGTCTGAAAAGGAAATAATTCACTACCCTCTTCTCAAACTTTCGGGAGTAGCAAAAACTTGGTACCAAGGTTTACCTTCTCTCCTTTATACTTGGGGTGAATGGAACAAAAAACTGATTGAATCATTCCCTTGTCGCGAGGACTACGCCGAATTCTTGACGGAAATGTTGGCTAAACGTGTCAAATACGGCGAATCATTGGAGCACTATTATTACGTGAAATTGAATCTATTAAATAGATGCAAGATTTACGGTAAACAAGCAGTAGATTGTGTCTTATACGGAGTAGATGACCGTGCTATTAGAGTTGGTGCGCAAGCAGCTCAATTTAGTGAACCAGAACAAATTTTGAAATATTTTCGAACGGTAAAAGTAGGCCAAAATAGAGAAGCGTATGAAGCTAATGTTAGAAATAGGAAAGACCGTAATGCCGCTACTAATACAATGTCTCGGGCTCAAAATCCGAAATCTAGTACGCTGAGTTCTAACATCCAGTGTTTTAATTGTAGTGAACTGGGTCACCCCAGTTTTAGATGCAATAAAACCTCTGTTAAATGTCCCTTATGTGACAAATTAGGTCATCAAGCTTCGTTTTGTTTTAAAAATAAGAATAAAACTGAATCCCCTAAAAACGAAACTCAATCGAAAGATAAGATTGAAAAGCAGGTATCAGAGTTGACAATTGATAGGTCTATTGATAAATACATTTTAGACATTAAAATTAATGGTAAAACAGTAAAATGCCACATAGATTTAGGAAGCCAGTGTACGCTTGTTACAATAAGCAAAGCTAAAGAACTTGCCATGAATATTAAATGCCCGCCTAATCTACCTGTATTGAGAGATATAGGTTCAAATCTGACTATTCCATTGGGTGTAATAACTGCCGATGTCGAAGTCCAGGGCATTAGAAAAGTTATAGACATTTATGTAGTTGAAGATCACGTATTGAGCCACCCTGCTCTCTTGGGGCACTCATTTACTGAAATGTCCGATCTTATAATTACTAAAAACCCAACTAAATTAATATTTAAAAAAATAGATCCTACAAAAATACATCTGTTATGTGATGATGGTGTTTCTATTCCACCGTCTTCATTATGTGTAATACCGGTAAAATCTGAGCCATCTTTTAGTGGTGAAGTTTACGTGCGGGCGTCTCTTAGGGAGTTGAATGGAAAACACTATTATCTTTTATCGGGTGCATATAACATTAAGGAAGGAAACGGTACGATACTTATATATAACGTGTCTGGAAGCGAAATAACCATCTCTAAAAATTCTTTGCTGACCCGTTCTATTAAAAGTGAATGTTTAGACCCTTCACAAGTTCTTGATTGCTGTGAAATGTCTTTCGATTCTGGCAATTCCAATGAACTAATTAAGTGCGGGGAAAAACTCAATGACGAGGAACGTTTACGGTTACAACAGCTACTAAATAAATATCAAGGAGGAGCTCGTGGCTAAGTAATAACAGCCGTTCGGGTCGATCCATCAGGTTAAGCTACGCTTGCCGGGGTTGGTCCGTGGATGGGTCACCATTTTCACATATCGAGACTCCTCCGTGCCTCGGAAAGCACGTTAAGCCGTTGGTCCCGGCTGTCATTTGTGGATCTTTGACAGTCGTTACGAGTCGTCAGAAGCACGAAAGTCTGACAACCAGTCTGACCAAGGGGTATCGTATTACCCAGTTACTGGGTTGTGGAGGTCAGATAGGCAGTCGCTCCATGTAAAATACTGATATTCAGCTGCATCCGGTTAGACTGGAAGCCGACCCCAACATAGTTGGGAAAAGGCTACGCAGATGATGACTAAATAAATATCAAGACTGTTTTTCTAAAGGCCTAAAAGATCTCGGATTTACTACAATAACAGAAATGGTTATTGAACTGGAAGACGCCGAACCGATCATTTATAGACCGTATCGTTTGTCTCATGCTGAAAGATCATTAGTAAACGATATGGTTCAAGAGATGATAGATAGTGGCATTGTGAGGGAGTCTTCTTCGCCTTATGCTAGCCCCATAGTTTTAGTCCAGAAAAAGACGGGGGAAAAACGGTTATGCGTCGATTATCGAGCGCTTCATAGGAAAACAAAAAAGGATCATTATCCCCTCCCACGTGTCGAGGACCAATTCGACCAACTGGCAGGCAACCAACTATTCACGTCTCTTGATTTAGCTTCAGGCTATTACCAAATACCAATTAGTAAGGAGTCCTGTCATAAAACAGCCTTTGTTACCCCAGACGAGCAATTTGAGTATAACCCATGCTGTTTGGTCTTGTTAATGCGCCCTTTGTCTTCCAAAGGACGATTAATAAAATTCTTCATGACGCTAAAATCAAATACGCAATAGTCTACATGGATGATATTCTTATCTCATGTAGAGATGTCTCCGAGGGTTTGAATAGATTAGAGGAAGTTTTACAACTCTTAAAGCAAGGAGGCTTAACACTCAGGCTCGGTAAATGTAACTGTTTCCTAGACACTATTGATTTTTTAGGGTTCGAAGTAAACTCGTCGGGTATTCGTCCGGGTGGTAGGAAAACCGAGGCTATCTCTAAATTTTCAACACCCAAAAACATACACGAATTAAGACAATTTCTGGGGTTATCCGGTTTCTTTAGGCGGTTTATTAAAGATTATGCTTTAATAACTTCCTCGTTGACGAACCTATTAAAAAAGGATGTTGTTTGGGCCTGGGGTAGTAATCAAGAAGAAAGATGGGCTTGCAGGTATACTGCTACAGAGCGACTCTTTAGGCGCATTTCATCCAGTTTCATACTTTAGCCGTAAAACTTTTCCCGAAGAACGCAAGTTGCACTCGTATGAGCTTGAAACCCTGGCAGTAGTAGCATCTTTGAGTAGGTTCAGGGTATATTTGCTGGGGATACCATTCACAATTTATAGTGACTGTAGCGCTTTAAGATCTACATTCGTAAAACGCGATCTGATTCCGCGAGTTGCACGTTGGTGGGTCCAAATACAAGAGTTTGATTGTACTATTGAATACCGACCCGGCTCCCGAATGACGCATGTTGATGCGCTGAGCCGTGGACCGGTTGCGGCTCTTGAAGCCGAAACACACGTATTAGACATCCTAACTATTGAAAGTTCCGATCAGGACTGGATCGCCACCGTGCAAGACGCAGATGATGAGGTACAGAGAATTAAAAATATATTAGAGGATAAAACTGCGGATTTGGTCAAGGATATTCACAAAAATTACAAAATGAAGAATGGTCGTATATATCGTATGGTAGGAGACGAGATTAGGTGGTTGGTTCCAAAGGGTGTACGTTGGCAGATATTGAAACGTAAGCATGACGACATAGGACATTACGGGTTCGATAAAACTTTACAGCGTATACAACAGCATTATTGGTTTCCAAAATGCGTCGTTTTGTCAAAAAATACGTGCAGTCTTGTTTAGAATGTGCCCATCATAAGACTCCTGGTGGCAAACGAGAGGGCGTACTACACCCGATTGAAAAGGTCAGTGTCCCTTTCCATACGGTACACGTTGACCACTTAGGTCCTTTTATCAAGAGCAAAAGGGGTAAATGTTATTTACTGGTCTTGGTGGATAGTTTCACGAAATTTATAAATATAAATGCTGTCAAAAACACTAAGTCTCTCACTAGTATACGCGTAATAAAAGAACACATATAAAGGATCTAGTTTTACTAGCAAAACGTTTAATGAATTGACAACACTATACGGAATAAAACACATTATTAACGCCGTAGCAACATCCAGAGCAAACGGGCAAGTTGAACGGTTTAATAGGACTATCTTAGATGCTCTTTCGACGTGTACACATAACAAAGATGACAAATCCTGGGATGACTATATCTATGACATTCAAGTAGGTATCAATACCACAGTACATAAGACTACAAAGAAAAGCCCTTCTGAATTATTATTTGGGTTTAATATAACTAGTAGGTCAGAAGGTATTTTGAACCCCGTTATATCCGATACCACTAATTTGATTGACCCGGAAGATTTGAATAGCATAAGAGATAAGGCAAGTTGCAGTATAAAGACACAGCAATTAAAAGACGTAGAAAGGTTAAATAGACATAGGAAAACGGCCAAAACTTATAAGGTAGGAGACCTAGTCCCCGTTGAGAGGCAAGTTCCTCATGATGGCCAATCCCAAAAGTTAGTGGTTAAATTCCGTGTAACGAAAGTGCTTCCCAATGAAAGATATATTATTGAGGACACCCCTATGACGCGCAAACACGGCCGTCGATATGAAGCCGTGGTAGCTATAGATAAAATCCAACCTTGGCTAACATTTAGTAGAAACTTAGAAAGCAGTGATGATGAGGATACTGATATTATTACTGGTACGGACCGGAATGAAGTAGAGAATTAAATTAAATTATTTGTATTGTATAACAATATTGATTTCTTAGGAATATGAATTGAGTTTAAGTATAAGGAACAGTAAGTAAAATTGAGCATTTATTTCAAATGTAATCATAAAATATTGAATAAGGATTATTAATTATTGTTATTGGTAATGAACTGAAATTTAATTTGCTATTACTTTTGGTTGTTGATAAGATGGCAATGGATTGTATAATATTTTTCTCTTTTTTTTTGTTTCTCTCTCTACAATATAAGTATATAGATTCACAAAAACAAATCTACTTTGAGGTAAACAGAATCATTCCGGAAAGACCCAAAAAAGTTACATACGACGCCATTAATTACGACAACCTATATAAAACTATAAACAATAATATTTTATCTGATATACACAATGAGTTTACAACGCTGGAAACTTACCTAAACCATGCTATTTCTAAAAATAAAATAAAAAAGACCAAAATATTAAATCTGCCACAACAAGATTGGATCAACAAACAACTGATTACATCTATAAACATAAGGAATATTCTCTGGCATAAATTAAAACTTTCATCACCTGAAGACACAAACCTAGCAGAAGAGTTCCTGCAGCAGAAGAATATTGTACATCAAGAAATTCAATCAACAAAGAATCAATACTATTACAAAGCTTTCAAAGATTGTGAAAAAAACCCTCTTAAAATGTGGCAACTTATAAATAGTCTGTCCAATAACAAAATAAAACATAGTCCTTCCCTTATAAAATTAAACACACCATCAGGTCAAATAACAGACACTAAGGAAATCAGTGAGTGCTTCAATTTATTTTTCTCTAATATAGGTGCAGAGCTTGCTAATAAAATTCCAAAATCGTATCATAACAATCAAGCTTTACAAGTATCAGTTAACAAAAACGATAGTGCCCCCAACTTAACACAATTTAAACCTGCTACTATTGCCGAGGTACTTAAAACAATTGATAATTTAGATACAAACACAAGCGCTGGTATCGACGGAATAAATACAAAAATTATAAAATGTATTAAGGATCAAATTGCAGAAAATTTAACTGGGTGTATTAATAGGTGTTTAATAGAAGGAAAGTTTCCTGAATCCTTGAAAATTGCAAAAGTCAGTCCTATTTTCAAGTCAGGCAACAAAACGGATCCAGGTAATTACCGACCAATATCTGTATTACCAATACTGTCAAAGGTGTTTGAAAAAATATTACACAGCCGACTTAGTGAATTTCTTGAATCAACAAAATTCCTATATGAAAAACAATATGGGTTTCGACCAAAGTCAAACACTGTCACGGCTGCAACTGACCTAGTAACAAAAATTAAATGCAATATTGATAATAAGAAAATTACATTAGGAGTGTTTGTAGATTTAAAAAAAGCATTTGACACTGTTAGCCACGATATACTTCTGTTGAAGCTAAATCACCTCGGTGTCAAAGGTTCGGCTTATAAAATGTTTAAATCGTACCTCACTAACAGATATCAAATTGTGAAAATCGGTGAAACCCAAAGTGAACCTCAATTGATTACCTACGGCGTTCCTCAGGGCTCAATCCTTGGTCCATTATTGTTCCTGATCTACATAAATAACATCCATGAAATCGGTCTAAAAGGGGATATTGCACTGTACGCTGACGACACAAGTCTGTTTTACTCAGGTGCCTCAATTAGCTCAATCATAGAACAAGCTCAACATGATCTACACCTCTTACACACGTGGCTTAAATCAAACTTACTCACAATAAACATAGCTAAAACAAATTATATTATATTCACAACTAAAAACAAGAAGATTAATCAGCATAATTACTTGCATATCGATGGTCAAGTACTGCATAGAGTGCATCAAGAAAAATATCTTGGTCTTATACTTGACGATCAATTAACGTGGAAACCACATATAGCATACATTAAGAATAAGCTCACATCACTAACAGGTGATTGCGTGGTATAGTGCGATGTCTGCCCAGTCAGGTACGCTACAGTATATATAACTCCATGGTTAAGTCACACATAGACTATTTGATTGAGGTCTGGGGAACTGCTGCTAAAACAAACCTAAAAGTACTACAAGTTGCTCAAAATAAAATAATTAAAACACTATTTAGATACGACTACTTAACACCTACTGAAAAAAATTACAAAGAAACAAAACTTATGAACCTCTTTCAAATATATAAGTATAACGCCTGTATACTTGTCAGGAAAATACTAACTAGAGACATACACTCGCAGATAATATTTACAAAGAGGGTAGAAACTTACAAAATTTTGACAAGGCAGGCTAATGATATCTGCTTAACCCAACCTAGGACTAAATATGGAAAGAGGAATATCATGTACGAAGGGGCCAACTTTTATAACAAACTGCCTAAGGACATAAAAGAAATCAAATCGTTTAACATTTACAAAAAAAACTTTAAAGAACTATATATTAAGAGATAATACTTACATATAATAAAATATATAAATAGATATAATATAAAAATAATGTATATCTATAAATAATAATAATAACTATATTTAAAGAACTATATATATATTTAAAAGAAAACTTTAAAGAAATATATACTAAAAAATAATACCAGGCTTACAGAATAACTTAACAAAATGTCGAATGAACCTTTTAAGTGCTTAAGAAAAACACACTCGAAACAACAACAAATATAATCTAGTTCTATATTCAAGTACAAGTATATATATAACTTAACTTAACTATACATTCATCCATTTTTAAGTTAGGTAAATAGAAAAATAAATAAAATATCACTTTATTTCTTCGTTTCTTGTTTTTCTTCGGCACTGTGGTATAGGCCTTAGTAAACACGCTACAACCGTTGAAATGCACCCTACCCGCATTGGTTGACATTCTACTGTTCCCTGCTTACAACTACCTGCTTCTGATTTGTTTTTATTTGGCAAAACTATTAATAGGTTTTTAGGGTGTTATTCTATTGTTATAATGTTTTAAGTTTAGTTTTAGGATACGTACCTACTTAGGGTACTAAGTGTAGTAATACTTTACTTTATTTTAAGCTACGTTTAATGGCACATTAATTGTTTAAGCATAACTATGTTTTCTCTATAAGTGAATTGTAATTCTTTTGAGAAATAAACATCTTTAACCGTAGATTGTAAGCGCGAGGACGCACTTTGAACAGGATGACCGAGCTGTTAGCTTGTACCTGGTAACTCTACTTAATTAATCGACTAATACTATTATGTCACTAAATCGATTATTCGTTCACCATCACATTCACTGTCATTCACTCTCGGAGACAACTGACAGCCGGCTTTCTGGTTCAAGACACCGAGCAGTGAAGACGTGTAAACTATAAGGCCTATCAAATTGGTGTACCTAATTTAAAATCTTAGCGCGTAAGTACAGGAATTATTATTTTGGTGATCTGAGTGTTTTTACAAATAATATTGTGGAAAAGGAAATAAATATGTTTGAGTTTAAATAGCTTGTTTAGTTTTCTATTGCGAATCCCTGTATTTCTGAACCGTAGCTTACAGTAGTAGCCGGGGTGTAGAATCCCTAGACTCGGGGCACATGGTAAATCTAGGGGTTCTACATATTGAACCGCTATGGCTGGTTGCAGATGAAATCAATGAGTAATGTCTCAACTAGTGTTGGGCATGTAATTAAGTGTTGTGCTCAACCACTTAGTAACATAGTAACTACTCGACTAAGTTCAGGTGTGAAGCCACAACGTTACAACACTATGTCACTATTTTTTCTTCGTCTCCTTTTTAATACACTTTCGAAATGTCCACCGCCTTGCTCGATGCAAATTTAGTTTATTTAGAAAGAAAGAAAGAAGAAATTAGTGCGCACATTCGCCCCTCTATCTATGGCCGTGTTAGGACGAAAGGTACCGCAGTCCCTCAGACGCTGAGTTGCACTTAACATTGTCCTGGCGCTCAATCTGGTACCATATCTTGAGTTGAACTCTCGACACGCTAACTCGACATTATCGTAGCAACGAGTCAGTGTCCTCACCATCTCCATGTACTGAATATTGGTGTACTGGAATGCCATCGCGCACGTAAACAAATGACATTCGGGAACACTTGTCGCTCGCTGCCGGCGAATAACTACCCTTGTGAGCGGGCGCACCGCGGGTAGTGACGGCGCTTGCGGTGGCATATAAAACGTCAAAGGGGTAAGTCGGCAAATTAATGCATCGCCCTCTTTCACATTAATCTTCCATTTACAAAAAACAAACCACAAAATTCTTAATATTTTGTCATTTCTTAGAATGTGAAAGACCACATTCGGTCGTGCATTTAAAAAAGCTTTATTACTTTGGGATTAGGTCTAAATTTAGTTAAATTAACTTTTTTTTTAATACAACTAGCTCAAACGTTATAAAAAGCAATGTTTATGTGTGTGTAAAGAAAGCTATGACCGAACAACAAATTAGGTTTTGCATTTAAATTAGACATATTGCTTTGTAATAAGGATTAAGTTTCCTTAAATTAGGTATTTTATTTACCGCGCACTACACATAGGATAGCTATGAGCGTATTACAAATTTGGTTATGCATTTAAATAGGCTTTATTCCTTTGAGATAAGGCTTAAATTTCCTTAAATAAAATATCTTATTACCTTGTTAAGACGCGGTGGTTCTAATTTCAGTTAAAGAAAAGATTTTTTCATGAAAAATTAACACATAAAAATAATGATGTAAATCGATTCAGAAGCCAATTCTGAGCCAACTACTTTCAGGTCTTGCGCTTATTCTGTTACACGTTGTATATTATATTAGTAATTATCGGTGGCAGGTATATGCGGAATAGGCTCGATGTGGCTTCGCTGTCTCCACTCCATCTGAATGGAGTTCAGATTGTGTACGCAAACACGGTTAAAAACCTTGGGGTGACCATGGACTCCTACTTGTCGTGGACTGCTCATGTTGCTCAAGTCAGTCGCAATGTGCACTTCACGTTCCATTCGTTGAAATGCCTCCAGTGCTTCTTTCCTTTGAACACCAAAATCTCCCTTGCCCAAACTCTCATTCAGCCCATTATAGATTACGCCGACGCCTGTTATTTGAATGCCACCGAGGAGCTTTTAAATAAACTTGAGCGTTTGCAAAATATCTGCATTCGTTTTGTTTTTAACCTTAAAAAGTATGATCACGTTTCTTACTATCGCAACCTACTCAAGTGGCTCCCTATTCGACTTCGCAGGAACTCTCGGATATTGTGTCTACTTTTTAACCTCCTTCACAATTATAAAACTCCGTCCTATCTGCGGGAGCGTTTTTCCTACGCACGTCCTTCTGATGCGCCTTGCAGGTCGCATCTTAGAAATCTCATTAAGTCCCCTCCCCATTCCACTGACTTCTACTCCTACTCCTTCACTGTGCATGCGGTGCGGTTATGGAGTTCCCTTCCGCCTTACATTAGGGACTGCCAAACTGTTGCAGTGTTTAAAAGAAGAGTGAAAGAACACTATCTTTCCACTTCGTCATAGTTGTGTATGTATTTATTTCGATATATATTTATGAAGTAGGTAGTTATGTATATTATGTATGTAGTATTTATGTCTGTATGTAAGTGTATGATCATATTATTTGTTCTAGTTTATTAAGTGAATTGTTTTGATTTTATGTATTTTACTTTCTCTTGAATTTTACACACGGTGTCTACATCTCTTATCTACTTTCCTATCGCAGGTGCGCTGGAAGAGATTTCTTTAGAAATAAGCATCACCTTTGTACGTTTTTTTCTGTTCTTTTCTTCTTGTCTGTTTATTATGTGTGTAAATAAATAGTTAAATAAATAAATAAATATAATTATATTAAAATTTTATGCATTGTGATTGTAATGAATTTTATTATTTATTTGAATATTATATTAAATTAGATTGGTTAATTATTTGAATTGGTATACTTATATTTTTATCAAAGAACTATACTTGTCAAACCGAAGTGTGCTGCAGTTGATTAATTAAGTTTTTAATTGTAAATTACAGAAGCGAGATGGCGTTCCTAAGTTTATGGGATGAATGCGGTCGCGAAACACATTCACCAAAATAGCCGGACTCACAGAAGAGCGAGTTCCCAGCAGCCCACACCCTAGGATAGGAGAACCCAAGCCAAGCCTACATGCCATGACCCCTTAGGTACAATGAGCCAATACCAGTGTTTATGATAAGGTTTAAAGGGAATTTGTTCATGTAAGTATGAGTAACTTTTTTCTTTTAATTTGAATGATTGTACTGATTTCAGGCATCGCATTGGTGGTGGGAGACCACTTCAAGAGACTGTAGCTGCAAACCTGAGGCACCCCCCGTGTGCTGTGTGGTTCCGCACAATTGGCTCCGACAGTGGGCTGTGCAATTGGCTCCGACAGTGGACCGAAGACTATACTTAGATGGCTTATGTATAGAGTGATACGACTTCTTCGCAGGACAATAACACAAAAACAAACACACACACAGGCATTCTGGAAATATCGGGTTACACACACTGTTCTTAAAAGACAGACATTGGTTACATATTAACAAGTGCTTTGACACCAGGTGGGGTTCAGAGTCTGATGATGGAGCCGGAAGGTGGTCAAAGTCAAATAATTTATTTCAAATAGGCACAAAAAAGACACTTTTGAACGTCAAAACAAAGAAATAGAACTGATTCTAGTCGCCCCTTCCAAGAGGTAGTTCTCGTATGGAGAAGAATGGGCAAGAAACTCCACCGTTACTCTTTTAAAAATGTTTTACAATATTTGTTATACATGAATTATATGTGAAGACGATGCACCTTTATTAATATTACTGTATAACAAAAGGTAAAAAATATAAATGGAGCAATGATAAATAAATAAATTATCAGATACATGGTGCTCACATATTTACAAACATTGTAAAAGTATACGATATTACATTGTTACAAGTAGTACTAATAAGTCAGTGCGTGAGTTTAAGTAATAACAGAGTGTAAAAGTCTAGCACCATTGTGTTTGGGCTGTACCATTGTGTAGCGATGAGAGAAAAAAGTGGCAACACTGCCCGAGTGACATATCAAATTTTTGTTCCGTATTTTAAAATTAATTTTTAATTAGTAATTAAGTAAATTTAAGGTGTAATTTTATTGTAAACGTAATATAACTACATAAATACTGAAGACTATTGTTTTCCTGTAAATTTATTAAGTAAAACACAGTGTTTGGTTACATACCGGTAACCTAAAATCAACAGCTGACGCTCGAGCCACGGATTTAAACGGGGAGTATTGCTTTACTTTTATATTTTAATAGCACTCAATCATCACTTCACCCATGTTATACGTCTTCTTTAAGTCTAACATAAATAGTTCGACTGATTAACATTGCATTGGGTCTAAATCGCATCGTAGAAAATGAATCTTATCGAAGATTCTATTATTCTCATCTGATCTTTATTATAATTACGACAATAACAACGTTTATGATAATTATTTTTGCATTGTCGTTATATTTTAATATCAAATAATACTTGAAAATCTAGGAAATCTAGGTCAACCTACCCAAATAAGGAAAAGTAAAATCCTAAAGCAATAAAACATAAACATTTAACATTTTATTTTAATAATTATAGCTTTGATTATACCTTTTCAAGCCAATTAAGTACCAGCCTACCTTATTTCACCACTGAACCACTAACTTCTCCCTTTTTCCCTTTATTTTATTTTATTTGTCTGTCCTACTTGTTCTCACCGTTTCTTTATTCTAATTTCAGTAACTAATCCTGAAACCATGCATGTGATGACCCGTAAGGCTACTGCTCAGGATATGGAGCTTAAATTAAGAACGGATCCAAGAACTTGAAGCATCTAAACTCCAATGTAAACAGCTGTTACAAGAGAATGATGAAAGTGAGGAGGAAGTCAAGAAGATAGTTAACAAAAACTCAAGCCTTAAACGGGAACTAGTAGACCTACATCAGCAATATCTGGATGTTGTTGATGAACGGGATCAACTGAAGGTGGTCACGAATGGTTTCAGCAACTGTAGTAACTTGTATGAGGAGGCCTTAAGCAAAGTTAGGGATCTAAAAGATGAATTATTGCACGCTAATAGTCGTATAATTTAGTTGGAAAATCAAAAAGAATGTTCACAGGTTGATGAAACTAACCACTTATATAACGAATTATTAAATACTAATTGTAACCCTCATTCCATAATAACTATTGACCTTACTGAAGATTCCTTGCTGAAACAGAATCATAGTTATAAAGTTAGCCATAGAAAAATGAAAAAATATGTAAAATTGAATAGAATAATTAAAAAATGTAATAAAATTAGAAAACAATAACAACACTTTTCCAAAAATGTTCCACGAAGGAAATAACGTGTTGATTTACTTAATAAATTAAATAATTACCAAATAAAATTAGAAGACAGCAAAAAAATCTATGAAATTGATATGCAGCGCTTACAGTCTGACATACAGTTATTTGAGAGACGACTTAGTTCCCTTTACATTAAATATGTGGGCTCTCAGAACCAAATTAAAGAATATATTCTTGCTGCAAATGAGTTAGTTATATGTCAGTGTACTTGTCAGAGTGTTTTAAACCCTGAAGCTGTCCAGTCTGAGGCAACGGAGGACCCGTCCCAGACTGAGAGTTTATCTGATTTAGTACAAGATCTATCTCATGTAGTACAGCCTGAGATTGGTAGTTGTCCATCATTATCATTTAGTTATGTTCTCAGATAGTTATATTATAACCTGAGTTATTCTACTCAAAATTATTGTATGCCAGGGTCTACCTACAAACAAATAATGGCATCAGTAACAGGAAATGTATTCAATCCTAAAACCAACATTAATGTATTTGTAGGTAATAGTTCTAAGGTCAAAAAAGAAGAAATCACTGACTGTGTAGCTGAGTTGTTAAAGCTAAATTATAGTAAAATAATATTGTGTGCATTCCAATATTTTGAAAAATTTACTAATAGACAAAACAATTATATTCATATGCTTAATAAGCATATGCACTTCTTAGTTAGTCATTATCATTATAGTGACAAGCTTGTATTTCTTGACACCAACACTTTTATGGAAACTTTAAAGTCGACTAGGGGTACTGTGTATCTGCCTGTTAGTTTTAGACACTTGTGTAATTAACACCACAATGATTAGTAATAATACTAATAATAAGGTGGTGAACCTGAATGAATGTAGCTCAAATGCTATAAATAGGTATTTTTGCAAATCGTACGAAGGAGTCTCCATGTCCCTCACTGAATTTGAGCCCACTGCCTGGTGATGACATTGAAGTCTTGGGGTTAACTCCGGATAGTCATTTAAACTAGTTTATAAGACAACAGAAGCTACCAGTAAGAATATTCTTATAACTAACAACAACAAGGTGCCTTCTTGCTCTAAAATAATTAATTATCAAAAAGGAGATCAGCAGAATGTGTTGAAATTATTCCATCAAAATATTCAAGGTATTTCTTCCAAATTATTAGAAATTGAAATGTTTTTAGAAAAAACTCAGTTTGAGATTGTTTGTTTAACTGAACATTGGCTAAAGAAATACCAAATGCTAATTAATTATAAGAACTATAGTGTAGGCAGCTGTTTTAACCGTGAATTTATGCTACGTGGAGGTTCCCTGATCTTGATAAAAAATTGTTTAAAATCTAAGCCACGTAATGACATAGTTGATTTATCAGTTGAACATTGCATCGAACTGTCCTGTGTTGAGCTGGATAAGCATGTCGTAGTATGCGTGTACAGACCCCCTAATTATCAGAACTTTTCCTTATTCGAGTCAATAATGGAAGATGTCCTAGCGAAACTTGCATCCAGTAACAAATCCGTAATTATTTGTGGTGATTTTAATATTAATATTCTGGTAAATAATTCAAATAGCTGTAGAATATTAAGCCTTTTTAAATCGTTCAATTTATCGAATGTTTTTACAGAACCAACTAGAGTAACAACAACTTCTGCTACTTGTATCGATAATGTCTTCTGCGATTGTGAATATTTAGATAAAGCCATCGTAAATTATTTGCCGTCTGATCATAGTGGACAAACGGTAACTTTTAAGTCTAAAATACCTATGCAAAAAGTGCAAATACAATTTAGACCAATAACAACAGGCACATTAAATAATAATAATAATAATAAAAATCTGGTTCAATTTATTATAAGTAAGGGCGCTTAGAAATGGGTAGTGTCGCTTGGCAAAAGTCGTGTGCGTGCTTTTTGTAGGACATGGGGGTACTGGTCTTCTTCTTGCTATGGAAAAACTACTTATTATTAATGGCAAGTTTGAGTGTTTTAAATAGATTCAATAGTACCCTAAATAATAAGTTAAATGTTCTGGGTCAGAATATGGACGATGCAAATAAATTATATGAGGATTTCTTTTCGGTAGTGCACACTGAATTCAATAAAACTTTTGAAAAGAAAACAAAAAACATTTGCTCTAATTTTATTTTTTGTGACTGGGCAACTAGAGGGATAAGTAGGGAAAGACTATTCGAGCTGTATGGCCTTAAGCCTTACATTAACACTGGAACTTTCAATAAGTATGTTGCTACATATTCCAATTTTTTTCGAAATACGTGCAAGATAGCTAAAGCCCTGTTTATTAGCAACAAGATCAAATCAGCAGAAAATAAAATAAAATCAGTTTGGAAAGTTATAAATTGTGAAACTAATAAGAATAAAATACGAAACACTGATTATACATTGGAGACTTCACGTGGTGCCATAAGCTCTAATTTAGAAGTGGCTCAAGAGTTTGTCTATTTTTTTACTAATATACCAGCTAAAACGACGGAAGTTTTAAATTCCTCACCCGATGTCTCAATTGATTTATTAAGAGCGAACGTTCTAGGCTGCCCGGTTGAATTTCAATTTAAACATATAAACCCTATGGTAGTTATTAAAGCTTTTCGGCAAATCAAAATCAAATTGTTGCTTCACATTTTTTTGTATCCGTTCATAGTTTAACTAACTGTAATCGTATAGTATACATGGTTTCTGTGTGTCGTATCTGTCGTGATCTGGGGAGCTGCGAATATCGAAGTGAGTACTGCTGTCAAATGAGGAACATAGTTATATTATTTACACATATTATTATTTACACACAAACAACAACATTATTTACAAACAATACATATGTTTTATTATTTACAATTCATAATTTACTACCAGAACTAAAACTTATGTACAATAATAATTATTTACACAAAACAAATAAACAAAAATACTTAATAAATATTATATTAATGAAATATTATCCTTGCTATATACATACATTTATACCACCATTATTATTTACATGCCATGACTAAGTCAAAATTACTAAAGTTTGGTTTATTTAATGCGGGCTCTCTGGCAACTAATCAGGACGAGTTTCTAATTGCAATGTCTCAACACTCAGTGGATTTAATGGCAATCAACGAAACGTGGTTGCGACCTGGGGAGGAGGGGCGCGCGCCTAAGGTTCCGGGGTACAGGTTGAAGCACGTGCCGCGCCCTGCGGCTATACGCGGGGGACGGGGCGGAGGAGTAGCTTTTTACATTAAAACGGGAGTGCGGGCGCGTGTACGGCCACACTCAGATCAATCTGATGTAGAACAGATGTGGCTGAACCTAACTGTCAATGGTAGGAAGTTGTTAATTGGCACTGCATACAGGCCACCCTAGTTTGAATTGTCAAAATTTCTGGATGGCATAAATGACAGTATTAGCGCATTGGCACCTTACGATCATTTGGTATTACTGGGGGATTTCAATGTAAATTTATTGGATACAAACAATACAAAAACTAAAGATATGACGGAATTCCTAAATTATACCAATCTAAATCAGGTAGTGCAGTCACCAACTCATTTTGTAGGGGATAGTAGTACTCTCATAGACGTTATCTGTACCGATGTGGGGGTTCGTAATGTACTGGTCAGTCATGTCAGCGAACTTGGTCATCATTCGTTTATTGTATGTGATACTGTCATAAAGAAGGTGAAAAGTAAGCCTAGGCTAGTTGTGTATCGGCCTCTAAGGGATATATTGGTAGATTATTTTGCAGTTGATCTGAAACTAATGTCATGGTTTGAAATTGGTTCACTGCCTGATGTAAATAGCATGATTGAACATTTTAATGCCATTATTACCCAACTATACGACTTACACGCCCCCATAAAAAGTAAGATATTTAGGGACCGACCCACGCCTTGGATAACGGATAATATTAAATTGATGTTTAAGCTGCGAGACGAGGCAAAAATTAATTATAATAAGGATAAGTCAGACACTACAAAGAATTATTATTTAGATTAAAAAAAACAGTCTATTACAGCACTAATGCAGGAAAGGAAAGTGTACTTTGACAGGCACATTAATAGTCAGATAAACCACCCCAAAAAACTTTGGAAAAATCTGAAATCAGATGTTTTCGCAGAACATAGTGAAGGTACGCTTCCCGGGGAATTTAATGACCCAGACGAGATAAACAAGGCATTTCTCAATGTACCAGGGCAGTGCATACTTCCCACATCACAGATATCATATTTTGACGCGAATAGGTTTGGTGAATCTCAATTTGTGCTGTAATAGACTGTTCTATTACAGCACTAATGCAGGAAAGGAAAGTGTACTTTGACAGGCACATTAATAGTCAGATAAACCACCCCAAAAAACTTTGGAAAAATCTGAAATCAGATGTTTTCGCAGAACATAGTGAAGGTACGCTTCCCGGGGAATTTAATGACCCAGACGAGATAAACAAGGCATTTCTCAATGTACCAGGGCAGTGCATACTTCCCACATCACAGATATCATATTTTGACGCGAATAGGTTTGGTGAATCTCAATTTGTAATACGAAAATGTTAATGAGGAGGAAATTTTGAAAATTATTAAGAGCTTGGGGACAAATGCTAAAGGGATTGATGGAGTCAGTCTAGATATGATTATGCTAACATTACCGACCACCCTTCATGCTATTACTACAATTATAAATAAGTCGATAGATACCCACACTTTCCCTGACTTGTGGAAGTGCGCTATTGTGCGACCCTTACCCAAAATCGGCAACCCTACTACTTATAAAGATCTACGTCCTGTTAGTATTTTGCCTTGTTTATCGAAAGTTTTAGAGAGGGTGGTTTATAATCAGATGCTGGAATATTTAGAGGCAAACAATATGCTACCCGACCATCAGTCTGGTTTTAGGAAGGGACGTGGGACCGCCACAGCCCTTTCTGACGTGGTGGGGAATATCCTGGAGGCGCGGGACAGGGGGGAGGGAACAATCCTTGCACTCCTGGATTTTTCACGGGCCTTCGATGCAATAAACACCACTCTGTTACTTTCCAAGTTGGCCTATTATGGTTTTTCAACAGAAACAATACAGTGGTTCGCTAGTTACTTGCAAAATAGGTCACAGCTTGTGGAAATCCAGAAGGAGGATGGATCTAAGATGTCATCCCCCCGTCGTCAGGTACCACGTGGTGTACCCCAGGGATCAATTTTGGGGCCCCTTTTGTATATCCTTTACAGTGCAGACATAATTACGTCATTCCAGCATTGCAGGTATCACATGTATGCGGATGATATCCAATTATACATAACTTTTAAACCAGCAGATACATTAGAGGCAGTAGAAAAAATCAATGGCGATCTTGAAAGAGTTGTGACATGGTCAGATAACAACTCACTGGTATTAAACCCGCTTAAATCTAAGTTTATGGTTTTAGGAAGTAGGAAAATGATCAGCGCAATACTGTCAGCCAAGCCAGAAGTTGTTTTCAGGGGGGAAAATATTGATAGGGTGGAGATAGCATGCAACCTTGGGTTAACAATGGATCCTGAACTTCGATTTGAGAAACACATCAGTAACGCTATGAGGAATTGTTTTTATAGATTGAAACTACTATACTCCATTAGAGACTACCTGAGTGTTGAGCTACGTAAACAATTAGTGGATAGTCTTATTTTATCAAGACTTAACTACTGTGATACTGTGTATGGCCCGTGCCTGTTAGCAAGAACAGAGAAGCTGATACAACGCATACAAAACGCATGTACACGGTTCTGCGTAAAGATACCTAGTAGTAGTCATGTCACTCCTTATATAAACGAAAATAATATTTTAAAAATGGCTGCTAGAAGAAAATTACATATGGTTAGTTTACTCTTTGGAGTGGTGACAACACAAAAGCCACACTATCTGTTTGAGAAGTTGAGTTGGAGGCAGAGCAAATACGAACCACGTTTTTCTACCGTGCCACTTTGTACAGCGACACATAGGACCGCAGCGTTCAGGGGAAGTTTCAGATATGCTGCCACACACTGTTGGAATAACCTTCCTCCACCAGTAAGAGTCCTGAGAACAAAAAGGCTTTTTTTGAGTATTTTAAAGAAATATTTCATGCAGATACAGCAAACCACATGATTGAAGAACTAGAACTAGTGACAATAGCTGCTATGATCCGTCTTACCTTGAGGGTCATGGCCTACGGGCAATGGAGATGGTTTTCCAGCAGTGTGAGTGGCCTGTCTGACTCATCCCAGTTTAGGCCCGGTCTTGTGTCGCTGACACAGAAATGGTAGGTACTCCTCTGTCATCTGGGGCGTGTTTGCTGTCTTTCTGAAGCTACTTTATCTGGGTGGGACAATGGGTAGGCATAAGTCGATAGTGTTGGAAGAATTACATTAAATGTTATTTTAATGAAAGGCTTGGCTATTATATAATACAACTACTGTAATACTTACCATTAGGAGCGATTTCGTTCTTTCGTTTTGCATTTCATAAGTACCTATGTCGGTGGATCTTACACCTTCCATCAAGCTCCTTCGTACATTGAAAGATCGACGACCCATACGGCCCACTAAAATAATGAAAGAATATATAATGACATTCTCATAATAACATTATCAAATTAATTGAACTAATTTATTGATCGGATTGAAAAAGCAAGGTTGTCGTTTGCCAACGCCATGGATTTGCAAATGGCCGCCATGCCATAGCAATTCCCATGCATAGACCATAGATTCAAATTTATTTACTTAAAATATTATAGTAGATACACACCGTAGTATTTTTTTTATTTTCAGTGTAATTATTATACCCCTCAGTTTATGTATCTTTTATTTTTATTATGTTACGCATAAATACAGACATAGGTATACACTTTTAAATATATTTTTATTTTATTTTTTATTTCTATGTACTTACTTTCATAATATTCAGACACACTCATTTTCGTAAGAAATTCTGCTTACCAGATATAGTATTTTCACATGGGGGGACGTCATTACGTCATTCGCGAGGTTTTTGCTGAAAATCAGCGCTGTTGACAATAGGTTCGTCTGAAGTCACGGCTTTTAGCTGAGCAATGACCTATTCTTGCACAGATACGACGCACTTCTTGTTATTGTTATTTCAGAAATTGATAATTTTCCACTGTAATCAGCATTTCGTTTAATTTGTGATTGTTTTGTTTGTTTTCATTTGTTAATGTCGCAACACATTACGCAACTAATTTGTTTTTGGCCTCTCATCCACAGATAATTGTCTAATATTCTTGGTATTAAATACGAGGCTTTTGGCTTATTTGTAGTTTTAGTAAATGTCATTTTTTATTTTGTATTGTGCGTTTAGTTTGTGCAGAATAAACAATTTTTCTTTCTTTCTTTCTTTTTAAATTGACCGAAGATCTACGGGGATTATCTATCAAAGTTTGTTCATCCATAATCGAGACTATAGCACCATACTTAGCTTTAATATTTAATTTGTGTGTGGATCAAGGTGTCTTCCCGGATCTAATGAAATACAGTAAGGTTATACCACTTTTTAAATCTGGGGACAGTAAAGACACCAACAATTATAGACCAGTATCTGTGCTGCCGGTGTTCAGCAAGGTCTTCGAAAAAGTGATGCTCAATCAAATGCTTAATCATTTTAAAACCAACCAAATCTTACACGATCAACAATATGGTTTCACCAAAGGACGTTGTACGACTGAGGCCGGTGTCACCTTATTAAAACACATATTTACAGCGTGGGAAGAGGCCCAAGATGCAATAGGAATCTTTTGTGACCTCTCCAGGGCATTTGACTGCGTAAATCACAAAACCTTTTTATTGAAACTTCAGCATTACAGACTAGGTACACTTGCGCTCAGTTTAGTAAATTCTTATTTAAATGATAGACAACAGCAAGTTCAAATAAATGGTGTTAATTCACTCGGTTTAAAAGTAAAAATGGGTGTTCCACAAGGCTCGATTTTGGGTCCTTTCCTCTTTTTAGTATATATTAATGATCTACCCCATTTATTAAAAAACCAACCACAAATGGTGTTATTTGCTGACGATACTTCTTTAATTTTTAAGATAAATAGAAGTGCATAAAATCTTGACGACGTAAATAACGCCCTACTGCAGGTCCAAAATTGGTTCACTGCTAATAATTTAGTATAAAATGGGAAAAAAACTAAATGCATAAGATTTGCTTTACCGAATGTTTAAAGTAGTGACTGTGACATAGTATTGAATAAGGAAAAACTAGAATTCGTCGATAAAACTGTTTTCCTGGGTATCACGCTCAACTGAAGGCTGCAATGGGGTCCTCATTTAACATCTCTTGCAAGATGACTAAGTTCAGCAGCATATGCTGTGAGAAAAATCCGTCAATTCACTGATGTAGATACCGCGAGGCTAGTCTATTTCAGTTACTTTCATAGTATCATGTCTTACGGTATTTTACTATGGGGACGGGCTGCAGATATCGAGTCAATTTTTAATCTGCAGAAAAGAGCGATCAGAGCAATATTATGGCCTCCGCCGGCGCGATTCTCTAAAGGAACTGTTTAGAGATATTAACATCATGACGGTACCTTGTCAATATATCTATGAAAACATCATGTATGTAAGGAAAAATCTAAGTCTTTTCAGTAAAAGAGGTGAAAGACACAATTATAGGACTAGAAATAGGGACCAATTAGTTCAACCGGGTTTCAGACTGGTTTAAAATGTTACAACAAAATACCTCCCCACATACTCCAACTGAATGAAACGAAATTCAAATCTTGTATAAAATGCACACTATGCCGTCAAGCATAAATATTATAAATTGGGGGATTACATCGCTGACAAAAATGCTTGGCTCAGCGCTGGTCCAGCTCCACGGCGCGCATAACCTAATTGATTAGCATTCAAAAATATTGTTGGAGCTGCTGAAGATTGTACAAAACACTATCTTTACATTGTATAAATTCAATCTCCTCGTATTGTATAACTGCATAGCACACGTGTGAGGACTATGTACTTACTTACTTTAAAGCTACCATTTGCTAGGTACGTCTTTTATTGACTTGAATGTGCCCTGGCGGCTGAGAGTATGTCATGCTCTCTCAAATGTCTCTCTGGTGCTGGCGTGTTTGTTGGATCATTAAGTTCCCTTCAAAATGGTTGAGCTAAATGGTGCTGATCCATGCGTCATGTTCGTGAACGGGCGCCATCAGTAGGGACTGGTCATCTCTTAGCTACCACGGCTTATTTTAATTTCTGAATTGTTTTGTTTTACTTTTAAGTACGGACGCGTTTAACGTGCACCTTTTTCTGCACTCACATGTCAACATGAATGATGTAACCAATGTATTGTAACAATATTCTGATTTAAAAAGAGTGTCCGTAGAGTTTCTTGCCCGTTCTTCTCCATAGGAACCTACTACGCTTTGGAATGGGCAACTAGCTTCATCTTTCTGACTGACCGACTCCTTGACAATTCAAAAGTGCCTGTAATTGGTTTATTTGAAAGAAATGCTTTGAGTTTGAGTTTGTTACACTTGTCTTTTATTTTATTTATTAGGGAAAACAAACAATTACACATTAAGAATTACAAGAAAAAAAAGATAGGATACAGAAATGATACAAATGTGAAATCAACTACGTTCTCCACAGATACATATGAGACAATTTGGTAAATTTTAAAACTAGCGTTGTAAACAATAAAAAAGAGGAATATAAATAGCGAGTTATCAACAAAAATCAAAATCAAAACATATACATTAAGTTGCCAATAGTGCCGCTTATATGGAACAACAATGTCACATTAACTTTTTAAGCTGTTACGTAACATGAGTCTAAACTTTCCTGGCGGTAAAGAAAATAGATCCAAACTGCAGAAATTCTTATTAAAATTGCTCGTAAGGCGACGACGAGGTGCACGCAAGCCGGCATTAGTACGACTGGTAGTAGTGGCGAATACAGGTCGTGCGCGCACTTTGCGTCCCCGACATGTTCTAGGAACTACATAACACAACTTGTTACTAATATCTAAACAATCATACGAGTTAAGCATAACTCATACAAAAATTTAGTTTCAAGAAAAGTACGCCTTGAACTCAAAGAAAGCAAATTAAATTTTGAAGTAACTCACTATAAGAGAGATAACAACTTTTTAAGTAACGATAATGCATGGACTTCAAAAATTTGCTTTGTATGCTTTCTATACACTCAATGTATTTATTGTAGTAAGGGTTCCACACAGGTACTGCATACTCTAATTGAGACCTAACTAATGATCGATATAGATATAAATATGTATTAGGATGCTTAAATTCTGTAGCTGATCTCTTCACAAAGCCGTACATGCGATAAGCATTATTAATAATTTTACTAACGTGTGCGTCCAAATGCAGTTTATTATCAAGTAATATTCCCAGGTCACGGATCAAACTCTCCCTAGCCAGAGTCTCACCATGTATTGTATAGGGATATTTAAATATATTTTTATTTTTAGTGAAGGTTATACAACAACATTTAGTAATACTGAGTTGCGAGTTTATTTTTAGGGCAATAATCTGCAAGACGATTGAGGTCCTGTTGAAGCAGTTGACAGTCAAGCATAGTTTTAATGGGTCTAAAGACTTAAAGGTCATCTGCGTACAGTAAGAATTTAGAATTAAGAAAGCACATGTCAATAACATTAACAAATATAATAAATAACAAAAGGCCCAGTATCGAGCCTTGAGGCACCCCTGATGAAACAGTTATGGATTTGGAATGGAAACCATTAACTACCACTTTTTGCGTTCTATTTGTAACGTAAGAAGTAAACCAACGAAACAAGTCCCCACGAATGCCGTTAAATGCAAATTTGCCTAAAAGTAACTTATGATCGACTTTGTCAAAGGTTTTTCGGAAATCCGTATAAATAGAGTCCACCTGTACACGTATGTCTAAATTATTGAATAAATAATCAGTATATTCAACCAAATTTGTAGTAGTAGATCTTTTCTTGAGGAACCCATGCTGTTGCTTAATAATCTGATCATGAATAATTGAATATAGCTGATTGTAGACAAGCCTCTCGAAAAGCTTTGACAAAATCGACAGAATGGAAATAGGACGGTAGTTCTCAACTTCATCTTTTGGACCAGATTTATGGACAGGGGTAATATTAGCTCGTTTCCACACTTCCAGGAAAGTTCCTTGGCTCAAACATCTATTATAAATGATATATAGTGGGGGGCTTAAAGTGTCAGTGGTATTTTTCAGGAAGAGTGGGGGGATACTATCGGGTCCTGGGCCCTTAGAACAATCAACGGATTTCAAAGCACTCTGTACTTGTTCAATACTGATCACAAGATTGCTAACGAGACGATTATTCTTAGCATCGTCAAAGGTTTGCTGCTGCACATCGCTGAGAGTGGAAGGCTCATAAACAGAATGGAAAAAGTTTAAAAATAGATTACAGATTTCATCTGGATTGTTGGACGATTGTCCCTCGTAATGCATAGTTGAAGGAATGGAACCTATGGATTTACGGTTAGATATAAAAGTCCAGAAATATTTAGTGTTGACTTTTATGCTATCCTCAACTGACTTTATGTATAGACAATAACATGTTTTAGATTCAGCATGAAATCTCGACCTATATAGCGAAAATTGTTCGTAATGTGATAGATTTCCATACACCTTCCATTTACACCACGCCTTAGTTTTATTTTTAAATATATGTATCAATGATGGCGAGAACCAGACCGGATATTTAAAAGACCTGGCCGATGTTAAGGGAACATGAGCTTTAATAACTTTGAAAATAACCTCATAAAATGTATTTACTGCATCTTCTGCAGACTGCCCCTGCAATAATACGTCCCAGTTAACTTTGTCCAAATCACCATAGTAGTATATAATTGGGGCATCTGGATCAAAGGACATCCAGATACCCCAATTTTCACTATTCAAATAGATAAAAAATATCTATTCAAATAAATAATCCTCTTCCCCCGGACCACCGTATGGTGTAGACGTGTAGAAGACTATTATTTTAAATTTCCAATTAATAAAAGTCAATTTTATCAATTAAATTCAAGTGATAAAATAGGACAGCATAAGCACAGAGAAGGTGTTCGTACGTAAACAAATACGTGAGTACAATTCACTCATTATCTGTGTCATCAATATACCGGTGGGGCAACAGTTACCTACTCCTAATTAACGTGCTGCCCTGGTAGCTGACGACAGCTCTCGACAAATCAGTGGAGGCGCACGCGCATACTGACCTTCACCTGCGCTATTCGCCAAATGTCCACAGGCCACCCCCCCGGGCTCCACCCACTTTGCTGCCATTGAACGAAAAAAGGTGGCATAGTCAGCCCATCTGACCCGACCCATCTTTAGCTAATTAGCAAGTAACCTTAGACACTCATCATATCCTGGTAACTTGGAACTACAATAACATCAATATGAACAAATCTTCTTCTGACGGAAACTTTGGTGACTGTGTAATGGGCTTGGATGTCACCCCTCCTAACTTCGTCGCCCAACGCAAAAGATTGAGGGAAGAAGATCTACCCTCAGAATTCTGCAAATTCAAGGAGGAAATGAGAGAGTTGTTTCAGTCCTTCATAAAAACCCAGCAATCCGAATTGAAAAACATCACTGCCAATCTAAAAGAGATTCAACTTACGAATATAAACATAGAAACATCTATCGCGTTTTTGACTAAACAAAATGATGAGTTCCAAAATAAGATAACACAGTTAGAATTACAGGTAAAGAAAGACGAAGATTATATCATTCTGTTGGAGGATAGAATTGAAGACCTGCAACGATGCTCGCGCAAGAATAATGTTGAAATAAAGAATGTACCTAGGAAAAACCAGGAAACCAGAGATGATTTGATAAACATGGTACTCAGTTTGGCTAAGAATATCAATCTCGATATGAGTAAGCGGGATATTAAGGACATATTCAGATCTCAGGGGAAGAAAGAGGGGGTAATTAGTCCCCCCATCGTAGTGGAACTAGACTCTGCCATTCTAAAACAGGATTTGTTGAAACACACTAAGTCCTTTAACATAAAAAACAAAACGAAACTTCAAGCTAAGCATCTTGCTATCACTAGTAACGGCGACACTCCTGTATTTATCTCAGATCAACTCACTCCACGCAACGCCCGCCTATTTTTTCTAGCACGGGACCTAGCTAAATCAAAGCAATATAAATTCTGCTGGACTTCATTTGGTCGAGTTTTTCTGAAGAAAGATGAGGATGCTAAGGTAGTTCTAGTGAAGAGTGAATCACAGGTGCATAGCTTACTTCAAAGTGCATGACTAATTATAGTTATCTCATTTGTTTGTCTCTTTTTATGTTATATTTCCTGTCGTTTGTTAAAAACATATAGATTTAATTTTTTAAGTTACATTTTTACTGTAAAGCATGCTCATCAACTTTTAATACACAACACCACATACGAAGTTTCTACCAAACACTCATCAATTCTTCGCATAATTCTCACATTCACACATACACCCATGCTCTATGAATCAAAATTTCTGCATATTCATGTAGTAAGTTTTCTGATCAATATTGATTTACCTCGGCATTTATATTTAACAATACCCTGCGAGTTATGTTTACTAGACTCTTCATACGAAAATGGATAGTAACCTAAATACACTTAATGAATTAGACGACATTGAAATGGCGAACTCGGCTTTAGTAAACATCGAAGATATGTCCACGTTAGTGAAACTCGAAAATACTTGCTTGACAGTAGTAACTCAGAACATGAGGAGTATTTACAGTAATTTTGACGATTTGCAGCTGAATTTGGCCCTCATGAAGTTCGACGTGGATGTTCTTATTCTTACTGAGTGTAGATTAAATAAAAATAAACAAATACCACTACTTAATAACTACACCTCTTATTCTACCTCAATTCAGCTCAATCAAAACGATGGCGTGGTTGCCTATGTAAGTGACAAACATATGTCTCTTGTCACGGAACTAACCCTATCACATGCGTCTGCTCTCCAAATTAGAGTGTTTAATTTTACCATTATAGGTATATACCGTTCCCCGTCTAATACCTGTGCTGACAATTTCATTAACTCGTTAAACAGCCATCTTGATGCTTGTAGTACACACAATAATATTATTGTCATGGGTGACATTAATATAAATATAATCGAAAAATCCTCAGAAATAACACAACACAGATCAAATAGATTGTATTACCTGAATATGCTATCGATGCATGGCCTGCTTCCGGGACACTGCCTCCCCACTAGAGAACAGAATTGCCTTGACCATGTCGTCCTGAAGCTTGATAAAACTAAAACCTCAGCCTTTGTGGCAGTGCTTAATACTACAATCACGGATCATGCGATGGTTCTTTTAAATGTAACTAGCTCAAGTGAAGGCAAAAGAAATTGTTCAAAAAGTACAACCATTATAGATAATGAAAATGCATATAAGTACCTTATAAACATAGATATATCAATTTTTGATACGTTCACGGTCCCAGATAGCTTTGCAACTAAACTGGTGGAGGTTATTCGAGCGTCCCTCATAAATAATTCAAAAACTAAATCCGCTTCTTGTGGCAAAAGAACACTGAAGCCCTGGATCACTGCGGGAGCTCTACGGTGCATAAGACTTAGAAACAAAATGCAGCACCAAACAAGATTAGACCCTTTCAACTTAATTTTAATCATAACCTTCAAACGCTTCCGCAACTTTTGCTCCAATTTGATAAAAAAGACAAAGAGAAAATATTATAAAAAACAAATAGAAGAATCAGCTAAAAGTCTGAGACATCTTTGGTCTACAATTAATGAAATCACACAGTTTAAACCACCAAAAACTGCAAATACTCATCTCCTAAACACCACCACACACCCTCTAAACTCACTAAATAGAGTCAACTTGTTTTTTATCACAATAGGTAAATCCTTAGCAGAAAACATCGTAGCTCAAACTGGTATGCCAGTTGTAATAAACTGCTGCAGCGATTCTAGAGCTTCCTCGTTTGTGTTGTTAGAGACTGACCCGCAGGAAGTGGACTGTATTCTAATGAGTCTTGATTCCAAGAGTGCACCAGGTTGGGACGGTATTCCCACAAAATATTTAAAGCTATCAAGGGATTTTGTGGTTCCACTCATAAGCCAGCTAGCTAACTTATGTTTCAAAACTGGTGTTTTCCCGAAAGACTTAAAGCGATCAGTGGTCACTCCTGTGCACAAGGGTGGGGACGTAAACGATGTCAACAACTATCGTCCCATATCAGTGCTGCCAGCAATTTCAAAAATTTTAGAAAGAATTATAAACCAGCGACTAACCAACTATTTACAGAAATTCAATATTCTATCAAATGCACAATATGGTTTTAGACGAGGACTTTCAACTCAAGACGCTATCTCGGCTTTGACATCTGAAATTGTTGGTAGGGTGGATATGGGTCATAAATGCTTAACAGTCTTCTTAGATCTGAAAAAGGCTTTTGACACCGTTTCCGTCCCGATCCTTCTGCGCAGGTTAGAAAACATCGGTATAAGAGGCACGGCTCTCTCCCTTTTCGAGAGCTATCTCAAAGGTAGACAGCAAATGGTAAAGATTGGTAACTTGTGTAGTGTTGAGGGGGATGTCTATTACGGAGTTCCTCAGGGGAGCGTTTTGGGTCCGACAATGTTTTTAATTTATATTAACAGCCTCTGCAATATGCAGATAAATGGAGGGAAAATTTTCTCATACGCTGACGACACTGCGGTTGTTTTTTCGGGAAACACATGGCACCTTGTGAAAACTGTCGCTGAACAGGGTTTGATTAGGATAGCTGGCTGGCTTAGAGCAAACCTTCTAACCCTTAATACAAAAAAAACTAATTTTATTTGTTTTTCCCCAAGCCAAAGATCACAACCTGGAAATGACTTTGACATTACTATTCATGTCTGTCCAAATCATTCCCACTATGACTATACAAGCAATTGTGGCTGCCAGAATATACAACAAGTCAGATCCACAAAATATTTGGGCATACTTGTTGACCAAAGACTGTCGTGGCACCCCCATATTGAGATCCTCATGAAAAGGATCAGGAAGCTCATCTGGGTCTTCAAAATTTTACGTCATGTTATGTCCGCCCAGCTTATAAACAAGATCTATATAGCTCTGGCGCAATCCGTAATGACATACTGCATTCCGATATGGGGTGGAGCTTCTAAAATGAAATTCCTCGATCTGGAAAGAGCTCAGCGATCACTTATCAAGGTAATGTATTTTAAACCATTTAGGTTCCCCACAACAGACCTCTATAAAGTCAGCAACTTGCTTTCAATTAGAAAGCTTTATATTCTTAATGTGACCTTATCCTTGCATAAATGTCTTCCTTTTGACCCAGATACTCAGAGCAGAAGGCGCAGAGATTCTGTGGCCTACTCTCCAGGGGTTCGATCAGCTTTTGCTAGACGTCAATATGTTACACAATCCACTTACATCTATAATAAACTGAATCTTAAGTGCGAAATATATCCCATGCGGTTATACGATTGTAAAAAAACAATAGGTGATTGGTTAAGATCACTAACATATAAAGAAACAGAAAACATTCTGATCAGGGTGGGCTAACATGCTGGATAATTATACATACACACACGCCCGCACAAACACACACACACACGCACACAAACACACACGCACGCACAAAACACACACCTATTCACATACAAATACGTGCACTCCGCACACATCGAGAGCTGCTTAATTAATTTCACTATCATTTATTTTTCATTTTTTATTTTTTAATTTGTATTTTTAATCTGTGCTTTGCTTTGTTAATTTCATTTTCATTGTTAAGTTATCGCTTGTGGGAAGAGTGAGACAGCTCCGACACAAGTACTATTGTAACTTACTGGGGCTGCCTCAATTTATGTATGACACAATGTTTTGGAAATAATAAATATTTTTGTATTTTTTTTTTTTTTTAAATAGAAGAAATCTTGTTTGTTGAATTGATTGTCTATTAGAATATATTGTTTAATTCATTGGAACATATTAAAATATATCTATGCAAATAGAAGAAATCATGTTTGTTGAATTGATAGTCTATTAGAATATACTGTTTAATTTATTGGAACATATCTATTCAAATAGATGAAAGTTTATTTATTTATTTATTGAATAGATTATCTAATCAAACACAAATTATGAGTATGATGACGCTTATATGACGATTACAACTGAATTACCTCTTGGACTAAGGGCTTCAAAAACAGGCATTTTAAGATACATCCATGATTAATTCGAATTTCGAACTCACAAACTCGATCAGACAAGAAATGACTTGACTTGAGGTTATGCGAAACTATTTAGTTCATTACCATATCTGTCAAGCTACCTGACACCTGCGACTGCATGACGCCTGGCATACTCATTCATTCATTCACATTGTTTACTACAGTTATAATTCTGTTTAACTATTTGATGAAGCTGACACAAAATCACAAGTGGAAATACCAAACATGAGATTCGTTCTGGGTTCAATTCTATCCCAGTCAGGTGAAGTTATTTTTACGTTTATTACAGAATGCGTTAATTTTCCATATTTGAATTAAAGGCAACTTATTATTTACCAGGGCATAAGAAATAAAACGAATTGTTATTTAATACATCTTTTTTATTATAACATAGGTGTTACATCTAATTTGACAAGCAAGATACACCTATTTGTTGTTATAGTATATTCTACAGTTAACTACATCGTAAAAGTACCTTATTATAACATATTTTTTGTTTGTTACGTAAATAAATAGTAACAATTTATTTATTAAGTAAAAGAAAGAAAGAAAGAATAAAATTTATTTGGACACAGTTCGTGAAACACAAAATACAAATAACAAAATAAAAAAATGTTTTGACAACAATAGTGTGCTCCTCACGGCTGCGCCAAAAAGGTTCATTTCAGCATTAATGCCAGACAGGTACTGTGTGACGCTGGTTTTCTAATGAACCTTTAGTGACAAGTGACGGGAAGTACAAACAGCTTCAACATACCCAATAAATAAATATTTTAACCATTAGGTACCTATTAATAAATAAGCTAGTAAAAAAAAAGAAATAAAAAAAAAATAATATAAGTAAATACAACAAGAACCGTCTCAGCAAACCCTGTTTAGCGATTAGATCAATCAATGCGTGCATGGTGCACTCACAATGCGCTAAAGGCCGCCGAGCGCGGCGGACAACCCACCGACAGTTAGGTATTTAGTTTGTCGAAGAAAGAAAATACTGTGAGTGAGAGTGAGAAATACTCATAAATATTATTTTAATTTAATGTTTTTCGGGGTAAGTGAAGTACCCACCTATAACCATAGATGAAGTAGGCACAAGCTTAATAGAAGAAGGTAAGTGTCATTTAATTTTAGTTAGTTTTAGTTAAGTAGGATAATCACTATACAGATTTCTATGATTTATTTTCTATTTTACAAATAATTTCTTTGGCACTGCTGTATAATGTCATCGAATAACACAGTTTTAACCCACATGTTGAGCGCACACCTCAGCTTCAAAAGAACAGATAGAATTTTCGGATTTTGGCATATTGTCAGCATCATATATTTCAATTTTAATTATTTTTGTACCCCGCGTCACTGGTTTTTTTATGTATGAAAATATTATTGGTTCTGGTCTTGCTCGCTTGCGGGAAGGTGGAACAAGACCCAAGGATTTTTGTCCTGGTTTTAGAATAGTGGCCGGCTGCTCCATTGGCACAAAATTGAATAGTTCTTCCGTATCCTGAAAAGAGAATACAAACCTTTAAATGTTTGAATATAATTTCTCGTCATGAGTCATCTAATCAAGAAGATGTTAGTTGGAATATAGTACTAATGTACCTACTACAATAACGAATATATTGCTATATAAGAATTTATCTAAAGATTATAACTTACTTACCGACATACTGGAACAACCTTGCTAAGCGTTCCCCGTTCAGCCTTCAAAATTGAAATGAATTTTGATTATATTTTCAGCTATTTATATTCAAGAACGTATTATTTTTTTTGGTTAATAGAGTTCAAAATAAAGGGTTTTACTGATGTAGCCATTCCTCACCATAAAAGGTAAGATGCAATTCAAAACCAAGCGTCAAACTAGAGCAGGGATACCCAACCCTTGACTCAAAGCTAAAATTTTAAGCACATCATCATTCCGTTTGCCTAAAGTGTGTGCGTAACATTGAGCAGCAAGAGCGCGGCAGCAACATGAGGCGTTTGCAGGACACATTTTTGATGTGCTCTAGTTAGGAATAGACGGACGAATGTTTGCGCGGCAGATGTCCAAAACATAGCGCGGAAGGCCGCGCGGCAGCCTCGGACGATTGCCACTCAATGTTTGGACACACTATTACTTGGATATCCAAGTAGGGCAAACAGCAACAGATATAAAAAGGTTTATCATCCCTGAACAGTTTACACCTAACTAAATACTTATCTATACACCTTTAATATATGACGATGTCTGTTTGTTCATTTTTTTTTACATGTATAATCGTCAACTTTAGTTTATAAAGCGATACTACTGTAAACGAGAGTACCTTAACGAATTCGAGGGAGGGGGTAAAACTTTTAGATTAAAAATAACATAAAGTATGAAGTCCGTTTCTTTGTTATTAATTAATTAAACTAACAAGCAAACCCGCGATATTTCCATAGTATGTGCAATTGCATCTATTGTTAGGAAGTTTAGTCGAATAAGCAGTTTTAAAATCGTGTGCTCTCTCCATATTTGGGATTGTGACGTATTATAATTAAAAGTATTTAAGTCGTTGGGATGGAAGCTGGATCAACATTAACTCTCCTGAAGGTGGTGACCTCACATCTTCTAATGAATTATCTACCTAATCTAAAGTGAAAAGTGAAATTTCATCGACTTAAAATGTAAGAACTTAATCTTTAAGTATACCTAAAATTATCTATTCAATAAGTATCATCACCTCTTTACTGTTTTGTGAGGCGATTGTCTTATAATTAGAATAGCAAGTGCGACTTGCTAAGCGTTAGACCCTGGGTTCGATTCCCTACGTCAGTCAACGGTTTATTTTTTTATACTACATAATTAATGACTAGTAGATATTTAGTGTCTATTTGAATAACGAAAGAAATTGGGTAGTTCTCTGATATGTATCTGCTCGCAGATAGTTTCTTATCACTGTTATTATGAATAGAATGAAAAGCTATGAATAGAATAATTACTTAGCAGTGCAACTGCTGAGTGTTAGACTCTGGGTTCGATTCCCTAGGTCAGTCAACAGTTTTTATCATACTACTTAATGTTTATTAGATATTTGGTGTATAGAAGTAAATTGGTCAGGTCTCGATATGTATTTGCTCACAAATAGTTCCTAATCATAGTTATTTATATTATTTCAGGTCCAAATTCGCTGACGACCTCTTTTTGTCGGATGAGGATAAGAGCTCCGTGCAAGATGTGGCGATTATCGAAAAGAAGAAAAAGCGATCGAAGCCATCAAGCTCGGATACGAGATCACACTATCACCCACCGAAAACCACTACATCTACGCCGTCATCTTCAAAGAAGATGAAAATTAATCCAGTCAGCAAGCCTCATCTCACCGCAACAGATTTATTCGGCACCGACAGCGATGACGAAGACGAGGACACGCACACAACCACCGGTAAAAAACCCAGTACTGTTCTTCATTCATCGATAACTCGAAGGCTCGCAACGGGCCACGCTCGCCAAACCTTGCCTACCAAAACGGGTACGCATTACATCGAACTGAAGGTTTATCGGTGCGATGAAATTGAAAATGTAGCACCGATGAACCGATGGCGTCAGGCCGTTATAGCTGTCAAAAACCGGTCGGATGAGGGGACTGAGGCTTGGGGTAATCTGACTAAATTTATATGCGCAACACGCAAAGAATTTAAATCTAGCCCTCAGACCTTTATGAGTTCTTATTTTTTGATACAGAACCTAAAAACTAATACGTACATATTTAGGCACACTGTCATATACCTCACGATGTGTCCTATGTAGTACCTACCTAGTATCATGCATTCTACATTTATATTCCTAGTAGATAGTTATTAGTTAAGCTAATCATGTAATCAAGGTTTATTATTCATATAATATACATTATTTAAGAATCATTTTACTTATATAACTAATTTTGTTTTCTTTCCAGTTGCACCAACTACCAACACAATTCACAAAGATATTTTAATAGAATGCGATAAATGTAAAATAGAATTACCGAAACAGAAATATAATTATCATGTGAGAACTAATATGCATAAATCAAACTGTTTACTTAAAACTGAATTAAATAACTTTGAAATAATTGCAATTGCTTTTCGAAACAGAATAAACACATATCGCCTAAATCCTGCACCAGATGCCGAGTATTTAACTCCAGAGGCTTTTCTGATTGGGAATCAAAGCGATATTTTGAAACTAATTAAAATGTTTTTAGTGAAACATAATTGTATTAAAACTAATTTTGAGCTGTTTGCTTACTTCGTATTACCAAAAACAGGCGAACAGCAGCTAAAATCTTTTAATACAAAGTATGCTAATGTTTTAGTACTAATACATGAATGCTAAATAGACTTTTCAGAGAAAAATGTCTGAATTTAACCAACGTGATTCCGGTTGGTCATTTAGCGCTATAAGTCACTTAGAAATTAATATAAACAAATATTGTCCAATGACGATGAACGTTTATCGAGCTTCCTTCAGCTATAAGGAATACGAAAAGTTGTTTAAACATACAGAACAATGACAACTGTACGAGCAATTGATTGCTAATACATGTGATAAGTTGATATGGAAGAAAACTATTCTTGCTGACTTCTTGATAAAATATTTAATTGATTTGTACGTGTTTACAATAAGACGGTCGAAAGTGTACTTAACAGTGTTAGTAAGAATGACGATTTACATTAGGTAAAAATGCTTATGCTAGCGTGCTAAATAAATGTGCGATGTAATCGTACATATTCCCGGACGAGATAGGAAGGATGAAAAGCATCTAGAATTCTAGATTAACAAAAATAGTTTAAAGTTTAAAACATGACAATTTAAATGTAGAGTTAATTAAGGGGAAGTTCCTACATGGACGCGAGGGTTACTAGGAACATGGACGCGCACGCAGTCGAGGTGTCCACTTGTTTCACTTGTATCGCTGTTGCGGCGCAGCACGGCACTCCTTGTTCTTGATTCCTCAGCAACGGACGGTGGTGGTGATGATGGAACTCGCCATCGACATCGCGTACGGCGAGCTATAATGATGATTACAGTGGTGCCCAATATTCCAACTAGAGTGTAGATCACAGCGTAGTGATGAATATCATGATAAGATAGATCATTAGGTAACATCACATCTGCCGCTTTCATAGACTGTATCCTTTTATCTACTTCGTTGATTTCTTGTTCTAAATCTTGAATTTTGTTGTCCAAAACTAGTTTAGGTATGCTGATGTTGATGATGTGGTTGATAGGGGCAATCACTGGTGGATAAATATCTGCGTTCGTCCTTAATTCACTTATGTGAGGTTTGTGTGAATACAGAGTAAAGTTGTTTGTTTTGACGATGCATCCTTGGCCTATATTGAATAGTCCGGCTTGTGCCAGCTGATAAGCGGTTATTTGATCGCCGCATATTGTTCGAACGTGACACTTATCACAGCAAAAATAAAAATATCTATTCCACGTGTATGTTTCTTGCAATTTATCTTTACAGAAGCTTGATGTTGTCTTGCATTCAGAATTTTCTGTTTCACAGAAATTCTTGTCTCCTTTAATTTGGTATATGGGTCGTAAGATTTGGCAATAATAAACTCCTGAAACGGTTAGACATGATCTCAAGTCTTCTTCATACATGTTAATATAGGTATCTTTTTTCATGTTGATAGATATGAACTCAGATACTGAGTTTATGCTGATCATGTCACTTTGGCCCATTGTCTTAGGGATCGGAATTATCTTGAGGATTTCGTATGAATCTCGACTGATTAGAGGTAGTTTGATCTCAAAGATGATAATGTCTTCCAGAAGTCTTGTTTTTATTTCCAGCAGATCATATATCTTCCGAAGGTCCGAGTGTATGTTGTCAATTGGCAGGGAGACGTCCTTGGGTAACTTGCTAGAAATCGTGCTTAACTCGTTCATGAGTTGTTCGGGCGTAATCAAGTGTAAGTTGAAACGACCATTGTAGATATCAGTAACGGTGTCTAATAACGTATTCTGAATGCTCTTTAAATTATACATCATATTACTTGCTATTATAGCTCCCATGTTGAAGTCATTAATGACGCTGTTAGTTTCAATGTTGTTTTTCAATTGGTCCACTGCTGCGTGTAACTTATTCATGTGACGGTTTATCATTTTAAGTTGCTGGTTCATATCATATTCTGTGCGCTTAAGGAGGTTGTTTTCTGCTTCCATGAGTGAAGTCTGATTTTTCCAGAGAGAAACTATGTGCTGCTCGTTCTCTCGAATGAGAGAAATATCCTTGCGATATTTTTCAGCGAAACTTCGAGCACTCCGAATAGGCTGTTTGCGATATATCCCACGCCATTGATAAGTCCTCAGCGCTGACGCAGTGTCCCGGGTCGCGTGCCGGAATGCTGACTTTGCAAAACTTTGCTGTAGTGCTCGAGTTCTGAGAACGCATGACGTAGCTGCTGTATGATAACGTCACAGTGAACTTGATCTTGTATGATGTCACATGTTTGTTTGAGCGATTAGATGTATTCATTGAACCTTGCAGTTGATTGCCAGTACGTATCCATGCTGTAGTAAACTACAATATTCCAATCGTCTCTGATAAGCATCATGTCGGATACTTTGTCAAAATACAAGCTTCGACTTGTTTGAAATGGGGTTATCTTCATGTTACATTCTGCACTTGTAATGAATGTGAAAAATAACATCAGAGCAGTGACCATGGTTGTCAAGTTGAACTTGCTTTTCGTTGACCTCCTTGTTGAGGATGCTTTGGCTTGCTGGTGTTCGACGTCTTGGTTCTTGTTTCGTGCCGTGTCGCACTGTGTGGCAACTTCTTTATGTTCTAAAAGTATGGATACCCTTATGACGGGACGTTTAATAATACCGCTTTTCGTTTTTAAGGTCACGACACGCACGTGGCCGTCCTTGCCCGGATGTAGTTCTACGACTTTTCCCATAGCCCACTTGCCGGGTGGGAGGTTGTCGTCATGGATGAGAACTATATCGTCCAACTTGATGTTGGATTGAGTTTTCCTCCACTTGCTTCTTGCAGTTAATTGGGCAAGATACTCTGTGCGCCATCTTTTCCACAGATCTTGTAGTATTTTCTGTGTTAACTGCCAGCGTGTTCGCAGATCTCTTTCGGTTTCAACTAACGTTAACGTAGGTCCGCCAGTTATAAAGTGAGAAGGTGTCAAGAAATCTAGGTCTTCAGGATCTTCTGAGATTGCACACAGTGGCCTTGAGTTTAGGCAGGCTTCTATTTGTGTTAGAAGTGTGGTGAACTCTTGATAAGTCAACTTTTGTTCACCGATCACTTTCTTGAGGTGCTGCTTGAAACTCTTCACTGCAGCTTCCCATAGGCCTCCTGCTGATGGCCATGAAGGGGCGTTAAAATGCCATGTGATCTCCATATCCGATATCTCAGACATTAGCTTATCATCAATAATTCTCTGCAATTCTTGATATTCGTTTTGTAGAACCTTGCTGGCTCCTACGAAGTTGCGACCGTTGTCACTATACAAGTGACAAGGTGTGCCTCTTCTAGCTGCCATCCTTCGTAAGGCAGCGATAAATGCCGACGTTGTGAGGTCGGAAACTAGTTCCAAATGCACGGCCTTCGTCACCATGCAAACAAATACTGACACATATCCTTTGGTGGTCTTGACACCACGACCCTTGTTGGTTTTGATATAGACATGTCCAGTAAAATCCACGCCGGTGTGCATAAAGGGTCGAGATGGATTGATTCTTGCTGCAGGCAGGTCTCCCATCAGGGGTTGTAGTTTCGCAGGATTTTGTTTTCTACACGTAATACATTGACGTATTTGTTTTTTCGTTGCATTATTTCCCCCGATTATCCAATATTTTTGCCTGATACATGCTAATGTAACCCGAGCTCCGCCGTGAAATGTGAGTTTATGTGCGTGATCTATTATTAGTTCCGTCAGACGATGTTGATGAGGTAAAATTATAGGATGTTTGAGTTCAGGATTGATCGCAGCATGATGCAGCCTCCCACCCACACGTAGTATTCCCTCTTCATCTAGGAACGGAATCAAATTCATAATCTTGCTTGTCGCAGAAACTTTGTTATTTTTCTTCAGGTCATGTATTTCTTGCTGAAACTCCACAAACTGAACTTCTTTGATTATTACGATCTTGGCCTTGCGTAGCTCCGCTAAGGTAATGTAGGGTTTTGTTGTGTTTTTTGATTTTCTGATTACCAAGCGCCGTAAACGTGCTAGTACGTGCAAAATCATTGTAAATGAGGTCAGTCTGCTAAGAAGCTTTTTGATAAAGCTGTTTTCTTGTGACGTTTCTTGTGTCACAATATGTACTTGCTTGTTAAGGGATTCTTCATCAGTGGAATAAGTTTGGCGACTTGCTTGGACTTCCGGCGTACATTGAGATAGCCAGGTGGGTCCATTCCACCACAGATTGTCTTCCTTTAGTTTCAGACTTGTTAATCCCCTGCTCGCGCAATCTACAGGATTATCCGCGGATTTCACATATTGCCAACATTGAGATGGCATCTCCTTAGTTATTTGTCGCACCCTGTTGGCAACAAACACTTTCCAGCGATTGGGATCGCCTTGTATCCATCCCAGAACCGCCATAGAATCGGTCCACCCGTAAACTTTGATGTCATAACCGATTAAACTTTCCTTTACTTTGACCATTAGTTTAGATAGCAGATGAGCTCCACTTAATTCCAATTTGGGTTGGTTTGTTGTACGGTACCAATCTTGATTTCGCAACCATTAAAGTAATTTTTGTTTGACCTAGATTTGTAATTTTGCAATATACGACACATGCATACGCCTTCTGCGATGCATCGCAAAATCCGTGTAACTCGATATTGTTTCCGGCCGACTCCGTACCTATCCATCGAGGTATTTGACACCGATTTATGTTTTCTATATCTTGTTTAATTTTTGTCCATTCTCGGTTAATTTGTTCGGGAATCTTGTCATCCCAATTCAAGTTCTTATCTTTCCAGATGTCTTGAAATAGTATTTTCATCTTGGTAGAAACTGGAGTGAGCCAACCGAGGGGATCAAAAAGTTTGGATATCTCAGACAGTAACTTCCGCTTCGTGAGTTGCGTACCGGTAGTGGTTTCAATCCTGGATTGAAATGTGAAAATGTCTTGTTGAGGATTCCAGTGAAGGCCTAATGTTTTTGTCGATTCAGCTTGTTTGAAGTCGTAACGCTCATGGTCGCAGCCCTTGCTGGTGCTGTCTTGCAATTCTTGATAATTGGACCTCCATTTTCGTAAATTGAAACCACCTGTCTTGAGGATTGCCATCAAATCTTGCTGTAATTGTTTTGCTGATCCTACAGAGTCTGAACCGTGTAACAAATCATCCATGTAAAAACATTCTTCGACGACTTGAGCAGCATATGGGTAATTTGATCTCTCGTCATCTGCTAATTGCCTTAGGGTCATCATTGCCAAGAATGGAGCGGCCTTGGTGCCATAGGTGACCGTAGTAAGTAGGTACTCTTGTACGTATTGATCAGAAGAATCTCGCCAAACGATTTTTTGGAGGTTTTGGTCGTCTTCATGTGCCCAAATTTGACGAAACATTTTTTCAATGTCCGCGATAAAAGCTATGCGATGTTGTCTCCACTTCAGTATAAGTGTCATAAGATCTTTTTGAAGATTGGGTCCCGTATGCATACAATCATTTAAACTAGTCCCAGTAGAAGTTTTTGATGATGCATTGAATACTACACGGAGTGACGTAGTTGTGGACTCGCTACGTAGTACGCAGTGATGCGGTAGAAAATACTCTGGTTTCTTGTTACTGTGGGCCGGTTTCATGTGACCGAGAGATAAATATTCATCAATAAATGTTTTGTATTGTTTTGCTATACATTTATTTTTTGCAAGCTTTCTTTCTATCTGATACAGCTGAGCGACTGCCTTATGTTTAGATTCCCCAATATCCTTGTTGAAAGTTGACTTTAGTGGCAGTCTCACTTGATATCTTCCGTCTTCCAACCTTGTCGTGGTCGACTTGTAAAATTGAATGCATTCATCGTCTTCATATGATATTTGATCATCTTCGGGAATATCTTCAATCTGCCAAAATTGTTGAATGTCTTGTATGTTATTCAGGACTAGGTTGCATTGAAGACTTTGGACCCCGCCGAACAAAATCCACCCAATGCGTGTTTGCTGCGCAATAAAGCTACCTGAATCTTCTCGGTGAATCTTGTTCATGATAATCTTAGCATAAATATCTGCACCTAATAATATGTCAATTGGGTTACTGATGTAGAACTGAGGGTCGGCTAAGTCAATTTCTTCTAAAAATACCCATGATGGTTTAGAAAATGTTGAATTCGGCAGGTTTCTTGTTATGTTGTTCATTATGAGAACATTAGTGCTGAACTTGTAGTTGTCGTCCAATGATGCACAGTTGATACTGAACATTCCTTTGCAGGTCTTGTTATTTATACCAACGCCAGTTATAACTCCCTTGCAGTTCTGTCGTGGCAACCTAAGCTCTTGCGCTGCGTTTTCAGTGATCAAGGAAACTTGGGATCCTTGGTCAATAAGGGCTCGCATCGTTCTTTTAATTCCATCAGCTCCTGTCACCTTGATAATTGCAGTTGCTAAAAGAACAGTTGAAGCAAGTTTTTGTTGGGCAACATGAGCTCCGGGGCTTGATTCTTGCTCAGGGTGCACGAGGCCCGAAACGTTCGATGACGTCGTGTTTTCATTGGCATAGGCATCATGTAACACCGTATTATGTTGTCCGCTGCATTTCCGGCAGCGGACAACATAATACATATTGTACAGGCAATTTGTACAAAAATTGAGTCGACTTATTGTTTTTCTCTTTAGGGCTGGTGTCATTTCTTTGAATTGATTGCAATAATTGTTGTTTGCGACGTGGGCTAGCAGTCCTAGATCCACAACAGCATCAAGGCAACCAGCAAGTAAGAATTTTAGCATCAAGGCTTCATACAAGTCAAGACAAATACATCAAGAAAAAGCTATATAGCAACCCAAAACAGATCGATATTCAGCAAGTTTCAAGCAAATTAACGGCGAAAGAACTTCACAATCAGCAGGGAAAAACAACCGATTTATTTGAATTTCCTATTTTACAAGTATCAAGATGGAGGAACTATTTCACAAGCAGCAAGTTGCCATCAATGGCATGCGACAACTCTGGTCAAATTTCAAGAAAGATGGTCAAGATCGCAAAACTTCAGAATATATCAAGAAGAAAACGGAGATTCTGAACAGCTATTGGAACGAGTTTCAGAAAAATCATGAAAAATTGTGCATATACGAAGATAAAACACAAGAATATTTTATCGGAAACCACTACGAAGAAACTAAGGCGTTCTACATAGAAGTTAGAGATTCGATTCAGAGAGCAGGTCTGATCAAGCCAACTCTGTTCGGCCGTCAGCAGCCAGGCGCCTCGACCGCAGAGGGCAGAACTACTCCGGTGAGTCCAATGCCAACTCCGGAGTATACTACTCGGGGAACATCCGGCTCGAAGGACCAAAATGTACAGTCTGCGTCAGAGAAAAGGAACCCCCAAGACTTTTAAAGATTATCGCCCGTGTGACGGCGGGCGCGTCACGTGTCTCTGGCCCCGAGCATCCATCGATCTCACTCAAATATTATTTGTGTGTTTTTATTAATATGGTATTTTGTCGGCTTTTGACCGAACCGTATACCAAGAATAACTTACAAAAAGACACTTTACGTGCGGTTGAGAACACGAACCCGCATCGTCAGGCGCCAGCCGATAATCTAAACCGTGCCATACACCACTAGGCCATAGGCTCAGTTATCAATCACGACGAAAATTTGAATAGCATTACTCCATTCATCGAACAATGTTGATTTAAGTCTTATCTTCTAAACATTAAGGTTTATATTTCAACTTCCATTACGTATGATACTTAACTCCTCAATTAACTAAAAGATAAGGTTGAAATTAGCATAGATTTTATGTTTGGTTGAATATAATGTGCTTGATTCCGATTGTTGCACTACCGTCATTTTACTTCAGAAACTTAACTGCTGTATGAACTACGAGTTAAGGTTGAATTTAGAATACTTCTTCGCCTTATTGACTAAACTGTGACTGAGAGTATAATTACTTTTCAAATCGTTTCGTTTTCGTGTCGATCCGCTTGTGTGTATATAGCTATATCTTCGTCGTAATATTATCCAATTTATTAAGTTTTTGAACAGTTGAATCTATTAACCGATACTATGGTTCGATTAACAACTTTTTTGAAGGCTAAAATTGTTGTTCTCTGGGAACAGGAACAAAGCATAAAGAAAATAGCACGGGATATGGGCATAACGGTAAGATTTACGTTATACACATAATATATTTGTTGTTATCATGTTGCACTATTACTTACAAGTTGGATTTTTTAATTTATTTCTAATACTTATTATAATTTTCATTATAGAGAAAAACAGTGCGTAGATGGATACAAAGGTATCAAGCGACGGGTGATGTGAAATGTGATCGCCAAGGCCCTCGCCCAATTGCTTACACTGATGAATCGGAGCGACACCGTAATATTGTGGAAGTTCACTCAGTGGCACCCTTTAAAACTACCCGTTCAAGTGCTGAAACTTTTGGAGTGTCGCTTAGCACTGTTCGGCGACATCTACACGCTGCGAACATCCATAATTATAAACCAGCCAGAAAAATTAAGCTTACTGACGATCACCGAACTAACAGAGTAAATTTTGCTACTCGTTATTTAAATTTCGACTGGGAAAACGAAATTGTTATATTTACCGACGAAAAGTGCTTTAAGTCAGATAAGGATGGAAGAAAAATTTTATGGAGAAGACCTGGGCAGAGGTTTAGCCCTAAAAACGTATTAGACTTGAGAACAAGTGGGCGGTTAACACTAGGTAAATAACATTGTTATTGAAATTTTGTTTATTTCTAATTATTTTTGTTGACATTTACTTGGATTACATATTGCAACAGATATTAAAAAGTTGACTGTTTTAGGTTACTGGGGATGGATGTCTTCAATGGGTCCAGGCGAGCTTGTGGAAATAAGCGGCCGCATGAACAGTGAGCTATACCTTGAAGTGTTGAAGGAGGTAATGCTGCCGTCAGTGCGGGTCGCATATCCAGAGGGTCAAATTTACCTGGTGCAGGATAATTCTTCGGTGCATCGGTCCCGTATCGTGCAAGACTGGCTGAAGGCCCAAGAAGACATAACGGTGTTTGAGTGGCCGGCTAAAAGTGCGGATCTAAATCCTATCGAAAACTTGTGGGGTCAGATGGTTTTAAACTGGGACTCCAGTGAAATAAAGTGCAAAAAAAAATTGGATGATGAGGTAAACAAAACTTGGGAATTAATGCGAAATAGTGCTGCATGCTTCAATATGGTTTCGGGCATGAAAAGTCGACTTCAAGAAGTGATAGATAGTGACGGTCATCCTCTCCGTTATTAATAGGCATTTTACTCAGCAGATTGATAATTGTGTAACTTATCTGATAAAATTGCATTGGAACTTAAGAGCAAGTGTTAATAATTCCAAATATTTGTGGGATCATTATCTCGTCGTTAATCAGAAATAAACAACCTTTATTAGTATCAATCCAGTTACTCCTGTTTACAAGTAGTCTCGTAATGTGTTAACGATGCACCATCTGACTCCACATATTTTTCTAATGTTGTGTTAAAAGGGTTATCAGAAAATGTGATAAAAGAGAAAGATGTATATTGCTATACTGTTATAGTTAAGCATGTTGGTTCTTCCTCTGTAATTCACAGGCACAAATAACAACATTTCATTTTTTAACCAGGCTTTTTTTTATAAGATCATACAGAGAATAAAAAAATAATGTTTTCACGACATTAAATAAATAAATATTGTAGTTATGTTTCTAGAAATATCTATAAACGAACCGTTATCTAATGTTAAACGTTGTAAACCTCACCCAGGGTATATATTTTGTGTTTAATTAATAATCTAAGTAAATAACTCCAATTCTACACAGATAGAAAACTGTATACCTAACCAAAGAGTGGATTCCATGAAGTCCTAGAAATGTAATTAAAGAAATAAATAAATATTGTTTATGCAACATGCCTAGCTTTTCTTACAAACCTCATGCCTAATTTAACATTTGATTTCTTAAATAATAAATAACAATAAAATTAAATAATAATTAAATAGTAAATAATAATTAACGTAAACGTAAGAAACTAAAAAAGGAAAAAAACCTTCTCATCCGCGGATTTGAACTCGTGCCCAGAGCATTGGTGAGCCGCGATCTCAAGCACTAGACCAACACGTCATTTGCATTTAACTACGAAAAACTAAAACGGTTTGAGGTCATTACCGAAGGGGGGTCCTTTTCTCTGAAGCTTACTGTACGAGCCATTGATTGCTAATACATGTGATAAGTTGAGATGGAAGAAAACTATTCTTGCTGACTTCTTGATAAAATATTTAATTGATTTGTACGTGTTTACAATAAGACGGTCGAAAGTGTACTTAACAGTGTTAGTAAGAATGACGATTTACATTAGGTAAAAATGCTTATGCTAGCGTGCTAAATAAATGTGCGATGTAATCGTACAACAACCATTGTTTTTTATGGAGTATGTAGAACAAAATCATATCCTCACTTTAAAGATGTTTTAAATATTGAAGGAATGGCATTTCCACCAACCTTGGTTGATATAAAATTGTTTGATAAAAATAACCCTAATATCAGTGTTAATATTTATGGTTTTGATAAAAAGTGTCGTGTGACTGGACCTCTATACATGACAAGCTCAAAGAAAAACAAACATATAAATTTACTGTACTTTGAGCGGAATGGCTCAGGACACTACTGTCTAATTAAAGACCTAGCGAAACTTATCCGTCGTCAAGTTACTCATCACAAAGGTAATTTTTTACTTTGTGATGCTTGTTTGCAATATTTTTCTAGTGACTCAAAATATAACTCACACGATTGTTCTAAAGTGTTGACTATATTACCGGAAAAAAATAGTATAATATAATTTAATTTTAACAAGGAATACATTTTACTATCTATGCCGATTTTGAAAGTATTGTTATCGTATCGAATATCTTGATTGAATTAACTAAATAAGTAGAAGTTTGTTTAGGGTCACACTGACCAATTTATTTGTTGTTGCCATTTCATTTATTTGTTTTACCTGTGTTTAAATACTTAATGATTAGAGTTTGTAAGTTCCATTAAATTATTGTGTTAAGAATATCTAAGAGATTAATTAACGCATCAATAATATTTTTGTAAAGGTATTGTTACAATTTGAAGTTTAAAAGTATTCGTTTTGTATTAATAGTTCAGTTCATTCTATCTGTTGCAATATTCATGTTTGTTAAGTAATAAGGGTAGACAACTGTCATTTGAAATGTTATAAAAGATCGTGTAACTTTATGTTTGCTCTCTTTTCTGTACGTGTCGCTGGACTGGTAACAATACACAAAGTTGTAAGTAATTGACTATCATTTATAATCAACCTCCTTCTCAACACCTGCATCATATCAGAAGTGGGATAAGGGCCTACTTATCGCTTCACAAGGTAACACGGTAATAATGGCGGGTTTGGGATCCTACATCGGTGGACTAGGAAAGAAAAGAAAAATGGAGAATGCAAATACTACTAGTGCCGAGGTAACAGAAAATATTCTTAATTTTTTTTTTCTACCAATTGCTCTTTCTCCAAATGCTGCGAGGAAAAGAAAAACTATCCACACAGATGCAGAGTTAATCTCCAAATTCAACCCGGGGCCTAAATCTTTAAGCGCTAAGGGTTAGCTTAATAAAATAGATCAATTGAGCCATATTTACGATTGGAGTGATGCTGATAAGTCCTATATTATGCACATGAGGTTACGTGGCTCTGCAAGGGAATGGTATGAAAATTTAGATAATTATGATCTCTCTTGGGATGAATGGAAATATGCACTCGAAAGAGCTTTCCCTATGGCCGTGGATTTCGTTGATAAATTAGAGTTGATGTTGGCACGTAAGAAAAATGATGACGAAACCATGACCGCTTATTTTCAAGATAAATTATCGTTATCTAAGAAATGTAAACTGGATTAAGAAGCGACAATTTCGTGTTTAATCAGGGGTCTTCCAGTTGAACTTAGACCTAATGCAAAAGCTTTCAGATGTGACGCTGCTGAAGAACTGTACTATGGGTATTTGTCTTCGTTGGGAAATTACAAGAGGCTGGACAGCGGCGCTGCGAAGACCAAAGAAGCTAGCCAGCCTGCCAAGACTACGTCAACCACGTGGCGACGAGAATCTGCGCAGCCGTCGGTGAAGCTGTGCTACGTCTGCCGGAGACCTGGCCACGAGGTGAAGGACTGTCGGAGCCAACTCGTCTGCACCAACTGCCAACGACGGGGCCACGAAGCCGCAACCTGTTGGAGTACAGCAGCCAAGGTGATGCACACTATTGAGTTTAGTAATGCTTCTAATGACTGTTTAAAAAAAAATGTTTTCATTGATAACCGTTGTATAAGTGCATACATAGACACCGGTAGTAAAGTTAATATTTTACGAATGAACGTGGTTAAAAGATTAAATCTTCCGTTATTGCCACCTATGATAGTTCTGAGGGGGTTTGAGGGTAGTTGTATAAATTCTTTGGGAACAGTTCAGTTCACGGTAGACATTGATAAATTACGGATACCCAGCTTTGCAGAAGTAACATACACTTGTATGGGTGATATTGACATGATTATAGGTCAACCTATTATCTGTCAAAATAATATTAGTTTGTTAACTACTTCGACTAGTGCTACTTTAATAAAATATGATCCCTGTGATAGTATTTTAACGCAATATAATATGAATAGCGATGACTTTGAACATAAATATTCTATACGATTGTTGAAAGATGCGACTATACCCCCGCGTTCCGAAAAGCTTCTTCATATTTTTATAAATAGTGATTGTATGGATACAACGTTTACTACGCTACCAGTATACAATTCAGAAGCTATGTATTTTATACCGGGCACTGTTTTATCGGCTAATACTAAAGTATTTAAAATAATTAATGTAGGGAATGAATCTATAACCTGGCGGGCTGGACATTTATTAACCAGGGCCAAAGTCTGTAATCAGAAACGTATTATGAATATTAATTATACGACATATAATCAAAATTTAAATAGTAATCAGGCAGAAAATGAAATTACTTCCGAAAACTTAGACTTAGGTGAAATAAGTGATGGTGAACAAGAGTTATTGGTTAAATTACTGCGAAAATATTCTGAATCATTTGCTAACAGTACGGCTAGTTTAGGTTGCACGGATCTAATAGAAATGTCAATAGACACTTTTATTGACAAACCGGTATTTTGTAAGCCGTATAGGTTAGCGCATAAGGAAAGGGAAATAGAAGATGAGAAAGTACAAGAGCTATTAGATTCTGGAATAGCAAGGGTATCAAATTCACCATACGCGAGCCCTGTAGTACTAGTAAAGAAAAAAAATGGAGAATATAGGCTATGTATAGACTATCGAGCTTTAAATTCATGCACGGTAAAGGATCGTTTCCCGTTACCTCATATAGATGACCTTGTAAGCTTGCTATCGGGTAAATTTTATTTCACTACGCTTGACCTTGCACAAGGTTACTACCAAGTACCGATTTCCGCCACGTCTATTCCTAAAACTGCGTTCGTACACCATCCGGGTAATATGAGTTTGTTAGGATGCCGTTTGGTCTGGCTAATGCACCCGCTGTATTCTCTAGAGCTCTTAAACTAGCTTTAGGTACACTAGCTAATAATAGTAGTAAATTAAATCACAATGATTTTAATGATACCAGTGAAAATGAAGTAGTCGCTGTGTATTTAGATGATATGATCCTGCCTACAGTCACCGTTCAACAGGGCTTAATATTATTAGAAACAGTTCTAGAACGGCTGAAACGTGCGAATTTAAGACTCAACTTAAAGAAATGTTCATTTCTCAAAACCACCACTGATTACTTGGGCCATGAAATTACAGCGGGGACAATAAGACCAGGTCAACATAAAATTGATTGTGTACTCAAATTTAAAACGCCAAGCAATGTTCACGAAATCCGCCAATTCATTGGATTGGCATCATATTTTCGAAAGTTTATTAGAGATTTTGCATCCATAGCTCGTCCTCTAACTGAGTTAACGAAGAAAGACGCTCCTTGGTATTGGGGCCATGGACAAAACAGAGCTTTTACTACTCTTAAAAAATTATTAACTGAAAGACCTGTACTTGCTATTTATAATCGTAACGCGGTAACTGAGTTGCATACGGATGCAAGTAAAATAGGTTTAGGTGGCATTTTAATGCAGTTTCAATCTGATAATACACTAAAACCTATAGCGTACTTCAGTAGAGTCACCAGTAAAGAGGAGCTATTCTACCACAGCTACGAGTTAGAAACACTCGCTGTGGTGGAGTCCCTAAAAAGATTTCGCATCTATCTTGTAGGAATACCGGTAAAAGTTGTCACAGACTGTGCAGCCATTCGTACTACTTTAACAAAAAAGGACCTAATACCACGCATTGCACGATGGTGGTTGACTATTCAGGACTTTGAATTAGAGATAGAATATAGGCCTGGTGATAAAATGCGACATGCGGATGCGCTAAGTCGTAATCCAATTGGCGTCGACACAGTAAACATTGCCATGATTGACGAAACCGATTGGGCGCTGTCGGTTCAACTTCAGGATGACGGTATCCAACAAATTATTAAACAGTTACAGGGGGGTACGGAAAATCGAGATATCACTAATAATTATACCGTAACTAACGGCAGGTTATACAGAAAAACTTTAACAGGTGAACGTTTTGTTGTTCCAAAACTGGCCAAATATAGTATATTGCAAAAGTTCCATGACCAGATTGGACATCCAGGTTTTGAGAGGACTGAAAAACTAATAAAATCTTCTTACTGGTTTCCAAATATGACTAGATTCATTCGAAAATATATTAAAAGTTGCCTCCAATGTGCGTATGGTAAATCAGGTGACGGTCGTTGTGAGGGGGAATTGCATCCGATAGAAAAGCTAGATATACCTATGCACACCTTGCACGTAGACCATTTGGGACCATTCCCTAAAAGTCGCCAGGGAAACAACTATATTTTAATGGTTATAGACTCGTTTACTAAATTTATATTTGGTCGTCCTGTAAAAACTGTACGTTCAACAGAAACGGTTAAAGAACTCACCGACATAATTTCGGTTTTTGGAAAACCCAGTAGAGTAATAACTGATAGAGGTAAGGCTTTTACGAGTCGCTATTTCAAAACTTTTGTCGCTAATTACCAAATTAAACATGTTTTGAATGCCGTAGCTGTACCCCGTTCAAATGGTCAGATCGAACGTGTGAATAGAACAATTCTAGATGGGTTAAGTACATCAGTTATAGAGGAATGTAGCTGGGATTCCAAATTAATAAATATCGTTTGGGGTATTAATAATACAATACACTCTGTGACAAAAGTGGCACCATTTAATTTATTATTTACTCATCAGAATAATCTGTTGCCTGTGCCACAATCTTCACCACAGATAAGCAATGAAGAACAGAGACAACATTTAATTTCTAGGCGTAGGTAGGCTAAAGTTAACATTGACTTTAACATGACTAGAATGAAAAAGCAGTTTGACAGTAGGCGCAAAAAATTTACTAAATATAATATAGGTCAATTAGTCTTATGGAAGGGAGGTGTCACTGAGCAAGCTGTAGGGGTAAGCAAAAAGTTAGGAAACAGATACTCGGGACCATACAAAATCACCAAAACAAATCACGCCATAGATCGTTATACTATTTTTTCAATTAAAGGCATGAGAGGGTACCGAAAATTTAGTGCTGTTGTGGCTGGCGAAACGTTGCGTCCATACAAATCGGTAGTATCAGATGATCACGACTCTACAGACAGTGAGGGTCATGACATTGATAGGGATGATTTAATTGATTTATTAGAAAGTTAGGCAGGTTCGTTTGTATTGAATGTACGTACCTAATAATGTCATTTAAAATATTGTAACGTGTCATTAACCAAACATGTTGATTATAGAAAGAAAATATGCCTACCTTTTATTTAAATTATTACCCGGTGTGATTAGACTAAATAATTATATACTTTCCTACCTAGAATGTTGTTAAATTCGTCGGTATTCAAAAATCATGCACTTTTAATAATCCGAGCGTATATTATGTACCTATTACTTACAATAAGTCTCCCTTGAGATATCTATGGTTAAATATAATTGGCTGTGTGCTATCTGATCAACAAGCTATGGGTTATCTAAATATTCAGCTATGTACTACCTATGTATCAAGCTATGTGCTATCCAAATATATAGCTATGTGCCTACCTACTTAGTGAGCTATGTGCTAGGTATCTCAATGTGCTACCGACTTACTAAGCTATGTGCTCCTAAATATTTTGCTATGTGCCTACCTACTTACTGAGCTATGTGCTATGTATTTACTAAGCTATGTGCTATCTGTTTACTAAGCTATGTGCTATCTATTAACTAAGCTATGTGCTATCTATTTACTGAGCTATGTGCTATCTATTTACTGAGCTATGTGCTATCTATTTACAAGTTATGTGATATCCATTTTCTCATCTATGTTATCCCCTCACCAAGCTAAGTGTAATCTTTATTTACCTATAAGTTGTCATATTCACCAAGTTCTGTGATATTCTTTCACTTGGCTATGTGCTTTTCATTTACCTACCTACGAGATCCATTTAACCAGCTATAGGTATGATATCCATTTAGCTGCTGTGTGCAATCCTCATACAGAATATTTACTTAGGAATGTGCATACTGCATACAATGATACATGGACACGTTGGTTTGTAGACTAAATTCACGTTACAGATGGAGAAAGCTGTACCGACCGCTGCTGCTGCTTCTGCTGCAAAGTACGGCAGAGCAACGCCGAGGGCTACTTCTTGGTCGTCCAACGCGACAGGCGGCGTTTCATCTTCCCCTGTGACACCTTCGACAACAGCCGATGCCAGTAAACAAGATCGCCGTGGGACACGGCTTTAGTCAGGACGGCCAAATGTTATCGTATCGAATATCTTGATTGAATTAACTAAATAAGTAGAAGTTTGTTTAGGGTCACACTGACCAATTTATTTGTTGTTGCCATTTCATTTATTTGTTTTACCTGTGTTTAAATACTTAATGATTAGATTTTGTAAGTTCCATTAAATTATTGTGTTAAGAATATCTAAGAGATTAATTAACGCATCAATAATATTTTTGTAAAGGTATTGTTACAATTTGAAGTTTAAAAGTATTCGTTTTGTATTAATAGTTCAGTTCATTCTATCTGTTGCAATATTCATGTTTGTTAAGTAATAAGGGTAGACAACTGTCATTTGAAATGTTATAAAAGATCGTGTAACTTTATGTTTGCTCTCTTTTCTGTACGTGTCGCTGGACTGGTAACAATACACAAAGTTATAAGTAATTGACTATCATTTATAATCAACCTCCTTCTCAACACCTGCATCAGTATATTACTAAACTGTCCTGAAAATAGATCTAAAAATACTCAGAACTTAAAGGTTCATGAACCATCCTGTTTCGCATATTACGTGTGTTGTTCACACGATCCAGATTTGAATAAATATGTTACTTATAGAGGTTTAGATTGTGTAGAAGTGTTTATAAAACGTTTAATTGAAGATGTCAGTTACATAAATTCCATAGTGTCTAAAAATAGACCCATGAAAGCTTTGTCAGTCAAACAACAAATAGAGTACGAAGAGGCTACTCGATGTCATATTTGTAAACATTTGTTATTCGGTGACAAAGTTCGAGATCACGATCATGTTACATCTGAATACAGAGGACCAGCACATTCTCGTTGCAATTTGATGTTTAAAATATTGTTCGTTTATACCTGTAGTTTTCCATAATTTGTCGGGATATGACTCTCACTTATTTTTTAAAGAACTGGTTAAGTACGATGGTCCTATTAAAATAATTCCCAAATCAAAAGAAAAGTACATTTGTATTATAAAAAGCCTCGCTTCTAAGAACAAGTCGAGTTCTATTCAAATAAAGTTTATAGATTCTTATAAATTTTTAAGTTCGAGTTTAGATGAATTATCTAAGAATTTACATGTAGAACATTTCATCAATCTTTTAAGAGAATTTGGTGATAAAGCCGATTTATGCTTATTGAGGCAAAAGAGTATGTATCCATACGAATATATTGATGCATGGTCTAAGTATGATGAAAAATGTTTGCCACTGTGGGGTACATACCTACCATACCACTTATTCATTTATACATATATTATAAACTCACACAATAATACACACTTATATACAAACACAATAATAATATTTATTTACATTAATTTATAATAATTATTAAATATAAGTACATAATAAATCAGTCAACAATACATTCACATTCACTAACATCAAACATGTATATCGGTTGATGACGCGCCACCGGTAACGTAAGCTACTGGACTCGCGCACGGCGAGCTACGTCATCGTGACGTAGCCGGCAAGCGCCAAAGTGGGAGGTGTGAGGTCGCGAACGTTCGATCACCTTACCGCGACCTTCAGTCGGAACTTGCTCACGCGTCCCTTTGCTGTGCATGATTTTGTTGACACCTTGATCGCCTATTGTTTGCGTGTATCATCCCTGAACTGTTATCATTGTGCCGTGACTATCGTGTGTGCGTACCGTATTGTGAATTTGTGACTATTCTCCTTCTGACTGTTTTCTGTGTTGTGTGTGTGTGAGTTACTCAATAAAACGTGAGTACCTAAGCAGATTGACTTTCCTTTTATTACTCTGCCTACTACACACCTACAATAATAACCATACTGGTGACCCCGAGTCGAACACTTTAAGGATGAGTGATAGTGAGTCCGAGCACACCGCGTCATCGCAGCCGGCGAAACATGTAACGCAGCGACCGCACAAAAAGGGGATGCGCGTTTCCACTGTGCACGACGTTTATCGTGTGTTGCTGAAGCTGCCGCCGTTTTGGCCAGAAGAACCGGACATCTGGTTCGCGCAAATCGAAGCACAGTTCGAGAACGCAGGGGTGACTAATGACGTCACCAAATTTAATTATGTGGTCGGCCATCTCGAACCCCAATTTTCGAAGGAGGTGAAGGACGTCATCATGTCCCCTCCTGCAACCAACCGGTACGGGAAGCTGAAGACCGAATTGGTGAAGCGCCTCTCAGCCTCCCAGGAGAAGAAAGTGAAGCAGTTGCTGATGCATGAGGAGCTGGGAGACCGGAAGCCGTCGCAGTTTCTTCGCCATCTGCAGGGATTAGCTGGACCAACTGTGCCTGAGGATTTCGTGCGCACTATTTGGAGCAGCCGTCTGCCCAGCAGTATCCAGCCCCTCCTGGCATCGCAACCAAATAGCACCTTGGAGGCATTGGCAGAGCTGGCAGACCGCGTACAGGATATCGTCGCACCACCAAGCCACGTTGCTTCAACTTCGGCAGCAGGACCCACCGTGAGTGAGATGGCAGCCGAAATCGCAGAGCTGAAACGTGCGATGAAGGACCTGACGGTGCAGCTGCGTGACAGTCGATCTCGAAATCGATCGCACAGCCGTGATCGCGACACGAGACGCAACTCACGCCACCGATCCTCAAACCGCTCCGACTCAAGCTACCGGAGGCACCCTCAATGCTGGTACCATTCAATGCATGGTGAGAAGGCCAAGCGTTGCATCAAACCCTGCGACTACAAAAAGAGAAACGCCGGGGGCAGTCGGTAATGGCGACAGACGATTGCCCCGCTTCTACTGGTCGCCTATTCGTCGCAGACCGAAGCACGAAGACGCAGTTTCTGGTCGATACTGGCAGCGACCTCTGTGTCTACCCTCGTCGTCTGCTCAGCGATCGTCGTGCACCCACGAACTACCAATTCGTGGCCGCAAATGGGACGCCCATCCCAACATATGGTTTCCTCGAACTTAACCTCAATCTAGGACTTCGTAGAGACTTTAAGTGGCGTTTTGTAGTAGCAGAAGTGACAAAACCGATTATCGGAGTAGACTTTTTGTGTTTTTACTCTTTGTCCGTTGACTGTCGTAATCAACGGTTAGTTGATAGTAGCACTAATGTTTTCGTAATAGCCTCAAATCACTCAGATTCTTCTTTATTCTCTGTAAAGGTGACTTCTGGTGATTCAAGGTATCACAAGATCCTCGAAAGCTTTGCCGACATCACCCGACCCGCCGGTACACTACGCACTACACCGCATAACACTGTACATCATATTCGCACGACCCCAGGCCCCCCAGTATCTTCTTCATTTCGGCGATTAGCGCCGGATAAGCTTAACATTGCTCAACAGGAGTTCCAGCTGATGCTGACCAATGGAACTGCCAGACCCTCGGAGAGTCCTTGGTCATCCCCGCTCCATCTCGTCCCGAAAAAGGACAACGGTTGGCGGCCTTGTGGAGATTACCGCATGCTCAACGCCCGAACCGTTCCTGACAGGTACCCGATTAGGCACATTCACGATTTTGCCCATAGCATTTCAGGCTGTCGATTTTTTAGTACTATCGACCTCGTGAAAGCCTACAATCAAATACCTGTCAGCCAGGACGACATCCCGAAGACGGCGATCACCACACCGTTCGGATTGTACGAATTTCCGTACATGACGTTTGGTCTGCGCAACGCGGGCCAGACATTTCAACGTTTTGTCGACGAAATGACGAGAGGACTAGACTTCTGCTACTGCTATTTGGACGACTTTTTGATCTTCTCAAGGACAGAAGCAGAGCACGAGGAGCACCTACGCATCATTTTCAGCAGGATGAAGGACTTCGGCATGTTGATCAACACGTCCAAGTGTGTTTTTGGTGTCCCAGAAGTAACTTTCTTAGGTTACCATATCTCCGAAAAGGGCACCAAACCACTTGACAGTAAGGTAGACGCAATCAAGAAGTTCCCTCCGCCTAAAGATGTACGTCAGCTGCGTCGATTTTTGGGCATGATCAATTTTTATAGGCGTTTCTTGCCCCATGCAGCTCAAATTCAGGCGCCGCTTCACAACCTCTTGATCGGCAACGTAAAGGGCTTGCATCCTATATGTCTTGCGGAGAATACTTTGCAGGCATTCGAGGACTGCAAGGAAAGCCTGGCTAATGCTGCTTTATTAGCTCACCCCGATTGCAATGCCAAACTCGCATTGGTCACCGATGCGTCGGATACTGCAATCGGCGCGGTGCTACAGCAGCTCAGCGACGACGGTTGGCAGCCATTAGTTTTCTTTTCCCGAAAGCTCAGCCCTTCGCAAGCAAAGTATTCTCCCTATGACAGGGAACTGCTGGCCATTTACGAGGCCATCAAATACTTTCGCCACATGCTGGAGGCTAGACACTTCGTCGTGTATACGGACCATAAGCCGATCAGTTTCGCATTCCACGAAAGGAAGAAGAACTGTTCGCCAAGGCAATTCCGGTACCTAGACTTCATAGCCCAGTTTACCACCGACATACGACACATCTCCGGCAAAGACAATGTTGTGGCTGACCCCTTATCACGCGTGGAAGAGCTCCAAGCTCCGGTCAATCTTGACATCCTCGCGAACTCACAGGCGTCAGATCCGGAACTGAAGAAGCTTCTTCAGGAAGGGTCGTCACTAGTCCTGAAAAAGGTACAAGCTCCTGGGGAGCGTTCGTTCGTGTACTGTGACGTCAGTACAGCGTCCCCCAGGCCATTTGTACCTAAAATGCTGCGGAAACAAATTTTCGACAGCTTACATTCCCTCAGTCACCCAGGCGTCTCAGCGACTGCCAAATTAATTGCAGAGCGCTTTGTTTGGCCAGGCGTCAGGAAGGACTGCAGGGAGTGGGCGCGAGCTTGCCTCGCATGCCAGCGGGCTAAGGTGAGCCGTCACGTTTCCGCACCATTAGGGACGTATCATCTCCCACGCGCCAGGTTCGCCACGATCCACATCGACCTTGTGGGCCCGCTTCCAATGTCACAAGGCTTTAGATACTGTCTGACGGCAGTCGACAGATTTACCAGGTGGCCAGAGGTCGTACCTATTGTCGACATTACTGCCGAGACAGTAGCTAAGGCGTTGCTGTCTGGATGGATTTCCAGATTTGGTTGTCCTACTGACATTGTTACGGACAGAGGCCGTCAATTTGAGTCGGCTCTGTTCGAACAGCTGTCAAAATGTTGCGGCTTTCAGCACAAGCGGACAACTGCATACCATCCAGCGTGCAATGGCATGGTGGAGCGGTTTCACAGGCAACTCAAGGCGTCCATCATGTGTCATGCTAATGACAAATGGACAGAGTCTTTGCCGTGGATATTGCTTGGCATAAGGAGCGCATTCAAAAAGGATGTCCAAGCGTCTTCCGCCGAACTAGTTTACGGTGAGCAGCTAAGACTCCCAGGAGAATTTTTTACTCCATCAGATGTCGGTACGACCGACATTACGGAATTTACCGCGCGCATCCGCAATTTTGCCCAAAAACTGCAACCAACTCCAGCTTCCCGTCACAACAAGACGAGCATATTTGTTTTTAAGGATCTGCAGACCACGGATCACGTGTTCGTTCGTGAAGACGCATTACGTGGTTCGCTGCAACCAGCTTACACAGGTCCTCACAAAGTTCTGCATAGGAGCGATAAAGTTTTTAAAATTTTATTTAAGGGTAAAGAGGTCACGGTCTCCATAGACCGCCTTAAGCCAGCCTATATATTGGCCGACAAAGCTGACCCGGTAGAAGATACTCCAACTCCAGATATAGGTGTACAACAAAAGGAGTACACAACTCGTTCCGGACGTCGTGTCAGATTCCCAGATTTTTATCGCCCTTGACGGTCTCTGGAGGGGGGTGGTGTGGGGTACATACCTACCATACCACTTATTCATTTATACATATATTATAAACTCACACAATAATACACACTTATATACAAACACAATAATAATATTTATTTACATTAATTTATAATAATTATTAAATATAAGTACATAATAAATCAGTCAACAATACATTCACATTCACTAACATCAAACATGTATATCGGTTGATGACGCGCCACCGGTAACGTAAGCTACTGGACTCGCGCACGGCGAGCTACGTCATCGTGACGTAGCCGGCAAGCGCCAAAGTGGGAGGTGTGAGGTCGCGAACGTTCGATCACCTTACCGCGACCTTCAGTCGGAACTTGCTCACGCGTCCCTTTGCTGTGCATGATTTTGTTGACACCTTGATCGCCTATTGTTTGCGTGTATCATCCCTGAACTGTTATCATTGTGCCGTGACTATCGTGTGTGCGTACCGTATTGTGAATTTGTGACTATTCTCCTTCTGACTGTTTTCTGTGTTGTGTGTGTGTGAGTTACTCAATAAAACGTGAGTACCTAAGCAGATTGACTTTCCTTTTATTACTCTGCCTACTACACACCTACAATAATAACCATACCACCTAGAGAGTATTTTTATAACACAATGAAGCTGGAGCATATTTCTGAAGATGAATATATACATGCACAAAAAGTTTGGTATTCTTTTAACATTAATTCTCTTGGTGAATATACTGATCTTTACTTAAAATGTGATGTATTATTATTATGTGACATATTTGAACATTTTAGAAACACAAGTTTTGAATATTACAATCTCGATCCAGCATACTATGTATCTGCACCAAGTTTAAGCTGGGACGCAATGCTTTTGTATACTGGTGTTAAATTGGAGCTGATGCATGACTTGGAAATGTATAACCTACTTGAAAAGGGAATACGTGGAGGATTAGCGCAGTGTTCCAAAGCGAATAATAAATTTCTTCCTTATCTCAATGATACTAAGCCTTCATCTTTTTTACCGACTTCAAAAAAGGAGGAGGTACTACGTTCGGATGATTGTTTTTTTTTTTTTTTTTTTTTATGTATGTTCACCGATTACTCCGCCGTTTGTGAACCGATTTTAAAAATTCTTTTTTAGTTCGAAAGGGTATACTCCCGAGATGGTCCCATATAAATTTTATTAAGTTTGCTTGCGTAGTTTTTGAGCTAGCTTCAATATTACGTATTTTTCCCACAGTCTATCTAGACGATATAATTATTAGACTCCTTCACTGTTATTTACATAGCTGGTAGTAACTTGTGTGGGGTAGGTACCACCACTAAAAAGTGAAAAATAAAAACTTTTTACAAAAAAAAACAACCGACTTCAAAAAAAACACTAATTAAAGAGTGAAAAAAAAAACTTTAATTTCGGAAGTCGGTGGCAAAAACCGAAAATTAATAAAAAGCAAAGACACCGACTTCCGAAATTAAAGTTATTTTTTTCACTTTTTATTTAGTGTTTTTTTTTTAAGTCGGTTGTTTTTTTCTGTAAAAAGTTTTTAATATATCTTGATTGTAACAATCTCTACGGATATGCTATGAGAAAAAAAATGCCTGTATCGGAATTTCAATTTTTATCAGAAAATGAACGTGCTAACTTTGATGTTTTGAATATATCTGATGATTCTGAATATGGATATATTCTGGAGGTCGATCTGACCTATCCAGAAATATTGCATAATTCGCATAGTGACTTACCATTCGCACCAGAGAGATTTTTACCTCCTGGTGGGAAAACTACGAAATTAATTGCGAATTTATATGACAAATATAATTACATCATTCACTACATACATTTAGGAGTGCAGTGCGATCCGCCGTCACAATCGGACGCGCTTACACCGTAAGCGGAAATTATTATTTTGCGCCGAGCGCAGCAAATGTCGCTGCTACCATGCGTTCGGAAGAACTTGTAGCGAGTGAGGTCCTGGCATTCCTGCAGTACCAGCTGGATGTCATGGACGAGATCAGTGTGATCCAGATCTGAGAATCCAATTTCAATGAAGAGGAGATGCGAAAGCACTGCTGTATGAGTCGCTACATATGGCCGACCGAATGCCGTCCCGCAGAAGGTATGAAAAGGGAGAGAGGATTCTCCAAGACATCATAAAAGTGTTGAAGGAGACCGACCCGGACGACGTGCCGAATTTCGTGGCGAAGGATTTGCGCAAGCTGCCCCCCGTCACATTCGACCACGTCGACGTCACCAGGCTGCTGCGGGACATCACAACCCTAAGAACAAGCCTGGTCGATATGCAGTTGAAGTTGGAAGCATCGCAATCCACCATCAGTGATCTACGTACCGAGGTAGCAGATTTACACAATACGGTATGTAGGTCACACGAGCCAGCTACCAACGTTAACACACGTCACAGCGCATTCAATGCATCGCAGCTTAGTTTCGAGTCAGCAAAATTCGACTCGTCGCCGGTCACCGTCACTGCAAGCGATGCACAACCGTGCCCCGCCCTCATCGCGTCCCCCATCGTTGGGACGCCGACCAATATGAGCACGTCAAAACCGGGACGTGCTTACTCGGCCGCCGTTATTAAAGCTCCCGCAAATCAACAGCGGCAACCTAACAATACGAGGGGTGCCCAAAGGCCCTCCGAAGTAGTTCAAAGTAGCTCATTACCGCCGGTAACAAGCCAAGGACAGGCCGATGAAGAAGGCTTCATTCGTGTGGAGAAAAAGAAGAAGAAGAAGCCTGCTTGTCGCAATCAGTGCGGTACCGCATTGAATGGTCCTGACATGTTGCTACGTCCCGCTATTCCATCGACGCAACTGTACGTGTCACGGTTACATCACACCACGAAGGCAGAGGAGGTCGTGGAGTACATCAGGATGAAGACAAAATTCACATTGAGAGTCTAGAAGTTGGAGTCACGCCATAAGATTAACTTCAAATCTTTTGTGGTGCGGGTTCCGACTCATCACATGGAGACTTTCATGAAGGAAGAATTTTGGCCGACCGGTGTCGTGTATCGGCGTTTTTGCGGAAGGCTACATGACACCACGACTCAGCGCAATACGTCGCCGTCCATACGTAGTAAATAGATTTTGTAGTGTTGTTTTTACTATGTATTTTGTAAAATTACGTTGTGTATTTTATCTATGGGCCTTAGTTGCCTGAAAATAAAGTAAATAATAATTTAAAACAATGCTTAAACAATGGGTTGATTTTAAGCCTAATACATCGCATTCTCAGATTTAGATAAGACCATTTTTTGCTAAAGTACATAGATTTAAATACTCGTTTGCGTCAAGCTTCTACGTCAGCCTTCGAAAAAGATTTTTTCAAGCTTTTGAATAATGCTGTGTTTGGAAAAACAATAGAAAATAAACGCAAGCAAGTAAATGTAAAGTTAGTAACAAAGTGGGACGATTCTGATAATAAAACCAATAAATATATAGGTGCTGAAAAACTTATTTTACAACCTAACTTGAAGAGTATATCAATCTTTTCAGAAAACTTTGTGGCTATTCAGTTAAGCCCTAAAAAAATAATTTTGGATAGACCGATTTACATTGGTTTTACTGTATTGGAGTATGCCAAGCAACACATATCAATTCCATTACGATTTTATCAGAAACAAATATGGCACGAAAGCTAAACTATGTTACACTGACACGGAAAGCCTACTTTACTTATTAGAAACGGATAATTTTTATAAGGATATGGTTGATAATATATCGGTATTTGACACCAGTAATTTTGCTGAGGATAATCCATATGGAATACCTAAAATTAATGAAAAAGTAACAGGCTTGTTTAAAGATGAACTCGGAGGCTCGGTAATTTATGAATTCATTGGCTTAAGGGCTAAACTTTACTGTTTGAAAAGTGTAAAGACAACATTAAAGAAGGCAAAAGGCATAACGAAACCTGTAACAAATCAATTAAAGCTTTCTGATTATAATGCTGCTCTACACAATAACAAAATTATCAAACGTAAAATAAATGTAATTAAATCAATTAAACACGTTCTCTATTCACAACAAGTGAATAAAATTGCATTAAATAGAAGTGACGAAAAAAGAAAAATACTTCCAAACCAAATTGAAACCTTACCATGGGGTCATTGTCAGACAATTACTTAAAATGTATTTTTTAGTTATAATGTACAGTAAGCGGCCAGAATTGCAATCCCACGCTAAGGATTAGTATTGCTTCAAACACCCGCAGGCCGTACCTACGTCTGTGTGCGGTACCTGCAACGGTGTGTTTAAGTGATGTGTTCACAAACTGGCGTCGAACGAAACAAAAAACATACCGTCGCTTTCACACCCAAGAGTACGTAATTACGTGTGACCTTGGTAGGTTCATAACATTGCTTAAATTCACTATAATTTATTTAGTTCTAATAGCTGATAGCGTAACGTATTGGATTGTGAGACATATAGGTCTGGGTTCCAATCTCGAGATGATATTTTATTTTTCTTTTCAACAATAATCTTCATCTGCTCTTTTATTATTATATAAATAGAATAATTATTATATTATTATTCTAGTTTATTAAAACGAAAATAATAATTTAAGAATTACTTTATTGTTATTGAATTATGGGGTTAAGAATTAAAATGTTCAATAAGTGATAACAAATTTTTTATTCGATATAATTATAAGAAGTTTAAATAAATTAACTTCTAGTTAAAACAGTTCATTTTCTCCTATAGAACAATAAAGAAGTAAAGTAGCTAATCAGTGAACTATGACAATCAGGCTAAAATATTGTATCTTAGTAATATAATAATATTGTGCTTTAATTACTGTGTGTGCAAATCTACCCACGTAAATATAAAAAGTGCGGACTCGTTGTCACAATACAAATTACTCAGTAATACTACTTTTATTCTACTGCGAGTGAGTTCGTTCTATCTCAAACCTTAAAGTTAACAAAGGACTTATTGAGGTTATAGCTTAAGTATTCATTTTCATTACGAAAAGAAGATTGAAACTAAACCTTAAAATAGTCCATATTATGGATATGACACAATATAATTTTTATATTACTAAAATCAATTTGTAATTTATTTATAACATAATAATACTTTGTATAACCCCATTATTAGTAAGAAAAGTAAGAAATAATAATTTTTACTTAGTAAGTAAACGTTGACGCATGGGTCCTACAATATTGGATCATCCTAATAATATTATAAATGTGAAAGTTTGTGTGTTTGGATGTTTGTTACTCAATCACGCAAAAACGGCTCAATGGATAATTAGTTAATAAATTATTAAAAGTGTTATAATTATGTTAAATTAGTGTAATACAGTCGAACCTAGATACTAAGTATTATATCCAGTGATTATACAGTGTTTTTTGTCGCGAAAACTTCGTACAAAAATGAGTTGAAACCGGCTGTCAACTCAACACCTCAACGGTGACGGATTTCAAACTATCATCGATCCCGGGGAGTATTTTGTTTTATTTAAGTTTTTGTAGTTAATGTTTACAGACCACAGAACACCACAAAATACTGCTCAGGTCTTTGAGCTACGTCCATCACACACTGGCACGGTTTATGTCTCCTTTTGCTTGACAACAAGAAACACAAACAGGTGATGATTGCTATCCACAGTATCGGAGACGATCCCCTAGCGAAGGCGGTTTTACCGTTAATATTCATGGTGTGGATCTAGATAACCATTGGGTAGTTCCTTTTAACCCTGTACTATTAAAAACTTTTAACGCACATATAAACGTTGAGTATTGCAACTCTGTGAAATCAATAAAATATGTATGCAAGTATGTTAATAAAGGATCGGACCAGGCTACATTTGCACTAGAAAATGAAAAAGATGAGGTGAAGATTTATGAGAGCGGAAGGTACATAAGTAGCTCAGAAGCAGTGTGGCGAATTCTTGGGTTTTCCATACATGAGCGTTTCCCCACAGTTGTTCATTTAGCAATTCATTTGGAAAACGGTCAGAGAGTTTACTTCAACTCAAATAATCTCGCTGACAAAATAGCTAATCCACCAAAAACGACGCTTTTAGCTTTTTTCGAACTATGTCAATCAGATAACTTTGCTAAAATTCTACTTTACTCTGAGGTACCCGCATATTACATATGGAATAAGAGTAATTTTGTAAGACGAAAAAGAGGAGTAACAGTTGATGGTTGGCCTGGTGTGATGAAGGAACACGCCTTAGGTAGAGTCTATACTGTTCACCCCAACAATACGGAGTGCTATCATCTGCGTTTACTGCTACATGAAGTGCGGGGCCCAACTTCATTTGAAGCACTAAAAACTGTGAATGGTGTGTTGCAGCCTACTTTCCAAGCTGCTTGCAAAATGTTAGGTTTGCTTGAAGATGACCTACACTGGCATGCGACGTTGGAGGAGGCCGCGCTTTGTCAGTCAGCAGCAAAAATGCGAGAACTGTTCACAATTATGTTAGTCTTTTGTCAAATATCAGACCCAATAGCTCTTTGGGAAGACTTCAAAGACTATTTGTCTGAAGATTTTAAGCACAGGCTGCAAAAAGAGATCGGAGACAATGTAGAGAATTTCAAAGACCAAATTTTAAATGAATGTCTATCTGATATTGAAGAAGCAGTGTTAACATTAGGTGGAAAATCGATAGATATGTACGGTTTGCCAAAACCAACCAAGCCACAAGTTGCCGGTAATAGGGAGTATATGAGAGAAACTAATTTTAATACAGTAGCTTTGGAAAGTTTTGTAAATAATAATACGCCATCGTTGACTGCCGAGCAAACGTCTGTATATAACCAAGTCATGACAAGTGTAGAAGTAAGTGAAGGAAAAATTTTCTTTCTGGACGCCCCTGGTGGCACAGGTAAGACTTATCTTTTAAACTTGCTCTTGGCAAAAGTAAGAAGCACTCGAGACATAGCTTTAGCTGTAGCGTCGTTTGGGATTGCTGCTACATTATTAGAAGGAGGTAGAACTGCACACGCTGCCACCTCTGAAGCTGCGCGCTATCGAAACTTAGTTATGGGCGCAGGTACCGGACCCCCCCCCCCCCCCCCGCCGAGCGGTGGGCGCGCGGCGCGCTAGCGCTCGCACAAAAAGCATAAACACTTGAGAAATACTACACGCACTTCATTATCGTTAATTGGTTTGGGTTCTTGAATAAATAGACCACATACTTATGTATAAACAATAAGCGGGTAACTAAAATAGAACTTACAAATAGAGAATGTTACGTAGTGGGCTTTGTTTTTTGTTTTGACCGTATCTCTAAAACTACTGGATCGATTTTTATGAAATTTTCGCAGGTTTTATTATAAATACGTAAGTAATCTAACAACAATAAGAGATTATGACATTAACAGAAAAAAATAAACAGATGTCACGGCAATTTTGACGTGATACACGCGTCAAACTTCAACAATAAAAAAAAAAAGAAAAAGAAATTATGGTTTTTAATGAGTAAGTCGACTAGAATATCTATCTGCCCATAGACTTAAATTGCCACAGACGATAAAAACCCTTATTTATAAGTAGAAATAGAGATTTAAACCGCGCGAAACGCGCGAACCCGCTGGTACGATTTTGTACCAGCGGGGCTTTACGCCGTTTGCCGTTGGGCAGCTATTTGTACCAACCGCATTCTTACAAGTTAAAACTACCTCTAAATCTTACAAATGTAGAGACACCCTTATGCAATATACCAAAGCAAAGCAATCTTGCCGAAGTGCTTAAAAATACTAAACTAATAGTATGGGATGAAATAACGATGGCGCACAAAAGAGGAGTTGAAGCCTTGAATAGGAGTTTGCAGGACATACGAAATAATAAAAACATAATGGGTGGTATGACGGTGTTGCTGGCAGGAGATTTTCGACAGACTTTACCGGTAGTACCTAAAGGTACGCGCGCAGATGAGATCAAAGCGTGCATCAAAAGATCTTTCTTATGGCCTTCAATTAAAGTTCTAAAACTTACTAGAAACATGAGAGTACATCTCAGAGGTGAAGTTTCTGCCGGCAGATTTGCAGATCTTCTTCTTCAAATCGGAAACGGAAACTTTCCACAAATAGATGGGTTGATACAAATACCATACGAATTATGTACTGTGGTATCAACAGTTGAGGGACTTGTAGATAAAATTTATCCTGATATTAAAAATATTAAAGGCAAACCGATGGAGTGGTTATGCCATTTTGACTCCCAAAAACGACCAAGCCGCTGCGATCAACGAAATGTTGATAAATACATTCGAAGGCGAAGAAATGTTTTACAATTCTGTTGACACCATGGTCGATATGGACGAGTCGGTTAATTATCCTGTAGAATTTTTAAACTCTCTTAATCCGCCGGGTCTTCCGTGTCACAGACTTATGTTGCGTGTAGGTGCTCCTGTCATGTTACTTCGAAATTTACATCCTCCAAAATTGTGCAATGGAACTAGACTCCAAGTAACAGCTCTCCGCCGCAATGTTATTGAGGCGAAAATACTAACTGGATCTGCCAGAGGAGAAACAGTATTCGTGCCGCGTATACCATTGATACCAAATGACCTTCCGTTTGAATTTAAAAGATTGCAGTTCCCAATCAAGGTTTGTTTCGCGATGACTATTAATAAGTCACAGGGACAAACTCTAAAATTTGCTGGAGTTGATTTGCGGCAAGACTGTTTCTCCTACGGCCAATTTAATGTGGCTTGCTCACGTGTTAGCTCTCCAACTAGCCTGGTTGTTTTAGTGCCCGCTTCCGAATTAGTGAAAAACATCGTATATAGAGAAATACTGTGAAGGATTTAGGTAGATACCGGTCCCTTACAGCAGGTATTTCTTTACAGTATTCCTCAAATATCACACGTAGTAGAGGACAATTAGCCATGAAGAAAGGTCTATTGTTATAATACCTAATTCATAATTATCTAGAAAAAAAGAATTTATACTCTACGCAGACGACGTAAAATAAAATAGTAACGAAGTCAAATATTACATTGAATATTCGAGTCTGATGTTGAATATATAGTTTTTAGAATTTTTGGTCTGTTTGTTTGTATGTATGTTCCGGCTTGCACAAACACGGATGAGCGGATTTAGATGATATTTGGCACACAGATAGTTTATAACCTGGATTAACTTATAGGTTATTTTTTAATCCCGATTGTACGTTCCCGTCAGATATTTTTCGACATCCACGCGGGCGAAGCCGCGGGCAAAAGCTAGTTCAACTTATAAATATAATTATTGTCATAATCTGATAAAGTATCAGAGTAAGGTAAAGCACACAACATTATTTTTCCTATATGCGGCTTCGCCCGCGTGGATGTCGAAAAATATCCGACGGGAACGTACAATCGGGATTAAAAAATAACCTATAAGTTAATCCAGGTTATAAACTATCTGTGTGCCAAATATCATCTAAATCCGCTCATCCGTGTTTGTGCAAGCCGGAACATACATACAAACAAACAGACCAAAAATTCTAAAAACTATATATTCAACATCAGACTCGAATATTCAATGTAATATTTGACTTCGTTACTATTTTATTTTACGTCGTCTGCGTAGAGTATAAATTCTTTTTTTCTAGATAATTATGAATTAGGTATTATAACAATAGACCTTTCTTCATGGCTAATTGTCCTCTACTACGTGTGATATTGGAATACTGTAAACAAATACCTGCTGTAAAGGACCGGTATCTACCTAAATCCTTCACAGTATTTCTCTATATACGATGTTTTTCACTAATTCGGAAGCGGGCACTAAAACAACCAGGCTAGTTGGAGAGCTAACACGTGAGCAAGCCACATTAAATTGGCCGTAGGAGAAACAGTCTTGCCGCAAATCAACTCCAGCAAATTTTAGAGTTTGTCCCTGTGACTTATTAATAGTCATCGCGAAACAAACCTTGATTGGGAACTGCAATCTTTTAAATTCAAACGGAAGGTCATTTGGTATCAATGGTATACGCGGCACGAATACTGTTTCTCCTCTGGCAGATCCAGTTAGTATTTTCGCCTCAATAACATTGCGGCGGAGAGCTGTTACTTGGAGTCTAGTTCCATTGCACAATTTTGGAGGATGTAAATTTCGAAGTAACATGACAGGAGCACCTACACGCAACATAAGTCTGTGACACGGAAGACCCGGCGGATTAAGAGAGTTTAAAAATTCTACAGGATAATTAACCGACTCGTCCATATCGACCATGGTGTCAACAGAATTGTAAATCATTTCTTCGCCTTCGAATGTATTTATCAACATTTCGTTGATCGCAGCGGCTTGGTCGTTTTTGGGAGTCAAAATGGCATAACCACTCCATCGGTTTGCCTTTAATATTTTTAATATCAGGATAAATTTTATCTACAAGTCCCTCAACTGTTGATACCACAGTACATAATTCGTATGGTATTTGTATCAACCCATCTATTTGTGGAAAGTTTCCGTTTCCGATTTGAAGAAGAAGATCTGCAAATCTGCCGGCAGAAACTTCACCTCTGAGATGTACTCTCATGTTTCTAGTAAGTTTTAGAACTTTAATTGAAGGCCATAAGAAAGATCTTTTGATGCACGCTTTGATCTCATCTGCGCGCGTACCTTTAGGTACTACCGGTAAAGTCTGTCGAAAATCTCCTGCCAGCAACACCGTCATACCACCCATTATGTTTTTATTATTTCGTATGTCCTGCAAACTCCTATTCAAGGCTTCAACTCCTCTTTTGTGCGCCATCGTTATTTCATCCCATACTATTAGTTTAGTATTTTTAAGCACTTCGGCAAGATTGCTTTGCTTTGGTATATTGCATAAGGGTGTCTCTACATTTGTAAGATTTAGAGGTAGTTTTAACTTGTAAGAATGCGGTTGGTACAAATAGCTGCCCAACGGCAAACGGCGTAAAGCCCCGCTGGTACAAAATCGTACCAGCGGGTTCGCGCGTTTCGCGCGGTTTAAATCTCTATTTCTACTTATAAATAAGGGTTTTTATCGTCTGTGGCAATTTAAGTCTATGGGCAGATAGATATTCTAGTCGACTTACTCATTAAAAACCATAATTTCTTTTTCTTTTTTTTTTTATTGTTGAAGTTTGACGCGTGTATCACGTCAAAATTGCCGTGACATCTGTTTATTTTTTTCTGTTAATGTCATAATCTCTTATTGTTGTTAGATTACTTACGTATTTATAATAAAACCTGCGAAAATTTCATAAAAATCGATCCAGTAGTTTTAGAGATACGGTCAAAACAAAAAACAAAGCCCACTACGTAACATTCTCTATTTGTAAGTTCTATTTTAGTTACCCGCTTATTGTTTATACATAAGTATGTGGTCTATTTATTCAAGAACCCAAACCAATTAACGATAATGAAGTGCGTGTAGTATTTCTCAAGTGTTTATGCTTTTTGTGCGAGCGCTAGCGCGCCGCGCGCCCACCGCTCGGCGGGGGGGGGGGGGGGGGTCCGGTACCTGCGCCCATAACTAAGTTTCGATAGCGCGCAGCTTCAGAGGTGGCAGCGTGTGCAGTTCTACCTCCTTCTAATAATGTAGCAGCAATCCCAAACGACGCTACAGCTAAAGCTATGTCTCGAGTGCTTCTTACTTTTGCCAAGAGCAAGTTTAAAAGATAAGTCTTACCTGTGCCACCAGGGGCGTCCAGAAAGAAAATTTTTCCTTCACTTACTTCTACACTTGTCATGACTTGGTTATATACAGACGTTTGCTCGGCAGTCAACGATGGCGTATTATTATTTACAAAACTTTCCAAAGCTACTGTATTAAAATTAGTTTCTCTCATATACTCCCTATTACCGGCAACTTGTGGCTTGGTTGGTTTTGGCAAACCGTACATATCTATCGATTTTCCACCTAATGTTAACACTGCTTCTTCAATATCAGATAGACATTCATTTAAAATTTGGTCTTTGAAATTCTCTACATTGTCTCCGATCTCTTTTTGCAGCCTGTGCTTAAAATCTTCAGACAAATAGTCTTTGAAGTCTTCCCAAAGAGCTATTGGGTCTGATATTTGACAAAAGACTAACATAATTGTGAACAGTTCTCGCATTTTTGCTGCTGACTGACAAAGCGCGGCCTCCTCCAACGTCGCATGCCAGTGTAGGTCATCTTCAAGCAAACCTAACATTTTGCAAGCAGCTTGGAAAGTAGGCTGCAACACACCATTCACAGTTTTTAGTGCTTCAAATGAAGTTGGGCCCCGCACTTCATGTAGCAGTAAACGCAGATGATAGCACTCCGTATTGTTGGGGTGAACAGTATAGACTCTACCTAAGGCGTGTTCCTTCATCACACCAGGCCAACCATCAACTGTTACTCCTCTTTTTCGTCTTACAAAATTACTCTTATTCCATATGTAATATGCGGGTACCTCAGAGTAAAGTAGAATTTTAGCAAAGTTATCTGATTGACATAGTTCGAAAAAAGCTAAAAGCGTCGTTTTTGGTGGATTAGCTATTTTGTCAGCGAGATTATTGTAGTTGAAGTAAACTCTCTGACCGTTTTCCAAATGAATTGCTAAATGAACAACTGTGGGGAAACGCTCATGTATGGAAAACCCAAGAATTTGCCACACTGCTTCTGAGCTACTTATGTACCTTCCGCTCTCATAAATCTTCACCTCATCTTTTTCATTTTCTAGTGCAAATGTAGCCTGGTCCGATCCTTTATTAACATACTTGTATACATATTTTATTGATTTCACAGAGTTGCAATACTCAACGTTTATATGTGCGTTAAAAGTTTTTAATAGGACAGGGTTAAAAGGAACTACCCAACGGTTATCTAGATCCACACCATGAATATGAACGGTAAAACCGCCTTCGCTAGGGGATCGTCTCCGATACTGTGGATAGCCATCATCACCTGTTTGTGTTTGCCTCAATAGAGGTCGGGGATATCTTTTAGTGCAGCTCTTGTTCTTCATACAAGGAGATTTATGATTAAAGCTTCCACAAGGGCCATGAATCATGTTCGACTTTACTGTTTCGTAAAGTTTTTGGTCAAGTGCAGGGTCAGGTATTTCAGCGCAGATTACTTTGTCGATAGAGTCTGGCTTTATGCTACTTTTCAGCCATAGAAGAATGTGGACATGTGGAAGACCACGTTTTTGCCACTCAACCGAATACATGTAGCAACGAATTTCTCCAAATATTTGTCCTTTAATCAATATATTAATCAGTTTTTTAACTTTTATATGAAACACTCGAGCAATTATATCGTGACGATCACAAGACTTTTGTCCAGGAAGTAAAACTTTGGTAATGTCGTCCCAGCGAGGGTTGCATGTAAACGTCACAAAGAGATCAGGACGACCGTAGTTGCGTACATATGTCATCGCATCCTGGGTACGCTCGTGCATGTACCTCGGACCACCAGTGAAAGAGGACGGTAGTACTACCATTTGCCCCAATTGATTGGCATCAGCATCTTGTCATCTAACTGCATCCTTAAGATGTACGTAATTATCTGCACGTAACTTTGCCTGATTATGTCGTATATAATCGAGTCTCTCAGTTTCTATTTTAGCGTATTGATCTACTAAATACTGACTAAAAAGAGCGATAAAACGCGGGAGAATGTTATCTTCACCATCTCTTATCATTATACGGAAGGAATAGAAACTGGCTGCCGAAACCATTTTTTTTAGAGGCAATTTAGTTTTGGGATCATGTTGAGGCAAGTTGACAGAATAACCATCATCGCCATAACAAAATATTATGGGATATTGCAAGGCATCGTATGACCGATGCAGTTCACTTATCCGACGTAAAGAAGTACTACGGCTTTCCAATATAATGTCCCGTTTCTCAAATTGCTGATCAACCATCACCAAAGTAACTTCGTTGGTCGTTGGGGCATAAAAACGTCCTCTATGACCTTCAAGTGGTTTCTTGTCGGCATGAATGACTACTTTAAACGATTCACAGGTGGGGGGAATTTTATCAATGGTGCTTTTGAGGTCTTTAATGTAAGGGTTAACATCATGAAGCATTTTTTGTAACTGTTTAACCAAACTTGGTTTCAATCCTTGATAATTTGAGCACCTTAGACTTACTTCTCTATCGTCTTCTCCAACGAAATAAATCTGCAAGAATTTAGCTTTCTCACCTGGTTCCGGTAAAATGCTTCCAACCAAATGATAGACCTGACCCTGTACTTTAAATGTTGGCATAAAGCCATTCTCCACCACCTGTTTTGCACCAAAAGATGTCATCTGGAAACAATTGTTGTATTTACGAATATTACTCATAAAATGCTTATGGTCAGGGTGCAGATCCATTACTAAACTGTATAGAGGATCAGGAAGACTATGTAATGCTTCGAGTTGCACCTTTCCACTGCCACAACACATTCCAAGAGTCTCGTCCTTCCATTTGAGTGCATTGCAACACTGACACTTATTATTCACATTGCCTATACTCACCATAGAATCGTTGTCGTAAGCCATTCCTGGATTGTAAGACATACCTGAAAGGTACTTTGTAATCCAGGGACTTGCAGTTGCCTTCGTGTTGTATTGTGACTTTGCCGCTCTATGTACTTCAGGATTTGCCTGCTGGTAATTAGCAGCAGCTCGCCTGTGCACTTCAGGATGTGCCCGCTGGTAATTAGCAGCAGCTCGCCTGTGCACTTCAGGTTGTGCCTGCTGGTAATTAACAGTAGCTCGTCTGTGTACTTCAGGTTGTGCCTGCTGGTAAGTTGCAGCAGCTTGCCTGTGCACTTCAGGATGTGCCTGCTGGTAATTAGCAGCAGCTTGCCTGTGCACTTCAGGTTGTGCCTGCTGGTAATTAACAGTAGCTCGTCTGTGTACTTCAGGTTGTGCCTGCTGGTAAGTTGCAGCAGCTTGCCTGTGCACTTCAGGATGTGCCTGCTGGTAATTAGCAGCAGCTTGCCTGTGCACTTCAGGATGTGCCTGCTGATAATTAGCAGCATCTTGCCTGTGCACTTCTGAGTTTTTTTTTTATATATTTGGATGCCGCTTTCCGATAAAGTGTACGGTTACTTTTTGAATACTTTTTTTGGGCCTGTTTTAGTTGATTTTTTCTCGTTGCTGCTGTATATCTAGCTCTACGCTTCTTATTTTTCTTTTGAGGTATCGAGCAAGTCGACTGATAAATATATACATCAACTGGCTGTTTGGAAGCAAAGCCGGTAGAAAGATCTGAATCAGTTGATGACACAGGTATTTTATCGACTACTTCAACACGTCTGGAAGTAATTTTCTTAGCCTTTACAGAGCTTGGATTGAGTTTAGAATTTATTTCAACATCAGAAAATTGTTCCTCATCTGAAACATAAGCTTCAAAATGGCCACCAGATAGATCGCCTGAAAAGCGAAGGCGCTTAACTGGACAACCTTCAGCACCAACCTTTACATATAACTTGCAATTGCGGTAAACCTCAAAAATAAAATTATATTTGCTTTACGTGATCAACAATTTGTTCACGTATTTCGAATGCCATTTCTTCATTTCCGTGCATCAAAAAGACAGAGACCTAAAAAGGCAAGCTCCGTCCCCTATGATCGGTACGACAAACTTTGGTACCATCTGCCCATCAATATTTATAATTTCAACAACCATAAATTTACAACCAATTTCCTTAGTCTTAAATAAAGTAAAAAAATAAATTAAAATCTAAAAATAATATTCTTCAAATTTAAAATTTAGAAACAAAGACTAAAAAAATTAACTAATGAAAAAAATCTGAAAATAATATCCTTCAAATTTAAAATCTATAAACAAAGACTAATCAATATTACACTTACCTAAAAAAATACTATCCTATTAATAAAATATTATAATTGATACAAAAAGCAGATCTTGATAATTAGCAAATAAATTGCTACCACTTTCTCTGATGAGATTACTTAACCGGATGAAAATCATACCGTAGGTACGAAGCACTGGGGTACTTATACAATGCGTGGTAACGAAACCATAGCGACTTCTTTTTTTTCCACTACCGCCATCTATCGAGCTTCCGAGCAACTTTCTTTCTGTCTGTTGGTCTGAAAGTATGACGCAAAAACTACCGGATCGATTTTGTTCAAATTTTGCATAGATGTTCCCTATAAGTGTGGTCAGTCTGTAGGGTACTTATTATCACGCTATTTGCTATGAGTGATGAGCAGAATTGCATTCTATTCGTATCCTAACTATCCTAATCTATTTATATCTATATTGATTCGCCCGGAGAAGGGGGTGGAGGGGGTTATCCGGGAGAGGGGTCCGTGGCTAAATAAAAACAGCCGCACTGGTCGATCGATCAGGTTAAGCTACGCTTGTCGCGGTTGGTCTATGGATGGGTGACCATCTTTAGATACAGAGACCCGTCCGTGCCTCGGAAAGTATGTTAAGCTGTTGGTCCCGGCTGTCATTCGTGGATCTTTGATAGTCTTTACGGGAAGTCAGAAGCCCGAAAGTCTGACAACCATTTTTACCAAGGGGTATTGTATTACCTAATAACTGCTGCGTTGTGGAGGTCAGATAGGCAGTCGCTCCATGTAAAATACTGTAAAGTTAGAAACAGTACACGTGTACTTATAAATATTATTTTTACTTGAATACAAAATTTTGCGAATGAACAACTTCAATACAAAACTTCATACCCCTTTCAGACCCTTGTGGGTTGAAATTAAAAAAAAAAAACAAATATTTAGGTTGTGTTAGTTTCCAACCATAAGCCGAAATTTTAGTGATTTTAAATTAAAAAATAAAGAACTTTAATTAAAAACAAAATTTCATCCCCCTTTTCACCCCCTTAAGGGTTGAAATTCTAACAACACCGTTGCGTTAGATAGTAGTGATTTTTCTTCGAAAATTAAGGATTTTCAACTTTATCCCCCGTTTTAACCCTTCGGGGGTAGAATTATCAAAAACGTTGAGATACGTATTGATGAATTTTCAATCGTCAGTCTAAAATCAAAATTTGAAGATCCTAACTTCAAAACTGACGGACTTTCATACAAACTTCCATCCCCTATTTTTCCCCTTTAGGGGTGGAATTCCCAAAAATCTTTTCTTAGTGGATACTTACTCTTCACAAAGAACACACCCTCATCCTCAGTTTCATGTCTCTAGGACCAGCGGTTTGGGCTGTGTGTTGATATATCAACAGTCAGTCAGTCAGTCAGTCAGTCAGTTTCTCCTTTTATACATATAGATAGAGGTTTTCGTGACTGCATGGATAGTTTGCATGAGAAAGGATACATAGGTCATATGCCTGAAACTAGACAAGACGGCCAATCACAGCTATCCACTCTTGAAGCCAACATATCACGCTGTGTAACAATAAACAGATGGGTAGTAGAAGCTGTGAATGGCCGTTTTAAGAGAGATTTCAAAATATTCCGTCATGAATATTTTAACCGTGCTTGTCGCAATTTAATGGCAGATTTTAAAATAGCAGCTGCTCTGCTGAATGCGTTTACTCCACCTTTCGCAGACAATATACATGCAGAGCAGTTTGTTAAAATTACATATGAGCGCCTGTTTTTAACCAATACCATAGCCGAATTAGCTATGGAACTTAATTTAAACAGGCGCGGTTCCTGGTTTGTACCCATAGATGCGACAACCCTATCTTTTCCGCGGCTATCCATGGAGGAGTTGATATTATTTGCATGTGGTGTATACCAAATTCGCCAGGCCCGTTCATATGTGGGTGAGTATTTCCGCTTTCATGGAATATACACATTAGAGGTATCTCGAGAGAGAATAAATGGTTTAGAGGGAACCCAATGTTGCTTCGTGCAAAAATAAAGTCCCGCCATGCTTCTGCTAGAACTTATTTTGTATTTATAGTTGCAGAAACAAACATGAATGGTCGGGACGTAATCAGAAGTTATTGCTGTAACTGCATTGTAGGTTTAAGAACAGAGGGATGCTGCTCACATGTCATGAGCATTATTTGGTATCTTAGTTATGCTCGCCATGGGGGTATGACCCGACCTGCCCCCTTCTTAGATGAAGTAATATTAAGATTAAATTAATTATAAGTACTTACAATAAAATAAATGTATGTACTTACAAAAACAAAGTATTGTTTCATTTACCTACGCTCAAAACCCCATCAGAACTTCATCATTATCAAACTGTTGCAGTCCGCTGCTGGACATTAGGTAAGTATGTCCTAATGCACCCCACTGAGTAGGTACGATCCTCATCGCAATCTAACTACTTTATAGTAAGTAATACACTACAAACAAAGAGATATAATTATAGTATAGAGTGCGCGCAACAAACTATGAACAGTAGACACGGGTTTGAACAACATGACGTTCCTCACCACACTCACTCACTTGTCAGTTTGAGATTCATTCATTTGTATGTCACAGTGAAGCGGTACAAAATGTTATTTTGAGGTTGAAGTGCCTCTTTTATGTCCTACCCAACACTAATCTATAGGTCACTACTTGTCTGCGATGCGCACTAAGCGATTTGTGCAATACGCGCACTCTATGTAATATTATATCTCTATGACTACAAAGATAGCGACAAGCAATCTAGAACATTACTTTATCACCAAAAGAATGTTTATAATTATACTTACCTATAAGTAACAATCTACATCGGTACACTAGTACATAACCTTAAAAAATAAAACTGGTTATAACTTTTTACGTCCCAAGTTCTAGAAATCTAACAATTTTCAAAGAGCTTGTCTATCATATTAACTACCAATTAAAACCAAAAATATCCCGAAACACGAAATTTTATTAGCTGTACGAAATTCCCATACAAGCCTGCCGTTCGCCTTTGTATACTGCTTCCGTTGGCGGCACTTAGTTCATAATAGTAGGGTATTATTGGGCATTCTATACCACTGGAGGACAGTAGCTCGGCGAGTTCGCCTTCGCTACGAACAGTGGTATAGAATGCCCAATAATGAACGATCGACTCGACTCTCTAGTGTATTACTGTACTCGACCAATGATCATGCGAATTCGCTATCGCTCTGAAGGGTGGTACAGAATGCACAATAATGAACAATCAAATCAATCAATGACCCGTAACGCGAAAGAGGTTGCGGTAAGTTTATGAATGTTAACGTACTTTATACATTCACTCATTTTCAATCGCTTCATTTCCGACAGTAATCATGAAATTTGTAAAACAACCGCAATCGCTGCATGTAAATACAGTCTGCGATGATTTTTGTAAGACTAGTTTTCGTCATGGAGAATTATTACCTAACTCATTTGCGGTCCGTCCGTTGCGATGTATCATTTGCGGTCCGTCCAATTGTGGAAAAACCAATTTATTAATTGGTCTTCTTATACACGAAAATGGATTAAGATTTGAAAACGTTTATGTTTATTCAAAAACTCTGCACCAGCCCAAGTACATTTTTTTAGAAAGAGTTTTGCAACGGGTACCCGGTATTTCCCTCCAGAAATATCATGGAAATCAAGAAGTACTAAGCGTTCAGGACGCAAAACCCAACTCCGTGATTATTTTTGATGATGTTGATTGTGAAAATCAAAATAACATGCGTGATTATTTTGCAATGGGAATACACAAATGCATTGATTGTTTTTATCTAAACCAAACATATAGTAAAATCCCTAAGCAGTTAGTAAGAGACAATGCGAATTTAATTATACTTTTTAAACAAGATGAAATTAATTTACGACATATTTATGAAGAACATGTCAACACTGATATGACGTGGATTGTGTCCACGCGCGGACGCGGTGCAAAAACTAAACGCGTGGGACGACGACGCGCTGTGAGCCAATGAGCGACGACCGACGCGAACTTGCCACTTCCTGTCAAAATCGCGTTCAAGAAAAGTGAGCGTCGTCCGCCTTCCGCTTTGCAAACTATCATAATAATTAAATCTAATAATACAGTCCACTAGTTTTCTCATTGAAGAGTACCAAAACCATCCAAAACATTGGTCCTTCCACCGGCAAAGAAGAATCGTCGTGCCGAGATAAACTGCAAAAGTCGACGACGTGGACTTGGACCCGGGACACGTGCGCCTATCTATTGTGCCGTGTCAACGCAAGATTTTGAAAAAACAGGAGTCACAGTGGATTCCACGTGCGCCGATCTATTGTGCCGTGGCCGTGACATCGCTGTCTTTTAATATTCCGTCAGATATTGATATTCTGTTAGGAGCTGAATTATTTTGGGATGTTATTCAGGCCAATCATATCAATTTAGGAAAAAACTTACCAAAGTTGTGTGAAAGTAAATTGGGTTGGTTAATTTCTGGTACCATACCTACTAACTCGCGTTGTCAATCACATGTTTGTAATTTTTCTGAAATAATCCCTAATCCAGACTTAAATAAGTTTTGGGAACTTGATACAATATCACCTAAGCATTGCCTTTCTTTAGAGGAACGCGCTTGCGAAGAAAGTTTTAAATTACATACGGTCCGTGGCTCGAACGGCCAGTTTGCCGTTACTATGCCACTCAAGGCGGATCCTAGCGTTCTCGGTGACTCATACGCTGCGGCTAAACGTAGGTTTTTATCATTAGAAAAACGCTTTGAACGCGATCCGATTTACAAAAGTATGTATATTGATTTCATGAATGAATATCGAACGTTAGGTCATATGACTGAGGACAATGATTTATCTGTCAGTGATAAAAGCAATATTAGTTATTTCTTGCCACACCATGGGGTTTTGCGGGAATCCAGCAAAACGACAAAATTGCGAACGGTCTTCGATGCATCAGCAAAGTCAACTTCAGGATTATCACTGAATGACATTCAATATGTAGGCCCGACTGTACAGAATGATCTACTATCGATTTTACTGAGAGTTAGACAACATAAATATGTAATCTCAGGGGATATCAAAAAAATGTATCGAGCTGTTGAATTGAATCCTAATCAACAATCATTGCAACGCATTATATTTAGGAAAGATCCGTCTGAGCCTCTCAAAACTTACACATTAAAAACAGTCACGTATGGGACAGCGTCTGCGCTTTATTTTGCGACCAAGTGTCTTGTGAGCCTTGCTGAGGCCACAGATGATGAGCAGGTAAAAAGTAGCATCCAACGTGATTTTTACGTAGACGATTTGTTGAGTGGATCAGATACTATACGCGGCGCAGTCGAACTTTGCCAGCAAATAAAAACAATATTAGCTTCAGCGAAATTTAATTTAAGAAAATGGCAATCTAACAGTACTCAAATTCTAAAAGAGATAGTAGATGCAGAGGATGACTCTTGCCTTGATTTAGATTTGTCTGATAATTACACATCTAAAACTTTAGGGCTACTATGGATATGTAAAACAGATGTTTTGTCATTTTCCATTAATATTGACATTCACAAAACAATAACAAAAAGACACATTTTGTCTATTATAAGCCAAATTTTTGACCCATTGGGGTTAATTGGTCCATGTGTTGTTGAAGCCAAAATTATAATGCAAAAATTGTGGGTAAATAAGTGCGACTGGGATGATGAGGTTCCTCAGGACATAGCTGATCAGTGGTCGACATTTGTACATGCATTAAAATGTTTAAATTGCTTGAATGTTCCCAGATGGGCTTTATGCGACAACTGTATCACTAATGAAATACATACATTTACAGATAGCAGTGAGAAGGCATATGGTGCCGTAAATGCAGTCACGGTACGCTTATTAGCTTCTAAAAATCGTATAGCACCGATAAAACCAACAACGATGCCCAGGTTAGAGCTGTGTGGGGCGCTTTTAGGTGCAAGATTGTGTACAAAGGTAAAAGAATCCCTTACATTACCTGTTAGCCGATGCGTCTTTTGGTGTGACTCAACAATAGTGTTGAGCTGGTTATCCACACCATCAACTCAACTTAAGCCTTTCGTCAGGCATCGTGTTAACGAAATACAAGAGGTCACTCTGGGATCTGTATGGAGGTATGTGCCAACACGAGACAATCCCGCAGATCTCGTTTCTCGAGGCGTGAAGGCTGATCATATCAGCGATTCTAGCTTATGGTGGGCAGGTCCCTCATTTTTGTCGCAGGAAGAATGTAGGTGGCCGAAACCACCAAACGATGTTGCAAAACAGGACTTGCCTGAACTAACTTATTTTGTAAATCAATCTGATAATCATCACATTCCAGTTAATGAAACTGTAATACAACAATTAATTAATAAATATTCAGATTTTAACTATTTACAAAGAATTGTAGCCTACATTAAAAGGTACATTTACAATTTAAAAAATAAAAATAATAAGTTGGTAGGTGGTCTGTCTAATCAAGAAATTCAATCATCATTAAAATGTATTCTACGCAATGCACAATTTGAAAGTTTTCCAGATGAATATTCCAATTTAAAAATAGGAAAATCTTTGCCTCATAAAAATCGGCTCATATCTTTATCTCCTTTTTTAGATTCAGATAACATAATTCGTGTCGGAGGCAGGCTAAATAACTCTCCTTATGATTATAACGTGAAACATCCCATACTTATGTGCAGTAAGCATCATTTAACTAAAGTCTTATTTCAAACTGTTCACAGAAAACTGTTACATGCGGGGCCTCAATTGCTCTTGGCAAATATTCGTCAAAACTATTGGCCCTTGGGGGGCAGAAATCTATCTAGGGTCACTGTAAAAAATTGCGTAGTTTGTTTTAGGCATAAGGCACAAATTATACAACCAATCATGGTACAACTTCCAGAATCACGAAGCAATTTAGAATTCCCATTCCTAAATTCAAGTGTTGATTATGCCGGCCCAATACTGATCGCTGACCGGAAGGGAAGAGGCTGCAAACTCATGAAGTCGTATATATGTATCTTTGTCTGCCTCGCTGTCAAAGCGGTTCACCTGGAGCTTGTCACGGACCTTACAAAGGAAGCGTACATGGCTGCTTTAAATAGATTCATTGCGCGCCGAGGCAAGCCTCGTAGTATACTGTCCGATAACGGCACAAATTTTGTCGGTTGTTGTAATCAATTACGTCTTTTCTTGCAGAATTCAAATATTGCGTACGATGTTGCTCAGGAAAGAATTGAGTTCAACTTTGGCAACTCAAAACATCACCTAAAGAGACTGCTTAAATTGACGCACTTCACGTACGAAGAGATGGCTACGTGCCTAACTCAAATAGAGGCTATTCTCAACTCCCGACCTCTCACTCCTTGTTCTCCTGATCCACTTGATTTCTGTGCCCTAACTCCTTCTCACTTTTTAATTGGAAGATCACTCACGTCCGTTCCGCATCCACAGATAACTGACAGCGGAAACATCAGTCGACTCGAGCGATACCAAAGGATAGAATACATTAAACAGCATTTTTGGAAAAGGTTTAATACCGAATATATATCTCTGCTGCAGCAAAAGACCAAGTGGTAAAGGAAAAGCAAAGCCTCGTCCTGGTAAAGGATAAGGCGCTTCCACCTCTCTGCTGGCTGCTGGGTCGCGTCGTGCAGGTGTACCCGGGCTCCGACGGCGTCGTGAGGGTCGCCGAGTTGAAGACCAAGAAAGGGACAATTCGATTCACGCGCTTTCAACAACATCTGCCCGCTACCATCTTTTTGAAGCCAACACTTCAACCCGGGGAGCATGTCCACGCGCGGACGCGGTGCAAAAACTAAACGCGCGGGACGACGACGCTCTGCGAGCCAATGAGCGACGACCGACGCGAACTTGCCACTTCCTGTCAAAATCGCGTTCAAGAAAAGTGAGCGTCGTCCGCCTTCCGCTTTGCAAACTATCTTAATAATTAAATCTAATGATACAGTCCACTAGTTTTCTCATTGAAGAGTACCAAAACCATCCAAAACAGATTGAATTTCGTGAAATGTGTTCGAAAATTTGGAGTGATCCCTTCAATTATGTAGTAATTAATAAGGATTGCTCCAAAAATAAAGGATGTTACAGAAACAAATTCGACACCTTTGTTGTTTTTTATTAAAAATACTAATATTTAAGATCGTTGCCCTCGCGATATTATTATTCTTCAGACAACGCTTAATCAATCACAAACTGTTTTTTTATTTTGTTTTTATGGAAAAATCACTGAAAAGACAAATAGTTGATGCTGTAGAAGCTATTAAGAAGAAAGTGCGAAAGATGAGAGATGTTGAGATTAACAATCAGCAAGTATTGGAATCAGTTTTCAAGCCGGTAACAGAACCACACAACCTAATTGCTAATGTCAGTAAGCAGACTTCTCTCCTGCGTCATACAAAAAATGAAGAAACCCAAGTTCCGTTTATGGATAAAACTTTGCAAAAAGAAGTCCCTATTAGTAAAGGAAGCAATGATAACAACGATAATGCGAACGAATATGAATCCGATATCGAAAGTGACTCTTCATATAAATCATTAGTTCAAAACAACCAAGGTTGTGATACGTCATCCTGGTCAGTATCCTCAGAAGCACCGACAGATATTCCGTTTGGTGTCAGAGTAGAGGACGGGAAACTGATGTTAGGTTCTACTCGTATAACGATCAGTGATGATTATATCATTGCGGCTGGACGCAAATACCGAAATACGCCTGGTTTAAAACAGTGGCTGTTGAAAAAGAACGTAGATTTAAGCTTGGTTACAGAGAGTGATATGATACATTATAAGTCGATGCTACTTGATACAAACGCACATCGACGTGACTATGAGCCTGGTAAACCAATAAAAAGTAATAAAGGGCAGAAATGTTTGCAAATTATTAAGCCTCTATTCAAACTACAAAGTACAATTCAGGACCATCAATCGACGCCCGGAGGACACGGTGGAGCATACGGTGGAGGTCTGCCCCGCTTGGGCGGAGCCCCGCCGTGTCCTCTTGGAGGCGATTGGCGGCGGTGACCTTTCGCGTCCGGCTCTGGTCCAGGCCATGGTACGGAGCGAGAGGGCATGGGAAGCAGTCACCTCTTTCTGCGAAGAAGTAATGCTCGCGAAGGAGGAGGCGGAACGCGTGAGGGAGAGGCAAAGTTTGCGCCCTCACGCCCCTAACCGCCGCCGCCGCTGGAGACGCCCTGGGCGTCGGGAATCCCAAGCAGATTCCCGGCCACCATAGGCGCGGGCTTGCGGACGGCGAGCAATGGGTAGCTCGCCGTCCGATCAGGACCAGGCCCGGGTCGATGGCGCGTCGTGTTCCACGCGCGCCTCAAAGAGATGTCAGCACAATTGGCGGGGTCCGCTAGGACCGATGCCTGCCAGGGTTGCGGGTTAGTCCGAAAGGGATACCGGGACCTTGGCAACAGGCAACTGAAGGAACACGGGTGGGTTTTAGTCAGTAAAAGTCTGACACGCCCTTCCGCTCCACCCAGAGCGGGAGAAGTCATTGGATGATTTCCCACCCTCAAAAAAAAAAAAAAAGGACCATCAATCGAAGGGAAAAGGACTACCCTTAACAAAAATGTGGAAGAAAAACGTAGATCTTGTATATTGGGACGATCCCAATGAACTGGTGGAAGGGTTATAATTATTAATTGCATCTCAAGATGCTGGTAACACAGGATTAGATAATGAAATTATATCTATCATTGAAGAATTACGTAAAAGTAAAGTTATAAATAAATAAATAAATATTTTAAAATGTGTTTATTTTAGTATCAGCCTTTCGATACAATATACCTTAAACATGAACGTAGATAAATTCGGACACTACATTCACAAAAAAATGCATTTATCAGATTGATTCGAGTTTAATGAGAATGCAATGTTAAAATCAGAAAATGGAGATTTTGATTTAAAAACATCAAGACTTAGAGGAATTAGATCTCCAGTAGAAGCAGACGATGCTTTGAACAAAGATTATGTAGACCGATTGAATGCTACTATGATAAAAGAATGTAATAATATGATTGGTTCATTGCGTTCTAAAATCATAAAAGACGCAAAAGGTGTAGTTCAGGCTATTTTAAAAGCAAGGTTATCTTAGGTTTCACCTCATTTTCCAGATAAGGTTTATACTAAAGCAGAGGTAGATAAATTATTACTTCAAAAAACTCCGTAATAGCAAAACAGCAAATTGTTAACGAAATACACAAAGCTGCTGCTTTGTGTATTTCGTTAATCAAATGGCTGCCTCGGCTGGCCATGCCTACACGATCGGTCCAATTTTTAAGCACATTATCGATTGTGTGCAGCTGTATTTCACCAATGGCTTCACGAATATTGTCCTTTAAAGCGTCAATTGTCTCTGGCTTGTCGGCGTAACACTTATCTTTGAGGGCACCCCACAAATAATAGTCCAACGGTGTCAAATCGCAGTTCCGAGGTGGCCAAACGACATCAGCTCTGCGGCTAATAATGCGATCTTCAAAAACAGGGCGCAAAACATCGAGTGTAGCTTCGGCTGTGTGGCACGTAGCGCCGTCCTGTTGAAACCAAATGTTGCCAATATCCTCCTCTTCAATTTTTGTGAACAAAAATTCATTCAACATGGCCCGATAACGATCGCCATTGACTGTAACGGCCACTCCTTGCTCATTTTCGAAGAAAAATGGCCCAATTATGCCTCTGGACCAAAATCCGCACCAAACAGTGACTCGTTTTGGGTGTATCGGCTTTTCAATGTATGCGTGCGGATTTTCTGTGCCCCAAATGCGACAATTTTGCTTGTTTACATACCCGCCAAGATCAAAATGAGCTTCATCTGAAAAGATGATTTTTTTGGCAAATGAAAATGAATGATGAAAAATGAATGACCATGATTTTCAAAGTAATGTCGCAATATTTCCCAGCGTTGTTCAAGCGTATACACAACCATATTCGTTCGGAAGGATAAAACTAATTATCTGTCAAATCAGACATGAGCTAAGTGTTACCATTCACGAAATAAGAACTAGTTGAAAAAAAAACGTTAGATGGCGGACCCATTACAAATATTTTAGTTTGAATGGAAACTATAAGTGGTTAGGTATACCGTTAGAAGTTACGCTGAAGATATATAACAATACAAAACATCGTACTATTAAATGTAAACCAATCGAAGTAAACAAATCTAGTGAGTCAGTTATAAAAGAAAATATTTAAAAAGCCTTAAATTATGTAACTGTTCATAGAAAACCTAAGTTCAAAGTAGGTGACTCTGTTCGTACCAGTAAATATAAACACAATTTTGAGAAAGGTTACACATCTAATTGGTCAACTAGAATATTTACTATAAAAAAGATTAATCATACCATACCAGTAACATATCATATAGAAGATCAGCGAAAGCAAGCCATATTGGGAACCTTTTACGATCAAGAACTTCAAAAATCTTACTATCCTGGTATTTATTTGATAAAAAAGGTATTAAAAAGAAAAGGAACAAAATTTTTTGTGAAATGGTTGGGTCTAAACAATGAAGAGAACAGTTGGATCGACAAAACTGCAATAGTGGATTAAAATAATTATATAATAATTACTTTTGCATTATTTCATTCATTTCACTTTGGACAATGCAAGGAGGTGAACTTGTTAAAACTTTAATTAATAATCTACCGTTCGAACTTCATTTACCAGGTTACAATTATTGCGGTCCGGGAACAAAACTCGAGAAACGTTTACTAAGAGGTGACCGAGGTGTAAATAAGCTGGACGAAGCTTGTATGCATAAAGAAATTGGAAATGCAAACCATACAGACTTACCCAATCGTCACAAAGCTGATTTACAACTACTAAACAAAGACTTAAATCGAACGATGCTGGGAAAGGTGAAAAACTTAGTTCATGGTTAGTGAGCAAAGTCTTGAAAGCCAAACTGAAATCTGATTCCGGCGTTAAAACGTTTAAAAGTTTCGTATCAAAAATAAGAGCAAAAATAAAGAAACTGCTGCCAAAAGACAGTAAAACTTTAACTAACGCTGCTTACTCATCAGCCAAAAAAATATTTCCAAACATTTAGAAAATTCGAGTACCGCGAGTGATACCCTTACCAAAGACTGGAGGTATTTTACCTTTAATCCCAATTTTTGCGGGCTTATTAGCTTTAGGAAATTTAGCTGATGGTGCGGCTGGTATTGCAAAAACTTTTAACGATTAGAAAACAGGTCAGCAAAATTTGCGAGAAACACAACGACATAATAAGGCTATAGAGTCTTTAAAGTTAGGCCAGGGTTTATACATTAAGTCACATAAAAATGGTAAAGGTTTATTCATAAAATCTTCAAAAAACTGAAAATTAAGCTACCTAAGCGTCCTCTAACTAATGTAGACATCCAAAGGTATGCACGCGACATCCCTTAATTTCGAGGAGTCTACATGAAGGATCAGTTACCAAGGACCTCAAAACGGATTGAATGTGGTATCATTAACTTGGACGATTCTAAGAACGAAGGAACACATTGGGTAGCTTATATAAAAGTGTACAATTATTGTGAATATTTTTAATAGTTTTGGAGATTTAAAACCTCCAATGGAATGAATGCGATATTTTAAGAATTGTAATGTTTTTTTATAATTATACAAGATATCAAAAATTCAACACAGAAAACTGTGGACACTTATGTTTAGAATATCTGCGGACTTTTTGGAATAAAAACGTATAAAACTTATGATTTTCTTTTATTTCAATCATTTGCAAGATGTCACTCACATTATCAATAACTGGAAATTTGTCAAAACGAATAATAAGTTCTATTATGGTTCCGACAAAGTTATGGAAATACCAGGTGGCACCTATGAATTGCAAGATATTAGTGATTATTTAAAATCTGAAATGAAAGATGCATCAATCAAACTACAGTGCAATAATAATACTTTAAAAACTACTGTATATTGTTCAAAAGACATAAATTTTAATAAAGAAGACACTTTCAGGAATTAGTTAGGGTTTAATAAGCAGATCTTGAAAGCAAATAAATGGCATGTGTCATAGTTTCCAGTCAACATTTTACCTACAACAGTGATCAGGATCGAAAGCGATATTGTAAGCGGCTCATACTCAAACGAAGAACCGATCGACATTATCCACAAATTTGCACTCAACGTGCCTCCCGGATATAGGATTATAGAAATTCCGAAAAATGCAATATACTTTCCAATCAACCAAAACAACATTAGCTGCATAAATATCAGGCTGTTAGATATAAATAACGACTTAATAAATTTGCGCGGTGAAGAAATGCAGCTGTATTTGCATCTCAGAAGAAAAAATGATTGACTACAGTAAATATGTGCATCAACAAGGCAAAAATATCAGTTCCGCTAAAACTTCCAACCAAATAAGAGCTTGCCCTAAGAAGAAAATAAAATTAACTAAAGAAAACAAGGCATTCCTCAAAGCGATCGGTTTACTAAAATTAATATCTTAGACGTTTTATCCGCTCCGACTAACGACAACACATTTGAAGGAATCGAATTTTATTTTTACAAACCCCACGTAACTAGTTTCAATAGAAACGATGAAATCCGCATACCTATTAACCAACAGGACTTGTATATACTTCCGTCAGCTAGCACCTTGTATTTGGAAGGAACTGTTATCGTTAGCTAAAAGGATATGAAAGAGAAACCCATTAGTGTTCATTTTACGAATAATGCTCTACTTTACCTGTTCCAAGATATAAGATACGAGTTGAATGGAGTGGAAATTGATAGAATAAAAATGCTGGCATAACTACCACCATGAAATTGTTAATATCAATGAGTGAAAGTGAATCAAAAATATCTAATGCATGGGGCTGGAATATCGATGGTATAAATAATACTAATGGGGGTAGTTTTTCCGCTTCTATACCACTCTGTAACATAATCGGTTTCGCAGAAGATTTCAAGAAAGTGGTTATAAATAGTAGGCATGAACTGATATTGCAACGAAGTAACACTAACCTGAATGCTGTCAAACTTAACACCGGTGAATTTGTAGATGACGTTCAGATAAATAAAATCATCTGGCGTGTACCGCATGTTAAAGTGTCCGACAAAGAGAAACTAAGTTTGCTAAAACTGTTAGAAAAAGATCGAGCACTACAGATGATATTCAGAAATTTGGATTTATACGAGTATCCAGCTTTACCTAGAACTACAAAACATACCTGGTCTATCAAAACTTCCTCACAAATAGAGAAACCACGATACATAATTATAGGTCAGTTAATTGATTCAGGCGTGACTTTGCGTAAATCAATTATAAAATACAATAGACGCAGATATATTTAGTAACCTATTCAAACTCAAACTCAAAGCATTTATTTCAAATAAACCAATTACAGGCACTTTTGAATTGTCAAAGGGTCAGTCAGAAATATGAAGCTTGACTATTCTTCAAGAGTCATTAAAAAAAAACCCTGTAAGAAATCGACACGTGGCTCACCTCTCAACGAGGCATCTTCAGGATGACGATTGACCAATTGCAAACCAGAACGCGACGTGTTACCACACCGAGTGCTGGACGCAGAGTGAATCAAATCGTTTTTTTTTTGTTTTTTGAATGGTATCTCGTAGGGTTACCACTAGGGGTATTTGCTACTCAACCGGACTTTCCTGCGGAGATGCTCTAAGCTACTAACTTAAAGCCTCCAGCCGGGGGCATAAAAACTTAAAACTTAGCGACTGCTCGTTAAGGGCACCCCCTGTGGGGTACGGGAGGGCAGCAAGTCGGGACAGGCTGGATCGGGGAGTTTAAAACTACTGATGGCTCTACATCAGCCCGGGCTGGTGTTTGAGCGTCGAGCAAGAGTCGGGGAGGAGTCATATTGGATCGGGGTCGCGGTCGCGAGGGACCTCGGCGACGAGGTCGGAAGGACGGGCGGCGTCTGGTTTTAAGAAACGTGCTAGTTGCCCTATTGCTCTCCTGTAGGAGAGTTATGGGGTCGTCGGGGTCGGTTAGAGCGTGCCTGAGACGGCGGGTACGGCTAATGCGGGAGGGGTTATAGTTGGCCGCCTCGACAACCAGAGGGTTGCGGTGTTTGGCGGCGGAGTCAAAGAAACGCTTGGAGAGGCGTTTCATGAACTGAACTATTGTGGGGATTTTAAGGTCGAGGTGGAGGGCCTCATTACGGACATAGTAGGGGGCACCCGTAGTTCTACGGAGGAAAAGGTTTTGGAGGGCTTGCAACCTATGGATATGGTGGGGTCTAGCGTGGGCAAAGACGGCACAGGCATATGTCATAATGGGACGGATACACGCCGTGTAGATACGCAATTTGCACCTAAGTGATAATTTGCTACGTGCGTTTAGGACCGAATGAAGCCTAGCTAGAGCAAAAGCGGCCCGCAAATGGACCTGCTTTATGTGCTCTTGGAAGGTGAGTTGGTTGTCTAGGACGACACCTAGATATTTGGCTCGCTTCCCCCAAGGGATCCGCTTGCCGAACACGGTAAGGGGCTCGGGGAGGGGGGAGAACATCCGCAGCTTGGAGAATAATACCGCCTGACTTTTGTCGGGACTGACTTCGATTCGCCACTTCCTGAACCATTCGGCGAGCTTGTCGACTGTGGTCTGGAGAGTGTGGCGAATCGCGTCGGGGCTACGACCCTTGGAGTAGATGGCCGTATCGTCTGCGAACAGAGCCAACTGCGCCTTCTTGCTCTTTGGGATATCGCTGGTGAACAGCGTAAAGATGAGTGGGGAGATGACAGAGCCCTGGGGGACACCTGCACGTATGGGACGGGGAGAGGATATGGCACCCTCTATGCGATAGCGGAAGGTGCGATTTGACAGAAAGTCTCGTATGATGAGCACGAGACGTTCAGGCACCCCGAGTTGGTACAGCTTATATAATAAGCCGTTGTGCCTGACTTTGTCAAAAGCCTTCGCTATGTCGAAGAAGACCGCACCGACTAATGAGCCTCGCATGAAGCTTTCGCTTATATGCTCGACAATGCGGTGGGCCTGATGGATGCTACAGTGTAGGGTGCGGAACCCAAACTGTTCGTTCGGTATGAGGCCTTTGGTCTCAGCAAAATCTCTGAGTCGCTTATAAATAAGCCTCTCGTAAATTTTGCCGATTACCCTGAGCAGACTGATGGGGCGGTAGCTAGAGGGCTCGGACCTGGGCTTGCCGAGAAGTCACTATATTGAGCACGTTGAATAGGAGTGAGTTTAGTTAAAAGTTCGCTTACCAGTTGCGGTTTATTTAAATATCCATTTGCTCGAACACTCCTTAACAGTGATACACAGTTACGCACTGTCGTTGAGAACTTTCTAAGTTCATGACCACTTTCTGTTACCTTAGGTAACGCACGCACTTTACGTAGGGCACACTCAAGCACTAAATTAGAATGACCGAATTCTTCATCCAAAGTTTTCATGATATCCGCTGGATTTGTTGAAGTCCGTAATAGATCTTCAACTGCTAGCTTCGCTTCTCTTTGTAGAGATGTCTTCAGTCGAGCTAGGTTCTCGTGCGGCTTGAAGTTATACAGGGCTGTCGTGTCATTGTACATATTCTTGTACGACAGCCACTCCGCTGGGTCTCCGTTGTAGTAGGGCAGCTCGTATGCTTGCTTAGGTACCGGCCGCGGACGTGCTAGATTTGTGATAGCGTCCGCCAGCTGGTCTATCTTCCTGTCCCGCGATCTATTTCTTTCGGTGTCGTCAGCGAACGTGTTTTCATAGTCGGGCGCATCCCTACGCGGCGCGTCCCTAGGCGGCGCTCGCGAAGCACAAGCCGTCGCGGCGGGCATAGTGCGGTACGTACTGTTATGAAAATGTACCGACGCGGGCGCGTACTGTTGCCTGGGCGCAGGCGTTGTATCGAGCGTGGGTTCGATTACATTCGCGGACACGGACACTTAACGCGGCGGCGGATCGCGAGACTCGGCGGGCGCGGGCACTTCACTATTCACAACAGGCGTCGTCTCTGTTACCCAGTCTTCGACTCGACGCGTTGTTGTTTCACCATCACTTGATTCTTCGTCGGCGGCGGCGTCGATCTCGGCTAGATCAGCTTCCAGCTTCTTCTGGATTAGGTTCTCCTTCAATCGCACTAGCTCCTTCTCAGCCTCGTATTCAACCCTCCTCCGGAGGTAGTCGGCACTTTTCTGGCCGCTCCTCGAGGAGACGTGGCTCGTCGTGGACCTTGCCTTCTGTATGCTCACCGATCTCACTGGCGTGGCGACTTCACGATGGTCGATCACACGACCGGGGCCAGCCAGTGGGATCACAGGGGCAGGAACTAACGTCACAGTAGGCGCTATCGACGGTGAACCGGGTGCCATTTCAGACGGCACCCGTGAATCTGCTTCGACGTTCCGACGCTTCATCATATCAGCTTCTAATTTACGCAGCTTGCTCCGCGTTGTAACTGCGCTTCTTTCACTCATCGTTATGCTATGTACTGCTTATCCGGCTCGACAGGACCAAAATTGTAGGATATCAGGCGCACGGGTGTGTAGGGAAGCAGTACAGGTAGCAAACGAAACAAACGGTTGAGTGAAAACAGGGTATATTTCTTGCGAAAACACTTTATACGAAACACAATTACACGATAGTCATTAAAACACAATAATCAGTCTTAGCACTTATATAAAACTCGAGGCGGAATGTCTATTGAAAAACATAACTAGGCTACTATAAAAAGACTGCAAACACTACTGACTAATCTATGCTAAGTTTATAAGGGCGGAGCGCGAGCTATGAGCAACACGAGGCAGAGACACTATTTCGCGACGGAGATGTTGCTCACAGGAAGACTTTTGTCTGACTGATGAAGACTATTCATGGATACTGAATATGATTTTTTTTTTTTATGGCATCTCGTAGGGTTACCACTAGGGGTATTTTCTACTCAACCGGACTTTCCTGCGGAGACTCTTCGTCTAACTAGTACTACCAAGCCACGGTATGTACTTATGTCCGACCGTTCGTCCTTCCTGTAAATGAGGTATCCTGGGAACTTAATCCTGTCTGCAGGTCCCAGTAATGTCTCACTTATAAACGCCACATCGATGTCCTGCTCCCGCAGGAGATGGCGGAGTGGAGCGACCTTACCCCTAAGGCCGCGGGCGTTCCAGTGGATCACCCTTAGCGGTCTAGCCATTTTACAATGTCAATAGTGTTGCCAGACCGTCAAGGATGACCGTCTCCACGTCTTGCCCCTGTCTGATGGCCTTAATTAGGTCCATCAAGAGCTTAATAGCGCAGGTGGTAAATTCCTTATGTTGTTGCGTCGCGACGCTAGCGCCGCCACTCGCAGAGCCGGTGAACTTACCTTGTCCACCTTTTTGCCACTGCGGGTGCGCGGCGCTAGCCGCGACCGTGGCGGTGGTTCTTTTGTTAGCGAACCCACTCGTTTGCGCGCTTTGCCGCTGTACGGCAGTGGCGCTAGTAGTAGGTTCGCTACTTAACAACTGTACCTTTTACCACCTGCCTTCGCACTACATGTGCAGGGGCAGGGTTGGCCAGAGGGGTGACTTCCTGTGTCGCCGGGGGGGGGGGGGGTTTCTTCCCTTTCCTCCCGCGGTTTCTCTTCCTCCGCCTTGAGGAGGAGGTTTGGGTCCGTGGAGTGGGTTCATTGGCTGGCGTCATAAGCGTCGGCCCGACCGCCTCTACGTGCTGCTCTTTTGTGGGTACCTCCGCCGGAGAGTGGCCGTGGATGCCACCGTGCCCGCTCGCTTGTTCCGGATTTCTGCCTGGAACACAGGGCACTTGATGTTGCACGCGGGGTGCGGGCCACCGCAATTTATGCAGGTGGCCGGCTCCTCTCGTGGGCGCGGACAGTCTCGTGCCGCGTGCTCCCCTCCACACCGCACACAAGCGAGCGGACGGTGGCACTGGTGCGAGCTGTGCCGGAAGCGCTGGCACCGATGGCATTAAGCGGGCCCACGCTTACCCCTCCAGGCTTCTATTTTGACACCACGCATATTCATAAATATCGTGGTGTCATAAATAGTCCGGACATCGGGTGTCTTTTTAAGGATCGCGTGGAACACGCAACCGGGTCTTCCTTGCGCGCCTTTAATGTGGCGCACATACACCGGCTGGTATCCCAGCGATCCCAACTCCTCCTCTATCTCCTGGGGGTCTGTATCCGCTGGTAGCCCCCTGATCGCGACCTTCATGTTCTTATCCGCTGGTAGCAAATAAGCAAACCACGATACGCCGCTCTCTTTTTCCAGGCCGGTTAGGTACTTCTGTACCAGCCTGTACTCCTCCTCGCTGTCCGGGTTAAACCGGACTCCGTTCCCGTACGGACGCACGCTAGGAGGCTGGCCTAGTTTGGCCGCTATGGCTCGGAAGTGAGCGGCCCAGTTCGGTAGCTTTTCAACTACATATGTATGAGTATACGTGTGGAGTCATTTTGTGTCGGGTGAGCCGCGTGTAACCTGGATGCGGCTCACTCGAGGAGTCAATCCGGTAAGAAGGAGGCAGTGTCCGCAGCCAGGTCGCGCGGGAGGGGTCTAGCGTCGGGGGGGCGCGCATGCAAGGGCGCAATCTGCCTGACATGGGGCCAGGCAGGCGCGTCGGCACGCGCGAACATCCCCTTCGCTAGGCGCCGCACAAACTCATCCAGGCTCTCGATCCCGAGATCCCGGTGCATGACGTCGTTCCTCACGAAACGAGGGGCGTCTACAATGGTCCGCAACGCATGGTTCTGTTGCGTGCGGAGCTGCTTGCGGTGTCCCTCGCTCGTGAGGGCAAACCACGCCGGGGCGGCGTACGTCAATATTGGGCGCACGTACAGCTTGTACACGCCCAATTTGACGCGCGCCGGGATGCGGGATGAGAGCACAGGTTTGAGCAGGTAGCGGGCGACCTTACCCTGCGCGACAATGTTGCGGACATGCTGCCCCATCGTGAGCCGACGGTCGATGGTGACACCCAGGTACTTCACCCGGGCCGACCATTCGATGTCTAAAGTAGACTCATCTTTCATGGGGTACTGTTTAAAATGTTACAATAAAATTCCTCCCCACATACTTCAACTGAACGAGACGAAATTCAAAACTTGTATAAAACGCACACTATGCAGGCAGGCATATTATAAGTTGGAGGATTACATTTCTGATAAAAATGCTTGGCTTAATGCTGGTCCTACTCCACAACCACAACTAACTAATTAACATTCGAAAATAATGTTGGAGCTGCTGAAGATTGTAAGACCATCTTTGCATTGTATAAACTCAATTTCCTTTGTATTATATAACTGCATAGCACAGGTGTGAGTACTATGTACTATAGAGCCATTTACCGGGTAATTTGTCTTTAATTGACTTGAATGTGCCCTGGCCGCTGGGAATGTCATGCTCACTCAAATGTCTCGCTGATGGTGGCGCGTGTGTTGGATCATTTAGCTCCCTTCAAAATGGTTGAGCTGAATGGTGCTAATCCATGCGTCATGTTCGTGAACGGGCGCCGTCAGTTGTGACTGGTCATCTCTTAGCTGCCATGGCTTATTTTAATTTTTGATTTGTTTGTTATAATTGCGGACGCTTTTAACGTGCTTTCTACATTGTTCTCACATGTATAATTTCAACATAAATGATGTAACCAATATTTTGTAACAATATTTTGATTTAAAAGAGTGTCCGTGGAGTTTCTTGCCCGTTCTTCTCCATAGGTACCTACTACGCTTTGGAATGGGCAACTAGCTTCATATTTCTGACTGACCGACTCCTTGACAATTCAAAAGTGCCTGTAAATGGTTTAATTGAAATAAATGCTTTGAGTTTGAGCAATATTTCGAAATCAGCGTATATGGCGAATGGTTTTTTTAATTTTTTTTTATTTATTGAACAAAAAACCTTACAATTTGCTTAATATCTTGTTGGAATGTCTTGTTTTCAATCATAATTTTTAAATTGTAATACAGACCCAGACTGCGTCAAAAGCCTTCGCTATGTCAAAGAAGACCGCACCGACTAATGAGCCTCGCATGAAGCTTTCGCTTATATGCTCGACAATGCGGAGGGCCTGATGGATGCTACAGTGTTGGATGCGGAACCCAAACTGTTCGTGCGGTATGAGGCCCTTGGTCTCAGCAAAATCTCTGAGTCGCTTACTTATAAATAAGCCTCTCGTAAATTTTGCTCGAGTACCCTGAGCAGACTAATGGGGCGGTAGCTAGAGGGCTCGGACCTGGGTTTGGCGAGTTTTGGGATACCTATAACGGTGGCTTCCTTCCATGCCTGCGGAAAGATATTGTTGTTGAGAGCACCATTTAAGATGATGGTCAAAAGCATAATCAGGTGGGCTGGGAATAGTTGGATCACTCTATTAGTGAGTCCATCTGAGCCTGGGGCTTTGCGGTTTTTAAGACCTTTAATGATCTCGTGCACCTCGTCAGGCGTGACGGGGGACAGTGGATCATCAGGGTCTTCTGCGGGTGGAAGGGATGCTCTGCGTTCGACTTCAGCGTCGATCTCAGTGAGATGAGCTTGGTTTACTGGCAGTAAGCTGGGTGAGCATGAGCTTCGAGACTGTCGGCTAGGCACTCGGCTTTGTCGATGTCATCGAAGGCAATGGTCTTATCGGGACGGACAAGTGGGGGGCATGGCAGCGCACTGTTGGGACTGAAGGTTCCTCTGGAGTTGCCAGAAAGCTAAGTGGGTGGGTTCGAGATCGCTCAACATCTTATCCTAGCCCGCTTCACGCAGCTCAGCTATGCGATTCCGTACTTTACGTTGTAAGTAACGCATGTGAGATTTGTTAGCGGGGCAGGGAAAGTTGCTGTAAGCACGGTTGGCCGCGTTCTTCTCGGTCATCAGATCACGTACATCGGTTGGCAATTTGAAGCCGTAGTCATCCATCACTGGAACTTGCCTTGAACAGTCGTTCAAGACCGATTGTTCTTGATCCGTGAGCGGTTTCATGACTACTGGGCGGTGATCAGAGATAAGCTCTTGCACCGTTTCAATGGAGTTTAGCCTAAGGCTGACGTTCTTAAGGAGCGCCGTGTCTAGGACATAGGATAGAGGGCGCCACCGTGCGAGAACAAACACGTCGTTCTGTGTTTTTAATTCATAAAAATAGTTTAAGTGATTAGATACAGAAGAAAAAGTATTTATTCGAATGTTTAAACAATAACAAGTGTGTGATATTGGAGTACGCGTGAAAGACCTGTGGTATAAAATTACACAATACAAATAAGGATCTATAGCGGCTCCACAATTCTAAAAAATTACGAGCAAGAGTGTGAGAACTGTTTTTGGAAAAGTGATGAATGCGAAGATAAACTTAAAAGAAGAAAGAAAACCATCAGAAAAGGTTCATAACAAACATTAATCATTCAAATAACACACATTATATGAAAATAAATTCCTAAAAAGTGTCAGTCATCATCTAAATATTATAAAATAGCGCCATCTATCGTTCAACACGGATACTAAGTAACACAAAAATCGTTCAAAACAGAAACTTTGCTCCTACACGCTAGAGGTCACTTATTCGAGTTTTGTCACAGTGAACTGAGCATACACATTCTAAAACTATCCCTGAATAACCACCAACCAAAATGTCACCTATACTTGTATGCGCTGGATGTAAAAATAAGCTATCCATAAGAGAAAATCTTATCTGTGTACTCTGTAAATGCAGATACGATCTTGAGTGCGGCGGTGTTTCTAAAGACTACTATACTAAAAAGATGACGCTGGAAAATAAGAATAAATGGAAATGCCAGGCATGTATCTGTAAAATACCCAAGACTGGAAACACAAACACCCCTTTACGTATACCTCGAGGCCCCGACATCAACCAGCTATCATCTACAACACTTGAAGAAGCAAATGTTACTTTGACAAAAAAAACAATAAATTCAAATAACGACACAACTTGTTCCGACGACCAGAGTTTCTTAGGCGACACATTAACTATGGAAAATAATTATGCTAGTACTACTCACACAGAAGCAAATGATAAGACCATTAATGATACACAAGCCCCATTAACAATACAAGGTTTGAGTGAACTAATTGCCACACATCTTAAAGAAAACAAGAAATATATCATACAAGAATTACAAAACACAATACATAAAGAAATATATAGTGCTATTACAGAATTACGGCAAGATTTAGATTATAAAACAAACGCTTTAACATCACAGAACGATCAAAGAAAGCAAGAAATAGAAAACATTGAAAGAAAATTAGAAAAACTTCAAACAGAAAATGAAAACTTAAAGAAAAAAATAAGAAAACTAGCTACAGAAGCATCAAAAGTTCCAAATATACAACAAAATAACCACAGAAAAATTGTTATCTACGGCCTAGCCGATTACTACAACGAGCCCGAAAGTTCACTCCACAATAGATTATTAGAACTGTTCCGTGATATAGTCAACATAGACGTCTCAGGATATATAGAAGACCTGTACAGACTTGGAAGACCCGGTGGACCCAAGAACCGACCGCTTGTTATCGAATTTATTAGTAAGAGAATGGCCAAATATATTATGAACAATAGCACTTATTTTCACGGAACAGGACTATTCATATCTGAATTTTTAGATGCAAATACACGAAAGTGCAGAGCACAAATGCGAGAAGAATTATTTAAAGCCAGGAAAAATGGATCTCATGCAATTATAAAAAACAACCAACTATATATAGACGGAAAACTGATTAACATAGAAAACCACAAACAACAATACGAATACAACACCCAAGAAAATGATATAATATTGAACAACACCAACCAACTTTGCCCATCAAATATGACCAACGGAATGGAGAACCAGACATTTCGTAAACAACGACCGACCATTTAAAATAATGTTCCAAAATTTTCAAAGCCTTTATAATAAGCAAGATATACTCGAAGCATTTATTGATAAAAATTCTTTGTATAATTCAATATGCATTTCAGAAACTTGGCTAACTCAAGAAAAACTTGATATCATTCAATTTAGTGGGTACAAACTTGCATCTTCCTTTTGTCGCAGCACTAGAACAGGTGGCGGTGTTTGTATACTTCTACAAGAACATATCGACAGCATAAATAGAAATGATATCTCAGACATGTCTATAGAGTATATAATAGAACTTTGTGCCACAGAATTACCAAAAGAAAATTTATTGATAGTTACTATGTATTGGAACAGAAGAGAGGAGGAAGTATTTTATCAACAATTAAAACAAATTCTAAAATATTTAAACAATAAATACTATAAACTAAATATAATAATAGGAGGTGATTTTAATGTTAATATAATATCAGATACTGTTGGAACCTTGGTATCCGGTTGGCGAGGGATGTAAAATGAAATGCTGGAGTCCCTTTGGTACAAAGTATATTACTAAATCAGGAGTTGCATTACAGTGGCGTTTCTAATTAGATATTGATAGTACACGAGTTAACGCTAGGGCGCGGCGGAGACGACTGTCCGCTCGGCCGTGTGCATGCGCGGGGCTCATTGCAATTTGCCTCATTTGCATTATTGCTACTGTAGTCCCCACATACCTCCCCCCATTAAAAATTAAGATGTATCCTTAAATAATATTAACCTAAAACGTTAAAGGTAGCCACCATGACAAACTACTCTGCTATAAAAATAATTGGTCACCCTATTTGAGTCGACAGTATTTGTCATGATGACGCCACACAAAATTGAAATGCACACATTACTGTTTTGGCGCGCAGGCACTGTTATTTGAATTGCATAATTGCTAAACTATTGTAACCCACAACTTACATTGTTAATACCTACGTAATTATATCATGTTACCGAGAATTATTGTTATCGAAGACATTTCCTGTAATACAATTTTATAATATATATATATACCGTGGTTTTATTTCTTAGTTCTTTACATGTTGATGTTTATCTAGCCCCAAATATTACAATAATTGATTTACTTATTCTTATCCACTTAGTACTCTTGCTTTATATGTTACACTTTCTTATTACGCGTAAGAAGCCTGCGGTATGCTAGCCTGCTGGGCTGCTGTAGTTGCAGGTCCCTCTGATCACACTGATGTCAGTTCCTTTCTTAACCACTTCCTAGCGCTGACACAACATTGTCTCCCACATAAGCACATGCACAAGGTCACCAACAAAATACCGATCACCATTAAAATTAACCCATAGTTTTCCAACTGGTTCTGTATATCGCTGACTTGCTTTGCGTTATTAGCTCCCTGCTGAGCTATAATGACTTCTTCATTTTTGGTGTTGTAACTTCCCATTGTATTTAATTGTAACTAAATTGTTGGTACGCTGGTGTGCAGTTGCTTCTTTTCCTGACAATGTTGTGCGCGATTTTTTACAATAATTTTTATACCTATAACTTACTTCTCTATGGTAGCAAAAATCGCACTGTCGGCTTTACACGCCGGCCGCTGCGTGTGGTCAAACCAATAGGCGGAAGCCATTTATTGTCATCTTTCTTTTCATCATTGTTGTGATGTTCGTTCGGTGGAGTAAATAAAAGGCGTGTAGTCGCTTAGCTCGTATATTGCGGACTGCCGGCGGCGGCCGGCGCCTAACCTACCTGACTTACAAACATATTATAAAATATCTATTCACCTACATTACATCCCTCCACCACTAATTAACTACAAGTGACTAACTTAATAATTACAATAACTAACTTACTCTATATACTGATAATATAACTTATACTTAACTAAATACTTAACGTACATTTAACAATTAAATACTTAAATCCTTAAATCCTTAATTAAGTCTTATAATTAACATCTTTATTAAACCTACATTTCCTAATGGGGCGAGACTGGGGCGGTACAGGTATAGTCGGTGGCGTCGAAAACTCTTCTGCCACCGTATCTTGATCGGTCTGACCGTTTTTCTGAGGCGGTGACGACGCAGGCTCCCGCGCAGGCGACGACGATGCCACCGAGACCTCCGGCCGCTCCGACCTGCCTTCGAGGGGCGACGTAGAAGCTGAAGCTTCTGGTGAACGTGACCAATCTGTGGGGACCACTAGCGAACTCCTAGTCCTTCGCCTAAGCTGATCGATATGCCTATGTACTTGTTTACCGTTACTGTCTAGTACCTTATAATTGCTTGGCCCTGTCAAGTTAACTATAGTACCGGGCAGCCATTTCTCCCCCTTTAGATATTGTCGATACCAAATGTCATCTCCTACTTCCACCCTCCTTTCCGTCCCTCCCGCACTATCAACCTGCCCTTGCTGCACTTTTTGTATCCTAACTCCCACATCGGGTTTTAGCACGTCCAACTTGGTTCGCAACCGTCTTCCTATGAGTGCGACTGATGGGCTTATTCCCGTAGTGCAGTGTTCGGTATTCCTATAATATAATAAAAATGTGTTCAGAGCCTGTTCTACACTGTTATTATCTAAATTAGCTTTTTTAATAACCCTTTTTAAAGTCTTAACTGCATTTTCCGCGGCCCCATTGGATGAGGGATGATAGGGGGCTGTAAATATATGCTGGATACCGTCACCTTGTATGAATTGGGCAAATTCACTACTAGTGAACGGCGGTCCATTATCCGTCACTATCTGCCTGGGGATTCCCCACCTACTCCACAGCTCGCGCAACCTCATCATCGTATGACTCGCTGCAGTACTGGAAACTTGAAATACCTCCAGCCACTTGGATGTTGAGTCTACTATAACTAAGTAAGTTTTACCACATATAGGCCCCATAAAGTCTAGATGGAGCCGTGACCACGGCCTGGCGGGCCAGGGCCAAGGGCGGGGGGAGGCGCGTGGCGGGTCGTCTGCGTACGCGGAGCATACGGTGCACGTGCGACACTCGCGCTCCACCGCCTCGTCGATGCCCGGCCACCATACGTAACTGCGTGCCAACGCCTTCGACTTTACGATGCCCATATGTGGCTCATGGATGATTGTTAAAACCTTATTCCTACATCTTTCCGGTATCACCACCCGGTGACCCCACATGACACAACCTAACTCCTCGTACAGTTCCGCTTTCCTATTGAAATACGGTTGTAAGTTCACGATTTCACACCTATCTGACCATCCGTCTCGTAGGTAGTTTAAAATTCTACTTAAAAGCGGATCCCTCTCCGTTCGTTTTTTTATTTCGCTATAATCAAGCAACAACCCGTCTTGTGCAAAGTGTAGGTACGTTTGTTCAGGAATCGACTCCTCCTTCACGTTTTTAATGCTATTATTTTCTGGCAGACGTGATAAGCCGTCAGCGCAATTTTCATTCGTTCGAATATATTCTATGTCGTAATTGTATGCTGATAATATCACTGCCCATCGCTGCATCCTACTCGCCGTCATGGTAGGTATCCCCGTTTGCGGGCCTAACATAGATACTAGGGGTTTGTGGTCAGTGCGCAAAATAAACTTTCTTCCGTAAATATATTGATGGAATTTACGTATACTGAATATAATCGCCAGTGCTTCCCGGTGTATTTGCGAGTAGTTTTTCTCCGCGATGGTAAGCGTACGTGACGCATATGCTATCGGGCGCTCGCCCTGCGGCCCGGGCTGCGCCAGCACGCCCCCCACACCGCGCGCGCTCGCGTCACACGTCACGATCAGAGGTTTGTTGGGATCGTAGTGTGCTAATACTTCGGTACCCATTAATGCTTGTTTTATCTGTGTAAACACATGCTCACACTGTTCATCCCAGTTCCAGTCTACCCCTTTTCGTAATAATCTGTGTAAGGGTACTAACATGGAACTGAAATTTTTAATAAACTTTGAATAAAAATTAACCATACCTATAAAAGAACGTAATTCGCTAATATTATTGGGAGCTTCTAGTTTACTTATTGCTTTTATTTTTGATTTGTCCGCTTTGACCCCTTCTTTGGAAACAACATAGCCTAAATAAGTCACTTCATCAACCAAGAAAACACATTTTTCTTGCTTTAGCTTTAGCCCACTCTCAGATAGCCGCTGTAAGACTTGTTCGAGCGCGTGTAAATGCTCGCTTTTATTTTTTCCGCTAATTATGACGTCATCGAGAAACACTTGCACATTCGGTAAATTGCCCAATAAATTCGTCATTATACGTTGGAAAATTCCTACACTTGACGACAAACCGTAAACTAACCTATTATACTGAAATAGACCCCGATGTGTATTGATAACAGTATATTTTTTTGAATCATCTAGTTCTACCTGGTTGTACGCACGTGAAAGGTCAATTTTACTAAAGTACTGTGCCCCGTTGAGGCCTACCAGTACATCTTCAATCTTAGGAAGTGGGTATCGATCGATCAGCAAGGCCGGATTCAGAGTCGCCTTATAGTCTGCACAAATCCGCAACGTACCGTCTGCTTTAGTCACCGGTACCAAAGGTGAGGCCCAGTCGGAGCAGTCGACGGGCTCGATGACGCCGTCGCGCAGCATGCCATCAAGCTCAGCGTCGATGCGCTCGCGCAGCGCGTATGGTACGGGCCGCGCGCGCTGGAACACCGGCGTCGCCCCCGTGCGCACTCGCAGCGTTGCCTTGCCGCCCCTGTACCGACCCAGTCCGCCGCTGAATAACTCCTTATATCTGTCGAGAATATTTTTAATTCCTTCATTAATTTGCACAAAATTCATGTTATTCATGCTTTTGTGGGTACATGTAAGCACCGGTATTTTTATTTGTAGGTCTGCTAACCATTGCCTACCTATTAAAGATGTAGTACCGTTTTTTATTACAAACAATTCTAGATGCTTTTCCTGCCCTTGGAATCGAACTCGTGGGCGAATTATTCCTAAAGGTTTTATTTTAGTACCATCATAAAATTTTAAAATTGTATCATCATTCATAAGAATATGATGTGAAAAATAACGTTCGTAGGTACAATTATTTATACATGAAATCGCCGTCCCTGTGTCTACCTCCATTTTTATCACGATATCATCTATTAAAATAGGCAAACTTACGGGCTTATAATTATTGAGTCCGATCAGGTTTAAACTCTCTTCGATGTCCTCCACGTCGGACTCACTGACGACCTCCGCGGAATACATACTCCCACTCCGTCGACCGCGACGATATGTAGTTCCTCGCGACGATTGTTCGACGTTCGCCGGACAGACCCGACGTAAATGCCCCGTCCCCTGGCATTTGCTGCACACGAACTCCCTATAGCGACAGCTTGCCACACTGTGGTTAGTGGCTCCGCAAGCTGCGCAGTTGTTGCAGCGTCCCGATGCGAAACTCCTGGTTGACGGGCGCGCGACGCGGTTTGCGGCTCGCCTGCCAGCGCCGCCACCGCCACCGCCGCCGCCGCCGCCGCCGCCGCCGCCACCAGGCGCGCCGCCCGGTAAGCGGCGGCTGTGTGGCCGCGTGCTGCCACCACTCCTACTGTGACTCGCTCCGCAGCTGTCCCCAGTAGTTGATGCGACCAAATGTACCGCTTCCGCCTTTGGACTGCATGTGGACGCTCCATCGACTACTGCTGCGTCTCTTTCCGCCGCTTCCATTGCGTTCGCTATCTTCACGGCTTGTGAAAATGTTATTGAGTCATCCTCCGCAAACAGTCGTTGCCTGATGACGTCACTCTTGAGTCCGCATATGAACTGGTCCCGCAAGCTCTCACTTAAATATTCTGAAAACTTACAGTTTCGAGCTAATCTTTTTAACTCCGTGACATATGTTGCCACGTTCTCGTCCCCTCCCTGTCTTTTCTGCCGAAAACGGTACCTTTCCGCTAATGAAGATGGCGTCGGCTGAAGGTGCTGACGCATTATACCCACGGCTTCACCGTACTTTAACTCCGACGGTTTCTTTGGACTCGATAGGTTGACGAGTAACTCATACGCTTCATCACCGATTATAGAAATTAGGGTAGGTAACTTGAACTCCTCCGCCACTTTATTCACTACAAAGTACATTTCCAACCTATCCACGTAGGATGACCAGTGCCCCGTTTCCACGTCAAATTCGCTCAACTTCCCAATCGACATCTTGACTATTATTCTTTAACGCTCGCACAAAAAAGTAATTTACTCTCGTCGCCACTGTGATGTTCGTTCGGTGGAGTAAATAAAAGGCGTGTAGTCGCTTAGCTCGTATATTGCGGACTGCCGGCGGCGGCCGGCGCCTAACCTACCTGACTTACAAACATATTATAAAATATCTATTCACCTACATTACAATTGTGTTCTTGTTGTTGGTGCAAATAATCCGTATCATGATTCTGCTCGTTCTCTTGCAAAATATACGCTGGTTTTAGTCTATCTATTGATAAATCGCTTTCTCTATTAGGTAACTTAATTCTAAAGACCTTATCATTTCTATTTATAACTCTATATGGGCCGTCATAGGTAGGACAAAGTGATTTTTTCATTAAGTCGTTCCTTATAAATACATGAGTACACGACTTTAAATCTTTACTTACAAAAACATTTCGTGATTCGCTAATCGCTCGTGATGTGGGTCGTAGCTTGCTTATTGCTTGACGCAGCTGTCCTACATAAGTGCTGGGGTCGTTGTCTTGTTGTTTTTTTATGTGGAAGAAATCACCTGGTAACCTAACTGTTTCCCCATATACCATTTCTGCAGCACTGAAACCCGAGTCACTTCTACAGGCTGCCCGGAGTCCTAGCATAACCGTTTGCAGTTCGTCAACCCAATCCATACTTTGTGTCAAACGTGCTGTTAATGCGCTTTTTAATGAGCGATGCCACCTTTCTACTAACCCGTTGCTCTGTGGGTGGTACGGAGTTGTCCTAATTCTTTGAATGCCTAACCATCTCATGAGACTGTTAAAAAGGTCGCTTTCGAATTGTCTACCCTGGTCGGTCGTTATTTTGCTTGGGCAACCAAACCTGCATATCCAGTGCTCGTAAATAACCCTGGAGACCGTATCAGCTGAAATGTCTGAAACTGGAATAGCTTCTGGCCAACGCGTAAAACGATCTATAATGGTTATGCAATAACGCTGTCCGTGTTTTGACGTGGGCAATGGACCTACAATGTCTGTGTGTATGTGTTCGAACCTGCTACATGGCAGAAAACTACCTATTTTTGATACTGTATGTCTACTAACTTTTGCCTTCTGACACTGAATACATGCTTTAGTCCATTCGTTAATTTCTTTATTCATGCCTGGCCAGAAATACCTCTGTGTGATCATCTTACGCGTAGTGCGTACACCTGGATGACTAATGTTATGTATGTTATTAAAAACTGTTTTTCTAAATTTGTCTGTTAAAAAAGGTCTGGCACTACCGGTTGATACCTCGCAATATATTTGCTTATCTGTTTCCGGCATGCCTACGTCCCTGAATGCCAACCTTTTGTTGGCTTTGCTACCTATCGTAACTCGATCACTCGCTTGCGCTTGAGCTAATTCGTCGTAATCGAGTACCGTTGGGCAAACAATTGCCTCTACACGCGATAATGCGTCTGCGACTGTGTTATCTTGGCCCTTTACATATTGTATGTCGCTGGTAAACTCGCTAATGTACAATAATTGTCTGGCCCTTCTTGGTATCTCCTTGTCGTTACCTACTTTGGTGAACGCGTATATTAATGGTTTGTGGTCTGTGTAAATGGTGATTTGTCGTCCCTCTACCAAATTGCGGAAATGAACCATAGCCATGTAAATTGCTGCTAACTCTTTGTCATACGTACTATACTTCATTTGTGCCTGTGATAACTGCTTGGAGAAATATCCGACTGGTTTCCAATTTCCGCCTACTTTCTGTTGTAATACTGCCCCTACACACGTATCCGATGCATCGGTCATTATTGACACAGGCGCGTCAGCACTTGGGTGGAACAATGTAGTCGCTTCTTTAATGCTGACTTTACATTGTTCGAATGCCTCTATACTTTTGCTATCCCACGGTATTTTTGTTTTGTCTTTTTTTTTGGCATTGTGTAAAAACTTATTTAGTACCGCTTGATGCTCAACTGCGTGCGGTAAATGTGACCTATAGAAGTTAATCATTCCTAAAAAACGACGAAGCTGTTCTACTGTCTCTGGTCTGGGATAGTCTGTTATCGCCTTAACTTTGTCGGTTAACGGTTTGATTCCTGTCTGCGTTACTTCGAATCCTAGAAATTCTACTTTTGGTTGCCCGAATTCGCTTTTACTTAAATTTATCGTTATGCCAACTTCACTAAAACGTTTAAACAGCATGCGAAGATGTTCTTTGTGTATTGTTTCATTGTCTGAGGCTAAAATCACGTCATCGATATAACAGAAAAGTGCTGATTTGCCATTAGTGTTGTCTAAACGTTCTATACCTCTGAGTACCTGTTGGTCCATGAACCTCTGAAAAGTTTGAGCCGCATTCCTCAATCCGAACGTCATGCGTGGGAATTTCCAGAGACCGAACGGGGTTGCTATGGCGGTTTTTTCTACATCCTCCGCTGATACTGCGATGTTATGGTAGGCTCTATTTAAATCGCATCTCGAAAACCAAGTCTTCCCTGATAAAATGTATGTAAAATCACTTACCCTTGGAATGGGATAACGATCTGGCTTCGTTATCGCGTTTAACGCTCTATAATCTCCACATGGGCGCAGTTGTCCATCCTTTTTTGGTACCACGTGCAATGGACTAGACCACTCTCCTTGTGATGGCCTACATATTCCTAACTCATGCATTAAATGAAATTCGTCTTTTACCTTATTGTAACGATCCGGCGGTAACGGCCTTGGACGCGCGTGTACCGGGGGACCGTTCGTTATGATGCGATGCTTGACTGCGTGCGCTGGCGGCTCCTTAAACGACATCGGTTTCGTGATCTCTGCAAATTCCTCCAACAATTCGCGGTAAGGATTACGATCCTGTATACTTTTGACTGACGCTTCATCATACCGTATGATCGACCCATTTGACCTTAAATTAGTTACACTGTCTATTAGTTTCTTATTATGTAAATCTACAACTAATTTGTGCGCCTCAATGAAATCTGCGCCTAAAATTGCTTGCTTTACATCGCTCACAATAAAGGGCCATTTAAAAACTCTGCGCAAACCTAAATGAAGTTCTAAAGATTTCATACCATATGTCTTAATCTCTGTGTTATTTGCTGCGTACAGCTTGTATCCGCTTACGTGCCGCACATAATTTCTAACACTCTTCACTGGTAAAACTGATACATTAGCACCTGTATCTACGAGAAAGTTGATCCTTGATTTCAGGTCTATTACGCATAAACGATGGTTTCCCGTTGTTGCAGCGCAGTCGCCCACCGAGTACGATTGCGCCTCACTCAGTTTTCCGCCCTCGCATTTTCCTTCCAGTTGCACGGTTGTGTGCATCTCCTTGCTTCCTTCCCGTATGCATAATGGTAGCTACATAGCCACTCTGAACTCTCTGGAGTGCGACGTGGGCCTCTCGATCGTGACTGTTGTCTGCGCCAGTTTCCGTGATTTCCGCGTCCCCTACTACGTCCGCGTATCTCGTTCACTTCTCGCCGTAGTTCCTGCAATTCCGTAGTGAATCCACTCATTACGGTTGCTACGTCCGTTATTGCCGTTGTCGCCGTTGAAGATATGGTGGCCACTTCTGCACTGTTTAAATTTTCCATGATCCTATCGGCCATTTCCGCGAGCTTTTCCGTTTTTTGGTCTTGGCATACCGACAGAACGGCCTTTAAGGGTCCAGGCAAGCGCGAAATCCACAGCCGCTGTAACGCTTCTGTTGGTACCTCTGTGTTTTGTGCCAACTCTGACATGCGCCGTAGTAGATGCGACGGGCGTTGTGATCCCAGCTCCATTTCTCCGACCAATTTTTGGAACTGCCTCTCGGCGCTCTCTTCGTAGGCTGTTAGTAACCTTTGTTTCAAGGCACCATACTTGTTCTCGGTAGGGGGTTTAAAAATTAAATCGCTAACCTGTTGTAACGCGTCTCTAGTCAGTCTTGAAATGACTAAATGAAATTTTGCTGCGTCCCCTTGTTTCTGAGGTTCCATGGCGGACTCAAATTGTGCGAACCACAACCAAGGCATATCGGTCCAAAATTGCGGAATCCAGTCCGTGACGTTGATGCTGGCCAGTTGAGCCACCGGTGGTGGTGGTGTTGGACTCATGCTGGAGAACTCTTTATATTCCCGCCGATAGGTTCCGAGTCGACGGGGAGTCGCCTTCCGCGCCGCCGCACAATATCACTTAACTGTCTATTGTTCGCTCACTTCGTACACTACCGCGATTTACATGCCCACAACCAGAATCTCGTGATCACGTCGGGGTCACCAATGTTGGAACCTTGGTATCCGGTTGGCGAGGGATGTAAAATGAAATGCTGGAGTCCCTTTGGTACAAAGTATATTACTAAATCAGGAGTTGCATTACAGTGGCGTTTCTAATTAGATATTGATAGTACACGAGTTAACGCTAGGGCGCGGCGGAGACGACTGTCCGCTCGGCCGTGTGCATGCGCGGGGCTCATTGCAATTTGCCTCATTTGCATTATTGCTACTGTAGTCCCCACAGATACTTTAAAAACAATTCAATTTTTAACCTTATGCAAGAACATAATTATACTCAACATGTAAAAAGCCCTACACGTATTACACCAAACACTGCAACGTGCATAGATTTTATATTCACAAACTTTAACTACAAAGACATGTATACAACCACAGAAGAGCTAGGTTTTTCCGACCACCATAGTACAATTTTACATTTAAAAATACCTAAACAATCAGAAAAATATAACTGGTACACAATGAAAAGACTATTTAATAAAACAAATATATCAAAATTCAAAGAGAAAACACAAAAACTAAATTGGAATGAAATTCTTTCGACCAATAATGACATAAACATAAAGTATAAAATATTTAATGACACACTCATCTCTATTCTAAACCAATGTATACCGTTGCGAAAAATTAAACTTAAAACAGAATATAAAAAATATTGGCTCACTGTAGGTATAAAAAAATCTTGTGTAAATAAAACACTATTAAAGACATTAACAATAAAAACAAAAAATGCAATATTAACAAATTATTATAAAAAGTATGAAAAAACATTGAAAAAGACTGTCACAATTGCAAAAAAACTACATTATAAAAATAAAATGATGCGATCTAACAATAAAGTTAAAACAATGTGGGGAATAATCAATGAACGCACAAACAAGAAACTAAAAAGTGAGAAACACAACATAACCCTACAAATCAATAATAGCTCAAATTCAAATCCCCAAGAGGTAGCCAACATATTTCATAGTTTCTTTGCTTCTGTTGGCGGGAACAGCACAACACCTATCGGCAGCAAACCAAAACAACCCCCGACGATTTCAGCTACACAAAATACATTATATCTTAGCCCAGTAGATCCTTACGAAGTAAATACAATTATTAAAAATTTAAAAAACAAAAGAAGCCATGGTATTGACGAACTTCCACCCATTCTACTAAGACAATGCGCTGATGAATTAACCTTGCCTTTTATATACTACTTAACCAGTCTTTTGAAGGCGGGGTGTTTCCAGACTTATTAAATAAAGCTCTAATAAAACCGATCCACAAGAAAAATATTAAATCCGACCCTAACAACTACCGTCCCATTGCTCTCTTACCAACAGCCTCAAAAATATTTGAGAAAGCCATGTGCAATCGTGTTTACGCGTTTTGTGAAAAATATATATAAAGAAAACATTATTTTCTTGCTAATACTTTTAATCCGCACAACTTAACTATTTCACAATCAAACGACGACTGACTCTGCACTACATTATACCATTTTAAACGACTTTTGCCCCACCCAGAAATAACGATAATATCATAACCGTTATTTCTAAGTGTTGCCAAAGTAAAATAATACATTCAGTTGCCATAATGGAAATACATTTTAAAGTGTCTTACAATATTAGTCATTTGTAGTTTGACAGTGTTGCCACAGTGGATATTATAATTCGATAATAATACATTTCTTATATTAATTCAATGAAATCACGACACTCGGCCATCCGACGGCGTGCTAACTCCGTAGTACGCACTATACAATCACGACACTGAGGCAATACATAAAATAGCAAAATTATTCATATTTCTATTCATTTATTTGTGTTCCAGAAGGTACCTAAAACAAGATGTTAACAAAAAAAAAAAAAAAAAAAAACAGAGCCGTTGTAGCAGGGCACATCAGGGCACAGCAATATAGCTAGATATTATAGTTAAAAATGTAAGTCGTAGAAATCTAAAAATTCTAATAAAATAAAATTGTACATTTAAACTGAATTGCATTACATTACCACGAAAAGTCAGTAACAATAACATAGATAATTTATTATGTTTTAAAAATTATAATCTAATGCGAGATCATATTTAAAGATTACAAATTGTGAATAAAGAAATGTTTTACGTGTATTAAGTAACAAATAAGTAACTACAAAAAAAAAAAAATACATAAACAAGATTACATTATACATTCGTGATAGGCAATTCTTGCCTAGTAGGTACCTGTTTAAAAGAGAAACGAGTTGCACTTCACTTCACTTGTCCTATGACCGAATTCCGGCCACGGGGCGGTCAACCTCAACGGAGACCCGACAAGCACACAGGATGCATAGTGCAAACAGATGCACTTTCTGCTCTTCCTCGGTCCGACGGGACAGTAACCTGACATGACCGGCTAAGGTCAAGGCGCAGAACCAACGGCACCACATGTCCCTCCCGCCCCGAGGTACGGGGCGTCACAACTCCAATCTCTAGGCTGCCATTGAGTAATTCCTAGTGGGAAAACAAACAACACCCTGCCCGACCCGGGAATCGAACCCAGGACCCCACGCTCAGCAGCTGCGCTCGCGACCATGAAATCATTAAGCCTATATTTTACCCCTTTATTACCCTATCGTTTTGCTATTACTTTATATGAACCGATAAAAGGGAATAATTTCTTACTTTTGCCATAATTGTCGAAAAATTAACCCAGCTTCTTTAAAATGCCATACTCGACTTCAAATGTATTTAGTTGCCTAATGAATTAATAGTTCAGCGACAACCTTTTAGAGTATAATAAATGCTTTTCAAGCTTAAAAACAAGCTACTGTAAATATGACTCGGCAACGTGAACGTGATAATTCTTAAGCAACTAAATTTGTGATATGTCTACGCATTGCCTAATCATTGCCATAGCTTCTAATAAGTTTATCAACTGCATCATATTGTTGTCATCAAATAATGTTAAGTAAATGAAAGCTCTAATTTCATGTAGTCTCCTATCTATCTATAATGCTACCATAAGTAATTTATGACTTGACCATTATATCTACCTCTAATTGGGTTCCCTATCCATTTGCATAAGATATTAAGACAATGTATCATGGCATACTTTTGTTTACATAACCGAACTATATTTACGCATTACAACAGCTTACGAATAATTATTTTAGGCATAATTTATCGCGTCTAACTAGTTTGTTTCCGGATAATACGCCTAGTAACATTATGCGTATTAAAATTATGTCACATAATAACAACAAAATTATGATAAAAAGGAAGATGATTTATTAATTAGATTGTTGAAAAAAAATGGCTATTTCGATTTTATTAGCAGACGGATGTTGAATCTCTAAAATATTTACTGTAGACCACTTACAACATTAGTTGATGAGTTATCAATTTAGAAGAAAATTTATTTAATGGAAGCTATGAGTCATATTAATTTATATTAAATCACAATGAATAAGTAAGGGCAAGGGAAACCTTTTCAGAGTCAAAGGCATCTTATCTTTGACGATATTTTTAGAGATTTGAAGAAATAGGGGGTGATAAAACTACCCGGCGTTACTGATAGATAACCTATCGTACTTTAACCATTTCGATGCGATGGTCACAAGATGACAGATGACAGATGGACACAAGGTCATAAGAATTGTCTGGTTGAACCTTTATGCTTTGCAATTTGCTTGATGACACGCAACAGCGTTTAACACATTTAAACTGTTTCGCGTAAAAACTGTTCCACGATATTATTCTAGTCTGTGCTCCAAAACCAGTTAATATTTTTTTTCAAAAATTTGAATTGTTCTAGCAATGAGATATTTATTTTGTACTATCAAACTATGGATAAAATATAATTGTTACAACTAATACAAATGGTTCCAAGTAGTCTAAGTGTATGGCATGGAAATAGGATGCAATAGCCCATTACGCGTTCTTGCCGCATATGTTTGTTTTAAATATGCACAATTTATTTAAGAATCATTGTTGCAAAGTATTTTTTTTGTAATGTCTATTTTCCCGCTTAGATTCGACCTCAAATTTAAGGATTATTTTTTTAGTAAAAGAATCCAAAGCAGCTGATATTTGTATGCAGCTTAGTATTCGATGTTTGGTCGTACAGAGCAATCAAGGGTTTGTCATCCAACTCTATATTCATTGCACTGTCGGTTTGTGCAACCAATCTCACTCAAACTCTGAGCAAAACATTTCCTATTATTTGCAAAAAGTTTAATTTCGAAAGTAAACTGATCAATGTCTTGGCCTATTTTAATGCCAGCTTTATTGAGATAGTTCTCGAGCATTGAGAAAATCTTCACTAATTGACACGGTTTTAGTTTCTGTAACGGAATTTACCCACTTTAAAACATCTGTTTTAAAGGTACTGCCGTTAAAAGAAGTAACAAATACAACCGTTTTACCACTAACTATTTTATAACGGCCTTGATGTCAGTGATATTCTTGATTTGGATTCTTTGATGCTCTTAAAATCAAGATAATATCGCCTAAGTAATGCTCATTGGTATAGACTCACCAAACCAGACCCGAACTATGGTCGTATCTTCCTCAACATATACCTAGACGTAAGTTCCAATTGATATATATATCGGTCACTTCATTTCAAGGATATACATAAAGCAATTTCTCAGATTCCTTCATAACGAAAGTTTGATTAAATTCTGTAGTTATGTTGTTGAAAAGTTCAACACCGAATATCGGCTATTAATCTTTCTCTAATAAAAATATTGTACAAACTAGTTCAGAAAATGACGCAGAGCTCAAATAAGATTAAAATTAAATACACTAATCTATTTTCAAATAAATCAATGTACGGGAAGCGGCCATTGGTCTTCCTTTAAGTCCATACTTTACTTTTGCCTTCGAGTATTCCATATCCAATCTACTGCCTAACAGCCATCGATTTCACACCTACTGTGCAATTCTTGTTACACACCTAGGTACATGTTTCACATACATTGTTGACTACAGCAGCACACCTACATGGCCTACTAACAGCACGCATGCATGGCTGCATAAGATCACATAAGTGCCTACGTTAAACTTTGAACTACAGCTCATCTACATGGCTGCATAAAATCACATAAGTGTAAGTTAAATTCTAAACTACAGCTCGCCTACATGGCTGCAAAAGATCACATCTAGTGTCTAAGTTAAATTCTAAACTACAGCTCATTTACATGGCTGCATAGGACCACATAAGTGTCCAAGTTAAATTCTAAACTACAGCTCACCTACATGGCTGCAAAGGATCACATAAGTGTATGTTAAATTCTGAACTACAGCTCACCTACATGGCTGCATAAGATCACATAAATATTTAAGTTAAAATCTGAACTACAGCTCACCTACATAGCTGAAAAAGATCACATAAGTGTATGTTAAATTCTGAACTACAGCTCACCTACATGGCTGCATAAGATCACATAAATATTTAAGTTAAAATCTGAACTACAGCTCACCTACATGGCTGAAAAAGATCACATAAGTGATGTTAAATTCTGAACTACAGCTCACCTACTTGGCTGCATAAGATCACGTAAGTATTTAAGTTAAATTCTGAACTACAGCTCACCTACATGGCTGCATAAGATCACGTAAGTATTTAAGTTAAATTATGAACTACAGCTCACCTACATGGCTGCATAAGATCACATAAGTGTCTAAGTTAAATTATAAACTACAGCTCACCTACATGGCTGCAAAGGATCACATAAGTGATGTTAAATTCTGAACTACAGCTCACCTACTTGGCTGCATAAGATCACGTAAGTATTTAAGTTAAATTCTGAACTACAGCTCACCTACATGGCTGCATAAGATCACATGAGTGTAAGTTAAATTATAAACTACAGCTCACCTACATGGCTGCAAAGCATCACACAAGTGTCTAAGTTAAATTCTGAACTACAGCTCAACTACATGGCTGTATAAAATAACATAAGTGTCTAAGTTAAATTCTGAACTTCAGCTTGCCTTCATGGCTGCAATAAACTACACGCATACATCTCCATAAAGCTCACCTACATGGCTGAACTAGAGTGCAAGCCGCATGGAACTAAACTATACGCATACATCTCCATAAAGCTCACCTACATGGTTGAACTAGAGTGTAAGCCGCATAGAACTCGAAACTATACTCGTACATGTTTATCATGAATAGCTCGCCTATATGGCTGAAATAAACTATACGCATACGTCTCCATAAAGCTCACTTAATTACGCGGCTGAACTAGAGTGCATGCCGCATAGTACTCTAAACTATACTCGTATCTTTAAACTGAATAGCTCGCCTACATGGCTGAAATAAATTATATGCATACACCTCCATAAAGCTCACCTACGTGGCTGAACTAGAGTGTAAGTCTATCTACACTATACTCGTACATCTCTGAACAGCTCACCTACATGGCTGAACCCGAGTGCACGCCGCACAGGTCTTCTATACTCGTACATCTCTGAACAGCTCACTTAGATGGCTGAACCCGAGTGCACGCCGCATAGGCGTACATCTCTGAACAGCTCACCCACATGGCTGAACCCGAGTGCACGCCGCATAGGGGTCTACACTATACTCGTACATCTCTGAACAGCTCACCTACATGGCTGAACCCGAGTGCACGCCGCACAGGTCTTCTATACTCGTACATCTCTGAACAGCTCACTTGGATGGCTGAACCCGAGTGCACGCCGCATAGGCGTACATCTCTGAACAGCTCACCCACATGGCTGAACCCGAGTGCACGCCGCATAGGGGTCTACACTATACTCGTACATCTCTGAACAGCTCACCTACATGGCTGAACCCGAGTGCACGCCGCACAGGTCTTCTATACTCGTACATCTCTGAACAGCTCACTTAGATGGCTGAACCCGAGCGCACGCCGCATAGGCGTACATCTCTGAACAGCTCACTTAGATGGCTGAACCCGAGTGCACGCCGCATAGGGGTCTACGCTATACTCGTACATCTCTGAACAGCTCACCTACATGGCTGAACCCGAGTGCACGCCGCACAGGTCTTCTATACTCGTACATCTCTGAACAGCTCACTTAGATGGCTGAACCCGGGAGCACGCCGCATAGGCGTACATCTCTGAACAGCTCACCCACATGGCTGAACCCGAGTGCACGCCGCATAGGGGGTTATAGTATACATTTCATTATATAGCTCATATAGTCATTAGATATAGCCCCAATCAACAAAATCTAAGCTACTGCTTAAGCTAACCAACAAACAAACCATAATCAAACCACCATACCGCCGTACCATCAACAAACTATAAAAAGCTGATCAGAAAATTCAGTGAACGGAACAGACTTAAAACATAATATTCAGATTATACGAATTGAAATCTCGTGGCTAAATTCCCAACATTCACTCGCACAATTTTTTTTAATTTACTTATTCTCGAAGTTGTCCAATCCAATGATAGCTCTATCGAGGAGTTGCCTCGACCAAGAGTACCACGTGCACTGGCCCAACTATTCACTTATTGTTTATAATTAGTCCACTGCAACGATAACCCTATCGAGGAGTTGCCTCGACCAAAGGTAGCACGTGCATCGGCCCAATCATTTACTCATTATAACTTTAATCAGTCCAACGCTACGATAACCCTATCGAGGAGTTGCCTCGACCAAAGGTAGTGCACCGGCCCAATTACCATTACAATAATAATTTTTAACCATAATGTTTTAAATATTAACCATCTGGGAAATACGCCACAACGATTGCTTATTTAAATACCGAGTTATGAGACTACACAATAACCACCTCGCTCCACACTGAACTTATCTCGGACAAAAACAATGAACAATGTAAATGTAAATAATTTATAAAACTACTTACGATTTTACCAACCTATGGCTCGTGGTTCTTGTCACTTCTGACTTATAAAGAAAACACTATTTTCTTGCTAATACTTTTAATCCGCACAACTTAACTATTTCACAATCAAACGACGACTGACTCTGCACTACATTATACCATTTTAAACGACTTTTGCCCCACCCAGAAATAACGATAATATCATAACCGTTATTTCTAAGTGTTGCCAAAGTAAAATAATACATTCAGTTGCCATAATGGAAATACATTTTAAAGTGTCTTACAATATTAGTCATTTGTAGTTTGACAGTGTTGCCACAGTGGATATTATAATTCGATAATAATACATTTCTTATATTAATTCAATGAAATCACGACATATAATATATTCAATGATAGTCAGAATGGTTTTCGTAAAAACCGATCTACAGTTTTGGCTGTTTATAAATATATACAAGAAGCCCTAAATATAATTAATAATAAAAAGTACGCTGTAGGATTATTATTGTACATGACAAAGGCTTATGATAAGGTACAATTTGATATATTATTAAATAAACTATATAACATCGGTATCCGGGGAAAAAGTTACGAATGGTTCACATCTTATTTAAAAAATAGAGAACAATTTGTAGAAGTAGAATATTACAATCATAAATCAAAACAAATAGAATTAATTCGGTCCCAAAAAATACCTGTAAACGCTTCTATACCACAAGGAAGTGTAATAGGGTGCCTGTTATTCCTTGTTTACATAAACGATCTCCCTAACCACATCAATGAGTCATGCGTACTGTTTGCCGATGATATCTCTATCTTGACTTCATATGACAATAATATAAATCTAAACCAAAAATTTAGTTCTGTACTTGACACTGCCACACACTGGATGAACGAACACAACCTTGAAATTAACTTCAATAAGACAAAAATAATAACTTTCCACCCCTGACAAAAAATACCTATAAATATAAATTTCAAATACAACGGATCAAAATTAGAAACAGTTAATAAATTCACCCTTTTAGGCCTTGACATAGATTCAAAAAAAAAATCAAAATCAAAAGTCATTTATTCAAACTAGGCTGAGAATCAGCACTTTTCGAACGTCAAAATTACATAAGACAGTCCCCCCAAAACGCCCACCCTTCACCACTTCCTAGTGCTTTAGCTGGGAAGAAGAAGTGGCGCAACAAACTCCCCAGCAGCACAGCTGTCTGTTCAGTTAGAAAAATTTGATTCTATACAAAAGTTTGCAAAATCATTTACATTATTACGCAACATAAAACATAAATCTAATTAGCCATATGTCAGCTAGCACACGCCAATATACCAACCAAAAAAAAAAAAAAAAAAGAATAATATAAAAAAAAAAACGAGAACTATATGTACCTACTCAAGCAGAAATAAGTAGTTAATATAAACATAAACATAAATTAACTTAATAAAAGCCTCTAGGCACAAAGGGCGTGCCCGCTTACATATAGCTATTTATAGCTGCAACTGGAAGTTATAAATGATAAACTAGGACCATCGAAGTAAATAAATAAAAATGAATTACTAATAACATTAACAAAATAACATTAACAAAACCGAGATCAGCAAGACGACGATTTACACATAGATTGGAAATCACATATCCAAAAAGTAAGAACGAAATTATCCAAGTTTTCATACGCCCTCCGAGAAATCAAGAAAACAACAGACCTCAAAACAGCACTAGTGACATATTACGCGTACGCATTCGTATGGCTTAAATATGGAGTAATCTTATGGGGAAATAGTACAGACGCTTCTACATTATTCACTCTACAGAAAAAAATAATTAGAATTTTAATAAATATCAAAGATACAAACTCCTGTAAACCCCACTTACAGGGCAAGGTTAATATTTTTAGGTCTTTAACCTAAAAATATTAACCTTGCCCTGCCTCTATATACTTGAAATTTGTAAATTTGTACGAAAATATCCGCAATTCTTTACTAAAAGGGGAGATATCCAAACTAAAATCGCACTCAGAAATGAAAACAGGTTAAACATACCCACTTCACGATTAAAAATGCACTCTTCTGGTACATTTGTAATGTCCATTAAAGTCTACAATAAGTTACCAGGTTACATCAAAGACATAAATAAAAATAATATCTTTATTAATAAATTAAAACAATTTCTATTATTCAAAAGCTACTACACTATTGATGAATACTTTAGCGATAAATTTCAAAAACAATAAAAATCACTGTTACCTAATACCTACATTTCACTATGAATATAAAAAAAAGCGCCTTCATCCTCTCTCCTGTTAAAAATTAACTTTTGCTGTGCCCGACAGGGTCCATAATTGATTCGATGTCTTAACATAACAACTTATTATGTACACATTGTGGATTGCAATAAAGTATTGAGTATTGAGTATTGAGACATCTGGCGTATGGTTGGGGTCGTGGGGAAAGTGGGTGGGAGTCATCGGGGCGATGACGTCAGAATTCAGGGTATTTGAGAGGTCGAATAGGAGTCGCCCTCTGACGGAGGTCCTGGTACTATTCCAGGACGGATGTTTAGCGTTGAGGTCACCCGCTATGATAACGGAGTCACTCAAGCCTAGTAGGGAGGTGAGGTCTTTGGAGATCTCCTTGGGAGTCTCTGTTGCGGGGTAAGGGGGAGGGAGGTAAGCGGAGACTAGGGTGATAGGCTGATGGCCAGTCATGCCTAGACGGCAAACAAAGACTTCTAACTGTGAGAGGGTAGGAGGGTCCATTGGAATGCAATAGAGCTCCTTTTTGTAATATATAAGGATGCCGCCCTTGTGACAGCGAGTCCTATCATTGCGAACTATGCGATAGTTCGCTATGGATGGGTTACGCTTATGGTGTTTGAGTAATGTTTCCTGTACTAGGAGGATGTCTATTTGATGGTCGCGGAGGAATGCCGCGATCTCATCTCTTTGACTAAGTATGCCATTGGCATTGAAGAAGCCTTAGTTTAGGGATCGGGGTTTAAACCTAGCTAAGGGTGTTTTATCCATAATGGGGGGGAGGGTGGTTAACGAGGGAGGCCCTGGCTTGCGTAATCTCGGGGTACGTATTAAATATTTGTGGGATCCTGCACACGTCATTGGCATTCCTGGCAGCAACGATCTTGTTGGCCATTTGCCTAGCGCGAGGGGTGAAGAATGTCATGAAAGATGTAGTGATCACACTGAATGGATCGAGTGTGTCCGCGGGGGGAGGGGGGGGGGGGGCGTTGCTACCGTAGGTAGGTAACAATTGGATTAGGGGCGTGGGGGCGCGAATACGGGGGTCCATAAGAGCAGTGCTTTTGTGAGTGCCCGTATAATTGACACCGGTGGCGTTCTTGTGGGGTTTTTCGATGTCAAAGCCCATCAGATTACAGATGGCTTTGACATTGAAGATCGGGTGGAGGCGGGACTCGGTGGGGGGACAGACCACAAGGACCATGTCGAAGGCTTCGCCGCTGCGAGCGCGGTGCATGCGATGCACCTCGTCGACCGGGATGCCCTGCAATAGTAGGTCATCTTTAATGGCTGAGGTAGGGATTTCCCGTGGGATCTTCTTGATCACCACGCGGGTCTGTTTCTCCTCAGGGAGAGAGAAGGTGTGGAACGCCACACCTCTGGAACGGAGGAGTCTTGTGAGCTCCCGATAGTCTTTCGACGTCGGGATGGTCACTTTGATACCCTATTGGGTATTACGGGCGTTGGTGTATGCGATCTTTTGATCGCAACACCATTTCGAAATGTCGGTCCATTTTCCCTTGTCTTGGATAAAGACAGGGGGACGGGGGGGGATCTTCCTCTTCTGGGTGCCACAAGCGGGAGGGACCGGGGACATTGGGGGCATCCTGAGGAGTGGATGATGCGGGGGTCAGAGGGGTCAGGGGGAGAGCGGTGGGGGTGAGCACCGCGGGGTGAGTAGGGGAGCTGAGGCCAGAAGCAGGCTCCTCGACCGCGACCACCTTGGTGGCCTGGGTGGTGCTCTGCTTCTTCTTCCGCCTCTTATTACCCTTCCCGGTGACGGGCAAGAAGCCTTCGTCGTCCGTGTGGGAAGAAGAGGAGAGGTTAGCCTCAGAATCTGAATGTGGGGGGGGAAGGGGGTGGCAACCCGCTTTGACGAAGCGGGCATGGGGTGTCAGCCCGCTTTGGGGGAGCGGGTACATCAATGTCCATGTCTGGACTGAGCGGACTCTCTGGCGAGGAGGGATTTGCTAGGGCATCGCTGAAGTCAGCGATGGCCGTAGCCTCGTAGATGGCCCGATCGAGGGCGGCGACCTCGTCGGCATATTTGGCCTCTAGACCTTCCTTTTGTAGGATGGTCTTGAGGGACTCCATTATGAGGAGCACCGTCCTGTTGGAGGCGCTCCCCATATTCGGGAGGGAAGACATACTAATTAGGGCAAATGTTAGGTTCCCCCAACATTCTTGGGGGAACCTAACATTTGCCCTAACACCTAACTCCCCGGGTGGACTTGCCCGGGGGTGTGTGACCCTCCCTGCCGGGTATAGACAGGGAGGTGAGTACCTACTGGTGAGCCCTAAGCTTGCTTTGGCCCGTTGCCTATCTTATTTGTGCAACGGGGTCCTAACAGGGTCTGGTGCGAAGGGGTAGACACACCCAACCGACACCAGGTGTGTAGCTGTGAAAGGAAAACTGTCACCAATGCTGACTAGGAGACCTCCCAAGGCCTAACACTGGGACCCGTCCAACTTTCTGCCTCACCATGATGGGGATCGGCGGGTGCGTTTGGGTCAACACCCCACTCAGCTTCGTTGGCACCGTATGGTATCCACCGAGGACCACGAAACTGTAGTTTTTCCCTGAAGGGGACAAAATAACCCGACGACCGTTTAATTGACGAACTCTGTTAAGAGAATACTTTACTAGCTGTGCCTTGAAAAAGGCACACAGCTAGTAGCTGAAGATAGTTACTATTAAAAATAGGACTATAGAAGATCGTCGCGAGGTGCGACGAAATCTTGAGAGCAGGAACCACAGAGCCGGAATCGGGAGCACTCGAACCACAAACACGTCCGTCCGCTATCGCTGCCGCGCGCCGAGTGAGTCGTGAATCAAATCGCCCGACAACCCCACTTATTGCTACTCGGCGCTGTTTGGCTAGGACCGTTATCAGTGCGATGAGCGCGATAAGGGGCGAACAATCGCAACAAAGGCGACCTTGGACAGCGGCGGTACTTCCTTACAAGCCGAAAAGCCCGGCTTGCCTTAAAAACTGAGCCAATCAATTTAAAAAAAATAAAACTACTCCTATATACTTCCAATTCAATCCTTCATGTCGCAAAAAATGATAAGAATAATAACATAAAAACTTCGCGCTGCACCAGCCGCGCGCTATAAGTACAAGCTACGTACGATGCCAGATTTACATAATTAAACTAAGCACCGTTGCCGAACTGCCACAGTTGCGATCTCGCTCTACCACTATAGCGCTAGGCGAGATCGCATCTATGATTGAAGACGTCAATTCTGTAGTACATTGCATCTTTCTCGCTCACACACGCTTGTGGCAACGTCGCAGAAGCCAGCTTCTAGACCTTTCATTTTTTGCATAGAAAATGCGTACGTTTTTGATACTATTAGAATGTAGTTATTTTACAAAATGTTCTAATATTTAAGCCCGGCTTTTGAGTTTTTATGAATGGAACGAATCGTGTGTTTGAAGTTCGCGCACATTTGCGCGAACAACATTGCGGCTAGTGCATTCACTAGCCGCGATGTTGACCCGCGTAAAGGTGAGTTGCAAGTCCGCGAAGCGACACAATTTGTTATTGTTTTGAAATAATATTTTGAGATCAGTATTTTATTTTTCAATTGAGGTAATGAATTACCTAGTTTTATTATTTAAAATGATGTGATAGTTATTGCGGCTATGTCATTCCTTATGCTTAGAAGTGTTTTTATCATCAAAATGTGAATTTGGAAACTGTGTTCGAAAAGGTATGTAAATACATTGAGTTTTCTGACAGTAAGTAACTCTTTGCATAACCGTAATCAACCCCAAATTACTATAACTCGGAAATATGTATATATATTAGGTAGGTATTTTTGTCAGTCGAAGAATATATTGAAATTGGCATTCGATTGTTTAGTATGTATAAAGATAAGAGTATGACCAAACTTAGGTAGCCCTAGCTGGTGCCATGAAAGACATCAAAATTTGTATAGTGTTGTTTGTATGGCAATTGTAGTTTTGGTAAACCACTAAAAAACAAACCACTTGTTATAATACATCTCATCAAGATCACAAAACACAATAATTTTTGTATCGAAGATATTCTTCATAACTAGGCGTTTTGAAATAAAGATTAGAGTTGGCTATTGTCATTATGATTAATTATAAAATGTTATATACTCAATGTAATTGTAATATCTCATTTAATATTTTCAATCGACTTAAAACTTAAATTTCATAAAACTAAATGTGCGTACGGTAATGGAACAACAAATCGATAATTTGGCCATGGGCCATGGGCCATCTAGCGGCTTTTGATAGAATAATTTTTATGTGACAAGCGTTGACAAAGTTATTATGGTGAAAAGGTCCTGCGAAGCGGTGTGGTTACGCGCATTCGTTAATAGATGGCGCTTACGTCAATTCCGTACTGATGCCTGAAATATGTAGAACTCTTCTTCATCCGTAAATCGCTCACTTGTCTGTTTTTTTAAATCGTTAAAAATCTGTCGGCTTTCCCTGATTTTGACCCCTAGGCACGCCACTGAACTTGGAATACTGGTATTTAATTCGTTCAACAGTGTAACGGTCACTGTATTATTTTTAACAATTTCTAAACTCTCTAATACTGACATTTTAAATCCTTTATCACAAGTGTGTAAAATTTTGAATGTGTTATTATTATTTAATGAATGAACTGAATCTATTAAATGTTGAGCAAAATGAGACAACTATTCCTATAGGCTACAATATGTTCCTTATATCTTGTTTGGAAATGACGACCAGTCTGACCTATGTAAATACCATTACAATCATCGCAATTTAATTTGTAAACACCACATTTTTTATGGTTTTCTAAACGATCTTTTCCGTTACAAATCCGTCTTAAAGAATTATCTGTTTTAAATGCTACTCCTATTTCATTTCTAGACAAAGTTTTTGAAACCTTATCACTAATTGACCCTAAGTACGTCAAACTGCCTATATATTGATGTGGTTTTTCTGGAGGCAGTGGATATAAAAGAGAACGAACTATGTTACGGCGTTTCGTTCGTATTAAATCATTAACCATTTTCCTACTGTAACCGTTGCTCTCAGCTATATGATAAATAATGGTTAGTTCTCTGTTATAATTATCTTGGGATAGTGATACTGACATCAATCTATAAGTGAAACTACGATAAGCTGCTAATTTATGCTGAATTGGATGACAAGATGAAAATGAGAAATGGCAATAGTTAGAGGTAAAAAAGATGAGTCAGTAGCACGCATAACTAACAACAACAAGGTGTCTTCTTGCTCTAATATAAGTAATTATCAAAAAGGAGATCAGCAGAATGCCTTGAAATTATTTCATCAAAATATTCAAGGTATTTCTTCCAAATTATTAGAAATTGAAATGTTTTTAGAAAAAACACAGTTTGAGATTGTTTGTTTTACTGAACATTGGCTAAAGGATTACCAAATGCTTATTAATTATAAGAACTACAGTGTGGGCAGTTGTTTTAACCGTAAATCTATGCTACGCGGAGGTTCTCTGATCTTGATAAAAAATTGTTTAAAATCTAAGCAACGTAATGACATAGTTGGTTTATCAGTTGAACATTGCATCGAATTGTCCTGTGTTGAGCTGGATAAGCATGTCGTAGTGTGCGTGTACAGACCCCCTAATTATCAGAACTTTTCCTTATTTGAGTCAATAATGGAAGATGTCCTAGCGAAAGTTGCATCCAGTAACAAACCCGCAATCATTTGTGGTGATTTTAATACTAATATTCTGGAAAATAATTCAAATAGCTGTAGAATGTTAAGCCTTTTTAAATCGTTCAATTTATCGAATGTTTTTACAGAACCGACTAGAGTAACTCCAACTTCTGCTACTTGTATCGATAATGTCTTCTGCGATTGTGATTATTTAGATAAAGCCATCGTAAACTATTTTCCGTCTGATCATAGTGGACAAACGGTAACTTTTAAGTTTAAAACACCAATGCAACAAATGCAAATACAATTTAGACCGATTACAACAGGCAAATTAAATAGATTCAATAGTACCCTAAATAATAAGTTAAATGCCCTGGGCCAGAATATGGACGATGCAAACAAATTGTATGAGGATTTCTTTTCAGTAGTGCACACTGAATTCAATAAAACTTTTGAAAATAAAACAAAAAATATTTGCCCTAATTTTATTTTTAGTGACTGGGCAACTAGAGGTATTAGGATAAGTAGGGAAAGACTGTTCGAGCTGTATGGCCTTAAGCCTTACATTAACACTGGAACTTTCAATAAGTATGTTGCTACATATTCCAAAATTTTTCGAAATACCTGCAAGATAGCTAAAGCCCTGTTTATTAGCAACAAGATCAAATCAGCAGAAAATAAAATAAAATCAGTTTGGAAAGTTATAAATAGTGAAACTAATAAGAATAAAATACGAAACACTGATTACACATTGGAGACTTCACGTGGTGCCATAAGCTCTAATTTAGAAGTAGCTCAAGAATTTGTACACTTCTTTACTAACATACCAGCTAAAACGACGGAAGTTTTAAATTCCTCACCCGACGTCTCAATTGATTTATTAAGAGCGAACGTTCCAGGCTGCCCGGTTGAATTTCAATTTAAGCATATAAACCCTATGATAGTTATAAAAGCTTTTCGACAAATCAAAATAAAATAAACCGAAGATCTATGGGGATTATCTATCAAAGTTTGTACATCCATAATCGAGACTATAGCACCATACTTGGCTTTAATATTTAATTTATGTGTGGATCAAGGAGTCTTTCCGGATTTAATGAAATACAGTAAGGTAATACCACTTTTTAAATCTGGAGACAGTAAAGACACCAACAATTATAGACCAGTATCTGTTCTGCCGGTGTTCAGCAAGGTCTTCGAAAAGGTAATGCTTAATCAAATGCTTAATCATTTTAACACCAACCAAATCTTACACGATCAGCAGTATGGTTTCACCAAAGGACGTTGTACGACTGACGCCGGTGTCACCTTATTAAAACACATTTTTACTGCGTGGGAGGAGGCCCAAGATGCCATAGGAATCTTTTGTGACCTCTCCAAGGCATTTGGCTGCGTAAATCACAAAACCTTACTCTTAAAACTTGAGCATTACGGACTAGGTAAACTTGCGCTCAGTTTAATAAAATCTTATTTAAATGATAGACAACAGCAAGTTCAAATAAATGGTGTCAATTCACTCGGTTTAAATGTAAAAATGGGTGTTCCACAAGGCTCGATATTGGGTCCTTTCCTCTTTTTAGTATATATTAATGATCTACCCCATTTATTAAAAAATCAACCACAAATGGTGTTATTTGCTGACGATACTTCATTAATTTTTAAAATAAATAGACGTGCATCAAATCTTGACGACGTAAATAACGCCCTACTGCAGGTCCAAAATTGGTTCACTGCTAATAATTTAGTATTAAATGGGAAAAAAACTAAATGCATGAGATTTGCTTTACCGAATGTTAAAAGTAGTGATTGTGACATAACATTGAATAGGGAGAAACTAGAATTCGTCGATAAGACTGTTTTCCTGGGGATCACACTCGACTCAAGGCTGCAATGGGGTCCTCATTTAACATCTCTTGCAGGACGGTTAAGTTCAGCAGCATATGCTGTGAGGAAAATCCGTCAATTCACTGATGTAGATACCGCGAGGCTAGTCTATTTCAGTTACTTTCATAGTATCATGTCTTACGGTATTTTACTATGGGGACGGGCTGCAGATATCGAGTCTATTTTTTTTCTGCAGAAAAGAGCTATCAGAGCAATATATGGCCTCCGTATGCGCGATTCTCTTAGGGAACTGTTTAAAGATATTAACATCATGACGGTACCTTGTCAATATATCTACGAAAACATCATGTACGTAAGGAAAAATCTAAGTCTTTTTAGTAAAAGAGGTGAAAAACACAATTATAGGACTAGGAATAGGGACCAATTAGTTCAACCGGGCTTCAGACTGGTCCTTCATCAAAGTAGACTCATCCTTCATGGGGTACTGTTTAAAATGTTACAATAAAATACCTCCCCACATACTCCAACTGAATGAAACAAAATTTAAATCTTATATAAAACGCACACTATGCCGCCAAGCATATTATAAATTGGGGGATTACATCACTGACAAAAATGCTTGGCTCAGCGCTGGTCCAGCTCCACAGGGCACAACAAGTAATTGATTAGCATACGAAAATATTGTTGGAGCTGCTGAAGATTGTAAAAACTATCTTTACATTGTATAAATTCAATCTCCTAGTATTGTATAACTGCATAGCACATGTGTGTGAGCACTATGTACTTACCTAAGTACTTTAAAGCTACCATTTACTAGGTACGTCTTTCATTGACTTGAATGTGCGCTGGCGGCTGAAAGCATGTCATGCTTACTTTAATGTCTCGTTGGTGGTGGCGTGTGTGTTGGATCATTAAGTTCCCTTCAAAATGGTTGAGCTGAATGGTGCTGATCCATGCGTCATGTTCGTGAACGGGCGCCATCAGTAGGGACTGGTCATCTCTTAGCTGCCACGGCTTATTTTGATTTATTTTAATTTTTGAATTGTTTTGTATCGTTTTATCTTTTATTTACGGACTCTTTTAACCTGCACGTTTTTCTACATTGTACTCACATGTATGATTCCATCATGAATGATGTAAACAACATATTGTAACAATATTCTGATTTAAAAGAGTGTCCATGGAGTTTCTTGCCCGTTCTTCTCCATAGGAACCTACTACGCTTTGGAATGGGCAACTAGCTTCATATTTTCTGACCGACCGACCCTTTGACAATTCAAAAGTGCCTGTAATTGGTTTATTTGAAATAAATGCTTTGAGTTTTGAGTTTGACACCAGGTTTCTGTTCATATTAAAAAGTCGCTTAGCTCATCGAATTCGTTGTCTCTTTCATCAGACTTACGAATTTATAGATCTTTGAAAACCAAAATAGATCAAAACAGTATAGTTGTTTCTAAGGCCGATAAAGGAAATACAGTAGTTATCTTAGACAGGAACCGTTATGTCCAAAAGGTAAATGACGTAATACAGGGAAGCGATCAGACCCCACTAAAGTTTTTACTTCACAGGTAAAAAATATCACCAAAAGCGCGTCCTACATCGATCCAAAACCTTTGAAATATATTGTTCCAATGAACCCCAGGTCTCCAATGCTATACGGTTTGCCTAAAATTCATAAGGATAATATCCCAATTCGGCCAGTGGTTTCTTATATCGGTGCTTCAGCATATAATTTGTCAAAACATTCTAAATATTTATTAAAGTCCAGATCAAATTTTAAACCTAAGTTTAGTCTAAAAAATAGCTTACAGTTAATAGAGAGGGTTAAAGATATCAATTTGCCTACCGGTATTAAGTTATTATCATTGGATATCGAAAGTCTATTTACAAACGTTCCTTATGAGGAGTATTTTTTAGCAGAAAAAACCTTAATGACTAATCGATGTTTTTCAATTCAAAGCCAAACCAAGACTTATGCAACTCGTAACTCTTTTGTATTATTAGATACTGATGTTAATGAGGTAGTGGGTATAATAGATGGATTAATGGAAATTTGTGCCGTAGGTTGCGACGACATACCTAATAGCATACTCAAAAGATTTAAATACATCATTGCCCCTCCGTTGACTCACATTTTTCAGTTATGTCTAACAAAAGGTGTATTTCCTAAATTACTTAAAAAAGCCGTAGTAACCCCTGTGTTTAAAGCCGGAGACAAAAATTGTGTTAATAACTACAGGCCAATTTCAGTTTTAACAGGCCTCTCAAAGATATTGGAAAAAATTATTAACAGTAGATTAGTAAAATATCTTGAAAGTAATAAATTACTTTCTGATCATCAATTTGGTTTTAGGCCTAAAAGGTCAACAAGCCAAGCTGTTCACCAACTGACAAATTTTATAAGCACAAACCTGGATAACGGCATGCACACGATAGGGATATTTTTAGACCTTGCCAAGGCTTTTGACACAATTTCTTGTACTTTGCTTTTGAACAAGCTGGAAATGCTGGGAATACGGGGAATACAACTCGAACTATTATCTGATTACCTTAGCGACCGCTATCAGTGTGTAAAAATAGGTCAGTGCATGAGTTCTGAACTTAAGAATAGCTGTTACGGAATCCCACAAGGCCGTATTTTGGGTCCTACTTTGTTTTTAATTTATATAAATGACCTGTGCAATTTGACACTCCAAAAGGGTGTAATTATGTCATATGCGGTTGTCACAGCTCTACTGTTTGCTGCTAAATCAAAGGCCGAGGTCCATGAAATAGCACAGAATGGTTTTAATACCGTGTCTAACTGGCTTCATAAAAATCTCTTAACATTAAATACCGATAAAACCAAGTACCTATTATTTACAATGAGAAATACTTATCCAACGCTTACTAATCCTAACATTCAAGCGCATAGCAATTGTGATTTTCATTATGCTGACATTGCATGTACATGCCCCACTTTAGCTAAAACCGACCATATCAAATATCTAGGCGTCACGATTGACACAAACCTGAATTTCCGCAAACACATCGATCTATTATGCAACAGAGTGCGTAAACTAATGTACATTTTCAAAAATTTACGTAACATTGCCGACTTTAAATTAATTAGACAGATTTATTTAGCTTTGTGTCAATCTATTATTACCTACTGCATAACGTCTTGGGGAGGTGCCGCTAAATCAATTTTACTGCACCTAGAACGCGCCCAAAGAGCAGTTTTGAAGGTTTCTACTTTATATGGCATGTAAGGTGCTAACAGTACGTCAGTTATTTGTTTTGAATGTAGTTCTATGCCAACACACTGAACTTTATTTTAACCCGGTACCTTCAGATAGGAGAAGAAAAGATTTGGTTTGTGCTAACACTCAGACTAAACATGCTTTTGCTCGTCGATTTTATTTATTTTTGGGACCCTACTTGTATAACCAGTTTAACAAAGTGCTAAAGATTTATAGTTTAAGCTATAATAGTTGTAACTTACTATTACAGGAATATTTGGAAAAACTCAGTTATGCACACACGGACACGGAAAAACTACTAGAAATATTAAAATAAAATTTCCATCTATCTACGCTAATATAAGTCCTTTACCCAACTAATAATAGTCTCCTCTTTATCTACTTTAATATTATCTGTTAATTTATTTGAACATAATATATCTTACTTAATCTAGTTTTAATTAAAATAATATACCAAAATAGTAACTATGTAATTCATTGAAAATATTATGTCTTCTTTTTAATTTAGCTTCTAATAAAATTGTTGTCTTCTTTTTAAGTTTTTTGATGTAACTTGATGGCCTGAAACACAGGTTTTAACAAACCTAGATCAGGCAGTATATTATAGCTAGAATTAAAGCTACCTCGTTTGTAATTAATGTAAATCATAATTTTACTTTTTTAACTTGTTTTTTTTTTTTTTTTTTTTAATTATTTTTTTTACTTACAGATACTTGAAGATCTTTTTGAGAAACAGCGGGTCCATCCTGGTGAGGTTTGTGAATTGTTATCTTTGACCAAGGTTTGTATGGAACAGAATTATTTTAGGTTTGATAATCAATATTACAAACAAAAAGAAGGTTTAGCAATGGGTTCTCCACTCAGTCCTCTTATGGCAGATATTTTTATGGACCACTTTGAAAATAAATACATTATTGGACAGCCACAAATTTCATATTATTACCGTTATGTTGACGACATAATTATGTGTTGGACCGGTACATTGCGTCAAATAGATGTTTTTGTTAATAAAATCAATAGATTCCATCCTAAAATCAAGTTTAAATTAGAATTAGAAGTTGACGGATCCCTTAACTTTTTAGATTTAACTATTACAAGAATTAACAACAAACAGATATATAGAAAACCAATTTATACAGACGTCACGATTCCTGCGTCATCTTGTCATCCAATTCAGCATAAATTAGCAGCTCATCGTAGTTTCACTCATAGATTGATGTCAGTACCACTATCCCAAGATAATTGTAACAGAGAACTAACCATTATTTATCATATAGCTGAGAGCAACGGTTACAGTAGGAAAATGGTTAATGATTTGATACGAACGAAACGCCGTAACATAGTTCGTTCTCTTTTATATCCACTGCCTCCAGAAAAACCACATCAATATATAGGCAGTTTGACGTACTTAGGGTCAATTAGTGATAGGGTTTCAAAAACTTTGTTTAGAAATGAAATAAGGGTAGCATTTAAAACAGATAATTCTTAAAGACGGATTTGTTACGGAAAAGATAGTTTAGAAAACCATTAAAAATCTGGTGTTTACGAATTACATTGCGATGATTGTAATGGTATTTACATAGGTCAGACTGGTCGTAATTTCCAAACAAGATATAAGGAACATATTGCAGCTTATAGGAATAGTTGTCTCATTTTGCTCAACATTTAATAGATTCAGGTCATTCATTAAATAATAATAACACATTCAAAATTTTACACACTTGTGATAAAGGATTTAAAATGTCAGTATTAGAGAGTTTAGAAATTGTTAAAAATAATACAGCGACCGTTACACTGTTGAACGAATTAAATACCAGTATTCCAAGGTCGCCTTTGTTGCGATTGTTCGCCCCTTATCGCGCTTATCGCACTGATAACGGTCCTAGCCAATCAGCGCCGAGCAGCAATCCTATATAAGTGGGGGTGTCGGGCGATTTGATTCACTCTGCGTCCAGCGCTCGGTGTGGTAACACGTCGCGTTCTGGTTTGCAATTGGTCAATCGTCATCCTGAAGATGCCTCGTTGAGAGGTGAAACACGTGTCGATTTCTTACAGGGTTTTCATGACTCTTGAAGAATAGTCAAGCGGAATAGGTTACTAAATATATCAGCGTCTATAGTATTTTATAATGGATTTCCGCAAAGTCACGCCTGAAACAATTAACTAATGTGCATTTAATAAAAAGATTTAAAATCATCTTAGAAGTGATTTCACGTGGACACAGCGTTGATGTTGATAAGTTTGAAGCCTATGCACATGAAACTGCGAAAATGTACACAAATAATGCTTGAAGTCGAATCTCAGAGCATGTCTCAGTCACGAGCATGGATTCTTTATCAGGATAATACTCCGTTTTGGCCTTTTGAATGAGCGAATAGCAGGGGCAGATGTTTTTATTAGACTTGTGTATTATTTCCCACTGTCTCCTAGTAAAGTCGCCTTCAACGAAGATGGCCAGTGCTTCTTCAGGTGTATGTTTCTTCACAATTGTTTGCTTTCTGGACCTAGTAATAACTTTGCGGATTTTTGTAGCTCTGGTTGGTGAAGCAATAATTTCTTTAATTATTTTTGATGCGTCCGTATTTCCTGAAATACGCTGACTCACGCCAGCTGCATATGTCAACTCCTCCACAGGTACTTGCTCCCGTAGCTCTTTAGTTTTTCGTCGTTTGCTGCGATCACAAAGCTTTTCGAATGTTTTTGATGGTCGTCCTGGTTTTTGAGTAGGTATTTCCGTCCAGTAACGCAATTCAATAGAAGATGTGAGCCAGACTTCATTAGTTTTCAAGAAACGTTCTTCTTTGTAAGTAGCATCTTTCCATTTTTTCTTGAATGTAGTCTTGAAACACCTCAAAGAACGAATAAAATTAGATTTTTCATTATTTGGACAATTAGCCAGTTTCAGAAGTCTCTCTTCGAATAATAAAAACTTTTCATCCATTTTCTTTCCTTTTAATTCATTCAGGATGTTATATAATGCTCTTCTGGTAAATTTCTTGACAGTTCCCGAAGAATCTGTACAAAAAAGACATAAAAAATTATTATTTAAAATAATTCACATATTTCACTCATTAACTTTGAAGTAATACAAAACAAAATGGCGGACGTGGGCGGACTGTTTAACTACGGTGTGCAATTGTCAAAAGACCGGTTATTATGACCATGTATAAATGATAGCGGGACAAGACAGGACACATAATACAAATTGTGTCTGTTATCATACCATTTTTAAACATAAAATTTAAGCAGCAAATCAACTAATTGATATTTCAAAATACAGTACATACCTTCGGGATCCTGCCGTTTTGCCGAAAAGATTTTGCCCAAATTTCGCTACCCAAACAAATTTTAGCGACCTTTTTTTATACCAATGCAATGTTTGGAATGATTTTAGTACGCACATTTTCATTTGCTCAAATTTTTACTTTGCAGTGACCGTACAGTACAGTACTTTGTACTACTTTGTAGTAGTACTAGTACTTTGCAAGATTATCAAGGATAATGTCATTTAGGCATTTGGTCTTTAATCAAATGATTTATTACAGCAAACAATCTTTAGATAATAAACGTTTGGTCAAATGATTTGTTAGGTTAGGTTAGGTTAAAACTGTGACCTACTACGCGCGAGCCGAGCGAGCGAAGCGAGCGGTGCCGCGGTAGCGGCCGGCGAGTGCCAGAAACGACTAGATTATATAGAAAAAAAACAGGCTACCCGAAACTGACGATACTAAACATTTGGCAAATTTTATTTTGCGCCAACTGAAATATTTGACTACATAAAAATTGGTAAAAGTACTATTTGTTAAACAAGTTATTGTTTAAACGTTCACTTGCCAAACATTAGGTTTGCGTTACAATTATTTGTGAAGAGATTTTTTGCTAAGTAATATTTTGGCAAATTAAATTATGCGGAAAATTGTTTGGGAAGTGATAATTTGGCAATTTATTTTCGATGAAACAAGGGAGACCCCATACCTTCATCTTCCATATTCAAAACTTTTTCTTTTAAAACTCCACCACACGAGAACACAATAACAAAGCAAAGTAAGACTGCAACCGAGAGCGCCGAAAACAAAGACATGCGATTCTGCGAACGAATGAGTTTCGACTGACCTACGTAAACAGGTTTGAAGCTTGCGGGGATTGAATGGCTGTCATTTGATGGACCGGTTACCTGGCTAGATGAACAATAGATTCAGTGAGACTTTTGACTAATTTGCTGATTCCGACTTTTGTCCGGTTTTATTAGCCAAATACTCCTTAGTGCGCCGCCCGTCCTTCCGACCTCGCCGCCGAGGTCCCCCTTGACCGCGACCCCGATCCGATACTACCCCTCCCCGACTCTTGCTCGACGCTCAAACACCAGCCCGGGCTGATGTAGAGCCGTCAGTAGTTTTAAACTCCCATCCAGCCTGTCCCGACTTGCTGCCCTCCCCCCAGCGACGCCCTAAGCCGAGGTCCGTACCGCACAGGGGGTGCCCTTAACGAGCAGTCGCTTAGTTTAAGTTAGTTTTTAGTTTTTATGCCCCTGGCTGGAGGCTTTAAGTTATTAGCTTAGAGTATCTCCGCAGGAAAGTCCGGTTGAGTAGCAAATACCCCTAGTGGTAACCCTACGAGATGCCATTCAAAAAAAAAAAAACGATTTGATTCACTCTCCAGCTGGACTGTCGGCATGCCCGTCTAAAGCCGGATCGAGCATGTCGCTTGCCTTCGCGGAGTCGGCCGCGTCCGATCGCGATGTCGTCTCGTTCGACACGACCCCGCGACCCGGACCGCGGACCACCGTAGGCGGAACGGCCTTTTCACCGACGTCGCCTCCAGTATCGCTGGGATATGCGCCCGAGACGTCTCTCGGACCCAAGCCCCAGCGGCGCAGGAGGAGGTCCGGTAAGACCGTGTCTGAGGAGGCGAAGCGGTACTGCTCGGACCCGCCGCGGCCACAGCGCGATAGCGCGCCGCGAGGCCGGGTCCCGCTTCGCCTACTTTTGCCGATGCGGCGCGCCGTACGCCACCAGCATCCCCGGACTCACCAATGGGGGTAAGTCCAAGGAACTTACCCCCCCACCCCCCTGCGCCTACCTCACCCCCTTCGATCGCCACCGGCGCCGCTATAGCGCCGACGCCGGTGATCCAAGGGGCGGGGAAGAACAAAAAGGCGAAGAAGCAGCGATACCCACCGCTGGTAGTGGAAAAGCTACCGAATTGGGCCGCTCACTTCCGAGCTATTGCAACCAAACTAGGTCGGCCTCCCAGCGCGCGTCCGTATGGGAACGGAGTCTGGTTTAACCCGGACAGCGAGGAGGAATACAGGCTGATACAGAGGTACCTGTCCGGCCTAGAAAAAGAGAGCGGCGTATCATGGTTCGCTTATTTGCTACCAGCGGATAAGAACATGAAGGTCGCTATAAGGGGGCTACCAGCTGATACAGACCCCCAGGAGATAGAGGAGGAGCTGAAATCGCTGGGATACCAGCAGTCTAGCGCCCAACCGGTACTGGCAGGCGTACCGCAAGGCAGCTGTATATCGCCGGCGTGTTACTCACGCTACACCGACGATATCCCCGCCACTTCAGACGTGACGCTCGCGCTGTATGCAGATGACGCCGCGTATATTTCCACCTCGCTAAATGCGAAGCACGCGGTGGTCAAAATGCAGCGCGTACTCGATTTGCTTCCCGACTAGCTGGCTATCGGTGAATGTGGGTAAGACGCAGGCGATTGTCGTCGGACAAGCGCGCCTCCCGCCACCACTGAAACTACAGGTGGCCGACGTCGGTTGGTCGCCCCAGGTCACATACCTGGGTGTCAAAATCGACCGCTGGCTCACCATGGGCCCACATGTTCGCTCCGTCGTCGCTAAAGGTAGGGTCGCCCGCAACCTACTCGGACCGGTGCTTAGGTCCCGAATCCTGTTGCGTATCAAGCTGGACGTATATAAAACGTACATACGCCCGATACTGACGTACGCCGCCCCCGCTTGGTTCGCCCTCACTAGCGAGACGAACAAAAATCTCCTCCGCGCGCAACAAAGCCTTGCGCTGCGGACAATAGCAGACGACCCTCGCTATGTGAGGAACGATGTCATCTCACGGGATCTCGAGATCGAGAGCCTGGATGAGTTCGTGCGGCGTCTCGCGGAAAGGATGTTCGCGCGTGCCGACGCATCTGATTGGCCCCACGTCAAACAGATTGCGCCCTGGCATACGCGCCCCCCTGACGCAAGACGACCCCTGCCCCGCGACCTGTTAGCGGACGTAGACGTTACTAAAAATTGAATCCTCGAGCGAGTCACACTCAGGTTACACGTGACTCACTCGATCCAAATATGACTCCACAGTGTACACATACACTGTTGCGTAATGTGTACTAAGTTAACATAGGCATGTTGCGCAACCAAACTGACAGCCACCACTACACAAATGCATCCTACATCAAGTGCGGTGATGCGGCGCGGGCGTGCCTACATCTCGCACAGAGACACTAGGCGGTGTTACATAACAACACAAGCCGCTTACACACACACGACAGCCCTTCCCCCGAACTGTAAACGGCTAGCTCTGTGAGCAGGGAGGGGGGGGGACTACATCCCGTCCCATAGGCGCGTCGAGCCGACATCTCCGATGCTGGTTACCATCTGCTAGGCCTACCCTAGGTAACTAGGGGTTTCACATGGTAGGGGCGGACCGCCGAGATGTCGTGAAGAAATCGACTATGAGCCACTATGAGCGTCGCGACGCTCCTACGGATAAACATTGCATTTTCACACAAGAGCACGACCTAAACGCGCTTATTACCACCGCCGATTTGGCATCAAGAGGAGGGGCCCGTAGTTACGGGCCACAGTATAGCCTCCGCGGGCGAGGAGCAAAGCCCCGACCCCGCTAGCCGCACCCCCCTGACGGGGGTGTAGCGACTTCCACCGATTTGATTCACTCTGCGTCCAGCGCTCGGTGTGGTAACACGTCGCGTTCTGGTTTGCAATTGGTCAATCGTCATCCTGAAGATGACTCGTTGAGAGGTGAAACACGTGTCGATTTCTTACAGGGTTTTTTTTTTTAATGACTCTTGAAGAATAGTCAAGCGGAATAGGTTACTAAATATATCTGCTTCTATTGTATTTTGAATTATAGGTCTACAAACAAATAGAAAAAATAATTCAAGTTCTGATAATTATGTCTCAGTTCGATCACTGCGATGTTCGTGATGTTAGAGTATACCTTAATTCAACTTACTTCCCATATGAAAACCTCAATGTAAGTTTCTCGAATAACAGAATCACCTTATTATACCATCTACTTACCATCCTCTGTGGCGCAGCAGCACCTGGACATGTTTTTAAGTTCGGTCACGAGTGTTAATGAAACTACTGGCGAAGAAGTTATAATAGTCGGAGATTTTAATCTCGGCTTCATCGAATGGAACCAGGACCCAAGTCACTCTCATGTAACTTCTACTATTCCGTCAAACTATAGTAACAACCTAGGATACTCTCTTATAGATTTTATGTCTTTAAACAGTTTGTTTCAATATGTTATTAAAAATATGAACAGTAGAACGTTAGACTTAGTGTTTTCAAACATACAAAATGCCATGATCAGAAGATCTGCTTCACCTATCTGTAAAGAAGACTGTCATCACCCCCCTTTAGAAATTGAGTTTATTTTAAAAGCTTACGTGCCACTTATACATGCAAAACAAGCTAGATTAAATTTCAAGGCAGCTGATTATGTACTAATTAATAAAAAGTTAAGAGAATTAAACTGGAAAGAGCACATGGAGCAATGCGCAAATGTTAATCTTATGATAGAGGTGCTATATGAATCCGTTCACACAATTATTGATGAGAATATTCCTAAAATTAAGTATGTAAACAAAAACTTTCCCCCATGGTACTCCAAAACACTAGTGAAAGTCCTCAATGAAAAAGAAAAACTAAGACAACGTTTAAAAAAATACGGTAATCCACGTGATTATATTGAGTACAGAATGCTCCATGAGAGGGCACGGTCGATTATTAAGAGTTGTTACAAAAAATATGTCCATTCTGTGGAGAGTAACATCCAGTCAAACCCCAAAGCGTTCTGGTCTTTCGTTAAGACCAAAAATTCAAATTCAAGTTCTATACCACGCGAAATTACGTTAAACGAATTAGTAGCTACGACAGGCGATGAAATATGCAAACTTTTTGCAACTCAATTCTCGTCTACGTTTTCTGCCGCTAGCAAAAATACTAGAGCAGGAACTAATGTCCTATCATTTCCTCAATTGGTTCTCAATAAGATAACTTTTACTGAGAGGGAAGTTTTTAAAGCACTAAATAGAATTGATGTTACCAAGGGTGCTGGCCCGGATGGGTTGCCGCCGCTCTTCATAAAAAAATGTGCTCGTAATTTGGCATATCCCCTTACCTTAATTTTTAATAAGTCGCTCGAAACATATACCTTTCCCACAGAATGGAAAAAAGCTAACGTGGTTCCGATATTCAAAAAAGGTGATTGCGCTGATGCTAAAAATTATCGACCCATCTCTATCTTGTCCATATTCTCAAAACTTTTCGAATCAATGATCTGCCCTATATTAACATCCCATGTTAAAACGCAACTTTACCCTCAACAGCATGGTTTCTGCAGCCACAAATCCACTGTCACCAATTTGGTATCATATCTTGACGAAATCTGTATGAGCATTGACTCTGGCCAACAGGTCGACGCTCTGTATACCGACTTCAGCAGCGCTTTTGACAAGGTCAACCATGAAATCCTGCTGCTAAAATTACATGGTTTTGGCATACACGGACCTCTGCTGGAATGGTTCAGGTCTTATCTATGCGGGCGAACACAAAGAGTGGTGGTAAACGGCTACCAATCCCCGAAGTACATCGCAACCTCCGGTGTTCCCCAAGGGTCTCACACTGGGCCAATTCTCTTTGTTATATTCATTAATGATATAATACACTGCATCAAACATAGCCAATGTTCTTTATTTGCCGATGACCTTAAAATATATCGTCAAATAAAAACTCAAGAAGACAGTGCTCTACTCCAAACTGATCTCAACTCAATACAGAATTGGTGTGTGGTGAATGGGATGGTTATCAATGCCAGCAAATGTTATCACATAACATTCACGCGGAAAAAGCATCCCATACCATCAACTTATTCCCTCAACGGGACGTTACTGCAACAAGTAAAAAACATACGGGATCTAGGTGTATTGCTTAGCAGCGACCTCTCATTTACCACACATATCAATAATATCATTAAGAAAGCAATGAAAACGGTTGGGTTTATCAACAGAATTGGCAAAGAATTTAAGGGAACCTTGGCATTGAAAGTGCTCTATAGCACGTTTGTGCGCAGCCTTGTAGAATATGCATCTCCCGTCTGGAGTCCCACTTATAACATTCATATAGAACGTATTGAGCGCGTTCAAAAAAAAATTACGAGGTGCTTGCGGTTTAAAGACCACAAATGTCCGTATAGAGCCGATTACGCAGAACGGCTAAGCTACTTCGAATTCGACTCATTGAAGCAACGAAGGGTTCTAAATGATCTGACAACACTCTATAAAATTTTAAACGGAATAACATCAACTCCAGATCTCCTCAACAAAATCAACCTCGACGTACCTCGTCATTCCCACCTCCGGTCCAAGCGTACTACTAGGACTTTTGCCACTAAACCGTGTCGCACAAACCTGGGTCAGCATGCTCCTCTGAACAGAATGTTGACTTTTTACAATAGAGCTTGGTCAACTGACAGCAATTTAGATATCTTCTTTGATAGTCTGCCAATATTTAAAACTAAAATTAATAAAATTGACCTATAATCAGCTGCCTAGTTATACGTCTTATTCTGATTTTGTAATGTAATTTTTATTTTTATTTAGTACAATCTTAATTTCAATTTCATTTGGATCAGACTAACGATATTTTTAATTTTATTGATTTCATTTGATTTTAATATAATTGTGTTGAATTATAATTTTAATTGAATAATGTTATAATATTGTGAAAATAATCCTTTCAATTTCATTTTCATTTAATATAGTTAAATTCAGACTTACGACATTTGTTTTTATATTTGAATACTTTACCTTTTAATTATATTCCTTATTTAATTTTGTTGCCTTAAGTGCGAATATTTTTTTTTTTGTGATTATGTATGGTTGTATTGCTCTCATGCAATGTGACGAAATGTAATTTATTATTTTATTTTAAAATCTGTTCTAATTTGGTATTACGGTAATTTGGTATTATCTATATCTATACATATAATAAATCTGTAGACGAGGCGTTTCTGTACAATGAAAAAAAAAAAAAAAAAGTTGGTGGGTTGTCCAAGAATAACCAACAGATTACATTTCTACCATTTTTGGAATTTTTGTCTGTTTGTCTGTCTGTCTGTTTGTATGTTCTTTAGTTTGATTGTTCCACTATCACGTAAAAAGTACGAAATCAATATGGTTAACTTTTATACTCAAATATTGTGTGTAACTCGATGTTTCAATTAGTTTCTGTTTCATCGCAATCGCTTCAAAATATCAAAAGATATATGAATTTAAAGTGTTCAAGAAGGAATTTTCATTACGTAATGTACATACACGTAACGACATCTATTGACGCGAAATGATACTTACTTCTTAATTACTAGGTTTGTGAGATCGTGTGTTGTTATGTGACCGTCATTTTCTTTGCGCGGAAACTTAACGCGATACATTGTGTATAGAATATAACTCTAAAGTTAGATTAATTAAAATTTTCCAGATGCGTTGTTTATTTATTAGTTTAGTATTAGTGCGATAGGTGGCGCTACCTATCTTTCAAATCTTGATAATTATGAAAGAATAGTGACAAATGTTAATTTCTTAAAAAATATAGGTATTTATTCTTTAATTTTTCACTTTTCTACATAGTTTATTTAGCTTACAGAGTGTTCGAACGTTTTCCCATATATTTTGACAATATCATTTCGTGCTCGATAGATGGCGTTGTTCGTTTAATGTCATTTTCTGAATCGCGGTGTTAAGAGTCTCCGTCGAAGAATGACTTTCGCCCAGATAATCCAAAAAATTTTAAGTGTAGGTATCTTTGTTTTTGACTTCTTTAGTGTCGATAATATAATATAATAATAATAAATAAATAATAAATTGTTGGTTGGGTTGTCATTCGTTGAGAGTATTGATCAGTTAGAGATGGGTTGTAACAGGTGAAACACGATATCTGTGATCACTGTGACTGTGACAAAAAATAACAAATCCAAATATCTGTTATTAAACAGATATACACAGCCTGTGATTTTTGATAAATACGTATCTCAATCGAATATCATCTTTATTTCTTTTGATTTAAAGTCGAAAATCGTATCTATCTGTTATAAAATCACAGCCTTTGATTTTTGTACAGACGATAAATACGTATTGACTCAATTGAATATCTTCTTTATTTCTTTTCGTTAAAGTCGAAAATCGTATCCGAAGTTTTAACAGTAACAGTCTTGAGGATCTGTGATTTTAAGTAACAGATATTTTTTATCGTTAGGAGCAATTGCTATCTGCTATTTTATAATATCTGTGATTTCTATCTGTGACGATAAATACGCCTCACTCCTAATTGGTCTGATTGGTTTTGATTTGGTATTTTGGTTGGTTTCGTTCATTAGGTTCAAATTAAGAAGTCAAGAAACGAGTCGTTACAGATCGATTCAAACTTAATGGCGGCTCGGAAGTTAGCTTTTAGCTGCGCAGTACCCCACCCCTCACCCCGCTGTCACATGAAATTGTTACTGCGCAGCGACTCGCCTCATGTTCCGAGCCGCCATTATCAGTACATACCATTTACTATATTATACTATTGGGGATTATCAGTACATACCATGTCCTCAATAATTGATGTTATTTCACCCTTTTTGGCAATTGTTTTTAACTCTTGTATTGCATCTGGTGTATTTCCTGATCTGATGAAACTTAGCAAAGTGATTCCACTGTTCAAGTCTGGCAGCACAACTGATCCCACGAATTTTCGGCCTATTTCGATTTTACCTACGTTGGGCAAAATCTTTGAAAAATTAATTTTTAAACAGATGTTAGGACATTTCAATGCATATAATTTACTCCATTTAAAACAGTTTGGTTTTACAAAGGGTCGTTCAACTACAGATGCGGGCGTGGAATTACTGAAGAGCATTTTCGAGGCCTGGGAGGAGTCGCAGGATGCTCTTGGCATTTTCTGCGACTTGTCCAAGGCTTTCGATTGCGTCCATCATGATACTCTCATCAGGAAACTGTACCACTATGGTATGAGGGACAAGGCTCTCGACCTTCTGACTTCTTATCTGAACAACAGAATTCAGAGGGTCGATGTTAATGGCAAGAGATCTGCAGGATCTTCGGTCACCATGGGCGTTCCGCAGGGTTCAATTCTAGGTCCTTTCTTATTTCTCATTTATATTAATGACTTGCCTTACCACATAAGGGATAATCATAAGATCGTATTATTTGCAGATGACACATCCCTCATTTTTAAAATCAAACGCCAGTTAGTCAATTTTGAACAAGTTAACGATGCACTCTCTAAAGTTGTGAATTGGTTTAATGTAAATAATCTCCTCTTGAATGAAAAAAAGACTAAACTCATTAAATTTTCAACGCCAAATGTCAGGCAGCTATCTACCAATGTTAAAGTTAATGGAATAGAGTTGGACCCCGTTGAATCGACAGTTTTTCTTGGAATAACCATTGACGGTAAATTACAATGGGGCCCACACATAGAAAAATTGTCAGGTAGGCTTAGTTCGGCCGCCTATGCCGTTAAAAAAATTAGACAGATAACTGACGTAGATACAGCCAGAATTGTTTATTTTAGTTATTTTCATAGTCTTCTGTCTTATGGGATTCTTCTCTGGGGAGCCTGTGCGGACATTAATGCTATCTTTGTTTTACAGAAAAGGGCTGTTCGAGCCATTTACAACCTAGGTCCAAGAGATTCCCTTCGAGAAAAATTCAAAGAAATAGATATTTTGACTGTAGCCTCACAATATATATTTGAAAACCTATTGTATGTACACAAAAACATATCAAAGTTTAATAAAATGTCCGATATTCATAGTTTAAATACCAGGAATAAACACAATCTTGCTGTACATCGCACTCGTCTCCACAGAGTAGGCAACTCGTTCATGGGTCAATGTATACGCTTTTATAACAAACTTCCCATTGACATTCGAAACTTACCCATTAAACGATTTAAAAGCTGTATTAAAACCAAACTTTGTAAAAAAGGGTACTATAAAATCACAGATTATTTAGAAGACAAAAATGCATGGGATTGAGCTGCTCGCTCTGCTAAGCATTGTGACATTTTGAATATTATGGAAAGCCATAAAAATATACCTACCAGTTTTATATACAAATTGACATTATTGAATATTATATACAAAATGACATGATTATTACTTATAAGTATTGTTTTATTGTGAATGTGAGGACTATGTGGATATTTATTTTTCGTTCTGTTAGTTTTAGGGAAGGTCTGGCAATTTGAGAACTTTATGCGACCTACCCAAACGTCCTTTCTTTGGTATTGTTCGTCGAGTCGTTGAGCTCCTTTAGTTCTGAGTTGAGCTCCACTATTACTGACAAATGCTTGCACTGACTGGACAGGTCCACTCAAATCTGTGTGGTTCTTTCCTCAAAAGACCATTTCAGACTCTTATCTACATGGTCCTCATATGGCCTGACCAAGATTATGTCTGCACTTTAAAGGAGACGGTGACCTCTGAGTTTGTTTCGGCCTTTCTTCTCAGAGTAGTCAGATAGGAAACGCCGACCTCATCTAGCTTATTTTTACAACTTTTTAATATGACGTGTAAAAGTGATTCCAATATCCTATTTACAGAATAAACAATTTCATTTCATTTCATTTCATTTCATTTCATTTCATTTCATTAAGTTTGAATCGAACTGTACTATACTTCGTAATTTGTTCGTATGATTCGTGACCGCCGCTCATTCGATTCGATCGTTGTTGGCGTGTGTAAGGCCTCGGCCTCGAATCTTGCGGGCAGCGGGGCGGATGGCGGCTCGGAAGTTAACTTTTAGCTGCGCAGTATCCCACCCCTCACCCCCGCTGTCACATGAAATTGTTACTGCACAGTGACTCGCCTCATGTTCCGAGCCGCCATTAAGTTTGAATCGAACTGTACTATACTTCGTAATTTGTTCGTATGATTCGTGACCACCGCTCATTCGATTCGATCGTTGTTGGCGTGTGTCTGGCCTCGGCCTCGAATCTTGCGGACAGCGGGGCGGCGGCGGCGGCGGCGCGGGAGCGGGGCGGGCATCAAAGACCCGTTCTCGAAACTAGCGGGCAGACAGCAATAAATACACAAATATTGGCACATGTTTCTGGGGAAAGTTAACAATATACATAGATAAATACGGTTCCCGAAGAAGAAGATGCCACACACTATCCAGTAGAGTTCCTAGAATCCCTTAACACACCCGGTCTTTCAGCACACAAAATTTGTTTAAAAGTCGGAGTGCCAATAATTCTTCTCAGAAATGTAAGTCCTCCCAAACTTTGCAACGGCACTCGGCTCATAGTCACCAATCACCAACAAAACGTCATCGAAGCCGAAATCTTAACAGGTTGCGGCGCCGGTGATGTTGTTTTTATTCCAAGAATTCCTCTCATTCCCAATAATTTCCCGTTTAGTTTTAAGCGTGTGCAATTCCCCGTCAGCCTGTGTTACGCCATGACCATTAACAAAGCTCAGGGCCAGACATTATCCGTTGCGGGGGTGGTATTGGTTGCTTTTCCCACGGCCAACTTTATGTAGCTCTTTCGCATGTGAGCAACCCTAGCAACTTTTTTTGTGTACGCTCCAGGTGGTTCCACCGCTAATATTTTATAAAGAGAAGCATTTTCTTAAATAAAAACACAAGTTTTTTGGCAGTTTCTTACTAGGAAAAATCACCAGGCCTGGTCGAAAGATTCCCCCTTTTTAAATGAAGGTACAACTTTTCTAAGAGACATATTATTGTTTTCCGACATCCATGCGAACGAAGTCGCGGGCACAGCTAGTTATAAGAATGTTGTGCATGCCTATAAGTGATGTATTTACACAGTATTGAAGACTACCCAAGTAACACATGAAGCATTATAACAAACAAATAGTAAACTTATGTAGAACTTAAGGTCCGTATAAACTCTTATACAAGTTCACCGAGCATCTTCACGCTTTATATTGGTATTTCAAAACCATTATGATGCTTTACACTGTATAACGTTTGGATAATTGCATATCAAAATGCTTTTATAAAGCCTTTAGTTTTAGTGCAGCAAACCACAATGCAGTTGTACAGCTTTCAGCTGTTTTTAGTGTATTTGGATCTACAATAGCATTTTAAGTAGTAAAAAAATGCTGTTTAATAGCATATACATGAACCATTATAATGCCACGTTAATCTGCTATACAGTTTTCAGCTGGTTTTAGTGCCTTAAGGTCTACAAAAGCATTTTAAGTAGCAAGATAATGCTTATTGCTGCTTAATAGCATAAACATGTACCATTATAATGCACCGTAAATCCGATATACAGATTTGAGCTATTTTTAGTGCCCTTTGTTGTGTAATAGCACTTTTAAGTGGTAAGTAAAAGCCTAGTACTGCTGAACAGCATACATGTGAATCAATTTAATGCTTGCATTTTTAAAGATCAACTGAACTATTGTACAGCTAACAGCTCTTAAATCAAATAAACGTGAGTTATTGAAATGTGTAAAGCTGAATATACATTAATTTTACTATATTCGTAAAACCTTTTGTCGGCCATATTGGGGAAAAGCACATATTATATGATCAAAAAAACAACTGTATTTTTTATGGTGGGCATATAGATATTATATATTATTAATTTAACTGGGGTGTTGCCTAACCGTATGTTTATAACGATTATAATACGCTAATAACAAAACTAAGTTGCGATTTCATTGTACGTGTAACTTAATATAGGTAAAAATAAGTGCAGCATTTTGTTTCACAAAATGTTGGCAAACGGATTCAAGTTGTATAAATTCTAAAATGGGTTTTATTGTTTTGCTCAAGGATCCCCAAAATTACGTTCAAGTAATGGCACTATTTCAGTCTACATCAAGTCTGCTGGTATACCGGTGAACCCATATAGAACCACTTTATAGACTATGGCACTACAGTGGTTCATCAAAAGTCTTCTCTCTGGCTTCTGGCCTAATAATTGTTCACGTGTGAGTATTTATACAGCTAGCGGCATTAATTAGCCTTTTTAAAGGCTCACTGGGCTGCTATAGACCGACACCATTTTGTAAATATTTTATAACCTAAAAATATTATCATTCGGACCTATTTTTAAAAGCAATAGACCTATTTAATGCTGCCCAACCAATACTATTATGTTAGCTATACAAAATTCGTTCTACACTAGGACTATACAATTGTTTTCGTTATTTCACATATATCTTTTTATAACATTTTAGACCAAAACCACAAAATATAGGAGGCGCGTGAAAATTTTCAATGAAACTTATATAGACATTTACAGTAAACTAAATTGCGAGTAATATTTGAAGGCATGAAATAACGAAAGAGTCAAAAACTTATATTCAGTAGTATACATTTTGTTTTGATGCAAACAAATATGGTGTCACTTTTGACCGTCTTCGTCCATATTATATTGCTAGGCAAATTAGTTAAATTACAACGTTAATTGTATTATAACATTTGTACCGTGGTATTAGAGATGTTTTTGCAATGATGTAGGGTTTATTTAAGTTTTAACTGTGAACACTTAAATAGCTCCAATAATTCCTATACTACATTCTAATGCTAGTCTAATGCTTTTGTAATGCAATTAACATCTTCATTATAAATAATATTGCTAGTATAATGTTTTTGTAGTACGGTTGGCAACTTCATTGACAATAATAATGCTACTTTAAGGCGATTGATACCTTTTTTGGCCACAATAATACTAATATAATGCGCCTGTAATGCAATTCAACAACTATTGTGAACCTATTTAGGATCCAAAGATGTATAATTTGTGCCCAAATAAGCATTACAGTAGCCGTATAGACATTTATAATGCTACTATAAAACTAACTCAAAATGCGATAACGATACAGAAATGCTGTAAGTCGGCCGTTATACTGCTTTGATGTGTTACTTGGGTAGTGATTACCTATTGCGACTATCCTTGTAAATATGTCGTTGGTGTGCCTTGCGCAATAAATAAATAAATAAATAGAACGCCTTATTACGCCTTATTATTGTACATCAGATTTCAACAGTTTTATTACGGACGTCGTCCGGAGCCCTTATTAAGTGAGAAACAATTTAAAGATTTAGCACCGCTATTTGTCATCGATTGTTCTAGACAAGCTGATAATGGAAAGACAGGTCCTATTGTGGATGTAAGAGTGGAAATTGAGAGTGATTCGGACATACCAGAGGTTATAGACAAAATCCCTTTTCTGTAAGCGTTAACGCCAACGGAAAAATCAAATTGTGTGGAGTTGACATTAGCTTTAGAGATGTCACGTGACTGCTGCTGTCACCTCCATACAATTTGATCTTTCCGTTGGCGTTAACGCTTACAGAAAAGGGATTTTGTCTAGGCCCCCAGATCAAACTTCTGCATACTATCTTATATTGAACGACTGTATAATTGAGTATAAGCCGCTGAGTAATAATGTGAGAAAAATAATTATCATGAATCCGAATACTAACATAATATTAGATGTTCAAGGGTTTAAAGACCTGTACAATAATTTTATAATAAAAGAGCTGTTGCTGGTCGCGATTATACGCAAACATTTTTAATAAAACCACCATACTTGTTTAAATACTTAACAAGTGACGTTAAATGGTTGGAAAAAAATAGAGGTATTTATTGAAAGAAAAGAAAGAATAACGTTTATTTGGACACAGTTCGAAGTGTATTGGAACGAAGGATACATTGATAATAGAGAATTTCGACGTATAATCGTTCCATATCTAGAAAATAAGGAAATCATTGTAAATGGTTTGGAGAAGGTGAAGTGGATAAAGGATCTTTGTGTGAATTGTAAAGCATCAGACCTTGGTAGAGAACAATGTCCTAATTTCTCTGCTTGACATAAAAAATACTGTGAAGGAAGATTTAATTTTAATTGTAATAAAAACCTAAAGCATTGTGCGCTTAAAAATGTGCTTTGTTTAAGGAAGTATTTAGAATGGGCATAAAATGTATTCCTACTTAGTTTTTTTAGGTTTTTAAATAAAAGTCTTTTGATAAGGTAAATATGCTTTTATTTTGTTATTTACCCCACACTTTCCCAAATAATACAACCAAATACGAAAATAAATAACAACATCTTAATAAAAATATAAATACTAAGTACAGTTTATTTACGTCACAAACTAATTTAAACAAACAGTTATTAAAAATCAGTATCTATTAAAGATTTTGATATTTTCTTACCTAAAGACTCATTTTAATTATAACATAATAAATTAACTAGCAATCTCATTATTCTTAAAACTTATGTTAAATATTGTTAAGAAATCAGTTGTCGTAATAGTAATCTTATGAACTAATGCCGCCTGTGATACAGGTTTATCCTAGTACAGGCATCATACTTTGTAATACCTACATTATTTCTAAGCTTTATACTGTATTTTACCAATTTTTATTTTTTGAATAAATTTATTATTATTATTATTTGTATGTGTTTACATATCTCGGGACCATGGGGTCCCGGTCTTTAGGAAGGCGTACGAGGGGCCGAAGCCAACTCGCAGAGGCCCCTTTGACAGTTTCAAAAGGAATGAGGCACCAACCGACGATTATCCCTGTATACACTATACAAGTGCACCCAAGTACAACCCCCGGTTGGTGTAGGACTATTGCAGAACATGGAAACAATACATAATGGGTTATGGGTTTGGGTGGCTATAGTGGATTGGTTATCTAGAACTATGGAAAAGCTATGTCCCCTGCCTGATCAATGTTATGGTATACATGGATAATAAAATGGCAGGGGGTGACTTGCGCCGGTTGAACGCGTCCCAAAGGGTCATGGCCATTAGGCTGGCCCGGGGATACCGCACGGTCTCTCGTGAGGCGGCGAGCCTCCTTGCCGGATTACCGCCATGGGATCTGGAGGCGAAGGTCCTTGCGCACATCTGGGAGTGGCGCGAGGAGATGAAGCGCCGGGGCGTAACTCCGCTGCCGCGAGAAATCGCGGCACAGCGGACAGAGCTCCGGCAGGATCTCATGGCGGCATGGAGAGTGCGATTGTCGCAACCCAGTGCTGGGCACGCCACAATTGCGGCGATAAGTCCCCTCTTTGAGGAGTGGTTGGAGAGGCGCCACGGCGTCTTCACCTTCCGCCTGACGCAGATCCTCACCGGACATGGCAGCTTCGGGAGGTACCTGTGTAGGATAAGGCGGGAGGAAACGCCCGGGTGTCACCACTGTGCGGATCATCCGGAGGACACGGTGGAGCATACGGTGGAGATGTGGCCTGCTTGGGCGGAGCACCGCCGTGTCCTCGTGGAGGCGATTGGCGGCACTGACCTCTCGCGTCCGGCCCTGGTCCAGGCCATGGTACGGAGCGAGAAGGCATGGGAGGCGGTCACCTCCTTCTGCGAAGCAGTGATGCTCGCGAAGGAGGAGGCGGAACGCGTGAGGGAGAGGCAAGGCCTGCGCCCTCACGCCCCTAATCGCCGCCGCTGGAGACACCCTGGGCGTCGGGAATCCCAGGCGGATTCCCGGCCACCATAGGCGCGGGCTTGCGGACGGCGAGCAATGGGTAGCTCGCCGTCCGATAAGGACCAGGCCCGGGTCGATGGCGCGTCGTGTTCCACGCGCGCCTCAAAGAGATGTCAGCACACATGACGGGGTCCGTTAGGACCGATGCCTGCCGGGGTTGCGGAATAGTCCGAAAGGGATACCGTGACCCTGGCAACAGGCAACTGAAGGAATACGGGTGGGTTTTAGTCAGTAAGAGTCTGACACGCCCTTCCGCTCCGCCCAGAGCGGGAGAAGCTTCCATCTCAACTTATCACATGTATTAGCAATCAATTGCTCGTACATTTTGGTCCTTCTAGCTATTGTGTTGGTGATTTGTGTTCTCTCGTGTGGCTGCGAATCGGTTCCGTTGGCCTCCCACAAGCGGGAATCCCTAACGCGAATTGAGAAGGCGCATAAGGTCGCACGGAGTAATATCAGATCACTTACACAGACCAGGTGACAGTGGGCTAGCAGTCCTAGATCCACAACAGCATCAAGGCAACCAGCAAGTAAGAATTTTAGCATCAAGGCTTCATACAAGACAAGACAAATACATCAAGAAAAAGCTATATAGCCAAAACAGATCGATCTTCAGCAAGTTTCAAGCAAATTAACGGCGAAAGAACTTCACAATCAGCAGGGAAAAACAACCGATTTATTTGAATTTCCTATTTTACAAGTATAAAGATGAAGGAACTATTTCACAAGCAGCAAGTTGCCATCAATGGCATGCGACAACTCTGGTCAAATTTCAAGAAAGATGGTCAAGATCGCAAAACTTCAGAATATATCAAGAAGAAAACGGAGATTCTGAACAGCTATTGGAACGAGTTTCAGAAAAATCATGAAAAATTGTGCATATACGAAGATAAAACACAAGAATATTTTATCGGAAACCACTATGAAGAAACTAAGGCGTTCTACATAGAAGTTAGAGATTCGATTCAGAGAGCAGTTCTGATCAAGCCAACTCTGTTCGGCCGTCAGCAGCCAGGTGCCTCGACCGCAGAGGGCAGAACTACTCCGGTGAGTCCAATGCCAGCTCCGGAGTATACTACTCGGGGAACTGATAGCAAGTTAGATGAAAAGTTGCGCAAACAGGCTAGCAACTTCAAAGCCTTTTCTCGCTTCGTGACTAACATAGATCTGTCAACCATAGAAGAAAAATGGGAGTTTGAAGACATTTTGAAAACTCTAGAAACCCGTTGGAATGCGGTTGACGGTCTCCACTGGAAAATAGACAGCGAATTTGATGAGGTAGACGAAAATTACGAGACTTCATACACGCACCATGAGCAGATGTATTTCAATATCAAGAAAGAAATAAATCGTAGATTATTCTCTGCATCCCATCGAGAAAAATCTACGCCGCAACTGGATATTCCTATATTCAACGGAAATTACCAGAATTGGGTATCATTCAAGGACTTGTTCACGGAAGCAATACACGGTAACCCATATTTATCAGCGGCACAGAAAATGCAATTCCTGAAGAGCAAGATTAAAGGTGAACCAGAACGCCTAATACAACATCTTCCGATCAGCGCAGACAATTACATCACTAGCTGGGATATATTAAACCACCGTTATAATAACAAGAAACTTATATTTACTACTCATATTAACACCTTGATGAATATCCCAGTTACGCAACAACGAATATTTCACTTCACTCAAACAGCCAAGAGAACTGCCATCCCTGAAAGAATTTTTAGAATTTCTGGAAAACAAGTTCACTTCCATGGAGTCAGCACGTCGCAAACAAGATGCGATACAAAAATCAACAAGTCCTCCTTCAAGTTCAGGGAACTCTAGATCAAATCAGGGAAAACAATACTACATCAGCAACAAGTCCTCTTCCCCCTCGGATACTAAGCAATGTGGACGTGTTATTAGAGCAAAGGAAATAATTTAATAAAAGTATTTTAAATCAAAAATAAAATAAAAACAATTCAGTGGAAGTACTAGGCGCGCAGAAGCAAGCGGCGGTGAACGTGCGGCGCGGTGAGAGTACACTACTCACACATACACGAACGTTACATCCATCACCACTACAAGAACGTGCCTCCGCGTCAGCAAAGTGTGAGTGTTCCCTGTCCTTGTCACCTGTCAACGCCATTCTTGGTGTCATATGTCAGCGTCATCTGTCAGTGTCATCCGTCAACGTTACCTGTCAGTGTCATCCGTCAAGGTCACCTGTCAGTGTCATCCGTCAACGTCACCTGTCAGTGTCTTCAAATTGAGGTACTAAATAACATTGTCTTTGGAGTATATAGATCCCCTGCAAATTTAAGCGCAGAAAATTTTATTGACTCTTTCAGTTTACATTTGGAATCACTTAACGTACAAAAAAGAAACATTGTGATCACAGGGGATTTGAATATTAACTTAAGACACAGGGAAACTGAACATTACTACGAACACAAAAATAGAGTAAACTACCTTACTATGTTATCGTCTTATGGAATTCTGGCCGGGCATACACTACCCACTAGAGAAATGAATTGTCTTCATCACTTTATGCTCAAAATTAATCCGAAAAAAATATTGGCATTTATAGCTATCTTACGTACTACTACTACAGACCACTTTACCACCTTTCTTTCTTTGGCAAAAACAAAAAACAAAATTACTCCTGATAAAATTAAAACAACTATAGATTTTAACAGTGCTCTCCTATATTTACAGAACCAAAATTTAGCTGAACTTTTATTTATTGATGACCCAGATGTAGTTATAATCTCTTTAATAGAAAAGATAACCGAATCTTTGACTGCTAATACACGCACTATTACCATACCAAGCAGTAAACGTTTATTAAAACCCTGGATAACTCAGGGTATTCTGAGATGCATTCGGAATCGTAATATGTTACAGAAAAAGGCACAAAATGATCCTCACAATGACATTGCCAAATTGACATACACGCGGTATAGAAACTATTGCAATTATCTTATTAAAAAGTTAAAAAGAAAATATAATAGGGAACAAATTACTAACGCGGTCAAAAATAATAGACTTCTTTGGAAAAACATAAAAAATATCACGTATACAAATAAATCACGAACAGATAATTTGGAATTGTTGCAAGTTAAATCATCTCCCATAGAATCCGTTAACTATATTAATAAATATTTTGCAAGCATAGGCAGAGATCTGGCCCAAAACATAGCATCTGGCACTAACTTATTTAGCGATCTCCTAAATAAAACGCCATCACACATAAGCTCTATGGTACTTCTGGACACTGATCAACCCGAAGTTTGTACTACACTTATGAATCTACGATCTGACAGTGCCCCCGGGTGGGACAATATTCCTACGTGCTTCTTGAAACTGGCTAAGAACGAAGTTGTACCAATTATCACGCACCTTGCCAATCTATGCTTTCATAAAGGTGCTTTTCCAGCCCCATTAAAAAAATCTATTATTACACCTGTGCATAAGGGTGGCGATAGAGACGACGTCAACAATTATCGACCTATTTCCGTTTTAACTGCAATTTCAAAAATATTAGAAAAATTGATAAATACTCGTCTCTTGCAGTATCTAAATAGATTTGATATTCTGTCACCCTCTCAATTTGGATTTAGGCAAAAAAAGTCAACTGAAGATGCTGTTTTAGCACTAAGTTCTTTAGTAACCGAACAGCTTGACAAAGGAAACAAATGTATGGCAACCTTTCTGGATCTAAGAAAGGCCTTTGACACCGTCTCTACTCCCATTCTTTTACACAAACTTGAAGCTATTGGAGTTCGTGGAATACCTCTGGCACTTTTTAAAGATTATCTTTCTGGTAGAACACAAAAAGTGAAACTGGGACAAATTGTTGGTGAGGACGCGGATGTATCATACGGTGTACCACAGGGAAGTGTTCTAGGACCTACACTATTTTTAATTTACATTAATGACCTTTGCAATATGAGGATTAATAATGCCAAAGTATTCTCATACGCCGATGATACAGCTGTCGTCTTCTCAGGTAAAACATGGGACGAGGTTAAAAATAGTGCAGAAGAAGGGCTAGCTCTTGTTGCAACTTGGCTAAAAAAAAATCTGCTCACCCTGAACACTAGCAAAACCAACTACGTTTGTTTTAATGTTTATAATCGGTTTCAACCAGACAAGGAATTTAATCTAAGAATCCACACGTGCGACATATCTACTATTGGAACTTGCTGCAATTGTCCTACTATCCAACAAGTTACCCAAACAAAGTATCTGGGAGTGATTATTGACCAGCGTCTCTCCTGGCATCCTCAACTGGAACTAGTCATGAGTAGGGTACGAAAACTTATTTGGATATTCAAAGAGCTGAGATATGTTGTACCAAGGAGAATAAAAGTAAATAAAAATAATGACAACCAAAGAAATCTATTAAATGAAATTTATGTATCCTTGGTCCAGTCCGTTTTAATATATTGCATAACTGCATGGGGTGGAGCAACGAAATCTAGTTTTCTAGAGTTAGAACGTGCTCAAAGAGCGATACTTAAAGTGATGTACTTCAAAAAAAGAATATTCTCCACTGAAAAGCTTTACAAATTATGCAATCTGCTGTCAGTGAGAAAATTGTACATCCTTCTTATCATCCTCAAAATGCACAAAGAGACTCCATATGATCCTAAAATACTAAAAAAGAGAAAGAAACATTGCATAGTAAACGTTCCCTCAACTAAAACTGAATTTGCCAGTAGACAATATAAAAAACGGTCCGCCTATTTATACAATACAATTAATAAATTAATATATATTTATGATAAAAAAAAAAAGAATGCAAAAAAAAGCTAACAACATGGCTACACAATTTAAATTATGATGACACAGAGTTACTTTTGCAACGTGTGACTTAATAATAAATAATATAGAGTCATGATATTCGCTTAGCTATTCACAAATATATTATGCGCTCAAAATCTCTCTCTCACACTTTCCCCCACACACATTCACTCACACACACACTCACTCACTCACTCACGCACACACACAAATACACACGCAGGTGCGCACACACGCTTATACAATTTATCGTTCCTTGTTTAATTTTGTTTTTCTTTTTTTTTGTTATTTGCCTATTTATTTTGTATCACTATAATGTAAGGGAGGAGCGGAGACTCCTTGACATGCAATGTAACCCAAATTGATACGTAATAAACTTTTTTTTTTTTTTTTTTTTTTTTTTTTTTTTTTTTTTTTTTTTTTTTTTTTTTTTTAACAAGGCTACGTCCAAGAAGACCCCATCCATCTCCTGCCCAATCTGCAAAGATCATCATGGCATATATTATTGCAATCAATTCAAAGAAATGACACCAGCCCTAAAGACAAAAACAATAAGTCGACTCAATTTTTGTACAAATTGCCTGTACAATCACGACGAAAAAAAATGCACTTCAAGCAAACGCTGCCGGAAATGCAACGGACAACATAATACGATGTTACATGATGCCTATGCCAATGAAAACACGACGTCATCGAACGTTTCGGGCCTCGTGCACCCTGAGCAAGAATCAAGCCCCGGAGCTCATGTTGCCCAGCAAAAACTTGCTTCAACTGTTCTTTTAGCAACTGCAATTATCAAGGTGACAGGAGCTGATGGAATTAAAAGAACGATGCGAGCCCTTATTGACCAAGGATCCCAAGTTTCCTTGATCACTGAAAACGCAGCGCAAGAGCTTAGGTTGCCACGACAGAACTGCAAGGGAGTTATAACTGGCGTTGGTATAAATAACAAGACCTGCAAAGGAATGTTCAGTATCAACTGTGCATCATTGGACGACAACTACAAGTTCAGCACTAATGTTCTCATAATGAACAACATAGCAAGAAACCTGCCGAATTCAACATTTTCTAAACCATCATGGGTATTTTTACAAGAAATTGACTTAGCCGACCCTCAGTTCTACATCAGCAACCCAATTGATATATTATTGGGTGCGGATATTTATGCTAAGATCATCATGAACAAGATTCACCGAGAAGATTCAGGTAGCCTTATTGCGCAGCAAACACGCATTGGGTGGATTTTGTTCGGCGGGGTCCAAAGTCTTCAATGCAACCTAGTCCTGAATAACATACAAGACATTCAACAATTTTGGCAGATTGAAGATATTCCCGAAGATGATCAAATATCATATGAAGACGATGAATGCATTCAATTTTACAAGTCGACCACGACAAGGTTGGAAGACGGAAGATATCAAGTGAGACTGCCACTAAAGTCAACTTTCAAAAAGGATATTGGGGAATCTAAACATAAGGCAGTCGCTCAGCTGTATCAGATAGAAAGAAAGCTTGCAAAAAATAAATGTGTAGCAAAACAATACAAAACATTTATTGATGAATATTTATCTCTCGGTCACATGAAACCGGCGCACAGTAACAAGAAACCAGAGTATTTTCTACCGCATCACTGCGTACTACGTAGCGAGTCTACAACTACGTCACTCCGTGTAGTATTCAATGCATCATCAAAAACTTCTACTGGGACTAGTTTAAATGATTGTATGCATACGGAACCCAATCTTCAAAAAGATCTTATGACACTTATACTGAAGTGGAGACAACATCGCATAGCTTTTATCGCAGACATTGAAAAAATGTTTCGTCAAATTTGGGCACATGAAGACGACCAAAACCTCCAAAAAATCGTTTGGCGAGATTCTTCTGATCAATACGTACAAGAGTACCTACTTACTACGGTCACCTATGGCACCAAGGCCGCTCCATTCTTGGCAATGATGACCCTAAGGCAATTAGCAGATGACGAGAGATCAAATTACCCATATGCTGCTCAAGTCGTCGAAGAATGTTTTTACATGGATGATTTGTTACACGGTTCAGACTCTGTAGGATCAGCAAAACAATTACAGCAAGATTTGATGGCAATCCTCAAGACAGGTGGTTTCAATTTACGAAAATGGAGGTCCAATTATCAAGAATTGCAAGACAGCACCAGCAAGGGCTGCGACCAGGAGCGTTACGACTTCAAACAAGCTGAATCGACAAAAACATTAGGCCTTCACTGGAATCCTCAACAAGACATTTTCACATTTCAATCCAGGATTGAAACCACTACCGGTACGCAACTCACGAAGCGGAAGTTACTGTCTGAGATATCCAAACTCTTTGATCCCCTCGGTTGGCTCACTCCAGTTTCTACCAAGATGAAAATACTGTTTCAAGACATCTGGAAAGATAAGAACTTGAATTGGGATGACAAGATTCCCGAACAAATTAACCGAGAATGGACAAAAATTAAACAAGATATAGAAAACATAAATCGGTGTCAAATACCTCGATGGACAGGTACAGAGTCGGCCGGAAACAATATCGAGTTACACGGATTTTGCGATGCATCGCAGAAGGCGTATGCATGTGTCGTATATTGCAAAATTACAAATCTAGGTCAAACAACAATAACTTTAATGGTTGCGAAATCAAGATTGGTACCGTACAACAAACCAACCCAAATTGGAATTAAGTGGAGCTCATCTGCTATCTAAACTAATGGTCAAAGTAAAGGAAAGTTTAATCGGTTATGACATCAAAGTTTACGGGTGGACCGATTCTATGGTGGTTCTGGGAGGGATACAAGGCGATCCCAATCGCTGGAAAGTGTTTGTTGCCAACAGGGTGCGACAAATAACTAAGGAGATGCCATCTCAATGTTGGCAATATGTGAAATCCGCGGATAATCCTGCAGATTGCGCGAGCAGGGGATTAACAAGTCTGAAACTAAAGGAAGACAATCTGTGGTGGAATGGACCCACCTGGCTACCTCAATGTACGCCGGAAGTCCAAGCAAGTCGCCAAACTTATTCCACTGATGAAGAATCCCTTAACAAGCAAGTACATATTGTGACACAAGAAACGTCACAAGAAAACAGCTTTATCAAAAAGCTTCTTAGCAGACTGACCTCATTTACAATGATTTTGCACGTACTAGCACGTTTACGGCGCTTGGTAATCAGAAAATCAAAAAACACAACAAAACCCTACATTACCTTAGCGGAGCTACGCAAGGCCAAGATCGTAATAATCAAAGAAGTTCAGTGTGTGGAGTTTCAGCAAGAAATACATGACCTGAAGAAAAATAACAAAGTTTCTGCGACAAGCAAGATTATGAATTTGATTCCGTTCCTAGATGAAGAGGGAATACTACGTGTGGGTGGGAGGCTGCATCATGCTGCGATCAATCCTGAACTCAAACATCCTATAATTTTACCTCATCAACATCGTCTGACGGAACTAATAATAGATCACGCACATAAACTCACATTTCACGGCGGAGCTCGGGTTACATTAGCATGTATCAGGCAAAAATATTGGATAATCGGGGGAAATAATGCAACGAAAAAACAAATACGTCAATGTATTACGTGTAGAAAACAAAATCCTGCGAAACTACAACCCCTGATGGGAGACCTGCCTGCAGCAAGAATCAATCCATCTCGACCCTTTATGCACACCGGCGTGGATTTTACTGGACATGTCTATATCAAAACCAACAAGGGTCGTGGTGTCAAGACCACCAAAGGATATGTGTCAGTATTTGTGTGCATGGTGACGAAGGCCGTGCATTTGGAACTAGTTTCCGACCTCACAACGTCGGCATTTATCGCTGCCTTACGAAGGATGGCAGCTAGAAGAGGCACACCTTGTCACTTGTATAGTGACAACGGTCGCAACTTCGTAGGAGCCAGCAAGGTTCTACAAAACGAATATCAAGAATTGCAGAGAATTATTGATGATAAGCTAATGTCTGAGATATCGGATATGGAGATCACATGGCATTTTAACGCCCCTTCATGGCCATCAGCAGGAGGCCTATGGGAAGCTGCAGTGAAGAGTTTCAAGCAGCACCTCAAGAAAGTGATCGATGAACAAAAGTTGACTTATGAAGAGTTCACCACACTTCTAACACAAATAGAAGCCTGCCTAAACTCAAGGCCACTGTGTGCAATCTCAGAAGATCCTGAAGACCTAGATTTATTGACACCTTCTCACGTTATAACTGGCGGACCTACGTTAACGTTAGTTGAAACCGAAAGAGATCTGCGAACACGCTGGCAGTTAACACAGAAAATACTACAAGATCTGTGGAAAAGATGGCGCACAGAGTATCTTGCCCAATTAACTGCAAGAAGCAAGTGGAGGAAAACTCAATCCAACATCAAGTTGGACGATATAGTTCTCATGCATGACGACAACCTCCCACCCGGCAAGTGGGCTATGGGAAGAGTCGTAGAACTACATCCGGGCAAGGACGGCCACGTGCGTGTCGTGACCTTAAAAACAAAAAGCGGTATTATTAATCGTCCCGTCATAAGGGTATCCATACTTTTAGAACATAAAGAAGTTGCCACACAGTGCGACACGGCACGAAACAAGAACCAAGACGTGGAACACCAGCAAGCCAAAGCATCCTTAACAAGGAGGTCAACGAAAAGCAAGTTCAACTTGACAACCATGGTCACTGCTCTGATGTTATTTTTCACATTCATTACAAGTGCAGAATGTAACATGAAGATAACCCCATTTCAAACAAGTCGAAGCTTGTATTTTGACAAAGTATCCGACATGATGCTTATCAGAGACGATTGGAATATTGTAGTTTACTACAGCATGGATACGTACTGGCAATCAACTGCAAGGTTCAATGAATACATCCAATCGCTCAAACAAACATGTGACATCATACAAGATCAAGTTCACTGTGACGTTATCATACAGCAGCTACGTCATGCGTTCTCAGAACTCGAGCACTACAACAAAGTTTTGCAAAGTCAGCATTCCGGCACGCGACACGGGACACTGTGTCAGCGCCGAGGACTTATCAATGGCGTGGGATATATCGCAAACAGCCTATTCGGAGTGCTCGACGAAAGTTTCGCTGAAAAATATCGCAAGGATATTTCTCTCATTCGAGAGAACGAGCAGCACATAGTTTCTCTCTGGAAAAATCAGACTTCACTCATGGAAGCAGAAAACAACCTCCTTAAGCGCACAGAACATGATATGAACCAGCAACTTAAAATGATAAACCGTCACATGAATAAGTTACACGCAGCAGTGGACCAATTGAAAAACAACATTGCAACTAACAGCGTCATTAATGACTTCAACATGGGAGCTATAATAGCAAGTATTTTTTTTTTTTTTTTTTTTTTATGTTAGCCTATACTGTCCCACTGCTGAGCAAAGGCCTCCCCCAAATCCTTCCAAACATCCTTTTCTAGGGCCACCTCGATCCAACCCTTGCGGTACGCGTCTAGATCGTCCCTCCATCTCTTCCTGGGCCGGCCTCGGCGGCGCCGACCATCCTCAGGCACCCACCGTGTGGCGACTGTTGCCCAGCGGTCGCTATGCATGCGGGTGACATGACCCGCCCAATCCCATTTTAGCTTGGCAGCCTTTTTGCCTACGTCTAGGATCCCCGTTTTGGAGCGTAACGTGGTGTTTCGTATTCTGTCAGTTCGGTTTACGCCCAGAATGCTGCGCTCCATTGCTCTTTGGCAAACCCCAAGGCGGAACTTTTGCGACTCGGTGAGCGACCAGGTCTGGGCACCGTAGGTTAGGACGGGCAGAATACACATATCGATGAGTTTTTGCTTCAGGGAGATCGGTAGATCGCCCTTCATTAGCGTCTTCATGGACCAGTTGCTTTTCCAGGCATTTTCGATACGGCGATCGATTTCCTTTTCTTGCCTGTTCTCGAAAGAAACTAACTGGCCCAAGTAGATGTACTCATCGACATAATGTATTTCCTGCCCATCTACCTCGACCCTACGCTTAGTGCTGTTGGTCATGGCTTTGGTTTTAGACCAATTCATCGCGAGTCCAACCCTGAGGCTTGCCGTGCTTAGGTCTTGAAGCATAGTCTGTAGTTCCAGAGCTGTGGTGGCAAAAAGGACTATGTCGTCAGCAAATCGGAGGTTAGTCAACCTCCTGCTACCGACTTCAATGCCCTTGGTTATCCATGAGGCTGCCAGTGTTCTAAATATCTCCTCGAGAGTGCTTGTGAATAATTTTGGAGAGAACGGGTCACCCTGCTTAACACCCTTTTGTATCTTAAACGCAGGTCCTGTAGTATTCAGTTTGATGTCTGCGGTGCTGTTGTGGTATATATTTCTTAAGAGGTCTATATATTGCTGTTCCAGTTCTTGGTTTTCTAATGATTTGAATATTTCGGAGTGTTTGATGCTGTCGAAGGCCTTCGTATAATCTACGAAGGCTAAGTATAGTGGTTTATTATATTCTGAATATTTTTCTAGTAGCTGGTTCAAGGTCTGTAGGTGGTCAGTTGTTGAGAAGCTAGGGCGAAATCCGGCTTGTTCTGGTGGCTGATGTTTATCCAGTTTCCCGTCTATGCGATTATGTATTACCTTAATAAAAGTTTTGTAAATGTGAGATGTTAAGCTGATTGGACGGTAATTGCCGATATCACTTTTGTCGCCTTTTTTATGCAGAAGAATTATATTTGAATGGCACATTGTTTTTAGAACTTTTCCCGATTGTAGTATGGTGTTAAACAGGTTCGTAAGGTGGGGCAACAAAGTGGTAGAGCCGATTTTGAGCGCTTCAGTAGTAATTCCATCTTCCCCAGGACTTTTATCATAGCGCATTGTAGTAAGTGCTTTGTGCACTTCATAACCGTTTATTGGGGGAATGGAATCTGAAGGATTGTATTCGGTATTGACATCGGGTGGTGAGTGATCGGAATATAATAATCTATAGAAACGGGTTGCAATTTCCATGATTTTCTCTCTACTGTAATGTTTTATGCCATCATTATCTACCAAACTGTTAATCCAGATTTTTCCTTTTGTGACTCCTTGTTTTAAAACTCTCAGGGATGTATGATTTTCTAAGGCTGTTTTAACCAAATGTATATTAATATTTCTCAAATCTTTTCTAATACTCCTTTTAACTTCTTTATCTATTGTTCTGTATTCTGTTGTTCCTATTACTTTATTAGTTCGTTTTTCTATCAAATTATTAGTATGAGCTGTTAGTTTATTTCTATTTCTAGGTTTGTTTTTTATGGCTCTACAAGAACTGCTTATTCCGGTCACTATTGCATTATATTGTTCTTCTGCGTCTGTTTCATCAACTTTCAGCAAGTAATATGATGTGTAATTTAAAGAGCATTCAGAATACGTTATTAGACATCGTTACTGATATCTACAATGGTCGTTTCAACTTACACTTGATTACGCCCGAAAAACTCATGAACGAGTTAAGCACAATTTCTAGCAAGTTACCCAAGGACGTCTCCCTGCCAATTGACAACATACACTCGGACCTTCGGAAGATATATGATCTGCTGGAAATAAAAACAAGACTTCTGGAAGACATTATCATCTTTGAGATCAAACTACCTCTAATCAGTCGAGATTCATACGAAATCCTCAAGATAATTCCGATCCCCAAGACAATGGGCCAAAGTGACATGATCAGCATAAACTCAGTATCTGAGTTCATATCTATCAACATGAAAAAAGATACCTATATTAACATGTATGAAGAAGACTTGAGATCATGTCTAACCGTTTCAGGAGTTTATTATTGCCACATCTTACGACCCATATACCAAATTAAAGGAGACAAGAATTTCTGTGAAACAGAAAATTCTGAATGCAAGACAACATCAAGCTTCTGTAAAGATAAATTGCAAGAAACATACACGTTGAATAGATATTTTTATTTTTGCTGTGATAAGTGTCACGTTCGAACAATATGCGGCGATCAAATAACCGCTCATCAGCTGGCACAAGCCGGACTATTCAATATAGGCCAAGGATGCATCGTCAAAACAAACAACTTTACTCTGTATTCACACAAACCTCACATAAGTGAATTAAGGACGAACGCAGATATTTATGCACCAGTGATTGCCCCTATCAACCACATCATCAACATCAGCATACCTAAACTAGTTTTGGACAGCAAAACTCAAGATTTAGAACAAGAAATCAACGAAGTAGATAAAAGGATACAGTCTATGAAAGCGGCAGATGTGATGTTACTTAATGATCTATCTTATCATGATATTCATCACTACGCTGTGATCTACACTCTAGTTGGAATATTGGGCACCACTGTAATCATCATTATAGCTCGCCGTACGCGATGTCGATGGCGAGATCCATCATCACCACCACCGTCCGTTGCTGAGGAATCAAGAACAAGGAGTGCCGTGCTGCGCCGCAACAGCGATACAAGTGAAACAAGTGGACACCTCGACTGCGTGCGCGTCCATGTTCCTAGCAACCTTCGCGTCCATGTAGGAACTTCCCCTTAATTAACTCTACATTTAAATTGTCATGTTTTAAACTTTAAACTATTTTTGTTAATCTAGAATTCTAGATGCTTTTCATCCTTCTTATCTCGTCCGGGAATATGTACGATTACATCGCACAATTATTTAGCACGCTAGCATAAGCATTTTTACCTAATGTAAATCGTCATTCTTACTAACACTGTTAAGTACACTTTCGACCGTCTTATTGTACACGTACAAATCAATTAAATATTTTATCAAGAAGTCAACAAGAATAGTTTTCTTCCATCTCAACTTATCACATGTATTAGCAATCAATTGCTCGTACACTTGTACAATCTACCTTATATTAGGCATGCAACATTATAATAACACGAGTGAATTAAAATAAAATGAATAGTAAAGATGAAATTATAGATTATTTTTAAGGTATAACAGTTGAAACAATATTCGGCATGGTACATACATTATCTTACTCCGGCAGGAGGCGTTTGGCCCCCCAAGATTGGGCAGGAGCCGCCCCAAGGCGGCCCCGGCCCGGTCCAGCCTGGGAGCCAAACGACGGCAGTGCTCCACGAAGTTCCACCGGCTGTCGAGGACGAGTCCCAGATACTTCATCGTCGACTCGACGCCGATGTGAACCCCTCCTACCGTTATTTGGGAACCCGACAGTGGCGCGTTCCGAGGGCCATGAAAACACATGACCTCGGACTTGTGCAAGGCCACCTCGAGTCCCAATTGCCGGATTCTCTCGACGATTGTCGCAACCCCGCGTGTCGCGAGTTCGGCCGCCGCCTGGTGCGACCTCCCGTGCGCCAGGACGCTAGATGTCGCCTAAGATGTCAATTTGCAACGTCACAATATTTTCCTCCCATTTCATCTTTGAACAGACCTGGAACATTTTTGTTCATTATTGGTATCTTAAAATAATTTTAAACGTCATAGTTACTCGTGTCAAAATATAGCAAAAAATTAAACAAAAAAATTTTACTTCAAGTCATGATAAAAATCATTAGTGAATATTTTATAGACAAATGAATCGGTATCTGTATAACACATTTGCACTCAGTCTTTATAAAAAGGCTTTACAATATTGTAATGAAAATTATACATATGTGACTTAGAAAGTTCTAATACCGTAAATCCAATATATATAGGCTTATCTAAAATAATTTGATCTGGTTTCATTTGTATTGCAACTAAATCTTCAGATAGAATAGAAGCACTGTGGAAATAGGGGTTGGCTACAAGTTTTTCGGCGGATATTAATTTCTTGGTTCGATTCGATTGATTGCACCATTGATTAACTAAATGAACGGTTACTCTTTTTTCAGTATTTTCTAAAGTCTTGCCAAAAACACTGTTATTTAACAACTTAAAAAAATCCTGTTCGAAGGAACTTTTTGCCTCCTGTCTTAATTGAGTGTTTAATTCTATGTACTGTTTTAAATATGGACTCTGGCTGAAAGTAATAGCTCTGTGAACTTTGCGTAATATTAAACCGTGTTCTAAACACTTTTTTAAATGGACGTAATGTATCACATATTTGTACTTATTATACAGATTTGCAATTAATTTATTTGTTTTACCGCCCGGGGGTATACATTTCTCAGGACAAAATAGTAAATCATTATGGTGATTGTGTAAATGATCAGGATACAAAAGATCGAAGATATGAAGCCCCACTCAGCGTTATCCTTAACATTTTCAACACGAAAATTAGCTAATTCATTATCACTGAGAAATCTAAAACTAGAATACGGTAAATACTGACACATGCTAAAGCCATATAAATTATTACAATCTAGATATACTATAAAAGACGAAGGCTGTGATGCATTATATTCTGTCATGTATTTGTGATTCGCTTTTGCGTACCGATGGGAACACATGCACAAACCCCCTCGTATACCGCTTTCAATCATTCTGACGATAGCCAAGTCCGACACCAGTTCTAACTGAACACCTGTTGTCAGCGACATTGCATCGAAAGATAAACTAGGTGCAGTTATGTAAAAAGCAGGATCGAGTTTGTAATATTGTTTACATGTTTTTCGAAAATTTTGAAATATGTCTGTCAACAAAAGCACATCTGTTTTGTTTATTCATTCATTTTAACGTTTTTAACAGTCTGAGCATGATTATAATCTTCATCGCTAGTATCTTCGTTGATCAGAGATTTATGAAAACAATACTTAGGTGCTAATGATTTTTGTTCGTAACATTTCCAATCAGTCATATAATCATACGGATATACACCTTTACAAATCAGCAAACTAAATTGTCTTTCATTAGAAAAATGCGTACGAAGATAAACAAAATTTTCTATTTCTTGTTTCGGTACTTCTTCCATGTACTTCAATTCGTAATCGTTCATGACTGTAGCATAGTCGCCTTTAAATTTTGCGTTATTCTTGAATCTTTGTTCTAATTGATATAATCTCTTTAAAGCTATTGTTCTCGTATCTCCATGGGTTGATAATAGCATATTAGATTTCTTTGGTAAGGTTACAATATACCGTCCATCCATGTTTCTTGTTGTCGTGGTCTCATAGATTTCCTTGCACTTTCGTTCCTCAGCTGTGAGTTGCTGTTTATCATATGGGTCTTGTTCCCACATTCGTTTCAGCAGGTCATTTAGATCAAGATTGAGGTGCATGACGATAATTTGATCTCCAGGTAGTTTGTGTTCTACGTTCTGTTATAAATAATTTCTCAATCAATACTTTAAAATTGCTGATTTGAGAATTCATGTACTATATAAAACTGCTCGCTATGCATAGCGGTGCAGTCAACCTACAAAAATTCTACTCGAATCACATTCTTTTCAACTATTGTAATTTTGATGTGCGAAGTACAAAATAAATTCAACGTAGCAGAAGCAAGTGTTTTAATTGAAAAGGACCCACGGAGCGCCATCCTAACAAACTGGTGACAGAAGTGGAATCCCAGGAAAAATCGTTGAGTACTGGGATCTATAGGTGTAGGCGTCGCGAATTCATTTCTACTCGTCTGCACCATAGTATTTGTTGGCTCCGTGGCCTAGTAGTCCTTTCGGTAAGTGGTCGACGATAAGCCTTGGGTTCCTCAAAAGCCTAAGCCCGCGCTGCATTTTCCACGTGATCGGCGATCAGTCTCCGCTGCTGAGCGTGAGCCCGCGTCACATCGGAACACCTTCTGCTGCCCATAATCGACGATCAGCCTCCACTATTAAGCGTGAGCCGCATCACCCCGGAACTTCTCCTACTGCCCTGTGGTCGACGGTCAGTCTCCACTTCCGAGTGTGAGCCCGCATCACAAGAGGACCTTCCGTCGAGGTCTCGCTGACGACCTCTGCCTGCACATCATCCATCATTTGACTTGCTGAGTCGCCAGGTCGCCACATCGTGTCTCGCCGCACTACGTGTTCGTGACGTCATCCTTCCAGAATGTTCGCGTGCGCTGCTGCCATATCACTATTACTGTGAGTTTTCCTATCTTTCTATCTAGTGAAAGTGATCTCAAGTCTATTTTAGTGAATTTACTTTTTCCCAAAAAATTTGAGACATCGTAATTTCCCTAGAACTCTCTTATAATAAGATTTATTATATTTTAAACCTTTTAAGTTCCAAGTTTTGTACACATTTTAATTTATATATTTTTGTGTTTTTGTATGTCTGATGTTCTGTAGTGGTTTATTTCGGTAATAACGTCATCATTTTAATGCCTCTTAAAAAAGAGTATTCCGAAGAAATCGCATCTTCATCTAATTCAGATTCTTCAGAAGACAGTCCAGCACCAACACTAAAAGTTAAAATGGCTGACAAAATTACCCTTTCTGTCCTCACAAAATTCATTAAACCTTATAATGGAGACCGTGTGTCACTGCCCGCGTTTTTAACAAACTGCGAAAATGCGATTACCCTAGCAACTACAGAACAGCAGAACGTCTTATGTAAATACATCATCTCGCAGTTGGAAGGCAAAGCTCAATTAGCTTGTTGTTTAAAAAAGTTTAATAGTTGGTCAGTAATTAAACAATTCCTTAGAATCACTTTTGGAGAGAAAAAGCACTTATTAGTCGATTTACAACAATGCAAACAACTGCCTTCCGAAGACGTGATGCAATTTTCTATCCGCATTAAATCATGTTTAATAATAATAATATTTTATTCAAAAATAACAAGGCATAAAAATTAGTACAGTTTTGCTTAAATGTAAATTATTTTTCTAAGACTTACGTGCCTGAACTAGGCACGACTACAAGCTGACATCCATTATAGCTGCGAAAATGATAAAGAACTTGTAGGTCGTATAGCTGCAATTGAAGATTTGGCTCTTAATACATTCTTGTTAGGGTTGAATTCTATTTTTTCTCATATTGTGCGATGTAGGAAGATTTTATCAGAAGTGATAACAAACGCCATAGAAGAAGAAAAATTATTTAACTTATCAAAACTTTCAACTCGTTCTAATAAACAATGCTCAACATGCAATAAAAATGGGCATGTCGCTTCAGAGTGTTATAAAAATAAAATTAAGCGCTCTTCTCCTAATTTCTATCATGTAAACACAGCAAATAATAATGAACAAAACAATTTCAACACTGCTCAATATTCTAGTTCTAATTTTGACCCAAATAAAGGACATGGCCAATTTTTGTAAGGACGTCGTCATAGTTATCAAATTTAGTGTACACCAATGATTTTTGATGTTTTATATTCGTGAATATTGGCTCATTAAATTGCTATAAATAAAAAACTCAGAGAACTTGTCATTACAGACTAGGCAAAAAACAGTTTCATTAAACCTTTTAATCAGATCGCTAGCAATAAGGTGTAGATCATAATTTAGCTATTAAAAAACTTAAGGCGCTTTAAAATAGCGAACAGTTGTGAATTATTACGTATAACTGATATGGTTTCAGTATTATTAAGCATTTAACCACCTAAATCAAGGATTTTAAACTGCATATTGATTAACATTTATTAAACTGGATCATAGTCTCAAAAAATGAGATAATAATAACAAACATAAAATAACATCGCGTCTGTATTTCCCGAAGGGTAGGTGTACCTATAGTACACATAACAGTTATATTAATACCATTTAATAGGGGGCGAGTCTATAGTCTATTGCTATGAACCCGGCACAAATCCAGACTCCGGGCTGCTATTGAGAAATTCTTGATGAATAAACCCAGTATCACTTTGTTCGACCTGGGAATCGAACTTAGGACCGCATGCTCAGCAGTAGCACTTGCAACCACTAGACCAATGAGGCAGTCATAATAACGAATAACAAAGTATACTTATTCGAAACTAATGCTTTTCTTTTAAGTACATTTTTACAGGTCACCCTTACATTTTTTTAATAGTTCAATTTTCAATAAACAAGGGAAGCACAAAATAAAACAAAAGAGTAAAAACATTTATTTATTTGTTAGAGAAAATAAATAAAAATATTTTGCTATATATGTCTACCTAGACAACATACATTACAGCAATGCAGCGATAGTGTTAAAAAAGAGAGCGAGGGGGGTCAATCAAACAGCTTTGATAAAATATTATATTTTAATATTCTTGAATTGTTAATAATAATTATGTTGTCTAAAAATCCTGCTGGAGCTTGGATATTGTTCTGGTGTCTTGCCCAACCCAGGTACCAGATTATTGTCATAACGTGACAACAACATCCAACGGTCCTGTTCCCTACAAGGCAATTGCAATAGTACCCTAAAATAGCTTCCAAGACAGAATCATTATCATGTTCAGTGTCAAACAAAACATAGGTCTGTAAAGTAAATTCTCTGGGAAACATGACGAGACTTAATACGTCCTCTTAATAAATAAGGATTATTTCCACCAACCCGTAATATCATTTCTTGGGAGTGTTCCAGTTCCGGACACACTTCAACAACATAGATACCATTATCCCTAACATGTTCACCGAAGTATGAACGCGCTTGTTTCACCTGATATGGGCCTAATGCAAACAATATTAAATCATTGTATGTAAAAACTGGGAAATTGTTTAGTTGAGGCAAGTTACCGTCAATGCGGGTAAACATAACTCGTCTTCTGTTTAAATTATAATCATTAATAAATTGTCCCAGATGATTAGGTTCATCCATATAGCGCAATGCTCTTTGGATTATATTTTCAGCGTTAGGGCTATCCCTTAAAACAGGATGGAATTTATTTAATAGAGCCCCAGCAATTCTGAAATCAACCATTAAATGTGTTGAGGCATTGTTAAAGTACCTTTGCCTAAACAGTTTAAAATCCCTCTTAAACCTTCCGTTCACAACTTCCACAACCCATCTACATAGTGTCACTTTACGGCTTTTATTAGCTTGTACAAATGTAAGTTGGGTGGATCCTTCATCTAATGATTCAGGTTTATATACTCTATAATTACAATTTTCAAGCAAAGGAATAGCATCCCTAAAGCCCCCCCCCTATCTAAAACAAAAATATCATTTTCTCTAAAAAGTCTTCGGAATGGTCCATTTTCATTTTCAAACAAGTGCATCATAATTTCGGCATCAGTTTGGGTGGCAGCGTATGGCCCTACAGCATCAATGATGTGACCATCGCAAGATTGAATCATAAATGGTTTTATCAAATTGTCATATTTGTGCAAACTGTATGTCTTCTTTTGAAACATATAGTTTGCACTTTTCTGCAAGTATATATAAGTCCCGTCAAATATTGCGATTGCATGCCTTTATAGACTCGTCAGGATCACCCAATAATGCTTGAGGAACTCTCAAGTTTCTCTCTGATATTTCCCTATGACTGATATGGTTCACACCAATATTATTAGGCACAAAATGCTCATTGAGACACAACCTAACTTTTTTCATTATCAGTTCCAATGTTGACCTAGGTATATCAAACAGAGTTGCCAAGCGTCTATTACTCTCGCCTGTTCTTAATTTTATTAAATAAATAGCTAAAGCGCGTTTAGTTTGCTTAACATTAATAGGAGGTAAAAGATTATACAGAATTAAAAACTGGGGTACTGTAAGACCCGTCCAATAATGGCAAAAATGGTTCGGCATTTCTGATACATTTTCAAAGTTCAAAATATTAGCTTTTGACTTCATAATATTAATTATGTCTTCTATATGGATAGCACTAAATGTAGAATGTGTTTCATTCATTTGAGGCAATAAATGCCACTGATCGCTGTACAAATGTGTTTCACACACTCTACAGCTGCGAGGAACATAGAAACTATGTTCTTGCAAAAGCAGTCTTTTAAGGAATTGCGGGACCAAATGTAACATTCTGTTCCTGCATTGTTGAAATATACAGTGAACAGATGAGATTGAAGCTCGCTTATAATTAGGTAATGATATGGAATGACTTTCCCTGTGAAGTGGCCCTCTTTGAACAGGCGGCAACGGTGGTGGCTCTGGTGGGCTAACAACTTGAACATGAGCTGCTGCATCATTGTCCGAAGCCAATTCCTGCATGTCTCGTGATGAGTCATGCACTGCCTGTCTATTTGCTCGCATCCAACACACATGGCAAACATAGTTGTTTCTTGAGGGCTGAAAATAAACCACAGTTAGAATAAACACAGATAAATGCTTATGTTTATATAATTTTTAGTAACAAGGGTATCTTTTGTATAAATATGTTTATGTTTCAAGTATTATGTTATTGTACACATGTTACATATGCCTACTTAAGGCAAGTATATGTTAAAGATGGAAAATATGTAAAACAGAGATATTACAATCATACATAAATATTATGAAAACTAGTTTTTTTATAGATTAATACAACTAGGTATTTATAATAAGGAAAAACAAAATGCTTACCACATAATTAGTATTTTGACACAATAGGGCAGCAGTGGACACTCCATACTGACATTATGGTGTCTTAATTTCCTCCCAGATTTGCCACAACCAAGGCAAACCATGTTATGCCCCAGTAGTCTCTCGTGCTCACCAGCTTCGGTATTTAATAATAATAAGCATGGATGACAAATAAATGTATCCAGAGGCAACTGAAAATAAGATGCACTGTAAGTTAATTTCGCATTAGAATTATATGAAAATAAATCAGGTTAAGTTTTTTGTAGTCCAACTTCTTACCTGAGTTTGAGCATTGGTTATCCAACGCGAAAGTCTTGTTTGATGGTGTACAGAAAGCGAGGATATGAGATGCCTCTGCAACCTTTGCATGGCTATTCCGCAGTTGATGCACCTCATATTGATCCACCAAAAAAATCCGAAACGAAATGCAAATCAGAGTCCAGTGTTAATAGCAAGGTAATCGAGTGGTAGAAGGTATCAGTCCGTAGAAATAAGCAGGGGTCAAAAATATTAGAAAATAATCGCAAAAACACAAACACAGCAAGCAATGTAGAACAATACATTGACATTTGACATAGACAATGACACATTGTCAAAGAAGTAAACGCGTTCCGTTTCAAGTATTTTTTTTTGTGAAATCTAATAAAACTGTTTTATCAACATTAATTAAGAAAAAATAATTCTATTAAATGCAAAAAATACCAATGAAGACAGTTTCGTATGAATAAAATGTTCCTAATAAGAGCATTTTGTCGTCCATTTCACATGTCTACAAATAGTATGCATGGTGTGAAACGCCTATTATTATATTTATCTTTCTCTATGGTCCATTATGGCGGACGTTGACAAATGGTACTTCTGAATTCATCTTGCATTACTAAATATTTTGAAATAAAAACTGACGAGTTCAGAGAGGTTAAAAACTACGTGTTAATTCATTTTTCTATTTTTATACTATAATATCATTTACTATGTATGTGTATATGGAATGTACTTTTTTGTCCATGTCCTTTTGTGCTTATTGTAAGAAACGTGGTCAGCTGATAGGCGAATGTCGCAAACTTAAAGCAAAAAACAATGACAATTTGCAGACCGATACACGTAACTCTACACTATCAAGTGCAACTGCACCGAGTTCAAATAACGTGTCGAGCAATAATCGCTCTAATGTGCATCATGTTGATACGTCTAATGAAAATGATGGTTTAATCTAAATAGGGTTCCGGTTCCGTGTCTGCCGAAACCTAATGTTAACAATTTAAATGACACGAAAATCCTTTATATAATATTAAATCCTGTGTTCCTAAATTTGCTTCAACAGGTTAGCGAAAATAAAAGTACTACAAGTACTTCAAACTGTGTTCCCGAATCTTATTCAACACAGGTTAGCGCAAATCAAAGTACTATGAGTCCCTCAAACTGTGTTCCAACATTATTTACAACACAGGTTAGTGCTACTAAAGGTACTACAAGGCCTTCAAACTGTGTTCCAAAATTTTCTCAAACACAGGTTAGTGCACATACAACATTTATTTTCATAAAACATTTACTATTAACTACATTAATAACAGAGTTTCTTTACCTCACGTTTATTTAAAAACAAATTATAATGATAAGCCCTTGTGCTTTTTGATTGACACTGGTTCTACAATTTCTATTGTCAAACATTCCAGTTTGCATAATAAACCAGTGCTTAGCCCTGAAATTATCAAACTTAAAGGCCTAAGCGATAACGATTCCTATTGCGAATCTTTAGGGTCTATTAAAATCTGTTTTAATTATCGCGTTTCATCGAAAAGTAAAATAATATTCGACTATTTGTTTCACGCGATTGACGATACGATCAACTTACACTACGATGGTATTATTAGTAGTGATTTTATACAACATTTTAAAATAGATATTCAATATTCAACCAACACCCTTAGTTTAAGGGCCCCTTATTCCGAAAGTTTAGGCATTTTACGCACCGAGACGGCTTGCGTCCGCGTTGCACAGGAGCCGTCGCGATATGAACTCCGGTGACCTATGGCGGCGGGCGAGCACGCCACAGTATAGATAAATAAATCAGTAGTTCAAATATTATTGGCGTGCTGGTATAGCTTGTTTGCAACAAAAACGTATAGCTTGATGTGCTGTCGGAGCCGCTTCATTGATACGGCCTTGCGCGCACTGCCTTGCGGTGCGTTTATTCTACCGTGCGGTAGAATAAACGCATTCACAGGGCCGCGCACTGCGGCGAAACTAACGCACGTTTTAACCGACTTCAAAAAAAAGGAGGAGGTTATCAATTCGGTTGTATTTTTATCATCATTTTTTTTATGTTTGTTACCTCAGAACTCCTTCGTTTATGGACCGATTTGCAATTTTTTTTCCCCTTATAGGAAAAATCCAGTTCTGATGATGGGATCCATGAGGAATCGAGGGTACTCCTCAAAAATTATAGGCTACCTTATAGTGATATTGGAATTTTTATCGAGAACTTAAGCATTTACAGTCAAAAAGTAACATTTGATGAAGTGGAACTGATGAAGAAGACCAGAAATGGTCAACGGAACTTCATACTCACATACACTAATAAAAATATTTTTTTTGATTTTTCCTTCATGGGAAAAAAAAAATTGCAAATCGGTCCATAAACAACGGAGTTCTGAGGTAACAAACATGAAAAAAATGATTAAAAAAAATACAACCGAATTGAAAACTTTTTTTTGAAGTCGATTATAACGTGCGTTTATTTCACCGCAGTGCGCGGCGCTTCCTAGATCTCTATGCGATACAAAAATATTTGCGGTAGATTCACCGCAAATTTGCAGCGAGAGGCCAACGGCGATTTCACCGCATGCGTTTATTTCACCGCAGTGCGCGCACTTCTATGATACTCCATACTTCACAGATTATGCGTTAGAAAAACGCAAGGCAGTGCGCGCAAGGCCTACAAGGTTCGGACCGTCAAGGTGCGTAATTTTTATTTTTAAATTATTCAAATCTCATAAATACCTATTTTTTTATTCGTGTTCTACTCATTGGATACATGAAGTGGGCTGCCGTTGTAAGACGACTAAAAAGTCACGGTGTATAAAAAGCTTCTAGTCATACTGACTTCGCTGGTCTGTGTAGAGGAGTACTTTATTATATTGTGACGTATTTATAGAATAAGTACCTACGCAATACACTTTCGGATTTTCTTCACTTCAGATACCCTTTTTTTTCTTAATTTTGTTTTTTCTATTCGCCATTTCAATTACTTATAATACACACGTTTATTTACGCGCGCGGCAACGATAATTTGTCGTCGCGAGCAAAAATCGCATAGGTCCTCCCTCGATGACGTCCGGCAGGACAATGGCGGGGTGCGCGCGTGCCGTTTTCACGTATTTATTTTATTAAAAAAAAAATAAGTGCCATATTATAAATTTATCCAAAAATATCCCTGTCAAACCTGATTAGTAAATGAAATGTTAAATTTTCATAAAAGTTGCGTTCCCCCAAGTCTCATAAAACTTAAAATACTTTCAAAATCGACTTTACTTCAGATTTTTTGTTTATCGAGCAAAATGTTAAATAATGTGTTTTTAACCAAAAAAGTCACTAGATCAAAGATGTATCTGTACTATATATTTTTTTACGGATTTAAATATGATGATTTCTCTGAAAACAACTCGATCTAGAAACGTAAATTTCGAAAAAGGGGCCCTTAAAGGGTTACGAAATACCCATTTGTTGTAGTAAGCCATCATATGTCATACCCCCGCGGTCAGAAACGGTCATTGAGTGTCCGGTTTCCAATTTATCAGAGATTGCTGACCTAAAGGAAGCCTTGATATTAGATCATAAAATAATTGAAGGTGTATTTCTAGCAAACTGCATAGTTAACCTAAAGTCGAACAACAGAGTTAACGTTTCTGTTCTTAACACCACCGAAACTGAAGTAGAAATTGATAACTTTAAAGTTCAATTAACTCCATTTGAACCCCTGCCTTCCAAAGTAAATGATACTCAACAGGAACTCATTCATCAATTAGATTCCTTAGTTAGTGACCGGTCTCAGAAAGTTCTTGAGCAGATTAGGTGCTCCCATTTGAATCCGCAAGAAAAAAAAGCTTCGATGAACTGTATTTCTAAATATACAGACATATTTCATCTCGATGGTGAATTTTTAACTTATACAAATGTGATTAAACATTCTATTAATACTAAGGATGCAGCCCCTATTCACGTAAAGTCGTATCGTTTCCCTGAAGTACATAAAGATGAAGTTGAGAAGCAAATCAAGAAAATGCTTGATCAGAATATTATTCGCCCTTCAACTTCTCCTTGGAATGCACCTGTATGGGTGGTCCCAAAAAAACTAGATGCTACCGGTTAACAAAAATGGCGAATTGTCATTGACTATCGACGTCTGAACGATGTCACTGTTTCAGAGATTTACCCTCTCCCTCTCATTACTGACATCTTAGACCAATTAGGTCACTCAAAATATTTCAAACCGCTCGATTTAGTATCAGGTTTTCATCAATTATTGTTGGACTCTAAGGACACTGAAAAAACAGCAGTCAGTGTTACAACTAATAGTATTTCAGGTCAATTTGAATTTACTAGAATGCCTTTCGGACTGAAAAAGGCTCCCTCTACATTTCAGAGAATGATGAATCTAGTCCTTTCAGGATTACAAGGTCTCCACTGTTATATATATTTAGATGATTGTATTGTCTATGTGACTGTCTGTCACCTATCCCTAGTTAATAACAAAATATTATATTTATTTTAAAACAAGCACATAGTTCGTGCCTCTTAGGAAGACATAAATTCTCAATTTTATGGGAAACAAGCTATGGACAAGTGCCACGAAAAGGTCGAAGGCAATAATTCAACAAATTCTTAAGAAACGACTTAAAATATCCGATTTCTAATCTTAGGACAATATTAGTTGCACATATGGTAACCATAAACCGAGCCCAGGCAATACCCAAACGGACCCTTTTAAAACAATTGAGAAATTGTACAAAAACGGCAATAAATCTATTCTGCGAAACTGTGGGAAGACGCGCTGGCTGAACGTGGTGTTTTAGGAATTGAGGGCTGATTTTGAAGTCCAGAACGACACTTGGTTTTAGACCTCGATAGGGTACGGACGTCCGTGCCTAAGCTAGTTAAGTTAGGAGGCTTGGTGAATACCAAGAGGCCATGTCCGAGTGGGCTGTCGTAAGATAGCGACTATTAGTTATTAAGTTAAATATAGTTGGGTTAAAGCCCAGTTTAGAGTAATCTAGTATTTAACGTAGTATGTGTGTGTGTTTGTTGGTGCGACTGGGTGAGTCTTTCATTATAATAATTATCCTTGGCTGGTAATGTTATTACAGTTCTTTTAACTAAACAGACAGAGACGTGTTGCTGGGGAGTTTGTTGCGCTACTTCTTCTCCCCAGCTCAAACACTAGGAAGTGGTGAAGGGTGGGCGCTTTGGGACTGTCTATAGGCCTTCAAGAGAGTTGATCCACAACTCTACTTAATTAATGATTCTTGAGATTTGATTCTCTGCTTTATTACGTAGTATCAACCTAATTCTTGAATTATGTATTCTTTGCCTCTGACTTTAAGAGAGAGATTATCCAAAACTCTATTAAATAATGATTCTTGGGACTCGGTTCTCAAGTCCAATACCTAGTAATTTATGAATGTTGTATTCTTTATCTCAGACCAATAATTCGGTCAGGCTGACATGAACACGTGTCCTACAGATATTCTTGTTGTGCAAAGGGTGAACTTCCAGGGGTTTGGGTGACCACATTTATCTCATATTCGGTCCAAGGACTGATAGGGACCATGTCTCCATATGAGCATGATGAAGACTTATGCCGCTGGAACTAGCCGCCCCGTTGCTAGACAAGGACGGTCGCACGGTTGCCGCAGGGAAAGCCGCTCTGTCACGTTTATCAGTTCGAGAGAACTGCTAGGGACCATGTCTCCAAAAGGGCATGTTGACGACACGATGCCGCTGAAAAGCCGCTTGCGTCACTTTATGGAAGTGTATCTCTGAGTACTCCGAGTGTGGATGTGAGGTATCGTGTGAGTAATGACTGACCAAATACCTGTTACGCTAACGTAAGGGTTACTCACAGATTTATAATATACTTTGCATCCCTGTACTATTTATTAACTTTCTAAAACCACATCCAATTATTCATAACCATGAATTCATGTCTTATTTACAATCTCATTCAATCCTTTCCTTGCCTTTTAATGGGACAAGGCATCGGACTTCTTTAATGAATTCATTTCTAATGTCGGTGGGAGGGTGACCAAGTCTGGGACGAGCCCTACAGAACAGTGCGGATTCGGCGGGGCACTGTTCTTTCCCCTACGGGGAAACCGACCTAAAACACTAATATTAGCATAATTATGAAAAACGAAAATTTTATCAGCCTAGGGTAATTTAGGTACAGTCACATCTACTCCCATGACCTTGAATCTCATATTCAGAAGCTTGAAGCTGTATTCTCCAAACTCAGAGAGGCAAACCTAAAATTACAGCCCGATAAATGCGATTTTTTGCGACAAGAAGTTGCTTACCTAGGGCATGTCATCACAAACAACGGTGTTTCGCCTAATCCAGATAAAGTGAAGGCCATTTCTCAATTCCCCACACCGAAAACCCCCAAAGATGTAAAATCTTTTCTTGGCTTAACGGGTTATTATCGTCGGTTCATCGAGAATTTCTCCCACATAACAAAGCCTCTGATATCCCCATTAAAAAAAGACGTTAACTTCCACTGGTCTCATGGACAAGAGCAAGCTTTTAAAACGCTTAAGCAAAAGGTCATCTCCGCTCCCTTATTGCAGTATCCAGATTTTTCACAGCCATTGGTAGTTACTACAGATTCCTCCAATTATGCCGTCGGAGCAGTTTTATCCCAAGGCGAGATTGGCAAAGACAAGCCGATTTCATATGCATCACGGACTTTAAATAAACAAGAAGGGAACTATTCAACAACTGAGAAAGAGCTCCTTGCTATTCTTTTCGCTGTTAACACATTCCGGCTCTATCTCTACGGTTATAACTTTAAAATCGTAACAGATCATCGACCTTTGACATGGTTATTTAACGCGAAAGATCCAGGTTCACGTTTATTAAGATGGTGACTAAAATTGGAAGAATACGACTATGAGATTGTATATTAGCCTGGTCGAATAAGTTCAAATGCAGATGCCTTATCTCGTTATCTAGTAAACTCAATTGTTCATTCCAACTTAAATAAAACTACTTATGAAGAATATCTAAAAAAACATGTCATTAAAAATATTTCTAATGATACAAAGATTGAAGAACACAGTCAAAGTTTACATTTATCGAAACAAAAGATAATTGCGTGTCCCATTTCACTTGACTACGACAACACTATGCCGCACTGCGAACAGCTGTTGTCAATGATACCAAATTCCGCTGAATTGCAATCAGCTGAGCGGGAACTCGAAACCGTACTGTCAGTCGATGCAAACAATAAAACTATCTACTTCTTATTTACTAAAGTTCATCATTATGACGAAACTTCTTACAAAACAATTTACAATTTATTACAAAAATTAAGGGATCAAATTATTACGAAAAATTATATTGAAGAGTTATCTGTTTCAGATTTTACAAAACCTTTTACTAAATTAGTTTACGTGAAAATATATAACATGATATCGTACATTTTCCACGGCAGTAATATTAAAATCCATGTTTATAAAAACCAAATTCGATATCCGAATCCTACTGAAGTTCCAAATATCCTTCAAGAAAACCATGGGACTACCGTAGCTGGTCACCCAGGTTTCAAAAGAATGTATAGCAGCATGAAAACGTCATACTATTGGAAAAGTATGCGATCTGACATAGAACGTTTTGTTAAAAATTGTAAACTCTGCCAAGTGAATAAGCTGAAGTGTTACGGGGTAGACTCGAATAAAAGGATTTTATGACTGTCTTAACTTGTATTACTGCCTACCTCGGCACTCCCTTGCTACATACAAGTATAATAATAAAATACAGACACAAGACGGTTGGTACAAAAACGACACAATTATACACAGAACGATTTGGAACTAATTCAGGAAATCTAGGGCTTTGAAGAAGTCTAGATTTTGGGGCAAAGAGGAGCGTGCGTTCGACTCGAGACTGGATCGTGCACTGAGGTCGATGACCTCTGGGAATCGAAATCTGCCCATCATCTACGTCTCATTACACTGTCCAACGCACGTTCCGTTTCCCTCATTAGGTTACATACATTTACTTATTACATGAAGAGTGTAAATATAATTGTTAGTTTTGCTTAAATAGTTTATAGATATTATGTGTAGTGTAGATATAGTAAATAAGCAATATTTGTAAATAATTGTTAGTCATGTTATGCAATAGATAATGATATGCTTCTCGTTTGATGTCTATGGTGAGCTGAATGTGAATGTGACAGAATGAAATGTCAAACGAGAAATGTGATGTAATAGGTTATGAAATGTGCGTGTGTAGTGTTTACAACTAGATATTAAATATGATTCTATATAATAATCTAGGAGTGCTAACCGCTACATTACTCCCCCCCTGAGACCGTGGTTGGTAAATTACGGGCGATAGTAATCCGGGAAGTGTACCGCTCGTCCAGAACGGGTTATTCTTTTGACGGCGACGTTTGGCGTCGGGGCCGTGTGCGTACCCGGTGATGATGTCGTCGGCGTCGAGCTGGGAATGATGTCGCGTTCGTCGTTGAGGTAAGCGGGCTTCAACCTGTCAATGGTTACTGTGGTTTCCTTCCCCTTTACCTCAATTTTAAATGTTTTCTGGCTTTTTTGTAGCACTTTGAACGGCCCGGTGTAAGGTGGGTCGAGTGGTCGGCGCACGGCGTCGTGTCGCAGGAAGACGTGTGTTGCCGACGCCAAACTGCTGGGCACGTAGAAGGGTTTGTCGCCGTGTCGACTCGCTGGTGCTGGTGACAACTTCGCCATTTGATGACGGAGTCTCGCTGCGAAGTCGGTGTAGTCTACGGTGCCGGTGAGTGATGGGTTTATGAACTCCCCTGGGAGTCTTAGGGGCTCTCCGTAGACTAACTCAGCTGCTGACCCCTTGATATCTTCTTTCCAGGCGCTGCGGATACCCAGCAGCACCAGAGGAAGAGCCTCGGACCAGTTGGTGTCCGTGTGACATCGAATGGCTGCCTTCAGCTGGCGGTGCAGGCGTTCGACCATGCCATTGCAGGCTGGATGGTACGCTGTGGTTGGCCGATGCTGGCTACCTAGGAGCGCTGCGATGGAGTGGAAGAGCCTGCTCTCGAACTGCTTGCCCCTGTCGGTAGTGATGCGGTGGGGGCAGCCGAAGCGGGACACCCAGCCGGTGATGAAGGTGCGGGCGCATGTCTCAGCCGTGATGTCGGCTATGGGATATGCCTCAGGCCAGCGTGTGAAGCGGTCAATGACGGTGAGACAATACCTGTTATTGGAAGAAACATTTAGTGGCCCTACTATGTCCATGTGGACATGGGAAAAACGTTGGGAAGGAATGGGGAATGGAGAGGTGGGAGAGGAAGTGTGCCGTGAGACTTTGTTTCTCTGGCATTCTACGCACTCTCTGGTCCAGGCCCTGCAGTCTTTCTTCAAGCCAGGCCAAACGAAACGTGTGGAGATCAATTTGACCGTGGCCTGCCTGCCCGGGTGGCTCAGCTGGTGAAGTTTCTGGAACACCTGCCTTCTGAAGGGTTCTGTAACATAAGGGCGGGTGTTACCGGTGGAGACGTCGCAGAGTAGCTCCACCTCTGAGTTTGGTAAGCGTACTCTTTGTAGCTTGAGCGACGTGTTGTTGTTCGTCAGGAGGCCCTGTAACTCTGAATCGTCCTCCTGGGTATGCGCGAGAGCCGCGTAATCTATTGATGGCAAAGTTATTGCCTCCAGCCGCGACAGTGCGTCCGCCACGACATTGTCCTTGCCTGCAACAAAGTGGATGTCCGTGGTGAACTGGGCTATGTAGTCCAGGTAGCGGTACTGCCTCGGTGAGCAGTTCTCTCGGTTGCGCGCATACGCGAATGACAGGGGTTTGTGATCCGTGTGAATGGCGAAGTGCCTACCTTCAACCATGTGACGGAAGTATCGGACTGCGTCGTAGATGGCCAAGAGCTCCCTGTCATATGGGCTGTACTTTTTCTGCGATGCAGACAAACGCCTGGAGAAGAATGCAATTGGCTGCCAAGTATTTCCAGCCTTCTGCTGTAGCACCGCGCCTATCGAGGTGTCTGATGCATCTGTAAACAAAGCAAGCTCAGCGTTGGGGTTTGGGTGTGCAAGCAAGGCAGCCTGTGAGAGACCATGTTTGCAAGCGGTAAAAGCTAGTTGCATATCTTGCGTCATTGTGATTGGCTGATTTCCTGATGTTTTAGGCCCTGTGAGTACGACATTAAGCGGCGACTGTAAGCGAGCGGCGTCTGGGACAAAGCGGCGGTAGAAGTTGAACATACCCAGAAAGCGACGCATCTCCTTGACCGTCTTGGGAGCTGGGTAGTCCTGGATCGCCTGCACCTTCTCCGGCAGGGGGCGGACACCTTCTGCGGACAGCTCGTGACCTAGAAAGGTAATGGAGGTTCGGCCGAACTCACACTTTGCGGAGTTAATCAGGATGCCATATTCAGACAGCCGCTTCAGTAGCTGGTGGAGGTGGTCAGTGTGCTGGGCTGCCGTCTCTGAGAACAGCAAAATGTCGTCTAAATAGCAGTAGCAGAACGACAGCCCCCGGAGCACCTCATCCATGAATCTCTGGAATGTCTGCGCCGCATTCCTGAGACCGAACGTCATGAATGGGAACTCGTATAACCCAAACGGAGTGGTGATTGCAGTCTTATGGATGTCAGCTGACTGGACAGGTATTTGATTGTACGCTTTAATAAGGTCAATTTTACTATAAATTCTGCTGCCAGCCAGCTGATGAGAGAAGTCCTGTATGTGCGGGATGGGATATCTGTCCGGAACCGTGCGGGCATTAAGTGCTCTGTAGTCCCCACATGGTCGCCAGCTGTTGTCCTTCTTGGGAGCGAGGTGAAGAGGGGACGACCATGAGCTCTCCGATGGACGTGCTGTGCCATTCGCCAGCATCGCTTCAAACTCCTTTTGAGCGATCTTGAGCTTGTCAGGTGCGAGACGGCGTGGCCTACTAAAAATGGGCGGCCCTGGGGTGGTTCGGATATGGTGTACTGTTGTATGACTGACCTGTCTTTGTTTTCCCGCAGGGCGCGTGATCTCCGGGTACTGCCGAAGGAGCTCATGGTACTCCGTGCTGCCGCCAATGGATTTGACTGAGGCAATGTCAGCTGTTGAACCGGCCGCTGATGACGCCGGGGAGGACAGCTGTGTTAGCCCGTCGATGAGGCGGTAATTCCTAAGATCTATCAGCAAGTTATAATGAGCCAGCAAATCTGCACCTATTATGGGCTTGGTAACATCCGCAACCACGAACTTCCAGGAATACACACGGCGAAGCCCTAAGTTCAGGTGGAGCTCGACCCAACCGTATGTATCTATGACGGTACCGTTGGCTGCGAAAAGTTGGTAGGTCGTCTTGCTGCGCCGCTGTTGTAATGCTGTACGTGGGTACACGCAAAGATCGGACCCTGTGTCCACTAAAAACGTGGTTTTAGTGGCCCGATCTGTTACGAATAGGCGGCGTGGTTGGTTGGGGCAGCCATTTGCCGCTACTTCCGGCTGCCGGTGGCATTTCCCACGAACGTACACGGCGAGTCGCACCGTCTGGCTCTGCTACCGAATTTATTATGGTAGTAACAATGTTCGTCGTTCCACGGGTCTCTGGAGCGCGAGCGGCTGCGCCGGCCTGGGACCGAGTCTCTGCTGCCGCGCCTAAATCTATCTGATGATCGGGAGCGGTGATATACCTGACCACGTGTTGAAAGCGCCGCCACCTGCTTCGTTAACTCTGCTATGCACTGTTTCAGCTCGCTGATCTCACTGCAGGTGCTCGCACTTGCCACGACGGGAGGTGATGTGAGCGCCGGCGCGGGCGCTGGCGCGATCTCGTGCACGCGGTCGGCTAAATCTGCAATCGACTGGAGAGCGAGATTAGGCTGTGACGCGATGACCGTCTGGATGTTGGTTGGCAGCCTGCTCGCCCATAACGTGGACAGAAACGCCTCGGGCATATTTGGTCCGGCTAGGGTTTGAAGGTGCCGCAAAAATTGAGAGGGTTTACGGTCGCCGAGCTCCTCTTGGGTGAGGATTTGTTGCACCCTTTTCTCTCGTGAATCAGAGAGCCTACGTATAAGCTCGGCCTTCAGCTTTGCGTACTTGTCCTGGGCCGGCGGGTTCTCGATGATATCCCTTGCCTCAACCATATATCGGTGATCAAGCTGGCCCACGACGGTATAGAATTTTGTAGTGTCGGCGGTAATACCGGCGATCGTAAACTGACCTTCTACCTGGGCGAACCAAAGTGTCGGCTCCTCTGGCCAAAATGGCGGCAGCTTCACGCTGACTCTGCAGACATCCTGCTTCTCTGCTGACGCTCCGGCTTCAGTCGGCATGATGGCTCCGTCAGGCTTCTGTTCTTCTCGGGGTCACCAATGAAGTGTTACGGGGTAGACTCGAATAAAAGGATTTTATGACTGTCTTAACTTGTATTACTGCCTACCTCGGCACTCCCTTGCTACATACAAGTATAATAATAAAATACAGACACAAGACGGTTGGTACAAAAACGACACAATTATACACAGAACGATTTGGAACTAATTCAGGAAATCTAGGGCTTTGAAGAAGTCTAGATTTTGGGGCAAAGAGGAGCGTGCGTTCGACTCGAGACTGGATCGTGCACTGAGGTCGATGACCTCTGGGAATCGAAATCTGCCCATCATCTACGTCTCATTACACTGTCCAACGCACGTTCCGTTTCCCTCATTAGGTTACATACATTTACTTATTACATGAAGAGTGTAAATATAATTGTTAGTTTTGCTTAAATAGTTTATAGATATTATGTGTAGTGTAGATATAGTAAATAAGCAATATTTGTAAATAATTGTTAGTCATGTTATGCAATAGATAATGATATGCTTCTCGTTTGATGTCTATGGTGAGCTGAATGTGAATGTGACAGAATGAAATGTCAAACGAGAAATGTGATGTAATAGGTTATGAAATGTGCGTGTGTAGTGTTTACAACTAGATATTAAATATGATTCTATATAATAATCTAGGAGTGCTAACCGCTACAAAGCCATTGCGAGCTTCTAATAAGGCCCCTATGGTTATAACTTCTTCAAGTACCAAACCATTCGAAAGATTAGCATTAGACATCGTTGGTCCTCTACCCGAAGCTGGGGTTCAGAAATTTAAATACATTTTAACTCTCCAAGATGACCTCAATAAATTCTCATGTGCATACCCTATGATTACTTCTGCAACAGAAGAAGTTGCACGTAGCCTAATTCATTTCATTTCTTTATTCGGGTTTCCAAAAACGATTCTCACTGATCAAGGTACATGTTTTACATCCGAGTTGTTTTGGCAATTGACCGAGATCCTTAAAATAAAAAAAATATTTTCTACCCCTTATCATCCTCAAACAAACAGTGCGCTAGAGCGTAGCCATGCAACTCTTAAGGAATACCTAAAATCCTTCGTCAATGATAGTCACGACGACTGGCATTGCTATCTTGCAACCGCAATTTTATCGTATAACACAACTCCCCATTGTACCACTGATTTTACTCCTCATGAACTATTATATGGGTATTAACCGTCTATTCCTAGCAGTTTTTCTGAATCCTATAATAATGCCACTTATCACCAGTATATCCGCGCCTTGCAGTATAGAATGAAATACTCGCGAGAAAGAGCTTTACAAATTATAAACAAAAGCAAGGAACAATCCAAAAGGTATTATGATGTTTCTGCTAAGGAAAGTTTTTACAAAACTGGAGATATGGTTTATTTAAAGCAGCATCATAGATTGCGTAAAGCTTTGTCCCCAATCTGGAAGGGACACTACAAAATTATGAAGACACACGGAAAAACCAACGTCACACTATGTGTACATAGAAAACGCATAAAATTCCACGTTAATGAAATAAAACCAGTCTGAATAGATATGTTTGTTCCAGATGTCTCGCGTGTCCAAATACTTCCGAGCCGATCGAACCTATCCAAAATAGTCCAGGAATGTATTTTGACCCGACTTCTGTAGCTTATTTTTACAATGATTACTGGAATGTAATTACTCATATAGAATTCATACCTATAAAGCCTTATTTGGAAAAAAACGAACATTCTCTTCTAAGTATTTCCGATTTCTGTAGCAAAATTCAGAATTACTCTACATTAAGTATAGACTGTAAGGATTCCGTTAACCCTCTAGAAACTTTAATTAATGCCACCGACTCGATTCAGTCGAGCCATTGAGTTTGGCGGAGAAATACTTAAATTCTTCTTCAGCACATTAGACGCTGATGATGCCAGAAAATACGATGAAGCCATTACAACTTGCCAACAGAACGAAAATCAGATATTTTCTTTAATGAAAAACAACATTCACGTTGTACAATCCACTATTAATAATTTTAATGATTCAATTAGTAAATTAAACAATAATGAATTAAGATTAAATATACAGTTACAAAAACTTAACTATGTGATTCTAAACAATAATAAAGATACCGTTAATTTAAATAACATCGCAAAAGTTAACTCCATTTTTAATCTTTTTGAAAGTTCATTATTGTCTATTTCCAATATTTTAGACACCGTTTTGAATTCTATTTTATTCGCAAAAGCGAATATCCTACATCCCTATGTTTTAACTCCTACCAACTTATTTCAAGAACTATCAAAAAGTAAAATGACTCAAAGAAATTTAGATTTTCCCGTCTCGTTATCGTTACATACTATTCATAGTATAATTGACTTATCTAAGTTGACTTCTTATAATTATAATAATAAAATAGTATTTGTTATCGAAATACCTCTCATCAATCCAATTAAGTATAGTATCTATAAAAATTTACCGCTATCCACACCACGGGATGACAAAAATTTGCAAACATATATCCTTATTCATCCCACTAAGTTATACATGGCTGTATCTGATGATAGATTAAGTTATGCATTGTTAGATAGTTTAAGTGAATGTAAGAATGTTAATTACGACTATGTAATATGTCCATTACCCTCTATATTATCCACTATTAATAATCCTTCTTGTGAAATTAAGCTTTTAACTGAAGTAACACATTCACTCCCTGATATATGTGACTCAAAAATAATTTATGGTTATATAAACTTATGGCAAAAACTTAATGATGGAAGATTTGTTTATATACAGTCAAAGCCTAACAAATTAACTATTAAATGTACTAATACGAATGAAATCAAAGACTACACCTTAAAAGGTACTGGAATTTTGTCGTTAGAAAAAGATTGTGTTGCATTTTTCCAAACTTTGCAATTCCATCCATCACACGTTTATAAAACCACTTTGCCAAGCCAATTAAAAATCGATTTTAATATTATTAATGATGATTGTTGTAAATTTAAAATTGTAAATAGTAGCGCTCATATGCTCTCTCCAATAACATTAACTGACGTTGACTTACAGTCCTTAAAATTTGCGTCACATAAATTAGATCATTTAGAAAATCAAATTCATGAAGCTGAGAATCAGTCTCACATTGTCAAATATGGACACTACTATTCAACACTCACTATTATTGTAATTGTTGTTATTTTTTGCTATATTATATACCAAGTTTATTTAAAATGTTTTCCCACAGGTAAATATACATCCTGTTGCATTCATTTACATAATCCATGTTTTGCGAAAACCCCAATCGAGAATCTGAAAGCTACAAAAGTAAACTCTGTAGAACTAACAGATATCCAAAATGAATTTGTAGAATGCGACAAGAAGTCGATTAGAAGTGGAACTTAATAAAAATAAAAATAGAGTCGCTTTCAGAAATACTGATAGAGCTTCATCTTGTCGAAACATATGTAATTACTAGATAAAAAAAAAAAACCCTATTGATTTCTATTTCTAGACTTCCTTAAATTTAACTGCCTTTGTATAGACCTATTTGTATGTGTTTTTATTTTGTACCTATTTTTATAAGATAGTTAATTGATTCAGGCGTGACTTTGCGGAAATCCATTATAAAATACAATAGACGCTGATATATTTAGTAACCTATTCCGCTTGACTATTCTTCAAGAGTCATAAAAACCCTGTAAGAAATCGACACGTGTTTCACCTCTCAACGAGGCATCTTCAGGATGACGATTGACCAATTGCAAACCAGAACGCGACGTGTTACCACACCGAGTGCTGGTCGCAGAGTACGACGTGTCGATTTCTTACAGGGTTTTTATGACTCTTGAAGAATAGTCAAGCGGAATAGGTTACTAAATATATCAGCGTCTATTGTATTTTACCTATTTTTAATTAAATTATTTTGTAGTACTATAATTAATTACTCATGGTTAACCTTTTATTAATGAAAATAATGTTCTGTTCTCTTCCCTTTTATGTTTGAACCAATTTAAATTCTAAGATGTATCCTTCGCTTAATTTTTAATTGTAAAGCTCCGTCCCAAGGGGGAGATGTTATAGATAATTTCTCAATCAATACTTTAAAATTGCTGATTTGAGAATTCATGTACTATATAAAACTGCTCGCTATGCATAGCGGTGCAGTCAACCTACAAAAATTCTACTCGAATCACATTCTTTTCAAATATTGTAATTTTGATGTGCAAAGTACAAAATAAATTCAACGTAGCAGAAGCAAGTGTTTTAATTGAAAAGGACCCACGGAGCGCCCTCCTAACAGTTCCCAAATAGAATCCAACCCAAGGTGGTATTTTGTGCACATGGTGTTCCTGGGGGACCCTTGATAACTTCACCTTTGATGATTTGGGCACACACGTCAACACCCAGTAATAAATCTACTCGTCCTGATTTATTGAAGCTTGGATCTGCCAGAGCGAGTCCTTGCAGATGCGGCCAGGTTTCGGTGGAGATGGTTTGTGACGGTAATGTGGTAGTGAGTCGCGTAGACATGATGTAAGTTTTGACCTTAAGGTTGAGACTAGCGTCGTGTCTGGACAGTAGTTCGAATTCTGCAGCATGTTTAACGTTTGTTTTGGTTCAGCCGACTCCAGTGATGGTGCCATTGACAGGCGTTCTCAATCGTAACATCTGGGCCGCTCTTTCACTCATGAACGTTGCTTGAGAGCCGTGGTCAATCAAAGCACGGAGCACTGTCACTTGTCCCAAGTAATGTTTTCTTACTCGTACAAGGGCTGTGGCCAGTAATGCAGTGGACAAATTAGCGGCGACATGCGTTGATAGTGTAACGTTGGTTTCGGCTGATTTTGCAGAATCTTGATTAGTTTCAACTTCATCTTGTTGTTTCTTGTTGTCTGGTTGATCTGGTGACGTCATCGGCGTGGATTGATGCGTGAGCGTGTGATGACGTTTGTGACATTTTCGGCAGGACATCTTCAGGCGATATCTAAAAGCGGAGTGTCCTGGGGCCATACAATTATAGCATAGATTGTTTTGTTTCAGATACTCACACCTCTCTGCTGCATTAAGTTTTATGAATTCCTCACAATGATATAATGTGTGGTCCTTTTTGCACATAGCGCAGCTTCTTGGTTTTGAAGAGGTAGTATTTGATGTGGACACGTGAACAGCGTATTCTTTTCCCTTAGGTGTAGGCTTTTCTCTGCTTGCAGGCGTGATAAGCTCGAGCGTGCGGAACTGTGATTGTAGGAACTTGTGTAGTGCATCCCATTTAGGTAACTCGTCGTCATTGTCATCGTAAGCAACTTCTTCCCATTCACGATGCGTCTCTGGGTCCAATTTTTGGACAATTAAAAATACAATGAGTGAGTGTATCCCATGAGCTGGTTGACAGTTTCAGGTTTGTCAGTGCGTTCAGACATTCAGTAGTTGTATCCAATATTGATTTAATGTTATTTGCAGTTTGCGTAGATATCTTCTTTTGTGCAAAAAATCTTTTCAATATTGAGTTAACAATAATGCGCTTGTTACCGAAACGCGCCTTGAGTATACTAAACGCGCCGTCATAGTTAACCTCTGTAACTTGCACATGCTTCACCAGCGACAGGGCTTCTCCCGTAAGACTGCTTTTTTAATAAGGCAAATTTTTACTCAACGTTGGATTGTTGTGCACTAATGACATATAAAGATCTTGATAAGCAGGCCACTCATCATAAATACCTGGGAAGTTGAATCCTTGGTAACTTCACTTGCACTTCCATAGAACCACTGATGTCATGGTCAGCTTGCATAGGAACCGGCGACTTGTTGTATGAACACAATAAATCATTAAGATCGGCTATAAAACAAGTGTACATATCTTCCTGAACAAAGTATTCTTCATTAACGAAATATGAAATGTCTTGTCGATTCGCTTTTGGAACACATTTCACCAGTTCTATATATGCAGCTTTGTATGTAGACCAATATTCTTCAATGTTTTTAATCCGTGCTTCTATGTATCCTTTTGTTAAACGTTGTTTCGGACATTTCTTAAGGTTTGATTGGTTTTTTCCTAACAACATAGCTGTATCTTCTAACACATTTAATAATTGTTCCACTGCCATATTTGTTGTAATAAACCTTCAATTCGTTAGAAAACGAAATGTTTCTTCGTATCTTCGTAGTTATAATATCTTGTTTTGATCACATTCACTATTCACTAATGAGGTTTAAAATGTACTTATATTTTTTATGGCAAATTCCTTCTATTGTTCATCGCTCGCCGCTCGACCCGTCCTTTTATGTATTGCGTATTGCGCTCCGTGCATGAACGTCGTAAGTCGAACAAATATCCGGCTTGATGTCGACCAAAATGTTATAGGTATAAGGTGCAGTTTTGCTTGTGGGATTTCTGAGTAATAAAAATACGTGTTTGCACTATGCTGATTTAATTTCGACTGTTTTAGTGATTTTTTTTTTTTAACTAGGGCATCTCATAGTTGATTTTAGATGAAAATCGTAACTATTTAACCGGACTTTCCTATGGCTGCCAAACTCAGCTACTACACTCAGGGCCTCCAGCCAGGGAGAGGAAGGAAGCGATGCGCGGTCGGAGTCCGACGCGGCATCGAGCTCTAGCTCTTGTACGAGCGTGGAGCGCGAGGTTGTGGTGGTGGGGCGTTCCGGGAGGAAGTTCTTCCGGAAGCGCCCCAAGTCGGGGTCGTCCTCAGTCGACCGGAGCCGGAGGAAGATCCACTCCGGCCGGCGGGGTGGAGCCCAAGAGAAGGGTGCGGGTAGGGTGCTCATCACCAAGGGGGCTGGTGATCTGAGTCCGGTCAGCCCGGCCGATCCGGCTCAGCGAGTCGCGAGCCCCAATGCAGCCCCCTCGGAGGTAACTGGTGGTGAGCCGGGCGCTGCTGGTGGCTCCAAGCCAAGGGGCGCGGCTGGGTTCGCAGAGATCGTGGCCTCAGCAATAAATAATGTGGCCTTGAAGAGGCTTAAGACCTCCAAGTACAAGGCCATAGCTGAGGCCATGGCCTCCATAATGGCGGCAGCGGAGGCCTCCCGCAGGGGGACCCCGTCGGACGGAGTGTCCGAGATGCGGGCGGAGGTCGCACGCCTGACGGCCGCGATGGAGCTTCTCCGAAAGGAGAACGCGGAGCTCCGCGCGGACCTGGCAAGGCTCCGAGGAGCCGGCCCTCGGGCGGTTGTGCAGGGGGGGAAGCAGCAGGGGCAGGGTCAGCCCGTGCCTGCTGTTGCTGAGGACCGGGTTCTGAGCCTGGTGCGGCAGGAGATGGCCGAAATGCGGAGACGATTCTCCGCCCTAGAAGCCATCGTCCTGCGCCCCCCCTTGACGGCAAGCCAGTCGGCCCCCGGCCAGCGGAAGGAGGCGACGACATATGCCGCCGTCGCCGCCAAATCTGCCGTGGCCAATCCAGCCTCGCCGGGGCAGAATAAGGGCGGGGCGGCTAAAAAGGCCGGAGCCGCCAAAAAGGCGGCGAGGGCCCCGGCCCCGGCCCCGGCTTCGGCCCCGGCCCCTTTGGCTAAACGACCGCCCCCACCTCCGACTGCACCCGCACCTTCCCTACCTCCCCAAGCCGATGCTGAATGGCAAGTGGTCGGGGAGAAGAGGAAGGCAGCTAGGAAGGCAAGGGCGGCCAAGAAGAAAAAGGCGAGGCGGCAGCGACGCAAGGGGAGAAGCGTCGCGGATAGGCTCCACGCCCCGAAATCCGCAGCTGTAGTGATCACACTACAGCCAGAAGCGGCAAAGAAGGGCATGTCCTATAAGGACGTGCTGGCAAGGGTGACAGAGGTGGTGGATCTCGAGGAGCTCGGTGCCGCCAGTGGCATCAGGCTGAGGATCGCTGCCACTGGGGCTCGGATGCTTGAGTATCCAGGCCCACTAAGTGCGCCAAAGTGCGCATCCAGGGCCTGGACGATTCTGTGACGCAGGCACAGGTAGTGGCCGCCGTGGTCAGGACTGGGGGGTGCTCTGCCGAGCAGGTTAAGGCTGGCACCATCGGTCCCGACTACAGGGGCATGCAAGTTGTTACAGTGAGCTGCCCCGTAGCGGCGGCCAAGAAAATAGCCGGGGAGGGCCAGAGGCTTTTGGTGGGCTGGGTTTCCGCGCAAGTAAAACTGCTGGAACCCAGACCTCGGAGGTGCTTCCGCTGCCATGTGGGCGACCACGTGGGAGCTAAATGCACCTCCGAGGTTGACCGCAGCGATGCCTGCTACCGCTGCGGGCAGCCCGGTCACAAGGCCACGCCGCACTGCGTCGTATGTGCGGCGGCGGGCAAGCCGGCCGACCACCGGATTGGGGGTAGGGCCTGCGCTCCACCCGCCAAAGCCAGGGGCAAGGCAAGGCCCTCCGCCACCATCACCACCACCGTCGTCACTCCCGCAGCTGCCGCCACTGCCACCGCCGCTGCCGCCTCCACAACCGCCGTCGTCACTGCCGCAGCCGCTGCGGCAGGGCCCTCACATGGGTCTCGGGAGGGGGTTGAAATGGAGTGCCAATAATGGTCCCATTTCGCTTCCTCCAGGCAAACATCAACCACTGCGCCGCCGCTCAAGATATGTTGCTCCAGAGTATGGCGCAGTGGTCGATTAATATCGCCGTGGTCGCTGAGCCGTACTTTGTCCCGCCCAGGGATGACTGGGTGGAGGACCTGAGCGGCTCAGTGACCCTCATTTCGTCGACCGCCGCCGGTACCCCGTCCCTTGAGGCGGTCAAGAGAGGACGGGGTTGCGTGGCAGCACGGTTCGGGGAGATTGTCGTGGTAGGGGTGTACTTCTCCCCGAACCGAACTCTCGCCGAGTTCCACAACTCCCTTGCGGAGTTGAAAGTCGTCGTCGTCGGGTTCCGTTCCCTCCCCGTGCTCGTCCTTGGGGACTTCAATGCCAAGAACGTGGCTTGGGGTTCCCGGTACACGGACACACGGGGCAGGATGGTGGAGGACTGGGCACTGGAGACAGGCCTGGTCGTCCTAAACCGGGGTTCTGTCCCCACGTGTGTGCGGATACGGGGTGAATCAGTGGTGGACATCTCGTTCGCCAGTCCCGCTCTGTCGCCACGTGTCATTGACTGGCGCGTCATGGAGGGGGTGGAGACGTATTCCGACCACCGGTATATCCGGTTTGACGTCTCCGCCCATACCTCGAGCGCGCCGGTCCGACAGGCCCCGAGTGGTCTGCGGTGGGCGCTGAAGCAGCTGGACCGGGAGCTCCTTCTGGAAGCCTCGATCGTGCAGGCCTGGGTGTCATCACCGGACAGGCCTGTCGACATCAACGACGAGGCGGAGTGGTTCCGGGAGGCCATGTCCAATGTTTGCGACGTGGCAATGCCCCGGGCCCAGCCCGGACGTGCTTCACGTCAGGTGAGCTGGTGGTTGCAGGAGCTGACAGCGCTGCGCCATGCGTGCGTTGTTGCGTGACGCCGGTACGCCAGGCACCGCAGGCTCCGTATCCGCCCTCCGGATACGGAAGCCATTCAGGCGGAGCTGTACGAGGGGTACAGAGCGGCGAAGACCGCCCTCCAGGCGGAGATCCTGCGGGCTAGAGCACTGGCCCGCGAGGAGACGCTGGAGTCTCTGAACAGAGATCCGTGGGGACGCCCATACAAAATAGTGCGGGAGAAACTCCGCCCATGGGCTCCCCCGCTGACGCAGAGTCTCCGGCCTCAGCTTGTGGAGGACGTCGTGAGCGCTCTGTTCCCTTCGAGAGGGGAACATACCTCCCCACTCATGGCTCCGCCTACTGCGGTGCTCGAAGCGGACCACACCGCCGACGACGACGACGATGCTCCGGAGGTGACCGAGGTAGAAATGAGAGTGGCGGTACGAAGGCTGAATGCCAAGAATACCGCCCCAGGACCCGACGGCCTGCCTGGGAAGGCGTGGGTCCTGGCCATGGAGGCTCTCGGGCCTCGACTGAGGGGTCTCCTAAGCGCATGCATGGAGAGGGGCCAGTTCCCACTTCGTTGGAAGACGGGGAAACTGGTCCTCATTAAGAAGCCGGGGCGCCCTGCGGACTCTCCGTCCGCTTATCGGCCCATCGTGCTGCTCGACGAGGTGGGCAAGCTCTTTGAAAGAGTCATTGTAAACCGCCTCGTTGGGCGGCTGGTGCGGCAGGGGCCGGATTTGGCGGAGAGCCAGTTTGGTTTCCGCAGAGGGCGCTCTACGGTGGACGCCATCATGCGCGTACGGGCCCTCACGACGGGGGATGCTGTGGCCCGGGGTGGGGTCGTCTTGGCGGTGTCTCTAGACATCGCCAATGCCTTCAACACCCTGCCCTGGAGTTGCATAAGGGAGGCACTCCGGTACCACCGGATGCCGACCTACCTCTGTCGTGTGGTCGAGGCCTATTTGACGGACAGGGCCGTCATCTACCCCGGTCACCAGGGAGTGTGGAACCGGCGAGAGATGTCGTGCGGTATCCCACAGGGATCGGTCCTAGGGCCGCATCTGTGGGACATCGGATACGACTGGGTGCTGCGCGCCGACCTCCCTAGCGGCGTCAGCGTGGTTTGCTACGCTGACGACACGCTGGTCCTGGTGCAAGGGAGGTCGCACCACGCGGCGGCCGAACTCGCGACACGCGGGGTTGCGACAATCGTCGATAGAATCCGGCAGCTGGGACTCGAAGTGGCCTTGCACAAGTCCGAGGTCATGTGTTTCCATGGCCCTCGGAACGCGCCACCGTCGGGTACCCAAATTACGGTAGGAGGGGTTCTCATCGGCGTCGAGTCGACGATGAAGTACCTAGGACTCGTCCTCGACAGCCGGTGGAACTTCGTTGAGCATTTCCGACGTTTGGTTCCCAGGCTGGACCGGGCTGGAGCTGCCTTGGGGCGTCTCCTGCCCAATCTGGGGGGTCCAAACGCCTCCTGCCGGAGGCTCTACGCAGGGGTCGTGCGGTACATGGCCCTTTACGGGGCACCGGTGTGGGCGCGTTCCCTTAGGCTGCGGCCAGCCCGCCGGTTGAACGCGTCCCAAAGGGTCATGGCCATTCGGCTGGCCCGGGGATACCGCACGGTCTCCCGTGAGGCGGCGAGCCTCCTTGCCGGATTACCGCCATGGGATCTGGAGGCGAAAATCCTCGCGCACATATGGGAGTGGCGCGAGGAGATGAAGCGCCGGGGCATAACTCCGCTGCCGCGAGAAATCGCGGCACAGCGGACAGAGCTTCGGCAGGATCTCATGGCGGCTTGGAGAGTGCGATTGTCGCAACCCAGTGCTGGGCACGCCACAATTGCGGCGATAAGTCCCCTCTTTGTGGAGTGGTTAGAGAGGCGCCACGGCGTCCTCACCTTCCGCCTGACACAGGTCCTCACCGGACACGGTTGCTTCGGGAGGTTCCTGTTTTGTATAAGGCGGGAGGAAACGCCCGGGTGTCACCACTGTGTGGATCGCCCGGAGGACACGGTGGAGCATACGGTGGAGGTCTGCCCCGCTTGGGCGGAGCCCCGCCGTGTCCTCTTGGAGGCGATTGGCGGCGGTGACCTCTCGCGTCCGGCTCTGGTCCAGGCATGGTACGGAGCGAGAGGGCATGGGAAGCAGTCACCTCCTTCTGCGAAGCAGTAATGCTCGCGAAGGAGGAGGCGGAACGCGTGAGGGAGAGGCAAAGTTTGCGCCCTCACGCCCCTAACCGCCGCCGCCGCTGGAGACGCCCTGGGCGTCGGGAATCCCAGGCGGATTCCCGGCCACCATAGGCGCGGGCTTGCGGACGGCGAGCAATGGGTAGCTCGCCGTCCGATCAGGACCAGGCCCGGGTCGATGGCGCGTCGTGTTCCACGCGCGCCTCAAAGAGATGTCAGCACAATTGGCGGGGTCCGCTAGGACCGATGCCTGCCAGGGTTGCGGGTTAGTCCGAAAGGGATACCGGGACCTTGGCAACAGGCAACTGAAGGAACACGGGTGGGTTTTAGTCAGTAAAAGTCTGACACGCCCTTCCGCTCCACCCAGAGCGGGAGAAGTCATTGGATGATTTCCCACCCTCAAAAAAAGTTTTAGTGACAATTTCCTATTGATATTATAGCGACACACACATGCATAATTATGTACTTGCTTCATTCTTTCACACATACATTGATCTTACTCAACACTTGTTCACTTATATTATGGAGAAACACCTCAGAGAAATTATTTATTTGTTCGCTAGTTGCAATGATCTTGTAACTTAGGATTCGTGCTTTAAACGAAGAATTAATCATTACAACGTTATAATAAATAGGAGTCGCGCTTTTGTTTTTATGAACATTGCTACGTAAATGACCAGACCATCGACGATTATCTACAAATACTTTGCAAACCGAACAGTGAGGCATATTATTGTTTCTTATTTAAATTAATTAACATACAACATAGTCACTAAATTCAACATAAATAGATTAATACTTATAACTAACATTCACGATCTTACCTAGTATACACAAACAATCCAAGTAGCGTAGCAGAATTATCTAATACAGGTCAATTTTGATCACGTTCTCTAGTTTGATGATCACTTCTTCATGAACTAATCCAAATGTTCATCAAAACATAATTATCTGAAAAATTTAAAAGGTAGGTAAGTACCTATAGTGAAAAATTAACAATATTTTAAACAAAAATAATGATTTATTAATTACTTGCACAATAATTATAATAATGACATACGTTCTCTCGTTTGATGATCACTTCTTCTTCATGAAGTAATCCAAATGTTCATCAAAATATTTCTGAAAAATTAAAAAAGGTAGGTAAGTACTTATAGTGTAAAATTAACAATATTTTAAACAAAAAGAATCATTTATTAATTACCTGCAAAATAATTATATAATCACATAGTTACGATTTATACTCCGTCGTAGCTTCAATATAATGTTATATACACCGTGGCATTTTAATCGTCTTACATCCGCAGCCCACTGCATGTATCCAATGACTACTACACATTCATAAAAAAAAGATAAGTATTTATGAATATTTGAGTAATTAAAAAAATTAAAATTTAATTCAATAGTAAGACGCATGACGTAGTTTGAAACACCCTGTTACGAGCGCGGTCCGAGCATTGCGTTCCAAGGGCGGCGCGGACTGAAGCGGCGGCATCTTTAACAGAGTTCATTCCCCCTATTGCAAAAATGTGTTTCTTATTGCAATCCTAATGTTCTCATTACGTAACAGTTTGTACACAAAAGCTATTTAATTCCAATTCTTCCTTCATACTTGGTACGGGCTTAGGACCGTCAGAAACATAATTAATTCTTAATAAAAACCAAAACTAAGTTGTGTTAGATACGTAGGTACATAGTAAGTGCAGATTAATAAAAAGAAAGTTACAAACATACGGCCGATTTCAATAACTGGTCAATTTGTCTTCGTTCGACCTTATTGAAGATAGAAATTTGACTCATGTTCCTTAGGTAGGTCCTACCTACATAAAATTCTCAATTTCTATCTCTAACCTAGCAAATAACAAACAAAAGATATGTAGTTACTGAAATTGGCAGTATGTAAATTGCTTCCGGCGTATTTAAAAAAATAGAATCAACTGAATTATTTAAACTAATTACTAATTACGTATTTACAAATGATCACTTTTTATTTACATAGGCAAGTAGGTAAACTTTACCTGTATTGCAGCAACTGTTCAAATCGACTACCACTTTGTTCAATACACAAATGGGAACGTTTTTGAATATTGTCTTTTAATTTTTTTAATGTCACTGTGTCTTATTTCACAATATCAAAAGCAGCAATTATTTGCAGTTTTAATTGTTCTACACTGCGCGCTTCTTCGGTGTAAACTTTACTTCAGACCACAAAAAAAGTCTAATGGTGTCAGGTCCGGGCTTCGAGGCGGCCAAGCCACGGGACCACCGCGCCCGATCCACCTGTCACCAAACTCGCGGTTTAGGTACTCTCGCACTGATCGTGAATAATGAGCGGGACAGCCATCGTGTTGGTAGTACAGAGTGTCTAGATAGGGGGCAGGTACATCTTCCAGTAACTCGGAAATTACGTTCTGTACCATGTCTAGATACGTCCCATCGTTGAGGTTACCCTGAATAAAAATAGGGCCAATTATTCTGTAGCGGTTAACACCCCTAGCTTATTATATAAACACTACACACGCACATTTCATAACCTATTACATCACATTTCTCGTTTGACATTTCATTCTGTCACATTCACATTCCGTTCACCATAGACATCAAACGAGAAGTATATAATTATTTATGGCATGTTATGCCATATGACTAACAATTCTTTACAAATATTACTTATTTACTCTATTTACACTACACATAATATCTATGGCCTATGGCACTGAAACGCAGGCTCATGGACATGTGTATTCTTCCCGTCTTAACCTATGGCGCACAGACTTGGTCTTTGACTAACATCCAGAAGTCCAAACTCAAGGTCTGCCAACGAGCAATGGAGCGCAGTATACTAGGCGTTAAATTAACGGATCGTGTTCGTAACACAGTACTGCGCTCCAAAACAAAGATAGCCGACGTGGCTCAAAAGGCTGCCCAACTTAAATGGGACTGGGCAGGACATGTCTGCCGCATGCCTGACAAACTGTGGGCCCAAATAGCGCAGAACTGGTGCCCTGAGACAGTGAGACGGGGTCGCGGCAGACCACGTAGGAGATGGCGGGACGAGCTGGATAGGTTCCATCAAAACTGGAAAGAAGACGCGCGGGCTCGTGAAAGATGGAAGGAGTGGAGGGAGGCCTTTGCCCAGGAGTGGGACAGCATAGGCTAGGAAAAAAAAAAAAAAAAAAAAAAATAATAATATCTATAAACTATTTAAACAAAACTAACAATTATAATATTTACACTCCTCATCTAACAAAGTAAATGTGTGTAACATATTATGAGGAATACGGAACGTGCGTTGGACAGTGTAATGAGACGTAAATGATGAGCAGATTTTAGATTTCAGACGTCATCGACCTTAGTGCACGATCTTGTCTCAAGTCGAACGCACGCTCCTCTCTGACTCGAAATCTAGACTTCCTCAAAGCACTAGATCTCTCTTAGCTAACTCTAAATCATTCGTGTTATATCTGTGTCGTTTGTACAACTTGCCTTTTGTCTGTTTCTCGTATTTGTACTTGTATGTATTAAGGAAGTGCCGAGGTAGGCAGTAATACAAGCCATATTAACTTAGAATACTTTTATTGAGTTCTACCCCGTAACACTTCAATTCTGTCCCCTATTATCCCAGCCCACACATTCACACTAAATCGGACTTGGTGGGAATGTTCACGAATTATATGTGGGTTATTTATTGACCACCAGTGCTCGTTGTGGATATTGAATATCTCAACTCGGGTGGACGTTGACTCATCGGTCCAGAGAATGTTGGTGGTTGGATGTTCAGTAAGCCAGCGACATAATGCCATGCGGGATTCAGGGCAGTAATACAAGCCATATTAACTTAGAATACTTTTATTGAGTTCTACCCCGTAACACTTGAGTACACGTTGATTATTATATATTATATATATATATATATATATATATATATATATATATATATATATATATACATATATAGTTTGAACAGTTTCAAGTATTTAAATAAATATTTATTCCACACTTTAGTTATTGCACCTACCACTGTTTGTCTCTGCATCACCCAAAGGTTGACTGGTAGAAAATGCCTATGGCATTAAGTCCGCCTCTGTACATTTGTGTGCTTAAAGTATTAAATAAATAAATAAATAAACACTTCATTGGTGACCCCGAGAAGAACAGAAACCTGATGGAGCCATCATGCCGACCGAAACAGGAGTGACAGCAGAGAAGCAGGACGTCTGAAGAGTCAGCGTGAAGCTGCCGCCATTCTGGCCAGAGGAGCCGGCACTTTGGTTCGCCCAAGTAGAAGCTCAGTTTACGATCGCCGGCATTACCGCCGACAGCACAAATTTTTTTACCGTCGTGGGCCAGCTTGATCACCGATATATGGTGGAGGCTAGGGATATTATCGAGAACCCAGGCGAGGACCGAGGCCCAGGACAAGTACGCAAAGCTGAAGGCCGAGCTTATACATAGGCTCTCCGATTCGCGTGAAAAAAGGGTGCAGCAAATCCTCACCCACGAGGAGCTCGGCGACCGTAAACCCTCGCAATTTTTGCGGCACCTACAGACCCTGGCCGGACCAAATATGCCCGAGGCGTTCCTGGCCACGTTGTGGGCAAGCAGACTGCCAACCAACATCCAGACAGTCATTGCGTCGCAGCCTGATCTCGCCCTCCAGTTGGTTGCAGACTTAGCCGACCGCGTGCACGAGATTGCTCCAGCGCCCGCGCCGGCGCTCACATCACCTCCCGCCGTGGCAAGCACGAGTGCCCGCAGCGAGATCAGCGAGCTGAAACAGTGCATAGCAGAGTTAACAAAACAGGTGGCGGCGCTTTCAACACGTGTTCAGGTACATCAACGCTCCCGATCATCTGATAGATTTAGGCGCGGCAGCAGAGACTCGATCCCAGGCCGGCGCAGCCGCTCGCGCTCCAGAGACCCGTGGAACGACGAGCATTGCTACTACCACAATAAATTCGGTAGCAGAGCCAGACGGTGCGACTCGCCGTGTACGTTCGCGAGAAATGCCACCGACAGCCGGAAGTAGCGGCAAATGGCTGCCCCAGCAAACCACGCCGCCTATTCGTAACGGATTGGGCCACTAAAACCACGTTTTTAGTGGACACAGGGTCCAATCTTTGCGTGTACCCACGTACAGCATTACAACAGCGGCGCAGCAAGACGACCTACCAACTTTTCGCAGCCAACGGTACCGTCATAGATACATACGGTTGGGTCGAGCTCCACCTGAACTTAAGGCTCCGCTGTGTGTATACTTGGAAGTTCGTGGTTGCGGATGTAACCAAGCCCATAATAGGTGCAGATTTACTGGCGCATTATAACTTGCTGATAGATCTCAAGAACTACCGCCTCATCGACGGGCTAACACAGCTGTCTTCCACGGCGTCATCAGCGGCCGGTTCCACAGCCGACATTGCCTCAGTCCATTGGTGGCAGCACGGAGTACCATTAGCTCCTTCGGCAGTACCCGGAGATCACGCGCCCTGCGGGAAAACAAAGACAGGTTAGTCACACAACGGTACATCATATCCGTACCACCCCAGGGCCGCCTATTTTTAGTAGACCACACCGCCTCGCACCAGACAAGCTCAAGATCGCTCAGTAGGAGTTCGAAGCGATGATAGCGAATGGCACAGCACGACCGTCGGAGAGCTCATGGTCATCCCCTCTTCACCTCGCTCCCAAGAAGGACAACAGCTGGCGGCCATGTGGTGACTACAGGATTTCTCCCGCACATACAGGATTTCTCTCATCAGCTGGCTGGCAGCAGAATTTATAGTAAAATTGACCTCATTAAAGCGTACAATCAAATACCTGTCCAGTCAGCTGACATCCATAAGACAGCGATCACCACCCCTTTCGGATTATATGAATTCCCGTTCATGACGTTCGGTCTCAGGAATGCAGCACAGACGTTCGAGCGATTCATGGACGAGGTACTCCGTGGGCTGTCGTTCTGCTACTGCTACTTAGATGACATTTTCCTGTTCTCAGAGACGGCAGCCCAGCACACCGAGCACCTGCATCAGCTCCTGAAGCGGCTTTCTGACTACGGCATCCTAATCAACTCCGCAAAGTGTGAGTTTGGCCGGTCCACCATTACCTTTCTAGGTCATGAGCTGTCCGCAGAAGGTGTCAGTAGGGTATAATTGGGGGTTCTGCATCACTTGTTCTCGCATGCGCTCGAGCTGCGTGACGCAGAAGCCCCCAATTATACCCTACTAGTGTAGATCATCAATTGCATATCGTATTCAATCACAAAATCGTGTAAGCATCGCTCAATACTTATTGATATAATCTCCTCCTTTCACAGCGTATAAATAAAAACAATGAGGAAAGTTTAAAGCATGTTGCATCCAAGGATCGCCGTAAATCTCCCAATCTTCAATAACACCTCCGCATGAGAAACGTGCAGTTCTATCATTAATTTCATTACCGCAATAAAAAAATCCCGCGTCAGCCATTTCCATCACCAATCTTCTCTGAGAGTCAGTTGTTGCCCAATAATAATTAAATGAATGTAAACGCATTTTATGCGTATGATACATATCATATCGAGGATTGTAGTTTTCTTTTAATCATTATTACATTTTATATTACATTTTCGTCATGCAGTAAGTACTTCAAACAAATATTATTGAAAATATAATGAAGTCACATTCTGTTGCTAACAGTTTATATAGACATTCATTAGATGTTCTAGGAGGGATAATAAAACTATAGTGACATATATGCTTGAAAAAAAAAAAAAAAAGATATTTTATTTAAAACATTTATTCTCAAAACACCATTTTTTTAAACACAGAACATTTCTTAAAGCACATACTTTTTCATGATAAATACAACTATACAAATCTCGGTATTATAAATATTGATCATACAGACTTAGCAAACTAGGACAGCCTTTGTTTTCTAAATTATTTATATTATTATTATTAGAAATATTTTTTAACCACATCACTTTTTCTAAACCTTTGGTGTAAACACTTTTATCTCTCAAAATATCTGCAATCAAATTCTGATGATTTGAGTAAGACACAAATCCTTCACTCCAATAAATCTTTCTATTGCGTTCAATCCAATTTACTTGCCTCCTTTCTTGTTTTGTCAATTCGTGATATGGGAAAGGTGCTTTAATCAAAAGCACCTGTATTTTATTATCACACAATATTGCAATTTCTTTTACTATGAATTCATTTGCTTCTGTTTTAAAACCTTGAACATCTACAATGGCAGTCATGATAACCTGCACACTATGTTACTCAAAGGTTTGTAACGTTGTGGTTTCACACCTGAACTTAGTCGAGTAGTTAGTATGTTACTAAGTGGTTGAGCACAACACTAAATTACATGCCCAACACTACTTGACATATACTCATTCATTTCATCTGTAACCAGCCATACTAGCGGTTCGTTATGTAGAACCCCTAGATTTACCATGTGCCCCGAGTCTAGGGTGAGTTCACCATTATTATTATACCTATTATACTGTACTGTGTGCTCCTTGTGCCATCTACAATGGTTATGCTCTTTAAGCCTGGCTTGTCACTACTTAACCTAAAATCACCTGTCATTCTGCCACGCTGTGATTGCACTCTCTCTATCTCTGCCTGTAAGCCGCTGCGATGTATTATGCTTACCTATCCTGCTTCCCATACCGTTCTTGGTCGCTAAGGAGGCTAGCACATCGCACGCGGCTTGCTGACATCTGCACCGCATCTGACATGCGCTCCCTAACGCGCTTTCAGGGTTCTACACGGCGATTCTACATCCCGGCTTCTACGTACCGGCTCATCTACACCTCGGCTTCTTTATCCCGGCTTCTACACCTTGGCTACTACGTCCCGGCTCTTACGTCCGCCTAAGGACAGGACACGTTGGCATGCTGCCAATGCCCGCTACCGAGTCCTTGCCGAGGCCTGGCCTACCTGCGGCCTACCGCCGCGAGCTACCTGCGGCCTAACGCCGTATACCACCTGCAGGCTGTGCTGACAGGCCTCCTCGTCGGCGACGTGTCTCCAACCCGTGCCGGCCCTACTGTTCCCGCTGAGCCTGCGCTGGCAGGCCCCTTCCTACTACAACGGATGACCAAGGACGGTACCCTTCTACCTACCTAAGTGTGTGAGTGCTCGGAAAGATCAGTGACCTTACCCGCGACCTAGCTGTGGATCTCCTACGTACTATACTACCTAATATATGTATCAAACTACCCAGCTGGTTTTACTCCTCTCTCTACACTACCTACCTCCCTACCTATCCGTTAACGGCCTGCGCAGCCTACCTGCAAAGCCCTAGCCGTTACAGGTTTATATTCTATAAGTCGATCGTTAATAATTAAACAATATCCAGCTGTGTTATCTGGTATTGGTGCTGAACATTCAATCTCCAGCCGCACATCTACGGGACCTGTTTTCAAACTATCGGTTTGCCTTGAACAGTCTATGATTAAGAGAGGAGCCTTCTCCTTGAAATCGATTAAGTCAAGCAGGGGGTCTGCAGGACAGTTGTAATACGACTGACGGAATTTCACATACATTTCATATAATATATTGTATTTGTTCTCGGAAAAATTTAAGCTTAGAGGCTCGTAAGGATAGTATTGTGAATTCAAAAACAAAGTTACGTTAGTAACCCCATAGTGATCAAACAGAGAACTGTCTTTGGTTTTACTATTTTTTCTATTGGTTTGCAAACAAAAAATTACATATCGAGGTTTCTCTAATTGTGAGGCAGTGTTAACAGACCAACAATGTTTTGTAGTTTTAGGGAGCAAAGGATACTCGTATAAAAATCCCAATTTCTAAAGGCTATCTGAATAGATTTATCTTTTTCTAAATGTTTAAGAAGTGTCAGTCGTTCGCGATCTGATACTTTTATATGCGGCACCCGCCATTGCACTTTTTGAATATCTATTTGGAAATGTGCAACATCGTCAGGTGCTGTACAACTGTTTAAGTTAGAGTTACTTCTATTCAGAATAAGTTCATGTTTACAATTTATCACAATTTTATTGTAATCCTCTGCAAATCCTAAAATTTTATTAAGAGATACAATAGCACTAAAATGACCATCGCTTTTAAATCCATCTATGTTCCATCCCCACAAGGCAGCAACTTTATTTTCTCCTTCATTCATCGAAACGTATGACTTTATTGTTGACGTTATTCCAGAATTTTTGATGCGATCTATTTCTATACCATTTATTTCGTATCTGATATCTTGAAACAAAAACATAACAGGGTTGTTACTGAATGTGATAGTTTTCTTAATAGGATTTCCATCTTTACCGAAGAACTTTGCTTGTCCTTCGACGTAAATTGAGCTGGCTGACGGTAGCACATATATGTCTTGCTGGTGTATGGGAATTCTGATTTCATCATTTTCTCTAAAGCTGTTGTTGTAGGGATTGTATGAATGGACTTCATAACTTTCAATCGAAGTATCGAAGTGCGGTTATTCAGTAATCTGTAGTATATTCATACTTTTAAGCCTAGGGCTTTAAGAAATTCTTTATTTGATTTAGTTAATTTTTTAACTTTTTTCTTACGTCTTTGCACCTTAGTGGTTGTACAAGAAATAGGACGCTTTTTGTTAACTGCAGGGTTTTTATAATATAATATCATTTTGTTTTTCTTAAATGAAGACGTAGTTCAATATTTTTATGTTCTTCTCTTAAGCTAATACAGAAACCAAATTGATCAACTATCTAAATAGATATCGATGTAATAGTATTTTTGTTCACTGGGAAGTATATAACGTTTTGTGGTATTTCTATGATTCGATGACCTGTATCGGTATTAGATACAAATTCATGAATAATATGAGTTGGTAGCCCGTTAGAGTATGAACCGTGTACAAGATCACATTCGATTCTGATCACAGGAAGAATGTCGTTATTAATACTCACATTTGTTATTGAATTTAATATTGAAAAGTATAACAAACCACACTCATATTGACCAGATAAATACAGAGGGGGTTGAAAGAATGTATCCAATTCTGATTTATTTCCAGAGATGGTTACCGCTATAGACATTCTTGCGGACTGCACCCTTTTAAAAGATCCTGCTTATTTTATTCCTCGACTACACCAAAAATTGTTTAAAAAATGTTAACATAGGTGGCCGCAATTATAAGGGTGGTCGCGTTGTATATTATCAAAATTATAGTGTACTTTAGCACCTAAGTATTTTATAAATTCCTTGGGTGGTTTAAGATTTCCATAACTATCAAAATATTCAATATAATCATTGTATTTTGCATCGGCTACCCAATGAGAACCTGGATTTTTAGAACTATCTAAATTAACAACTCCACACTCTTTTTTAAAAGGTTGTTTAGGGAGCTCATCTCTCATAAATACACCTCGAAAATAAGGAATATTATTTCCATACTCCCAAATGTCAAAATTAGTTAAGGCTCGTTTGGGTAGCCAATACCTTAGTTTTTTTTATTCGTGACAAAAATTCCAAGCCCATCTTTATGCGGTTTAATGTGTAAGCCTTTTCCAATGCAAAGAGCTTCCATTTTTTCATTGTGTCTCTTCGATTCAGCCAACAGCTTTTTAGCTATCTCGAATTCATTTATGGTTTTGGCAATACCAGCTGCACCGCCTGCTAAAGCTCCTGCTGCTGATAATCCAGCAAAAATAGGAATCAAAGGTAATACACCGCCATTTTTTGGTATAGGAATAACCCGAGGAAGTTTAATGGATGAATCATCAGCTAATTCTCTGGTTGCAGCCATAGCTAATTCTATTGCCACTTTTTTGCATTTTGGTTTTAATTTTTTCATGTCTTTTCGTTTTACTAATAACATTTTTAAATTTATTTTTTAACCCTTTTCCCAGTGTAACTTTCCGAGAACACTTTTTGTTGCTTTTTTTTAGGCCAGAGCCAGTTTTAATTTTTGTAGACATTGCCTTGCTTACTAAACGGGCCATAATTTTTTCGCTTTCACTCGCATCCGAGGCAACAGCTCGCTCTTTTGCCATTTTTAGCAAAATTAAATCAGCTTTGTGAGCAAAATTAAATCCTTTAAGTTTGATGATTTGTGATAGGTGATATCGTGTTCTTTACAATATTTGTCTAATTTATTAACACCTTTATCTCCATGTGCAAGTCTTTTAATTATTTTTGTACCAGGACCACAATAATTGTATCCTGGTAAGTGTATTGAGAAGACTACTCTCTCCAATACACATTATAAGACTAATGAATCTGAATCGAGCGCTATAATAAATACACGCTTCATCATTGACTTTGTTGTTGAGGTATGTTGTTTTTATTTTATAATTTTATATTTGATTTATCAATCCAGCTGTTTTCAGCAGAAGGCAAACCTAGCCATTTTACAAAAACCCTGCTTCTTTTTCTTCTAAGAACTTTCTCGAATACACATTGTGATGTTTTGTCTTTTGAAGCTCTTGCACATAAAATGCTCCTAAAATAGGCTGACCTCTGATTGTATCTTCAATTAAGTAGGTGATAGGAGTTGTATTTTGTATTTTTCGAATTTTAAATATTTCCGATGACCAGTTGGGGGTATATCCTTTTTCAAATGTTCCTTTGTACTTACTGATACGTACATAATCACCTACTTTAAACTTGCTTCGTATGCCAAAGTTTTTTACCGACCTTACGTATCTTTCTAAGATTCGTTTTTTATTAATGTTATCCACGTTAGCAGGGATTTCATCAATTGTCCGATGGTAAGTGTGATTGTATTTATAAATAACGTCATTAAGGATATTATCTACCCAATTATAGCTACCTTTTAGACTAAATTCCTTGTAAAGTTTAGATTTCAATGTTCTGATAAATCGTTCAACTATCGAAGCCTTTATTGTTGAAAAGGTTGAATAATGATTCATTTGATAAGATTTCATAAGCTTTTGGAATTTATTATTTTAAAATTCTGTTCCATTATCCGTTTGCAGATTTTTAGGAACAACGTCCTATAGCTACAAAAATTTTGAAACAATTACATCCTTCATCTTTAGTTTTACTTTTCAGAGGAAAAGCCCAAGCATATTTCGAAAATGTGTCAATAACAGCAAGAATAAATCTGTTGTTTTTATTTTCTTTTGAAATTGATTGCATATCAATTAAATCTGCTTGCCACAGGTCGTCTATATCTTTCATAATAACATGTCTTCGAGGAAAGTTTACCCTCGCATTTTTATGAATTTTGTTTACCACGTCGGCTTTGCTCATGTTCAGAATTCAGTAGGTACTGTCTTGAATCCATCTATAATACTGGATGTAAAGCATATTATTACAAATATTTATTCTTTAATCAAGCCAGCTTCTTTTAATTCTTCAATTATCGATAAAATTTCATTATCATGGTTTGTATTGCCAGCATCTCTTGAAGCTACTAATAGTTTCAATCTCTCGACTAATTCGTTAGGATCATCCCAATATACCAAGTCAATGTCGTTTTTATATTTTTTTAGCGTTGGTAAGTTTCCTCCAAGTTTAGTGTGAGCAAGTTTATCATCGTTTGGCGATTCGGAAAATAGGGGTTTGATTATTTTACAATATTTTATACCTTTGTCACCCCTTATTTGACCTTTAGGATTAAAATCTCTTTTATGGGCATTTGTATAATGTAACATATCCTTATAGACAAGTTTATCTTCACTCGATATTAACTTTAAATCAGGTTTTCTTCGAAGTAAAAGTTCTTTTAGACCAGCCGTTAAATTGTAAGCTTTGTCACCGATTTTAATTAAAATTATAGTATCAATTTTAGAAAATGATACTGCTGAATTACCCATCAATAAAGTTTTTTTTTCACTTCTAATTCCAAACGGTATACTAATACCATCATAAATACCAAAGATATCATCACCCTCTAATGACATTTCTAAATTATCGATTGATTCCTTTTTATTAGCATTTTGTTCAACGAAATGGGTAGAATTTAGTTTTGGTTCGTAATAGTCACCGATCTTCGTAGGTACGCTAATATTATTTTCCTCGTATTCGATTCCATCAGAATTATTTAGAGTTGTATTTTCAATTTTATTCATTTTTTCTACAGACCTATTAGAATCAACTAGAGTTTTTAGAGGATCTGTGACAGGTTTTAGCATTTTATCAAGCGACAAGTTCGTTGCATGTTCCTGATTTTTCATTTGTTTTATTTTATTCTTTATGAAGTCAACAGACTTCACTAATTCTATTTTAATATTTTTTTCCATCTTAAAATAACTAGCAACTGTATTCAGCTAAGAAAAGAATGATACTAACAGCATTTAAATATGTAATTCGTTTATAAGCATAATCCTTCATTCAAACTTTAAAAAAATATCGAAATTCTGTCTGTAACTTCCATTGTTTAATGGTGACTCTTTGTTAATAAGTAGAAAATTATAAGGGTTACTCCAAACAGTTTTACAAATGTCTTTAAACTGATTCCACAGTAGATCAGAATTTACATGTTCTTCATAGATATGCTTTAAGTTCACATCATCTTGTTTAAATATTATAAGAAAATTAGCATTATCACGTAGCAACTGTTTCGGAATTTACGAGTAGGTTTGTGATAAGTAAAAGCAGTCGATTTTCTTATGTCTTCCCATAGAGAAATAATTACGAATGTTTACTTGCTTTTCTCACGCAACATCATCAAAAATAAATACAGAATTTGTTAAAGCTTCATTCGGAGCTATAACATCTTTATCGTCATTGAACTCATTGAACTGTATCTGAGGTACTCTTCTTAATACTTCACTTAAAAAACGATATTTTGGCTGGAAAGTAGTTTTCGAGTAAAGATAAAGATTTATGAATTTAAGCCCATTTTCATGCAGCAGTAAACTGATCATAACGTTTGTTTTACCGCAGTTCGAGGGTCCGCATATTATACAACGAATCGTATTAGGTAATAAAGCACTGTGTCTGATCTGACAACTAGAGTCATTAAAATTTATATTTTTCACATTCAGGGATATGGGTTATTTGATCAACTTCATCTTGCCTACTTCTTGCAAAAACTGCTATCCTTCATTATATACATAATTATATTGGAGCGCAAATATAGTTTCTAAACGACATCAGACTTGCATTGCTAAACTGAGATGATATTATATTCGTATAAACTTAAGTAATTTTAAATCAGCACTAGTAATTAAAAACAGTTCATTTGATTGTAGCAGCCGACAAAAACAGTCACTTACACTTACTTATATTAGGTAAGTTTTAGATTAAATTATCCAAATAAAAATAAAATATGCTTTTTGGTAAGTAAGTACTGATTTTAATTTTTTTTTTTCAGAATTATGTCTCTTTCACCGTGCTTATAGCCCCTGCATTTTGGACAATGATAACGCGATTTCTGAAGAACGTGAGCAATACCAATTATATGAGGTATGTAGTATTTAACTATAAATGTATGTATTTATAGTTGATTTGGTTTTTTTTTTTTCTTTTACTTACTCTTTATTTATTTTAGCAGGAGAACTCTGCGGATCTCAATGATGGCAATCCGGTAATCAGCCCGTATTTTTTTCGTGAGGTATGTATTCATTTTAAGGACTAAAAAAACAACAATAGTTTACTGTTTTTCTATTATAGTTTATTCAATTAACTTTTTATATTTACAGAAAATGAACAATCCTTATCTGGGGGAAGATAATGATTCTATTGTTAAATCATTATATTTTTCACAAGATATGAATTCATCCAATGTGGTTGAAACTGTGTCTCAGAAACGAGAACCGGAGAAATTTAAAGGGAAGAAAAAGAAATTCATAAATATTTAAAAAAATAGTAAGAAAACACAACTTTCTTTAAAAAATATGATAACAAAACCATTTGCGACATCTTCTTATGTTATCCGGAATGAACCAGGAAAAGCACATCATTTGATAAATATATGAGGTTGTCAGGGTTGCCACTTGTCTATTATTTGCGGATGATCTTAAGTTGCTTATGGCAATTAAAGATTTGAGTGACTGTGCACAATTGCAGCGCGATATAGATAGTGTGGCAGAGTGGAGCAGGAAGAATAAACTTCAATTTAATATTAAAAAATGCTCGGTTATAACCTTTAGCAGAAAGAAAGTGCCACATCATCACGGGTATGAGTTATATGGTACGACAATTGAGCGGGTAGAAAAGGTACGCGATCTGGGGGTAAGCCTAAACACCGAGTTAACATTTCGTGAGCATATTATAAATATTTGTAAAAAATCATACAGAAGCCTGGGTTTCATACTCCGTCGGGCAGCGGGTTTTACAAACATAACAGCGGTAACAGCATTGTATAATGCTCTGATAAGAACTCAACTTGAGTGTAATGCTGTCATATGGGCTCCACATGAGATTAAATATAGTCTTATGTTGGAGCGCATACAGAACAAGTTTACCAGGTATTTGTATATGAAACTTTACGGGGTTTACCCCTTCTATCCGTTGATGTACCCAACCTTGTTCGTAATCGGCATGGTTGGGTACAACAAACTGGAGACAAGAAGAGACCTGGCTGTTACCACGTATATTTTTAAACTGTTGCGCGGAAAAACGTTTAATTCTGTTTTTTTGAAGGAGATATGTCTGAATGTGCCTGATAATTACGCATTGCGACGCCGACGGCCACGGTTGTTAGCAGTGCCACGCGCGCGAACTAACCTGCTCAGTACAGCGCCGCTGACGCGTGCCCTGCATACACTGAATGACATTGCTGATAGGATAGATTTATTTAATTGCTCTCTGAATGAATTCACAAAGGTAACATTGTTTGTATTGTGTTATGCTAATACATAATTAGTAACTTTGTTAATTGTAATTGATGATTGATTTTACTAAAGACCACGCTACCGCATTAGGATTATTGCCTGTATAGTTGTGTTTGTGAAAAATAAATAATAATAATAATAATAATATCTATTAATGATCTGAGTGGCAACAATCTCATTGGAATGAGTCGCAGTGAAAATGATAGTGCTTGTGTAAATGTTCAGTACCTAGTCAAAGACCATTGTGATGATATTATGGATGAAACTGAATATTTGATTAGTAAAATAGTAAAAAAAATAAGTTTAGCTAATCAATTGTGAAACTTATTTTTAATCTAAGACACCGTTCAACTTCTATATGGTTCTGTGTTCTATTACTTAGTTGAATTAAAATATATTATTACACATCACACCTACTTTTATTTACCTTTCAGTTCCTAATAAAGTTAGGATAGATGAGGTTAGGGTAGGGTTTTTTATAAAGAAAAAACAAGCAAATTTTTTTTTGCATATTTATTGGTTGTAAAAATATTTATTTTTTTGTAACATTTACACAATAAAACAGTAATAAAACTTATATTAAAGTATGGTGCTACAGTGCCCCCATGGTACAGTCTCAAAACTATTTTTTATCATTTGTCTTTTATTGTCATCTCCGTTAAGTATCAGCTTATTTAATTTTTGAGTATAAATCTGATGATTTTTTGATCGTATGACATACATATCATCTCTTAGGTTTTCTTTATAAATTAAAGCTCTTTTATATTTCTCAATGTCCAACTTTTTTGTTATTGGCTTTGTAACTCCTTTTGCTTTTTTAATAATATTTTTCTCAGAATTTATACAATACAACTTAGCACGTAAACCAACAAATTCTGAAATTACTTCTCCCCCCATTTCGTCTTTGAAATAACCCGGTATTTGCCCATTAGCTTTCGGTATACCATATTTATTATTTTCCACAAAATTGTTTGTATCAAAATACTTAATATTATTTTTCATATCAGCGTAAAAATCATCTGTTTTTATATGATAAAGAAGACTATCGGTATCCGTATAACATAATTTTATATTATCTTTATAAATGTTTTTCATAACAGAATAATGAAAATTATATAAATGTGTTTTGGAAATTTCAAGAATAGAAAAACCAATATAAATGGGGCGATCTAAAATAACTTTTGTCTTATTTAATTGAATAGCGACTAGATTTTCGGAGAAAATTGATAAGTCTTTAAAGTTTGGAGCACTAATATATTTTTCAGCCCCATATAATCTGTTAGTTGTATTTAATGTATCTTTCCATACTTGTACAAGTCGAACATCAACTTGTTTACGTTTGTTTTCAATCGTTTTCCCAAAAAAAGAATTGTTTTGCTTTTTGAAAAAGTCTCTTTCGAAATCCGATTTAGCCTTTTGTCTTAGAGAAGTATTTAAAGAAATATATGGCTCTAAAAAGTTATCTTGGTGGAATGATAGTATTCTATGTATTTTAAGTAAAATCAAACCATTTTTCAAACATTCTTGTAAATGCACATAATGGATTACAAAGCGATGTTTGTTATACAGATTTGCTATTAATTTTTTACATTGACTTTGTGAAGGGGAATACTTTTCAGCTGCAAAAGGTAGGTCTGAATAGGCATTATGAATGTCCATTGGGTAACATAAATCTACATCAAGAATGTACCCTTGATTACTCATTTGACATACATTCCTGATATTGAAATCGATTATTTCATTTTCATTCAAAAATTTAAAATTACGCATAGGCAGTTTTTGCATCATCGCAAATCCATATAAATTAACACAGTCTAGGTAAATCAGATAGGTGCTAGGTTTTTTATTGTTGTAAGTTGATAAATATTTATTATTAGCTTTAGCATATCGCAATGAACACTGAGCGAGACCTCCGCGAATTCCTTCTTCTAACATTTGGTACATATCCACATCCGAAATTAAATCAAGCTCAACTTTAGTGTATAAAAGCATAGCATCCCAACTTAATGATGGAGATGAAACATAAAAGCATGGATCCAAACTATAATAAACTAAACACATATCTCGAAATTTTTCGAAAATGTCACATAATAAAAGAACGTCACATTTCAAATAAACATCCGTATACTCTCCTAAATCTTTGATTTTAAATGCTTTCCACACAAATATTTTCTCCAGTAAGTTTGTTAAAAAAATTTGATTGCTCGGGCAGTTGAGTCTCATTATATTTTTCCCAGGTATCTATATAGTCATAAGAGTATACACCTTTTCTACGAACTAATTTTAAAAATTCCTCATTAGGAAAATACAGTCGCATGTTATAAAAATCATCCGAATGTAAAGTTTGAGCCAATTTATCTAAACTAGTACTCAAAAAATTAAATGAATCTATAAATTTTAACTGTGCTGTATTAGTTTTATCAATCGGTATGAACTTTGTAAACGATATATAATTTTCTTTTGATTTTGGAATTAAATTAATTCTACCAAGAATACCAGTTAATTCTTTAATAAATAAATGACAATCGTAACCAGATAAATTATGAAAAATTATTGGTATAAACTGACATTTTTTCAAATTTAAATTACATGTATTATGGACAGGACCTCTATATTTACCCGTAAAATGATCATGGTCTTTAACTATTTTATCATTCTTATCAAACTCAGTTTTACATATATGACATGTTGTAGCTTCATTATGGACAGTTAACTCCTCGAGGGTAAGAGGTAACATAGGCTTATCGTCTTGTAAAATTTTATAAAGCCTTTTTATATCTCTTTTTATTGTTTCAACAAATCTTTGTGCACAATTTGGTCCTCTGTAACTAACAAAATCATTCAGTTCTGGATTAGATTTACAGCAGATGTAATAGGCAAATGAGGAAGCTTTATGAGCTTGTACATTTTCAGTAAAAATAGATTTATTTTTGTCTGAGTATACACACAGCAGACTTTCAAAATCGCCGTATATCACAATAGGTATTTTTTGAGTTCTTAGAAAATTCATAAAACATAATTTGCTATTTTCTTCAGGTAAAATCGTTTGTTTTCTACCGCAATTGTGATTCATCAATTTATCTATATGGTCGTAATATAAAAAACATTCATCACATAAAAATATTTTGGACAAGTCTTTTATTAAACAAAAATGTGCTTTTCCGTTTTTATAAATGTATAATAGGTTTGCATGGATAAGCTTTCGTTTACTTGTTACGTATAAAGGACCAGTTACTTGATTATTAGCTTCAAGACCATAAACATTCACGCTAATAAATTGATTATTTATTTCAAATATTTTAATGTCGTTAAAACTTGGCGGAAATGATAAATTATTTATTTTAAACAGCGTCGTGTAGTGTGGATATGATTTTACACGATTAGGATTCTGTACAGTCGGATACATGTGGGCTGCAATACACCACAAAAAACAGTGACTATCATTGTTATGTATGTTTAAACATGATTTTGTATTTCTTATGACAGCAGGCAATTGTAAGTAAGTTCCAGCTCTTAGAGGATTGTACTTATTTATATTTATTTCCAAATGATTTATAAAATTAATCGTCCAACCTGATTCCGAAAGTTCAAACTCTGAACATTTTGATATTAATTTCTCAGAACATTTTAAGTAAATATCAGCAATGTCAGTATTCTGCACTAAAATATCAAATTTTGTGTTAAAAGATTTCATAGATATTTCATTATTTTTGGGTAAAATTCTTGAAACAAATAATTCAAAATTTACTTTGATTGCTTTATGTTTTCTAATAGCAATTTCTATGATATCATACACAGTTTTCGAAATTTGTCTTAAAAACGTCTCAGGAGTAATAGTGAAAACAATCGAATTTATTTTATAACTTATAATCCTTTTTTTAAATGCAGAAGCAATGACTTGAACATGATCAAACTCAGAACTCGACAAGCGATTTGATTTATGAATATTCGTTCTATTATGCGATGACAACTTTGGGACATAAATATTACAGTCTTTACAAAAAAACATTTCTAAAATATATTCAGCCCAATTTTGAAATAAAAACATTATTTAAAATTACACAAATTTCTCATTTAAAACAAAATTATTCTGCTTTAATTTCTCATGTGTAATTTTAATCGGTTTATCATCTCATTTGTAATTTATTCAGTTTAATTTCTCTTTTTCATGTGTAATTTTAATCAGTTTATTATCTCATTTGTAATTTATTCAGTTTAATTTCTCTTTTTCTCATGTGTAATTTTAATCAGTTTACTATCTCATTTGTAATTTATTCAGTTTAATTTCTATTTTTCTCATGTGTAATTTTAATCAGTTTATTATCTCATTTGTAATTTATTCAGTTTAATTTCTCTTTTTCTCATGTGTAATTTTAATCAGTTTATTATCTCATTTGTAATTTATTCAGTTTAATTTATCTTTTTCTCATGTGTAATTTTAATCAGTTTATTATCTCATTTGTAATTTATTCAGTTTAATTTCTCTTTTTTCTCATGTGTAATTTTAATCAGTTTATTATAGTCAGTTTAATTTCTCTTTCTTTTTCTCATGTGTAATTTTAATCAGTTTATTATCTCATTTGTAATTTATTCAGTTTTCATTTCTCCTGTATAAAAATGGCTGTAGGACAAGACACATAAATAAGATTAGAAGACTGTTATATTTGTAAATCAAATGATAAAAAAAATAGTATGAGAGCTGTATCTATGACCAATAATCGAATATTAAGAGATAGCATATTTGCTAGTTATCTTTAAGATATAAAATTAAAATGATAGCCAGCATAATATTAGGACATGATTAACCCATAATAAGTATAAAATATAAAAAGTTATACAATCCTGTAAAAAAAGAATAAAAACTTTAGTTAATACGCAATTTATTGCGGATTAGTATACAGAACCGGACGAATTTCCCTCATTTCATCCCGACCAGCATTGACTAGCCCAGTTAATGCAGCCCAAACGCCAGTGTTCTGGTTAGTAGCAAGCTTCAAAGTTATGAGAGCTTGTTTCCAGCGCTCGTTGTATTGTAGTCGCTCAGCCTCGCGAGTGTTGTACACTCTCAATTCGAAGTAGTATTGCCCTGTTTTCGCCGGGTCTGACTGGTATGAGTATCCCGAAGCTACGCGCTGAGAGAATGCACTTCTCAGAGCAGCTGCTCGAATTGGCTGTTGCGGTAATTCATCCTGGAATACAATTAAATTACAATGTATATTTGGCGTGTAATAGCACATGTCGAGCCTAAGAACCGCTCAAGTTCAATTCTCATATTATAAGGGCTGAATATAATCCGACAGCATGTGTGGGCATCCACCACTCTACATAACAAAGTAAAAATAATTTTATTCTATACAAAGACTTTCTAACACTTTCTTACTTCATTGTACTTAAGGGAGAGGCCTATGTCTAGGACTACAATAAGCTGAGTTCATTGATAGATTTTCGGAAATTGGAGCTAAATAACTTTAAACTAGGTATAACAAAAAAAAATTACCTCGGAGTCAGGAAGCACAGTAATCTTCTTCCGTTTTACCGCTGGTGCGGGAGTAGACTTCGCGTCGCTGTCGGAATCAGATTGCTCAGCAAATGGATTTTTCACGGGCAGGTCTTTTTTCTTTAGGGTATTTTTAGCCCGCTTCGCCGGTTCAGCTTTTTTCTTAGAACCACCGCTGTTACCTGCCGTTGAAGGCTGCTCCAAGTCCTCTTCATGCAGCCAAAACGGATTGTTAACGTGGGCCCTGAAAAAATAATTATAATAGTATCAATATTATATCACACCTGTAATTCCTACAGTCTCAGTAAGTTCTCATAAATATTTCCTATATTTTCAATATTAAATTATAGGTAATTCGTTTGTAACCATTACTTTTAGCATTTTTTATTTTTGAATATTCTGTATTCACCCTTATTTTAACATAAGAACTTATATGTGTAGGGTACGGTATAATTATACAGATACAATCTATTTCTACATACCTACAAATCAGATAATAACATTCAAAAATAATAAATAACTTTTCCATTTTCCCAATTGTAAAAGTTTATGAAATCACACATTTTTTTTAAATTTTATTGTTACAATTTTTTATTGTTTTTAATCTATATGTTTTCGTGAATTTTTCCAATTATATTTTCTAAATCTAAGTAAATATCACTACTTGTAATATTTTCTATTACAAATTGCACACATTTATTTGCACTGCACTCACAAGGTTTTTCAGGGTGATTGTCAGCCTCATAAATTTCAATTTTGATTGTCCTTGACCATGCAGAAAATGTGTTTTGAGCCCTCGTTTTGGTATATGAGTATGCTTGGATCCGCTTGTGCTTTTGCGAGGTGGATGAGGTGTCCCCTTTTCTCTTTAAATTGAGCTTAGCTGATTCGCTCGCAATTGGCTCTTTTGAGGGAATTGGAATAAAATTAAAGAGATCTTCAGAGTCCTGAAACAAAAAAATATACCTATAAGTACATATTTTACGATAAGATAACATAATGATTATAACAATTAATTAAAATAAAAATACTCAACGACATTTTATTTAGATTTATCTTACAGAAATGCTCTCAGGAATTGTTTCAAAGTAAATGGATTTTTAAATTAATTTCAGTCTTTTAAAAACTAGCAACAAGATAATAAAGTTCAATTTTATTCAGCATACAAATAGGAAAGGTTTGCTGCCAAATAAATTCTATGTACTCGGTACATAGAGTTCAAATTGATTTATTGCAGTTTACACGTGGAATCAAATTCATTCCTTGCCCAATTTAGTAAACGGCGCCGCACCGTCGCGGTTACCCGAGATGAAATTCTAAAAAGGAAGTTGCATGTACTCGTACTTATGCCATCGCTGTTAATGAAATAAATAAAATATATCCTTATCCAAGGGACCGATAACATTAAAGGCCCTTTTACCTATTAGTAGATGGGCCCACTATAAAGTGATGCAGCAGCTTGTTACTTCTGCGGTGGTGGGGCTCATGGACTGGAACCATTAGGATGTTCCGCGGACAAAGTATGTTCGGAGCTTTCTATTATGACGTCCCTATGTTTTACTTGTGAAAGGAAATCAAATAATGGCGTATTTAAACTAAATAATGGCAAAAAATAAAAAACAGACCGGAACAAATACTTATTTATTCCGGGCGGGAATCGAACCCGCGACACTTTGGTGCATTTAGTAGCAGCACGTTTATAAACCTAATATTTACATTGTGATGCAGCGAGACGAGCTCTTTATTAATGCGCCAAACGTATCGTCGAAAATGTTACAAAATATTGGATCGGTTTGAAGATTGGGAGATTTACGTTGATCCTTAGATGCAACATGCATCGCACTACTACATAATGGGCAATTTTATTAAAGGAGGCATGGGTACAAAAAGAAAAGTGTATGCAAAGCGTTACGATTGTCTGCGATTTCTTCGCATAGATTACAAGTAAACAGATGCACAACAGCTAACTACATCTAGCTACGCTCTAACCGCTAGCGGGTCGGATTCCTGATGCCTGACAATTACGAATCGACCGATACGTACACGCCTTTGTGATTGAATACGATATGCACTTGATGATCTACACTAGTAGGGTATAATTGGGGGCTTCTGCGTCGCGCAGCTCGAGCGCATGCGAGAGCAAGTGATGCAGAACCCCCAATTATACCCTACTGGTGTCCGCCCCGTGCCGGAGAAGGTGCAGGCGATCCAGGAATACCCAGCTCCCAAGACGGTCAAGGAGATGCGACGTTTTCTGGGTATGTTTAATTTCTACCGCCGCTTTGTCCCAGAAGCCGCTCGCTTGCAGTTGCCGCTTAATGTAGTCCTCGGAGGGCCTAAAACAACAGGGAACCAACCAATCACAATGTCTCAAGAAATGATATTAGCTTTTAACGCTTGCAAACATGGTTTGTCGCAGGCTGCCTTGCTAGCGCACCCAAAACCCAACACTGAGCTTGACTTGTTCACAGACGCGTCGGACACATCGGGCAAACAGTTCGAGAGAAAGCTTTTCCACTCCATCGCAGCGCTCCTTGGTAGCCAGCATCGGCCAACCACGGCGTACCACCCAGCCTGCAATGGCATGGTCGAGCGCCTGCACCGCCAGCTAAAGGCGGCAATCCGATGCCACACGGACACCAACTGGTCCGAGGCTCTTCCAAAAGAAAAAAGAAAGAAAATAAATTTATTTGACCCAGGTAAGGCACACAATATTTATAGAAAAAAACAAAGAACATAAAAAAAAAAGTATTGTGCGCCTCACGGCTGCGCCAAACAGGCCCACTGGTGTTACTGGGCATCCGCAGCGCCTGGAAAGAAGAAATCAAGGGGTCAGCAGCCGAACTAGTCTACGGGGAGCCCCTAAGACTTCCAGGGTAGTTCATAAGGCCATCACTCACCGGCACCGTAGACTACACCGACTTCGCGGCGAGACTTCGACATCAAATGGCGAAGCTGTCGCCAGAACCGGCGAGTCGACACGGTGAAAAAGCCTTCTACGTGCCCAGCGGTTTAGCACCAGCAACTCACGTCTTCCTGCGTCATGACGCCGTGCGCCGACCACTCGACCCACCTTACATCGGGCCGTTCAAGGTGCTACAACGCGGCGAGAAGACGTTCAAAATTGAGGTTAAGGGGAAAGAAACCACGGTAACTATAGACAGGTTGAAGCCCGCTTACCTCAACAACGAATGCGACAGCACTCCCAACTCGACGGCAGCACCACCGGGCAACGCAACTCCGACGCCAAACGTTACCGTCGAGAAAAAAACCCGTTCCGGACGAACGGTACATTTCCCGGACTACTATCGCCCGTAATTTATCAACCACGGTCTCAGGGGGGGGAGTAATGTAGCGGGTAACACCCCTAGCTTATTATATAAAATCATATTTAATAACTAGTTGTAAACACTACACACGCACATTTCATAACCTATTACATCACATTTCTCGTTTGACATTTCATTCTGTCACATTCACATTCCGTTCACCACAGACATAAAACGAGAAGTATATAATTATCTATGGCATAACATGAGTAACAATTATTTACAAATATTACTTATTTACTATATTTACACTACACATAATATCTATAAACTATTTAAACAAAACTAACCATTATATTTACACTCCTCATCTAAGAAATTAAATGTATGTAACATATGAGGAAAACGGAACGTGCGTTGGACAGTGTAATGAGACGTAAATGATGAGCAGATTTTCGATTCTCAGAGGTCATCGACCTTAGTGCACGATCTTGTCTCAAGTCAAACGCAGCGTGCGTTTGACTTCTCTGACTCGAAATCTAGACTTCTCTCTGACTCGAAATCTAGACTTCCTCAAAGCAGCGTCAGCGTCTATTGTATTTTTTTTCCTCAAAGCACTAGATCTCTCTTAGCTAACTCTAAATCATTCGTATTATATCTGTGTCGTTTGTACAACTTGTCTTTTGTCTGTTTCTCGTATTTGTACTTGTATGTATTAAGGAAGTGCCGAGGTAGGCACTAATACAAGCCATATTAACTTAGAATACTTTTATGGAGTTCTACCCCGTAACACTTCAATTCTGTCCCCTATTATCCCAGCCCACACATTCACACTAAATCGGATTTGGTGGGAATATTCACGAATTAGATGTGGGTTATTTATTGACCACCAGTGCCCGTTGTGGATATTGAATATCCCAACTCGGGTGGACGTTGACTCATCGGTCCAGAGAATGTTGGTGGTTGGATGTTCAGTAAGCCAGCGACATAATGCCATGCGGGATTCAGGGTCAGCTCCGTATAAAGCCTGTGCTCGCCGGTAGTGGTACGGGTGTAATCCTTCTGCTTGTAACACTTTCCATACATAGTAGTGGCTGACTCCGAAATGTCTGGCAGCCACTCTGGTACTCCGTCGCGGGTGTTGCTCAAAATACTCCAATATATTCTCTTCGAGAACGGGTGAATGTCGTGGGTGACCCCGACCTTGCGCATGCCATGGACTACGGAACTGGCCGTGATCAATTTGTCGCTGCTAAAATGACTTGCAGTCCTGGCACTTGCGGTTTAATCACACCTCGGTTGCGTAACATTTCCAGATTATTTGGCGCAGCGTACAATCTCCTTGCTCCCCGTAAATTGTCACCACTCACTGCGTACAGGCGCACCATTTGTAGGTACTCGATATTCGAGTATCGATAGTTCCTATTACTCATTGTGAAGTAGGTCGGACCTATTCACTCCTTGCACTGTAACGCGAACAACGTATGATATCCGGTAGCGCGCGCGCACTTCCACTTCCGGTGTTCGGCCGCAACTGAGACCATACTGAGACGCTGCGAGATTGACCTTCACTTATTTTTCGAGTGAAAGGGGCGGGGCGTGACACGCGCGGCTCTACTCAAAGGATAGCATTAGCGCTCCTCGTTAGATGACAGTCCACGTGGACTATGCTAGATTGTCTTTCGGTATTGGAATGATCTACTCGACCCGTGCGCTGGGTAGGTATGTTCTACCGTTTGATACGTAAACATTAATAACAGGATGTTTCAGAATTCTAATGCATTATTTATTTTTCTTTGTACGTATTATAATTAATTAATGCAAAAAAAAAAAAATCGTGCCTGGAGGTATTTTATGTCGGATACATTGAGTGGACCACCTTTGTAAGATCGTCGATTAAAATGCCACGGTGTATAACCTTTGTCAGTTTTCAACTTTTGAACAATACAAATGTAAATAATAATTAAAGTCAAAATCGTTACAGGATGTTTATACAAGTAGTCAACGTTCTTCCAATAAAATATTTCGTCATAAAGCGCAGGTCATATAACCAGCTAGCGAGCGAGCGAGCAAGCCGGGCGAGCAGCGTTTAAGCTCTTTTCATATTTCGGTTCATAGTTCGGGGTGTGAACCGAAGTATGAAAAGAGGTGAAACGCTGCTCGCCTGGCTCGCTCGCTCGCTAATGTTTGTTAATGCATAAAATATTACACGTGTAAACCAAATTTTTTTTTCCTGTCAGCTAAGTCACACTCGCAACAATCAGCTATTTTAGGTAAGGTTGACACGCATTCACATTTATGTACGTATAGGCAAGTATCTTTTACACACTACATTGTGGCTTAAAATCAAAAAGATGTAGTATTCTTTTTTTTTTGGAAGAGTATTTTCTCGGAGTGGTCCTATTTCAATTTGTAGAAGATCTGATGAAGAACTTCGGATATAGGTCACGTAACTCTTCAATAAATGATAAAACTCTTGTTTACATCACATCATTAAACCAAGTCAAACTAATTAACTTATTTCCTATGCTTTACTCAAGCAAAACATTCAAGCAATTACAAGTAAAACTTAGATTTTTTAGACATTCTGGTCCATGTTACCAAACAGATATTTAATTAAAGAGCCGATTCCGCCAAACCAAGGTGATCTTTTATTGGATTTCGATATAAAGTAGGAAATAGAATCAAAGTCTCTAACTATATCAGAATAGCGGGACGACAATGGTTGGAACAAATAGTGACAATCATCTTCGTAATATGCATTACTTTGATTACATAAAACTTTCTTGGTTGTTAGAATATCCCACTATAGGAATGATAATATCTAAAGTATCATCAGTTATTTTTAGAGAGCCAAAATACTAAGTCATATTACTAGTGGCCAGTTTCATTTCGTCAAAATGTTGTTTGACGTGACGTCTGTTTATTAAGAGTGATGCTGTGTTGTTTCCATGAATTTTCACAATTTTAAATGGACCTTTCCATATAGGAGAGAGAGCTTTCCTAAGATGCAAATGATTTCTAAGGTAAACAAGATCACCGACTTTATATTTGGTCTTGTGTGAGTATCCAAATATTTTTTTGAATTTAGTTTTGATTTCTGAATATGTTCTATTGCCTTCGCTCGGCAATACTAAAGTCTGTTTTGGAGTATGCGGACATATTCAGGGTAAATAGCGCCTGCTGCTTCTTCATAGATGGCGGTTGGTGTGTATGGTTTATTTCCGAATACTCGTTCGTAGGGAGCAAAGTGAGTAGTCGAATGGACGGCTGTGTTATACACCAGCATAGCTGTATATACAAATCGGGGCCAGTTATTTTGTTGATCGTTTACATACGATTTTAAGTACTCTTTTAAGGTAGAATGACTTCTCTCAAGAGCACCCTGAGTTTGAGGATGATATGGGGTTGACCATAATTGTTTTATCTTTAGTAGATTACAGGTTTGCTTGAATAGCTCGGCCGTGAAGTTGGTACCTTGATCTGTTAAGATTGTTTTTGGTATTCCGAATAATGTAATGAAGTGTACCAAACATTCACATGTTTCCTCAGCAGTAGTGTTCTTGATTGGATATGCAGCTGAGAATTTAGTAAGGTCGTCCTGGAGAGTCAGGATGTATTTATATTTATCATTACCGGCTTCTGGTAGTGGTCCTAGGATATCAAAGGATACTCGTTCAAACGGGCGTGTTGAAAGAGATGTAATTTGCATAGGAGCCCGATTGGTTTTCCTAAGGGCCTTGTTAACCTGGCATTGCGGACATTTCTTAACATAATTTTCAACGTCTGTTCGCATGTGTTTCCAGTAGTATTTCTCCTGTATGCGTTTTAGCATTCTACCAGAGCCTAAGTGATCGGCTATAGGAAGATCATGGTTTTCTTTCAGGATTTTTGGGATTTCACTTAATGACGGATAGATGATAGTATTTTTATAAATGCGTATAGACATTTCTGAATTATGAAACAGATATATGTATAATCATGTTATATAATTTGATATATTAATGCGTATCGAATGGATTATTAAAGTCAGATATAGCTATTTCGGGGTTGTCTTGACCTGTGAGACTGACGATTAACTCGTTTCTTACAGATTTGAGACACTTGAAGATGTCTTCGTATGAACAAGTGATTGACTTTAGTGAAAATGAAATAATAAATTGTTTTCTTATTCATATTTAAGGAAAGAATGAAGTGTTCTTTCTAATAAGGAAAATTCACTCAAATTAGAAATGTTCGATAAAACTTCCTGAGTATATGGGATGGATTCATCCATATCTATACATGTAGGTATTATTATATATCTTTTATTGGTATTGGATAGGCTTTCGTTGTGTTCTATGATGGTCACGTTAGGATTAAAATCTTTAGAAATAGTTTTAAGGAATTCTGAATAGTTTCCGTCTAGGGTAGAAGAGCTATTAGGGCTGGAGGTATCAGGAGGAGACATTAGATTTAGATGATCGCTGGAGGATGAAGGTAAGTTTTCATTTGTTATATTATCTAGGTCATCAAGGTTGCCTAAATCTGGTGAGCTTGTATGTTGGATAAAATCTGTAAGGTCTTCCAGTTTAATTAAGTCATCCGGGGATTCAGCTGGAAGAACATCTGGATTCGTTGTTTCATCATGATCAGGTGAGTTTTAATTTTTATTAGAAGTACTAGGTATAGGATTTATAAGATTGACAGATTTAATTATAGGATAGCGGGATAATGCCTCAGCGGCATTATTGAGTTTACCTTTTCGATATACTATTTCATACTCATATTCCTCCAGTTTCAATCTCCATCTTTGGAGTTAACTACTGGGGTCAGTAAATAGCCAACGTAAGGGACGATGATCGGTAATTATTGTGAATTTTCTGCCATAGAGGTGTGAACGGAATGTTTTACAGCCGAAAAGTCAAAGTTAAAGTCAAATAATTTATTTCAAATACGCAAATATATGGCACTTTTGAACGTCAAAACAAAGAAATAGAATTTATTCTAGTTGCCCCTTCCAAAAGGTAGTTTTTGTATGGAGAAGAATGGGGAAGAAACTCCACCGTTACTCTTTTAAAAATGTTTTACAATATTTTGTATACATGAGTTATATAATTATATGTGAAGACGATGCACCTACAATAAGATTACTGTACCACAAAAGGTAAAAAGAAATTATAAATGGAGCAATAATAAATACATTAATTACTAGATACATGGTGCTCAAGTATTTACAAAGATTGTAAAAGTATACGATATTACAATAGTCCTAACATTGTTACAAGTAGTACTAATAAGTCAGTGCGTGAGTTTAAGTAATGACAGAGTGTAAAACTATGACATACAAATAATAAAATGAAAAACTAAATCAGCTATCAGTTTGATTTCGTCCAGACATTAAATCGTCCTATGGAGCAAGACCAGCATGTTTCCAAGCATTCTTATCTTGGATATAATCCTCTAATTTGTAATAAGCTTGTTTACAAAGTGTACTTTTTATATGAGTTTTAAATTTTCTTTCATTTAATTGCAATATATCACAAGGTATCTTGTTATAGCATTTAACGCAGTACCCCATAAAAGATGTTTGTACTTTAGCTAATCTTAAAAATGGTTGATCTATTTTATCTTTATTTCTTATTTTATTAAAAAGATTTAAGTTTTTTCTTACATACATAATATTCTCATAAATGAATTGGCAAGGTACCGCATTATATTAATCTTTTTAAATAGTTCCCTGAGAGATTCGCAGAGACATAGATTATAAATAGCTCTGACAGCTCTTTTTTGCAAAATAAAAATGGATTCAATGTCAGCAGCCCGACCCCACAGTGAAATGCCATACGACATAATGCTGTGGAAGGTATCCTACTTTTCGCCGAAAATTGTTTGGCAGATTATCACTTGCCAACCAACGTTTCGCCGATGTTTCACTTTGACAACTAACGATTAGCAAATTTTTGTACGACAACGTTTCATTTGGTAGAATTATTGTTAAGCTGATTATTATAATGACACAAAACGTTTGGGTCATTTATCAGTTGTCAAACATTTCAATCTTATTTTTAGGTTAGGTTAGGTTAGAGTATGACAAACAACGCAACCAGAAGCGAATCGCTTTTGTAAAAGGAAACAGTTAAGTTAGGTTAGGTCACATTAAAGATAAAGTTAAAAAAACCCACTCACTGAGCACCTTTCAATACACTCACTCATTTTTATTGAACTCTTCTTGAAAGTTGGCATTTTAAAAAGTGTCATTATGAAAAGCAGACCAAACGTACAGTTGGTAACTGTGTGGTTGGGAAATAAAACAAAATTATGTGATAAGTTGGCAAATGATTATTCGGCGAAATAAAATTCTGCGAAACGTTAGTTGCCAAGTGAAAATCTGGCAAACAATTTTCGGCAAAAAGGCAGAGATCCGCCGTGGAAGTAACTGAAATAGACCAAATGCGCGGTTTCTACATCTGTTAACTGTCTTATCTTTCTAACAGCATAAGCGGCCGAGCTTAGCCGTCCCGCAAGAGATTTTATATGAGGTCCCCATTGTAATTTCTCGTCTAGCGTGATTCCCAAGAAAACTGTTTGATTAATAAACTCCAGTTTTTCTCCATTCAATATGCGCAATTATTCGCAAAATAATTGCGAGTAGTTCTTTTTCAGTTGTACTATAATTACACTTGTTAGAAGATAGAGGTAATTAATTTGTATAAGTATTTATATAGGTATTACCCAACTTAGTAAGCTTTTAGTGTCAGGATGATTTATCTGTTGTGTATGAAAGTCCTGTTGAATATATGTTTCGTGGAGAAAGGATTTCATAAAGTAAAGCACATAAAGACAAGACATTTGTTTAATTAGACTTTATTCAATGTCAATGGCAATAGTATACCATATACAACACCATAATCATATCATAATCAGCAATAATTACGGTATAATATCAAATTACTTAACTTACGTGACATCCGCTGGTCTATTCCAAACAACAACGGCACTAGATCCAACCAACTCGACATCTACCAAACAACTGACTCGACAAAGCCTTTACAATCCTTTTTATATCCTACCAACGTCACTTTATGTCAAACATCTACCGTCACTTAAAAAAAATCATAGATGATCAGATATTTTGGTTGAAACGGCTTATTATGTTAAAATAACAATATAAAATCTAAAATATGCTTCAAGTATCATTAAATATTACATAATAATTTATAGTGATAACCTCTAAATGAATTTATCAAGTTAAATGTTATTTTTAGGTAAACACAATACCTAGTCAAATCAGGTACTTCTACATTGGTCCCAAACTTCGTAAATGTGACAGATGTCACAATCGGACAAACAATATTTTAATATTAATATAACCTCACAAAATTAGTATTCTAACACGGCCATACTGACATGTACTTCGTTCTCGAAGTACAATATAATCATCATCACAAAAAAACAACAGTGTGACCAAAACTTAATCATAAAATTTTGTGACATAAGAAATATTAATCGTCTTAAATTATTCCTGTGTGTTTAACTACGCAAAACCACGTTATTAATTCCCAATGAAAATTAACTTGATGTACTTATTTAAAAATCTTCTATACAATAACACAAAAAATTGCAACAGGTATGATTCAAGAATTATCATCATCACTATCACTATACATCGTCATCATCACTATACATCATCATCAGCATATATCATCATCATCATTATATATCATTATCATTATATATCATCATCATTATCATTATATATCATCATCATCATCATTATACCTCATCATCTTCTGCTAATGTAATAGAAAAGCGCCAAGTACTTAACTATTTATCAATTAATGAGTATTTTTTCGATATAATTTAGTTTATAAAACAATTGGGAAGTTACAATTCAGTAAGTCATAAATTGAAAACCTGTTGAATCAGCACTAACCAGCGATCTTAAAAGTAATTTAAATAATTAATCGCTCGGTCAACCTGACAATATTATTGAAAACTGTATTCAACAAACATTTGCTTTTTAAAATTGTACAAATTTTTACTAGGCTACTCTGACCATTCTTTACTTTTAAAATATTATGTTCATTACTTCTTATTCATCAATAATTTCTCATTTCACGATAGAATCTTATTTTACCGATTTAGCACTTTTAGTGGTTTATTTAGTGTCGTCAACCTTACAAATCTTCAACAAAAGAAGCCGCTTGGCACAGGCCTACGTAGTGGTCATCTGAGCTGAATTAGCCTTGTACTCACGTGGCACCACCCTGCAGGTAGGTGGGGGAGGGGGGGGAAAAACCCATCTACCGCGTTACACTCTTACGTCAATATCTGCAAAAGTTTCGCATATAGGTCGTGTTTGGTATCGTTTTCGTATAATTCAAGGACGAGGAATTCATTTCTGGAACAATATTTTCACTCGTTCATAAAAAAAAGAGAGTAAGGCGCATTGAAAAATAAAAAATAAAAATTCTTACAAAATCTTCGCTTACAATTAAATTACGAGATTATGCTTTTAAAAAAAAATTTTGTAAATAGCCCTGTTTATCTAAAATATATGAACATAATTTTTTTAAATATATTTAACTTATAAATGAGTCAAAAAAAAACATTTGCGTCGCGCGGCGGAGCTGCGATAGGAGAAGTGCGTATTTTGGATAGGATTTGGCACTTATTGTTTAATAATGACACTGATTAGTATAGGTGCTTCATGTAGTATTCTTAAATAAATATCTAGAAGTAAGATAGTTAATTAATTCAGGCGTGACTTTGCGGAAATCCATTATAAAATACAATAGACGCTGATATATTTAGTAACCTATTCCGCTTGACTATTCTTCAAGAGTCATAAAAACCCTGTAAGAAATCGACACGTGTTTCACCTCTCAACGAGGCATCTTCAGGATGACGATTGACCAATTGCAAACCAGAACGCGACGTGTTACCACACCGAGCGCTGGACGCAGAGTGAATCAACGCTCTGCGGGATGTCGCTACGTCCCCGTAAGGGGACGTGGCGTGCGGGGTCGGGGCTCCGCCCCTTGCCCGCGGGTGCTTTACCGTGGCCCGCAACTGCGGGCCCGTCACTATGTGTGCCGTATCAGGCTATTGGTATTATCGGACGCGTTAGTTATAACGCGTCCGTGTAAATGGTTGCTCTGAGTGTTTCTGTAGGCGCGCCACGACGCTATGTCTATAGCGCCGCTTTCTTCACGGCATCTCGGCGGTCTGTCACCGCCAGGTGAGACCCCCAGTTTCCTGGGGGAGGCCCAGCGGGTGACGACCAGCGACGGAGATGCCGACTCGACGCTCCTACAGAGTAAAGGTGTAGTTTTCCCTCGCCCCGGTCACAGATCTAGCCGTTCGCGGTTTGAGGGAGAAACTGTAGTGTATGTATGAGCGGCTTGTAGTGTAATGTACCGCCGCTCAGTGGTTGCGTGCGTCGCGGCCCGCGTCGCGCCCGCACGCGTTATATATAGGCGTCTGTGTAGTAATGGGTGTCTGTGTTAGTCACGTAGCATGCCTATATTAACTTAGAACACGCTACGTAACATATGTATGTGTACATTTGTGAAGTCTTATTGTATCGAGTGACCCGCGTGTAACCTGATTGCGGGTCACTCGAGGCGTCAGTCCGGTGTGGAGGGGGCAATGTCCGCGGCCAGGTCGCGCGGGAGGGGTCTAGCGTCGGGGGGGCGCGCATGCAAGGGCGCAATCTGCCTGACATGGGGCCAGGCAGACGCGTCGGCACGCGCGAACATCCCCTTCGCTAGGCGCCGCACAAACTCATCCAGGCTCTCGATCCCGAGATCCCGGTGGATGACGTCGTTCCTCACGAAACGAGGGGCGTCTACGATAGTCCGCAACGCAAAGTTCTGTTGCGTGCGGAGCTGCTTGCGGTGTCCCTCGCTCGTGAGGGCGAACCACGCCGGGGCGGCGTACGTCAATATTGGGCGCACGTACAGCTTGTACACGCCCAATTTGACGCGCGCCGGGATGCGGGATGAGAGCACAGGTTTGAGCAGGTAGCGGGCGACCTTACCCTGCGCGACAATGTTGCGGACATGTTGCCCCATCGTGAGCCGACGATCGATGGTGACCCCCAGGTACTTCACCCGGGGCGACCACTCGATGTCGGCTCCATGTAGTTTCAGTGGTGGTGGGAGGGGCGCGAACCCGGTGATAAGCGCCTGCGTTTTACCCACGTTAACCGAAAGCCGCCATTTCGACAGCCACTCGGGGAGTAAGTCGAGGGCGCGCTGCATTTTGACGGCCGCGTACTTCGCGTTGAGCGATGTAGTAATGCACGCGGCATCATCGGCATACAGCGCGAGCATCGAGTCTGGAGTGGCGGGGATGTCGTCGGTGTAACGTGAGTAACACGCCGGCGACACGCAGCTGCCTTGTGGCACGCCCGCGCGCACGGGGCGGGCGCTAGATAGCGCCCCGTCGACCACCACCCTGAAGGTCCTATGAGAGAGGAAACTAGACACCACCTTGACCACGCGGCGGGGCGCGTCGGTGGTGGACATTTTGAAAATTAGGCCCTCGTGCCACACTCGGTCGAAGGCCTTCTCCATGTCGAGGAATACTGCTACCGCGTATTCCTTTTTGTTGTGTGCGGTTGTGAGGTGGTGCAGTACCCTCGACAACTGAAGCGTCGTGCTGTGTTCAGCCCGAAACCCGAACTGCTCCGGACGTGGCTCGATGTGGGGTTGGAGATGTCGCAGCAGGAGTGCTTCGAACACCTTGGAGACTGTGGGCAACAAGGTGATAGGCCGATAGCTCTCCGGCTTCAAGATATTCTTTCCCGCCTTGGGCAGCATTATGACGCGCCCTTCCTTCCATGAGGCGGGGAAGGCCCCGGTGCGCAGTATCGCCGTAAACAGGCGCGCCAGTGCCACTACTGCACGGTACGGCATGTGGCGCAGCGCTGTGTTGGTGATACCGTCTGCACCTGGGGCCTTTCTAGGCTTTGTTTTTAGGATGGCGCGTCTAACTACGCCAGGCGAGAAGAAGATAGGGCTCTCCTCGGGAGCTATCGGCGTTGCGAAGTAGTCTCCCAGGTGTTTCTCGACTGCTGCGACATGTTCGTGCTCGCTAGTCGGGTTCGGCTGGAACTGACGCTCCAGGTGGATGGCGAAGACCTCCGCCCGGTCATCCGCCGTATATTTAAGGGCCCCGCCGCTATCCAATAGTGGTCGCACCGGGGCTGGGGTATTCTTCAGCTGGCGGCAGAGTCTATGTACAGACGGCCAGCTATCTACTGTAGCCTCTATACGTTCCTCCCAGCCCGCGGCGGTGTGGGCCTGTAGCTCGGCCTTGACCTTCTCCGCGAGACGGTTGAGCTGTCTCTTCAGCGTTGGGCATCTGAGTTGTTGCCACTGCTTGCGAAGGCGCCTCTTCACGGCGATCATAGTCGTGATATAGGCCGGCAGGGGCGGCAGTAGCCCTCTCCCCTGCGGCATCGTCGTAGTCGCCGGTTCTAAGGCGCTTTGAATGCAGGCAGTGACATCGCCCGCCATCTGGTCCACGTCCGCGGAGGTGACGATAGGCCGAGTAGGCGTGGTGGTGTCTAGAATCTCTCCGAAGGCTGTCCAGTCCGTTAATCGACGTGGCGCTAGTGGTCTCAAAGAGGTCGGCATACCCGATAGGACGACGAGTACAGGTTGATGGTCCGACTGTAACTCGTCGTCTATCACTTGTTGGGTGATCTGGCAGTGTAGCCCTCGGTGGACTACGACGTCCAGCACATCAGACATGTACCGGGCTGCGTCTGGGTAATGGGTCGGCGTCTCCGGCCCGGCCACCGAGTACCCGAAGGCTTCCGCGTCCGCGAAGAGTCGCCTTCCCCCGGTATTCGCCTGCATACTATTCCACGCCGGGTGCTTGCAGTTAAGGTCGCCAGCAAGGATAGTTGCATGTTGGGAGCTATTTACAAGCGCCCGCAACTCAGGTAGGTCGAGGTGGGTCGCGGGCGGCTTGTAACATGCGTAGATGTCGAGGTCCTCGCCGGCGACGTGCAACTGTACACCCAGCGCATACAGCGTGCGAAGCGACGGCAGGGGGAGCTCCTGATGGACGACTCTCCGTCTCACTAGTACCGCCAGACCACGGTAGCGGACTTGCTGAGCCGACCTCTCATCCTTCCTGTAAACATGGTATCCTGGGAACCTGACCCTATCCTCAGGTCCCAGGAGCGTCTCGCTGATAAGCGCCACGTCGATGTTTTGTTCCCGAAGGAGATGGCGGAGGGGGGCGACCTTATCCCGTAGGCCGCGGGCATTCCAGTGTAACATCCTTAACGGTCTATCCATTGTACAGGGTGAGCAGAGTGGCTAGACCGTCAAGGATGACTGTCTCCACATCTTGACCCTGCCTGATGGCCTTGATGAGGTCCATCAACAGCTGGATCGCACAGGTCGTGAAGTCACTGCGGTTGTACGCTGTAGCAGTTGTCGTACTGGTTGTCTTTTTATTTGCGCCGCTAGCCTGTGGCATTACACCTGTCGACTTAGATGCGACATTCCGACGCGCCGTGGTGTTGGCGCTAGGTGCGGTCGCGGTCGGCGCGGCGCCTGGCGTCTTTTGGGCGAACCTTTTTGGTACCTTGACGGTCCGCTGTGCCGTCATGGCGCTAGTTGTAGGTTCGCCCGTTTTGTTTGATTGCGACACGACCTGTGCGGTGTAGGCAGGGTCGGCCGTAGGGATTTCTTCTTGGGTCGCGGGCGGGGGTGGGTTCTTACCCTTCCCTCCCCGCTTCTTCTTTCTTCTCCTCCGCATCGAGGAAGAGGCTTTGTGTCTATCAGTGGGCTCGTTAGCCGCCGCCATCAGCGTCATGGCTTGAGCCTCTGATGGCACGTGGGGTCTCTCGGCGACCGCCTGTGTCCGGCGTGTGGCCGTGATGGCGACGGTCCCCGCTCGCTTGTTCCTAATTTCTTTTAGGAACACGGGGCACTTGATGTTATTCGCGGGGTGTGGCCCCCCGCAATTTGCGCATGTGGCCGGCTCCTCCCGCGGGCGCGGACACTCCCGTGCCGCGTGCTCACCTCCGCATCGCACACAAGCGAGCGGGCGGTGACACTGGTGCGAGCTGTGTCTGAAGCGCTGGCACCGGTGGCACTGAGCAGGCCCACGCTTCCCACGCCAAGCCTCTATCTTGACACCGCGCATCATCATAAATGTGTCGGTGTCATAGATGGCTCGAACGTCCGGGGTCCTCTTAAGTATTGCGTGGAACACGCAGCCGGGTCGTCCCTGTGCGCCTTTAATGTGGCGCACATACTCCGGCTGGTATCCCAACTCCCGAAGTTCGGCCTCAATCTCCTTCGGGTCGGTATCCACGGGTAGTCCGCGGATGGCAATCTTGAGGTTTTTGTCCGCTGGTAGCGAGTACGCAAACCAGGACACCCCTGCTTCCTTCTCCAGGCCAGTTAGGTACGTCTGGACCAGCCGATACTCTTCCTCGGAGTCCGGGGTGAATCTCACCCCGGTCCCATAGGGCCGAGCATTAGGCGGCCGGCCCAGTTTCCCAGCTATGGCCCGGAAATGGGTGGCCCAGTTCGGCAGTCTCTCAGCTACCAGCGGCGGGTATTTGAGTTTCTTCCCTGGTTTCTGCTTCGTCGTCGATGCATTCGCCGACGGTGCAGGGCCGGGGGGGGCGGCGGGGGGGGCAGTGGAGGTCAGTGGGGCAGGGGAGCGCCTAGGAGCACTTACCCCTGCGGTGGTGGGTGACGTCGGAGTTGTATGGCGGGCCGCGTCGGCAAAGGTTGGCGATATGGGTACCGCCCGACCCCGCGGCGCGCTATCGCGCTGTGGCCGCGGCGGGTCAGGGCAGTACCTTTTTGCCTCCTCGGACGCGGTCTCGCCCGAGCTTCTACGTCGCCGCTGTGGCTTGGGATCGAGTCGAAACTCGTACCCAAAGTCCAGCGACGGCGTTGGTGAGGCCGGCGACATAGGTGTGTCGCCGGCGGCTTCCTCTCGTCCCGCGATGGGTCGTCCCCCGGATCGCGGGGTCGTGTCTCCAGACACGTCTCCGCGACCGGAGGCGGCCGAGTCCAAAGATGCTATCGACATGCTCGACCCCACGCGTGAGGAACATGCCGACAACATCGCCGGTGAATCGTACGCTGAGGTCCGAGGAGGTGCCGGCGAGGCGGGCACCTTAGTTGTGGTGATTGGCGGCCGGGATTGGCCTGCACTTGCTGGTCGCTCCCGCTCAGCCTGCGACGGTCCCGCCAGCGAGAGGCGGGGACCCGGAGCGGCCGGGCGCGGGGCTTGCGGCGGCGAGACGAACCGCGGGGGTGGGGCCGCGGAGCGGGTGGGCGGCGCGCAGGTGCGCGCGGGTGGCACAGGGGCCTGCGCGGGTGGCGCGGGGTGCGCGCGCGGCGCGGCGTGCCGCGCGGCGGGCGCTGTAGGTGGGGTAGGCGCGGGGACACGCGCCAACGGGGCAGCGGCGCGCGCATACGGTGCGCGACTTTGAGTCACAGCGGGCCCCGGGGCCTGAATAGGTACCGGGCGAAATGCGGCTGGACGGATGGGGACCGCGTGCTGTCGGCTCGTCGACGGCGTAGGCGCAACGCGCGCAGGCGCCGATGACGTCGGTGAGTCGGCCGCAACAGCGGTCTTCTTCTTCTTGGTTTTTTGCTTGGGCTGAGGTCCGGACGGCGGCGCACCGGGCAGCACGTCACCTAGATTAGGCAACGATGTTGCCCGGTCCAACGCCGGACGCACCTCCTCGGCCCCGGCGTCGCGGCCAAGCGAGCCGCGCTTGCCGGGGTTTGGCATCGGCGGGGTTTGTGGCCCTCCGCGACCGCGACGACGCGTACGCGCCGGGCAGCCCGGGGCTGCTTCCTCTGTGTCCGCACAGGCACCGACGGTTTCCTGTGCACACACAGAGAAAACGGTTAAAATAAGTTGCGATCCGCGCGGAGATACACCGATTTACGGAGCAGCGGTAAACACGGTGGATTCGACCACTAGGCTAATCCTCGAGTGAATCAAATCGCCCGACACCCCCACTTATATAGGATTGCCGCTCGGCGCTGATTGGCTAGGACCGTTATCAGTGCGATAAGCGCGATAAGGGGCGAACAATCGCAACAAAGGCGACCTTGGAATACTGGTATTTAATTCGTTCAATAGTGTAACGGTCGCTGTATTATTTTTAACAATTTCTAAACTCTCTAATACTGACATTTTAAATCCTTTATCACAAGTGTGTAAAATTTTGAATGTGTTATTATTATTTAATGAATGACCTGAATCTATTAAATGTTGAGCAAAATGAGATCTTTCTGGACAACTTTTCCTATAAGCTGCAATATGTTCCTTATATCTTGTTTGGAAATTACGACCAGTCTGACCTATGTAAATACCATTACAATCATCGCAATGTAATTTGTAAACACCTGATTTTTTATGGTTTTCTAAACGATCTTTTCCGTTACAAATCCGTCTTAAAGAATTATCTGTTTTAAATGCTACCCTTATTTCATTTCTACACAAAGTTTTTGAAACCCTATCACTAATCGACCCTAAGTACGTCAAACTACCTATATATTGATGTGGTTTTTCTGGAGGCAGTGGATACAAAAGAGAACGAACTATGTTACGGCGTTTCGTTTGTATCAAATCATTAACCATTTTCCTACTGTAACCGTTGCTCTCAGCTATATGATAAATAATGGTTAGTTCTCTGTTATAATTATCTTGGGATAGTGGTACTGACATCAATCTATGAGTGAAACTACGATAAGCTGCTAATTTATGCTGAATTGGATGACAAGATGACGCAGGAATCGTGACGTCTGTATAAGTTGGTTTTCTATATATCTGAAAATCGTGTTTGTTGTTAATTCTTGTGATAGTTAAATCTAAAAAGTTAAGGGATCCGTCAACTTCTAATTCTAATTTAAACTTGATTTTAGGATGGAATCTATTGATTTTATTAACAAAAACATCTATTTGACGCAATGTACCGGTCCAACACATAATTATGTCGTCAACATAACGGTAATAATATAAAATTTGTGGCTGTCCAATAATGTATTTATTTTCAAAGTGGTCCATAAAAATATCTGCCATAAGAGGACTGAGTGGAGAACCCATTGCTAAACCTTCTTTTTGCTTGTAATATTGATTATTAAACCTAAAATAATTCTGTTCCATACAAATCTTGGTCAAAGATAACAATTCACAAACCTCACCAGGATGGACCCGCTGTTTCTCAAAAAGATCTTCAAGTATCTGTAAACACTCCTCATAAGGAACGTTTGTAAATAGACTTTCGACATCCAATGATAATAACTTAGCACCGGTTGGCAAATTGATATCTCTAACCCTCTCTATTAACTGTAAACTATTTTTTAGACTAAAATTTGGTTTAAAATTTGATCTGGACTTTAATAAATAGTTCAAATGTTTTGACAAATTATATGCTGGAGCACCGATATAAGAAACCACTGGCCGAATTGGGATATTATCAAATCAAATCAAATCAAATCGTTTATTATCAGGCGTCGACGGCCCATAGCATGTTAGTAATCAGTACAAACTTAAAAACTATGTTAGTAGTAACACACAAGTACAAAAATAAAAATAAAATAATACACAGATACAACACAACATAAAGCAAAGATTATGCAAAGATTATAGGAAGATTTATCAAGTCCCATGTCTGACATGCAGCTTGATAAATCTGTCCATTGTAGGCCCATCTAGCCTTTCTGCAAATACCTTCAGAATGCTATTGCTGCTTCCCCTCAATCTGCGTACCACTGATGCCACTTTTTTGCGCATGATCGCGAAATAATCGTCAGTGTACGCATCCGCGAACATCCCTGACGCACTACAGTAAGGTGGAAGCCGCAACAGCGCCCTGAAGGCGTTATTATATTGAATGCGCAGTGCGCTGTCAGCTTTTTGGGTATGATTAGCCCACAGACTGCTGGTGTAAAATATTTGACAAAACGCCTTAAAAAGTGTTATTTTAACCGGTGCGGAACAACCAGCAAACCTGCGTGCCAACATGTTTCCCCTCACAGCCAGCGCCCTGCGCTCCCTTTCCATATCTAGGTCATCTTTTAAATCCTCTGTCACAATATAGCCCAGATATTTAAATTGTGACACCCTGTTCAAAGGTAACCCGTTCAGTTCTACGGGTGGGACATTTGAGGGACTTTTATTTTTTCCCTTAAAAACCAATAACTCACTTTTCGTGGGATTATACTTTAGCCCATGTTGTTCAGCGTATTTTTCACATATACTGAGTAACTTTCTGATTCCCCCGATTGTGGGGCTCAGCAGCACCATATCGTCTGCGTAACTTAAATTATTTAAACTAAGTCCGTCTACATGACAACCAACATGGGTGCTGCTGAGCTCAACAAGCAGGTTGTTTACATATATATTAAAGATTCTCGGTGAAGTCAGACCCCCTTGCCTCACACCACATTTGAGTTTATATGGTTCTGATAATGCATTGGACCATTTTACAAAGTTCCTCTGCTTCTCATACCAGATAGATAATATTGACACCAATGCCGGCACTCCCGCACTCCGAAGCTTCTCCCATAACACTTTATATGAAACTAGGTCGAACGCTTTGGAAAGGTCTAGGAAACAAGCATACACTGGTGTCTTCCTGTCCGTATAATATTTGACAGTATGCTTTAACGCAAGTATTGCACTCTCTGTAGACAGCCCCGCACGAAAACCGAACTGAGTGTCGTGTAGTTTTGTACAGTTACTCAGGTGCGCGTCAAGCACACTGTCAAACACTTTGGCTATTACAGTTGCCAACGAAATTGGCCTATAGTTCCCTTTGTCAGCTATGTCTCCCGTCCGATTTTTTACAATAGGTACAACTAACGTATCAAGCATCCCTTGTGGAAGGTAAGAATGGCCCACACATAGATTTAAAAACATGGTTAATACTCTTGGCAAGTGCACACCGGCATTTTGAAGATGCTCAATGCTGAGCCCATCATGCCCAGGAGACTTTCCCCGCTTCATACATTTAATGACTGCTTTAATTTCTGTACACGTAAGCTTAAAAGGTGTTTCTGACCGATAGGACTCAGCATCATTCACCCTTCCCACAGATTCAAGAGGTGAGCTCACAATAAACTGCTCTTTAAATATATTAGCTACCGCAGTGTGGTCACTCTCACCCTCCACACTGAATGGTAAGCTTGGAGAGACATTGAGCTTTTTAGTACCTTTCCAGAATGTCGAGAAACATTTCTTGGAATGGAGTGAGGCCAATATATCCATTGCAATTGTTTCTTGGTTCTTAATGGCCCATTTCAATTTTGATTTAAATACTTTACGACTTAAAATCATGTCCTCATAGATAGGCCCACTACTGGGTTCCCCATACCAAATCCACAATTTAAACTTAGACCTTGCTCGAGTATGAACATCTTTGACATGCTTGTTCCAGCCTTTTATAACCTTCTTTTTACTAATGAATTTAGACATTCGGTTTGCACTAGCTGATTCACTTAATATAGATACTATGTTTTTATACAATGAATCCAACAATAACCTATGATTGGGATCATCACAAAAATTATCAGCACATCGCTCAAAGGCTTCAGGAAAATCTATGTTTTTCAATTTGTTGTTGCACATATACGAGTACTCCTTTATTTCATCAGGGCTTCTCTCCCCCCATCGAACACCATTAAGTGATGATTCAATTACACTAGTTTTTAATCTAATAACATTCACATCACATTCTATTTTTATGGGAAAGTGATCTGACCAAAACGTATCATAAATAACCTCAATGTTTACAATTGTTTTCCCCGCCGCTTGTGTGACAAGACAGTGGTCGAGCCAGCGCTTACACCCGTGTGAGTCACTAATGAACGTGTATGTTTGCGATAATATGCCTAAGAAATCAAAGTCCGCGCATAATAATTCTTGCTCATTACAAAAGCTGATAAGTTCATCGCAAAATGACTCACCCGGGTGCGCGTTGAAGTCTCCCAACACATACACTGCTTCAGCATTATTGCTTTGTATAATAGAATACATCTCGCTAAGACACTCCGTAAAAAGTGGTAGATTTTCACGACAATCCGTCGGCATATACATGTTTATAACCAAAAAACACCTGTTGTTCACCACTATATTCACTGCACATATACGATCACTGATACTTTGTACCTCACTCACGTAGCTAAATGCAGTTTTACGCCATAGTATGGCGAGCCCTCCGTAGGGTCTCCCTTTACACATGCCAGCTGACGTGTCTACTGATGACTTTCCCGTGTAGTTGAATTCCTGATGAACACTATCAAGAAAGGTTAAATCATGTGGGTATAGCCACGTTTCTTGCAGCAAAACAACATCAGCTGTTTTGCACAGTGAACGCACACAGTTCACCGACCTTTTGATATTTTTGCAGTTGAATGTTATTACGTTCATTTTTGAGATACTATCCATTGTTTGATTTGATTATTGCACTACCAAAAATTGAGTTATTTTTGTCTTCCCTTCTATTCTTGAAATGAATAAAACGCCTAAATGTCACGCCGTCAGGCCATATCTGGTCATCCAGAAACACATCGAGTTTGTTTTTATCCACAAGCAGTTTAAAGGCATTGTATGGCTTTTCCCTCTTCATCTTTATTTTCTCAAGCGAGACGGTCTCCGTAGTTTTATTTTTAATATACTTGCAAATGTCATCAACCGCTACCTCCTTGTTCACGTTGGATATAAACAAAGGAATTTTAACATCCGCTGCTTTAAATTTCTCTGATACGTCTGTGGTAGCTTTGCCCGTTTTACCCGTAAAACGATTTTTTGACCGCCGCTTTTGCACTAAGGTCCACTTGTCCGTTGGCATTTTCCATTCACCATTCCTTGCGACCTCCGCCATGGTAGACATTTTTAATTGACTGGTTTCTGCACGACAAACAGCTGACTCAGACAACATTTCACATATTTCGTTATCCACTAGTGTTGAGTTAATTGGTGCTGGCGCACCCGTTATTATCGCCTCAGTGTGTGTGCAAGCGAGAGAACGATACTTTGGTGACTCAGTGCGCTTGCGCTCTGAGCTCGCACACCTCATATTTGAGTAACCGTCGCCGTACACAGGCGCCGCCGGTGATAATCCTACCGGCCCACTGTCAAGCAAATACCCTCCTCTTTATTGCGCGACAGTAATGATAATCTGGGCATGTTTGATTCCAATTCTAGCTTAATTTCATCCAGTTGAGTGACTGTTGCATATTTACTTTTTATTTCATTGATATCTCCACGTATTATCAGTAGATCTTTTAATAATTTGGTCACATCCACATGATCAAATGTAACTGGCGGTAATTTCTGCAAGTCACGTGCAACGAAGATTGGTATCAGGTCTGGCTCTGTCACTTTGAAGACACATATAATATCCTCCAGGTCTCTCACTTTTTTCCCTTCTTTACGTCTAGTCACTTTCTTCTTGTCAGTTTTAATTGACCTAAACAGCAACTCCTTAGCACTGTCCACTTCTTCCACCGTGAAGGCGGTATCAGAAATCCTAATAAGGCTCTCATTGTCCATCACGTCTATTTTATTTTGGATAAATGATAAAAGTTCACAAATAACAATATTGCAATTCACACATTTTAGCGTGTTCGCAGACATTTTCGCGGTAACAGGTGGGTAGACCTGTATTCGACCGAATATTATCCTTATGAATTTTAGGCAAACCGTAAAGCATTGGAGACCTAGGGTTCATAGGAACAATATATTTCAAAGGTTTTGGATCGATGTAAGACGTGCTTTTGGTGATATTTTTTACCTGTGAAGTAAAAACTTTAGTGGGGTCTGATCCTAGTTGTTCAAAATCGCTTCCCTGTATTACGTCATTTACCTTTTGGACATAACTGTTCCTGTCTAAGATAACTACTGTATTTCCTTTATCGGCCTTAGAAACAACTATACTGTTTTGATCTATTTTGGTTTTCAAAGATCTATAAATTCGTAAGTCTGATGAAAGAGACAACGAATTCGATGAGTTAAGCGACTTTTTAATATGAACAGAAACCTGGTGTGCTACTGTCTCATCTTTTTTACCTCTAACTATTGCCATTTCTGAATCTACTGCTAAAAGCTCTAAAGGTTTTTGTGACACGACGGGCTGGATATTAAATTTAAGTCCTTTCTCTAACAAAAAAGTTTCTTTACTTGAAAATTGAACGTTACTAAGGTTTATGACACGATGGTGAAACGTATGGGGACATGCTTGATCCCTTTGTCTACCACTATTAATAATAATGCCTTCACTGCTGTGACTTACGTTTCCTCTAAGCAATCTTTCCAACTTCCTAGACTGTACCAAATATTTTTCGTGAGCTGTAATAGACGCAAATTCCCGCGCTTTACTGTCTAAAATATCAAATTCTATATTATGTAGTGTGAAAACTAACTCTGTGTACAAAATTTTAAGATGATTTTTTAAACTATCCCTAACCGAAAACCAGTAACGTATTTCCTCATTTAACCAGATGTTTTTGGCCTTACTCAAAGCGATATTAGCTGATCTACTATAACTATTGGAACGAATATTGATGTAAGAAGGGATTACCCCCAATTGTTTACACTGTTGATTAAACCAAACATTCTGAGCAGCAATACGATGTGATTTAGTGAGTTTGATGTAAAGTTTTGCCTGTTCTGCTGTACCTGCAAATTTAAGATAGTTAATTGATTCAGGCGTGACTTTGCGGAAATCCATTATAAAACACAATAGACGCTGATATATTTAGTAACCTATTCCGCTTGACTATTCTTCAAGAGTCATAAAAACCCTGTAAGAAATCGACACGTGTTTCACCTCTCAACGAGGCATCTTCAGGATGACGATTGACCAATTGCAAACCAGAACGCGACGTGTTACCACACCGAGCGCTGGACGCAGAGTGAATCAAATCGCCCGACACCCCCACTTATATAGGATTGCTGCTCGGCGCTGATTGGCTAGGACCGTTATCAGTGCGATAAGATAATTATAACAGAGAACTAACCATTATTTATCATATAGCTGAGAGCAACGGTTACAGTAGGAAAATGGTTAATGATTTGATACAAACGAAACGCCGTAACATAGTTCGTTCTCTTTTGTATCCACTGCCTCCAGAAAAACCACATCAATATATAGGTAGTTTGACGTACTTAGGGTCGATTAGTGATAGGGTTTCAAAAACTTTGTGTAGAAATGAAATAAGGGTAGCATTTAAAACAGATAATTCTTTAAGACGGATTTGTAACGGAAAAGATCGTTTAGAAAACCATAAAAAATCAGGTGTTTACAAATTACATTGCGATGATTGTAATGGTATTTACATAGGTCAGACTGGTTGTAATTTCCAAACAAGATATAAGGAACATATTGCAGCTTATAGGAAAAGTTGTCCAGAAAGATCTCATTTTGCTCAACATTTAATAGATTCAGGTCATTCATTAAATAATAATAACACATTCAAAATTTTACACACTTGTGATAAAGGATTTAAAATGTCAGTATTAGAGAGTTTAGAAATTGTTAAAAATAATACAGCGACCGTTACACTGTTGAAAGAATTAAGTACCAGTATTCCAAGGTCGCCTTTGTTGCGATTGTTCGCCCCTTATCGCGCTTATCGCACTGATAACGGTCCTAGCCAATCAGCGCCGAGCAGCAATCCTATATAAGTGGGGGTGTCGGGCGATTTGATTCACTCTGCGTCCAGCGTTCGGTGTGGTAACACGTCGCGTTCTGGTTTGCAATTGGTCAATCGTCATCCTGAAGATGCCTCGTTGAGAGGTGAAACACGTGTCGATTTCTTACAGGGTTTTTATGACTCTTGAAGAATAGTCAAGCGGAATAGGTTACTAAATATATCAGCGTCTATTGTGTTTTATAATGGATTTCCGCAAAGTCACGCCTGAATCAATTAACTATCTTAAATTTGCAGGTACAGCAGAACAGGCAAAACTTTACATCAAACTCACTAAATCACATCGTATTGCTGCTCAGAATGTTTGGTTTAATCAACAGTGTAAACAATTGGGGGTAATCCCTTCTTACATCAATATTCGTTCCAATAGTTATAGTAGATCAGCTAATATCGCTTTGAGTAGGGCCAAAAACATCTGGTTAAATGAGGAAATACGTTACTGGTTTTCGGTTAGGGATAGTTTAAAAAATCATCTTAAAATTTTGTACACAGAGTTAGTTTTCACACTACATAATATAGAATTTGATATTTTAGACAGTAAAGCGCGGGAATTTGCGTCTATTACAGCTCACGAAAAATATTTGGTACAGTCTAGGAAGTTGGAAAGATTGCTTAGAGGAAACGTAAGTCACAGCAGTGAAGACATTATTATTAATAGTGGTAGACAAAGAGATCAAGCATGTCCCCATACGTTTCACCATCGTGTCATAAACCTTAGTAACGTTCAATTTTCAAGTAAAGAAACTTCTTTGTTAGAGAAAGGACTTAAATTTAATATCCAGCCCGTCGTGTCACAAAAACCTTTAGAGCTTTTAGCAGTAGATTCAGAAATGGCAATAGTTAGAGGTAAAAAAGATGAGACAGTAGCACACCAGGTTTCTGTTCATATTAAAAAGTCGCTTAACTCATCGAATTCGTTGTCTCTTTCATCAGACTTACGAATTTATAGATCTTTGAAAACCAAAATAGATCAAAACAGTATAGTTGTTTCTAAGGCCGATAAAGGAAATACAGTAGTTATCTTAGACAGGAACAGTTATGTCCAAAAGGTAAATGACGTAATACAGGGAAGCGATTTTGAACAACTAGGATCAGACCCCACTAAAGTTTTTACTTCACAGGTAAAAAATATCACCAAAAGCACGTCTTACATCGATCCAAAACCTTTGAAATATATTGTTCCTATGAACCCTAGGTCTCCAATGCTATACGGTTTGCCTAAAATTCATAAGGATAATATCCCAATTCGGCCAGTGGTTTCTTATATCGGTGCTCCAGCATATAATTTGTCAAAACATTTGAACTATTTATTAAAGTCCAGATCAAATTTTAAACCAAATTTTAGTCTAAAAAATAGTTTACAGTTAATAGAGAGGGTTAGAGATATCAATTTGCCAACCGGTGCTAAGTTATTATCATTGGATGTCGAAAGTCTATTTACAAACGTTCCTTATGAGGAGTGTTTACAGATACTTGAAGATCTTTTTGAGAAACAGCGGGTCCATCCTGGTGAGGTTTGTGAATTGTTATCTTTGACCAAGATTTGTATGGAACAGAATTATTTTAGGTTTAATAATCAATATTACAAGCAAAAAGAAGGTTTAGCAATGGGTTCTCCACTCAGTCCTCTTATGGCAGATATTTTTATGGACCACTTTGAAAATAAATACATTATTGGACAGCCACAAATTTTATATTATTACCGTTATGTAGACGACATAATTATGTGTTGGACCGGTACATTGCGTCAAATAGATGTTTTTGTTAATAAAATCAATAGATTCCATCCTAAAATCAAGTTTAAATTAGAATTAGAAGTTGATGGATCCCTTAACTTTTTAGATTTAACTATCACAAGAATTAACAACAAACACGATTTTCAGATATATAGAAAACCAACTTATACAGACGTCACGATTCCTGCGTCATCTTGTCATCCAATTCAGCATAAATTAGCAGCTTATCGTAGTTTCACTCATAGATTGATGTCAGTACCACTATCCCAAGATAATTATAACAGAGAACTAACCATTATTTATCATATAGCTGAGAGCAACGGTTACAGTAGGAAAATGGTTAATGATTTGATACAAACGAAACGCCGTAACATAGTTCGTTCTCTTTTGTATCCACTGCCTCCAGAAAAACCACATCAATATATAGGTAGTTTGACGTACTTAGGGTCGATTAGTGATAGGGTTTCAAAAACTTTGTGTAGAAATGAAATAAGGGTAGCATTTAAAACAGATAATTCTTTAAGACGGATTTGTAACGGAAAAGATCGTTTAGAAAACCATAAAAAATCAGGTGTTTACAAATTACATTGCGATGATTGTAATGGTATTTACATAGGTCAGACTGGTCGTAATTTCCAAACAAGATATAAGGAATATATTGCAGCTTATAGGAAAAGTTGTCCAGAAAGATCTCATTTTGCTCAACATTTAATAGATTCAGGTCATTCATTAAATAATAATAACACATTCAAAATTTTACACACTTGTGATAAAGGATTTAAAATGTCAGTATTAGAGAGTTTAGAAATTGTTAAAAATAATACAGCGACCGTTACACTGTTGAACGAATTAAATACCAGTATTCCAAGGTCGCCTTTGTTGCGATTGTTCGCCCCTTATCGCGCTTATCGCACTGATAACGGTCCTAGCCAATCAGCGCCGAGCAGCAATCCTATATAAGTGGGGGTGTCGGGCGATTTGATTCACTCTGCGTACAGCGCTCGGTGTGGTAACACGTCGCGTTCTGGTTTGCAATTGGTCAATCGTCATCCTGAAGATGCCTCGTTGAGAGGTGAAACACGTGTCGATTTCTTACAGGGTTTTTATGACTCTTGAAGAATAGTCAAGCGGAATAGGTTACTAAATATATCAGCGTCTATTGTATTTTATCTAGAAGTAATTCAAAATGAAAAAAAAATGTCACTGAGATAACCACTATTCGAGCTTATTTAAAAAAAAAAGTGAGTTTTTACTCCAAAATAACGTTTTGATTACTTAAAATAATAATGAAATAAAGAATAATAGTACAGTTTTAGTAAATATGTGTAAAAAATATAACAATTTCCGCTGCTACGCATTTTATTGCATCCATGCAAGTAGCGGCTGCTGGTGATAGGGTAGTCCACACAGGCTCCCATGCCATTATTTTTGGCCAACCCCAGTCAGTAGGACATGGCCGGTCTTGTAAGTACGTAGTGGGTCTAAAAGTTGACTTCATGTCCTCCCTGATAAATCGCTCGAAAAATATGGCTCACAGGGCGTCTTTGGTTGGTGGTAAATTCTCCAGCTGTCTGTCCTTTTTTGTAAATAAATTGTAATGTTCTACACTGGTTGATATCAGTGCATGTGCACGATCTAAAATAAAACACAAGTTACACGACATGCATTCCAACAATTACTTAAATCACTTCAAATCACAAAAACCAACCGCCATTTAACATATAAAGCAATGAGAAATCTTTCTAATATTGCTAAAGCCTGGTCTACATTTCCTTCCTTAGCATATTTATATCCCTCCGTTGCACTTGAATAAGTGCCCCAAACTTCAAAAGTGCTACGTAGTAAAACAAGCTACGTCATGAAGGAAATTTCAGCAAGTGGTGACCTTTGGACCGGTCGGAGTCGATTGAGGCAGATTGACGGATTCAGTGACCACGATCGTCGGTAATGAGGGTCCGATTGAAAAAGAATATAAGAGGATTTTTCCATTTCCTAGCTCTCCAGTGCCAAGCTACAGAATTTACAGCTGCCAAAGAATTATTTTATGCGACAGACGGACCTACAGTACAAATAAACAAGCATTGCAACCATGCAAACGTCAGGTAGCATCTGGTTGGCATACACGCGCATAATAGTCTACATTGGTGATGCTGCAGCCCAAGGATACACATGGTGCGTACAGTGAACACCGATATTGTTGTCCTTGTGGTTTCATGTGTGTCACAATAATTGCCACAGCTTGAGGAACTGTGGGTTCATATTGGCACAGAAAAAATCACTAGTTTCTCCCGTGCTATGCTATTGCAGCTTCGTTAGGTAACCCAAATAAATATAATACCACGCCTTTTCGGGGTAGTTCTTCTTGTGACACTGTTTCTTCTTCTCCTGGTAAAGGGAACAAAGCGCTTTCGAAGCTTGGGTGCTTATCCAACTGCAACGGAGGGATTTAAATATGCTAAAGAAGGAAATGTAGAGCAGGCTTCGCCAATATTAGAAAGATTTCTCATTACTTTGTATGACAAATAAGTGTAATGGCGGTTGGCTTTTGTGAATTGAAGTGATATAAGTAATTGTTGGGATGCATTTCGTGTAACTTTTGTTTTATGTTAGATCGTTCACATGCACTGATATCAACCAGTGTAAAAAATTACTATAAAAAAAAAGGACAGACTGGAGAATTTACCACCAACCCAAGACGCCCCCTGTCTTGGGTTGGTGGAACCATATTTTGCGAGCGATTATCAGGGAAGACATAATTATATGCGGTCAACTTTTAGAACCAGTACTTACAAGACCGGCCATGTCCTGCTGATTGGTGTTGGCCAAAAATAATGGCATATGGGAGCCTGTGTGGACCGTCGCCAGCAGCCTTTACTTGCATGGATGCAATAAAAATGCGCAGCAGCGGAAACTGTTAAAAAAAATGGTTATTTTTTTTACACATATTTAGAATAGAATAGAATATTTATTTGCACAGAATGTAGGTATTTACAATAAGACGGTTACAATATATTAAAGAATCCTTGTACATTCTACCATTTTGGCATGCAAACATTGGTGTTCATCATGAACTTACAAACATTGATCATCTAAAATTTATCAGCTAGAAAATCTGATACAGAATAGTAGCATTTATTTAATAACAGTAATGTTAGCTAACTTGTTAGCAAACTTGTTACTGGTTCCTCTCTAACAGAATTAGGAATGTGGTTAAAAATAACCGGTGCCATACTAAAAACACTTTTCCTCAACAAAACAGTCCTATATCCACCTGTGCGTAACAAGTTTTGGTATTGAGATCGCAAAGTTGCATCTCGGTATCTGCTTTCCGATAGAGTTAAAAATAGGTGTTGATTGCATTTAACAAAAAGAGCAACTTCTAAAATGTAAAGGCACGGAAATGTCAATAAGTTATGACTTTTAAAAATTGGAACACAGCTGTCAGTAACTTTCAAACCATATATTGCTCGTAGGCAGCGTTTTTGGGCTTTAAAAATACTCTATTTTTCGGTACAATTGCCCCAATATATAATACCAAACCTTAAAATGGAAACGACAAGACTATGATAAGCTAGTAATACTGCTTTGATATTAACTTTTTTTTTAGAATAGAATAGAATAAAAATTTTTTTTAGATTATAAAGTGCATTATGCAGATGCGCTAAGTTTTTTACAGATTGCTTCTGCCTGTGCCTTCCATGTCAGTTGACTGTCAATTAATATTCCAAGAAATTTTGTAACATCTACTCTCTCGACATTTTGGCTATTATAATTAACATTTAGATCATGGATACGAAGTCTCTGGTAAAAATGCATTATCTTTGTTTTTTGTATGTTTATTCGTAAGTTGTTACAATTTAGCCAATTTATTATAATTTTAATAGTGTGGTTTATGTCATTTTCATAATTTTCTTTATGGTCGCATTTTAAGAGTGCTGTACTATCGTCGGCAAACAGTACCATGGGATGGTGGATTTGGCGTGGGAGGTCGTTAATGTAGATTAAGAATAACAAAGGCCCAAGGACGCTTCCCTGTGGTACACCAAATTTGATTTCTCTGTTGGAGGACACGTATTTTATTTCTAATTTAGTCTTGGCGCATATATTGTAAATTTCTGTCATTTGTTTGCGACCGGATAAATATGTTTTTATTAGGTTCAGGATATTACCTCGAATACCATAGGCATGAAGTTTTTGGAGTAGTATGTTATGGTTGACAAAATCGAAGGCTTTTGACATATCTGTATATATAGCACATATAGGCGTTTTTTTATCAACATTTGACATGATAGTATTCAATAGGTCAAAAATTGCCATGTTTATATTCCTATTTTTCCTGAACCCGTATTGCTCATGGCAAAGTATATTAAATTTGGTCAGGAAAGATGAAATTGCTTCATATATGACCTTTTCTATTATTTTAGAGAAAACTGGAATTAAGGCTATCGGCCTGTAGTTCGACATATCGTCTTTACTGTTCCTTTTATGAATTGGTTTTACAATTGCAATTTTTAATTTATCAGGAAATGTTCCTGATATTATGCTAACATTAATAATGTGAGTTAAAGGGCCAACTATACTATTAGTAACAGATTTTATAACTTGAGTGGAAATCCCGTCATAACCAAAGCTCTTTTTGTTTTTTAGTGATTTAATTATTCTCATCACGTCTTGAGGTATGACTGGTGGCACAAATATTGAGTTTGGGTTATGGTCTATTTTCGTAGCGCCGTGCATTGGGTTATTAGGAATATTAGTAATTTGGTCAATGAAAAAATTATTGAAAGACTCTGCTATTTCTTTCGGATCCGTTATTATCTGGTTATTATTTCTTATCTGTGAAATTGGTTCCCTATTCATTTAGCTATTATTTATTATTTGCCATAAAGTTTTCGACTTATTCTTCGAGTTCTTGATCAAATAATTATTTTGGGCTGTTTGAGTTAATTTAATAATTTTTTTAAATCTCTTAGAGTAATTAGTAAAAGCGTTTTTATTTTCTGGCGACGGCTTTAGTCTATGTTTCCAAAGTAAATTTCATTGCCTTTTACTGCATAATCTTATGCCACGCGATATCCACTTAATTGGTTTTTCCGATTTCATGGTCACGAACTTGTAGGGAAAACACAAGTCATGTATGAGCTTAAATATTTCAAAGAAATTATCGTATGCTTTGTTCGGATCCTTTGTGTTATATACGCCAGAAAAAGATAGATTTTGCAGATAGTTATTAAATTTAATGAGATTTTCTTTACAAGTATCTCGAGTCTTAGTTCTCCAAGTTTTAATTATGCATGATTTATTTACTTTTATCTTAATTATTTGAGCTGTATGATCTGATAGTCCGAAGTCTATTACTTGACAATGGCATTTTTGTCTGGTATTGTGTGCAAAATTATCTAGACAGGTATTACTAACAGGACGTGTCGCTTCATTACTTTCTAAAATAAGGTTGTAACTCAGGAGAAGGCATTTAAATTCCAAGGTAATTCGATTATTTTTCAAAACGTCTATATTAAAATCGCCGCATAAAATTATTTTAGTGTGACGATTAGTACATATACTTTTTAGAATAGAATCCAAATTTTCATAAAATTTACTTAAGTTAGACAGCTTGGGCGGTCTATAGATACATAATATAATAAGATTATGTCGTGTCATTTTAACGGCACAACATTCTATTATTCCTGGAACCGAGTATTTCATTACGTCGGGTAATTCTTTATACTCATGGCCCTATTTTACTAAAATACAGGCTCCACCGCGTTTTATGCTGTCTCTTGCATAACATGCAGCGAGCCTATAATTAGGTATATGAAGAAGATGTTCCTGGCCCGACATTATAAAATGCTCGGTTATGCATATAACATCTACAATTATTTGTTTGCTTAACAGCTCCTGAATGTACACGGTTAATAGATCAGATTTATTTATAAGTCCCGCAATATTCTGATGCATAACAAACATGTGATCAAAGAAAAAACTGGGTATGTGAGACCGCATTCGTGTTTACATTATTAGTTAGATCAGGTTCAAGTAGTGACATTGAGACATTATTATTTATGAGTAACAGCAAATTTTGAAAAATATTTCTCATTCCTCGGTTATTTAATTTCCTATTATATTTTGAAAACATAGTAAAATCGTAGAATAAGTCTAAATTAGAGTCTAGTACTATTGCATAATTATGTGACAATAAATCTAAATGGAGTAAGTTGTTAAACGTTTCGATACGCCAGTTGAACATCATTGAAGAATCACTTAGTTTGAATGTAGGTAGGCACAGAATAATATTTGTATGCTGTATTTTTTCCAGTGTTTTCCTTAATCCTATTATGATTTCTACATAGTTGTTTGTTTTTTGAAAATCTTCTTCACCAATTAAAATTACACAGTAATCGCTAAACGAGTAATCCACAACTTTTTGGTGCAGATTGCTGATAAGTTGTAGCAATCTGCATTTCAGTGACAAATAGTGACAGGTCTGTAAGTTTTGGAATGTCTCTTCTGCCATGGACAGAATATTATTTGCTTTGTTAGCACTAATAATGCATAACCTATTCCTGGCGGATTTCTCATTGTCCTCTATTACTGTCCTTTGAGTTGTTTTATTTTGTTTTGTGTTTGTGGTGCATAAACTATTTATTTGCTGTTTTTCTGTTGTGGTCTGTTTAATGCTTAATTTCTGTGTTTTTGTTTCAGATTTAGGTGTTGAATTTTTGCTTTGGTTCTCAGCTTTATTTCGTTTTTGAAGCAAGTTATCTTCTTCGTGGGAAAAATTCAGTTTGGCTTTATTTATAATTTATTATTATTATTATTATTATTATTACTTTTCCTCTTAGTTACGGTTGGGACTCTTTTCGGTGTACTATTACATATTTTTTTCAGATTGTTTATAACTTTCTCATGGTTAATTATGATACTTTTAAGTGAAGTGTTCTCTGTTACTAAATTTTCAATTTCACTGTCCGCAGATGCCAATTTCTCTTGCAAAAAGTTAACTAATGACCGTAATTCTGTTATTGTTTCATTTTCATTAAGTTGTAAATGGGGGCTACTTTTGTTATGTTTGTCGTAAGACGTAATAGATGAGTATTCGTTGTCTTGGTCCACTGACAAAGATGCAAAAGAATTTTCTGTACTTATAGTTATTTTGCTTTGCTGTTTTCTAATGGTTACGTTATCAGTTTCTAGTAAAAACAATTGTAAGTCAGAGTTGTCTGACATGGTAAATACGGCGCGAGTCACTCACTTGTAGATCGCAGATAAGGATCGGCACAGATCGACACAGAACGCGGTTCTTTCCAACTACGCGACACTGTGTTTTTTCTGTATAGTTCGTTATTTGAATTTTTTAGATTTGATTTGTTAATAACTCGTTTACTACTTATTATTTTTTAGCTCTGTTTTCACAATCACATATATAGTTTCAAGAGGCACATCACAGTATATTTTACTCTATCATTAATTTGGTTTTTACGCAAAAATGGAATTTAAAAATCACAGCACTCGTTTCACCCGTGTTCACAACTCGGTACTCTAGTGAAGAGTCCTTTACTAAAACTATACTCTATTCTATTATAAATTCAAAAACAATACTATATTCTATTATATCCATTTACTAAAACTATACTATATTCTTTATTTCATTATTATTTTTAGTAAACAAAACGTTCTTTTGGAGTCAAATTAAGGGAATACCAATTTGAACTCACATTTTCTTTAAATAAGCACGAATATTGGTTACCTCAGTGACAATTTTTTTTATTTTTTATGTTTTGGATTATTTCTAGGTATTTCTTTAAGAATACTACATGAAGCACCTATACTTATCAGTGTCATTATTAAACAATAAGTGCCAAATCCTATCCAAAATACGCACTTCTCCTATCGCAGCTCCGCCGCGCGACGCAAATGATTTTTTTTGGCACATTTATAAGTTAAATATATTAATAATAATAATAATAAAATAAATAATTTCTTTATTTCACCGATAGCCTTCACAAAAATAAAAATAAAATTGCCTAAAACTATAAGCAAATAAGGCAAATAAGGCTTATATCTAGGTCACAATCATTTTAACACTCTGACTCCTAAACTAGGTGTATGTGCCTGTGTCTTAGGAGTCAGTGATTCTCTCGCAACAAACAAGGCCTTATTATACAAAAACAAAAGCAAAAACAAAAACAGGACGTTTAAACATTAGCAAATGGTGTAAAAGAAAACTGGATTTGATTTATATAAAATAAAATAAAAAATAAAAAAATAATAAAAAACATAATGAGGAACGTTTAACTTAATGGTGAGGTGCAAAAAGTGAGGATTGAGTGTGTGTTGTGAGAGAGTGTAGGATGTATGTGTGGAATAAGTGTGGTGTGTGCGTATGTAGTGAGTAGGTGTGGGATGTGTGCAGTGATGAAGAATAGGGAGTAACAAGTACATAATTATCCGGTTATGGTTGTATTTATTTAGATTTATAGTTCATTATCATTGCAAAATACCCAGCAGAAGATCCTCAGATTAAAAAAGTTTATGTCCGTATATTTTAGATAAACAGGGCTATTTACACCAATTTTTTTTATAAAGCATAGTCTCGTAATTTAATTGTAAGCAAAGATTTTGTAAGAATTTTTATTTTTCTATTTTTGCGCCGCACTCTCTTTTTTTCTGAGAACGAGTGAAAATATTGTTCCAGAAATGAATTCCTCGTCCTTGAATTATACGAAAACGATACCAAACATGACCTATTTGAGAAATTTTTGCAGATATCAACGTAAGAGTGTAACGCGGTAGATGGGTTTTCCCCCCCCCCTCCCCCACCTACCTGCAGGGTGGTGCCACGTGGGTACAGAGCTAAATCAGCTCAAATGACCACTAAGTATGCATGTGCCAAGCGGCTTCCTTTGTTGAAGATTTGCAAGGTTCTAGAACAAATCATGACACTAAATACCCGACTATTTATATTTCCTCATCATGTCTATAGCGCAGAATGACATTCAGCCATCATCATTACATGTCAGACCGAATTAATAATGTGACGCTTATAGACTTATTTGTTTTATTTTTTATTTTTATACTATCTTTTTAGTTTAAGAAATATTTAATTACAAGAAGAAAATAAATAAACGAAATAAATATCATAATTATCTAATCTTCGTCAATGTAGGTAATAGGTAATACGGGCTGGTATCCGCAACTCCACGTCAAAGCGCGTATTTTGCGTACGGGTGGGAAATCACTTATTCGATCCACCCCAGCTCTTCCAAGAAGGCCAGCAACGCCTTGGTGTTACTGACCATCTCCCTTAGGGTACCTGGGTTACCGAAGTACTTTGCCCTGTAAGTGGCAACCACCGGGCAGTGTAGTAGCACATGAGCTGCTGTCTCGTCGTCCTCCATGCAGGCCCTGCACAGTGGACTGTCTGTGACTCCTATGACAAAGAGGTGTTTATTAAAAGACCCATGGCCAGTTATAGCTGCTGTAACAGTTCGCAGCTGTTGTTTCGTTAGTCGGAGCACCCGCTTCGTGAGGCGGCAATCGATGGCAGGGAGTGCCTCCTTAGCCTGCCTGCAGTCACCTTGGTCCAACCATAGTTTGTGGTGTTGATCCCTAGTGCGTTTCCTTACCAGAGAGCGTAGGTACCCGAAGGGGAGTGGCGCAATGGGTTCGGGCCCCACCGGTGCCATGCTCGACCCCCTACGGGCAAGTTCGTCGGCTGCATCATTGCCTAGTGAGCCGCTGTGTCCTTTGATCCATTGAATGGTTATATTATTGAGGTTACACACCTGGTTTAGGCGCTGGTGACACTCGTATATCAGCCCAGAGTCAACAGTGTGGCTGTTAAGCGCTTGCAGAACAGCCATACTGTCTGAGAGTATTTGTATCGAGTAGTCCTTAACTTCCCTGGCCATGATGGCTGAAGCGGCAAGAGAAATACCCATGCATTCGGCCTGGAAAACTGTGTTGTGGACCCCCAATGGTGTGGCTATGTGTATGTTGAAGTCCTCCGAGAAGATTCCAGCACCTGTGCCACTACCTGTTTTAGAACCATCCGTGAAGATGCGTAGCTATGCGGGCCGCAAGCCCTCGCATTGGCGATCCTCGTGCAGATGGATTCTGTATTTTTTATCAAAGATAAATTGTTTGGGTACCCGGTCATTTATGGCTTTCGTAATGAGTTCCCACTCCCCACAGGAAACTCATTATTGAGGCCCTCGAGCAGCGCGGTATGTTGTGTAACTCTCTTACCCCAGAGCTCTGTTGCATTAAGACGCACCGCTGCCATCGCTTCCTGTTGTATGAACAGATGGAGCGGGGGTAAGTCTAGCATGGCTTCAATCGCTGCAGTTGGAGTAGTTCTCATGCAGCCTGTGATCGCCACGCAGGCTAGTCTTTGCATGCGATGTAGTCTGTTAACTGCTGTCACTAGCTGGGTGCGGGGCCACCAGACCACAGCCCCGTACGCGATCGTGGGGCGGATCACTGAAGTGTACAGCCATAGTATGATTTTGGGGGATAGGCCCCACTTCTTACCTATCATTTTCCTGCACTGCCAGAAGGTGATGCAGGCCCTGTTTAACTTGTTGTCTAAGTGACTACTCCAGTTTAGCTTACTGTCTAGAATGACCCCGAGGTACTTGACCTCGTTGGCCAACTGAAGTTCTGTATCGAACAGTTTTGGTAGGCGGTAGGGCCCTAAAGCTCGTTTATGGGTAAACATGACTAGTTCAGTTTTAGTGGGATTCACTGATAGTTCAAATTCCCTGCACCAATTTTCTACGATACGTAGTGCTTGATTAGTGAGATTACAGATTGTTCCCGTCACCTTCCCCGAAACAAGGATTGTGAGGTCGTTTGCATACCCTATTGTATAATAGCGGCTGGCGTTGAGCTTTGTAATCAGGTCATTGATAACCAGATTCCATAGTAGGGGGGATAGCACCCCTCCCTGGGGACAGCCTCTGGCTATCATTGCCGACTGCTGCTCCCCTTCAAGGCGAACCACTCGTTTGCTTAACATATTCGTAATCCAGTCCGTTAGTACCTGTTCTACTCCATGCTTGGAGAGGGCGCTGCTGATGCTGGAGAAGTTTGTGGGACTCATGGATCCACATACTTACGGCGGCGCCCGCTTAAACATTCGCCGCGCGAACAGACGACATACCGGCCTCGGAAGCAAATACGTACTGAGCAGCTGCGCTGGCGACGGTAATATTTATAGTGTGCGTACAGACGACGCTATACGTCTCGCGCGTGCTAGAGTGAGATGGGTGCCCGCACATCGTGGAACGTTAGTTTTAAGTTTTAATTATGAAGTAATTTAGTGTTCTCCTATTGGTTGCTTTAATATTTGTGCGCCATAGCATAGGAACAATTAGCAGGTCTCAAAAATAGTATGTAAGGCAGGATTTAATCAGGAATACATTAGACAAATTACTATCTACAATTTGAGTATTATTTACCAAACCTTCTGACCCCAACAACTGGTGAACCCGACGTGATAATGCCGCAAGACAACCTAGGCGAAGGAAGCATGGCTTTGAAGCCCGAAGTCGACTTGGCTGCAGTTTCCATCCAGTCAAGAATGTTACCGTTTTGGCTAGAGATTCCACGAGCCTGGTTTATCCAATTTGAAGCCGTCGTGGATCCGTTGAAGACTTCGGATGATCAGAAGTACCGATATGTGTTACAGCAGTTGCAAGCCACCGATTTACAACATATCACTGACATCTTGTACAATCCGCCAGCCACCGATAAATATGGAGCTGTGAAGAATCGTCTGTTAACGGTGTATGACAAATCCGACGTGAAGAATTTTCAGAAGCTCATCAGCGGCCTGGAACTGGGAGACCAAAAACCAACTCAGTTGTTGCGCAAGATGCGAGAACTCGGAAGCGGCATGATCACAGACGAAGGTTTGAAGATTGAATGGCTCAACCACTTACCCACTCAAGTGCGCGTCGTACTGTCGGTCAACACAGAATCGTCACTCGATACACTCGCCGCAATGGCTGACAAGATGGCCGAGTATTCAGAACCCTCAACATCGACAGTCGCCGCAGTATCCTCAACATCACAAGAACCCGTGATGTCCGTACAATTAGAAATTTTATCAAAACAAATGGAAAAACTATGCCTGGAAGTGGCTGAGCTACGCGGACGCTCAGATCATCGCTACAGACGCCCGTTTCGTTCCCGGTCGCGTTCACAATCACGGCCGCGGCAGGGGAATAAGGCCTCAATAAGACCCGGTGATCCTACGTGGGAGTGCAGATTCCACCATCGCTACGGTGACAAGGCAGGGCGCTGCGAATCACCGTGTTGCAGAAGGAAGAAGACTCAGCCTTCGTTAAACTAGCTCCGACATCGACGGTGGCGGACGTCGGTGTCCCGTGTACTACCAACCGCCTTTGTGTTTACGATCGAGATACCAGAGAACGTTTTCTTGTGGACACAGGCGCCGATATTTCGGTGTTAGCCGCCACAAACAAAAGGAAAATGAAGACTGCCACTGCTTACAGATTATATGCGGCAAACAATACGCCCATTAATACCTACGGTGAGAAGACGCTCAGACTGAATCTTGGTCTTCGGCGTAGTTTTCTTTGGCAGTTCGTCGTGGCTGATGTAAAAACATCTATCCTGGGAGCCGACTTTCTGCGCCACTTCAAATTACTGGTAGATCTCCACAGAAAAAAGCTCATCGACAATGTGACGGAATTATCGATCGATGTGCTTGAAATAACGACTGGCGAAGAAACTGTACACGTCATTAGCTCCGATCAAGCATACTACGAAATCTTGAAACAGTATCCAGAGGTACTACGACCAATGTCCTTGCAGGAACCAACAAGACACGACGTCGTTCACCACATAGAAACAACAAGCCCCCCGCTCTTCGCCCGACCCCGCCCGCTTCCACCCGATAAGTACAAGGCTGCAAAAGAAGAGTTTGATCACATGCTGGAGATGGGCATCTGCAGACCTTCTAAGAGCCCATGGGCGAGCCCACTGCATGTCGTGAAAAAGAAAGACGGAGGATTACGAGTTTGCGGTGACTATCGTAGACTAAACCCAGTCACTCAACCCGATCGATACCCGATACCCCGCATACAAGACTTCACCTACCAGCTACGAAACATGAAGATATTCTCAAAACTCGACCTCAAGATGGCATACTACTGGATACCAATAAATGAAGAAGACGCTCAGAAAACAGCAATTACCACACCGTTTGGGCTGTTTGAGTTTAAATGCATGACGTTTGGATTACGCAACGCCAGCCAAACGTTCCAAAGATTTATGCATCAAGTACTACGGGGTATAGACAACTGTTTCTGTTATATCGACGACATTTTACTCTTCTCAAAGACAGAAGAAGATCACAAGCTTCTCTTACGCCAAGTGCTGGAACGTCTTAAGGAGTACGGCGTCATGCTGAAGGTAGAAAAGTGCGAGTTTGGCAAGGAAAAGATCAATTTTCTTGGCTACGAAGTTTCAACAAACGGCATCAAGCCCACAGGAGAGCGAACAGAAGTCATATCAAAATTCCCGAAACCGAAAACTGTTGCCGAGTTACGACGCTTTCTGGGCATGCTCAATTTTTATCGTAGCTGCTTACCCCGTCAGGCCGAATCACAGTCTGAACTTAACAAGTTTCTACACAACCGGAAGCGCAATGACAAAACACCCGTCGAGTGGAACCCGGCAGCAGAAATAGCTTTTGAAAAGTGCCGTCAAAGCATTTTAGAAGCTACTGAACTAACGCATCCGGTACCGGGCTGTGCCCTTGCCATAATGACAGACGCTTCAGACTACAGCCTCGGCGCAGTACTACAACAGAGAATCGATAACGCATGGAGACCTCTCGCTTATTTCTCAAAGGCGATGAGCATGACGCAGCAACGCTACAGTGTATATGATCGCGAGCTATTAGCGATTTATACAGCTGTGAAGCATTTTCGAACGCTTATTGAAGGAGGCGACGTGACGGTCTACACGGACCACAAGCCGCTTGCCCACGCACTAACACGCCCAGCAAGTAGCAGTGACACACCTCGTCGAGAGCGACAGTTGCATTTTATCAGTCAATTCTGCACCGGCATCAAGTACGTACAAGGAGAAGACAACACAGTAGCCGATACCCTTTCACGCATAGAAGACATACAATGCCCTACCACTATCGACTATGATAAGTTAGCAAGCGAACAAGCAAGCGATCCCGTGTTGAAGCAACTAAAAAGCCAATCTAACTTGAAGTTTACTGACGTCACAATGCCGGGGATACGCCGACCAATCACGTGCGAAACTTCGACTGGGACGCCCCGCCCATATCTACCGAATACATATCGTTTTGTTGCATTCAAAGCACAACACGATCTATGTCATCCCGGTGTCAGAACGACACGGAAACAGGTGATTTCAAATTTTTTTTGGCCTGACATGAATAAAGATGTCAGCAATTGGACCAGAGCGTGCATCGATTGCCAGCGAGCTAAAGTACATCGCCACGTCGTAACTCCACTGGGCGGATTCCCATCATCAGAACGCTTCGAACATATACATATGGACATCGTCGGCCCTCTTAAAATATCGAATGAGTGCCGTTACTGTGTGACCATAATCGATCGTTGCACCAAGTGGCCTGAAGCTATTCCGTTGCTCGACATAACCGCTGAAAAGGTCGCAAAAGCCCTATACGAGAATTGGATAGCAAGATTTGGATGTCCACTGCGAATATCAACGGATCAAGGCCGCCAATTTGAATCCCTACTCTTCCAATCGCTAATGAAGAAATTTGGCATAACACGAATACGTACTACGGCATACCATCCTCAGTCAAATGGCCAGATCGAAAGATGGCATCGGACACTGAAAGCAGCATTAATGGCGCGCGGTACTACCAATCAGTGGACAGAAGAGCTACCCGCTGTGCTATTAGGTCTGCGCACAGCATTACGCAATAACAATCTCAGTCCGGCAATGATGACATACGGAACGACACTACGCCTGCCATCAGACTTCATCGTGACAACAAAAACAAACAATGAAAGTGACTACGTACGGCGTCTAATGGAAACGATGGCAACAGTTAAAAGTGTGCCGCGCTCGAACAGCAGTCATACTGAGCCATTCATACACAGGGACCTCGCAACGTGCACACATGTTTTCGTGCGGAACGATACAGTTCGATCGCCGCTAACACCGCCGTACGATGGGCCATATGAAGTTGTCAAGCGCTACGACAAGTTCTACAAAATCAAATTACCGCTACGCACATCGGTAATAACTTTAGACAGACTCAAACCAGCCTACATGTACAACGAACCGAGTGAAGACAAAGATCACCACCTATTTAAAGGACCTACTCAGCCCTACACCACCAGATCCGGCAGAATCGTGAAGCCCGTGGTACGTTTCACTTAGAGGGGAGTGATGTGGGACTCATGGATCCACATACTTACGGCGGCGCCCGCTTAAACATTCGCCGCGCGAACAGACGACATACCGGCCTCGGAAGCAAATACGTACTGAGCAGCTGCGCTGGCGACGGTAATATTTATAGTGTGCGTACAGACGACGCTATACGTCTCGCGCGTGCTAGAGTGAGATGGGTGCCCGCACATCGTGGAACGTTAGTTTTAAGTTTTAATTATGAAGTAATTTAGTGTTCTCCTATTGGTTGCTTTAATATTTGTGCGCCATAGCATAGGAACAATTTGCAGGTCTCAAAATTAGTATGTAAGGCAGGATTTAATCAGGAATACATTAGACAAATTACTATCTACAATTTGAGTATTATTTACCAAACCTTCTGACCCCAACAAGTTGGTTTTGTCGAAGGCTCCTTCGATGTCTATGAAAGTGCCCAGGCAGGTTCCTTTTTGATGAATCGCTTCCTCTATCTGACTGACCACTAGATGAAGAGCAGATTCGGTTGACTTACCCGAGCTGTATGCATGCTGATTATAGTGCAGCGGTATGGTTTTCAGGGCTCCGTCCCTCAGCTCCCTATCGCAAAGCCTTTCCAGAGTCTTTAGCAAAAAGGAGGTCAGGCTGATTGGTCGATGGGATTTGGCGTTTGTGTAGTCTCCCTTACCTGGCTTTAGGATGAATATGACTTTCACTTCCCTCCATCCTTTGGGGACGTATCTGAAGGCCAGGTACGCCCTCATTAATGGCACCAGTCTCGTTGAGACTGACGTTCCCCCCCACTGTAGCAAGGCGGGGAACACTCCATCGGGACCAGCCGCCTTAAAGGGATGGAAGCTCTGGATGGCCCATTGAAGTTTCTCCAACGTGATCACCCTGCTTGCGTAACGCCAGTCATTGTCTGATGGTGTTTGAGTTTCATCTGGCCAGTCAATTACCTGCGCGAAGACGCATCCAGGGAAGTGAGTCTCAATTAGGACGCGTCTTGTTTCTTCAGGTGACGACGTAAGTGTATTATCGGGTTTGCGGAGGGTGACGGTCCCAGGTGTGTTCTGTTGCGCCAGTACTTTCCTTACCCTGTTAGCTTGCTGACAAGATTCAATGCTACCACAGAATTTGCGCCATCCCGTGGTGCTTCTGAATCTGATGCATTTTTTGTAGCTCGATTTGGCCGCGTTGTAGTTGTCCCAGTCCTCATCCGCACATGTGTTCATGGCTCTGTTCAGAGCTGTTCTTACCTTGCCACGCTTGCGCTCCAGGTCGGCACCCCACCATGGTTGCTTACCCGGAGTGCTGCGTGGCGTGGTCTCTGGGCAGGCCGTTTGGTAGCTGTCTATGATTGATTTGGTAACATGACTTACTTGTGCCTCAATCTGTGACGCGTCCGTAAAAGTCGACGGTTTGTGCAAAGTCGTAAGCTTGCTTGCAAGATTACGTGTATAGGTGGTTCGATCCGTGTTACGCGGGTTCCGCCTGGGTGGTGTTCGTGGCACATAGGCCTTGATATCGAAGCGGATCCACCTGTGGTCCGAGCAGGAGGCCTCCTTCGAGACCTGCCACCCAGTGATGGTTTCCGCCGCGCCCTCTGTTGCCAGAGTGAGATCGATGATTGTACGGCTTCTCCTGGTTACGAATGTTGGTTCGGAGCCATTGTTTAGTAAGGATAGGTTAGTCGAGAATAAGTAATCAACCAAGGCCTTACCTCTCTCGTTTTGCGTGTCCATGCCCCACAGTTGGTGGTGAGCATTAGCGTCGGCACCGACGACGACCTCAAACGCACATCTCTCGCAATGACTCACGAGGCGGGGAGGTCATGGGGAGGCGGCACCTCCGCCTCAGGCATATAGGCCGAGGCAAAGACGATTCCCTGGCGTCGTCGCGCTGTATTAGCAGCTTTGCTGCAGAGACATCTCTGCAACAGAATTCAGTTAAGAGCTGTGTTTTAAGGTTACCTGTGACATAGATGCACGCCCTGGGGCGGTCATGATCAGAGGTGACTAGGAGCTTACCGCCAAGGTTGGAGAGTCCTTGTATGCGGCCAGCCCTAACCCACGGCTCCTGGATTAAGGCAATAGCCGTGTGTTGTTCCTCCAGCCACTTGCGAAGCTGAGCCGTCGCGGTCTGACTGTGGTGGAGGTTTGCCTGGAGGACTTTACAGGTCGACAAAGGGGACGCCATCGCTGGTCGAACCCTCATCGTCCCCCCCAAGTCTGAGCCCGGCAAACAGGTCGCCCTCGTCGAAGCCGTCCTCCCCCGGGCCCGAAGCTGGGGACAGGATCATGTCGTCCAGCTCCCCGCCCGACAAAGGAACGGCACCCACGGTGGCGGCAGCAGGAGCGGCCGACTCTGCAGCAGCAGGTTCAGCCACGGATGCTTCCGGGTTGTGTGACGGGGGAGTAGACTCCCCTGTTGTTTCCTGCGGCAGCTGTTCCGGCGTCACGTCGAAGGTTCCCGTGACGGGGTCCCATCCCTGCGGGACGTCGGTGAACCTACCGTTCCGACCCTGGAACTTTACGTACACCGCCCCCAATCCAATTGAGAGACGGCGTCCGGCCTCCATCAGAGTCGGGATTTGGTCCACAGGGACTCCGACTACCACAAACCACGCCGCGGCTTGTTTGTCTGCGTGCAGCAGTACCCACCTCTTGATGTCCACCCAAGGGTTCTGGTAGCTTAGGGCACGACCAATGAAGGTCGGCTCTTCGTAAACCCCCTGCTCATCCGGGATCACTACGCCACACCGTGCACGCTTCTGTACCTCCGACTGGCTCAAAACGACTAACGGGGTGCTAGTAGGAAGAAAGAAAGAAAGAAAGAAAGAAAATAAATTTATTTGACCCAGGTAAGGCACACAATATTTATAGAAAAAAACAAAGAACATAAAAAAAAAAAAAAAAAAAAAAAAAAGTATTGTGCGCCTCACGGCTGCGCCAAACAGGCCCAGTTCAGCATGAATGCCAGACAACTAGTGCCTGACGCTGGTTTTCAACTGGACTGGAAGAGTCAAGCCGGAGACTGTTTTCCTTAGCCAGGCTAAGGTGTGGTCGTTGCCGCACCACAGTTTCAGCACACCCCCGGCGAACAGCGGCTTGGCGTTGAAGGTCGGTCCTGGTGTGTCTTGCTTGGAGGAGCAGGCCTCGAGTATGATCTGCTTTTTAATGGCAGCGAGTACCTGGTCTGATACATCCTTGCCGAGTATTCCCGTACGGTCGCAGGTGATCGCGACGTCGAGGGTAGCGCTGGAAGCTTGAGCGTAGCTTCGATGGGCAACCCTATTGGATTGATCAAGCCGCGGCCACTTATGCTCACCCCGAGGTGTCAAGGACTCGTTGAGAGCTCGCTTGGCCGCGGCCTGATCCTTCCAATCGGGCCGCTGTGTTACCTTTATGCCAACGGCTGAGTTATCCTGTGCGCCGGTTGGCGGTTGACTAGGCGCTGGTCGGCTGGGGCCGGCCTCTGCCTGCGACTGCTTTCCGGCGGAGAAGTTCAGCGGCCCGCGCGTCGGTTTCCCTGAGCTGGCGGCGGTGGCATGTCTGTTAACGGAGCCCTTACCAGGCTTCCGTTTTAGTGCTTGTCGGCGCTCCTTCCTCGTAGGTCTGTCCCTCTTCTTGCCCTGTTCTGGGGCAGCAGTTGGACCTGAAGGGTCGGTGCATGGGCGAAGGGTTTGTTGATTGCGTTTGCCCTTGCCCTTGCGTTTTTGCACAAATTGCCAGGCACGCGTGAACGCGTCCTCGGTGCAGCTGACCGTCTCCGCTTGACCGGCTACGGCCGTCTGATGGGAGGAGGCTAGAAGAGCCTCAAGAGAAGGAGGGTGTTTGGCTGGGATCTCGGTGCTAGTTTTACCCGGCACCGGGGTCTGTTTGGGGAGGGTTCGACTGGCAGTGGAATAAGTCGTCGCCGTGGTCTTTACCATTGTGTTTGAAGGGTCGGTACTGGTCCCAATCAGCGCCGACGTCCTTTGTTTATCTTGGGACTTTTTATTTTTGGTCTTAGCTGCGGTTCTCGCCACAGCCGGACCGGTGCCCGCTCTGGTACCCGCAGCGTTAGCCGCATGGCCACCAGGGGCAAGAGAGGTGCAAGCACCCCCCTTTGGAGTTTCATTGGCTTTCGCCCCCACTCCGGGTTTTTTTGTTAACAGGCCTTAAAGTATCCATGTTAAATGCGTTCGAAAATTCATCTCTCTGGCTCCCACCCTCCATGGAGCCCGCACCTGGGAACGTCTCACTATAAAAAAGCTCGAACGTTAGAGAGATATAGGGGCGCAAGGCTGGTTTACAGTGCGACATCGGGTGCTCGATCGGGTTGGCGTGGGGGCTCGAAAGGCCCACCCACCACGAACTGATCAACCCTCACTTACACCGTCAGCATGACCTTTACCTACCGCTTCGGCCGTCCGGGGACGACATCAGTGGACCTCACGCACCTCGCCTGTGGCCCTCTGACGGGACACCGTGGCCATTTCCCTACCCCCGGCTAATGGGTAGGGCCACCGTTTCGCTTGAAATCCGGACCAAAGGGGGCGTGTTGCCTTACGGGCACATTACAGCCAGAGCCGCTCGGCTCAACCCCCCAGGACTCCTTCATCCCCGCTCACGGCTCTCAACTGCGCAGGTCCTAGCGCAGGTGACTACTACTCCTACTCGTCATCAGCAGATTTTAGTGATATCCGAGCCCGCCACCACCCAGTCACAGGGGGCGGCGGTTAGGAGTGGAAATTGGAAGAGTAGAATTGGGAGGAGAGGGGATGTGGATGGGATGGGTTTGGGATGGTTAAAGAAAGTTGGGACGGGAGGGCGAAGACAAGGGAGACTGAGGTAAAAGGAGTAGAGGAAGGGATGCAAAGGCGCCTGGTGGTTTTAGTTACGTCTATTTCTTAAGGAATTAGACCAAGAACAGGGTGACAACCTCGGGAAGGTACATCCGCCAGACTTGCCTTGAGGATCTACACGACTGTAGCGCTCTCCCTCAAGACTCTTCGTCAATGTATCTTTTGATTGAACGTTAAGTAAAATGCAAAAACTTTAGACTCGGAGGCAACATTGCATGGTCTTGTGAAACTGTCAAACTCAGAGGTCGCGGATCGTAGCTTGATCGTAAAGATTCAGAGGCCCGTCATTGACTTGGATCGACTGTTCCCTTTTTTTTTAGTTATTATTCTCCCTGTCACTATCTCCTTCGTCCCATCATTAATATGCTAAATAGATCTAATAATCTAATCTAACCTTTTTAATTTCTTTTTGAGGTATTTCAAGTCCTAAATATTTATAACTCTTCATTTATTTGAATTAATTAGCTATTAAAATTTGATACAAAACTATGCTTTCCCCCTCAATGTTTAAAATATTGTTCAAAACTTGTCTTTAACTGTGGTTTCAACGCTTCAAGCTGTTTTAAAATCTAAAATAGGTACACGTTTTAAAACAACTGGTTTGTTTTATGCCAACCCTGATTCCGACTCTTTACTAGATTATTGTTTTCTTTTCCTTCAAAATCAACATTATGACGATTCTCTTTTTTTTTTTTTACTGTCTTAAAATTATTTCTTTACTGATTTGTAACCTAGTCATAGGTACGGTCCGGTTCAAAACAGCATTAGCACGTTAAGACTCGTTGTCAATTGAACACACGATACAGTCTGTACATCTGTACGTGTAAGCACACACACTGCCGTATCGTCACGTATTCCCGCGTGTCGTACTCATGCTAAACGAACGAAACAAAAATATACTTCCCACACTTTTGCTAGATCGGCCACGCACACGCATCATGCGCATGACCTTGGCCAGTTTATCACATTGCTAAATTCGGGTAAATCTAATATGTTCTGATAACAGTGAGCGTCTTGCGATGGACTGTGAAGCAGATGGCTTAGGTTCTAATCGCGAATAGCGCAGCGCGAATTTTTGCAAATATTTTTATTTTTATTTGCTATTATAATAATATTCAGAATTGCTGCCTTTTTTATTAATGTTGTTATTGCAATAAAGGGTTTAGAATAAAAAAAATGCATGATGATTGATAAGAAATATAAAGAATATTTATTCGTTCCAAGTAGGTATTTATTTTACATAAAGTTAAGAAACCGTTACAAATAAGTATTGTTGTAAGATGTAAGATGTTTAAATAGATGTAAAAAAACTTAGAAGCAATTTTGTCAAAGATTTCAAGTAATATTTTTATCAATGCAATTTGTATTATTTTGACATAAAAAGGTTTTAAATTATTTACTTATTAATTTATTTCAAAATAAACATTAAGCTTCGATCATAATCGATGAATTTAAGCAGTAAATAAGAATATTAGAATACAGGCTGTAAGGGTAAACACTCTTGTCATTCAAACTATGGGTAGTTGACTTAAATATAAAAATAAATGACCGAACACAACAAAACAAAAACGTTATTTTTAGTAAAAGATTTTAAAAAGTTTCTATCCGACACCATGCTCTCTAGCGGAACAGCTGACTGACTGAGGGAGAGGTCGCGCTCGCGGCCGGTCAGGTCACATCCCGCACCCCTCGCCCGTGTTGAGACGCAAGTTCGTTGCCCTAGCGCATAGGGCAACGAACTTGCGTCTGTTGTGGTAAAAGGTAGGTTTAAAAAAAAGAAAAAAAAAGTTGTAATTTTCCATCGATTTTACGTTCTATAAATGAAACCAAACCACTGGTTGCAAGGATAACGGTGTTCACCCTAACACCCTGTATATTTAAAATGTAAGACAACTACTTACTTACTAAATAAGTGATTTTAAGGTTAAGTAGGTATGGGCAGTTTATTTACATTATGTATTTTACATTTTATTTGCTTTTAGTGAATAGGTATTGAGGTTATAGCTTAAGTATTCATTTTCTTTACGAAAAGAAGATTGAAACTAAACCTCAAATTTTAATCCCTAAATAATAATATTACCTACTTATTAAAATAATGTAAACATTTTTTATTACGGTTAATTTTTGTAATAACTCCCATTATTCTCGATACAGTCAAGCAGACATTTGAATTGTCCCAATTGAAGTCTGGTGGTCTGGTGAAGTCTGGTTGGTCTTCGATGATGTAAGCCAGTTCAGTGTTGAGTGCACGATGAACGGTTAATAATGACGTGTTGAATAATTCAGCAAAATGTCTCGTTGGTATGAAACCATTTGTTTCATATTCAATCACCATGTGACGTCACTGCGCCTTATGAATTAGCACCGGCTTTATCTTCCTCATATATCTTGACCCACACACTCACAGCATTTCTCTAAAACAAATAATGGAATACCTACTGTTAGATATGCCTAAAAAAATACTAAAATAAAATACTGTTTAGTTTACTATTCATAATTAAGAAAAAATACTTATATAACATTATATTTATTATACATAATAATTATTTATCATTCACTAATCGAAATAAATAATTTTTCAAATTACCGTGTGATGTCACTGGTCCTTGTGAATTAGCCGGCCTTCCTCATAAATCTTGAGTTTGACCCACAGACTCACAGTATTTCTCTAGAATAAAATATAATGCTACTGTTAGACATCTCTAAGCAATATACTAAAACTGTTTACTTTACTATTCATAATTAAAAGAAAAAAAAAAAACATAAATAAATAACATTATATTTATTACACTTAATAATTATTTATCATTCACGAAATAGGTAAATAATCTTCAAAATTATTTATATTTTTCTTTTCTTTGCCCTCATATTGAATTTAAAACTTTATTTAATCAGATATCTTCTGAGTAAATGTCTTTGTTTTAGATTTATGTTCAGTAAAATATGAAATATTTAAAATGATAACACTTACACTCAGTCCGGTTTCATTAGATATTTTTAATGCATCCACTTTTACGCAGCGCAATAATATTTGCCCTCACTTCAATATTAATATTTGACTGCATTGTGAAAAGAATAACTACAACACCGCTAATATATATTGTTGGTCACAGAAGGCGAGGCGACATCTTGAAGTTGTCAGGCGATCAGCTGTCAACCGATGGAAGGTTATAAAACGAGCTACGCGGTGCGGCAACGGTCCTTTTTTGCTTGGACGACGCTCGGAACGGACGTGCTGCCTGACCATTATCGTGTGCTCGGTTATTTTTGGGTTATGTTTAAATTCATGTACTGATTATTCTTTTGGGCTTGTGTGATTTTTATTTGATTAATATTTACAGTGCTTCTTTCTTCTTTTCATATTTTTATAATTTTTGTAGTTTAAATGGATTAAAGACTGTTTATTTTTATTTTTTTAAACTTATTTCACTTCTGATTCCTAACATCAGAAGTGGGATAAAGATTCATTTGCGCCCACAAGTTAAAACTAGTTTTCAGGCTTTCAATTTTAGATTAAAGCGGGTAATAGCAATGGATAGATCGAGTCGTTCATGTTCAAATAGTGATTCGCGTTCTAAACGGTCTCGCAACCGCCATAAGCGGAACAGAAGGTCACGCAGCAAGTCTCAGGATTGCGATCGCCGTTCCAGGCGCGAACGAGATCGTGGTGAGAGTCGCATGGGGCCGCGAAGCCCTACGTCACCGCTTTGCCGACGATCGCTTGAGACGATTGTCTCGCGGTTGAAGGCTTTAGAAGACCATTCACGGGTGATAGTTACGCCGGAAACAACAGGTACTGCTACTGATATTTCGACTGCAACCACGGAGAAAATAGTGGAGGCAATACAGTCGTTAAAGTCAGTAAGCACCCATCATTTTTACATTTCTAATTTTGACCCAAATGTGCATGATGTTGATCAGTGGTTTGACGAGGTTGATAGGGCTCAGATTTTGAACAAGTGGTCAGAAAATGAGTGCCTTTCCCGCGTTGGGAGCTGTCTGAAGGGAGATGCTAAGACTTGGCTTAGTGAATGGGTTACAAGTGACCGTTCATGGAGCAATTTTAAAAAAGATTCAGGGGTCAAATAGCTCCAATTTCAATATTAGGAGCTAAGCTTCTATGAAAAAATGCTCAAAAAAAAGAAACAAAAAAAAAAATTTCAGAAACAATAAATAAAATTATTCCTCATCGTAAACCTTTAGTAACTAAAATAGTATGTTTACCTTGTAAAGTTCCTTCACGACAAATATCTCGTCATCACTGATATATTAAATGACTTGTTCTAGTAAAAATATATGGGAATAACCCTAAAAAATTATTAAATAAAATAAAAGAAAATATGGAAATAAAAATAAAAGTAATTATTTTTTAATAAAGTTTTAAATTCATTATGAAGTTTTAATAAAATAAAATTTCAGAAATAATAATGACGGTTTGGAATTAATCAAAATGAGTAAGGAATAAATATAACACCTAAAATTGTTCTAATTCAATTAAAAGGAATATTAAATAAATTAGTAGAGGGGTCAAAAATTGAAAATAAATTACTTATCATTTTCAATTGAAATTTTTTAATTTTTAATTAAAATTATTATTATTTTTATTTAATTTTTTTTTATTAAAAATATAATAATTTATAATATTAAAAATTAAATAAATTAATAATAAAAAAAAAAATATATCAATTAATTGGTATTATTTGTGGGATAAAAGAATATTACGTTGAAGGTAATAATTTAAATTTGACATATTTATGTTATAAATTTAACTAATTCTTTAATAATTTATTTTGAATCATTAGAAGTAAATGCTAATTTACTATAAAATGGTTTAAGAGACCAGTACTTGCTTTCAGTCATCTAATGAAGAATAATTATTAACTCAATTAATAAAATTTTTAATTGAAATTCTTTCAATTACAATAGGCATAAATCTATGGTTAGCTCCACAAATTTCAGAACATTGACCATAGAAAATACCAGGACGATTAATAAAAAAATTAGTTTGATTAAGACGTCCAGGATTAGCATCTACTTTAACACCTAAAGATGGAATAGTTCATGAATGAATTACATCTGTAGCAGTTACTATAATTCGAATTTGATTATTTATGGGTAAAACAATTCGATTATCAACATCCAATAATCGAAAACTATTAGGGGATATTTCATTAGATGGAATTATATAAGAATCAAATTCAATATTATGGAAATCTGAATATTCATAACTTCAATATCATTGATGACCAATAGATTTTAAAGTAATTAAAGGGTTATTTAATTCATCTAATAAATATAATAAACGTAAAGAAGGTAAGGCAATAAAAATTAAAGTAATTGCTGGTAAAATAGTTCAAATTAATTCAATTATTTGTCCTTCTAATAAAAATCGATTAATATATTTATTAAATAAAAGTCTTGATATTAAATAACCAACTAAAATTTTAATTATAATAAGAATAATTAAAGTATGATCATGAAAAAAAATAATTTGTTCTATTAAAGGAGATGCTCCATTTTGTAAATTAAAATTAGATCATGTTGCAATTTCTAAAAAAAGGATAAACCTTTATAAATGGGGTTTAAATCCATTACATATAATCTGCCATATTAGAATAAATTTCTTAAAATAGGTAATTCATTATATGAATTAAATGATTCGGCAGGAGGTAAATTTTGGTATCATTCAATTGAAGATGATAAATTTAGGGCAAATAAAGCAATTCGTTGATTAACTAATGATTCTCACACAATAATCAATATAAATATAATAGCTAATAAAGAAATATAAGATCCTAATGATGAAATAATATTTCGAGAAATATAACAATCAGGATAATCAGAATATCGTCGAGGTATTCCCGCTATACCTAAAATATGTTGGGGAAAAAAAGTTAAATTTACTCCAATAAATATAACAAAAAATTGATTTTTTATAAGATAAGGATGTAAAGATAATCCTGTAAATAAAGGATGTCAATGAATAAATCCTCCTAAAATAGCAAATACAGCTCCTATAGATAAAACATAGTGGAAATGAGCTACTACATAGTAAGTATCATGAAGAGTAATATCAATTGATGAATTTGATAAAATTACTCCTGTTAAATAAAAATACAAACAGTAAATAAAAATACAAATCCTAATCTTCATAAAATAGAGGGTGAGTAATTTGTGTTCCATGAAATGTAGCTAATCAACTAAAAATTTTAATTCCAGTAGGAACAGCAATAATTATTGTTGCTGATGTAAAATAAGCTCGAGTATCAATATCTATACCTACTGTAAATATATGATGAGCTCAAACAATAAATCCTAATAAACCAATTGCTAATATAGCATAAATTATCCCTAAACATCCAAATGTTTCTTTCTTACCTCTTTCTGGGGAAATAATATGTGAAATTATACCAAATCCTGGTAAAATTAAAATATAAACTTCTGGGTGGCCAAAAAATCAAAATAAATGTTGATATAAAATTGGATCTCCTCCTCCAGCAGGGTCAAAAAAAGATGTATTTAAATTTCGATCAGTTAGTAATATAGTAATAGCTCCAGGTAAAACAGGTAATGATAATAATAATAAAAATGCAGTAATTCCAACAGCTCAAATAAATAAAGGTATTTGATTGAAAGATAAATTATTTAATCGTATATTAATAATTGTAGTAATACAATTAATAGCTCCTAAAATAGAGGAAATTCCAGCTAAGTGTAGTGAAAAAATAGCTAGATCTACAGATCTACCACCATGAGCAATATTAGATGAAAGTGGGGGGTACACTGTACATCCTGTTCCGGCACCATTTTCTACAATTCTTCTTGAAATTAATAAAGTTAAAGAAGGGGGAAGTAATCAAAAACTTATATTATTTAAACGAGGGAAAGCTATATCTGGAGCTCCTAATATTAAGGGTACAAGTCAATTACCAAATCCTCCAATTATAATAGGTATAACTATAAAAAAAATTATAATAAAAGCATGGGCTGTAACAATAGTATTATAAATTTGATCGTCACCAATTAAAGATCCTGGGTTACCTAATTCAGCACGAATTAATAATCTTAATAATGTTCCTACTATTCCTGCTCAAATTCCAAAAATAAAATATAATGTTCCAATATCTTTATGATTTGTTGAATAAAGTCATTTTCGCTTAATAAAATAAAATGGCTGAGGTTTAAGCGATAAATTGTAAATTTATTAACGAGAAATTTCTCTTTTTCTCTTTCTTCTTCCCCTTCCGCCCGAACATTGCTCTAAAGCAGACGTGTTGTTGGTTCTTCCGTAAATTTTTAAAGTTACCTTTTTATTCTAAAAATAATTATTTTCTACAAAATAATGTAAAGCTAATCTTAATTTTATAAAAGTCAATATTAACAAAAGTACAAAGTGAAACATATACAAGTCAACTGGATGGAGTTCCTGAATATTGGCTCTGGATGCCTCTGGAAGAAATATTAAAAAACACTAGTTACCAGGATAATATAGGCCGAGACAATTACAAAACACTGTCGGTACTGAGAACGAACCGGTGAGTGAAACAAAAACTCATAAATAGTAATTTATATCCAAGCAAAAGTACCAGGGTTGCATAAACATAGACGACTTAAATGGTAATACAAGAAGACCATTTTCACATGTATTGTTAAATACCCAAGTGGCTTGTTTAGTAAGCGTTGTACACTCGATTAAGAAGATCTGTGTTCGAATCTTGCAAACTGAATTTCTTTTGGTGTTTTTTATTTTGTTGTCTTCAATTTTGGCCGATTCTTATTATTATAAAATGCCACTAAGACGAACTCCACCACCAACGCCAGCTGTACAAGAAGATTCGGAACCTGATATGCCAACGGAAAAGGTGGATCTTGATCCCAATATTACTAAACGTAAGCGCAAGTTTGATCAAGTGGATGATTTGAATGTGTTCATGAGTGAAATGAAGAATCTCTTTACCAAATTTGAAAAGGAGCAGAATGATAAATACAATGCTCTGCATGCATCTATGATTGATATAAGAGAGTTAAACGCATCAATTAAAACATCATGCGAGTTTGTGAACGGAAAATACGACGATCTTTTGAAGGCATTTAATAAACTAACGTCGGAGCGTAAAGAAAACTTAGCGTACATTCAGATACTGGAAGAAAAGGTTGAAAACTTGGAAAGAGTTCAAAGATCTTCTTGCCTGGAACTAAGGAACATACCAACTAAATTAAAAGAAACAAAAGAAGACTTATCAAAGATTGTTATTGACACTGGTAATTCCTTAAACGTGTCAATAAACACCTCCGACATACGTGATGTTTACCGATTAAATACAAAAAATGAAATAAATAAACCCATTATAGTCAACTTTACGACGGTAATCGCAAAGGAGAAAGTAATTAAATCTATAAAATCATACAATCGAACAAACAAAAACAACAAGTTTTCAACCGCTAAACTGCACATAAATGGTCCGGATGTCCCTGTCTACATATCTGAACATCTAACTTCCAGGGCTAAACGCCTGTTCTTTTTAGCTAGAGATTTTTCCAAAACCAATGGGTACTCCTTCTGCTGGACGGCCCACGGTAAGGTTTTTATACGACAGAAGGAAGGTCTAACTGCTCATTGCATTAACAATGAATCTGACTTGAAGTGCCTAAAAGTTGAAGATTGACTATTTCTCAACAATATTTTTTATTTTTTGCCTATTTTAAATATTGTAATCATAGTTTTAGAATATGCATGCTTTATCTTTATTAATATTTTTACAGGGAAATACATTTATAGCAATTTTGTATTCCAATCACACATATTTTACTTACGTCCTACTCTTCTTAGATCCACTTACATTCTCGTCGCGCATAGTTACGTGTTTGAAAAACTTAATACAGCAACTAAAATATTAAACTTTAACCAAAATGGCTGCCAAAGTCGAAACCTTGAACCTTTTACAAGCACCTTGAAGTGAAGAAAGAAGTGAAGTGTCAAGTCGTGAGTTCGATCCCTGTGAAGCTCCGTATTAAATAATATTTAAAAATAGTTTTATTACTGTTTTTGACATATTTTAAGTAATGAAGTGTAGAGATAACTGACAAACTATAAGTGACCATATTACCAAGACAAAAAAGTGCTTACATATAACTTTATAAACAGTGACCACATAACGAAAATAATCAAATATAACAAAAGTGAATACAGTTAATATCTACAATATAAAGATTACAAACAATAAATAATAACTTTAAACAACATTAAAAAGTGAAAGAACTTAAATAAAGTGTTATTTTTGCAAAGTGAAGTCAAACAAAGAAACAGTGCAAATATTTACATTGCATGACTCATATATTAACGGCCACTCGTTAGTTCAAATCGTGTATCTATATTGAGGAACACTATTTCATCATCAAACTTAACTGTACAAATAGCAACGCCAGTAAAGTAGCGATACCTGTGTGAACGGTGTGGCTCGAGTTCGATCCCCAACATATGAGATTCTTTTTGAAACATCAAAAATGAATTTCTTAGAAAACATTACCTTTCGCCGTACTAGAACAAAATCGGACTCGATCCTAAACAACAGTGACATTGATCCGACGCATAACTTGAATAACACAGTCACTAGTGTACCTGAGATGTCCGACGACGAGGATGACGAACTAAAAAAGCTACGTGAACAAGTTATGAATCTTACGCTACAGCTTCAAAGTGCACATTCAGAAATAGAAACATTGTCATTAGAAAACAATGAACTCAAACAATTAAATAATAATTTGAGTAAAAAAAATAATTTATTTAAAAAAGTAACAAATACTCCAGTTAAACTAAAGCCGTCTAGCGCCAAAAAACAGAACAATAAACGAAATACAAGCAATAAGCAAGTCCAAACTGAAACACCCAATAAACAAATTCTAAACGGCACACCTAATAAACCGAATAAACAAATCCAAACCAAAACATTTGACAAAGAAATAAATTGTGAGACAACAGAAATAAAGAAAAATTATTCTAATAAAAACTCTAAGGAAAGATGCAAAATATGTATTTTGAGTACAGATAACAGTAACAAAATCCTGAACATTGCAGAAAAGTCTTTCTCTCGTTCTGAAATATGCCACTACATAACACCTCATGGAAATGCAAACTTACTGCTAAAAGGATTGAAGGACAAAGTATCTAACTTTACACTAGAGGACTATTGCATTATCATGTTAGGGGAAGAAGACTTCAGAACAACAAGTAGTTATATTGACATTATCCTATATATCAGACAAGCTCTACAGGACATCAAACATACCAATTTTATTTTATGCGCCCCAACATATAAATGCGACAATTGTACTAATTTATATAATTCAAGAGTGGAGACATTCAATAATCTACTTTTTCTGGACATATTGACGCACGAATACGCATATCTAATTGATAGCAATAAAAATCTCACATATGACTACATAGAGTACAACAGACGGACTGGCGCAATAAATAATACTGGACTACAAATAATTTTTAAGGACATAATAAATTTGATTAATGACATAAAATATAATAACCAAATGATATCGACTGACTTGAACTATAATAAAGATAATTTATTACACGGTGAACTTTTTCGTGACTAAACATCTTAATATAATGCACCAGAACATAGCAGGCTTATTGAACAAGTCAGATGCGCTCACAGTCTGTTTAAATGAACTTAAAGAGAAAAACAAACAAGTGGATGTAATATGCGTTACTGAACATTTTATGATGGAAGGCTACGAAAACCAGCTGAGCATTCCAAACTATTGCTTAGCTGCTCACTACAGTAGAAAGGAAGTTAAGAGAGGCGGATCATGTATCCTAATTAGAAATGGGCATGAATGGAACGAGCTATTAAAAATATCAAAAATGTCAATAACAGGAACTTTTGAATGCTGTGCCATTGAGCTTACCAAGTATAACACTGCCTTTGTATGTGTGTACCGAATTCCAAATATGAACAATCTCAATAATTTTTTTAATCAGTTTGAAACAGTTTTACTAGAATTATCTAAGAATTCATATAAAAATATTGTCATAGCTGGCGATTTCAATATAGACATGTTGAAAAGGAATTACCAGTCGGTGGAGTTTGAATGCATTCTACTTAGCTTCAACCTAAAACTAGCAATAAAACAACCTACTCGAATGGAAAGTCAGACATGTATCGATAATTTTGCGCATAATTATAATAAAAAATGTGAATCTGAAGTCTTAGAGTTTGCCCTTTCGGACCACACTGCCCAGCTTTTAAAATGTCCCGTGAATAAAATATGTACCATCGACAAATACTGTACTATTAGACGCGACTACAATAAAGAAAATATAAATAAATTTAAAGATTGTATGAGCAAAATTAATTATTCTGAAATATATGAAACAGACGACCCGAACATTGCCTACTACAACTTTCATGAAGTATTTTCGCTCTTCTACAACCTCTGTTTTCCTAAAAAATTGATTAAAATAAATGTAATAAACAAGCAAAGGTGGTTATCTAAGGGAATTAAATCATGTAGTAAAAAAAAACGGCAACTTCTGTGGACCTACAGATTAAATCCAAGTAAACTAAATAGAACTCGCTTTAAAAATTACTCTAAGTTATTTAGAAAAATCATCACTCTGACACAGCGTTCACAAAACAACTACAGAATTAAAATATCAGACAATAAATGTAAAACTGCCTGGCAAATAATAAATCGAGGAAAATTTAATGTACCTAAAAATTATATTTCAAAAATTAAAATCAATAACGACAAGATAACGGATGCGAAACAAATTGCAAATGAGTTTAATAACTATTTTATCAATAAAATACAACCAATACAGACTAGTCATAAAACTACAACACCCATCGTTAATAGCAAAAACTCAATGTTTATGGCACCCTGTACACCACAACAGGCACATAAAATCATTATGGGTTTGAAAAACACTAATAGCGTGGGTTACGATGGTATCTCAACTAAAATAATCAAATCAGTAGCATCTGAAATAAGCCACCATTTGTCTCACATCATTAATCTCAGTATTATGGCTGGCAAGTTTCCTGACGCACTAAAGATGGCTATCGTTAAACCATTATTTAAGAAAGAAGACCGAGAGCTGATGGAATACTACAGGCCTATTTCTCTGATACCTATCTTCTCTAAAATATTTGAGAAATTCATTCAAAAGGAATTAAACGGTTATATAGAAAAAAATAATATACTATGTAATGAGCAAAAAGGATTTCGCGAAAATAAGACTATAAGTATGGCCATCTATGACTTTCTATACACCGTATTGACAAGAGTAGATAAAAAAACACATGTATGTGCTATCTTCTGCGATATGACTCAAGCATTTGACTATGTAAAACATGACATTTTAATTAGAAAACTTGACGCGTATGGTATTAGAGGTAATGTACTTAATTTATTTGAATCTTATTTAAGCAATAGAAAGCAAATGACCGAAATCACTAGAATTAATACTAATACCAAAAAGGAAGAGATTTACTTATCAGAGGAACGTCTCACTACCTTTGGTGTTCCACAAGGAAGTGTTTTGGGACCTCCGCTTTTTACACTATATATTAATGACTTACCTACATCAATTTCACATCCTATGACTTTGTTTGCGGATGATAGCACGGTGACAATTTCTAATAATAACAGTGACATGATCCAATATAAACTTGACATTCACAATACTCTGACATCAATAATAAAGTGGTTAAATAATAATAATTTAAAAATTAATCTAGATAAAACTAAAATCATACATTTTAGTCAACGTTCGACTGTAGAAAACATGGACATAAATATAACGAATAAAACAATTGAAAGCGTAAATGGTACGAAATTCCTTGGACTAATGATTGATAAAAGGCTTGACTGGAAATCGCATATAGAGAACCTTTGCAAAAAAAATTGTAGTTCTGCATTTGCATTGCACTCTCTAGCTGCAGTTGTGAATGTAGACACCTTGATTGCAGCTTACCATGGCTTAGCTGCGTCTCACCTAAGATACGGCATTATATTCTGGGGAAATTCTACCGACGTTAACACGGCATTCAAGGCTCAAAAGAGATGTATTAGATCTATGTTTGGGTTAAAAACGGTTGATACATGTAAACCATATTTTAAAAAGTACAAAATATTAACACTTCCCTGTATGTATATTCTCGAAACCGCAATGTTTGTTAAAACTAACCCCAAACTGTTCCCACGTCTAGAGGACGCCGTACCGCGTAACAGAAGAGATGCGACTATTCTTCGCATCTATCCAGCAAAAACAGCACTCATGCGCAAGAGTATCGTCTGCATGGCTCCCACTATATTTAATATACTGCCTAAACGATGGAAAGAGTTAAATAGGAATGCATTCAAGCGTCAATTAAAACTGTTCCTTTTGCATAAAGCATATTACAGTGTCTCCGAATTTCTAGCCGAAAAAGTTTTTTAGTTTTTTTTTTCTTAAATAACTTTGACATAAATCCTGTAATCTGAACATTTAATTCATAATTTTGACATAAATCCTGTAATTTTGACATTCATCTTGTAATTTGACATGAACTAGACGTTCACATTGTAATTTAGCAATCAACATTGTAAAATCGACATAAATCTGTTAATTTGGACTTGGGTTGTAATTTTGACATGTATCTTTCAAATTTGACATACATTTTTAAACTTTGACATTGTTCTTGTATTTGTGATTTATTTTTTCAATCTGAATGTTGACATGATGATATAATAATAATTTCGAATTAACAGGTCTCTAAGTTAAAAATTTTGTATTTGCAATTCTGGGTAACTTTCTTTCTTTTTGTGAAATTTTACAATAATATAACTCATAACTTTCTTTCTTTTTGTGAAATTTTATAATGTTTTAGTTGTCAATAAAAAGAATAATAGTTTTCAATATTATAGAAATATTTGTACGCCGATACTTACGGCTAAACATGACTGGACTTAAACAATTGATTTTAATCTTGCATGCTCTTGTATGTATACCATGTTTAGACAAATAAAGAATATCTTATCTTATCTTATCTTATCCTTAATATTTTTCTACTGCACTAGTGGATAGCTTAAACAAGTTTATGGATTCCGTAGAATCCTATAATGTGTCTCAATCATTTATGTGTTCGCCAGACCAATGTTTGCAGCACCTACAATCCTGTAAAAAAACACTGAATACATTGCATGTAAACATTCGAAGTGTAAACCGGAACTTTGACGGCCTAACTGTTCTTCTTCACTCTATGGATGTTAAGTGTGATATTGTTATTCTCTCAGAGTGCTGGTTGAGTAAAACTACTGAAATTCCTATTTTAGATGGATTTTGCTCCGCAAAGTCTGCTTTTACAAACCAGAATGACGGTGTATTAATCTACATTCGTTCCGAGTTGGATTGTAGGATTGCCGAGCCCGTGTTTCGGGATGCAAACTGTCTCATTTTGAAGCTGGACCCAGACACAGTGATTGTTGCAATCTACCGATCACCTTCAGTCAGGAATATTGAGAATTTCGTTGGCTCCCTGAACGATGTACTGAGTTCCCTTACATCGGTAAAAACGGTTGCAGTGATTGGAGACTTGAACATTAATATTGGTCCAGGAAATAGTGACTCGAATTCTGAGGAGTATTTAAATGTAATGGTATTTCATGGGCTTCTGCCAGCCCACCTCTTCCCAACACGTGTGGATAACTGCCTAGACCATGTATTTCTAAAAACAAACAAATGTTCAACAGCGCTGGTTTTAAATTCATTCTTTACCGACCATGCCCCTGTCTTGCTTTGTCTTGAGACTGTCTCTTTGGTTGAGAAACCTAAAACTTTGATACGCCAGATTAACCTTGCAGGTGTCATTAGTTTCTTGGAAGAATCGGACTTTTCTAGCATTTCAAATAGTGCAGATCCAAATCAAAGTGCTGAACTACTTATCTCCATTATATCTGAGTCTATTGATAAACACAGCAAATTAAAGAGGGTCCCGCATAGGAAGCGAATTATTAAGCCATGGATCACGCCTGGCCTTTTGAGATGCATACGTAATCGTGACAAGTTACATTTGAAATCGAAGCAGGATCCTGAGAATCACATAGTTAGGCTGACGTATTCAAGATATCGAAACTACTGCAACAACTTGCTCAAGACCGTTAAGTGCAATTACGAACAGCAACAGCTACAGAGAGCTAGTGGTGATCCCAAAGCGACTTGGGATATCATAAAATCCATCACTTACAAAAACACCACACCCACAAGCAAATCGAGGGATCTTCTTAAGATCTGTAGTGATCCGGATTCCTCTGTCAACGCTATAAATAATTACTTCGCGAATGTTGGAGGTAATCTTGCTCAGAAGATACAGCAAGGTCAACATGCAACTAGTAATGACTTTGTCTTCAGTTCCATGTCCAACCCACAGGGCAATTCATTGGTTTTGCTCGAAACTGACTTTGATGAGGTAGACCGAATAATCTCGGAATTAAAATATAACTGTGCAGTTGGATATGATGGCATACCTGCTTCTGTTATTAAAGCTGCTAAGCATGTTCTCATCCCTCCCATCACTCATGTATGCAATCTGTGTTTGACACATGGCATTTTCCCAAAGTCTGTCAAAAAGGCTTTAGTTACGCCAACATTTAAGGGTGGGGAGGGGGATCGTGTTGAAAGCTATAGGCCTATATCTGTTCTTACAACTCTTTCCAAGATCCTTGAAAAAATCCTAAATAAGAGACTTCTTAAGTATTTAGATTACAATGATGCGATTGCTCCTAACCAATATGGCTTCAGGAAAGGAAAATCAACAGAAGATGCTGTACTTGAGCTATCAAGTCACATTGCAAAGAATCTTGACACGAAGTAGAAAACCATAGGTATATTTCTAGATTTGGCCAAGGCTTTTGACACGGTCTCTACCTCCATCCTTTTACAAGCACTGGAGACGCTAGGAATAAGAGAGACAGCTCTAAATATTTTTCGTGACTACCTCTCTGATCGCAGCCAACGAGTCAAGGTTGAGAACTATACTAGCAATGAAGAAAACTTATTTTTCGGAGTTCCACAGGGCAGTGTGCTGGGTCCTACTCTCTTTCTTGTGTACGTCAATAGGCTATGCCAACTCTCTATACCTGATTGCAAGATTATTGTATATGCAGATGATACGGCACTAATTATAAGTGGGGATACCTGGGCCTCTGCTCACCGTTCGGCTGAGTATGCACTTGGTGTTGTGATGGATTGGCTCTCCTATAATCTGCTCACATTAAATGTTTCAAAAACTCATTGCGTCACCTTCTCAGCCAACTCTTCTACGCAACCTAATATTCCGTACATAAAGGCTCATAGATGCTCCCATCCTGCGTCTAACATATGCGTTTGCCCTGCCATTCAAAGAACATCTTGCGTAAAGTATCGGGTGTACATTGACTGTACTCTAAGTTGGAACAAACACATTGACGTTACGGTATCTCGTGTACGTAAGCTTATGTTCCCAATGAAGAAGCTTAGAGCCGTGGTCACTGCCCCACTGCTGAAAACCACTTATTATGCTTTGGCGCAGTCAATTCTGACCTATTGTATCCCTGTTTGGGGCGGAACATATAAAACTCTTATGCTTCGTCTTGAAAGGGCGCAGAGGTCGGTTTTGAAGGTGATGTTACACAAACCCTACCGTTATCCTACTAACCAGCTATACAGGGATTTGGCTGTGCTTACTGTCAGACAACTTTGTGCACTCCATATAGTCCTACGTACTCATTCCTCACTGAGTTATGATCCTGAACTCTTTGCACATAAACGTCGTAAAGACATGGTTTGCCCTTCTATGAAAACTAATACTGCTCTAGCAAGTCGACACTTTCCGAACTTGAGTGGTCGCCTTTATAATGCGCTCAATAAGGTTTGCAAAATTTATCCTTTGCCGAAAAATAAATGTAAGAGTGTTGTAAGTGAATATCTTCAGGGTCTTACATACGACGAAACTGAAAGACTATTCAACAGAAATATATAATTTACTATGCGCTATTTCAAAATAATTATTATAAACTCTCCTTCACTTACATAAAAGTATTTCCATGCATGCCTTTAACTTAACTTTTAATTTTATTGTTTAATCTTAAATAATCATTATTATCAATTTCATTCAATCAAATTCTATTTTAATTTATTGTTATTATCAATTTCATTAAATCAAATTATGTTAAATTGTAATTATTATTGTGCTATTTTTATTTTTATTATGTAAAATATATATTCTACTAATTTTAGATCAAATTTTTATATAAAAATCTTGTAGGTATGATATTGTTATATTGAAAATAATTATGTTAATTTTTGTAATTTAAATCTGTAAGAGGAAGGCGCTGATGTCCGTCACACAGTTTATACTAGCACGGACATCTTCGTTTACTCTATCTTTTAAATGTTAATCATTTTTACACTGTTTTTAAAAAGGATAGATGATATTGTACCCACCTTTATGATAATAATTTTTTTTTTTTTTTTTTTTTTTTCTTTTATTAATAATTAGCTTTATATTCAATAATGATATAAAATTGCAAATTTTAAGGGGTAGAGATTTCTATTAAGGATTAAAGAATAATTTTGAAGATTATTAGTTTAACTTAACTTAAAACCTTAATAAAAAAAAAAGTTCTGAAAATTATTCCTATTAAAGAAATAAAGGAAAAAAAAATAATTATTAAAAAATAATTATTTTTAATGTAAATTTTAAATCATTTTATTTTTAAATAAATAAATATAAAAGCGGAGTAACTAATTCGAATATAAAAAAAATAATATAACTAAACTCATAATAATAAAAATGAAAGTTAATATATACATTAATGGCGGTTGATATAAATTTTATTAAAAAAAAAACGAACGAAATGACTAGGAACTAGTCTTTAATCAATTTAAAACAAATACAATTTTAAACATGTAATTCTACTCCTAATTTAAAAAATAACGACTCTACACAATATTACAGAACGATGTTATCACGACGGCTGCCTGAAACGTTATAAGGGGCGAGCACTGGTCGCACCTTGCTTTTATAGGCACCACCGCACGGTAGTTTTAAAATAACGTTTCTTCTCTAATACGGCCTCTCCTGACGTGTGGTTGTCCTCAGCCACATTGTCCAGATGACGGTCCTTGTTCGCTGCAGTCACGATCTTCGGCAAGTGGACTCGGGCGACGCGAAGGGCTCGTGTCTTCAATAGCTGCATCAATAGATGGTGGACCCTGGTGTGTGTCTGCTTCTTCACGACTTGGACGGTCTTCGCAGCTAGTTGCACTGGTAGATGGTGCTGCGAGACTATCCTCTTCAGCTAAAAATGAGAGAATGACTTATTAGTAACATCCTTATTACTAATCTAAACACGTATGTTGTAATGAAATACAACACATCTAGACGGAGGCACCCAGTTAGCTCGTCTTGGCAGAGACACATCTCAATGCCCTTATAAACGAATTGAGACGGAGGCACCCAGTTAGCACGTTTCATTTGGCAGAATTACACTGTAACTCAATGCCCTTATAAACTTAGACGGAGGCACCCAGTTAGCACGTCTCATTCGGCAGAATTACACTATAACTCAATGCCCTTATAAACTTAGACGGAGGCACCCAGTTAGCACGTCTCGGCAGAGCTACTGCTCAATGCCCTTGTAAGTAAACAGACGGAGGCACCCAGTTAGCACGTCTCGGCAGAGCCATCGCTCAATGCCCTTACAACCACTATGCATGAACACATATGACTCTTCAGTCCATGTAATCAAACACATTTAATACAATACATGATCATGCATTCTTTAGATAGAAAAGTAATCACAAAAGTCTACTTACTATCAAAAAACGTGGCACACGACTCAGGGGTCCACTCTCCTCGCCAAGCAACCATATGCTCAGCGGCAGCTTGAGTGACTTTGCCATACGAACCAGTTATTAGCTGTAGCTCATATCGATCGTGGGGAAGGATTTTTACCACACGATATGGCCCTCGCATCCCCGAGTCCAGCTTGCCTGTAACTTGAGAGGTTTTGATTACAAACACGTTATCATTTAGATTAAACGTACGCTTGACCTTCCGATTCTTATTAACGTATTCATCTTGTTTACGTCTATTCTGGTCAAGCAGTTCGCTAGCGCGCTGTCTTCGCAATTCTCTTAACCCCTCGCGATTCGGTCGCACGTCATCAAGAGCGACATCGCGGACAAGTGATCTTATGACGGGCGTGACTGCCTCAGCACCAATAAGCAATTGTAAAGGTGAGATCTGAGTGGTCTTGTGTTTAGTGCAGTTTATAACAAGCTGCATTTTCCACAAGGAATCGGACCATTTACTCTCGGGCTTAGACGCCTCGATACGTAACATATTAAGCAAGGTACGACAGTAGCGTTCGACCTGACCGTTTTCACAATGCATTTCAGGCGTTACAAAATGAATTTCACTACCCATTTCAGTAACCCAGCCATGAAAACTCGCACTCTCAAACATTCGTCCTCTATCACACACAATAAGTTTGGGAGAACCGAATAGGGAAACTGCGTTTGAAAACATTTGTTTTAATTCGTTAGAATCTTGCCTTTTTATACCATAAAACAAACAATACTTAGAGTAGGCATCTACGATTAGCAGTACATACTTTTTATCATTTGAAATAGGTAGTGGACCTAATACGTCCATGTGGACCGTGTTAAATGGGGTATCTGGCTTATGCCATGATGAAATCGGGTAATGAGGAGCCCTAGGAACTCTCTTAGATGAAAGACAAATCAAACAATGACCTACGTATTTCCTTACAAAAGCATAGAGCCCTGGGAACCAAAAATGACGCAGAATTAGGTCAATTGTCTTATCTGCACCGATATGTTCATGCTGGTTATGAAAAACTCTTAGGAGACTTAATCGATGTCCTTTGGGAATGAAGCATAATAGCTTTGGCTCCTGGCCCGTGGGGGTGTATTTATAATATAGGAGATCGTTACGAAAAACATACCGGGAAGAGTCTAGCTCGTTATTATTGACTTTGTCAATCAGCGTACGAGTTTCCTCATCTGCAGATTGAGCAATCTGCGCCCAGTTTTTCGGCCTAGTTATTTGGAGGACATCAACAGGATTGCGACTAAGATAGTCCGCGTGCTGCATCATGACGCCCTTTCTATATTCTATCGTAAAGTTGAAATCCTGCATGTATATCCACCAACGCGCGACACGTGGTAAAAGATCTTTCTTACGTTCTGTTAGTTTAAGCGCGTTACAGTCCGTCACAATTTTAAACGAAATGCCCAACAAATAGTGGCGAAAGTGTTGTAAAGCTTTAATAATCGCGAGAGTCTCAAGCTCATAAGAATGGTATCGAGGTTCGGCACCTTGCGAAGTTTCACTAAAGTACGCCACTACTCGCCGTTTACCATTCTCATGCACCTGAATAAGGACTGCGCCATAACCGATAGAACTCGCGTCCGTATGCAACTCGGTTGGTAACAACGGATCAAAAATAGCAAGCACAGGTTCACTTTTATTTATTTATTTATTTAGATTTACTAACATTTGATTACACCAGTACAATATAATAAATACATAAAAGTTCTTAAAGTAAGTGTAACAAATACTTATAGGTAAATACAGCATTTTCAACTATACCTTACTGTTATATAATATAAGTGCTTAGTAAAACAGTTGTTATATATCGACACATTAACACAAAAAAAAAAAAAAAAAAAAGGAAGGCTTGCAAAAATAGAAAATAAAGAGAGACACTAACCCACATTTATTCGTTTTTTAGTTTCTATTGGACAGATATCTTAGCAGCGTAGATCGGAACCGACCAAATGGTGTCGCGTGAATGTCCACTAAATCGCTACAGTCGTTTATCAACCTACATAGTCTTGGTAATGGGGAATTTGCTCCTAGTACAGTCCTGCGAGGAGGTGGATACAGAGGGGTGATGCGATTGCGTGGGTATCTAGCAGGCACTCGGTATTTCACTTTGTTTAGAAGCACTGGGCAATCTACAATATTGTTCATTAATTTATACATGAATAAGCAATCAGTTAATTCTCTACGACTATTTAAGGATATCATTCGATATTGCGAAAGTTTGTTTTTGTACGATGCTTTTCTTATTGCCTTATTACTGCCTTTTAGTAGATGCCACATGAACCGCTTCTGTATTCGTTCCAATCGAAGTGAATGTGTAGCAAAATGAGGCCTCCACACAACACTGCAATAATCTAGGGTACTACGTACAAGGCTGTTAAACAATACTATTTTTGGACGACTACTGCGGAAATTTTTTCCATTTCGTATAACAAATCCCAACATTCTAGAGGCCTTCTTCACTATACTCTCCAAATGAGGCAGAAAAGTCATCTTTTTATCAAATATTACGCCCAAATCTTTTATTTGATCGACTTCTTGAATTTTCTCTTTTCCTATGTAATAATCTGAGATAACAGGATGAGCCTTTCGGGTGAATTTGATGTGAAAACATTTCTTATTATTCAGATGCATATCATTCCGATCACACCACTGGACCAATCTATCTATATCGCTTTGGATGTGAACAGAATCCTGGATTGATTCGATTGTTCTTCCAAATTTTAAGTCATCTGCGTACATGAACTTCTCAGAAAATTGGAAACAACAAGATAGGTCATTTATAAATGCATTAAATAGTACTGGGCCTACATGAGAGCCTTGAGGTACGCCGGATGTGATATTTCGAGAATCAGACTGAAAACCATTGACTGCAACAAAGAAACTACGTTCCTCGAGGTATGACTGTAACCACTTCAATAGCGCGCCGGTAATTCCGTATGCGGATAGCTTAAACAAAAGTATTTTATGTGACACTCGGTCGAACGCCTTACTGAAATCCGTGTATACTACGTCATACTGTTTGTTGGAATCCAGGGCCTGAGCAATAGTCTCTGAAAAAGTGATCAAATTAGTGCAGGTAGATCTAGATTTAACGAAACCGTGTTGGCTATCGTCAAGGTTTAGTCTGAGGTGATCTTGTAGGTAAGGACATAGCAGTGATTCAAATACCTTTGCGAAAGTTGACAGGATTGAAATGGGCCTATAGTTAATTACTGTTTTATCACTATCGCATTTGTGAACGGGAACAACCTTTGCTACCTTCCAGTATGTTGGAAATGACCCTTTTTCCAAGGATTTATTAAAGATTAAAGAGAGTGGTGTAACTAGGCTTTTAGCGCAAGCAACAATAAAAATAGGTGGAATTCCATCAGGCCCGGCACCCTTTGTACAGTCTAACTTTTTTAATTTGGCCAGTAAAGTATTGTGATCGATGACTGGATGCGTTAAGCTCATACTATACCTATGCATATTCATTAAAAAGTCAGAAGTGCTATCCGTGTCCAGTTTATCATTTTGACTATATACAGATGAGAAATAGCTGGCAAACATTTCACATATACTGGGCCCATCCGAAGCTATAGTCTTTCCGTCAGTCATTGACACTGGATATGAGCTTGAACCACCACGTTTAGTCTTTACATATGACCAGAAGAATTTGGGGTTTTCAGTAATCTTATCCTCTAGGTTTTTGACGTATTGGTGATAGCATGTATTAGCCATAGCTGAGCAACGTTTACTTATCAATTTTAGTTCTAGTTCGTCCAATGGATTTTTGTATTTTTTAAAGCGACATCTAAGTTTATATTTTTCTTTTAACATTCTAATTAATTTACGATCAAACCACGGAGGAAATTTGTTACGTTTATTAACACGATTTGGTACGAAATTACGCACAGCCGTATGAATTACATTGTAAAATATTGTAAGGATTTCATCGACATTACTTATGCCATCAAATATTTCGGTCCAGCTCTGTTCCGACAGATATCTATTTATTTCATCATAGTTAGCTTTATAGAAGTTATATCTTACGTTGCTAGTATTGTAAGAAAGTTTTGCATCACTTGATATTGGGATCTGAATTTCTAAAGGGGGGTGTAACTTATCTATTATACTTACTTACTTACACTTGTAAGACATTGGATTAGGTATTTACGCGAATTTTCTTGTTCTTCGCCCCAGTGGAATTTAACGTTACCTCGTGTTAAACTAGCAATAGGCGCTGTTTTAGATGCATAGCCGGGTATATAGCGACGAAAATATCCTGCTAAACCGAGTAGCTGTCTAACCTGTTTTACATTTGTGGGCATAGGAGAGTTAATTAGAACTTTAATTTTTTGTTCGCTCGGTCTAACCTGACCCTCAGAGATAGTTCGGCCTAGGTACTCAATCTCTGTAGCCACCAATGTACTTTTCTTTAAATTAATGGAAAACCCTGCAGAAGTTAGTGTTTTTAATACCTCGCGTACGATTTTTTCATCGATAGAAGATGCCAATAATAAAACGTCATCAATAAATGTGAGGGATTTACCAGACTCTATTAGTGATTTAAGCGTATTTGTGATTATTCGTTGATATACGACCGGCGCGTTCGCGAGACCAAACGGCATTTTCAAATATTCATAATGACCTTCTGGTGTCACGAAGGCGGTCTTCGCTACGGAGTCGCTATCCAACTTAATTTGGTGGAAGCCTGTCGCCATATCTAAACAGCTGAAGAACTTGCTCTTACCAAGGCGATCTATATGATCTTCTATCAATGGTAATGGATAGCGATCTTTCACGGTAATCGCGTTCAACGCGCGGTAATCAACGCACATGCGATCTTTTCCGTCTTTTTTTTTGACAAGAATAATAGGACTTGCGTATGGAGACTTCGACTCGCGGATTATCTTCTTCTCTAGCAAGTCCTTTACGATATCACGCACTTTAAGTTTTTCATCGATTGATAGCCTGTACGGCCTATAACAAATCGGTGTCTCACTCGTCAACTCAATGCGCATATTACCAGTCGTGACTGTTGTTAAAGCAGTCCCAATAATAAAGAAATCCTTGAACTGATTTACGACCGACATTAATTTTTCACGATTGATACCTTCAAGCGGCGTGTTAACTGAAAACTGTTCACTTGAGTTGATGAGCAATACATTTTGACCAACCGAACTAGGAATTCGAGTTATACGTTGCTCATTGTTTGCACGAATGTACGTTACCCCCACGCGGTTCAAAACATCTGTTCCTATTAGTACTGGCACGTTTAGGCATTTCAAGGGAACAACAAAAAGATCCACCTCTAATGAAATGTCGCTAAATTCTATTACTAATGTTACGCGGCTACTACACTCAATATTTTGATCACCGATGCCACGTAATACCTGATAAGTGGGTAGTCGGGTACACTTAAAATATTTTAGCACTGATTCTGAAATAAGTGAAACGCGCGATCCGCTGTCTATCAGCACGTCTGTAGGTATACCCTGTATTACGGCCGTTGTGACGTCACTGTCTGTTGACGCGCCTTTCAACTCGAAACAAAAATTAACATTGTTTTTATTACGCGTTTCTGATCTTTGTTTAGCAAAACAGACAGAGGCGTCATGGCCTGGCTTTTTACAGAACAAACACGGTTCATTAGGTTTCTTATTAGTTTCCGTCGATTCATCCGATTTAACAGTTTTCGATTGCTTAGGGCACGCGCGCTGCACATGACCCACACTACCGCAAGAAAAACACTTTATTTCGCGACTTTTACTAGTATGTGGACGTTTACGAGAGTTTCGGTCAAATTGTTCACTTTGGGAAGATTTCACAGAGGTTACAGATGAGTTGGGATTCGGTTTGGTATAAATAGAAAAGAATTCAACAAGATCTTTAGCCATCAAGGACGCGCGCCAGCGGCAGCGGTCGGACGTGTGCGCAGTGCGGTACGAGTGCTCTCCCGATTCCGGAACCAAGCGTTCCTGAATATCAAGACTTCATAGTGTTATACCTTGTTATTTATAGTAAAATATTATATATATTTTATTATTTATAGCAAAATTATAACGACTATCTTCAGCTACTTGCTGTGTGCCTTTTTCAAGGCACAGCTTGTAAAGGTTTCGATAACAGTTACCCGTCATACAAACGTACGTCGTGTTGTTGGCCCCTTCTGGGTAAAACCACAGTTTCGTGGTCCTCGGTGGATACCTATACGGTGCCAACGAAGCCGAGGGGGTGTTGACCCAAACGCACCCGCCGATCCCCTTCAGGGTGAGGCAGAAAGTTGGACGGGTCCCAGTGTTCGGCCTTGGGGGGTCTCCTAGTCGGCATTGGTGACAGTTTTCCTTCCACAGCAACACACCTGTTGTGGTCGGGTGTCTCTACCCCGACACAACAGACCCTGTTAGGACCCCGTTGCACAAATAAGATAGGCAACGGGCAAAAGCAAGCTTAGGGCTCACCTTAGGTACTCAACCTCCCTGTCTATACCCGACAGGGAGGGTTTACACATCCCCGGGCATCCCTCCCGGGGAGTTAGAGTTAGGATTTATGTTAGGAGATAGTAGGATATTAGTACTAGATAGACATAGAGAGATGGATCCTTTAATTAGGAAACTTTTCTCTATCATCCTTAGGCTATTAGCCGAGCCCAATGCGGAAGAAAAGGCCGCTATTAGGAAAGAGATAGACGAGCTAGCGCCGCTACTCGATCCCAAGCCCAGTCCTTCTGACTCTAACATCGCTGACTTCAGCGATGTTATTCCCCAATCCCAGTCTGTTCCAGCTATAGAGCTGGAAGACCCCTTTATTAGGTCCCCCAGTCCGGCCTTCAGCCCGGCATTCAGCCCAGCGGTAGAGTCAATGGACACTACCGAGCCGGCCGCTTCCTCAAAGCGAGCCGCTACGCCCTTCAACTATGCCTCAGACACTGAGAATGCCTCCGCTCCTTCCTCTTCCTCCCATTCCGAGGACGACGGGTTTACCCCAGTCTCAGGAAAGGGGAGCAAAAGGAAGAAGAAGAGGCAAACATCCAGTCAGGCAAACAAAGTCATCGCCGTCGATGACGTAATTTCCCCCACCCCTACCCCCGTAGCGCAAGTAGCCGGTATAGCGCCTAGTAGCGCTACCGTTGCGACAGTAGCTTCCCCCTCCACCTCCCCCGCCGCGACCGATGCACAAGTTGCACCCGCCGTCCCTATCACTTCGGGCACTAGAAAGCCCCGTTCCCCACCCCCCGTGTTCCTTCAGGACAAGGGGAAGTGGACAGATGTGTCCAAATGGTGTGTCGATAAGAAAATCGGCTTCACCAACGCCAAGTCTACCCTACAGGGTATTAAAATCTCTGTCCCGACCGCGAACGATTATCGCGAGTTAACTAAGCTTCTGCGAACTAGAGGAATCTCATTCCACACCTTCTCGCTCCCAGAAGAAAAACAGATTAGGGTCGTTATAAAACGTATCCCTAAGGAAATAGCCCCCGCCGACATAAAAGCCGACCTTCAGTCGCAAAATGTCCCCGTGGACGAAGTCCACCGCATGCACCGCTCGCGTGGCGGTGAAGCATACGACATGCTACTTGTCGTGTGCTCTCCAGTAGAGGGGCATCACCCCATTTTCAACATCAGGTCCCTCTGTAACCTTACCGGTTTTATAATAGAGAAACCCCGTAAAAACGGGAATATAGGGCAATGCCACCGTTGCCAGCTCTATGGCCATTCGCAAAAGCACTGCCATGCGACCCCCAGGTGCGTAAAGTGCCTGGGAGAGCACGGCACTGCCGATTGCACGCGTCCTAAGGACCGTTCCCTCTGCCTCAGCCCTCCCAGCTGTGTGCTATGTGGCCAAGAAGGGCACCCAGCCAATTACCGTGGCTGTCCCAAAGCCCCTAAGTCAAGTTCTCCCAAGCTTAATAAGCGTGCTGACAATCGTCAGTATAGGGAATTCCCTCCCATTCCTTCCTCTCAAATTCCAGAGAGACTTAGCCCTCAGCGCCCCAGTCCCTGGAATATGCTGCAACACCAGCAATCATTCCCCAAGTTAGCCTCCGCGAATCCCCCTGCCTCCCACAACCCCCTCTACTCTCTCGTGGACCCGCGTATCCGTGCCCACCCCCCAGTGCAACTCGCGCCCCCCGCGCATTTTGCACCCCCCCCACCCCCCGCACCCCCCGCGCCCTCCGCGCCTCTCGCAAAACGCGCTCCCGCGCCAGCTAACTCTCGCCCCGCTCCCACTTCTGTGGCTCCCCAAAACCCTAACGTAGGTAAAGATCCCTTTAACGTGTTAGCATCCACGTTCATGATCTTTTACTCCCCCCGCGCTATCAGAATGGCCGCCGAAATCCAGGCAGCCAGGGATAGATGCGATCTAGCTCAGATCCAAGTGATCTACAACGCGTACTCGGACGTTACGCAAGCCCTAATTTCCCTCGCTAATCCAACTCATAATGGATAAAGCCATCTTAGCTAGGTTTAAACCCCGATCCCTCAGGCTAGGTATCTTCAATGCCAATGGCATCAACGGTCAACGAGATGAGATCTCTCTCTTCCTCCGCGACCATCAATTAGATATTCTCCTTGTTCAGGAAACGTTCCTCAAACCTAGTAACCGCAATCCCTCCATAGCCAACTATCGTATAGTCCGTAACGATAGAACGCGTTGCCACAAGGGCGGAACCCTCATTTATTATAAAAAGCAACTTTATTGCATCCCTATGGACCCTCCCACCCTCTCTCGCTTAGAAGTCTCTATATGCCGTCTAGGCATGTCAGGTCACGAACCGATCACTCTAGTGTCGGCTTACCTCCCCCCCCAGAGTGCCGCTGAGGACTTTCAGTCCCTCTCGGACGACCTCTCTGCCCTATTAGGCCTTAGTAATTCCGCTATAATAGCAGGCGATTTCAATGCCAAACATCCCGCGTGGAATAGTTCCACTACCTCTACTAGAGGGCGACACTTGTTCGACCTCTCTTCCTCCAAGAACTTTGATGTCATCGCTCCGATGACTCCCACTCACTTCCCCCACGACCCCAATCATACCCCCGACGTACTCGACATGGCGCTCCTTAAGAACGTCAGCCTACGTCTAGACTCGATAGAAACGGTAGACGAGCTTAACTCTGACCACCGTCCAATAGTTATAAGACTGGCCCCCCGCATAGGTCTCCCGGACGACGCCTCCCAATCTCCCCTAGCCACCAAAAGGGTAACGGACTGGAAGAAAGTAAGCGAAAAGCTGAAATCCAACACGTCCCCCCAACTAGATTCTATCCCCGATAAGTTTGACTCTACCGCGGACACGACGGCCGCGATCGACTCACTTACTGACCACGTACAATTTGTTTTGAACGAATGTTCAAAGGAGGCTCCGGCGACGGACGACCGTCGCTGGAGGCTCCCACAGGAAGTGCGTGATCTGATAACTGAGAAGAACGCGTCTGTCCGTGCGTACACCACCTTTCCCTGCTCCGCTAACAAAGCTCATATGCGCTATTTACAGAGAACTGTAAAGAAACGTGTACAAGAGCTGCGTAACGCGGGTTGGGATAAGATGTTGAGCGACCTAGAGCCAACTCATCTAGCATTCTGGGACCTTCAGAGGAAACTCAAGTCCCCGCAGGAAGCCGCCATGCCCCCCCTAGTACGTCCCGATAAATCCATCGCTATTGAGGATTTAGAAAAGGCAGAATGCCTAGCAGACAGCCTAGAGGCTCAATGCTCCCCCAGCTCCCTACCAGACCAAGCTCACCTCCATGAGGTAGACGCGGAAGTCGAACGTAGAACCTCACTTCCCCCCGTAGAAGACCCTGATAACCCCTTGCCCCCCGTCACCCCAGACGAGGTGCACGGGATCATCAAGGATCTTAAAAATCGTAAAGCCCCCGGTTCAGACGGAATCACCAATAGGGTGGTTCAATTGTTTCCCGCCCATCTTATAATGCTATTGACCACCATCTTCAATGGTGCTCTGAGCAATAATATCTTCCCCAAGCGTGGAAAGAAGCCACCGTCATTGGTATCCCGAAGCCCGGCAAGCCCAGGTCGGACCCTTCGAGTTACCGCCCAATCAGTCTGCTCAAGGTTCTCGGCAAAATCTACGAGAGGCTTATTTATAAGCGTCTCAGAGACTATGCAGAGACCAAGGGCCTCATCCCCAACGAGCAGTTCGGCTTTCGAACTCAGCACTCTAGCGTGCATCAGGTACACCGGATCATCGAACACATAAGCTTTGGTTTCCAACGCAGTGAGGTGACCGGTGCGGTATTCTTCGATATAGCGAAAGCTTTCGACAAAGTCTGGCACAATGGCTTGTTATACAAGTTATACCAACTCGGAGTGCCTGACCGTCTCGTGCTCATCATTCGAGACTTTCTGTCGAACCGCACCTTTCGCTACCGTATCGAAGGTGCCCTCTCCTCTACCCATACGAGCCGGAGTCCCTCAGGGCTCCGTGCTGTCTCCCCTCATTTTCACTTTGTTCACCGGCGACATTCCCAAAAGTAAAAAGGCGCAGTTGGCTCTGTTCGCAGACGATACGGCCATTTACTCGAGGGGGCGTCGACCCGATCAGATTCGCCTAGCTCTCCAGGCAGCGGTCGACAAGCTCGGCGCCTGGTTTCGAAAATGGCGAATTGAAGTAAATCCAGATAAAAGTCAAGCGGTTCTCTTCCAGAAATCGCGTAATCGTTTTAGAGCCCCCGCCCCCAGTCCGCTCACCATGTTTGGCAAGCCGATCCCTTGGGAGAAGCGAGCTAAATATCTAGGTGTAACGCTGGACGATAAACTCTTGTTTCAAGAGCACATAAAGCAGGTGCGCTCGCGTGCCGCTTTCGCTCTAGGTAGACTCCACTCCGTCCTGAATGCACGTAGCAAATTGTCACTCAAGTGCAAATTGCGTACCTACACGGCGTGCATTCGTCCCATCATGACCTATGCGGGGTCCGTCTTTGCTCACGCAAAGCCCCACTACATCCATAGGATGCAAACCCTACAGAACCGTTTCCTACATAAAATCACGTCAGCCCCCTGGTTCGTTCGTAACGAGATCCTCCATCTCGACTTAAAGATCCCCACAATCCGCCAGTTCCTAAAACGCCTTTCCAAGCGTTACTTCGATAAAGCCGCCAAACATCGCAACCCTCTGGTTGTCGAGGCCGCTAACTACGCCCCCTCTAGGATTAGCAAAGTCCGCCGTCCGAGGCATGCACTTGTAGAGCCAGACGATCCCATAACCCTCCTCCAGGAGAGCAATAGGGCCACCAGTACAGTAGTTCTGAAACACAAAAACAGACGCCTACCGTCATTCCGACCTCGCCGCCGAGGTCCAGCACGACCGCGATCCCGATTAAATTCGTCCCCCTGTCCCTTGTCCGATGATGTGCCAGCCCGCGCCGTAGCTGAGCACGTAGCTTTAAATTCCCCATATAATAATAATAATGATCCTATATTGATCCAGCCTGTCCCATCTTGCTGTCCTCCCGTCAGTGACGCCCTAAGCCGAGGTTCGTACCCCACAGGGGGTGCCCTTAGCGAGCGTTCACTTAGTTTTAATTTAGAATAGTCATATGCCCCTGGCTGGAGGCCCTGAGTATAGTAGCTTAAGGCAGCCACAGGAAAGTCCGGTTAAATAGTTACGATTTTCATCTAAAATCAACTATGAGATGCCCTAGTTAAAAAAAAAAAAAAAAAAAAACAAGATCTTTAGTCGTTAAGTGAGCATTAGTCGCAGCGGCACGTATTTGTGCGTCAGTTATACCACGTATGACAATCGCGACCGTTAAGTCATCGCTTAACCCTCTAACAATATTTAGTCTTAAGACGGAGCGCCTAGCATATTCTGCGTACGTGGAATATTTGTCAGAATTAGTACTCATGACGTCAAACAAAATATTTGCAACATCGATTCTTCGTGAGCAAAGCGGTTTAAATTCGATTTTAAAGTTAGTCCAGGTACGGTCGTTTGTGACCCAGTCGTTTAACCAACTACGAGCATCTCCCTTCAGGCAGTTAGCAATCCGGGATAAACACTCGTTGTCGTCCCATCTATTAAGATCACGTGCCCTTTCCACCTCTTCACACCAAGAATCAATTTCATGTATGCTGGGATCAAAGTTTGAAATATAATTATGGTTGGATCTGACCTTGGTTAACGCACTCAACGCTCCAATGAGGCGATCTGTAGTATCCAGTGACGTCGAAGTACTTGCAAGCGATTCTCCAACGATGCTGGTGTTTGACTCGGGCACTGCTGGTTGTGGCTCCTGCGGCGAAGACGCGATGATCTGCCCAGGCGCCACAATGGCACGTGCATCCGGAGTTGTGGTCGCCGACACGGTGCTAGTTGCAGGTAGGCTGGTGTTTTCTAGCGCGGTCAGGCGCGCCAGAATAGCTCCAAGGGTTTCTTGGAGTTCAGCTGCGTCACTATTTTGATCACGCCTATTTCTACCTCTACTACGAGTGGTAGCTCTTTCGCATGATTTAAAAGCTTTTCGCACGACACAGAAAATAAGATAGGCAATGGAGCCTATCCCACTTCTGATAATGGCGGTTGATATAAATTTTATTTAAAAAAAAACGAACGAAATGACTAGGAACTAGTCTTTAATCAATTTAAAACAAATACAATTTTAAACATATAATTCTACTCCTAATTTAAAAAATAACGACTCTACTTAATATTACAGAACGATGTTATCACGACGGCTGCCTGAAACGGAATAAGGGGCGAGCACTGGTCGCACCTTGCTTTTATAGGCACCACCGCACGGTAGTTTTAAAATAACGATTCTTCTCTAATAACATATTATTATTGATTAAAAAATTAATAATGATTCACTTTGGGAAAAATCCAATGAAAGGTGGTAATCCACCTAAAGAAAGAAAATTAATTAATAAATTAATTTTAATAAAAAAAATTATATTATTGATAAATAATTGATTAATAAAATATATATTTAAAATATAAAATAAAGAACATATAATTCTAATTATGAAAGAATATATAAAAATATAAAAAAATCATAAAGTTTCTCTAATTATAATAGAAGAAAGCATTCATCCTAAATTATTAATTGAAGAGAAAGCTATTAATTTACGTAAAGAGGTTTGATTTAATCCTCCAATAGCTTCAATTACAATATTTATTAAAATAATAATAATAATAAAATTTTTATTTAAATAATAAGATAAAATAATTATAGGGGTAATTTTTTGTCAAGTTATTAAAATAAATCTATTAAATCAAGATAAACCTTCAATAATATTGGGGAATCAAAAATGGAAGGGGGTTCTTCCTATTTTTATAAGTATTGAAGTGTTTATTATAATAGAAATTAAATAATTTATTTCAAAATTTTTTATAAGAGTTAGTTTAATTAAAATTGTAAATAAAAAGTTAATAGTTGCAATAGATTGAGTAAGAAAATATTTTAAAGATGCTTCAGTTGATAATAAATTATTTGAATTAGAAATTAGGGGGATAAATCTTAATAGATTAATTTCTAAACCAATTCAACATCCAAATCATGAGTTAGAAGAAATAGAAATTAAAGTTCTAAAAAAATTATTTCTATTTCTATTTCTTAATTAATTTTTATTATCTATTTTAAGATTTTAATTGAAATATAAAATTAGTTAAAAGTAATTTTAATTTGGTGTATCTTGGGTATCAGAGTTTATTAAAAAATATTTTTGGGGAAAAAATTCTGGAATTTAAAAGAGATAATTAATTAATAAAGATATTGTGGCATAAATATTTTAAATAATTAATTGGAAATGAAATGTTTATCGTTTTTAAATATATCTAGTTTTTTTAGAAAAAAATTAAATTTTATTTTACTCAATAAAATAATTAATTAATTAATTATTTTATTGAGTAAACTTATATTTTAAGGGATAAGCTTTAATTTAAATTTATATAAATATATAATTGAATTTAATTGAAATTTTTATGATTTATATTGTTAAAAAAATTTAATTTATTATAAATAATTTCATTTAAAATAAAATTTAATAAATTTTTATGTTTTTAATTTTTTTTTTTAATATATTAAAAATTGATATAATGATAAAATTAGTATATAAAATTGAATAATTTAATAAATTATTTTTAATAAAATTAATTAAAAGGAATTCGGCAAAAATTCATATTCACTTGTTTATCAAAAACATGTCTTTTTGTAAATAATATAAAGTCTAATCTGCCCACTGATTTAATAGTAGCATAATCATAAGTCATTTAATTGATGACTTGTATGAAAGATTGGATGAAATATAAACTGTCTCTTAATTAAGTATAGAATTTAATTTTTTAATCAAAAAGTTAAAATAAATTAAAAAGACGAGAAGACCCAATAGAGTTTTACAATTAGTTTAATTAAGATTATTTGAATAGTTTAAAATTAAAATTAAATTAATTATTTTGTTGGGGTGACAAAAAAATATAATTAACTTTTTTTAAATAAAAAACATTTATAAGTGATTAAATAATCCAATAATATTGATTATAAGAAAAAATTACCTTAGGGATAACAGCGTAATTTTTTTTTTTAGTTCATATAAGAAAAATAGTTTGCGACCTCGATGTTGGATTAAGATAAAATTTAAATGCAGAAGTTTAAAATTTTTGATCTGTTCGATCATTAAAATCTTACGTGACCGGTGTAAGCCAGGTTGGTTTCTATCTTTTAAAAATTAAAATATTTTAGTACGAAAGGATTAAATATTTAAATTAAATTTATATTTTTGAATTTTATTAAATTTATATTTATAAAGTTAATAATTACAAAATAAATATTATATATATATAAACTATTTTGGCAGAAAAATGTGATGATTTTAGAGTTCATTTATATATAATTAATTTATATAGGTAGTATATGTTTATGTTTGATATTTATATAATTATAATTGGTTTATTAATTTTAATTATTGGAGTTTTAATTGGTGTTGCTTACTTAACTTTATTAGAACGTAAAGTTTTAGGTTATATCCAAATTCGTAAAGGTCCCAATAAAGTAGGTTTCATACGTATTTTACAACCTTTTTCTGATGCTATTAAATTATTTACTAAAGAACAAATTTATCCAATTTTTTCTAATTATATTTCTTATTATTTTTCTCCTGTTGTAAGTTTTATTTTATCTTTAATAATTTGATTATTGATTCCTTATTATTTTATTAGATTTAATTTAGGTTTTTTTTTTTTTTATGTTGTACTAGATAAGGGGTTTATACTGTTATAGTTGCATCCTGCAACTATAACAGTATAAACCCCTAACTCAAATTATGCTTTATTAAGAGGGTTACGGGCATAATTTGAGTTAGGGGTTTATACTGTTATAGTTGCAGGATGCAACTATAACAGTACATAAGTTGCATAAGGGAGGCACTCCGGTACCACCGGATGCCGACCTACCTCTGTCGTGTGGTCGAGGCCTATCTGACGGACAGGGCCGTCATCTACCCCGGTCACCAGGGAGTGTGGAACCGGCGAGAGATGTCGTGCGGTGTCCCACAGGGATCGGTCCTGGGGCCGCATCTGTGGGACATCGGTTACGACTGGGTGCTGCGCGCCGACCTCCCCAGTGGCGTCAGTGTAGTTTGCTACGCTGACGACACGCTGGTCCTGGCACAGGAGAGGTCGCACCAGGCGGCGGCCGAACTAGCGACACGCGGGGTTGCGACAATCGTCGATAGAATCCGGCAGCTGGGACTCGAGGTGGCCTTGCACAAGTCCGAGGTCAAATGTTTTCATGGCCCTCGGAACGCGCCACCGTCGGGTTCCCAAATTATGGTAGGAGGGGTTCACATCGGCGTCGAGTCGACGATGAAGTACCTAGGACTCGTCCTCGACAGCCGGTGGAACTTCGTTGAGCATTTCCAACGTTTGGCTCCCAGGCTGGACCGGGCTGGAGCTGCCTTGGGGCGTCTCCTGCCCAATCTGGGGGGTCCAAACGCCTCCTGCCGGAGGCTCTACGCGGGGGTCGTGCGGTCCATGGCCCTTTACGGGGCACCGGTGTGGGCGCGTTCCCTTAGGGTGCGGCCAGCCCGCCGGTTGAACGCGTCCCAAAGGGTCATGGCCATTCGGCTGGCCCGGGGATACCGCACGGTCTCCCGCGAGGCGCCGAGCCTCCTGGCCGGATTACCGCCATGGGATCTGGAGGCGAAGGTCCTCGCGCACATCTGGGAGTGGCGCGAGGAGATGAAGCGCCGGGGCGTAACTCCGCTGCCGCGAGAAATCGCGGCTCAGCGGACAAAGCTCCGGCAGGATCTCATGGCGGCATGGAGAGTGCGATTGTCGCAACCCAGTGCTGGGCACGCCACAATTGCGGCGATAAGTCCCCTCTTTGAGGAGTGGCTAGAGAGGCGCCACGGCGTCCTCACCTTCCGCCTGACGCAGGTCCTCACCGGACACGGTTGCTTCGGGAGGTTCCTGTTTCGTATAAGGCGGGAGGAAACGCCCGGGTGTCACCACTGTGTGGATCGCCCGGAGGACACGGTGGAGCATACGGTGGAGGTCTGCCCCGCTTGGGCGGAGCCCCGCCGTGTCCTCTTGGAGGCGATTGGCGGCGGTGACCTCTCGCGTCCGGCTCTGGTCCAGGCCATGGTACGGAGCGAGAGGGCATGGGAAGCAGTCACCTCCTTCTGCGAAGCAGTAATGCTCGCGAAGGAGGAGGCGGAACGCGTGAGGGAGAGGCAAAATTTGCGCCCTCACGCCCCTAACCGCCGCCGCCGCTGGAGACGCCCTGGGCGTCGGGAATCCCAGGCGGATTCCCGGCCACCATAGGCGCGGGCTTGCGGACGGCGAGCAATGGGTAGCTTGCCGTCCGATCAGGACCAGGCCCGGGTCGATGGCGCGTCGTGTTCCACGCGCGCCTCAAAGAGATGTCAGCACAATTGGCGGGGTCCGCTAGGACCGATGCCTGCCAGGGTTGCGGGTTAGTCCGAAAGGGATACCGGGACCTTGGTAACAGGCAACTGAAGGAACACGGGTGGGTTGTAGTCAGTAAAAGTCTGACACGCCCTTCCGCTCCACCCAGAGCGGGAGAAGTCATTGGATGATTTCCCACCCTCAAAATAAAAAAAATAAAAAAAGGAGGGTTACGGGCTGTAGCTCAAACTATTTCTTATGAAGTTAGATTAGCATTAATTTTAATGTCTAGAATTATTATAATTATAGATTTTAATTTAATTTTTTTTTGTATCAAGAATTAATATGATTTATTTTTTTAATATTTCCTTTAAGTTTATGTTGAATAAGATCTAGATTAGCTGAAACTAATCGAACTCCATTTGATTTTGCTGAAGGTGAAAGTGAGTTAGTTTCTGGGTTTAATATTGAATACAGAAGAGGGGGATTTGCTTTAATTTTTTTAGCTGAATATTCAAGAATTTTATTTATGAGAATATTATTTGTTTTAATTTATTTAGGGGGTTTTAATTTAAGAATTATGTTTTATTTAAAGTTAAGATTTATTTCTTTTTTATTTATTTGAGTTCGAGGTACATTACCTCGTTATCGATATGATAAATTAATGTATTTGGCTTGAAAAAGATATTTACCAATTTCTTTAAATTTTTTGTTATTTTTTTTAGGGTTTAAATTTTATTATTATAATTTAATTTTTTTTAGTATAAATTAATAGAAATAAAATTCTTTCTTAAGTTTTCAAAACAAATGCTTATAACAAGCTCATTAATTTATTTATTAATTGAATAATAAATTATCTCAGTATTTATTAATGAAAGGGTTAATAATAAAATAAGAGAAATAGAAAATAGTTAATAATTGTCCTGTAATAATATAAGGATCTTCAACTGGTCGGGCTCCAATTCAAGTTAATAAAATAACAATAGTTACTATAGATCAAAATAATATTTGATTAATAGGGTAAAATTGAATACCTTGAATTTTTTTATTAAAGGTAAAAGGAAGAATAATTAAAATTAAAATAGATATTACTAAAGCAATTACTCCTCCTAATTTATTAGGAATTGAACGTAAAATTGCATAAGCGAATAAAAAATATTATTCTGGTTGAATATGAACAGGAGTTACTAAAGGATTTGCTGGGATAAAATTATCTGGATCCCCTAATAAGTAAGGATTTGTTAATGTTAAAATAGTTAATAAGAATAATAAAATAATTAATCCAATTAAATCATTAAAAGTAAAAAAAGGATGAAAAGGAATTTTATCTAAATTACTATTTAATCCTAGGGGATTATTAGATCCTGTTTGATGTTAAAATAATAAATGAATTATTTTTATTATAAGAATAATAAAAGGTAAAAGAAAATGAAATGTATAAAATCGAGTTAATGTTGCATTATCGACAGCAAATCCCCCTCAAATTCAATTAACTTATATAGTTCCTAAGTATGGAATAGCAGATAAAAGATTTGTAATAACAGTTGCTCCTCAGAATGATATTTGTCCTCATGGTAATACATAACCTATAAATGCTGTTGCTATTAATAAAAATAAAATAATTACTCCTACTATTCAAGTATATTTTAAATTAAATGATTCATAATAGATTCCTCGTCCAATATGTAAATAAATACAAATAAAAAATAATGAAGCTCCATTAGCGTGAATTGTTCGAATTAATCAACCATAGTTTACATTTCGACAAATATAATTTACTCTGTAAAATGCTATTTCAATATTAGCAGTATAATATATAGTTAGAAATAATCCTGTTAAAATTTGAATAATTAAGCATAGAGCTAATAAAGATCCGAAATTTCATCAAGCTGAAATATTTGAGGGAGAAGGTAAATCAATTAAAGATCCATTAATAATTTTTAAAATAGGGTGAGTTTTTCGTAAAGTTAAAATTTTATTTGTCATTTAAATTAATTTAAAGATGAACGAATCGGCCCATAAAAAATATTAGTAATTTTTACAACAGCAATTAAAGTAATAAATAAATAAATTACTAATATTATTATAATTAAAAATGTTTGGTTATTATATAATTTTCTTAAATTAATTTTATGTTCATTATTTAAGAATAATGTTAAATCATAAAAATTAATTATATCTGAATTTATTGAAAGATTTATTCAAGATATATTATTGAAAAATATAAATTGAGTAATTATTATTATAATTAATAAAAATAAAAAAAAAATTTTAAGTTAATTATAGGTTTAAATATTTCATTTGAAGCAATTCTTCATACATAAATAAAAAGAACTAATAATCCTCCAAGAAAAGTAAGAAATAAAATATATGAAAATCAGTAAGTTTTAATTATTATTCCTGTTAATAAGCAAGTTAATAAGGTTTGAATTAAAATTATTAATCCTATAGATAGTGGATTATTTAAAAATAATATAATTAAGGAGATTATAATTAATAGTAATGAAAAAAATAATTTAATAATATCAAAACAAAGAATAGTTTAATTAAAATAATAATTTTGGAGATTATTGATAAAGAGATTCTTTTTCTTTGAAGTTTTTAAAGTAAATTACTTAACTTTGATTTACAAGACCAATATTTTTTTAAACTATAAAAACAAATGATAATTATAAATATATGAATTATTTTTATTTTAATATTTATTGTTGGAAATTTAATTATTATTTCTAAACAAGCATTTATTGATTGTTTTACTTAGATTAGAATTTATTGTTTTGAGATTATTTTTTTTTATATTAGTTTATTTAGGTTTTATTAATTATGATATATATATATTAATAGTATTTTTAGTTTTTTCAGTTTGTGAGGGCATTAGGTTTATCTATTTTAGTTTCTATAATTCGAACTCATGGAAATGATTATTTTCAAAGATTTAATTTATTATAATATAAATATTATTATAAAAATAAAATATAATGATAAAATTTTTAATTATGATAATTTTTATAATTCCTTTGTTTTATAAAAAATATATTTTGAATGGTTCAGATAGTATTATTTTTAATGATATTTTTATTTATAAATTTAAGAATAAGATTAAATTTATTTTGTAATATAAGATATATAATATCTTGTGATATTATATCTTATGGTTTGATTATATTAAGAATTTGAATTTCTATTTTAATAATTATAGCTAGAGAAAATTTATATAAAACAAATTTTTACATAATTTTTTTTATTAATTATATTATATTTAACTTTTAGAACAATAAATATATTTATATTTTATTTATTTTTTGAGGGGAGATTAATTCCTACTTTACTATTAATTATTGGTTGGGGCTATCAACCTGAACGAATTCAAGCTGGTATATATTTATTATTTTATACTTTATTTGTCTCTTTACCTTTATTTATAGGTATTTTTTATACTTCTAATGAAATAAATTGTATAATAATTTATTTTTTTAAATTTTTAAATTTAAATATTTATATATTATATATCTCTATAATTTTAGCTTTTTTAGTTAAAATACCTATATATTTTGTTCATTTGTGATTACCTAAGGCTAATGTTGAAGCTCCTGTTTCAGGTTCTATGATTTTAGCTGGGATTATATTAAAGTTAGGGGGTTATGGTTTATTACGTATATTAATTTTTTTACAAGAAATTAATCTGAAATTAAATTATATTAGAATTGTTATTAGTTTAATTGGAGGATTTTATATTAGATTAAAATGTTTTTGTCAAGTTGATATTAAGTCATTAATTGCTTATTCTTCTGTTGCTCATATTGAATTGGATATTGAATTGAATTGGATAAGAATTGTTATTAGAGGAATTATAGTTATAAATTATTGGGGATTTATTGGTTCTTATATTTTAATAATTGGTCATGGATTATGTTCATCTGGGATATTTTGTTTAGCTAATATTAGATATGAACGATTACATAGACGAAGATTATATATTAATAAAGGTATAATAAATTTTATACCTTCAATAAGATTGTGGTGAGTTTTATTAATGTCTTCTAATATAGCTGCTCCCCCTAGATTAAATCTCATAGGGGAAATTAGTTTGATTAATAGATTAATAAGATGATCTTGAATTTCTATATTAATATTAATATTAATTTCTTTTTTTAGAGCTGGATATAGATTATATTTATATTCATTTATTCAACATGGAAAATATTATTCAGGTATTTATAGTTATTATACAGGTGTTTCTCGAGAATATTTAATATAAATATTACATTGATTACCTTTAAATATTTTAGTTTTAAAGATTGATTATAGAATAATTTGATTTTATTTAAATAATTTAATAAAAATATTGATTTGTGGTGTCAAAAATATGAATAAATTCATTTTAAATTATTAATAATATAAAGTATTCAATTTGTTTTATTTCATTTGTTTTTTTATTTTTAATAAGAATAATATTTTTTTTTTTTATAATTTATTTTATTATAAATAATATAACTATCTTATTGGAATGAGAGATTATTTCTTTTAATTCAATATCAATTATTATATCTATTTTATTAGATTGAATATCTTTATTATTTATAATATTTGTTTTTTTAATTTCTTCTGTTGTTATTTATTATAGAAAAAGATATATAATGTCTGAATTAAATTTAATGCGGTTTATTATTTTAGTTTTATTATTTGTTTTTTCTATAATATTATTAATTATTAGTCCTAATATTATTAGAATTTTATTAGGTTGAGATGGATTAGGTTTAGTTTCTTATTGTTTAGTAATTTATTATCAAAATTTAAAATCTTATAATGCGGGAATATTAACAGCTTTAAGAAATCGAATTGGTGATGTACTTATTTTAATAGCAATTTCTTGGATAATAAATTATGGAAGTTGAAATTATATTTTTTATTTAGAATTTATAAGTAATGATTGAGAAATAAAAATAATTGGGGGATTAATTATTTTAGCTTCAATAACTAAAAGAGCTCAAATTCCTTTTAGATCTTGATTACCTGCAGCTATGGCTGCTCCTACACCTGTTTCTGCTTTAGTTCATTCTTCTACTTTAGTTACAGCTGGAGTTTATTTATTAATTCGGTTTAATATATTATTACTAGATATATTTTTTTTTAAGTTATTATTACTATTATCTGGATTAACAATATTTATAGCTGGAATTTCTGCTAATTATGAGTTTGATTTAAAGAAAATTATTGCTTTATCTACTTTAAGACAATTAGGTTTGATAATAAGAATTTTAAGAAAAGGATTTCCAGATTTAGCTTTTTTTCATTTATTAACTCATGCTATATTTAAGGCTTTATTATTTATATGTGGTGGGGTTATTATTCATATAATAAATGATACTCAAGATATTCGGTTTATAGGAGGAATTAGATTTTATATTCATTTAACTTCTTTATGTATAAATATTTCTAATATAGCTCTTTGTGGAATTCCATTTTTAGCGGGATTTTATTCTAAGGATTTAATTTTAGAATTAGTAAGATTTAGTAATTTTAATTTAATATTTTTTTTTTTATACTATGTGTCTACTGGATTAACTATATTTTATACTTTTCGTTTAACAATATATTTAATAGTAAATGATTATAATTTAATAAGAATTTATAATTTATATGTTGAAGATTATACTATATTAAAAAGAATATTTGTTTTATTATTTATAAGAATTATTAGAGGTAGATTTTTAAGATGAATAATTTTTTCTTACCCATATATAATTTATTTACCTTTTAATTTAAAAATAATAGTAATTTATGTTAGATTAGTTGGGGGATTTATGGGGTATATGATTAGAAACATAAAAATTTATTATGTCAATAAATTTATTTTAACTTATAACTTAAGAAATTTTTTATGTGTTATATGATTTATACCAAATTTATCAACTTATGGTTTAAATTATTACTTTTTAAATTTTGGTCAAAATTTATTAAAAAATATTGATTTAGGGTGAAGAGTTGTACAGAGGATTTGGAATAATAAAAATTTTAAAAAAATATTCTATATTTTATAATATCTATCAAATTAATAGTTTTAAAATTTATTTATTTAGATTTATTATTTGAATAATATATAATAATATATTTATTTTATTTTTATTATTATTATTTAATAATTAATTTAATTTAAATAGCATATAAATTAGAGCATAATATTGAAGATATTAAGGAGATAAAATTATCTTTAAATAAGTATATAATAAGTATATATTATATAAACATTTTTTTTTATAAATGTATATATATATATATATATACATTTATAAAAAAAGATGTTTTTATTTTTACAATGAAAATGTAAAGTTTTTAATTAAACTATATGAATAGAAATATTAATGGAGTTTAACCACTAAAAACTAAGTTAGCAGCTTAATTTTAATCTTTATATTTCATTATTTAATTGGAATAATAATTCAATTTTATCATTAACAGTGATATACCTCTTTTTGGTTTCAATTAATTAATTAATAATTCATTAATTTTGAAATAAGGAGTTTATTAACTCTTTCTTTTAAGTCGAAATTAAATGCAAAATTGCTTCTTATTTTTTTTCTTTCTTTTAAGAAAAGAAAGATAAGATAAATTAAATAATTAATATTTTTTGAATGCAAATCAAATGTTTTATTTAAACTATAATCCTAATTTAATCGGTTCAATTTAATATGTTTTGATTTCATTCATGATATAATCCAATTAATAAAATTAAAATAAAAAAAAATCTAATTTTTGTTCAGAAAATAAAATTTACTATTTTAAACAATGGAATAATGGGAAAAATAAGAGCGATTTCTACATCAAAAATTAAAAAAAATACAGTAATTAGAAAAAAATGTAATGAAAATGGAATTCGTGCTGAAGATTTTGGGTCAAACCCACATTCAAATGGGGAGCATTTTTCTCGATCTGAAAAAGTTTTTTTTGATAAAATAATAGATAAAAATATTATAATATTAGAAATTATTATAATAATTAAAAAAATATTTGTTATTAAAATAATTATTTATATTAAAATTGTTAAACTTTTTGATTGGAAGTCAAATATACTAAATATATTATATAAATAATTAATTTCCTCATCAGTAAATAAATGTAAAGGAAATGTAAAGGAATAATCATACTACATCTACAAAATGTCAATATCAAGCTGCTGCTTCAAATCCAAAATGATGATTTCTAGAAAAATGGTTATTTAAATGACGAATTAAACAAATAAAAAGGAATAATGTTCCAACAATTACATGTAATCCATGAAATCCTGTTGCTATAAAGAATGTTGATCCATAAATACTGTCAGCAATAGTAAAAGGAGCTTCAAAATATTCATAGGCTTGAAGAATTGTAAAATAAACTCCTAAAATAATTGTGATAAAAAGACCTTGAGTTATTTGAGAATTATTATTTTCTATAATAGCATGATGAGCTCATGTAACTGATACACCTGAACTAATTAAAATAATAGTGTTTAATAATGGAATTTGAAAGGGATTAAATGGGACAATTCTAGTTGGAGGTCAAATAGTTCCAATTTCAATATAAGGGGCTAAGCTTCTATGAAAAAATGCTCAAAAAAAAGAAACAAAAAAAAAATTTCAGAGACAATAAATAAAATTATTCCTCATCGTAAACCTTTAGTAACTAAAATAGTATGTTTACCTTGTAAAGTTCCTTCACGGCAAATATCTCGTCATCATTGATATATTGTTAAAATAACAATTAAATAACCTAAAATTAATAAATTTATATTAAAATTATGGAATCATTTTACTATACCTGTAACAAGAACTATAATTCCAATAGCTCCTGTTAAAGGTCATGGACTGTAATCTACTTAGTGAAATGGGTGATTAAAATTTGTTTTCATTAATTTACTTCTCTAGAATATAATGTTCTTAAAATTGCAATAACATAAGATTGAATAATTGCTACTGCAGATTCTAAAATTTATAATAAAATTTGAATGATAATTAACACTAAAATAAAGTAAGAACTTATTCTAGGTCCAGTTCCTCTTAAAAGAGTTATTAATAAATGTCCTGCAATTATGTTTGCAGTTAAACGAACAGCTGAAGTTCCTGGTCGAATAATATTTCTAATAGTTTCAATTAAAACTATAAATGGTATTAAAATAGAAGGTGTTCCTTGGGGAATTATATGGATAAATATATGTTGGGAATTATTAATTCATCCGTAAATTATAAATCTTAATTAAAGAGGTAAAGAAATTGATAAAGATAATGTTAAATGACTTGTTCTAGTAAAAATATATGGGAATAACCCTAAAAAATTATTAAATAAAATAAAAGAAAATATGGAAATAAAAATAAAAGTAGAACCTTGAAAATAATTATTTTTTAATAAAGTTTAAAATTCATTATGAAGTTTTAATAGAATAAAATTTCAGAAATAATAATGACGGTTTGGAATTAATCAAAATGAACAAGGAATAAATATAACACCTAAAATTGTTCTAATTCAATTAAAAGGAATATTAAATAAATTAGTAGAGGGGTCAAAAATTGAAAATAAATTACTTATCATTTTCAATTGAAATTTTTTAATTTTTAATTAAAATTATTATTATTTTTATTTAATTTTTTTTTATTAAAAATATAATAATTTATAATATTAAAAATTAAATAAATTAATAATAAAAAAAAAAAAATATCAATTAATTGGTATTATTTGTGGGATAAAAGAATATTACGTTGAAGGTAATAATTTAAATTTGACATATTTATGTTATAAATTTAACTAATTCTTTAATAATTTATTTTGAATCATTAGAAGTAAATGCTAATTTACTATAAAATGGTTTAAGAGACCAGTACTTGCTTTCAGTCATCTAATGAAGAATAATTATTAACTCAATTAATAAAAATTTTAATTGAAATTCTTTCAATTACAATAGGCATAAATCTATGGTTAGCTCCACAAATTTCAGAACATTGACCATAAAAAATACCAGGACGATTAATAAAAAAATTAGTTTGATTAAGACGTCCAGAATTAGCATCTACTTTAACACCTAAAGATGGAATAGTTCATGAATGAATTACATCTGTAGCAGTTACTATAATTCGAATTTGATTATTTATGGGTAAAACAATTCGATTATCAACATCCAATAATCGAAAACTATTAGGGGATATTTCATTAGATGGAATTATATAAGAATCAAATTCAATATTATGGAAATCTGAATATTCATAGCTTCAATATCATTGATGACCAATAGATTTTAAAGTAATTAAAGGGTTATTTAATTCATCTAATAAATATAATAAACGTAAAGAAGGTAAGGCAATAAAAATTAAAGTAATTGCTAGTAAAATAGTTCAAATTAATTCAATTATTTGTCCTTCTAATAAAAATCGATTAATATATTTATTAAATAAAAGTCTTGATATTAAATAACCAACTAAAATTGTAATTATGATAAGAATAATTAAAGTATAATCATGAAAAAAAATAATTTGTTCTATTAAAGGAGATGCTCCATTTTGTAAATTAAAATTAGATCATGTTGCAATTTCTAAAAAAAGGATAAACCTTTATAAATGGGGTTTAAATCCATTACATATAATCTGCCATATTAGAATAAATTTCTTAAAATAGGTAATTCATTATATGAATGTTCGGCAGGAGGTAAATTTTGGTATCATTCAATTGAAGATGATAAATTTAGGGCAAATAAAGCAATTCGTTGATTAACTAATGATTCTCATACAATAATTAATATAAATATAATAGCTAATAAAGAAATATAAGATCCTAATGATGAAATAATATTTCAAGAAATATAACAATCAGGATAATCAGAATATCGTCGAGGTATTCCCGCTAAACCTAAAAAATGTAGAGGAAAAAAAGTTAAATTTACTCCAATAAATATAACAAAAAATTGAATTTTTAAAAGATAAGGATTTAAAGATAATCCTGTAAATAAAAGATATCAATGAATAAATCCTCCTAAAATAGCAAATACAGCTCCTATAGATAAAACATAATGGAAATGAGCTACTACATAATAAGTATCATGAAGAGTAATATCAATTGATGAATTTGATAAAATTACTCCTGTTAATCCTCCAACAGTAAATAAAAATACAAATCCTAATCTTCATAAAATAGAGGGTGAGTAATTAATTTGTGTTCCATGAAATGTAGCTAATCAACTAAAAATTTTAATTCCAGTAGGAACAGCAATAATTATTGTTGCTGATGTAAAATAAGCTCGAGTATCAATATCTATACCTACTGTAAATATATGATGAGCTCAAACAATAAATCCTAATAAACCAATTGCTAATATCGCATAAATTATCCCTAAACATCCAAATGTTTCTTTTTTACCTCTTTCTTGAGAAATAATATGTGAAATTATACCAAATCCTGGTAAAATTAAAATATAAACTTCTGGGTGGCCAAAAAATCAAAATAAATGTTGATATAAAATTGGATCTCCTCCTCCAGCAGGGTCAAAAAAAGATGTATTTAAATTTCGATCAGTTAGTAGTATAGTAATAGCTCCAGCTAAAACAGGTAATGATAATAATAATAAAAATGCAGTAATTCCAACAGCTCAAATAAATAAAGGTATTTGATCGAAAGATAAATTATTTAATCGTATATTAATAATTGTAGTAATAAAATTAATAGCCCCTAAAATAGAGGAAATTCCAGCTAAGTGTAGTGAAAAAATAGCTAGATCTACAGATCTACCACCATGAGCAATATTAGATGAAAGTGGGGGGTACACTGTTCATCCTGTTCCGGCACCATTTTCTACAATTCTTCTTGAAATTAATAAAGTTAAAGAAGGGGGAAGTAATCAAAAACTTATATTATTTAAACGAGGGAAAGCTATATCTGGAGCTCCTAATATTAAGGGTACAAGTCAATTACCAAATCCTCCAATTATAATAGGTATAACTATAAAAAAAATTATAATAAAAGCATGGGCTGTAACAATAGTATTATAAATTTGATCGTCACCCATTAAAGATCCTGGGTTACCTAATTCAGCACGAATTAATAATCTTAATGATGTTCCTACTATTCCTGCTCAAATTCCAAAAATAAAATATAATGTTCCAATATCTTTATGATTTGTTGAATAAAGTCATTTTCGCTTAATAAAATAAAATGGCTGAGGTTTAAGCGATAAATTGTAAATTTATTAACGAGAGATTTCTCTTTTATTAATAAATAGCTTTATATTCAATAATGATATACAATTGCAAATTTTACGGGGTAGAGATTTCTATTAAGGCTTAAAGAATAATTTCTTTATAAATAATTTTGAAGATTATTAGTTTAACTTAACTGATTATTAGTTTAAATTATAAGTTTAAATTATTCCTATTAAAGAAATAAAGGAAAAAAAAATAATTATTAAAAAATAATTATTTTTAATGTAAATTTTAAATCATTTTATTTATAAATAATTAAATATAAAAGCGGAGTAACTAATTCGAATATAAAAAAATAATATAACTTAACTCATAATAATAAAAATGAAAGTTAATATATACATATTATTATTGATTAAAAAATTAATAATGATTCACTTTGGGAAAAATCCAATGAAAGGTGGTAATCCACCTAAAGAAAGAAAATTAATTAATAAATTAATTTTAATAAAAAAATTTATATTATTAATAAATAATTGATTAATAAAATATATATTTAAAATATAAAATAAAGAACATATAATTCTAATTATGAAAGAATATATAAAAATATAAAAAAATCATAAAGTTTCTCTAATTATAATAGAAGAAAGCATTCATCCTAAATTATTAATTGAAGAGAAAGCTATTAATTTACGTAAAGAGGTTTGGTTTAATCCTCCAATAGCTCCAATTACAATATTTATTAAAATAATAATAATAATAAATTTTTTATTTAAATAATAAGATAAAATAATTATAGGGGTAATTTTTTGTCAAGTTATTAAAATAAATCTATTAAATCAAGATAAACCTTCAATAATATTGGGGAATCAAAAATGGAAGGGGGTTCTTCCTATTTTTATAAGTATTGAAGAGTTTATTATAATAGAAATTAAATTATTTATTTCAAAATTTTTTATAAGAGTTAGTTTAATTAAAATTGTAAATAAAAAGTTAATAGATGCAATAGATTGAGTAAGAAAATATTTTAAAGATGCTTCAGTTGATAATAAATTATTTGAATTAGAAATTAGGGGGATAAATCTTAATAGATTAATTTCTAAACCAATTCAACATCCAAATCATGAATTAGAAGAAATAGAAATTAAAGTTCTAAAAAATAAAATAAAAAGAAAAAATATCTTATTAGAATTAAATAAAAAAAAAATTTAAAATAAGAAATTTACATTTCTTTTGAGAATTCAAAATTCAAAATTATATATTTTAGTGTAAGATGCACAATAGTTTTTGATACTATTAGATATAGTTTAATTCTATAAAATATAATAAAGGTAAAATTAATACTTAATTTATCCTATCAGAATAACCCTTTAATCAGGCACTTTATTTAAAAAAAAAAGGTATTTCCTTTATATTTGGGGTATGAACCCAAAAGCTTAATTTTAGCTTATTTTTAATTATTTTTATTTATTTATATGAAAATTTATTAAAAATGGTTCTAATAATTATTTAAATTAATATATAATATATATAATTTATATTATTATATATATATAATTAATTCTTAATTTTTCCAATAATTTAATGTATATATATACATATATATATTAATATATTAAATTTTTAATATAAATGTCGGCGGGTTGCCACACTTCAAAACAAACAAGGAACGAAAACACGTGTCCGGAATAACCTCAAAATCAAATTAGATTTATTTATTGTAATTAGGTAATAGATTCCGTTTAAAAACTTAAAGTAATGGATTAATATTGCTTATGATTGTTACAGACTATTTTTAATGTATTCTGTTTGTAAGAGAGTTGCATTTCCGAAGTAAAAACATGTGGTCATTTTTATATCACGTGTTGACATTTAAAAATAGATTTACACATGCTAATAGCTTGTAAAATAATTTAAAACGTTTGATTATCAAAATTGTAATAATTTGTAATGTAAAAACTATTTTTATTGCGCAATGCTAGGTGTTTTGTTCAAATGAATGACTCACCTAGTTTTGCTATGACAGGCCGAGCGCACGCCGGACTCGGGCATTCTCACTTGAGCCGTCGTAGCGATCGGACCTCCTCAAAATTCGAGAATAAATTGAAGAAAGTATTTCTTGTGTTTACTTTGATTACCGAAGATGAGTGACAGCCCTGATCATGGAAATTGTGACGCCAGCAATGCTGGTGTCACGTTTTTTAAAAACAACCACGGGGGCCCTTCTCCGTCATATATATATATATATATACATATATATATATACAGGATGTAAGGGTAAACACTCTTGTCATTCAAACCATGGGTAGTTGACTTAAATATAAAAATAAATGACCGAACACAACAAAAAAAAAACGTTATTTTCATTAAAAGATTTTAAAAAGTTTCTATCTGACACCGTGCTTGCTAGCGAAACAGCTGACTGACTAAGGGAGGGATCGCGCTCGCTGCCGGTCAGGTCACATCCCGTACTCCCCGCCCGTGTTGAGACGCAAGTTCGTTGCCCTAGCGCATAGGGCAACGAACTTGCGTCTCTTGTGGTAAAATTTAGATCTAAAAAAAATAAAAAAAAAGTTGTAATTTTCCATTGATTTTACGTTCTATAAATGAAACCAAACCACTGGTTTGAATGACAAGAGTGTTTACCCTAACACCCTGTATATATATATATATATATATTAAAAATTTAATAAATTAATATATATATATATATACATTAAATTATTGGAAAAATTAAAATTAATTATATTAATATATTATAATTTATATGAATATTAATTGTTTAATTTCCAATTTAGTTTTTAATATGAATATTATAAAGAGAAAAAAAAGAAATTATTAAAAATTTAATAATTTATATTAAATATTTTAATATAAAAAAAAAAAAAAAAAAAACTATTTAAAAAATCTACATATAAATAAATTTTTATTGTTTATTAATTTTATTTTAAGTTTATTTTACATATAAATTTTAGTGTTAATTTTAAATTATTTAAATAATAATTTATATTTAAAAGTAGTAATTAATATTAAATTATTTAAGAAATTAAGATTTAGTAATACTTTAATTAATAACAAATTTTGTGCCAGCAGTTGCGGTTATACAAAAGTTAAATTAAATTTTGTTAGTAATTAATTAATGAAATTATATTATAATAAAAATTTTAAATTATTAGGTGAAATTTTAATTTAATAAAATTTTATACTTAAAATTATGATTTAATAAATTTTATAAAAAACTAGGATTAGATACCCTATTATTAAAATTTAAAATTAAAATACTAAAATAGTAGATAATTATTTATTGAAACTTAAATAATTTGGCGGTATTTTAGTTCATTTAGAGGAATCTGTTTAATAATTGATATTCCACGAATAAATTTACTTAATTTTTAATTTTGTATATCGTTGTTAAAAAAATATTTTTTAATAAAATTAATATTTAAAAATTATTATATAAATTTAAATCAGATCAAGATGCAGATTATAATTAAGAATATAATGGATTACAATAAATTTATTTAAATGAATATTAATTTGTAATAATTAATTGAAGGTGGATTTAAATGTAATTTTATTTAATTTAATAAAATGATTAAAAATTAAAATATGTACATATTGCCCGTCGCTTTCATATAAATAAAACAAGTTGAAATAAGTCGTAACAAAGTAGAGGTACTGGAAAGTGTTTCTAGAAAGAACAAATTAGAGCTTGAGTTTAAAGTATTTCATTTACATTGAAAGGATATAAAAAATTAATTAATTTGAGGGGGCAAATTAATTAGTTAAATTATAATAAAAAAAAATTAAAAAAAAAATATTTTAAAGGGGGTTAAAGTATTTTTAAAGAAAAAATTAAATAATTTATAATAAATTAGTATTGTAAAAGAATTTTGAAATAATTGAAAAATAAAATTAGTTAAAAGTAATTTTAATTTGGTGTATCTTGGGTATCAGAGTTTATTAAAATATATTTTTGGAAAAAAAATTCTCGAATTTAAAAGAGATAATTAATTAATAAAGTTATTGTGGCATAAATATTTTAAATAATTAATTGTAAATGTTAATCGTTTTTAAATATAACTAGTTTTTTTAGAAAAAAATTAAATTTTATTTTACTCAATAAAATAATTAATTATTTTATATAATAATTTTTTATAATTAATTAAAATTTAGATCTAAAAAAAATAAAATAAAAGTTGTAATTTTCCATTGATATTACGTTCTATAAATGAAACCAAACCACTGGCTTGAATGACAAGAGTGTTTACCCTAACACCCTGTATATATATATATATATATATATTAAAAATTTAATATATTAATATATATATATATACATTAAATTATTGGAAAAATTAAAATTAATTATATTAATATATTATAATTTATATGAATATTAATTGTTTAATTTCCAATTTAGTTTTTAATATGAATATTATAAAGAGAAAATAATAAAATAATTAATTATTTTATTGAGTAAAATTATATTTTAAGGGATAAGCTTTAATTTAAATTTATTTAAATATATAATTTAATTTAATTGAAATTTGTATGATTTATATTGTTAAAAAAATTTAATTTATTATAAATAATTTCATTTAAAATAAAATTTAATAAATTTTTATATATTTATAAAAAAAAAAATAATATTATAAAAATTGATATAATGATAAAATTAGTATATAAAATTGAATAATTTAATAAATTATTTTTAATAAAATTAATTAAAAGGAATTCGGCAAAAATTTATATTCACTTGTTTATCAAAAACATGTCTTTTTGTAAATAATATAAAGTCTAATCTGCCCACTGATTTAATAATTGAAGGGCTGCAGTATATTGACTGTACAAAGGTAGCATAATCATTAGTCATTTAATTGATGACTTGTATGAAAGATTGGATGAAATATAAACTGTCTCTTAATTAAGTATAGAATTTAATTTTTTAATCAAAAAGTTAAAATAAATTAAAAAGACGAGAAGACCCTATAGAGTTTTATAATTAGTTTAATTAAGATTATTTGAATAGTTTAAAATTAAAATTAAATTAATTATTTTGTTGGGGTGACAAAAAAATATAATTAACTTTTTTTAAATAAAAAACATTTATGAGTGATTAAATGATCCAATACTATTGATTATAAGAAAAAATTACCTTAGGGATAACAGCGTAATTTTTTTTTTTAGTTCATATAAGAAAAATAGTTTGCGACCTCGATGTTGGATTAAGATAAAATTTAAATGCAGAAGTTTAAAATGTTTGATCTGTTCGATCATTAAAATCTTACATGATCTGAGTTCAAACCGGTGTAAGCCAGGTTGGTTTCTATCTTTTAAAAATTAAAATATTTTAGTACGAAAGGATTAAATATTTAAATTAAATTTATATTTTTTAATTTTATTAAATTTATATTTATTAAGTTAATAATTACAAAATAAATATTATATATATATATATATATATATATAAACTATTTTGGCTGAAAAATGTGATGACTTTAGAGTTCATTTATATATAATTAAATTATATAGGTAGTATATGTTTATATTTGATATTTATATAATTATAATTGGTTTATTAATTTTAATTATTGGAGTTTTAATTGATGTTGCTTACTTAACTTTATTAGAACGTAAAGTTTTAGGTTATATTCAAATTCGTAAAGGTCCCAATAAAGTAGGTTTCATAGGTATTTTACGACCTTTTTCTGATGCTATTAAATTATTTACTAAAGAACAATAAAATAATAAGAATAATAAAATAATAAATCCAATTAAATCCTTAAAAGTAAAAAAAGGATGAAAAGGAATTTTATCTAAATTACTATTTAATTCTAGGGGATTATTAGATCCTGTTTGATGTAAAAATAATAAATGAATTATTGTTATTATAAGAATAATAAAAGGTAAAAGAAAATGAAATGTATAAAATCGAGTTAATGTTGATTAACTCTCGATTCAGACCGTTACCCAACCTACGCTGAATATGCACGTAGATGTTTATTACGTCTACGGATTGTAAAAGGCCTATCAGACGAGTTGATAGTGGCGATTGTTATTAGGGGGATTAAAAACCCTCAAATCAAAGCAACTGCTACTAATGCAAATCTGACTCCTGACAACCTCGTTGGTTATCTATCTACCTTTGTAAAGGCCGTTTCTAAGCAGAATAATGACAGTTTGCGTTCTAAAGATAACAAGAGTCCACATAAGAACAACTCTAAGCGCTCATTTAAGGGTCAAGGTCCCAAATGTTTCACTTGTGGTCAGATAGGGCATAAACAAGCGAGTTGTTCAAAAAAGTCGAAATCAAACGATGCGACTGAACCAAATAAATCTGAATCAAATTCTACCTTAAATAAGGCAGTATGTGCGTACTGCAAGAAGACGGGTCACGATATAAAAGTTTGTTTTGCTAAGCAGCGTGCAGATATTAAGCCCAATAAAAGTAATGTCAATTTCTGTTCTGCCCCTGTTAAAAATAATAAATAAATCATTTTTTTAATAAATAAAATAGATAGATATTCTGATTGATACTGGGGCGTTAGAAGTCTCTTTGATTTCGTCATCTGTGGTCAATAATTTTTCTTGTTCGAGGAAACCAATTAATAAACAATTGAAAGGAATAAGTGATTCCATTATTTGTGTCAATTCTTATGTCACACTTGTAATAGAGCTTGAGGAAATAACTCTCGAAGTAGATTTGCTTGTTGTGCCTGGTGAATGTATGAATGCACCAATTATTATTGGTACTGATGTATTGAATAGGGAAGGGGTAACCTACACAAGGACCAGAGAATCTCAACATTTAACTCATGATAAAGCGATAACGGGAGTATCCTCGGTTAAATCTGACGTGCATCCCGATGGTTTTAAAACTGCATTAACTGGAGAAGATTTTGAAAAACTTAAAAGAATACACGATAAATATTCGGCATTTATGATTTCTGGTACGGCTACGTCAACAGTTACCACAGGTTGTATGCACATCAAATTGAACAGTGAGGTACCTATTTATTATCGTCCTTACAAAATGGCCTACAGTGAAAAGCTTAAAGTAAGAGAGATTATTCAGGATCTTCTTAGTAAAGACATAATACGTGATTCGGAGTCCCCATATTCGAGCCCGATTCTTCTAGTAAAAAAGAACGACGGATCGGATCGTATGTGTGTGGACTTCTTTAACAAAGTCACTGTTAAGGATAGATATCCTTTACCTTTAATTGATGATCACATTGTTCGACTAGGGAAGTCAAAATTCTTCACGGTTCTTGATATGACTACTGGATTTTTACAAATTAAATTAGATGAGCAATCAATACCCTTAACTGGTTTCGTGACGCCCGAAGGGCATTTTGAATATATGAAGATGCCATATGGTTTAGCCAACGCACCCATAGTAGGTCAACGTATTATTGCAAATACATTGCGCGAATTCATTGAGGCAGGCAAAGTACTAGTATACGTCGACGACTGTATGTTATTGTCCCGTTCAATTGATCAGGGTTTACAGATATTAGATGAAGTTCTAGCTGTTTTGACGACGGCCGGTTTCTCAGTTTTGCGAAAGTGTTCGTTTCTATGTCAAGAAATTGAGTATTTAGGTAGAATTATATCAGATGGTGGAGTGCGGCCGTCAAAAAAAAAGGTCCAGGCGCTCGTGAATGCACCCGTTCCCCAGAACGTTAGACAAGCAAGACAATTTTTAGGCCTTGCTGGGTACTTCAGGAAGTACATAGCTAGTTACTCGGTAAAGACAGCTTGTATTGCTCGTTTGACGCGTAAGGGTGTTGAATTTGTCTGGGGACCACAGCAGGAAAGCGTTCGCCAAGAGCTTATTAAGTGTCTTACGAGTGAGCCAATATTAGCCATTTTTGACCCAGAGCTTCCTGCTGAGGTTCACACTGATGCAAGTAGTGCAGGTTATGGTGCGGTTTTTCTACAGGTTCATAAAGATGGTAATAAGCGTGTGGTTGCTTACTATATCCAGGTTACGAAAGGTAGTGAACAACGTTACCATTCTTATGAACTGGAAACACTCGCTGTAGTAAAAGCTCTTAAGCATTTTAGGCATTACCTAATAGGAATGCCATTTACTGTAGTGACAGACTGCAATGCCTTAAAAGCCACCCAAAATAAAAAAGATCTACTCCCGAGGGTAGCGAGGTGGTGGATTTACCTACAGGACTTTAATTTTATCATTCAATACAGGAAAGGGGTAATGATACCTCACGCAGACTATCTTAGTCGTAACCCCGTACCTACGGTAAATAACATTGAGAAACCGCGTAATTGTGCTCAAATCGCACAAACAGGAGATGAGGAGACTCAAACTTTGATCAGGTCTTTAGATGAAGGAAATTTGGACACTTCACGCTATGTTAAACGCAATAATCTTTTGTACTATCACTTCACACCTGTGGGTGAAGAGTCGAAGTTACTTTGTTACATACCAAAAGGACATCGTTTTAGTCTCCTCCGAATATTCCATGATGAACATAGCCATATTAACGCTGATAAAACTGCCGATCTTATCTTGAAACACTTTTGGTTTCCTGGTCTCAGAGCTTTTATTTCTAAGTATATATCTCACTGCCTCATTATGTATAGCTCACAAGAGAGTTCCACGAGCTCCGCTACAGCCAATTAACTCTTGGACAAAACCAAATGTTCCTTTTGACACCTTACATGTAGATGCCCTAGGTCCATTGGTAGTTTCTAATGGTAATAAACACGTTTTAGTTGTCGTAGATTCTTTTACGAAATATTGTTTATTACACCCTATTTGTACTCGGGACTTAAATGAGTTAAAACGTGTTATGCAAAATGTTGTGTCTCTGTTTGGAACACCTAAGACAGTTGTATGTGATAGAGGTAGGATGTTTCAATCATCTGGTTTTGTGTCGCTAATGAATGATTTAAGTTGTCAGATTCATTATATTACCCCCGAGATGCACCACGCTAATGGTCAGGTGGAGCGTTACGTTCGCACCGTCCTTAACATGTTGAGGATCGAGGTGAACCATCGGAAAGGGGAATGGTCTGAACAGTTGTGGAAGCTACAGCTGATACTCATCATGACGAAGGAAAAGACCACCCAGCAGTCCCCGCTCAACTTGCTTATGGGTGCCGAAGGAGCTACCCCAGTCATTCGCACGCTAATCTGAGATGTTGCCATCGAATCGTCTGGTGAAAACCGTGAGTCGCTACGGGAGATGAAGAGACAAAGGACGGCCAAACGATTGTGCAAAAATCAAGCCGATCAAGATAAGCGTGTTAATGAAGACCGACAACCTCCACGTGCCTACAGCAAAGACGACCTAGTCGTCGTTATAAAGTATTCCCAGTCCACGGGGAAACTTGATCCTGGTATGCGCGGGCCTTACCGCGTAGTTGGAGTTCTGGACCATGGCCGCTATGAGTTGCAACTTCTGGCCGGTGCCTATGGAAAAAACCACATATGCTGCTGCACAGTTCATGGTACCCTGGAGGGGTGAGTGGACTCCTGAAACGTGTGCTGCATTCTTTGAAGGCAAGTATTGTTTTGAAGTCTGGGTGATATGCTAACAACGTGCCTATGTCAACAGCCACCGGGAGGTATGCAAACTGAGAGCCTATGCCTACAGTATTTGTAGAAGTCTGGGCGGTATGATAACTAGGTGCCTATGCCGACAGCCACTATGAGACACGCTAACTAGGTGCCTCTGTTTGCAGTGTGAAGAAGTAACTTAAATAGTTTGATAATCTTCTCTAAGATTTTGATATGTGATGATATCGTGTAATGCGCATTACCCCTTATGTATCCGAGATGTTTTCGCTTCTACATCTATTTTTGTCTTTTATGTAATGCGACTGTCTAATTACAGGAGACAACGAAGATTCGAGCGTCTTATTGGGAGGCACTGCTACAGATCAGGCGGGACCATCTTCTGGACCTGACGAGGTCGTCGGAGCGTCAGGAGAGGCCGTGTTGGTCACGGAAGGCGAGGCGACATCTTGAAGTTGTCAGGCGATCAGCTGTCAACCGATGGAAGGTTATAAAAGGAGCTACGCGGTGCGGCAAAGGTCCTTTTTTGCTTGGACGGCGCTCGGAACGGACGTGCTACCTGACCATTATCGTGTGCTCGGTTATTTTTGGGTTATGTTTAAATTCATGTACTGATTATTCTTTTGGGCTTGTGTGATTTTTATTTGATTAATATTTACAGTGCTTCTTTTCATATTTCTATAATTTTTGTAATTTAAATGGATTAAAGACTGTTTTTTTTATTTTTTTTAACTTATTTCACTTCTGATACCTAACAATATATATAACAGTCGTCACCCATAATAATCATGATCCAACAACAACGTTCTAAGCATAGGTGAATACTCGTAACGAACTGCATCTGTCTACCTCATAGAAATCGAAATATTTTACTTTGTTTTCTGTCTACCTACAAAACTTTAATTATTTATGTGACCAAGTCGAACGAGACAAAACACTAATGATATCAAAATACATCTAGTAATATAAAAAAAAAACAAATACTTACTATTTAATTATGGAAATACTGCTAGGTATTATAAAAAGCTAACAAAACAATAAATAGTAATTATAATAATAAAAAAAGTTAACCGCAGGTGAGATTCGATCCTGGTTCGCCGTAGTAGCACCCCTATCAAGGCTCATTAATTAACCACTGAGCTAGTAAGCCAATACTATGTTGGTTGAAATAATAAACTTTTATCAGTTGCAGACAAAATGTGTGTGTGCGTGTATATAGTATTGAAACAACTTATAGAAGAAGGTCGTAAGTCAAGTCGACACGACATTCCATTGCTTTCTGAGACTAACAATCCACTTTTGAACTGTATAGTACATACAACATATATATATATTAATTCCACGGTAAATAAAAATTTATCTATCCTAATTCCGTGACAATTTTAGCCAAGTATGTACAAGGACGTAAAGCGACTGTTCTTATTTGAATTATTAAAGATTGTTTTAGTTAAACTAAACGAACTGATTCATTTAGCCATTTTTTATTGATATTATCTTGGATTGTCCATATATATATTTTTTAAATATTTTAAAGTAATTGAGACAATGATAAGCAAGTAATTAACATTATCCAGCCATCCTCATTTTCATCCTTCGTAAGCCAAGAATGAACCAAATGCTTACACAATAATGATCCAAAATGATTTCGTAATACCTTTGAATTTCATCATAGTATTATTTGTATTTCATTTTAATGTAAAAGAGCCTCTAAGGGCCTTACCGACTTTAGCTACTTCTTATTGCTGGAAGGCTTCCTGATATCCTTACAGCAACTTTGAGGCTCCGTAATCCGATGTCAGAGTTGGCAGCGTGATTTCATTGTTATGGTGCGAGTGAAGTCATTGAACTACCAACCAACCAACGGTTTCAAAATGGTCATTAATAGCTCCAACGTCGATCATGAAAATAACGAAATAACATTCATTAGTAAGCCGTTTTAAAAGGCCAGAGAACTATCCCACTTCTGATGTTAGAAGATAGAGGTAATTAATTTGTATAAGTATTTATATAGGTATTACCCAACTTAGTAAGCTTTTAGTGTCAGGATGATTTATCTGTTGTGTATGAAAGTCCTGTTGAATATATGTTTCGTGGAGAAAGTATTTCATGAAGTAAAGCACATAAAGACAAGACATTTGTTTAATTAGACTTTATTCAATGTCAATGGCAATAGTAGACCATACACAACACCATAATCATATCATAATTAGCAATAATTACGGTATAATATCAAATTACTTAACTTACGTGACATCCGCTGGTCTATTCCAAACAACAACGGCACTAGATCCAACCAACTCGATATTTACCAAGCAACTGACTCGACAAAGCCTTTACAATCCTTTTTATATCCTACCAACGTCACTTTATGTCAAACATCTACCGTCATTTTAAACAAATCATAGATGATCAGATATTTTGGTTGAAACGGCTTATTATGTTAAAATAACAATATAAAATCTAAAATATGCTCCAAGTATCATTAAATATTACATAATAATTTATATTGATAACCTCTAAATGAATTTATCAAGTTAAATGTTATTTTTAGTTTTAGTTATGTTAGTTCTTATTTAGTGATTGGGCTACTCCAGGTATTCGTAAAAGCAGGGAAAATCTTTTTGAACTTTATGGCCTAAAGCAACATATGAATAATACAACCTTTCATCAGTATGTTGCAAAATATTCTAAAACTTTTAAAAATGTGTGCAAATTAGCTAAAGCTCTTTACATTAGCAATAAAATAAAATCAGCTGATGACAAAATAAAAACTACCTGGCAAATAATAAATAATGAAACAGGTAGGAAAAAACAGCGTAGTACTGAATTTAATTTAGAGACTGCACATGGCCCAATCAACTCAAATGTAGAAATAGCTCAGGAATTTGAAAACTTTTTTGGAAATATTCCAGTTAAAACTACTGAAGCTCTAAATTCCTCACCCGCGCTTTCTGCTGCCTTACTTAGAAAGAATGTAAAGGCATGCCCTTTGGAGTTTACGTTTCAGCATACAAACCCCCATGCGGTTATAAAAGCTTTTTAAGATCTTAAAATTAAATCAACAGAAGATCTATGGGGAATGTCTGTAAAAGTCTGTAGATCTATCATCGAAACCATTGCGCCCTATTTAGCTTTCATATTTAACACCAGTGTAGACCAAGGAGTCTTTCCGGATCTCATGAAACACAGTAAAGTAGTTCCTTTGTTCAAATCCGGTGATAGTAAGGAACCCAACAATTATAGGCCTGTGTCAATTCTGCCAGTTCTCAGTAAGGTGTTTGAAAAGTTGATGCTCAATCAAATGTTACGTCACTTTAATAAAAATTCCATCTTTCATGAACATCAGTACGGTTTCACCAAAGGGCGTTGTACCACTGACGCCGGTGTCACCCTCATAAAGAACATTTTTAACGCCTGGGAGGAAGCACAAGATGCCATTGGAATCTTTTGCGACCTCTCGAAGGCGTTCGATTGCGTCGACCATGATACACTTCTGTTGAAACTAGAGCACTATGGGGTTAGGAATACAGCTCTTGATTTACTAAGATCATATCTGAAAGAAAGAAAAGTTAAAGTTCAAGTAAACGGCGTAAACTCATTGGGGTCTGAAATGGCAATGGGCGTTCCTCAAGGCTCGATATTAGGTCCATTCCTCTTTTTAGTTTATATTAATGATTTACCCCAATTACTTCTAAATCAACCGAAGATGGTGTTATTTGCAGATGACACATCATTGATTTTTAAAATAAATCTACGTTCACAAAATTTTGACGACGTGAATAGCTCTATTCTTCAGGTACAAGATTGGTTTACGGTAAATAATTTGGTACTTAATGAAAAAAAAACCAAATGTATTCGATTTAAATTACCTAATGTTAGAAGTAGCGAATGTGACATCATATTGAATGGAGAAAAACTGGAGTTTATTAATCAAACAGTTTTCTTGGGAATCACGCTAGACGAGAAATTACAATGGGGACCTCATATAAAATCTCTTGCGGGGCGGTTAAGCTCGGCCGCTTATGCTGTTAGAAAGATAAGACAGTTAACAGATGTAGAAACCGCGCGTTTGGTCTATTTCAGTTACTTCCACAGCATTATGTCGTATGGCATTTTACTGTGGGGTCGGGCTGCTGATATTGAATCCATTTTTATTTTTGCAAAAAAGAGCTGTCAGAGCCATTTATAATCTATGTCACCGCGAATCTCTCAGGGAACTATTTAAAAAGATTAATATCATGACGGTACCTTGCCAATTCATTTATGAGAATATTATGTATGTAAGAAAAAATTTAAATCTTTTTAATAAAATAAGTGATAGACATAATTTTAATACTAGAAATAAAGATAAAATAGATCAACCATTTTTCAGATTAGCTAAAGTACAAACATCTTTTATGGGGTACTGCGTTAAATGCTATAACAAAATACCTTGTGATATATTGCAATTAAATGAAATAAAATTTAAAACTCATATAAAAAGTACACTTTGTAAACAAGCTTATTACAAATTAGAGGATTATATCCAAGATAAGAATGCTTGGAAACATGCTGGTCTTGCTCCATAGGACGATTTAGTGTCTGGACAAAATCAAACTGATAGCTAATTTAGTTTTTTTTTATTTTTTATTTATTATTTGTATGTACTACTTGTAACAATGTTAGGACTATTGTAATATCGTATACTTTTACAATCTTTGTGAATATGTGAGCACCATGTATCTGGTAATTAATTTATTCATTATTGCTCCATTTATAATTCTTTCTACCTTTTGTGGTACAGTAATCTTATTATAGATGCATCGTCTTCACATATAATTATATAATTAATGTATACAAAATATTGTAAAACATTTTTAAAAGAGTAACGGTGGAGTTTCTTGCCCATTCTTCTCCATACGAAAACTACCTTTTGGAAGGGGCAACTAGAATCAATTCTATTTCTTTGTTTGACGTTCAAAAGTGCCATATTATGTGCCTATTTGAAATAAATTATTTGACTTTGACTTTGACTTTGACTTTAGGTAAACACAATACCTAGTCAAATCAGGTACTTCTACATTGGTCCCAAACTTCGTAAATGTGACAGATGTCACTATCGGACAAACAATATTTTAATATTAATATAACCTCACAAAATTAGTATTCTAACACACTCATTTTTGTTGAGTATACGGGATGCATAGGCAATAGGTTTATCTTTACCTATTTCGCCTTGGGAAAGGATAGCGCTGATTGCGTAATTGGATGCATCATAGCTGAGGAGGAAGGGTTTGGAGAAGTCAGGGTATGCTAATAAAGGAGCTGTAGTTAATTTTTTTTTGAGGGTTTCGAAGGATAACTGATGTTCGTTTGACCATACGAACTCTACGTTCTTTTTCAGGAGATTAGTTAGGGGCTTGGCAATACTTGAGAAATCAGGGATGAGCCTGCTATAGTAGGAGACAAAACCAAGGAATGATTTGATATCTTTGGGAGCTTTCAGTATAGGGAATTCATGAACTGCTCGTAGTTTTTCAGGATTTGGTTTAACGCCCTTGTCAGTAATGACATGGCCTAGATATGAAACTTCTTTTCGTAAGAATTCACATTTGTCAGGTTGTAGTTTTAATCTGAATTCACGGAGTCTAGAAAATACATTAGTTAGATTATCCATATGGGTAGGTATGTCAAATGAGTAAATGATGATGTCATCAAGGTAGACGAAGCATTGGATGCCTTGAAGACCAGATAAAGCAGAGTTCATTAATCTCTGAAAGGTGGATGGTGCATTTTTTAATCCAAATGGCATACGTGTGAACTCGTAGTGCCCTGTTGGGATTGAAAATGCTGTTTTGGGAGAATCATCAGGAGACATGTTTATTTGATAGTAACCGGAAGCTAGGTCTAATGTGCTGAAGTATTTGCACTTCCCTAATTGGTCTAGGATATCAGCTATGTTCGGAATAGGATAGGAATCGCCGATAGTGACGTCGTTAAGCTTGCGGTAATCGATTACGACGCGCCATTTTCTTTGACCGGAAGCATCGAGTTTATTGCGTACTACCCAAATTGGTGAGGACCAAGGGTACATGGAAGGTTTTATTATACCTTGTTTCAGCATTTTTTCTACTTGGAAATCAACTTCTTTCTTATGGCACTCGGAAAATCTATACGTTTTTACGTGGATTGGGCTATCTGAGGTGGTTTTAATTTTATGCTCTATTGCGTCAGTACAGGTTAGCTGATCGTTGGGTAGGTGGAAGATGTCTGAGAATAGAGAACAGACGGAGTATAGTGCTTCGGTTTCTTCTGTATTAAGGTGGGACACGCGAAGCTGTTTTAATACTTCCTCAATGCGTTCCCAGACTTGGGATTCGTTCATGGTATTGATAAGGGCTGAATCTTCTAGGTCAAATGGTTTTAGATGTAATTTAAGGTCAGAATTGATAGTTTTGGATTCTTCTGAGGTATTAACTATGGAGATATTAACGCAGTTATAGTTTTTTACTCGAATTATGCAGTTCGCTACTAGTAAGTCTTTAGATCATTTATCTAAAGGTTGGTCTGTTATTAGAACTTCTCTAATCTCTGGATTTGCTACAGTACATTCAATTATTCTTTCCATACGTGGTGTTATCGTATATATGGGGTTATTGACGTGCATTTTTAGTTTAAAATCTTTTAACTGTAATATTCCTTCGTCATAGTTTATCTGGCAGCTCATTTAATTAAATAAATCGTTGCCGATAATTACATCGTAGGGTAGGCTTAGCTGTGGCTAGAGAGGCGCCACGGCGTCCTCACCTTCCGCCTGACGCAGGTCCTCACCGGACACGGTTGCTTCGGGAGGTTCCTGTTTCGAATAAGGCGGGAGGAAACGCCCGGGTGTCATCACTGTGTGGATCGCCCGGAGGACACGGTGGAGCATACGGTGGAGGTCTGCCCTGCTCGGGCGGAGCCCCACCGTGTCCTCTTGGAGGCGATTGGCGGCGGTGACCTCTCGCGTCCGGCTCTGGTCCAGGCCATGGAACGGAGCGAGAGGGCATGGGAATCAGTCACCTCCTTCTGCGAAGCAGTAATGCTCGTGAAGGAGGAGGCGGAACGCGTGAGGTCACCGCCGCCAATCGCCTCCAAGAGGACACGGCGGGGCTCCGCCCGAGCAGGGCAGACCTCCACCGTATGCTCCACCGTATCCTCCGGGCGATCCACACAGTGGTGACACCCGGGCGTTTCCTCCCGCCTTATTCGAAACAGGAACCTCCCGAAGCAACCACACAAAGTTTGCGCCCTCACGCCCCTAACCGCCGCCGTTGGAGACGCCCTGGGCGACGGGAATCCCAGGCGGATTCCCGGCCACCATAGGCGCGGGCTTGCGGACGGCGAGCAATGGGTAGCTCGCCGTCCGATTAGGACCAGGCCCGGGTCGATGGCGCGTCGCACTAAGGAGTATTTGGCTAATAAAACCGGACAAAAGTCGGAATCAGCAAATTAGTCAAAAGTCTCACTGAATCTATTGTTCATCTAGCCAGGTAACCGGTCCATCAAATGACAGCCATTCAATCCCCGCAAGCTTCAAACCTGTTTACGTAAGTCAGTCGAAACTCATTCGTTCGCAGAATCGCATGTCTTTGTTTTCGGCGCTCTCGGTTGCAGTCTTACTTTGCTTTGTTATTGTGTTCTCGTGTGTTGGAGTTTTAAAAGAAAAAGTTTTGAATATGGAAAATGAAGGTATGTACTGTATTTTGAAATATCAATTACTTGATTTGCTGCTTAAATTTTATGTTTAAAAATGGTATGAGACACAATTTGTATTTTTTTTTACTTAAATTTATCAGAAAACAGTGTTTTTGTTTATGTGTCCTGTCTTGTCCCGCTATCATTTATACATGGTCATAATAACCGGTCTTTTGACAATTGCACGCCGTAGTTAAACAGTCCGCCCACGTCCGCCATTTTGTTTTGTATTACTTCAAAGTTAATGAGTGAAATATGTGAATTATTTTTAATAATATTTTTTTATGTCTTTTTTGTACAGATTCTTCGGGAACTGTCAAGAAATTTACCAGAAGAGCATTGTATAATATCCTGAATGAATTTAAAGGAAAGAAAATGGATGAAAAGTTTTTATTATTCGAAGAGAGACTTCTGAAACTGGCTAATTGTCCAAATAATGAAAAATCTAATTTTATTCGTTCTTTGTCTTCTTAGTAGCATCTTTCCATTTCTAAAAAATGGAAAGATGCTACTTACAAAGAAGAACGTTTCTTGAAAACTAATGAAGTCTGGCTCACATCTTCTATTGAATTGCCTTACTGGACGGAAATACCTACTCAAAAACCAGGACGACCATCAAAAACATTCGAAGAGCTTTGTGATCGCAGCAAACGACGAAAAACTAAAGAGCTACGGGAGCAAGTACCTGTGGAGGAGTTGACATATGCAGCTGGCGTGAGTCAGCGTATTTCAGGAAATACGGACGCATCAAAAATAATTAAAGAAATTATTGCTTCACCAACCAGAGCTACAAAAATCCGCAAAGTTATTACTAGGTCCAGAAAGCAAACAATTGTGAAGAAACATACACCTGAAGAAGCACTGGCCATCTTCGTTGAAGGCGACTTTACTAGGAGACATTGGGAAATAATACACAAGTCTAATAAAAACATCTGCCCCTGCTATTCGCTCATTCAAAAGGCCAAAACGGAGTGCTATCCTGATAAAGAATCCATGCTCGTGACTGAGACATGCTCTGAGATTCGACTTCAAGCATTACTTGACCACACTGCATTGCGCCTGCACAAATATGTAGCAGAGGTTGTAGAAACGTGTTCAGAGCAAGAAAAGCAAAACTTGGTTTTAATAGCTAAATGGGGATGTGATGGGTCACAGCAAACTCAGTATAAACAAAAATTTGAAAACAGCACTGACAGTGACGCTAACATTTTTCAGAGCTCACTTGTGCCTTTAAAACTGGTCGTTATTATTGAGGGAGAACAGAAAAAAATATTGTGGCAAAACCCAGTCCCATCTTCAGTAAGGTACTGTAGATCTATAAGAATACGCTTCATACAAGAATCAAAAGATGTAACAAAGGAAGAAATCCTACACATCGAGAACCAAGTCGATCAGCTTAAGAAGACAGCAGTGGATGGAGCAGGCAAAATAAAACATAAGCTTATACTTACAATGATTGACGGCAAAGTCTGCAATGCTGCAACTGATACTGCATCCACAATGAGATGCTATATTTGTGGACAGATATCGAAAGATTTCAATAAATTAATTAAAAAAGAGGTAAATGTAGAAACGCTTAAGTTTGGACTCTCAGTTCTTCATGCAAGAATACGATTTTTTGAATCATTACTACATTTGGCCTACAAATTACCAATGAAAAAGTGGCAAGCGCGTTCAGCTGAAGAAAAAAAAGTTGTAAAAGAAAGAAAAGAAAAACTTCAAAAAGATTTCAAAGAAGAATTGGGACTACTAGTAGATGTTCCCAATGCAGGATTTGGGAACACAAATGATGGTAACACGTCAAGGAGATTTTTGCTGACCCAGAATGTGCATCTCGAATCACTGGCGTCAATGTGCATTTAATAAAAAGATTTAAAGTCATCTTAGAAGTGATTTCAAGTGGACACAGCGTTGATGTTGATAAGTTTGAAGCCTATGCACATGAAACTGCGAAAATGTACACAAATTTGTATGGTTGGCACCCTATGTCACCAACGATTCACAAAGTGTTAATGCATGGAGCTGAAATCATATCTCATGCAATCCTTCCTATTGGCCAGTTATCAGAGGGGGCAGCTGAGGCGCGTAACAAGCACTTCCGGCAATACAGATTGAATTTTGCACGAAAATTTTCACGGGCGGATTGTAATAGAGATATATTACATAGACTGTTACTAAGTTCCGACCCATATCCGAGTAGTAATTGACCAAGGCAGCACAAAAAAACTCAGCCATTTTCGCAAGAGGCAGTCAGTCTGATGATTGCAAGTACTCCTCATGAAGAAGATTACGGTGAAAATATAGACAGTGAAGAAGATGAAGACAAAGATGATGAAGATGAAGAAAATGAAGACGAAGAAGTTGAAAACGAAGAGTTTTAATGAGATTAATTGTTAATGCACACTTATTTGTAATCAAAAATAATGTTTAAATCGAATTCATATAAAAAAACGCCTCAGATATTTTTGTCCGGTTTTATTAGCCAAATACTTCTATGTGCGTCGTGTTCCACGCGCGCCTCATAGAGATGTCAGCACAATTGGCGGGGTCCGCTAGGACCGATGCCTGCCAGGGTTGCGGGTTAGTCCGAAAGGGATACCGGGACCTTGGCAACAGGTAAGTGAAGGAACACGGGTGGGTTTTAGTCAGTAAAAGTCTGACACGCCCTTCCGCTCCGCCCAGAGCGGGAGAAGTCATTGGATGATTTCCCACCCTCAAAAAAAATATTTCTTCATGTATTTTAATAATTCTTCATGTGTATATATGGTAATGGGTATTTGTCCCAATGTGCATAGCGGGTGTTCGATACTTGAATCGATACCCTTTCTTCAATTCAATTCAATTTATTTATTGCATCAAATATGGTAGGTACATGAAGTTCTTATTACTTAAAAGATTTGGTAACACACATTTGGCCAATATATAAGCATGCAATAGTATACAAGTTTTAACACTTATGATACAGTCAAATATGTCTGTTCTTTAGAGTATATAATTTAAAGGGACACTTTTGAAAAAATCATCTACCGAATAAAAACACTCTTGCAACAACCACTTCCGCAACGCAACACAAAAATTATTAAAGGGTAGTTCAGTTATTGACCTCGGCAAAGCATTGTAGACCAGGGGAGCCATATCGCGATTTCGGAAGAATTTCCCCACATATAGTTGTATACCGTATCGTATTACTGAGCAGACGTAAGCGTGATACACCATTATGGCGGTACGCAAAGATGTAATAGTTTTAATTCTTTTTAAAGCAAATACGAATTGATTGATTTTTTTTATTCTGAATATGACTGATTTGTTAATGACGGGCATTTGCTCAATTGCTGATTTCTTGATAACACTTATACAACCACCTGAATCGACGAGAAGAGAAAGATCTTTAGAAGATACGGGAGAATTCACTTTTATGAATGGTAAGTATTTATTAGATACCGCATGATTTTTTTTACCGTCTCGACAAACATAGGGTGTAGCAGGCGAACGGAGTAGAAGCCAATGGCATAGTCAATTTATTTATTTTTTATACCCTTTAAACAAATTGATTTATCTAAAAATACTACCCATTTGAAGTAAACTTTTAATACAAAAACAATAAAAACAGAAATTTAAAAAAAAATGAATAAATCGATGAAAAAATATCGAGATTCAAATCATACGCACCCTACTAAATGCACGGAATTTATCAATGAATTCGTAGATACATTCCTTTGCGGCCGATAGGTACTCCCCTACTGTACGTCGGCTCCTTTGATATCATCAGGCGCACGGGCCGCCGCCGCGCCGGAGCTGCTCGTTCGCGCATCCCCGCGCCCGCCCGCGTCCCGCGCTTCAGTCACCTGCGATTAGTCACGGCGGCGTGACGTCGCGCTGTTTGTTTCCGCGTATGCATCGTCCACCCGGCCATAGTTATCGTATCTAAACATGTGCGAATATTCTAACGTAGAGTATCTTTGTTCGATTCTTATTGTTGAATTGAGGGTAGTTGGTAAATCATCACTGAACCTACCCGCTAACAACGTCGCGGTCATCTACATCCGTGACGGGCAGTACGATTTTACGCCTTGAGTTGAATGTACGTTTCTTCCTCTCTTGTTGTGATTGAGTTTTCTAGCTAAACGTTTTAGCGTCTGTAGTGTTCGTGGACTCACTACCGTGTGGTGTACGATCATCAAGACTTTTGAACCCAGAGAATACCTGAACTGCCGATCTGTGAAGTGCCGTGCACGCTCAAGCTCTCCTGCTGAATCGGGAACTGAGACAAGGTAGGTGGTGTTCAATTGCCTTCTTGGAGATAGTAGGAACGAACGATTTCCACCCACAAATACTTTACTTTCAACACATTAAGGTTCACAAGCCGCCAGCAAATATTTTCTTAAAAAGGTTGGTCAAAAACCGAACAACCAAAGTGGTCCTTCGAGCCGGATGGTTTATGTACCCTCGAACTCGTAGTTCGATTCTAGCCGTGCTAGATAGTTTCCCACCTAACTCGTAGTTAGTGTGATTACAGACGTTCTGTCCATTTTTCCCTTCTGATTCTGACCGTGTCAGTGTCATATTAATTCTATTTGATACCTATAGTTTCGTCTTTACACATTAAACACATATATATTTATTAATCGTACATAATAAGTGTGTTGGTAATTAATTTGCAAAGCAAATTGAACGATTACGGTATACCGTATATACCGTAATCGTTCAATTTGCTTTAACCACGCCATCTGCGTCGTAGATAAAACAAAATGGCGCCACCGGTCATCAAAACTAAAGAAACAAAAGAAGTTGCTGAAGCGTGTCAAAGTAATGAAATAACAGTGTTAATTAATAAAAAACAAAGAATGTTTGAGCGAATGCAAAATGCCTACGATCTGTCATTAGTTAATTCAGATCCCGCATCGAAAGAATTATTTTTGATGCACGTGGCTAATATTGATAATTTACGTACTTCTTTTGAAAGTCTGATCTTTGAAATCCTTGAAAAGGAACTTGAATATGACCCTAAGTCATCCCTTCGTAATCATGAATTAAAAAGTTTTGATGAATTGTATTTCCGAGTTAAGTTATGTGCATCGAAATGTCAACCTAATGTCGACAGTTATAAGGTTGAAGATACTTCGCGCTCTGTGGAGTCTAGACCAAGACTTCCTAAGTTAGAACTTTTCACATTCGATGGGAACATTGAAAATTTTAATACATTTTTCGAGACATTCTGTTCTTTGGTTCATAATCAGACAAGTATTCCAAAAATAGATAAATTTCACTATTTATTGCCATGCACAAAAGATTCTGCATTAAATATTGTAAAGAGTGTGCCTATTTCTGCGAATAACTACGAACTCGTTTGGCAAAGTCTTCTTGATAAATATCAAGATAACAGAATGTTAGCTGGGAGGTACTTGGATAAAATGTTAACCTTTTTGCCGCTGCAAAAAGAATCAACTGATCATTTGAACTCATTTATAGAAACATTTGACCATTCATACAAAGCTATATGTAGAAGTATTGAACATTAAGAATTTAAATAGTTATATAATGTGCCATATTGCTTTGAGGGCTTTATATCCCCATACACGTAAAATCTTCGAACAAAATTTAAATAAAAAAACTATTCCAGTTTTTTCAGATGTAATTAGTTTTGTCCAAAATCATATAAAAGTTTTAAGTCATTCTGCATCTTATTCATCGAGTCCAAGTGCACAGCAGACGAATCAGCGTAAACAATTACCGCCTAGTAGACAGAATAAGAATAATTATTCGCATGTAACTTCAAGCTCAAAATTGTCATGTTTACATTGTGAAGAAAATCACATGATTTTTAGGTGTAATAAGTTTCGGGATCTGACTAATACACAACGCATTAGCCGTGCTAATGAATTAAGGTTATGCCAACCTGTTCGTGTGTTAATAGATTCAGGTGCGCAGTTGAACTTTGTTACAAGCAATTGCTTTCAACGTTTAGGATTATCTGCAAAAAAGTGTCCTTATAATATTCTAGGCCTCGATGGTGAACTAGTCAAGAATAAAGGCATGGTATCTTTAACTTTAAAGCCTCGTTGTGCGACTTCTTGTTTCAATTTAAATGCAGTAATTTTACCCCACTTGACTTCGGGCATGCCTACCGTAGAAATACCTCAAAAAATAGTTGATGATTTTAAAAATTTAGATTTAGCTGATCCGTGGTTTTATAGAAAGTCACCAATTGATATTATTTTGGCCGGTGACATTTTTCCGTACATTTACGACGGAAAAAAGATGATAATAAAGCCCGATGTACCAGTCGCGTTAAGCAGCGTATTTGGTTATGTCGTAACGGGAAGACTAGAGATGCAATCCTCTAGCAATTGCAATGTTGTAGCGTCTACAACATCGTTAGTATCGTATACTATCGAAGAAAATAATTTAAATGAAACTCTTAAACGTTTTTGGGAAGTGGAATCTTTACCGTGTGAAGTTCCTATCGATCCGTTAGAGGAATTAGCAAATTAGAAGAGAAAATCACTATCGGGATGAAATCGGTAGATATGTTTCCCCAATTTTATTGAACCCTGAGCATGAAGTGCTCGGTGATTCATATGATACTGCTCTCAAACGACTCATTCAGGTTGAGCGTCGTCTGGCTCGGTCTCCAGACCTTCGTAAGGCCTATGTCGACTTTATGAAAGAGTACGAGTCACTTGGACACATGGTACCATACACTGGTACTGAACCTTCGGGTTATTTTATCCCACACCATTGTGTGTTGCGTCCGTCTTGTACTACAATGCCCTTGCGTGTAGTTTTTGATGGATCCGCAAAAACAAGCTCTGGTATTTCGCTAAATGATACACTTTTGACCGGCCGAAAGCTACATCAAGATATATTAAACATAATATTTAATTTTAGACTTTAAGATGTCTGTTTCACTGCTGACTTTTCAAAAATGTACCGAGCCGTAATCATAGATCCTGCTGACAGAAAGTACCAGCACATACTGTGGCGTAATCATCCTATGGACCCGGTCCGTATTTTTGAGTTAACTCGAAATACTTACGGTCTTCGTAGTGCACCTTTTGTTGCTGTACGTACATTGCACCAATTAGCCTCGGACGAGCTAGCTCAAGGCATGCCGCATGGTGATGCTGTGCCAAGATCCAAGGCGGCATACGTACTGACCAAGGGCTTTTACGTTGATGATGTCTTGTGGTCTTGCCAGACCCTGGAAGAAGCTTGCACGTTGCAAGACGATTTAATATCCTTACTTAAAAGTGGTGGATTTGATTTGAGAAAGTGGGCTAGTAACTGTCCTGAGTTGCTAACAAGAATGCAATTTAACCAGGTTTCTACCATCAACTTTCAGGACGATACGTTATCGTCATCTCTCAAGGTTTTGGGATTGACATGGTTACCCTCGTGTGACTCATTCTCTTTTAATTATAATTTGACTGACGCAAAACAAACTAAGCGTTCCGTTTTAAAACTACTCGCGAGCATCTTTGACCCAGTAGGTTTTATCGCGCCATGTACTTTTGTCGCAAAGTGCATAATGCAAGATCTTTGGAAACTCGGCCTTGGCTGGGATGATCAGTTGCCATCTGAGCTGACCTCCCAGTGGAATAAGTTTATTTCCGAACTACCAGATCTAAGTAAATTGCGAATTGAGCGTCATGTTTTAATATCTCAGTTCAATCAAGTGCAGTTAATAGGATTTTGCGATGCATCATCGCGTGGCTATGCAGCTTGCATCTACTTGCGTAGTGAAGACAAGGATGGTCACTTGAAAGTTAGGTTACTGATGAGTAAATCGAAGGTCGCACCTCTAAATCCAATGATGTCAATACCTAGGCTTGAGCTCGAAGCTGCGGTTCTATTATCAAAGCTAGTTAGTTTTGTCGTACAAAACTTAAACGATTTTAATGTTTCTATTATTGCGTTAGGTGATTCAAACAACGTTTTAGCATGGCTGCAAACGCCACCTTATAAATTAAAAACATTTGTGGCTAACCGTGTTAGTCAAGTGATCGCCGTGGTGCCACCAAATTGTTGGTTTCACGTGAATAGCGAAAATAACGCTGCCGATGTCTGCTCGCGCGGAGCAATGCCAGCTCGATTCGTAAAAAATGCTACGGATTGGGTTCACGGTCCAACATGGCTTTATGAAAACCAACAACAATGGCCAATAAAACCATTTTATGTAAAGGAAGGTTTCACCATTCCTGATATTAAAACTAATTGTGATACGTTCGTTTTAACTACGTGTGACGATCAAAAAATATCATTTAAAAATAATTTAGAAAATACATTCAATAAATTTTCATCCTTTAATAAATTGCAACGTCTTATGGCCTGGTGGCGGAGGTATATAAATAACCTCAAGTCTAAAGCACCTACAAGGGTATATGGGCCTCTCAGTGCTTCAGAGCTAAAGAAAGCTCGTGATATAATAATTCGAGTGATACAATTAAATCATTTTCATAATGAAATCGAATCGTTGCTAGCAGATAAAAATAAAATCATTGCTTCGCTGCGTAAACTTTCACCCTTTGTAGATTCTCAGAATTTCCTCAGGGTGGGGGGTAGACTCGTGCATTCCGATCTACCTTATAACACTAAGCACCCTGTGCTATTACCTAAATGTCACACGACTAATGTAATTATTGAATATTACCACAAGTTATATTTACATGTTGGACCTCGTACCTTACAAGGCATACTATGTAAAAATTATTGGATAATTAGTGCTCGCAGAATCATTAGATCCGTTCTCTCAAAATGCAGAAATTGTTTTCGATGCCGACCTAGCTCAATTCAGCCTGCAATGGGTCCGTTACCCGCCCCCAGACTAAAGCCTGGTAAAGTCTTCGACCACGTTGGTTGTGACTTGGGTGGCCCTTTCTTTGTGAAAGAGAGTTTGAGACGCAATGCAAAGGTCCACAAGTCATGTCTATGCTTGTTTGTGTGCTTTTCAACGAAGGCTGTACACTTAGAAGTTCTCACAGATCTAAGTTGTGATTGTTTTTTGGCGGCATTCGACCGCTTTGTAGCTCGCCGCGGACTTTGCAGTTGTTTATATTCTGACTGTGGCACCAATTTTATTGCAGCAGCTAAACATTTAAAAGAAGTTGCGAACTTCTGGAATAGTAAAATTTATGCTGATAAAATTTCTAACGGATTAACGTTACGTCATATAGAATGGCGTAATAGTCATATAGAGTGGCGTAGAGTCCACCCATACTCGCAGCGTTAGGAGGGTCCTAACGCTGCGAGTATGGGTGGACTCTGGGAAGCAGGAATAAACTCTGCTAAACATCACCTCTATCGTTCAGTAGGTGATAGATCACTGACTTTTGAAGAATTAAGCACAATTTTCTGTAGGATTGAAGCTGTTTTAAATTCACGGCCTTTGTGTTCTTTATCGGACAACCCAAACGAGTTCGAAGTATTGACAGCGGGTCATTTTCTCATAGGTCAGAATTTATTAGCTGTACCGGAATATGACTTTGAGGATGTTCCTCAAAATAGATTGTCACGTTGGCAATTCGTTCAGAAGGCTTCACAGTCCTTTTGGAGGCGTTGGTCAGATGACTACCTTCACACTCTTCAGCAGAGAGCGAAGTGGTTTTCAACTCCGCCTAACTTAAAGGTTGGAGATTTGGTTTTACTGAAGTCTCATTTAACTAAGCCCCTCCAATGGAATTTAGCCCGGATTGAGAAGGTACATAGTGGTGTCGACAAAGTAAATCGCGTTTTGACTCTACGAACTAAAAATGGATTCATCTAAAGCTACAAATAAAGTTTGTCCATTACCCTATGCAAATTAATTACCTTCCAATTAATATTATAAATAGTTTATTTAAGTTTAACTTTATTTTTTAGCTTCTCTGTATCGTGTACACTTTACATTTAGAATACTCTCTACATGTAGAACTATAAGTTTATTTATGTTTAAGTAACTTCTATTTGTGTAACATATTCCACACTTTCCATTCATTTAAGGAAATCAATCATATTGATTTCGGTGAATAAATCGATGAAAAAATATCGAGATTCAAATCATACGCACCCTACTAAATGCACGGAATTTATCAATGAATTCGTAGATACATTCCTTTGCGGCCGATAGGTACTCCCCTACTGTACGTCGGCTCCTTTGATATCATCAGGCGCACGGGCCGCCGCCGCGCCGGAGCTGCTCGTTCGCGCATCCCCGCGCCCGCCCGCGTCCCGCGCTTCAGTCACCTGCGATTAGTCACGGCGGCGTGACGTCGCGCTGTTTGTTTCCGCGTATGCATCGTCCACCCGGCCATAGTTATCGTATCTAAACATGTGCGAATATTCTAACGTAGAGTATCTTTGTTCGATTCTTATTGTTGAATTGAGGGTAGTTGGTAAATCATCACTGAACCTACCCGCTACCAACGTCGCGGTCATCTACATCCGTGACGGGCAGTACGATTTTACGCCTTGAGTTGAATGAACGTTTCTTCCTCTCTTGTTGTGATTGAGTTTTCTAGCTAAACGTTTTAGCGTCTGTAGTGTTCGTGGACTCACTACCGTGTGGTGTACGATCATCAAGACTTTTGAACCCAGAGAATACCTGAACTGCCGATCTGTGAAGTGCCGTGCACGCTCAAGCTCTCCTGCTGAATCGGGAACTGAGACAAGGTAGGTGGTGTTCAATTGCCTTCTTGGAGATAGTAGGAACGAACGATTTCCACCCACAAATACTTTACTTTCAACACATTAAGGTTCACAAGCCGCCAGCAAATATTTTCTTAAAAAGGTTGGTCAAAAACCGAACAATCTTGTTTGGTGAAAACAGCCAGTGCGAGGCGAATGTACGCAGAAGAAGAACATCTTCAGTCGCTGCGAAGGAACGGTATCCCTTCTCCTCGAATTCTCCGGAAAACCCCGGACCCCGCATGGAGTTTTGTCACTGGCTGCAGAACCGTTCCGTCATTGACACCATGCTGCAAGACGTTCCTGATCCCTATCTGCAAGACATGTACTTCCAGCATGACGGATGTCCAGCTCACTACAAACGATCTGTGCTCACGTACCTCGATGGTCAATTCGGTGATAAGTGGATAAGTCGCGGTGGACCTGTGAACTAGCGGCCGAGGTCACCAGACCTACATAACACCCCTTGACTTTTATTTGTGGGCCGAACTAAAACGTTTAGTCTTACGTTTAGTGTATACCGAAGAAGCTCAAAGCGTTAGTGATTTAAAACAGCGAATAATAGACGCTTTTAATGTTTTGAGAAGTGATAGAGACACGCCTCGAAGTTTACCAAACAATATGCAAAGACGTGCTAGTTTATGTTTAGAACGAAACATTTTGAACAATTATTACCTACTGCGATATCGCTAAAAAGGTAGGTACAGACCTCAGTTCATTTTTAGTAAAATGCGCGCAATGCGCGTGCGCGTCGGTCGGTCGTGTCGCCCGCGCGCGAGTACCGCTCAGCTGCTCGGCTCTCGTACGTGAACTTGGTAGGTGAACTCTCACGCACACATAAAGTTTCTATGAACGTGTGTGTGCGCAGAGCGCTAAAATAGGCGCGCCGACGCTACTTAGCAACGGGTCCACCGAACGACCTTCTGTCAATGTTCTCGCTCCCGCATGTATGCACGTCCTTTTCATTTTGAATGAAGTACAGTCGAGTATTCTTGCTTAGTCAAGTATTTATTGTTTCGAATTATTTAAAAAAGATTACTTAGATTGATTTAAAAGTTCGTTCCGAGTCTTTCTTACTGTTTTCGTTTTATTTAATAAAATACAATAGACGCTGATATATTTAGTAACGTATTCCGCTTGACTATTCTTCAAGAGTCATAAAAACCCTGTAAGAAAGCGACACGTGTTTCACCTCTCAACGAGGCATCTTCAGGATGACGATTGACCAATTGCAAACCAGAACGCGACGTGTTACCACACCGAGCGCTGGACGCAGAGTGAATCAAATCGTTTTTTTTTTTTTTTTTTTAACTAGGGCATCTCATAGTTGATTTTAGATGAAAATCGTAACTATTTAACCGGACTTTCCTGTGGCTGCCTTAAGCTACTACACTCAGGGCCTCCAGCCAGGGGCATATGACTATTCTAAATTAAAACTAAGTGAACGCTCGCTAAGGGCACCCCCTGTGGGGTACGAACCTCGGCTTAGGGCGTCACTGACGGGAGGACAGCAAGATGGGACAGGCTGGATCAATATAGGATCATTATTATTATTATATGGGGAATTTAAAGCTACGTGCTCAGCTGCGGCGCGGGCTGGCACATCATCGGACAAGGGACGGGGAGACGAATTTAATCGGGATCGCGGTCGAGCTGGACCTCGGCGGCGAGGTCGGAATGACGGTAGGCGTCTGTTTTTGTGTTTCAGAACTGTACTGGTGGCCCTATTGCTCTCCTGGAGGAGGGTTATGGGATCGTCTGGCTCTACAAGTGCATGCCTCGGACGGCGGACTTTGCTAATCCTAGAGGGGGCATAGTTAGCGGCCTCGACAACCAGAGGGTTGCGATGTTTGGCGGCTTTATCGAAGTAACGCTTGGAAAGGCGTTTTAGGAACTGGCGGATTGTGGGGATCTTTAAGTCGAGATGGAGGATCTCGTTACGAACGAACCAGGGGGCTGACGTGATTTTACGTAGGAAACGGTTCTGTAGGGTTTGCATCCTATGGATGTAGTGGGGCTTTGCGTGAGCAAAGACGGACCCCGCATAGGTCATGATGGGACGAATGCACGCCGTGTAGGTACGCAATTTGCACTTGAGTGACAATTTGCTACGTGCATTCAGGACGGAGTGGAGTCTACCTAGAGCGAAAGCGGCACGCGAGCGCACCTGCTTTATGTGCTCTTGAAACGAGAGTTTATCGTCCAGCGTTACACCTAGATATTTAGCTCGCTTCTCCCAAGGGATCGGCTTGCCAAACATGGAGAGCGGACTGGGGGCGGGGGCTCTAAAACGATTACGCGATTTCTGGAAGAGAACCGCTTGACTTTTATCTGGATTTACTTCGATTCGCCATTTTCGAAACCAGGCGCCGAGCTTGTCGACCGCTGCCTGGAGAGCTAGGCGAATCTGATCGGGTCGACGCCCCCTCGAGTAAATGGCCGTATCGTCTGCGAACAGAGCCAACTGCGCCTTTTTACTTTTGGGAATGTCGCCGGTGAACAAAGTGAAAATGAGGGGAGACAGCACGGAGCCCTGAGGGACTCCGGCTCGTATGGGTCGGGGAGAGGAGAGGGCACCTTCGATACGGTAGCGAAAGGTGCGGTTCGACAGAAAGTCTCGAATGATGAGCACGAGACGGTCAGGCACTCCGAGTTGGTATAACTTGTATAACAAGCCATTGTGCCAGACTTTGTCGAAAGCTTTCGCTATATCGAAGAATACCGCACCGGTCACCTCACTGCGTTGGAAACCAAAGCTTATGTGTTCGATGATCCGGTGTACCTGATGCACGCTAGAGTGCTGAGTTCGAAAGCCGAACTGCTCGTTGGGGATGAGGCCCTTGGTCTCTGCATAGTCTCTGAGACGCTTATAAATAAGCCTCTCGTAGATTTTGCCGAGAACCTTGAGCAGACTGATTGGGCGGTAACTCGAAGGGTCCGACCTGGGCTTGCCGGGCTTCGGGATACCAATGACGGTGGCTTCTTTCCACGCTTGGGGGAAGATATTATTGCACAGAGCACCATTGAAGATGGTGGTCAATAGCATTATAAGATGGGCGGGGAACAATTGAACCACCCTATTGGTGATTCCGTCTGAACCGGGGGCTTTACGATTTTTAAGATCCTTGATGATCCCGTGCACCTCGTCTGGGGTGACGGGGGGCAAGGGGTCATCAGGGTCTTCTACGGGGGGAAGTGAGGTTCTACGTTCGACTTCCGCGTCTACCTCATGGAGGTGAGCTTGGTCTACTGGTAGGGAGCTGGGGGAGCATTGAGCCTCTAGGCTGTCTGCTAGGCATTCTGCCTTTTCTAAATCCTCAAAAGCGATGGATTTATCGGGACGTACTAGGGGGGGCATGGCGGCTTCCTGCGGGGACTTGAGTTTCCTCTGAAGGTCCCAGAATGCTAGATGAGTTGGCTCTAGGTCGCTCAACATCTTATCCCAACCCGCGTTACGCAGCTCTTGTACACGTTTCTTTACAGTTCTCTGTAAATAGCGCATATGAGCTTTGTTAGCGGAGCAGGGAAAGGTGGTGTACGCACGGACAGACGCGTTCTTCTCAGTTATCAGATCACGCACTTCCTGTGGGAGCCTCCAGCGACGGTCGTCCGTCGCCGGAGCCTCCTTTGAACATTCGTTCAAAACAGATTGTACGTGATCAGTAAGTGAGTCGATCGCGGCCGTCGTGTCCGCGGTAGAGTCAAACTTATCGGGGATAGAATCTAGTTGGGGGGACGTGTTGGATTTCAGCTTTTCGCTTACTTTCTTCCAGTCCGTTACCCTTTTGGTGGCTAGGGGAGATTGGGAGGCGTCGTCCGGGAGACCTATGCGGGGGGCCAGTCTTATAACTATTGGACGGTGGTCAGAGTTAAGCTCGTCTACCGTTTCTATCGAGTCTAGACGTAGGCTGACGTTCTTAAGGAGCGCCAGGTCGAGTACGTCGGGGGTATGATTGGGGTCGTGGGGGAAGTGAGTGGGAGTCATCGGAGCGATGACATCAAAGTTCTTGGAGGAAGAGAGGTCGAACAAGTGTCGCCCTCTAGTGGAGGTAGTGGAACTATTCCACGCGGGATGTTTGGCATTGAAATCGCCTGCTATTATAGCGGAATTACTAAGGCCTAATAGGGCAGAGAGGTCGTCCGAGAGGGACTGAAAGTCCTCAGCGGCACTCTGGGGGGGGAGGTAAGCCGACACTAGAGTGATCGGTTCGTGACCTGACATGCCTAGACGGCATATAGAGACTTCTAAACGAGAGAGGGTGGGAGGGTCCATAGGGATGCAATAAAGTTCCTTTTTATAATAAATGAGGGTTCCGCCCTTGTGGCAACGCGTTCTATCGTTACGGACTATACGATAGTTGGCTATGGAGGGATTGCGGTTACTAGGTTTGAGGAACGTTTCCTGAACTAGGAGAATATCTAATTGATGGTCGCGGAGGAAGAGAGAGATCTCATCTCGTTGACCGTTGATGCCATTGGCATTGAAGATACCTAGCCTGAGGGATCGGGGTTTAAACCTAGCTAAGATGGCTTTATCCATTATGAGTTGGATTAGCGAGGGAAGTGAATCAAATCGCCCGACACCCCCACTTATATAGGATTGCTGCTCGGCGCTGATTGGCTAGGACCGTTATCAGTGCGATAAGCGCGATAAGGGGCGAATAATCGCAACAAAGGCGACCTTGGAATACTGGTATTTAATTCGTTCAACAGTGTAACGGTCGCTGTATTATTTTTAACAATTTCTAAACTCTCTAATACTGACATTTTAAATCCTTTATCACAAGTGTGTAAAATTTTGAATGTGTTATTATTATTTAATGAATGACCTGAATCTATTAAATGTTGAGCAAAATGAGATCTTTCTGGACAACTATTCCTATAAGCTGCAATATGTTCCTTATATCTTGTTTGGAAATTACGACCAGTCTGACCTATGTAAATACCATTACAATCATCGCAATGTAATTTATAAACACCTGATTTTTTATGGTTTTCTAAACGATCGTTTCCGTTACAAATCCGTCTTAAAGAATTATCTGTTTTAAATGCTACCCTTATTTCATTTCTACACAAAGTTTTTGAAACCCTATCACTAATCGACCCTAAGTACGTCAAACTACCTATATATTGATGTGGTTTTTCTGGAGGCAGTGGATACAAAAGAGAACGAACTATGTTACGGCGTTTCGTTTGTATCAAATCATTAACCATTTTCCTACTGTAACCGTTGCTCTCAGCTATATGATAAATAATGGTTAGTTCTCTGTTATAATTATCTTGGGATAGTGGTACTGACATCAATCTATGAGTGAAACTACGATAAGCTGCTAATTTATGCTGAATTGGATGACAAGATGACGCAGGAATCGTGACGTCTGTATAAGTTGGTTTTCTATATATCTGAAAATCGTGTTTGTTGTTAATTCTTGTGATAGTTAAATCTAAAAAGTTAAGGGATCCGTCAACTTCTAATTCTAATTTAAACTTGATTTTAGGATGGAATCTATTGATTTTATTAACAAAAACATCTATTTGACGCAATGTACCGGTCCAACACATAATTATGTCGTCAACATAACGGTAATAATATAAAATTTGTGGCTGTCCAATAATGTATTTATTTTCAAAGTGGTCCATAAAAATATCTGCCATAAGAGGACTGAGTGGAGAACCCATTGCTAAACCTTCTTTTTGCTTGTAATATTGATTATTAAACCTAAAATAATTCTGTTCCATACAAATCTTGGTCAAAGATAACAATTCACAAACCTCACCAGGATGGACCCGCTGTTTCTCAAAAAGATCTTCAAGTATCTGTAAACACTCCTCATAAGGAACGTTTGTAAATAGACTTTCGACATCCAATGATAATAACTTAGCACCGGTTGGCAAATTGATATCTCTTACCCTCTCTATTAACTGTAAACTATTTTTTAGACTAAACTTTGGTTTAAAATTTGATCTGGACTTTAATAAATAGTTCAAATGTTTTGAAAAATTATATGCTGGAGCACCGATATAAGAAACCACTGGCCGAATTGGGATATTATCCTTATGAATTTTAGGCAAACCGTATAGCATTGGAGACCTAGGGTTCATAGGAACAATATATTTCAAAGGTTTTGGATCGATTACGGGTTCTATAGTGTGATTAAATTAAATGTTCATTGGTTGGTTCACAATGAGTTTAATAAAGGTACTATAACTAAACACGGTACAATAAGTAAGATTATGATGATTATAATTTGACGCACAAGTGATGCGATTGGTGGTTAGTGAACGTGTCCTACTTTGTTGACAGCTAATGACTGAATACTGAACCCTGAGTTCGATCTAAGGGACAAGTGAGTCGTGTGACGTCATAGGTACTTGAGTTCACAAGTTCGTCTGCATGTGTGGGTTACATACCACTACATGTCCTCCCCCCTTTGATAAAACAATAATAATGACTATCAAAATAACAATGAGTAAGGTTCAAAAATAATTGTAAAGACATTGCAAATACTTACTTAATATAAACATGCGGTGTAAAAGTGTTTAACTATACTTAACTTTTAAATTATACAATAAGACCTTACGCTAACAAGAGGCATTTAAAATGTATATAAAAACAAAACCACACTTATGAATGCTTAAACTAAAGACACATTTGGGTAAAAAATTAAAATACATTGGTCATAAATTAGGTTACAAAAAGTTTTAAACTTATGAGTTAACTTAAACATTTCTACAAGTGGTATAAGTATGAATAAATACGTTATAAGTTGACATATTAGTGTGAGAACGCTCCATAATTGCTTGTTAAGTTGGTCTATTTTAAAACACACAACACTTCACTGCACTTTAAATTTCACATTGATTTATTTATTACCTTGGGTCTGGCGATAAAAAAATGTTTTAAATGTCAAATCTCACAATCTTTTTTACGACGCGACCCGATCTTGTTGTGACAAATGGCTCAGTTTTGTCAAGTGGGGTCGTTTGGGTCCTAACCGGTGTTATGGTTGTGGTTTCAGGCGAAACAAAAGTTGTAACATAAGCAGGTTTGAGACGATCGAGAGAAATAGCGACTTTTCGAGAACCTACTTGAACGACATAATGTTTATTGCTTCGTTTGACGATTTTATAGGGACCTTCGTACGGCGTTGTTAACGAGCGTTTTACTTCGTTTTTAACGAAAACGTAGTCCGATCTTGTTAAATCTTTATGTACGAAAATGTTTCTGTTATCAGCTTGATTCCTTGTGGTCGGTTGAAGGTTCGCTAATGTTTCCATGAGTTTGCAGGTATAATCGGTGTTGTTGACGTTTGCTTAGGTGGGAACAAAAAAATCTCCCGATAGACGCAAAGATTTACCGTAGGTCATTTGAGCGGGGCTGTATCCTGAGTCTTCTTTAATTGTATTGCGCATTCCTAACAACACGATAGGTAATTGTTGTGCCCATTGACTGTTACCATCGCAACGTGCCATGATGGAAGCTTTTAGCGTTCGGTGCATCCTTTCGACGTGTCCATTCGCTTTTGGATTGTACGCTGTTGTCCTAATCTTTTCTATTCCAAGTAGTTTGGTCAGCTGTGTGAAAAGGTTGGATTCGAATTGACGACCTTGATCCGAAGTTATTCTTGCAGGGCATCCAAAACGTGCTATCCAATGCTCGAGCAGAGCTTTCGCGACGGTTTCAGCGCTTATATCCTTTACAGGAACGACTTCGGGCCATTTTGTATGACGATCAATCATTGTGACACAGTATGTATATCCATCGGAAGGTGGTAATGGTCCAATAATTTCTATATGAACATGCTCGAAACGGTCTGACCTTTCGAACTCGCCTAGAGGTGTAATTGTATGTCTTTGCACTTTACATTTCTGGCATTGTATGCAACTTCTTACAAAGTTTGCTACGTCAGTATTCATGTTAGGCCAAAAATAGCGCTGCGCGATAAGGCGACGCGTAGCGGCTACCCCAGGGTGGTTAAGTGCATGGACACTTGAAATCGCTTTTTCTCGAAATTCCGACGGTAAATAAAGTCGCGCTGTTGAAGTTGATGTTTCGAATGTAAGCTCATGATTTGAATATGGCATGCGGAACAATTTAAATTCCAGATTAGGTTTATGTTTTAACATGGTTAATTGCGTATCTTCGACTTGGCTTTTATATAATTGTTCATAATCGAAAATATCATGTACATAAATCTCTTCTATTCTTGAAAGAGCGTCTGCGGCGTTATTGAGCTCGCTTTGAACGTACTCAATTTTGTTGCAAAATTAGGAAATAAAATCCAATTGACGAAGATGTCTTGGTGGATCTGATTTAGATTCTTTCTTCGATAATGCGAATATTAACGGTTTGTGATCGGTTAACACCGTGAGATCACGCCCTTCAATCATATACCGAAAGTGTTTTATTGCCATGTAAATAGCCAATAATTCCCTATCGTAGGTACTGTATTTTGTTTGGGCGCTACTTAGTTTTTTTGAATAAAATCCTAGTGGTTCTAACCTTTTGTTGACTAGTTGATGGAGTGCTGCGCCGACGCAGGTATTCGCTGCGTCGGTCGTTAAGATTAGTTTCGATGACGGGTCTGGATGCACGAGAGTGACAGCTTCACTTATATGATGTTTGCACTGATTAAATGCGTTGATTGCTTCTTCGGTCTAAGCGATTTTTGTTTTGTCTCTTTTCTTAGCATTGTGCAAATATTTGTCTAAAATAGTTTGAGTGTTGGCTGCTTTAGGAACGCTCATTCGGTAAAAATTTATAAGACCGAGGAAGCGCCTCAGTTTTTCGATGGTTTCGGGTTGCGGATAGTTTATGATTGACTTGACCTTTTCTTCGTCCGGCCGTATGCCATCACAGCTAACGCGGTAACCGAGAAATGTAAGTTCGGATTTTCCGAATTCGCATTTAGACGTATTGATTGTGACGCCAAATTCATTAAGTCGCTTGAACACCTCTTTGAGATCGTGAATGTGACACTCTTCTGATTCTGATGCGATAAGTATATCATCTAGGTAACAGAATGTATTGCGAGTATTTTTCAAAACTTCATTGATAAATCTTTGAAACGTTTGCGCAGCGTTTCGCAGACCGAAGCTCATTTTTGTAAACTCGAACAGACCAAATGGAGTTATTATTGCGGTTTTCGGTATGTCTTCAGGTGCAACACTTATATTATGGTAAGCACGTCGAATATCAATTTTAGATAGTACCTTTTTATTTTTGAGGATGTATGTGAAATCCGTTAAACGTGGAATAGGGTAGCGATCGGGCTCGGTGATTGCATTTAAACGACGGTAATCTCCGCACGGGCGTAATTCACCGTTTTTCTTTTGAACGATGTGTAAAACATTTGCCCATGGGCTGACGGCCTGCATATTCCTAGTTCTACCATGCGTTGGAATTCATCCTTCGCCGCTTTGTATTTTGCAGCGTTAAGTGGACGTGCTTTTTCGTAAACGGGTGGGCCGCGGGTACAAATATGATGCATGACATTGTGTTTGGGTGGATCCTTGTAACACTCGCTCATAGTGATGTCTGGAAACTCTGTTAAAATGCGGTGATATTTAGTATCCGAGTCGATGACCTTAATGGTAGGAATATTTGAGGCATCTTCTACGTTAGCGTTCCTAGAGAGCAGAGTGACTTTGTCGATTAACTTTTTTGAGTGAAGATCCACAAGCAATTGATGTTTGGCTAGGAAATCTGCCCCTATAATAGACCGCTGTACATCGGCCAGGACAAATTCCCAGGTAAAAGCTCGACGTAAGCCCAGATCTAAAGTCATTTTCTGAGACCCATATGTTTTGATTGTTGTACCATTGGCAGCAAATAACGTAAAATCAGCTGGTTGACGATTCGCGTTTTTGTAGGCAATAACTGAAATATCAGCGCCGGTGTCTATAAGAAAATGCGTACCACTTTTCCAGTCGGTGACGCTCAAGCGATGTGTTCCTTCGACACCTACGCTCGCCACAGCAGGTGTCGGTTTTAGTTTAACGCTTTTTTGACGCATTGTTGGTCGCCGCATTTCTTGGCGTTATCTCCATAAATATAGTGGTAAAAACAATTGAAATCTTTGTCTCCCGGTTGCGCTGTTTGACGCCTGTATTTGTTTTGATCATCAAAATACCGAGAGCGTGATCGTGACCGCGATCGCGTCTGATAATTACCACGACTCCTATTATTACTTTGACGCGTGATTAGCAAATCATTAATTTTAGTGTTTAACGCGGCAATTTCTTGATGCAATTTAATAAATTGTTGGTCCATTGGTTGTTTGGAGATAGCGACAGGATTTAGTGTACAGAAGTCGGATAGCCGTGAAGTTTCCATTATTTTATCAGCTATAGCTGCGACATTGTCCAATGGAACATCGCAGACAGTGACTACTGCGCGGACTGTTTGAGGCAGGCGATCTAACCACAAAATTTTGATAGTGTCCTCGGGAATTTTGTTCCTTCCGAGCTCGCGCATTTTACGTAAGAGTTGAGTGGGTCGTTGATCCCCTAACTCGACTTTCGTAAGCAACGTGTGTAGCTGTTTGGACTCAGACTCTTCATATGCCGAAATTAACCTGACTTTTAAAGTTTCATATTTATTGTGCTCAGGCGGGTTCTCGAGAATGTCGCTAATTTGACCCAATTCGTCTCGACCTAACTTAGCTATAACTAATTGGTATTTTTGTAAGTCACCTGCTTTTTGTGCACCGATTATGGCCTCAAACTGGTGGAACCATAGTCGCGGGCGCGCTGACCAGAACTCGGCGATGCGGGAGTTGATGGTGATTGCCCCCGTCTCTGGCGGCTGGTGCTGGTCTACGATGTAACTCGGAGCAGCTTGCTGAGGTGCGTAGACGTCGTCAGGTGCGGCGCCAGCCGTGGCGGCAGCAGCAGTGTTAGGGTTGGTCATCTCGGAATTTCGTAAAATACTTCACAGTAAACACTTAAGAGAGTCTAAGTCTGTATTAACGCAATTGCACTCGCGGGTTATAGTACAGTATGGAACCGTATTTTTTAAATCACGTCGGGTATCAAATCACGTCGGGGTCACCAATATAGAACTTTTGTTGTGATGTGATTACGGGTTCTATAGTGAGATTAAATTAAATGTTCATTGGTTGGTTCACAATGAGTTTAATAAAGGTACTATAACTAAACACGGTACAATAAGTAAGATTATGATGATTATAATTTGACGCACAAGTGATGCGATTGGTGGTTAGTGAACGTGTCCTACTTTGTTGACAGCTAGTGACTGAATACTGAACCCTGAGTTCGATCTAAGGGACGTGTGAGTCGTGTGACGTCATAGGTACTTGAGTTTACAAGTTCGTCTGCATGTGTGGGTTACATACCACTACACGTGCTTTTGGTGATATTTTTTACCTGTGAAGTAAAAACTTTAGTGGGGTCTGATCCTAGTTGTTCAAAATCGCTTCCCTGTATTACGTCATTTACCTTTTGGACATAACTGTTCCTGTCTAAGATAACTACTGTATTTCCTTTATCGGCCTTAGAAACAACTATACTGTTTTGATCTATTTTGGTTTTCAAAGATCTATAAATTCGTAAGTCTGATGAAAGAGACAACGAATTCGATGAGTTAAGCGACTTTTTAATATGAACAGAAACCTGGTGTGCTACGGTGTGTCTCATCTTTTTTACCTCTAACTATTGCCATTTCTGAATCTACTGCTAAAAGCTCTAAAGGTTTTTGTGACACGACGGGCTGGATATTAAATTTAAGTCCTTTCTCTAACAAAGAAGTTTCTTTACTTGAAAATTGAACGTTACTAAGGTTTATGACACGTTGGTGAAACGTATGGGGACATGCTTGATCCCTTTGTCTACCACTATTAATAATAATGCCTTCACTGCTGTGACTTACGTTTCCTCTAAGCAATCTTTCCAACTTCCTAGACTGTACCAAGTATTTTTCGTGAGCTGTAATAGACGCAAATTCCCGCGCTTTACTGTCTAAAATATCAAATTCTATATTATGTAGTGTGAAAACTAACTCTGTGTACAAAATTTTAAGATGATTTTTTAAACTATCCCGTTCGTTTTATTTGTAAGGATAGGTTTTCTTATTATTTTATCTTTTTAATTGGTAAATTGGTGGGGTTTTTATTTGTACTTACGTAAGTATTTGTTGTGTTTTATTATTTTAGGTAGGTTAAGTTTTCTTACTTGTGTTAAGTTATTACCTATTTACTACTTATACTTTTGGTGTGAGGCTTATTTAGTCAATTGGGTATTTGTATTGTATGTTTGAGAATTTTTGGGTATTGTGTTCATTTTATTTGTAGATCAGGTTTGTCTTAGTTTATTAGTAAGTGGAGTATAAATGTTATTGCGTTGATTTTTAATTTGATTTTGGAAACGTTTTAAACACGACTGTACCATGCGAGGGGCGGCCGCTTAGAAGTACTAGGTTTCTACGCAAAAGAGTGTGCGTGCGTTTCGCTCGCACACATGTACAACTTTCATTCATGCGCGATCGCAGCCTACGCCGTTTACTATCTCCTATTTTGGCTATTATTAGTTTTACGCACGGGCCGAAGGATGGATAGTTTTCATGATTTTTGAAGGAAATTCCGAACCTGTACAATCTCAATGGTACTAAGCAAATATTCTCGGGTATGGCTTCTGTTCCACTTACACAACACACCTTATTATGCTCGAGACGGTAAAAAATTTCATCCGGTATATTAGATATAAACTCATATATTTCTTTATTAATATATTTTTTATTTTCAGGATTCCGGATGGTGTCTACTGTTTGGGGCTGGTTACCCTGTTGCTTGACTTCAGTGGATTTTAAGGATTTAGAGTCTACGATTTGGGGCTGGTTACCCTGTTGCTTGACTTCAGTGGAATTTAAGGATTTAGAGTCTACGATTTGGGGCCGGTTACCCTGTTGCTTGACTCGTTGGAATTTTAAGAATTTAGAGTCTACGATTTGGGGCTGGTTACCCTGTTGCTTGACTCGTTGGAATTTGGCGTCGTTTGTAATGGAATTATATATGTCCCGTGCGACGCCTATGCGGGACATGGTTAAGTTTAAATTGTCGACAGTATCATAACCGTCCATATTTTCTGGTTCGGTTATGTAGTTAATGTGGGGTTTGAAACTTGATGTGCTCGGTTGCGCACTTGAATAATTATATTTATTTTGGTTATATTTTTTATTGTTATACTCGCGAAGTTGGCATTTTTCTAAGATGTGTCCTGATTTTTTGCAGTATCTGCAAAATGGTTCGGTTGAAGGAGATTTCAGTTGGTAAGTATGAGTACTGTTGAAGTTTTTCCTCAGAAATCGCGTAATTTATTACTTCGTTAAGGTTTTTGGGATTTCTACACCTCACGATATTAGCTATACGAGGGGTGAGGCCCATTGTGAAAGTATGGAGAGCAAGGTCCTCCATTGCAGCTACTCTGCCAGCAATTTCACCCTTTCTATGATTGGATATTGAAATTTCTGTAAGTTACTTGGATAAACAGGTTAGAATTCTAAGTGAAAATTGGTTTACATTTTCCTGGACGTCTTGTCTGCAGTGTTGGAGCTCTGCAAGAAGATGAGCGTAATGATTACGCTCTCCGAACTGGTCTGAAGGAATTCCTTAAGGGATGACCATGAGTCAAATTCCTTAATGGAACACGCTATTTCAGTTCTGCCGTCTAGTTGACTAATGACATATTTGAAGACGATGTCAACTTGGAAAGAAGAGGCTAAGGAGATCGCGTTGTCGAAATTATTTATGAACGCATTTAATTTTTCTCTGCTGCCATCGAAAGGCTTAATGGATTTCAAAATTACGCTTAAAGGAATGTCTTATATAGGCTCTTCTTTCAGGTTCTTTTAATCTTTAGATATGATTGAAATCAGTAACAAAGGTTTAAAATTAGAAGGATAAGATTAGTTATGCTAACTTATGTAGGAATTACGAAGAAGCCTTATCGCTTATGCACTGTGTTGAGACTGGAACTGCGACGAGTGGCAAGACACAACATCCGTTGAAATTCGATCATTCATCCGATTACAATATTTAAGATAACACGTTGTCGATTTGTAAGTTATTTATAACTTGAACTTTTGATCACTTATTTTGGGATAATATTTATGTTCACAACTCACAGTAAAATTGCGCACATGTTCTTCATGTTTTCGCTGGAACTAGGTCTGAACCTGGAGGACCTGGAGCTGGAGCTGGAACTGGATTGACCTTGGTCAGTACCAGATTGTCTGGTGAGGTGAGCCGTCTCTTGAGGTTATTAGCACTGTAGGAACTACAGTAGCAATAATGCAAACGAGGCAAATTGTAATGAGTCCCGCGCGGTAGGTCGAGCGCCAGTCGCCCGCGCCGCGCCCTTGTGTTAACTTGTGACTTAACAATATATTGTAACTAACGCTAATGTAACATTACGTTCGGATTATCATTACACTTTATATCGAACTCCAGAGTTTCATTTACATCCCTCGCCAACCAGATAGCAAGGTTCCAACATTGGTGACCCCGACGTGATTTCAAGGTTGAGCGGATGTAAAGAATGGTAGTGTATTAAAGTGAGCGAACAATAGACAGTTAAGTGATATCGTGCGGCGGCGCGAAAGGCGACTCCCCGTCGACTTGGAACCTATCGGCGGGAATTTCAAAGGTTCTACAGTATGAGTCCAACACCACCACCGGTGGCTCAGCTGGCCAGCATCAACGTCACGGACAGGATTCCGCAGTTTTGGACTGACATGCCTCGGTTGTGGTTCGCACAGTTCGAGTCCGCCATGGAACCGCAGAAGCAAGGGGACGCCGCAAAATTCCATTTGGTAATTTCTAGACTGACCAGAGACGCTTTACAACAAGTTAGCGATTTAATTTTTAAGCCTCCTACCGATAACAAGTACGGCACCTTGAAACAAAGGTTGTTAACTGCCTACGAAGAGAGCGCTGAGAGACAATTCCAAAAATTAGTCGGAGAAATGGAGCTAGGATCACAACGCCCGTCGCATTTACTACGACGTATGTCAGAGTTGGCGCAAAACACGGAGGTACCAACAGAAGCCTTACAGCGGCTGTGGATTTCACGCCTGCCTGGACCCTTGAAGGCCGTTCTGTCGGTGTGCCAAGACCAAAAAGCGGAAAAGCTCGCAGACAAGATCATGGAGAATTTAAACAGTGCAGAAGTGGCCACCATATCTTCAACGGCGACCACGGCAACAACGGATATGGCGACCGTAATGAATGGATTTACTACGGACTTGCAAGAACTACGGCGGGAAGTGAATGAGATACGCGGACGTAGTAGGGGACGCGGAAATCGCGGAAACCGGCGCAGAACGCAGTCAAGATCGAGAGGCCCACGACACACTCCAGAGAGTCCAGAGTGGCTATGCAGCTATCATTATGCATATGGTGCGGAAGCAAGGAGATGCACAAAACCGTGCAACTGGAAGGAAAATTCGAGGGCGGAAAACTGAGTGAAGCGCAATCGTGCTCGGTGGGCGAATGCGCTACAACAACGAAGAACCATCGTTTATGCGTAATAGACCAGAATTCAAGGATCAACTTCCTCGTAGATACAGGTGCTAATTTATCAGTTTCACCAGTGAACAGTATTAGAAATTATGTGCGTCACGTAAGCGGATACAAGCTGTACGCAGCAAATAACACAGAGATTAAGACATATGGTCTGAAATCTCTAGAACTTAATCTAGGCCTGCGCAGGGTTTTTAAATGGCCCTTCATTGTGAGCGACGTCAAGCAAGCAATATTGGGCGCAGATTTCATTGAAGCGCACAAGTTAGTTGTAGATTTACATAATAAAAAACTAATAGACAGTGTAACTAATTTAAGGTCAAGTGGGTCGATCATACGGTATGATGAGGCGTCAGTCAAAAGCATACAGGATCGTAACCCTTATCGTGAACTGCTGGAGGAATTCGCAGAGATCACAAAACCTATGTCGTTTAAGCAACCGTCAGCGCACACAGTGAAGCATCGCATCATAACAAACGGTCCCCCGGTACACGCGCGTCCAAGGCCGCTATCGCCCGATCGTTAGTAGTATATTATTGGGCATTCTAGACCACTTTCGGCAAATCGCTCGGCGAGTACGCCTCGCTGCCGAAACTGGTCTAGAACGCCCAATAATCAGTAATCGACTCGACTCGTTAATTTGTTAATTCGTTCGAGTTCTTGGCATTCTGTCCCACAGATCGCTCGGCGAACCGATTTCTCCATCGCTTTGAATCTATCAAATTTCTTTAATAGATTTTCAAGCTTATCACAATAGTGGATGGTACATGTATGTAGGTTGAATGAAACACTTATGCTAATGAGATTCATAAATTTTTAGTGAGCACAAATTATAATATTATAATTCCGTTGATAAACAATGTATTATTTATCGTAATATGTTGGTGGTTCGGGAAATAAAGCATCAGTCGATATAATAAACTCTTGTAGTTTACGCCATTGTATAGAATTGACGTCGGTCTGGACCTTAATGCGGACCAACGTCTTTTTCCACAGCTCCAACGAGTCGGTGACGCGCGCGTCCTCAGTTTTGTATACTTTACAATCGATGTAGTACTCGCCGTTCGTGCTTGTCGTTCGCCGCTCACTGCCGTTGGCCACTCGGTTCACGAAGTATGACGGGAGAGAAGAGGTTTCGCTGTTCGCTGTTGCCCTTCCGTTGTTATGTTTGCGGCTGATGCCAAATATATCGACGTCAGATTTCGATGTTTTACTGAAACAAACAAATTGATCTCTTGTTAATTCGCACCCAAATTTATTTATAGTTTTAACCTGAATGTGCTTTAAAACAAACTATACAAGAATAAGAGACGAGACATACTACACAACGCTACCATGTCCTATGAATAGTAGACAGCGGATATACATTACAATTAAATACTGTTTATTAGTAAAAACATACTACTTTATATACACAGGAACATAAAAAATCATTGCTATTAATTAAATTCATGTACACATATTAATCTCGAACCGGCATTGAACCCACGACATCAGCATAGCAGTCGCTTGCATCAAGCGACTGTCATATGCAATTGATTGACAAAACAATGAAGCAAATAAATCGTAAAGTTTACCTTGGATGCGTAAAATTTTGCTTTGTTGACTTCCGTTTCCTAGGGACTGGTAGAGTTGGTTTGCGGTTAGACTTAGAGTCGTGCTCCATCACATCACTTGATAGGTAGGTTTCGTACTCAGAGTCTGACCTGAAATAAATAAATAAAGTTAAAAAAATTTTTGGTTGACCATGCAGGGTCAGAAGTTTGTGGAGAATGCTGGTTTTTATACTTACATTTTCACTTAATTATTTAGGAATACCAAATAATTAGTTTGAAGAGTCGGTCGGCAGGCACAGTGACTATGTCGTTGAGTCGGTTGGCTGATACAGTGGCAGTGAGCAGCTACTGTCTAACTATCACTGATAAGTACTTGGAGTCTTGAAGATTTCTACTGGCACGCTCGTCGAGTCGGTTGTATAGAGCACACCGATAACACACTGATTATAAGTCAGAAACTTACAATAATATCGCTATATTCAGAATATGTACAACTGACCAAATAACTATGTAAAAAACAACTTTTTTCTTGGTCGTATTATACACATACGAAAAATAATTGGTTAGGTGATATTTCAGGAGCATCGACGTTGATTGGTGTTGATGTAGTAAAAGCGCTCAGGGTTGTCACACCGATTACATTAGTTATCGAACATTTTTAATGTGCTCGAGTGCATAAATGTAAACTCGTGGTAACCTTAGGTAAAATAGCTTGGACAATAAATAAAAGTGTCAACTTACTGGAAAAATAAGTAGGTTGAGCACACGTGTAATTTTTACGCAATATCATATAAAATTATTTGGTTCCAAATTTGATAGGTATTTCAAAGCATTATTGACTAAGACCTCATGATTACTCGTTGTATATCTCGTTCTTTTATCGAGAATAAAATAAATTGTCTATAAAGATTGGTAATTTTTCACAAAATTCATTGAAATAAAAAAAATACAAAAATATCGACATTCTGACTTCCAAGGTTTCTTAAAAACGAACGTCGATTAGAAAATTATAAAACACAATTATTTGTTGGTAAGATATAAATTCATTATATTTTCTATTATGTTTTATTAGCATTCTGTCTAGTGGTCACCGATTATCATTCTATTTGTTTAATTTCAGAAATATAATGGTAAACTTAGTTTTACCAATTGATGTGATGGTACAATACGAACAAGAAACGAGAGCAAGTCAGACCTAGTCTCGAAAGACTTTTGTCAACATCGAATCACGAAGTATCTAGGTAAGATATGAAGCCAATACCTATATTTTCTACTTTTATTAGCATTTGTGTCTAGTGGTTACCGATTATCATTATATTGTTTAATTTCAGAAATATAATGGCTAACTTATTTTACCAATTAATGTGATGGTACAATACGAACAGGAAACGAGAGTAAGTCAGACCTAGTCTCGAACGACTTTTGCCAACGTCGACGCGTGAAGTATCAACCCAAAAGCAACGTATCTGTATAAGATCCTTAATATTAGTAGTAAGTACGTATTTACTTGAGTTTTATTGAACGACTTTATTATTGTGAATCAAACGATAACAAATAATAATGCCATACTGTACAGTTTGTAATGTGTCTGTAGATAATCGACGGTGGTCAAGTCATTTACGTTATGTACATAAAAACAGTAGTACGACCCTTCTGCATGATAACGTTTCAATTATAAACTCTTCGTTTAAAGGTAGAATTTCGAGTTACAGAATCACTGCAACTAACGAACAAACAATTAATTTTCCAGAAATGTTCCTCAATAGTGTAAAGGTATACGTTAAAACTCTAATAGATCAGTTACTAATAAAACATACAACTGTTAAGATTAACTTTGAACTTTTTTCGTATTTCCTTTTATTTAAAAATGATCAGCAGGAATTGAAGTCGTTTGCTACCAAAAACTTTGTTATTCACTTTTATTATAACTTTGATTTTATTTATAAATCAGTAGTCGAGATACTGACAAAGAAAATAGAAGAATTTGAGCATCGAGATAGTGGTTGGACATTTTTAAGTAATTCTCATTTAGAAGTTAACATTAATAAACATCAAACTCTCAGCGGGTCTAGATTTATACCTTTGCCTAATGCTATAAAAAACAAAAAAGCATGTTTAAATATTCAAAATAAGGATGAAAATTGTTTTTTATGGTGTGTTGTGGCTGCCTTGTACCCCACAACTCAACATCCTAACCGAGTAACGTCTTATCCCCATTTTAAAGATGTTTTAAATATTAGCGATTTAACACTCCCAATCACATTTTCTGATATAGTCGTATTTGAGAAAAATAACCCTGTCTTAAATATTTTTGTTTATGGATTAAAAAATAATAAGACAATTGTTGGACCGTTGTACACAACTACTAATAAGAAATCTAAGAGCATCCATCTCTTATTTTTATAAAATAATACAAACACTCATTATTGTCTAATTAAAGATTTACCGCCATTAGTTAGAAACCAGATAACCAGACACCACAGTAAATTATATTTTTGCGAGACGTGCTTATTATTTTTTCCTAATTTAAATCAAATTGAAACGCATTCGTGTGGTGGTGTTGTTACAATATTACCCGATGAGGGTTCATTTTTAAAATTCGAAAATTATGAAAGAAAACAAGACGTTCCATTTGTCATATACGCTGATTTCGAAACATTGCTGTATCCGATTTCTTACAACGAGTCCGAAAACGCCAAGACATCAAACTTGCAGCGCCATGTGCCTGCTGCGTTCGCTTACAATATCGTATCATCTACTAATAATACCAATAATGGGTATAGATGTTATCGAGGTACTGATTGTGTTTCCAAATTCATACATTTTTTAACTGACGATCTTAAAGCACTACATACCATTTTAACAAAAAACGAACCTATGTTATTTACTACAAATGATTCTTATGATTTCAGACACGCAGTTGTCTGTCATATATGTGAAAATTTGCTCTTAAGCGATCGGGTAAGGGATCACTGTCATATTTCAGGACGTTATCGTGGTGCAGCACATCGACATTGCAACTTACAAAATAAAGTACCTAAATTTGTGCCAAAATTTTTTCATAATTTATCTGGTTATGATTGTCATTTATTTATAAAACAATTAGGTCAAATTCCTGGGCAAATTAGAATTATACCAAAGACAAAGGAAAAATACACAACGTTTACAAAGTTTATTCCTATTGCTAGTAATGAGTATATACAATTAAGATTTTTAGATTCGTTCAACTTTTTAGGCGCAAGTTTAGACAAACTCGCTAAAACTTTACAGTCACCAGATTTCGTTTATCTAAAATCACAATTTCCTGATGAAAGACAATTTAGTTTATTAACAAGGAAAGGCATATATCCTTATGATTACATGTCAGATTGGAAATGTTACGATCAGAAATCGTTACCACCTAAATGTTATTTTCATAATTCTTTAACCAACGAAGATATTAGCGATGACGATTACAATCATGCTCAAACCGTTTGGAATATGTTCAGTATTAACGATTTGGGTGAATACACAGATTTATATTTAAAAACAGATGTGCTTTTATTAACTGATATATTCGAGCAATTCCGAAAAACATGTAAACAGCATTATAAACTAGATCCGGCGTTTTACATAACTGCTCCTAGTTTGTCGTTCGACGCAATGTTGCTTAAGACAGAGGTTCAGTTAGAACTCATGTCGGATTTAGCCATGGTTCGAATGATTCAAAGCGGTATACGTGGTGGGTTGTGTATGTGTTCCCATCGATATGCAAAAGCGAATTATAAATATATGCCTGAGTGTAATGCAACAGAACCTCAATCTTTCATAGTATACTTAGACTGTAATAATCTGTATGGGTTAGGCATGTGTCAATATTTACCGTATTCTAGTTTTAGATTTCTCATCCAAAATGAAATAGATCAATTATGTATAGAGCATGTTGAGGACAACGCTGAATGGGGGTATATATTGGAAGTCGATCTTTTGTATCCTGAACATTTACATAAGTCTCACAATGAGCTGCCGTTTTGTCCTGAAAAATGTATACCGCCTGGAGATACAACAAAAAAACTGATTGCTAATTTATATAATAAGTATAGGTACGTTATAAATTATGTTCATTTAAAAAAGTGTCTTGAGCACGGTTTAATACTTCGTAAGATTCATAGGGTTATTACGTTTAGACAAAGTTCTTACTTAAAACAGTATATAGAACTAAATACACAGTTAAGACAAAACGCTAAAAGTTCCTTCGAACAGGACTTTTTTAAGTTGTTAAACAACAGCGTATTCGGCAAAACATTAGAAAATACTGAAAACCGAGTAAGCGTTCATTTAGTTAATCAATGGAATGACACATTTAATCGAACTAAGAAATTTAAATCCGCTGAGAGACTTATAGCCAACCCCTATTTCCAAAGTGTATCTATTCTATCCGAAAATTTAGTTGCAATACAAATGAAACCAGACCAAATTATTCTAGATAAACCAATTTATATCGGTTTCACTGTATTAGAGCTTTCTAAATCACATATGTACAACTATCATTACAATATTATTAAACTCTTTTATGAAGACCGAGTACAGTTGTGTTATACAGATACCGATTTGTTTGTCTACAAAATATATACTGATGATTTTTATACCGATCACAAGTTGAATTTTTTGCAGTATTTTGATACCAGCAATTATCAAAAACAAAACGTTTTTAATATCCCTCTCAATAACAAAAAAGTTCCGGGGCTATTCAAAGATGAAATGGGTGGACAATATATTTATGAATTTGTTGGTTTAAGATCAAAACTATATTCTATAAAAACCCCAGATAAAATTGTTAAAAAAGCAAAGGGAGTAAAAGCATGTGTGACTGTACCTAAATTACCCTAGGCTGATAAAATTTTCGTTTTTCCTAATTATGCTAATATTAGTGTTTTAGGTCGGTTTCCCCGTAGGGGAAAGAACAGTGCCCCGCCGTATCCGCACTGTTCTGTAGGGCTCGTCCCAGACTTGGTCACCCTCCCACCGAGATAAGAAATGAACTCCCATAACTTTAACTGTCCCTTCCGAATTGGCTAGGGGACAGGGGGGATGCAAGGAAGTTAATATTGGGAATTCACAGTTAGTAAAGATAAGTATAAAAGTAATATAATATTATGAAGCTAAGAAGACGAGAGGGTAATCAAAAGTCTATAATATATAAATGTTGGAACGCCAGCGTCTCTCCTCCCGCAGGTGCACGCCCATATCTGCAATACAGCCTTGATTATGTGGAGGAGGTATAGGAATCGTTACGCTCGCGCTTTAAAATCATTAATTATAGCTACATTAATTTGTCTGTCTACAATATGCCCAATTCAGCGAGACTGGGAACCGTTTCACAACGTTTGCCTCATTGTACGTGTTCTGTTAGGCCTAACGCATAGAACCTCTGAGGACACTAATACGATTCTAACGGAACACGTTCCCTAAGCACCATATAAATGTCTTATTCAATCCTATAACAGAGTACTGCGAAGCCCAACTGTTATTGAGCAAGACAAGTATTGAGTAGTTCTAATCGCGTACTTATTATTGTGTAAGACACCCTCACAGCGGTCTAACCCCTTTTTAATAAGATAACTCAAAACTAGCGCAAGCGCACCGTAGACTCAGTCCCTAGCAGAACACATTACGATCGAACTTAGTGAACGCCGAAGTGGTAATTCGTCACTTCACATTTCTTTAATCTTCCCCATTTAGAGGATGCTTTCAATGTACTAGGCAGCCGTGCGATCGTCCTTTGACTGGCAGCGGGGCTTTTCAATCTGGGCATCACAATAGCGTGTCTCGATAAATAGTGTCGATTCAGTAATAGGCCTACAAACAGCCGGGTGTGGTTTTATCGAGACACGGTTACTAGCGTTCCTTAGAACGAACTATCAATTCAGTTTGTGATACTTAGTGAAGCCTAACCCTCTCCCGAGAAATGCGCGATCACAAAATCTCACGCAAAGTGTTCTGTGGCGAGACCTTTTTGGATACAGATATCATCACTAACGTTTGGTTGCTTTATAATGCAATTACAAGTCGGCCTTATAGCCTAGCTTGTTTTAAATGAGCTGTGAGTATTTATGGTTCTGCCTTCCAAGTGTGGTGTGTCAGCTCAAGGTCAATAGTAGTCAAAGGTCAGGAGCGTTAATGCTCAGTGTCTAGTATGGTGGAAGGCCATCACCATTTCCCTATAACCAAATGCAAGTGACAACTATCTGCCAAGGTGCGGATTAGGAGGTGACACGCAATACACAAGAAATTAACGTGAATTATATAATACGATAAGTACTAAATAAGAGTAATTTCGCCATTCTGGAATAAATGTCCATTGATAATTCGACAGCGATATCATCTAACTGTTACTTATAAATAAAAAAATATATTTTAATTTATAAGAGATAAGTTTGTAACTACGACGTACACACTACTACTAGAGATAAAAGTTAATTAAACTTGACGCTTACCAAATAATTCCTTAGAGAATTAGATTACCATTCACTTACTGAATACTGCACAATTTACCAGTTTCGCCACGTAGCTTCTTCTTCCGACCAGCCACGACCGCGTCCCGGTCACACCAACAAACACACACACATACTACGTTAAATACTAGATTACTCTAAACTGCGCTTTAACCCAACTACATTTATTTATTTATTTATTTTATTTTATTAATAACTAATACTCGCTATCTTACGACAACCCACTCGAACATGACCTTTTGGTATTCCCCAAGCCTCCTAACTTAACTAGCTTAGATACGGACGTCCGTACCCTATCGAGGTCTAAAACCAAGTGTCGTTCTGGACTTCTAAATCAGCCCTCAATTCCTAAAACACCACGTTCAGCCAGCGCGTCTTCCCACAGTTTCGTAGAATATTTATTGCCGTTTTTGTACAATTTCTCAATTGTTTTAAAAGGGTCCGTTTGGGTATTGCCTGGGCTCGGTTTATGGTTACCATATGTGCAACTAGTATTGTCCTAAGATTAGAAATCGGATATTTTAAGTCGTTTCTTAAGAATTTGTTGAATTATTGCCTTCGACCTTTTCGTGGCATTTGTCCATAGCTTGTTTCCCATAAAATAGAGAATTTATGTCTTCCTAAGAGGCACGAACTATGTGCTTGTTTTAAAATAAATATAATATTTTGTTATTAATTAGGGATAGGTGACAGACAGTCACATTCCCCCCTCTGAAAATCAGACGCGTGACGCATACAGCGTATGAGCTTTCAAAATAGGATGAACTCTGCCTTTGAATGAAAGTGTTTTAGAATATATACCCATAGGTACGTTACGCTCACAATGGTGCTGCTATGTCAACCTAATCAAATAATTAATTATAGTTGCTCCAGTTAGAACATGAATCCAATAAGATCCCAATAAGTTGCAATGTCTGCTATAATCTGTTTCGCATCTTCAATCGATACTATGATTTCTCCATAATATTTGAATTTGTTCTTGTTGAAAATACTCTTGTCCTATACAAATCACACTACCGCGCTTCAAGTAAGTTCAGAAGACCTGTGCATGCTTATAATGTAGTTTTACATACCAGGGTCTCTTTAAAGAGTATTTGTGTTATCGTGGCACGCTACCTACAGTGCTCCCTCGTTCTAAACTCAGCCTATCGTAGTTGCCGCTGGAAAGAGGCCTCTCCTTATGCACCTCAATGCTGAGTCGGCTTGGTCAACTGCCCGCAGTCGTATCCAGTAACTGAAATAGTCCGCACATAAACATATTAGATTTTATTCCAATTGGGCACCCCCCTCTGATTCTAAGAGGTTAGAGCAGTTTTGAAATCCAATAAGAGTTGGAAAACTATACTGATTAGAAAATTTAGGAATCCTAGACTGTCCAAACAATTGTTGGCTTATTAGCACACAATGCTGTTAAATACCCCTCAGATTATAAAAAATATTGACAAGAACATTCTATGGTATATTCGAACTGATAACTATAGAAGCAAGTACCAAAGTCCTAAAACATAAACCTATAAAATTGTATTTTGTGAGATAACAAAAATCATACCACGTAGATATGAGTAACTGAGGTGTCTAATAAAAGTGAAACTTAGCTTCGTAACAGGAGCCACGCTACAGCCACTGCTGTTGAAGTCAGCCGATGGCAGCTGATTTTCCAGAAACTTTTTAGGAAACGCAACGCACAAACAAGGTTTTGCCATAGCGTAGTCGCGGCCAAGTGACGACTTAAACATCCTGGAATTTGAAATAAGGCCACACGAGTATCTATTCAATTTATATGACATACGCCTGCTGATTGCAGAGTTAGAAAGATTTGTTTACTTCTCCTCTTTCATTTTTTGTTTCTTTTATAAAAATCACAGTTGGTGATACTTTAGCCTATTAGCTAATAAGTAATTTAATTCAACTTAAACTACTAGGTAACTTTAAAATTAAGAAATCGTCCATTAACGTATTTCATATTCACACTGCAGTCTTGGTAAATTAATAGTCATTTTATAAGCATTACGCTTCTTAGGTCTTAGTTACTAATAATATTAGGTTTACCCATAATAAGGGTGTGTCTTATACCTAAGCTCACTCCACACACACACACACACTCATAAATCTCAACTGAACAAACTTATATCATATTGACAAACTGTCACTTACAAAACTCACGTTTGCAGGGAGTCGAACCCTTATTTACGTTAGCAAAGGAACCCAAACAACAATCATACCATAACCTACTTAAAATTACATCCGTGCATCTGGGAATCGAACCCACTATCAATAGCATCGGATTCAAAGCCCTAAAATCAACTACCATGCGGGAATTGAACCCACAAGCCGTGACACAGGAATCCAAGCACTTATAAACCAATACATCAGGCGGGAATCGAACCCAAGATTCGTTTACAATGAATCTAAGCACATCAACTAACAAATTATGCGGGAATTGAACCCACTCCCAATAGTTGAAGAATTCAACCACCATTATCAAACCATAACTTAAATTAAACATATTTTAAGTTGTTGTAGTCGTTGGTAACTCTTGCCGTCTCTTATAATTAATAGAGCCATAAAATTACGTTGTGTTGTTTTTGTAGTAACCCATAAGTTATTCTTTCTCGTTGCACTGAAGTGAATCAGTACATTTAATGACGAGAATCCTGGTCACGGCACCACATGTGACTGTACCTAAATTACCCTAGGCTGATAAAATTTTCGTTTTTCCTAATTATGCTAATATTAGTGTTTTAGGTCGGTTTCCCCGTAGGGGAAAGAACAGTGCCCCGCCGTATCCGCACTGTTCTGTAGGGCTCGTCCCAGACTTGGTCACCCTCCCACCGAGATAAGAAATGAACTCCCATAACTTTAACTGTCCCTTCCGAATTGGCTAGGGGACAGGAATATAATAACGGGGGATGCAAGGAAGTTAATATTGGGAATTCACAGTTAGTAAAGATAAGTATAAAAGTAATATAATATTATGAAGCTAAGAAGACGAGAGGGTAATCAAAAGTCTATAATATATAAATGTTGGAACGCCAGCGTCTCTCCTCCCGCAGGTGCACGCCCATATCTGCAATACAGCCTTGATTATGTGGAGGAGGTATAGGAATCGTTACGCTCGCGCTTTAAAATCATTAATTATAGCTACATTAATTTGTCTGTCTACAATATGCCCAATTCAGCGAGACTGGGAACCGTTTCACAACGTTTGCCTCATTGTACGTGTTCTGTTAGGCCTAACGCATAGAACCTCTGAGGACACTAATACGATTCTAACGGAACACGTTCCCTAAGCACCATATAAATGTCTTATTCAATCCTATAACAGAGTACTGCGAAGCCCAACTGTTATTGAGCAAGACAAGTATTGAGTAGTTCTAATCGCGTACTTATTATTGTGTAAGACACCCTCACAGCGGTCTAACCCCTTTTTAATAAGATAACTCAAAACTAGCGCAAGCGCACCGTAGACTCAGTCCCTAGCAGAACACATTACGATCGAACTTAGTGAACGCCGAAGTGGTAATTCGTCACTTCACATTTCTTTAATCTTCCCCATTTAGAGGATGCTTTCAATGTACTAGGCAGCCGTGCGATCGTCCTTTGACTGGCAGCGGGGCTTTTCAATCTGGGCATCACAATAGCGTGTCTCGATAAATAGTGTCGATTCAGTAATAGGCCTACAAACAGCCGGGTGTGGTTTTATCGAGACACGGTTACTAGCGTTCCTTAGAACGAACTATCAATTCAGTTTGTGATACTTAGTGAAGCCTAACCCTCTCCCGAGAAATGCGCGATCACAAAATCTCACGCAAAGTGTTCTGTGGCGAGACCTTTTTGGATACAGATATCATCACTAACGTTTGGTTGCTTTATAATGCAATTACAAGTCGGCCTTATAGCCTAGCTTGTTTTAAATGAGCTGTGAGTATTTATGGTTCTGCCTTCCAAGTGTGCTGTGTCAGCTCAAGGTCAATAGTAGTCAAAGGTCAGGAGCGTTAATGCTCAGTGTCTAGTATGGTGGAAGGCCATCACCATTTCCCTATAACCAAATGCAAGTGACAACTATCTGCCAAGGTGCGGATTAGGAGGTGACACGCAATACACAAGAAATTAACGTGAATTATATAATACGATAAGTACTAAATAAGAGTAATTTCGCCATTCTGGAATAAATGTCCATTGATAATTCGACAGCGATATCATCTAACTGTTACTTATAAATAAAAAAATATATTTTAATTTATAAGAGATAAGTTTGTAACTACGACGTACACACTACTACTAGAGATAAAAGTTAATTAAACTTGACGCTTACCAAATAATTCCTTAGAGAATTAGATTACCATTCACTTACTGAATACTGCACAATTTACCAGTTTCGCCACGTAGCTTCTTCTTCCGACCAGCCACGACCGCGTCCCGGTCACACCAACAAACACACACACATACTACGTTAAATACTAGATTACTCTAAACTGCGCTTTAACCCAACTACATTTATTTATTTATTTATTTTATTTTATTAATAACTAATACTCGCTATCTTACGACAACCCACTCGAACATGACCTTTTGGTATTCCCCAAGCCTCCTAACTTAACTAGCTTAGATACGGACGTCCGTACCCTATCGAGGTCTAAAACCAAGTGTCGTTCTGGACTTCTAAATCAGCCCTCAATTCCTAAAACACCACGTTCAGCCAGCGCGTCTTCCCACAGTTTCGTAGAATATTTATTGCCGTTTTTGTACAATTTCTCAATTGTTTTAAAAGGGTCCGTTTGGGTATTGCCTGGGCTCGGTTTATGGTTACCATATGTGCAACTAGTATTGTCCTAAGATTAGAAATCGGATATTTTAAGTCGTTTCTTAAGAATTTGTTGAATTATTGCCTTCGACCTTTTCGTGGCACTTGTCCATAGCTTGTTTCCCATAAAATAGAGAATTTATGTCTTCCTAAGAGGCACGAACTATGTGCTTGTTTTAAAATAAATATAATATTTTGTTATTAATTAGGGATAGGTGACAGACAGTCACATTCCCCCCTCTGAAAATCAGACGCGTGACGCATACAGCGTATGAGCTTTCAAAATAGGATGAACTCTGCCTTTGAATGAAAGTGTTTTAGAATATATACCCATAGGTACGTTACGCTCACAATGGTGCTGCTATGTCAACCTAATCAAATAATTAATTATAGTTGCTCCAGTTAGAACATGAATCCAATAAGATCCCAATAAGTTGCAATGTCTGCTATAATCTGTTTCGCATCTTCAATCGATACTATGATTTCTCCATAATATTTGAATTTGTTCTTGTTGAAAATACTCTTGTCCTATACAAATCACACTACCGCGCTTCAAGTAAGTTCAGAAGACCTGTGCATGCTTATAATGTAGTTTTACATACCAGGGTCTCTTTAAAGAGTATTTGTGTTATCGTGGCACGCTACCTACAGTGCTCCCTCGTTCTAAACTCAGCCTATCGTAGTTGCCGCTGGAAAGAGGCCTCTCCTTATGCACCTCAATGCTGAGTCGGCTTGGTCAACTGCCCGCAGTCGTATCCAGTAACTGAAATAGTCCGCACATAAACATATTAGATTTTATTCCAATTGGGCACCCCCCTCTGATTCTAAGAGGTTAGAGCAGTTTTGAAATCCAATAAGAGTTGGAAAACTATACTGATTAGAAAATTTAGGAATCCTAGACTGTCCAAACAATTGTTGGCTTATTAGCACACAATGCTGTTAAATACCCCTCAGATTATAAAAAATATTGACAAGAACATTCTATGGTATATTCGAACTGATAACTATAGAAGCAAGTACCAAAGTCCTAAAACATAAACCTATAAAATTGTATTTTGTGAGATAACAAAAATCATACCACGTAGATATGAGTAACTGAGGTGTCTAATAAAAGTGAAACTTAGCTTCGTAACAGGAGCCACGCTACAGCCACTGCTGTTGAAGTCAGCCGATGGCAGCTGATTTTCCAGAAACTTTTTAGGAAACGCAACGCACAAACAAGGTTTTGCCATAGCGTAGTCGCGGCCAAGTGACGACTTAAACATCCTGGAATTTGAAATAAGGCCACACGAGTATCTATTCAATTTATATGACATACGCCTGCTGATTGCAGAGTTAGAAAGATTTGTTTACTTCTCCTCTTTCATTTTTTGTTTCTTTTATAAAAATCACAGTTGGTGATACTTTAGCCTATTAGCTAATAAGTAATTTAATTCAACTTAAACTACTAGGTAACTTTAAAATTAAGAAATCGTCCATTAACGTATTTCATATTCACACTGCAGTCTTGGTAAATTAATAGTCATTTTATAAGCATTACGCTTCTTAGGTCTTAGTTACTAATAATATTAGGTTTACCCATAATAAGGGTGTGTCTTATACCTAAGCTCACTCCACACACACACACACACTCATAAATCTCAACTGAACAAACTTATATCATATTGACAAACTGTCACTTACAAAACTCACGTTTGCAGGGAGTCGAACCCTTATTTACGTTAGCAAAGGAACCCAAACAACAATCATACCATAACCTACTTAAAATTACATCCGTGCATCTGGGAATCGAACCCACTATCAATAGCATCGGATTCAAAGCCCTAAAATCAACTACCATGCGGGAATTGAACCCACAAGCCGTGACACAGGAATCCAAGCACTTATAAACCAATACATCAGGCGGGAATCGAACCCAAGATTCGTTTACAATGAATCTAAGCACATCAACTAACAAATTATGCGGGAATTGAACCCACTCCCAATAGTTGAAGAATTCAACCACCATTATCAAACCATAACTTAAATTAAACATATTTTAAGTTGTTGTAGTCGTTGGTAACTCTTGCCGTCTCTTATAATTAATAGAGCCATAAAATTACGTTGTGTTGTTTTTGTAGTAACCCATAAGTTATTCTTTCTCGTTGCACTGAAGTGAATCAGTACATTTAATGACGAGAATCCTGGTCACGGCACCACATGTGACTGTACCTAAATTACCCTAGGCTGATAAAATTTTCGTTTTTCCTAATTATGCTAATATTAGTGTTTTAGGTCGGTTTCCCCGTAGGGGAAAGAACAGTGCCCCGCCGTATCCGCACTGTTCTGTAGGGCTCGTCCCAGACTTGGTCACCCTCCCACCGAGATAAGAAATGAACTCCCATAACTTTAACTGTCCCTTCCGAATTGGCTAGGGGACAGGGGGGATGCAAGGAAGTTAATATTGGGAATTCACAGTTAGTAAAGATAAGTATAAAAGTAATATAATATTATGAAGCTAAGAAGACGAGAGGGTAATCAAAAGTCTATAATATATAAATGTTGGAACGCCAGCGTCTCTCCTCCCGCAGGTGCACGCCCATATCTGCAATACAGCCTTGATTATGTGGAGGAGGTATAGGAATCGTTACGCTCGCGCTTTAAAATCATTAATTATAGCTACATTAATTTGTCTGTCTACAATATGCCCAATTCAGCGAGACTGGGAACCGTTTCACAACGTTTGCCTCATTGTACGTGTTCTGTTAGGCCTAACGCATAGAACCTCTGAGGACACTAATACGATTCTAACGGAACACGTTCCCTAAGCACCATATAAATGTCTTATTCAATCCTATAACAGAGTACTGCGAAGCCCAACTGTTATTGAGCAAGACAAGTATTGAGTAGTTCTAATCGCGTACTTATTATTGTGTAAGACACCCTCACAGCGGTCTAACCCCTTTTTAATAAGATAACTCAAAACTAGCGCAAGCGCACCGTAGACTCAGTCCCTAGCAGAACACATTACGATCGAACTTAGTGAACGCCGAAGTGGTAATTCGTCACTTCACATTTCTTTAATCTTCCCCATTTAGAGGATGCTTTCAATGTACTAGGCAGCCGTGCGATCGTCCTTTGACTGGCAGCGGGGCTTTTCAATCTGGGCATCACAATAGCGTGTCTCGATAAATAGTGTCGATTCAGTAATAGGCCTACAAACAGCCGGGTGTGGTTTTATCGAGACACGGTTACTAGCGTTCCTTAGAACGAACTATCAATTCAGTTTGTGATACTTAGTGAAGCCTAACCCTCTCCCGAGAAATGCGCGATCACAAAATCTCACGCAAAGTGTTCTGTGGCGAGACCTTTTTGGATACAGATATCATCACTAACGTTTGGTTGCTTTATAATGCAATTACAAGTCGGCCTTATAGCCTAGCTTGTTTTAAATGAGCTGTGAGTATTTATGGTTCTGCCTTCCAAGTGTGGTGTGTCAGCTCAAGGTCAATAGTAGTCAAAGGTCAGGAGCGTTAATGCTCAGTGTCTAGTATGGTGGAAGGCCATCACCATTTCCCTATAACCAAATGCAAGTGACAACTATCTGCCAAGGTGCGGATTAGGAGGTGACACGCAATACACAAGAAATTAACGTGAATTATATAATACGATAAGTACTAAATAAGAGTAATTTCGCCATTCTGGAATAAATGTCCATTGATAATTCGACAGCGATATCATCTAACTGTTACTTATAAATAAAAAAATATATTTTAATTTATAAGAGATAAGTTTGTAACTACGACGTACACACTACTACTAGAGATAAAAGTTAATTAAACTTGACGCTTACCAAATAATTCCTTAGAGAATTAGATTACCATTCACTTACTGAATACTGCACAATTTACCAGTTTCGCCACGTAGCTTCTTCTTCCGACCAGCCACGACCGCGTCCCGGTCACACCAACAAACACACACACATACTACGTTAAATACTAGATTACTCTAAACTGCGCTTTAACCCAACTACATTTATTTATTTATTTATTTTATTTTATTAATAACTAATACTCGCTATCTTACGACAACCCACTCGAACATGACCTTTTGGTATTCCCCAAGCCTCCTAACTTAACTAGCTTAGATACGGACGTCCGTACCCTATCGAGGTCTAAAACCAAGTGTCGTTCTGGACTTCTAAATCAGCCCTCAATTCCTAAAACACCACGTTCAGCCAGCGCGTCTTCCCACAGTTTCGTAGAATATTTATTGCCGTTTTTGTACAATTTCTCAATTGTTTTAAAAGGGTCCGTTTGGGTATTGCCTGGGCTCGGTTTATGGTTACCATATGTGCAACTAGTATTGTCCTAAGATTAGAAATCGGATATTTTAAGTCGTTTCTTAAGAATTTGTTGAATTATTGCCTTCGACCTTTTCGTGGCACTTGTCCATAGCTTGTTTCCCATAAAATAGAGAATTTATGTCTTCCTAAGAGGCACGAACTATGTGCTTGTTTTAAAATAAATATAATATTTTGTTATTAATTAGGGATAGGTGACAGACAGTCACACATGCGTAGTGAGAGATTTAGAAATTACGAACTACAAACATATTTTATTTAATGGTGGAGTGATTCGTAAAAAAAATATAATTTTTAAATCTATCAAGCACGAAATTTTTACCCAAAGTATTAATAAAATTGCCTTATCAAACAACGACGACAAACGAGCGATATCTGCAAACAAAATATCAACGCAGGCCTGGGGCCACTCAACTAATTTGAAGCAATTGTAAATAAGGTAAATATTTACCTAAATATGATTAAGTTTAGTGTTAGATTTAAATTAGATAAAATTGTATACTTTAATTTTAATAATTGTTTGAAAATATAAATAAATGTCAACTTATGTATGTATAGTGTATACATAGATATTATACTTAAGTATATTTTTAATAAGTTACTGATTGCAGAAATATAGATAAAATGTGTGACCATGTACTTGTCCTTGTTGTATCCTCCTTTTTTAAGTTGGTTAAATAGTAGGTAATGAAACCTCGACTCGTTGAAGTTTCTTCATCCAGAATGTAATATGATCACAACATCCGTTTCGACGTTCGTCATTATTTATTTAAATATCAGTTGTAAAATATTATTGAAAGTAAATCTTATCTACATACTCATAAGGTTAACCTTTGTTGCAGCATGTATAAACTCAAACCTCAACAAATAGCAAGCTTGCATTTATAGTGTTATTAACATACGAAATAATTCCCATTGCGAAATAATCACGCATGTTAGTTTGATTCTCGCAAGCAACGTCATCAAATATAATCACAGAGTTGGGTTTTGCGTCCTGAACGCTTATAACTTCCTCATTCCCTTGATATTTCTGGAATGAGATAATTGGTACCTGTTGTAAAACTCTTTCTAAAAAAATGTACTTTGGTTGGTGTAAGGTTTTTGAATAGACATAAACATTTTGAAACCGTAAACCATTTTCATGTATAAGAAGTCCAATAAATAAATTTGTTTTTCCACAATTCGATGGTCCGCAAATGATACATCGTACTGAATTAGGTAATAATTCTCCATGACGAGATCTAGTTTTACAAAAATCATCGCAAATAGTGCTTACATGCAGTGATTGTGGTTGTTTTACAAATTTCATGATTACTGTTGTCAACAAACTGATTAACAATGAGTGCATGTGTTTATTACAACATTATTTATAAACTGAAACAGTAACAGATTTCGCGTATGAGCGATCTGTGGGACAGAATGCTAAGAACTCGAACGAATGAACAAATGAACGAGTCGAGTCGATTACCGATTATTGGGCGTTCTAGACCACTTTCGGCAGCGAGGCGTACTCGCCGAGCGATTTGCCGAAAGTGGTCTAGAATGCGCAATAATATACTACTTCTACAACAGACATTATCTTTGATGATTTTCATAATACGTTCTACCTGACCATTTGCCCGACTAGCGCCTTTAGCTACGACGTGATGTTCAATACCGAAACGATGACTAAAATTTTTGAAATCAGATGATGTCATACTTTTTTCCTGATCTGTTATGAGTCTATTTGGGGTGCCGAAAATAGAAATTACTTCTTGCAAACAAGATATGGCTGTATCAGATATTCGATCATTGGTATAAATTAAATGAGTATATTTGGTAAAGGCATCAATAAATACAAACGCATATTCAGCGTTATTACGTTTACCGTTCATACGTCCAGTTATGTCAGCATATATAGTGTGAAAGGGAATTGCAATTTTATCTATAGGATGAAGGGTAACTTGTTTAGCACCCAACATACCTTTGCGAATTCTACAACTAACACAGTTTTCAGTAAACCTTCGAACTATTTTTGAAATATTGGGAAACCAATATTGTTCTCTTATTTTAGCTAGAACCTTTTTCCAACTGAAGTGTTGAAGATTATCATGATAGTGGGATATCAGATTCCATCTATAATTACGTGGCGCAACAATAAGTTTACGAGTTTTATTATTTATTTGAACTTTACGTCTAAGTAGTTTATTTTGTGATATGACATAGGTGTCAGCAATATCTTTTGGGATTGTATCAGAATTAAGTTGTTCAACTATGTTTTTAAGAGTTGGATCACGTTTTTGTTCTATTAGGAGCCAGTTATGATCAAGTGTAGAAGAGTTTACTGAAAATTGCAACGGGATATTATCTGTAGGAATTTTACAGGGGCTCGCTACGGGATTTCGACTGAAAAAATCGGCATGAGAAAGTCTGTCACCTTTGCTATACTCGATATCAAATTGAAAAGTTTGTAAAAATGCCCACCAGCGGTGTACTCTTGGCGTTAGTTCTTTTTTGGTTCTGGATGCTTTCAGTGAATTGCAATCTGTTACTACTTTAAAGCATCTACCATACAAGAAGTGGCGGAAATGTTTAATAGCTTTGACGACAGCCAATGTTTCGAGCTCATATGAATGGTATTTGCTCTCAGTATTGGTCGTTCGCATACTAAAATAACCAACGACATGAGGATTCTTATCATGTCGCTGAATCAAAACTGCACCATAACCTATAGAACTAGCGTCTGTATGGAGTTCACATGGTAAATCAGGGTTGAAAATTGTCAAGAGTGGGGAAGATGTTAATCGACTAATTATTTCCTTTCGGGCATTTTCCTGTTTCTCAGTCCATCTCCAAGGTACGCCAGATTTTGTTAATTCATAGAAAGGGGCCATGATTTTCGAAAAATTTGGTACAAATTTCCTAAAATAACCAGCTAGGCCGTTAAATTGCCGTAATTCTTTAATGTTTTTTGGTACAGCAGACTTAAAGAGGGCATCTAATTTTCTGGGACTAGGCTTAATGGTTCCGTTTTCTATTATATTCCCTAAATATTCAACCGATTTTTTTTAGAAATGAGCACTTTTTTATGTTTAGTGAAAAACCTGCATTAGTTAATCTCTCCAAAACTAACTCTAAGTTACTTAACCCTTCTTCTATAGTAGCAGAAATTACAAGGACGTCGTCAATATAAACTAGAGCAATCTTATCCTTATAGTCACCCAAAGCTTTATTAGTGGCACGCTGATAAACAGACGGTACATTGCACAGCCCAAAAGGCATGCGTAAAAATTCAAATTTACCGTCAGGTGTAACGAACGCAGTTTTTTCTATATAATCTACAGAAATCGGTATTTGATAGAACCCTGCTGTCATATCTAAACAAGTGAAATAACGAGCTGTACCTAACCTATCAATCTGATCGGCAATCAATGGTAATGGAAAATTATCCCTTACTGTGTTTGCATTTAACTCCCGAAAGTCAACGCATAATCGGTCAGTTCCATCTTTTTTTTTAAACTAATAATATAGGACTGCTAAAAGGGGATGAGTTGTCTCGAATTATACCGTTTTGTTTAAGATCGTTTAAAATATCTTTGACTTTCTCGCGTTCCATTGGCGACAATCTGTAGGGTCTACGTTGAACAATTTTATCTTTATTCTTTAATCTAATAGTCAATTGACCAGTTATTACCTCAGAAACTTTATTACCAGAAGTGAAATTATCTTTAAACTTGTTTAAAATTGAATTGAATTTTTCTAACATGGTAGGTTCAGCAAGGTCAGTATTTAGTTTTATTTCCGACTCTGCTAAAGAACATTCATTGATAATCATATTTCTCGAGACAGTCATTTTTTTATCAATTAATGTGATAGTAAGACCCGGGATTTGCACTAAATCATAGCCAATTAAAATATTAAACTGGGTTTGGTGATCTTTCACAACAAATAGTTCTAATTCTACATTAACTTGATCGATCTCGACAATAGCAGAGATACTCTGAGAACACGAGACATTCACACCGCCTATTCCCTTGAAAACTGTATTGACAGTCTTCCTTTTGCCCGGAATCGAACCAGAAATGCTTTTACGTACTAACGAACAATCTGCGCCGGAATCAAATAGGCAAGGATATGAATGAGCTCCAATTTTGACGGTAGTCGTGCAACGATTTATTGGACCACAAAAATTAACGGATTTTTGATCAGTCGACTTCGATTCCTCATCATTTTGTTTACGGAAACAAGTTTTTTCTAAATGTCCCTTTTTATGGCAATAGTTGCATTCAATTAACTTACGGTTGTCTGGCGTATCTCGAGAGGCTGACTTTCCAGAAATATTAGAGTCTGTATTTTGTGTCGGTTTTTCCTTACAGTCACGAGCTTGTTGACTAGGTTTTTTACATTTGAAACAAATTGGCGACTGACCTAATAATGAATCAGATGTATCTGAAAGCTGGGGTTTTTTGTTGAGATGATTTTTGTCTGTACTGTCTGTTTTCGGTCGGTCACGTTTGCGAAAAGTTTTCAAAACGGACACTAGTTTGGGCAAAGAGTGGCGTATTACGTAACAATTCACATTTCACAAAATCAGGGTAGATACCAGTAATAAGGGCGTCAATTACCTCGGTGTCCGCGGCTTCGGGCCGCACTCTCTTGAACAGCGTCTATCCCGTGGTTGCGTAGTCCGCGCAGCTGCTCGCTTGCTCCGACGTGTAGTCGCGCCACCGCTGGACATCGTCAGCATACCGGAACTCTTCGCCGAACGTCTGGATCAGGTCTTGCTTAACTTGCTTCCACGTGGTGGATTGTAGGGACCACGTCTTCGCTCTTCCTTTCAGCTGCAGTATTGCCTTCATGCAAGCTTCATGCGGTGATATGCCAATAGTTGCAATGGTTTGGTCAACATTGGCACACCAGTCCCTGATGTCGTGTGAGCGCACATCGGGATCGAATGGCGGTAGGTAGAAATTGCCACGATCCCGTGAAGGCACTGGAGTAGCGGACAGCACTGCGGTCACGGCGCTCGATGTGGCTTGCTTTGTGATTGATGTCACCAGACTCATCACTTGCTCCATAGAGAAAGTTGGGTCTGGCTGTGCGGTCGGCACTGGTTTGCGTATCCGGAATCCAGACCTCAGTAGGGGCGAGGTGGATCCTACCGCTGCTGTCGGCGCATCATCGCCGTCGTTGCCGGAGTCACACATATTTCCACCAATTTATCACACAAATACACAGCAATAGGAAAATGGAGTTAAGAGAGCACAAATAAAATAACTTACTTCAACTCAGGGTGTTTATTCCATGAGCAGCGCACAAAGAATGTGTTTCCATTAGCATTGCAACAGTTTATATACACAAAATTAGCGCGAAACTTTACCGCCAAAATATAAATCAAGCGGATATGCAAGTCAAAATAAGTCCTCAACTCTAAAGTAAATCACATTGTAAATAATTCAAGCGGATGTCAACATAAATCCTTATAATTCTAAAGGAAATAACATTTTAAGTAATTCAAGCGGATGTCAAGATAAATCTTTAATACCAGTATAGAACTTAAAATAAAATCAACCGGAAACAATATTTTAAACAAATCAAAAGGAAGTTATCATAATAGAAACTTATAAAAATAAATCTAACCGGAAACCACTTTATTTTTAATAAATCAAAAGGAAGGTATTACAATATTAACTTTTCATAAATACAACCGGAAACCACAATATTTTAAATAAATCGAAAGGAAGGTATCATAATATAAACTTTTTATAAATACCTACAACCGGAAATACAAGTATTAATTCAATAAATAACATGGAAACCACAATATTTTAAATAAATCGAAAGGAAGGTATCATAATATAAACTTTTTATAAATACCTACAACCGGAAATACAAGTATTAATCCAATAAATAACATGGAAGTCAGATTAAGTACAAAATAATTAAAATAACTGTTTGGCGCCCATAGATACTACCGACGTTTCATCAAAGACTTCGCAAAAATTACCCAACCATTGACATCTTGTTTGAAAAAGCGTGATAAAATTATAATAGATCAGAAATACATTGATGCATTTAACAAATGCAAAGAACTCTTGACGCACGCCCCTCTTTTACAATACCCTGACTACGACAAACCTTTCATAATTACGGCTGATGCTTCAAACGTAGCTCTGCGTGCAGTTTTGTCACAAGGACAAATTGGCAGTGACAAACCTATCACGTACGCAAGTCACACCCTTAGCGATACCGAATCACGTTATAGCACAATCGAAAGGGGACTGCTTGCTATAATTTCGGCAGTAAAACATTTCAGACCATATTTATATGGTCGAAAGTTTTGTATATACACTGACCACCGTCCTTTAGTATGGTTTCGATCTTTGAAAGACCCAAGCAGTAAACTTACACGTTGGGGACTCCGTTTGCAAGACTATGACTTTGAATTGATTTACAAAAATGGTAAACAAAATACCAATGCCGACGCCTTTTTTAGAATTAAAATGTATGCTTTAGACTCTATTAACGATAATGAATCACTTGCAGTTAACGTTGATGAAAAAGATACGGAATCCCTAGATAGTGTAGTTAAAAAATGGTTCACAGATGAAAAAAAAAGAGAACGCAGCAATTCATCAACTATAACAATATCAGACACAAGTCGAACTGCAACGGCTAGTTCAATAGAGTTTATGGACGAAAACATTAATGAATGCCCTGTTCCGGAAGCTAGTAAATCAGATACAATTCATTCAGCTTTAAACGACTCCACTGGAATACCAATTTTACACGAAGCTATAGACACTAAGCCAAATAAAATTTTAGTGTTCTCATGGCTTAAAAATGAAATGTAAGTGAAGGATCTCTCGCTTGACAAACAGAAAGTATTGGAAGTTTTCTTACCAACAGATAACCCAGAATTAGAAAAAGAAAGAAAGAAAAATTGTTTATTCTGCACAAACTAAACGCACAATACAAAATAAAAAATGACATTTACTGAAACTACAAATAAGCCAAAAGCCTCGTATTTAACAACAAGAATATTAGACAGTTATCTGTGGATGAGGGGCCAAAAACAAATTAGTTGCGTAATGTGTTGCGACATTAACAAATGAAAACAAACAGAACAATCACAAATTAAACGAAATGCCGATTACAGTGGAAAATTATCAATTTCTGAAACAACAATAACAAGAAGTGCGTCGTGTCTGTGTAAGAATAGGTCATTGCTCAGCTAAAAGCCGTGACTTCAGACGAACCTATTGTCAACAGCGCTGATTTTCAGCAAAAACCTCGCGAATGACGTAATGACGTCCCCCCATGTGAAAATACTATATCTGGTAAGCAGAATTTCTTACGAATATGAGTGTGTCTGAATATTATGAAAGTAAGTACATAGAAATAAAAAATAAAATAAAAATATATTTAAAAGTGTATACCTATGTCTGTATTTATGCGTAACATAATAAAAATAAAAGATACATAAACTGAGGGGTATAATAATTACACTGAAAATAAAAATAAAATACTACGGTGTGTATTCCTAAATCTACTATAATATTTTAAGTAATTATATTTGAATCTATGGTCTATGCACCATGGGAATTGCGATGGTATGGCGGCCATTTGCAAATCCATGGCGTTGGCAAACGACAACCTTGCTTTTTCAATCCGAGCAATAAATTAGTTCAATTAATTTGATAATGTTATTATGAGAATGTCTGTTAACGACGGTGTTGGGGCAGTAAATAAATGAAGCCTCAACTTGATAATTAATTAGTGTATTACAGATACAATGTGAGACGATATAAAAAATGGTTGGCACTTTACACGCGATCGCGACATTTATCAGATCGATCCGTGACATGTGTTCATCGCCGACTAGAGGGCGTGCGCGCCGGCCATCCGCCGGTGCCCGCGTCGGCCCCGCGCGCCCCGCGCGCTGCGGTAGCGTTCATCGCGTTTTAGGCGTGTTCATCCTCCGCGCCGTTGAAATCTTCTTTTTTCAACTCTTCTTGATCAGCCACAGGTAGGGGGCACATTTTATTGACCGCCCTTTTGATGGTGCCGGTGGTAGTGTAGATTTCCGCTACTCTGCAGATCCCGTCGGCTCCGGGGTATAATTTGCAGACTCAGCCCATACGCCAGTGGAGCGGCATCAAGTTGTCCTCTTTTAGTATAACAAGGTCTCCGACTTTAATTGGTGCGGATCCCTTTCTCCATTTTGCTCGGTTTTGAAGCTCGGCCATGAATTCTCGTCGCCACCTCTCCCAGAACCGCTGTCTTATTTGTTCGATAATCTGGTACCTGTTGAGTCTAGACGTTTTCACAGGTAGTGAAGGTACTGACATCAGCGAACATCCAATTAAGAAGTGTCCCGGAGTTAAAGGATTGGTATCAGTGAGTTCCGATGACAGGGGGGAAAGGGGTCGGGAGTTAAGGATGGCTTCTATTTGAGTGAAGAGCGTCGCTAGCTCTTCGAACGTAAGTGAGGCATTGCCAGCTACGCGTTTTAAATGGAATTTCGCGGATTTGACCCCCCGGCTTCCCAAATTCCACCAAAATGTGGAGAATATGCGGGAATAAATTTGAATTTAATAGCCTCGTTAGCTGCATAATCTGAGACTGCTTGAACGCTGGACCGTATAACCCTACCCAACTCATTGTTAGCGCCAACAAAGTTCTTGCCATTGTCGCGGTATATGGCATAAGGCTTGCCGCGACGCGATACGAACCTGCGCAGACATGATATGAAGGCCTCAGTGGTAAGGTCACTTACAACCTCCAAATGTAGGGCTTTAGTAACTAAACATACGAATACACATAAGTAGGTTTTAGTGATACGATTACCTCGTCCCTTTTTGGAAGAGATCATAAAGGGTCCAGCATAGTCAATCCCACAAGAATTTAAAGGAAAGTCTGGGTTGACTCTTACACTCGGCAAGTCGCCCATTAAAGGTTGTGCAGTCTGACCTTTCATTCGAGTACAGACAACACACTGTCTAACTGTAGAGCGCGCTAAGATCCTGCCTCCCATTGGCCAGAATCTCTCGCGTACTGACGACAGAAGCAACTGTGGACCTGCATGCATTAAATGTAAATGTTCATATTTCATCATAAGTTTTGTGGGGTGGTGTTTAGCATCCAGTATTATTGGGTGCTTTTTGTCGTACTGACAATCAGACTGACTTAACCTGCCACCCACTCTAATTAAACCGTTTATATCTAATATTGGACTTAAGGATAACAATTTACTTTTATTATGCAGTTCTATTCCGTTTTGATTGTGTTTTATATCCTTTGCAAACGACTCTGATTGACTAACTTTAAGCAATAGTATTAAAGAGTTCTCTAATTCTTTTGCTTGCAAAGGTCCCTTTAATTTTAACTGTTTACTTTTACAATTATTAATGAAACGTAAAACATAGGCATAAACTCTTTTGAGCCTGATATAACTTGAATATTTTTCAAATGGTACTAACAATTTATTTTCAGACATATGTTCAAAAGAGACTAATACTTTGACTTCAGGTAAGTTTTTAAGTATAGTGTGAGGTTGAGTAGGCCAATAAGATTCGTCCTGTTTTATAAACTTTTTATAAATACCTACAACCGGAAATACAAGTATTAATCCAATAAATAACATGGAAGTCAGATTAAGTACAAAATAATTAAAATAACTGTTTGGCGCCCATAGATACTACCGACGTTTCATCAAAGACTTCGCAAAAATTACCCAACCATTGACATCTTGTTTGAAAAAGCGTGATAAAATTATAATAGATCAGAAATACATTGATGCATTTAACAAATGCAAAGAACTCTTGACGCACGCCCCTCTTTTACAATACCCTGACTACGACAAACCTTTCATAATTACGGCTGATGCTTCAAACGTAGCTCTGCGTGCAGTTTTGTCACAAGGACAAATTGGCAGTGACAAACCTATCACGTACGCAAGTCACACCCTTAGCGATACCGAATCACGTTATAGCACAATCGAAAGGGGACTGCTTGCTATAATTTCGGCAGTAAAACATTTCAGACCATATTTATATGGTCGAAAGTTTTGTATATACACTGACCACCGTCCTTTAGTATGGTTTCGATCTTTGAAAGACCCAAGCAGTAAACTTACACGTTGGGGACTCCGTTTGCAAGACTATGACTTTGAATTGATTTACAAAAATGGTAAACAAAATACCAATGCCGACGCCTTTTTTAGAATTAAAATGTATGCTTTAGACTCTATTAACGATAATGAATCACTTGCAGTTAACGTTGATGAAAAAGATACGGAATCCCTAGATAGTGTAGTTAAAAAATGGTTCACAGATGAAAAAAAAAGAGAACGCAGCAATTCATCAACTATAACAATATCAGACACAAGTCGAACTGCAACGGCTAGTTCAATAGAGTTTATGGACGAAAACATTAATGAATGCCCTGTTCCGGAAGCTAGTAAATCAGATACAATTCATTCAGCTTTAAACGACTCCACTGGAATACCAATTTTACACGAAGCTATAGACACTAAGCCAAATAAAATTTTAGTGTTCTCATGGCTTAAAAATGAAATGTAAGTGAAGGATCTCTCGCTTGACAAACAGAAAGTATTGGAAGTTTTCTTACCAACAGATAACCCAGAATTAGAAAAAGAAAGAAAGAAAAATTGTTTATTCTGCACAAACTAAACGCACAATACAAAATAAAAAATGACATTTACTGAAACTACAAATAAGCCAAAAGCCTCGTATTTAACAACAAGAATATTAGACAGTTATCTGTGGATGAGGGGCCAAAAACAAATTAGTTGCGTAATGTGTTGCGACATTAACAAATGAAAACAAACAGAACAATCACAAATTAAACGAAATGCCGATTACAGTGGAAAATTATCAATTTCTGAAACAACAATAACAAGAAGTGCGTCGTGTCTGTGTAAGAATAGGTCATTGCTCAGCTAAAAGCCGTGACTTCAGACGAACCTATTGTCAACAGCGCTGATTTTCAGCAAAAACCTCGCGAATGACGTAATGACGTCCCCCCATGTGAAAATACTATATCTGGTAAGCAGAATTTCTTACGAATATGAGTGTGTCTGAATATTATGAAAGTAAGTACATAGAAATAAAAAATAAAATAAAAATATATTTAAAAGTGTATACCTATGTCTGTATTTATGCGTAACATAATAAAAATAAAAGATACATAAACTGAGGGGTATAATAATTACACTGAAAATAAAAATAAAATACTACGGTGTGTATTCCTAAATCTACTATAATATTTTAAGTAATTATATTTGAATCTATGGTCTATGCACCATGGGAATTGCGATGGTATGGCGGCCATTTGCAAATCCATGGCGTTGGCAAACGACAACCTTGCTTTTTCAATCCGAGCAATAAATTAGTTCAATTAATTTGATAATGTTATTATGAGAATGTCTGTTAACGACGGTGTTGGGGCAGTAAATAAATGAAGCCTCAACTTGATAATTAATTAGTGTATTACAGATACAATGTGAGACGATATAAAAAATGGTTGGCACTTTACACGCGATCGCGACATTTATCAGATCGATCCGTGACATGTGTTCATCGCCGACTAGAGGGCGTGCGCGCCGGCCATCCGCCGGTGCCCGCGTCGGCCCCGCGCGCCCCGCGCGCTGCGGTAGCGTTCATCGCGTTTTAGGCGTGTTCATCCTCCGCGCCGTTGAAATCTTCTTTTTTCAACTCTTCTTGATCAGCCACAGGTAGGGGGCACATTTTATTGACCGCCCTTTTGATGGTGCCGGTGGTAGTGTAGATTTCCGCTACTCTGCAGATCCCGTCGGCTCCGGGGTATAATTTGCAGACTCAGCCCATACGCCAGTGGAGCGGCATCAAGTTGTCCTCTTTTAGTATAACAAGGTCTCCGACTTTAATTGGTGCGGATCCCTTTCTCCATTTTGCTCGGTTTTGAAGCTCGGCCATGAATTCTCGTCGCCACCTCTCCCAGAACCGCTGTCTTATTTGTTCGATAATCTGGTACCTGTTGAGTCTAGACGTTTTCACAGGTAGTGAAGGTACTGACATCAGCGAACATCCAATTAAGAAGTGTCCCGGAGTTAAAGGATTGGTATCAGTGAGTTCCGATGACAGGGGGGAAAGGGGTCGGGAGTTAAGGATGGCTTCTATTTGAGTGAAGAGCGTCGCTAGCTCTTCGAACGTAAGTGAGGCATTGCCAGCTACGCGTTTTAAATGGAATTTCGCGGATTTGACCCCCCGGCTTCCCAAATTCCACCAAAATGTGGAGAATATGCGGGAATAAATTTGAATTTAATAGCCTCGTTAGCTGCATAATCTGAGACTGCTTGAACGCTGGACCGTATAACCCTACCCAACTCATTGTTAGCGCCAACAAAGTTCTTGCCATTGTCGCGGTATATGGCATAAGGCTTGCCGCGACGCGATACGAACCTGCGCAGACATGATATGAAGGCCTCAGTGGTAAGGTCACTTACAACCTCCAAATGTAGGGCTTTAGTAACTAAACATACGAATACACATAAGTAGGTTTTAGTGATACGATTACCTCGTCCCTTTTTGGAAGAGATCATAAAGGGTCCAGCATAGTCAATCCCACAAGAATTTAAAGGAAAGTCTGGGTTGACTCTTACACTCGGCAAGTCGCCCATTAAAGGTTGTGCAGTCTGACCTTTCATTCGAGTACAGACAACACACTGTCTAACTGTAGAGCGCGCTAAGATCCTGCCTCCCATTGGCCAGAATCTCTCGCGTACTGACGACAGAAGCAACTGTGGACCTGCATGCATTAAATGTAAATGTTCATATTTCATCATAAGTTTTGTGGGGTGGTGTTTAGCATCCAGTATTATTGGGTGCTTTTTGTCGTACTGACAATCAGACTGACTTAACCTGCCACCCACTCTAATTAAACCGTTTATATCTAATATTGGACTTAAGGATAACAATTTACTTTTATTATGCAGTTCTATTCCGTTTTGATTGTGTTTTATATCCTTTGCAAACGACTCTGATTGACTAACTTTAAGCAATAGTATTAAAGAGTTCTCTAATTCTTTTGCTTGCAAAGGTCCCTTTAATTTTAACTGTTTACTTTTACAATTATTAATGAAACGTAAAACATAGGCATAAACTCTTTTGAGCCTGATATAACTTGAATATTTTTCAAATGGTACTAACAATTTATTTTCAGACATATGTTCAAAAGAGACTAATACTTTGACTTCAGGTAAGTTTTTAAGTATAGTGTGAGGTTGAGTAGGCCAATAAGATTCGTCCTGTTTTAGGAACGAAGGACCTTCCCACCATAAAGATAATGACTGCAGATGCTGTGGGTCAATGCCCCTAGAAGCTAAATCTGCTGGGTTTAAATCTGTTGGAACATGTTTCCAATCAAATTCTTTGGTAATTTCATTAATTTTGTTGACTCGGTTACGTACAAATGTTTGTAAGACTCTATTCTGAGTTTTCAGCCATCCAAGTACAACTGTGGAATCAGTCCACATATATTTTTTAATAACAAATTTCTTTTTTTCCTTTGTGGGTAGACATAGCAATAACATACATTTTTGTGTGCTCTTGATAATTTTTTTGTGTGTCGGGCACTCTCTACATTGAAAACTCAAATTGAGCTGCTTGCTGCTGGGTTTGATAGGCATGAAACCATCATGCGAAGAAAGGTCCTGCTGTTCCATGGTGTTCCAGAGAAGGATAATGAAAAGACTCTTGATGTGGTCCACAACATCATATCCAACCAAATTAAATTGTCAGAGGTATGTAAGGACAACAATACTATTCATGTTTGTCATAGACTCGGATTCTCACAGCAGAAGGCCCGACCCATACTAGTGCGATTCTTCAAAATGGAGCACCGGCAACTTGTATGGGATAGCAAGAAAGCTCTCAAGGGTACCGGGATCACCATCTCCGAGGTCTTGACTCAAGTCCGGCATCGAGTGTTTGCAGCTGCTCGTAAGCATTTCGGTATGCTAAATTGCTGGTCCATGGAGGGCAAGATTGTTGTTATTTGCCCAGATAAATCCCGCCGGAAGATCGAAACGCCAGGCGAACTCCACGCTCTGATCGCCAAATTTCCATCTTGTGCAGTCGACAACGAGGATTCTGCGCAATCTGAAGAGCCTGGATCTCCTAAAGCCGCAATTTTGGCTACTCCAGCTAAGAGAACGAGGAAGACGCGTCTGCGCAAGTAACTCATTCGTTGTTTTTTGTTTTTTTTCTGTCCATCTACTTCAATGTTTCTTAACTTCACCGCTTTACATGTTAACATTCATCTTGGGTCGGTAGTTAAATAAGTAATTTTCATTTGTCTCACCGCTAATCATTAATTTTACTTTTTATTTATATTACTGCCGGTATTTAGTCGCTTTTGTTGTTTTTTGGCAATGTGACGTACTGACTGGACGATGTGACAGATAGTTGACAGATGTCAGTGTCACTGCTCCTACCCATCCGTCATTGCGTCGCGTTCCATTTTACGTACAGTTCGACATGTGAAAAGTTAAAATTATTGTTGTCGTTTTGTTTTATGTTTATTCTGTTTCTGTTACATTATTGTTTTAACTTATCTGTGTTTCTTTCCAAAAGTTTCCGCCAATAACCCGGCGAGTGGGGGAGGTTTTCTATTCGAAGGAAATCCGTAATTATTAGTGTTTTTAGTATTTAAAATTATTTTACTTTTGTATTCTAGTTAATTTTACTATTATTTTTATATTTATATTATATTTTAGTTATACTCATGGACGATGTAGCTGATCTTAACGACAGCTTCTTCTCGTGCTCTTCTTCTTCTAGTTTTGTTAGTGCGGACAGTGACTCTTCCATACCACTTACTTTGCATGATAAAATCTCTTCTCTTTTCTGCAATGACCCTAAGAATCTGCATATAGCTCACATTAATGCTCAGAGTGTTGCTGGTCACTATTCTGACCTTCTGGCATCCTTTAGCAGTGCTCACCTGGATGCTCTCCTGATATTGGAATCCTTTTTGAAGCCATCTCTCCTCTCCAATCAATACTCACTCCCCGGCTTCGTCTTGGTCCGAAATGATAGGACCGGCAAAGGTGGAGGAGGTGTTGCTATATACCTGCGTGCTGACTTACCCTACAGGGTGGTCAGTTCATCTCCTTCTCAGTATTCTGAGTCGGCTGAATACTTGTTTCTGGAACTTAATGTTCATCACACGAAAGTTTTGCTTGCTGTGCTCTACAGTCCTAATCTTCACATTGACTACTTTAATTCTCTCAACTCCACTCTCAGTGATTTATGCCCCATGTATGAGCACGTCATTTTAATGGGTGATTTTAACACGTGCTTGATTAAAAATGACTCTCGCTCCCTTAAACTCCTTTCTCTCTTGTCTTCTTTCGATCTTCAAGTCTTGCCTCTTTCCGCAACTCACTATTTTCCTAATTGCGCACCCTCTTTTCTAGATCTTATGATTGTTTCCTCTCCTAATAATGTTTCTTACCATGGTCAACTCACGGCTACCTTTTCTTACCACGATCTTATCTACCTTTCCTATCGTATCCGTGTTCCCAAGCGTAAGTCCGAATTTTTGTATCTCCGAAATTACAAGAGCATAGACTTGGAGGCTTTGCAGCGTGATGCCGGCGACCACGACTGGACCCCTTTGGTTGAGATCGAAGACATCGATGATAAGGTGAAGTGTTTTAACGCAATCGTTCTCGACTTATACGATCAGCATGCCCCTATCCGACGTGTCAAAGTTCGACATAACCCTGCACCTTGGATAACGCTGCAAATTAAAGAGCTTATGGCTCGCAGGGATAAAGCTAAGAGCAGATATAAGCGCAGACCTTCAGAGCTGAATCTCTCTTACTACAAAACCTTGCGTAATCGCTGCACTCATTTGTGTCAAGATACTAAGAGACGCTATTTCCACGATCAACTCAATAACCGCAGTTCTTCCGATGTATGGAAATTTCTCAAATCTGTAGGTATAGGCAAGTCTCCTACCAACCAGTGTAAGGATGTGAACCTCGATGATCTCAATAAGCATTTCTCTCTCCTTCCCTTTTCTCTTGATCCGTCTGTCAAAGCTGCGACTCTAGAGAGTCTTGCCCGTTTGCCATTACCACAATGTTCTCACTTTAAGCTTAACGATGTTACTGAGGATGACGTTAAGAAATCTGTACTTCCGATTACTTCTTCAGCAGTCGGTAATGATAAGTTGTGTTCTAGAATGATAACTCTTATCCTGCCCGCGTTACTCCCTGTCCTCACTCACATCTTCAACCACTCATTTTCCGCTTGCTCATTTCCGTCAGTTTGGAAACAGTCTCACATAATACCTTTGCCTAAAACTAACAATCCTACCTTATTAACCCACTTTAGACCTATTTCTATTCTCCCATTTCTCTCCAAAGTTTTTGAGCTATGTGCTCAAAAACTTTGCTATGTGTTCATAGACAATTATCATATTTCTTGGCGTCAAACTCAATAATTTCCCCTTTTCAATCCGGTTTTCGCGCGGGTCACAGTACTGTATCCGCGCTTTTGAAAGTAACTGACGACATCCGCTGGGCAATGGAGAATAAGTCCCTTACTGTTCTCGTACTGCTTGACTTTAGTAGCGCCTTCAACTCAGTGGATTTCGACATTCTACTTGGTATCCTCAAATCTATCAATTTCTGTTCTTCCGCTTTAGCCTGGTTCAGTTCTTATCTTCGGGGGCGCTCTCAGTGTGTTCGCCTGGAGGAGTCCTTCTCTGATTGGTGTAGCCTCACTGAGGGTGTTCCTCAGGGTAGCGTTCTCTCTCCTCTTCTTTTTTCAATTTTCATCAACTTTGTTACCAGAGTAATCTCCTCTAGTTTTTATCTTTACGCAGATGACTTGCAGCTCTACCGACACTTTACTGTAGCTGACGCGGGTTCTGCAATTGCTGCTATGAATCGTGACCTGGCTTGCATTAGCGCTTGGGCTAAGTCATTTGATTTGCAAATTAACCCAACTAAATCTCAAGCCATGATCATAGGCAGCAGATTCGTTCGCAATGCGGTTGATGTTACGTCTCTGATGCCTTTATATCTCGATGGTGTTCGCATTGAATATACCGAAACCGCCAAAGATCTGGGTGTAATAATTGACTCCAATCTTTCGTGGCGTGCCCAGGTCAATGAGGTTAGTCGAAAGGTACATTTCTCTTTTCATTCGTTGAAAAGCCTTCAAAGTCTCCTACCCTTGAAGACTAAAATCTCCTTGGCACAAACACTTATCCAGCCGATTATAGATTATGCTGACGCCTGCTACCTGGATGCTACTGAGGAGCTATTAAACAAGCTTGAGCGCTTGCAAAACTTGTGCATTCGCTTCGTTTTCGGTCTGCGAAAGTATGACCATGTTTCTCACCTTCGCAAGGAACTCAAGTGGCTCCCAATCCGCCTTCGCAGGAACACTCGGATTTTATGTCTCCTCTTCAACATTTTACACAACCCGTCTTATCCGTCCTACCTGCGTCAGCGTTTTTCTTACGCTCGTCCTAGTGACGCACCGTGTAGATCACACCTTAGATCCCTCCTTAAATCTCATCCTCATAAAACTAGCTATTATTCTTATTCCTTCTCTGTCCATGCTGTAAGATTGTGGAACTCACTTCCGCCTAGTATTCGTGATTTGAAAACTGTTTCTCTATTTAAACTTCGTGTAAAAGAGCATTATCTTTCCTCTCAACTTTGAGTATTTATTATTATATAGGTACCTATAGTGTATTTATGTTTATATATTTAAGCTTTATGTATTTATTTAAGTATATGTTAATTTTCTTGCGTATATGTGTAGGTTTATTTGTTATTTTTAGTTAAGACTTCGCATATTCATGTTTTTTCTCTTCTTGTTCTCACACACTATTGTCTACATTTCTTTTTCGTTTCTCCTTTCGCAGGTCTACTGGAAGAAATTTCTTAAGAAATAAGCAGTACCTTTGTACTCATATTTTAATTATGTCGTATCTTTTGTATTTTACTGTGTGTACATAAATAATAAAATAAATAAATAAATAAAAATAACATTGCATGGTACAGACTGTAATACTTTCTCACTAACTTGTGCCCCTAACAGAGCAGCACATAGGTCTAAACGTGGGATAGTGAGCTCCTTAATTGGAGAAACTCTAGTTTTAGCACATAGTAACCTTACTGTTATATTCCGTTTACTATTTTGGGAACTTAAATAAACACACGCTCCATATGCCTGCTGACTTGCATCTACAAAGCAATGTAGCTCAGCTGACTGGGTTTCTAAATTATCACCTAAAACATAACGAGGTATTATAATATCAGATAAATGATGCAAGTTTTGTATGAAATTGAACCATCTTTTAACATAAGGCTCAGGTACGGGATCATCCCAGTCTAACTTTGCAATCCACAAATGTTGCAGGAAAATTTTTGCTTTAATAATAACACAACTAACTAGCCCTAAGGGATCAAATACTTTACATGTGGTTGAAATAATTATTCGTTTGGTAACCTTTGAAGTGAATTCAATTCCATTTGGAAAACGCAACTCATCAGACTTTGGTGACCATTTCAGACCTAAGACATTAGCTTTGTCGTGAAAATTAAGACAATTTGATGATTCTGATTTGTCACCAAGAATCTGAGAGTTTGTGCGAAATTTTCGTAATGGGAAACAAGCAGAATTTAATGTTTCAGTGACATTTAAATAAATATGTTTTAATTCCTCTTCAGTTGAGGCACCTGTGTTAAGGTCATCAATATAAAAATCGTTTTTAATGACATTGGCAATAATCTTATCCTGACATTTATCAGCCAGCTCAACCAGAGACCTGGTAGCTAAAAATGGAGCCGAAGCCATTCCATATGTTAAAGTATTGAGCTGCAAAATTCTGAATGGTTGATCGACTTGATCCCTCCACAACACAAGCTGCAGTTGCCGCTGTGATTTATCTATAGCTATTTGTCGGTACATTTTCTCGACGTCTGCTGTTAAAACAAATTTATGTATTCTAAAACGAATAAGAATAGAGAATAAGTCGCTCTGCACAGTGGGACCAACAGCCTGGATGTCATTCAAAGATTTTCCTGAACTTGTTGTAACTGAAGCGTCAAAGACTACTCTCAGCTTAGTGGTATCATGCTGTTCCCGAATGACACAGTGATGGGGTAAGTAACAACCAAACTTAGGCCTTTCAATTTCACTTAAATGTCCTCACTTACTGTATTCATGTATAAATTCACTATATTGCTTCTTAAGTTCAACATTTTTATTTAATTTATTTTCTAGACTCAAGAAACGTTTAATTGCAATAGGAAACGATTTTCCAAGCGCCTGCTCCGGGGCCTCCGTCAGCGGCATCATTACAGAAAATCGTCCATCTGGTAAACGACAAGTGTTTTTTATAAAATGAGACTCACAATATTGCTCATCCATTGAATAATTATTTGAACCTGTAGGCAATTCTTCTACCTCCCAGAATCTTTTAACAGAATTATGGATATCTTGAAGTGACACCATTTTATCATTTTTTACTAAATGACAATGTCTATTATGACTAAAATAAGATTGGCCGATAGGGCCAGCCACTAGCCATCCTAACTGGCTATCCTGTAATATAGGCTTATTTACTCCTAAGACTATTCTATTATTAGTTACAATATCAAAAAAGTGGTCAGCACCAAGCAAAATATTTATCTCGGCAGGCTCATAAAACAAAGGATCTGCCAGCACTACCCCATTGGGCAATCCCAAGCGTTCAGCATTTACTTGAACACCGGGCAAAGTTCCTGTAATTTTAGGAATTACTAGACAGTTAACAGTTTTATTAAAAGAACTAATTCGAGACTTTACCACAATATTGCAATATTCTGTGATTTTACATGCTGCATTATTTATACCACTAACATTAAAAGAACTTATTTGTTTTGCTTGTAACCCTAGCCTTTCTTTCAGATTTTTTGTTATAAACGAAGACTGACTTCCAGTGTCCAACAACACACGCGCAGGGTGAGTACTATTATTATGACTATTAATAATTTCAACTTGTGCAGTACATAATAAAACTTGGCCTGGCGAGCGAGCTGACAAACTAACAGGAAGATTACTAGTTGATGGCTGAGTTGTTTCTGTACTTTCTGTGGCTACATTAATAATTGTATTGTTGTTATGCAACATTGAGTTATGCTTTTCCTAGAACTACTCAATGGACATTCTGAATTGTTGTGACCGCTAAGAAGACAGTTGGTGCACAACTTATGCTTAGCCACTTCAGACAGCTTATCATTTAATAATAATAATAATAATAATAATAACCCCACCGCTGTATCTCTACGTTGACGTCGTGGTGGGGCTTGCGCGCTCCGAACTCTAGGTCTGTGCCGGTAGAGTTTACTTTGCCGGAACGGGTCTAGGGTGAGGAGCCAGACCAAGAGAGATACAAAAACCCGCAGGACAGCATGTGGCGAGCTGTTGGGCAGTAGCGACCCCACGGACCCTACCTCCCGGGAGAAGTCTTGTTCCTCACCTCTGGCTTGCCTTTATTGGCCGGCTGGAGTGAACACTGACGAGGAACAGAGCTCCCACCTCATTCTTGCCTTGATTGGCCGGCTTGAGTGGAGATTCGCAAGAGCAAACGAGCTCGGAGGAAGGAAGTATTCCAGTAAGATGCTGGTAGGGATCTTGACCGTACTTCCGGGATTGTCCTGATAGCCGTGGAATACCTCTCCACTCCTCTTAAGCACCTCAGGACATGTTGCCCCCTTGTCGCTACGACACTTTGTGCTAGCGACCGTTTTGGGGGGCCCATTATTGAGTGTGCAAGTCACCCCCTGCCATTTTATCTATGTATTTTATATTTAAAAACATTGGTCAGGCAGGGGCCATAGTCTTTCCATAGTTCAAGATAACCAGTTCACCAAGCTACCCAAACCCATAGTCCAATATCTTTGCTTCCATGTTCTGCAATAGTCCTACACCAACCGGGGGTTGTCCTTGGCTGCACTTGCATAGTGCGAACAGGGATAATCGTCGGTTGGTGCCTCATTCCATTTAAAATTGTCTAAGGGGCCTCTGCGAGTTGGTTTCGGCCCCTCGCACGCCTTCCAAAGGTCCGGGACCCCAGGGTCCCGAGATGTACAAACAGATAAACAAATAATAATAATAATCATTTTATTTCGGAAGACAAGAAACATCCATAATTTGTTAGTAAACAATTTACCTTAAATAACTATGTTAGTATACATGCATGTTTGGGGGGCGGTTGTTGCTCGCGTCCGTAGGATTTACCACCTTATCCAGGCCCACCCTACACGTGTCCCCCGGGTGGTGCAAAACGAGCAACTCAACGCCGAGTCACAGGCGGCGGTTAAATAACCTGTAGATATGTCAGCAGGACTAACAATTCTGCCAAGTGAAGGTAGGAAATGATCCTCACAAACCATAACTCTGCTATAGTAGTAGAAATGGTAGCCTTGGCTTAATCGCCCGGACTGCGAGGAATAGCCTCACAAATGAGCTATTTCTCTATAAACATTCTCACATCTACCCCCTATCCTACGGTGGGAAACGTGCCAAAAGGATACTCATAAACATCAAAATGAGTGGCTAGTGGGTAACTAGTCATAAGCGCCAACCTCAACGGACCTGGCAAACGTTGTGTGTATCTGCCTTCTTGAGGGGATGGGCGTCACCCTTCTTGCGACTGTTTATATCGACCCATACTCGTGGGAATCTCATGGAAAATTCTAAAAATAATAAATCTACTAATTTACAAAGACAAAATCTGATTCAACAAACATTTCATCCTTGCATGTTCGTGAGAACAAGGAGCAACTCATTAGGGGCACTACCTAAGGAAATCCAAACGCCTGACGAAAAACAGGTAGTACCAAGTGACCCAGAAAACACAGACACACAGGAATGGCAAAAAGATAAAATCCCTGCTAGGATAAAGAAACGGAAAGAGACAAGCCCCATACAAAATGAAACAAATAAGAAGATTAAAAGCACCTCGACTTTTCAGATATCCACACATAACAGCTTCGAAATCCTTAATGAAGAATGTACAAAGGAAACTAAAACAGAGGGTAAAGAGTACATTCCAAAGCCAGAACCCATATTTGTGAAAGGTGTCCTTAACGTAGCATCCTTAAAGGAAAAACTGAATAAACTCATTGAAACTGATCTGTTCACCATGACTACACTAAGATCTGGACACACAATCAAAATTATGCCAAAAGACATCCAAACGTACAAGGTCATCAGAGAAAACTTCATCGCAAACAACATCTCACACTATACATACCAACTAAAAAGTGAGAGAGCATACAGGGTGGTCTTACGTGGCCTGCACGCATCAGAAGATACCTCAGAAATATCAAAAAATCTGGAATGCGTCGGACATCAAGTGAGACAAATAGTTAATGTAAGACACCAAGCTACAAAAGAACCACTGCCTATGTTTTATGTTGACCTAGAACCAAAGCAGAATAACAAAGACATCTTTAACGTTAGATATCTGAATCAAATGAAAATATCATTTGAAGCCCCTTATAAAAAGAGGGAAATTCTTTAATGTAAAAGATGCCAAAGATTTGGACATTCAAAAAATCAGTGTTACAGACCTTTTCGCTGCGTCAAATGTGGCAATGACCATCCGACAGCACAGTGCATCAAAAAATCCGACACCGAGGCCACTTGTGCTAACTGTGATGAGAAACACCCGGCCAGCTACAAAGGTTGCAAAATATACAAGCAATATAAAGAAAGAATTCTGAAGACTGCTCCCAAGCCCAAAGAACAACAACCTACAAGGAAATTAGAACCCAACAACATAGACAGTATCACTTCACTTCGTGAACTCAAATTTAACAAAACATACGCTGAAGCTATCAAGATCAGACCGCCCGCCCCTCCATCAGAGAGAAAGAATGACCTGAATGACATGACCGACATAATGGAAACAATGCTAGAAAAACTACAGCACACAATGTTGACAATGATGGAAAAAATGATGGACAAAATGATGGACCGCATGGTTCAATTAGTCAACAGCCTTGTAAAGAAATGAATCGCAATCTCCGAGTAATCACTTGGAACGCCAACGGCTTGACGGAACGACGTCAAGAACTTGAAACCTTTCTCCAAACAGAAATGATCGATATAGCATTAATATCTGAAACGAGGTTTACCTCAAAATCACATGTTGCATTTAATAACTATACGATCTACACAACTAACCATCCCTCTGGAAACAGTCACGGCGGCACTGCAGTAATTATTAAAAGAAACATTAAGCACTACTCCATGGAGGAATATCGCACAGATAAAATCCAAGCAACCTCTATTGCACTAGTAGGTGACAAACATGAAACAGTATTCTCTGCTGTCTACTGCCCTCCTAGACATACAATATCAGCACAGAACTTCACAAATTACTTCTCTACACTTAGTAAAAGATTCATCAGTGCTGGTGATTGGAACTCAAAACATCTTCACTGGGGCTCCAGATTGACCAACACGAGAGGAAGACAACTCTTCAAAGTAACGGAAGATATGAAATTGGAATGCTTGTCTAGTAGAGAGTCAACCTACTGGCCTGTCGACAGAGATAAGACCCCTGATCTGCTCGACTTCTTTATCACAAGGAATGTAGACAGTAATTACGTAACGATAGAATCATGCATTGACCTCACTTCAGACCATACTCCAGTCATCCTGAATATTAACTCAACGGTTACTCTAGTAGAACCTCCATCAAAAATATACTCCAAAACCACAAACTGGGAAATGTACGGGAAGGTAATAACAACAGAAACGATCTTAAAAAACAAAATCGGCTCACCAGAAGAGCTAGAAGAAGAGGTGGAGAAATTTAACACGTCCATACATAATGCTGCTAACATCGCCACTACCAAACAAAAAGGTAAAGGGAAACCACCAAAGCATAACACATATCCAAAAGATATAAAAGAGAAAATACAAAAGCGGCGTAAACTTCGAAAGGTTTGGCAGACAACAAGATATCCAAGTGACAAAAAATTGTTTAATAAATTCTCAGAGGAACTTAAAAACCTAACAAACAAGTACGAAAATGACAACATCCAAAACATGCTTTCAAACCTCGATCCAACGATTGAAACAAACTACTCGCTGTGGAAAGTCACCAAAAACTTAAAGCGCCCTAAAACACACGTACCACCTATCAATAACAATAAGGAAGGATGGGCTAGATCTGACCTCGAGAAAGCAACAATTTTTGCAGAACACCTCAATACTGTTTTTCAACCACTACCTGAGAGTTGCAATGAACATAGCAAAGAAACCAAAGAGTACCTTGAAACAGCAAATCAAATGTGTTTACCCCTGAAAAGTACTAGTCCCAAAGAAGTATACCGAGAAATAAAAAACTTGCAGGAAGGGAAAGCACCCGGGTATGACCTTATCGACGCAACACTTTTGAAGAAACTCCCATACAAAGGAATAATGAAACTAGTACACATATTCAATGCCTGCCTGAAACTTGAACATTTTCCTGGTCAATGGAAGATTGCACAGGTAGTAATGATAGCAAAACCCGGGAAACCCGCACATGAAACGACCTCTTATAGACCCATCAGCTTGCTGCCAGTAGTCGGCAAACTCTTCGAGCGGATACTCCTTAACCGAATGAAGGAACATCTAGGTACAGTGTTACCCAAACACCAATTTGGATTCCGGGAAAGGCATGGAACAATCGAACAAGTTCACCGTATTGTCGACACCATCAGCAGAAGTCTGGAAAACAAATTATATTGCTCTGCGGTATTCCTTGATATCAGCCAGGCATTCGATAGGGTGTGGCACGATGGTCTTAACTATAAACTAAAAAAGACGCTCCCACATTGTTTTCTTCACATTCTCAAATCGTATCTGGACAAAAGGAGCTATCGGGTGAAGTATAACGAGGAATGCTCCGACCTTCAAGAGATCAAATCAGGTGTCCCACAAGGTAGCATACTGGGCCCAATCTTATACCTTATCTTTACAGCAGACATACCAACAAACGATCACACGTCAACTGCGACGTATGCTGATGATACAGCCTTGCTGGCTACTCACACTAATCCAGAAACTGCTTCACTTTTGTTGCAAGATCACCTGTACGAAATTGAGTTGTGGATGAAAAGGTGGAGAATAAAGGCAAATGAAAGTAAATCTGCGCATGTAACATTTACTCTCAGGAGAAAAACTTGCCCACCCGTAAAACTAAACGACAAAATAATACCTCAGGATGATAATGCGAAGTATTTGGGAATGCACTTAGACAGAAGAATGACATGGCAAAAGCACATCTGGACCAAAAGAAAGCAGTTACACGGAAAACTTTGTAACCTCAACTGGCTCATTGGGCGCCGCTCACAACTAAATGACAATAACAAAATGTTGGTATATAAAACAATATTGAAACCCATCTGGACCTACGGTATACAGCTGTGGGGAACTGCCAGCAATAGCAACATCGACATACTAGAAAGATTCCAGAGCAAAGCACTAAGAACAATGCTTGGTATTCCACAGTGTGTTAGTAACAAATACATGTACCTGGACCTCGGCATGAAAACTGTCCGGCAAGAAATAGTCCAAAGCAGCCTGAAGTACCAGGAGAAGCTAATAACCCACGTGAATGAGCTTGCTCAGACTCTGAGCGGAAAGGGTGGACTCCAGCATACCCGACTAAAGAGACATGACATCCCTAACCTCGCCAAAAGATTCCCATAACGAGACAAAGAGAGAGTTTGCTGGAAAGAAACTTTTCAGCAAATTAAGGCTCTCGTAGATAACATACATCAGATATTTATCAGACAAGGAAGTGGCCTATTGTTCCTGGAACAGATTGCCATGTAACAGAAAGAACAAAAAAAAAAAAAAAAAAAAAAGTATACATGCAGATGGGACAAATAATGGACGAGCGGGCAATCAAATTTCCCCGCAATGACACTCAAGAGACTGTTCGTGCTGCCCCGGACCCTCTGCAGTAGCGACGCGGCACGCTTACGTCTGATCGCTGCAAAGCCATCAGTGTGCGCATCAGCAAACATTCCCGACGCACTGCAGAAACGTGGCAGCCCCAACAGCATCCTGAATGCATTGTTGTATTGAACACGAAGAGCACTGATGGCTTTCTGCGTACAACTTGTCCAGAGGCTGCACGTGTAAAATGTTTGACAATATGCTTTAAAAAGCGTCACTTTCACCTCACACGTGCAACGAGCAAACCTACGGACAAGCATGTTGCATCGAACCGCCAATGCTCTTCGTTCCCTTTCTACATCCAGATCATCTTTAATGCCCGCAGTAACAACATGGCCTAGATATTTAAATTGTTGAACACGGTTTAAGATATTACCTGCAAGTTTAATGGCAGGAAAACTTTCTGAGGTCTTAGCTCCAAAAATAAGAACCTCACTCTTTTTGGCATTGTATCTCAACCCGTGTTCCTCAACATACCTCTCACAAACATTCAAAAGCTTTCTCAAGCCTGAGACTGACGGGCTCAATAGTGCCATATCATCGGCATAGCTGATATTATTAAAAGCTACTCCATCTATAAAACAGCCGGCCCGCAGGCTACTGAGCTCACTAATGAGTCCGTCTATGTATAGGTTAAACAATATCGGAGAAGTCAAACCACCCTGTCTGACCCCACACTGCAACCTATACTCATCAGAATTGGCCTCAGCCCAACGCACACGGTTCACCTGGTGACCGTACCAGTACCTAAAGATGTTTATAATTTCCAATGGTATATTTGCTTTGCGTAACTTTTCCCATAACTTGTCATAATTCACCATATCAAAAGCTTTTGACATATCGAGGAAGCAAGAAAAGACAGGACTCTGATTATCTACATAATAGCTTACTGCCTTTTTCAGGCACACTATAGCCGTCTCCGTTGACAGTCCCTGGCGGAAACCGTGCTGAGCATCATGCAACGTAATATTCTTCTGTAAGAAGGTGTTCAAGAGACTATCCAAAACCTTTGCCACAATCGTTGCCAGAGATATCGGTCCGTAGTTTGACTTGTCCGACATGTCACCAGTTCTATTTTTAACAATAGGTACCACTACAGTTTTCATCATGTCGCTAGGTAGATAGGAATGCGAGAGACCGAAGTTATACAACAATGCTAAGACTCGGGGCAAATGCTTACCAGCATGCCTTAGATGCTCAACACTGAGCCTGTCGTGTCCGGGTGACTTACCACGTTTCATTTGACTAATTGCATTTTTTACTTCTTTAGCTGTAAATCTTATGGTAAGATTTTTCGGTATTGACGGCTTGGTACTGAAATCATGGTCTCCCGACGACGACGGAGGTCCCAGTGGTGAATCAATTACAAATACATCTTTAAACATGTTAGATATGTCAGTGGCGTCAGACAGTCCATCGACACTCACCGGGAGGACAGTTGCATGGTTCATGTTTTTAGTGCATTTCCAAAAATCCAGAAAATTATTTTTGTTATGATGTGATGCAATCTGATCCATAACTATTTGATCCTGGTGGTCCTGGCACCATTTCAACTTAGATTTGAACACATTTCTAGTTTTCACCATATTATTGTATGCTTCACCGTGTGAAGGCTTACCCGCTGACACCCATATCAGAAAACTAAGTCTGGCCTCCCGATGAGCTCCGTCAACATGCCGATTCCAGCCTTTAATATAACCTCCCTTCCTTTTGCAAGGCGGTCCATCAAATGAAGCAATAGCAGCGTCGCTCAAAATCATTATTAAATTATTATACAATTTGTCAATTACTAAACGATGTTCTAATTTATCACAATTCATGTCACAACAATTACGGAGGTCATCAGGAAAATCAATAAATTTTAAATAATTATTACATAATTCATTATATAAGGTAAACTGTTGCAAATGTCTATTACCCCATAAGATTTTATTCGATTTACAATTATTCATAGGATTTAAATTCGGATTAATAATGTTTAAATTACAATAAACAAATAAAGGAAAGTGGTCTGACCACGTCACATCATATTTTATATTGACACTAGTAACTGACTGAAAGGCAGACTCCGTTACCACACAATGGTCGAGCCATCGTTTACACCCATGAGCCTCGCTCACGAACGTATACGTACCACAGTCAGTACCTAACATATTTATGTCAGCACACACCCACTTTTGTTCTACGCAAAAACTGTGCAACTCGTTACCAAATAGTTCATAAGGATGGGAATTAAAGTCACCGAGTATATATGAAGATCCTACCTGCTGTTCCTCAATGATTGCGTTAATTCGACTCAGACAGTCTGTGAACTCACTCAGGTTCTCTGCACAGTTGGTTGGCATATAAACACTGAACACCAAGATTGATCTATCACATAACACAATTTTTATCGCTGATATCCGCACCGAACCACAATCAATCACTGATACATTCGAAAACGCGCTTTTCTTCCACAGTACTGCGACCCCTCCATAAGGCCTGCCATGTAATAAGCCCGCAGCCGTGTCCACCGCCGATGTCCCAGTGTAACTAAAACCAGAGTCAATTCCACCAAGACATGAGAGGTCATGAGGCATAAGCCAAGTTTCCTGCAGTGCTATGATATCTGCTGATCCACATAATATCCTCACGCTATCTATAGATCGTTTGACGGATTTACAATTAAAACTAACCATGACACACTGTTTGTTTTGCATTGAACTCATTTTGTAGTTTCGTTATCGCTAATCCTTTAAACTCAAAGCCTTAAATTTATGACACTGATGTACATAATGTGATTTTTTACAGATAAAACATGTCTTAGATTGAGAACCAGCCACCGTAGTTGTTAATGATTTAACAGATTTATTTTCCTTACCTTGAATTGAATTTTTATTATCATAATATCGACTACCATTAGCTGTCTCTAAGACATTTGCTCGGTTATCTAAGAATTTTACAAATTCTTCCAGAGAAGGCAGGTGTGTTAAATGACCTTTATGTTCTTCCCATTTACCTTTAGTTCTAGGATCTAACTTAGCTGATACCAAGAATATAACTAAAGGATCCCAACCAGTTGTGGGAATATCTAATATATTTAAAGCATATAAATTCTTTTGAATTTGATCCATCAAATATCTTAAAGCTTTGAAAGATTCTTTTTGAATTGGATTTATAGTAACTAATGCCTGCAAATGATTATTTATAAGAATATTTTTGTTATTGAATCTGTCACATAAAGACTTCCATGCTATTTGATAGTTCGCTGCAGTAAAGTCTATAGACCTCACTATATTACAAGCGCTACCTACTAATGAATTTCTTAAATAATGAAACTTATTTATTAGTGGTATGGACTCATTGCTATTAATTAAAGAATCAAATGTGTCTCTGTACTCTAGCCATTTAGAATAGTTCCCATCAAAAGTGGGCAAATTAATGGTTGGTAATTTCACCGAGTTATTCACTTTGCTACAACAAGATTGTACAGATTCACAATTTTCTTTACTATTAGATGAACTTAAACTAATTAATTCTTGTGTGAAAGAAATCATTGCAAAGAATTCCCTTTCTGTAGAATCGCGCTCTGATATTTGTTCATCTATGTCATGACCAATCTCCTCTATCTCGGATTGAATCATGTCAAATTTTGACATTAAATCTTGTAGCTGTGTGAGTCGCAAAGAAAGCTCCCTCACTTCTAACTGACTAAGACTAGCTTTGTCAATTTGGTATTTACTAACAAATTTTTTAAATACTGTTAATCTGCTACGTATACCACCACGTCTGCGAATCAATGTTTTAATATTGTCGCCTTCCACATTAGGAGAGGTAACCGTATCGTTTGTCATGTTGATTGAGTGATTTTAAAGAAACTCTAAGTAACACAAGAAAACCATGAGTTGGGCAACTTTGCAGATAAGTAGTAGGCAACTACTATCAAAAATACCAAATTAAAATGTGCAATCCCACCGGTTATACAATCCAGAAGACAAACAGCTCAAACCACACCGCGGCCGCCGAGCTCGCCACCCGCTGCCGTCGAGCTCGTCAGCAGCACGGGGCAGCAACAGCAACGCGCGTCAGACAGACGCAGCGAAGCCCGAGGCACAGGCACGAAGTTGAGCGCGCTGGTTGTACACGCGGACCCGGAAACGCTGGAATGTTCGGCAAATGTCGTTGAATGTAATGTACTACAAGGGTTTTACAGGCCTACAAAAATATTATTATTCGTAGGTAATTAGGCTACCTAGGACTTGGAAATTACTAAATTAAAGAGACTTAGCTCTAGAGTATTATGAACCATAGAAATAGGTACCTATCTATATGTATAAAAGGAGAAACTGACTGACTGACTGACTGACTGTTGATATATCAACACACAGCCCAAACCGCTGGTCCTAGAGACATGAAACTTGGAGGGTGTGTTCTTTGTGAAGAGTAAGTATCCACTAAGAAAGGATTTTTGGGAATTCCACCCTTAAAGGGGAAAAATAGGGGATGGAATTTTGTATGAAAGTCCGTCAGTTTTGAAGTTAGGATCTTCAAATTTTGATTTTAGACTGACGATTGAAAATTAATCAATACGTATCTCAACGTTTTTGATAATTCTACCCCCGAAGGGTTAAAACGGGGGATAAAGTTGAAAATCCTTAATTTTCGAAGAAAAATCACTACTATCTAACGCAACGGTGTTGTTAGAATTTCAACCCTTAAGGGGGTGAAAAGGGGGAAATTTTGTTTTTAATTAAAGTTCTTTAATTTTTAATTTAAAATCACTAATATTTCGGCTTATGGTTGGAAACTAACACAACCTAAATATTTGTTTTTTTTTTTTTAATTTCAACCCACAAGGGTCTGAAAGGGCTATGAAGTTTTGTATTGAAGTTGTTCATTCGCAAAATTTTGTATTCAAGTAAAAATAATATTTTTAAGTACACGTGTACTGTTTCTAACTTTACAGTATTTTACATGGAGCGACTGCCTATCTGACCTCCACAACGCAGCAGTTATTAGGTAATACGATACCCCTTGGTAAAAATGGTTGTCAGACTTTCGGGCTTCTGACTTCCCGTAACGACTATCAAAGATCCACGAATGACAGCCGGGACCAACAGCTTAACATACTTTCCGAGGCACGGACGGGTCTCTGTATCTAAAGATGGTCACCCATCCATAGACCAACCGCGACAAGCGTAGCTTAACCTGATCGATCGACCAGTGCGGCTGTTTTTATTTAGCCACGGACCCCTCTCCCGGATAACCCCCTCCACCCCCTTCTCCGGGCGAATCAATATAGATATAAATAGATTATATAATATAATTAATATATAAGATATAAGATAATATAAGATAATTAGATTATAGGATAGTTAGGATACGAACAGAATGCAATTCTGCTCATCACTCATAGCAAATAGCGTGATAATAAGTACCCTACAGACTGACCACACTTATAGGGAACATCTATGCAAAATTTGAACAAAATCGATCCGGTAGTTTTTGCGTCATACTTTCAGACCAACAGACAGAAAGAAAGTTGCTCGGAAGCTCGATAGATGGCGGTAGTGGAAAAAATAGAAGTCGCTATGGTTTCGATACCGCGCATTATATAAGTACCCCAGTGCTTCGTGCCTACGGTACGGATTCGCCCAGTGGCCGATCCACTGCTCTCGAGTCCACACGTGCAGTAGTGTTTTTCCGCGCGGACCGCAAATTTTAATCCGTTTTCTCTGTGTGTGTACAGGAGACCGTCGGTACCTGTGCAGACACAGAGAAAGCAGCCCCGGGCTGCCCGGCGCGTACGCGTCGTCGCGGTCGCGGAGGGCCACGACACCTCGTCGATGCCGAAACCCGGCAAGCGCGGCTCGCTCGGCCGCGATGCCGGGGCCGAGGAGGTGCGACCGGCGTTGGACCGGGCACTGTCGTTGCCTAATTTAGGTGACGTATTGCCCGGTGCGCCGTCGGCCGGACCACCACCAAGACCCACCAAAAGTGGGAAGAAGAAGGGAGGGGGGGGTTCGGGGACCGCTGTTGCGGCCGGCACACCGACGTCATCGGCGCCTGCGCGCGTTGCGCCAACGCCGTCGACGAGCCGGCAGCACGCGGTCTCCATCCGCCCAGCCGCTTTTCGCCCGGTGCCCATACAGGCCCCGGGACCAGCAGCGACACCAAGTCGCGCGCCGCCGCCCCGCTGGCGCGCGTCCCCGCGCCCACACCACCCGCGCAGGCACCTATGCCGCCCGCGCGTACTCGCGCGCCCCCTGCCCGCACCGCGGCCCCACCGCCGCGGTTCGCATCACCGCCGCATCCCCCGCGCCCGGCCGCCCCGGCTTCCCGCCCCTCGCTGGCGGGTCTGGCGCTGGCTGAGCGGGAGCGACCTTCAAGTGCAGGCCACTTCAGGCCACCCACAGCAGCAACCACAGTGCCCGCTTCGCCGGCACCTCCCGGGACCTCGGCTTACGACTCACCGGCGATGCTATCGGCGTGCTCCTCACGTGTGGGGTCGAGCATGTCGCTGGCGTCGATGGACTCGGCGACCTCCGGTCGCGGAGACGTGTCTGGAGACACGACCCCGCGATCCGGGGGGCGCCCTCCTACCGGAAGCCAAGCAGCTGCCAACGACACTCCTATGTCGCCGGCCTCTCCGACGTCGTCGTTGGACTTCGGCTTCGAGTTTCGTCTCGACCCCAAGCCGCAGCGACGGCGTAGAAGCTCCGGCGAGACCGCGTCGGAGGAGGCCAAGAGGTACTGCCCCAACCCGCCGCGGCCACAGCGCGATAGCGCGCCGCGGGGTCGGGCGGTTCCTAGGTCGCCTACCTTTGCTGACGCGGTCCGCACCTCTCCGCCGCCGACACCCACAGGGGTAAGTGCCGTTAGGCGCCCACCTACCTCACCGACCCCCTCTGCACCCCCTCCCGCCCTCCCCGGCCCCGCTCCGTCGACAAGTACCTCGACGTCGCAGCCTATGCCGGGGAAGAAGAAGAAGGAGAAGAGGATGAAATTCCCACCGCTGGTAGCTGAGAAGCTGCCTAACTGGGCCACCCACTTCCGGGCCCTAGCGGGGAAACTGGGCCGGCCGCCTACTGCTCGTCCGTACGGGACCGGGGTGAGATTTACCCCGGACACCGAAGATGAGTACTGGCTGGTCCAGCGGTACCTGACTGGCCTGGAGAAGGATAGTGGGGTGTCCTGGTTTGCGTACTCGCTGCCAGCGGAGAAGAACCTCAAGATTGCGATTCGGGGGCTGCCAGTAGACACGGACCCGAAGGAGATTGAGGAGGAACTCCGGGTGTTGGGATACCAGCCGGAGTATGTGCGCCACATAAAAGGCGCACAGGGACGACCCGGCTGCGTGTTTCACGCCATCATAAAGAGGACCCCGGACGTCCGCCAGATCTATGACACCGACGTATTCCTTCTGATGCGCGGTGTCAAGATCGAGGCTTGGCGCGGGAAACGCGGGCCTGCACAGTACCACCGATGCCAGCGGTTTAGGCACAGTTCGCACCAGTGTCACCGCCCACTCGCTTGTGTGCGGTGCGGGGGCGAACATGCGGCACGCGACTGCCCGCGCCCGCGGGAAGAACCGGCCACATGCGCCAACTGCGGGGGGCCACACCCCGCAAACAACATAAAGTGCCCAGTGTTCCTGGAAGAAACCAGGAACAGGCGAGCGGGGACAGCCGCCATCACGGCTAGACGCCAAACACAAGCGGCCATTGAAAGGCCGCAAGTGTCGTCAGAGGCCCACGCCACGACTCTGATGGCGGCGGCCAACGACCCCAAAAACCGCGACCAAGCCTCAACCTCAGGGCGGAGGCGAAGAAACAGAAAGAGAGGGGGGAAGGGTAAAATTCCCCCCCCCCCAGCGACCCAGGAAGAAGAAGATGAAATCCCGTTAGCCGACCCTGCCTACACCGCACAGGTCGAGTCGCGGCGTAAAAACAAAAAGGGCGAACCCACCACTAGCGCCACGACGGCGCAGCGGAGCAGTGGGGAACTTAGAGGGTTCGTCCACAAGACGCCAGGCGCCGCTCCGGTTGCACCTAGCGCCACAAAGACGTTGCGGCGGAATGTCGCAACAAAGTCGGCAGGTGCAATGCCACAGAGTAGCGGCGCCTACACAAAGAAACCCAGTACGCAAACCACAGCGTACAATAAGAACGAGTTCACGACCTGTGCGATCCAACTTTTGATGGATCTTATCAAAGCCATTAGGCAGGGTCAAGACATAGAGACTGTCATCCTTGACGGTCTGGCCACACTGCTAACGCTGTATAATGGCTAGGCCGTTAAGGGTGATTCATTGGAATGCCCGCGGCCTACGGGATAAGGTCGCTCCCCTCCGCCATCTCCTTCGCGAACAAGACGTCGAAGTGGCGCTACTCAACGAGACGCACCTGGGACCTGAGGATAGGGTCAGGTTCCCGGGTTACCACATGTACAGGAAGGATGAGAGGTCGGCTCAACAAGTCCGATACCGTGGTCTGGCGGTACTTGTGAGACGAAGAGTCGTCCACCAACTGCTTCCCTCGCCCACCTTCAACTCAATGTACGCGCTGGGCGTGCAGTTGCATGTTGCCGGCGAGGACGTAGACGTCTACGCGTGCTACAAGCCGCCCGCGACTCGCTTAGATCTTCACGAGCTGCGGGCGCTTGTAAGCGGCTCCTTGCACGCGACTATCCTTGCCGGCGACCTAAATTGCAAGCACCCGGCGTGGAACAGCATGCACCCAAACACCGAGGGAAGGCGACTCTTCGCGGACGCGGAAGCCTTCGGGTACTCGGTGGCCGGGCCAGAGCCGCCTACCCATTACCCAGACGCAGCCCGGTACATGCCCGATGTACTGGACGTTGTAGTCCACCAAGGGCTACACTGCCAGATCACCCAGCAAGTGATAGACGACGAGTTGCAATCGGACCACCAGCCCGTGCTCGTCGTCTTATCGGGAATGCCGACCTCACTGAAGCCACTAGCGCCACGCCGACGTATTGACTGGACAATCTTCGGAGAGAAGCTAGACACCAACACGCCAACTCGGCCCATTGTTACCTCCGCGGACGTGGACCAGACAGCGGGTGACGTCACTGCTTGCATCCAGAGCGCCTTGGAAGCGGCGACAACGACGATGCCACAGGGGAGAGGGCAAGTGCCGCCCCTGCCGGCCTACATCACGACGATGATCGCCGTAAAGAGGCGTCTACGCAAGCAGTGGCAACAGCTTAGATGCCCAACGTTAAAAAGGAAACTAAACCGTCTCGCGGAGAGGGTTAAGGCCGAGTTACAGGCTCATACCGCCGCGGGCTGGGAGGAACGCATCGACGCGACCACAGACAGCTGGCCGTCGGTGCACAAGCTCTGCCGTCAGCTGACGAATACCCCAGCCCCGGTAAGACCGCTGCTAGACAGCGGCGGGGCGCTCAAGTATGTAGCGGAGGACCGGGCGGAGGTCTTCGCCATCCACCTGGAGCGTCAGTTCCAACCGAACCCGACCAGCGACCACGAACATGTCGCAGCAGTCGAGAAACACCTGGAGAACTACTTCGCGATGCCGATAGCTCACGAAGAGGACCCCATATTCTTCTCGCCTGGCGCGGTTAGACGCGCCATCCAGAAGACAAAGCTCCGCAAGGCTCCCGGTGCGGACGGTATCACAAACGCAGCGCTGCGCCACTTGCCATTCCGTGCAGTAGCGGCACTGGCGCGCCTGTTTACTGCGATACTGCGCACCGGGACCTTCCCCGCCTCGTGGAAGGAAGGGCGCGTCATCATGCTGCCCAAGGTGGGAAAGAATATCCTGAAGCCGGAGAGCTATCGGCCGATCACCTTACTACCGACAGTCTCCAAGGTGTTCGAGGCCCTCCTGCTGCGACATATCCTACCCCACATCGCGCCGCGTCCGGAACAGTTCGGGTTTCGGGCGGAACACAGCACGACGCTTCAGCTGTCGAGGGTACTGCACCACCTCACAACAGCACAAAACAAGAAGGAGTACGCTGTTGCAGTATTCCTCGACATGGAGAAGGCCTTCGACCGTGTGTGGCACGAGGGCCTAATTTATAAGATGGCCACCACGGATGCGCCCCGCCGCGTTGTCAAAGTGGTGTCTAGCTTTCTCTCCCACAGGACTTTCAAGGTGGTGGTCGACGGGGCGCTCTCTAGCGCCCGCCCCGTGCGCGCGGGCGTGCCTCAAGGCAGCTGCGTGTCGCCGGCGTGTTACTCACGTTACACCGACGACATTCCCGCCACTCCAGACTCGATGCTCGCGCTGTATGCCGACGACGCCGCGTAAATGATAAATGATAAATGATTTTATTTCTGTAAGTAGGTTTGTACAAACACTTTTACACGTCAATCACATTTTTTTAAACTAGATGAGGTCGGCGTTTCCTATCTGACTACTCTGAGAAGAAAGGCCGAAACAAACTCAGAGGTCACAGTCTCTTTTAAAGTCCAGACATAATCTTGGTCAGATTATGTGAAGACCATGTAGATTGGTGTCTGAAATGGTCTTTTGAGGAAAGAACCACACAGATTGAGTGGACCTGTCCAGTCAGTGCACGCATTTGTCAGTAATCGTGCAGCTCAACTCCGAATTTAAGGAGCTCAACGATTTGACGAACAATACCAAAGAAAGGACATTTGGTTAGGCCGCATAAATTACTCAAACTGCCAGACTATGATTAATTAAAATTAAGAAAAAATAAATAATAAAAAAGAAAAGAAAGATCCACATAATCTTCACATTCACAATAATTAAAAATAATATAATACTTTACAAAGTAAATATTCATGTCAATGTAAATATAAATATAAAAATCCGGAAATAATCTTGGTCAGATCATTTGACGACCATGTAGATTTGTGTCTGAAATGGTCTTTTGAGGAAAGAACCATACAGATTTGAGTGGACCTGTCCAGTCAGTGCACGCATTTGTCAGTAATCGTGTAGCTCAACTCAGAACTTAAGGAGCTCAACGACTCGACGAACAATACCAAAGAAAGGACATTTGGGTAGGCCGCCTATAGTACTCAAACTGCCAGATATATAAAAAATATGATCCACATAGTCCTCAAATTCACAATAATTAAAATAATAATAATATTATACTTCACAAAGTAAATATTCATGTCACTGTGTAGGTATATAATAAAATAAAAAGTTACCAAAAATAACAAAACTCGTAAGTAAGTAATTTAAAACCAAAAATAAAAAATGTACAAATTGGAGCAGCTCAATCCCAAGCCTTTTTGTCCTCAATGTAATCTTTAATGGTATAAAACGCTTTTTGGCACAACTTACGTTTAATGAATGTTTTAAATTTATTAAGACTTAGATCTTGTACGTGGCTTGGAAGCTTATTGTAAAAGCGTATACATTGACATCTGAACGAGCCACCTATTTTCTTGAGCCTCGTTGTAGGTACAACAAATTTGTGTTTGTTCCTAGTATTTATATTATGGATATCACTGTATTTTTTAAACAATTTTATATTTTTATGTGCGTATAAAAGATTTTCAAAAATATACTGTGAAGGCACAGTCATTACATTTATCTCCTTAAATTTCTCTCTGAGAGAGTGTCTCGGACTTAGTTTATAAATTGATCGAACAGCTCTTTTCTGCAAAACAAAGATAGTCTGAATGTCAGGGGCATTTCCCCACAACAGAATACCGTACGACATTACACTATGAAAATAACTAAAGTACACTAAACGGGCTGTCTCTATGTCAGTTAAATTACGAATTTTTCTAACAGCATATGCTGCGGAGCTTAGTTTTTTTGACAATTTATCTATATGTGGGCCCCACTGAAGCTTAGCATCCAAAGTTAAGCCCAAAAATACTGTTTTATCTTCGGGATTCAATTCTTCACCCTTTATCAACACATTAGTTTTCACCTGCCTAACGTGAGGTAGCGTAAACTTAATGCATTTGGTTTTTTTTTCATTAAGAAGTAAATTATTAACATTAAACCAGTGAACTACTTTTGCGATCGCGCTATTTACATCGTCAGTAACCAGCTGCTGACGTTTAAGTTTAAACAAAAGCGAAGTGTCATCCGCAAACAACACTATCTCATGATTATCCTTTATGAGGTAAGGCAAGTCATTAATATAAATAAGAAACAAGAAAGGACCAAGAATTGAGCCCTGTGGGACACCCATTGTTACTATAGATCCGGGAGATCTTTTCCCATTAACGTCAACGCTCTGAATCCTATTACTCAAGTATGAAGTAAGAAGATCCAGAGCGGTGTTCCGGATTCCGTAGTGGCGGAGTTTCCTGATTAATGTTTCATGAAGAACGCAATCGAATGCCTTAGACAAATCACAAAAGATGCCCAAGGCATCGCATTTATCTTCCCATGCATTATAAATATGTCCTAAAAGTTCAACACCGGCATCAGTTGTTGAACGACCCCTTGTGAAACCGAACTGCTTGTTATGTAACAATCTATGTCTATTAAAAAATCTTTGCAATTGCTCTAAAATTAGCTTCTCAAATATTTTACTAAAGGTAGGTAGTACTGAAATAGGTCTATAATTTGTGGGGTCTGATGTACTACCTGATTTAAACAAAGGTATTATTTTACTATTTTTCATAAGGTCAGGAAACTCCCCACAGTCGATACAATTATTAAAGATAAGAGCTAAAGTAGGTGCTACAATGTCAATAATAGACTTAGCAACTTCTACAGAATTACCCCACAGATCTGCAGTCTTTTTTACATTTAAAGTGTGAAAGGTTTTAATTATGTCTCTACAGGTAATATGTTCAAAAAGAAATTCCGATTCGCAAACATTAACATTTTCCTTAAGCAAGGACTCAGCAACAGAAGGTGATGAGTTTAGGGATTTAGTAGTAGAAACGGGAATATCTGAAAAGAAATTCTCAAAGGCCTAGGCGACTTGTGAGTCTGATTTTATTATGTTGTCATTAATAGACAGGCTGTAGTCAGTATTTCGGTTACTAGACCTTCCCGTTTCACTATTAATAATATTCCAAGTCGTTTTAATTACATTACTACTGTTTTTAATCTTCGAACTCAAATAACGTGACTTGGCCATACAACAAACTTTTTTAAATAATTTTGAATAATTTTTAACATATAAATTAAATTCAACAGTGTTTACATAGGTCCTTTCACTGTACAGCTCATAAAGCCGTGTTCTACTTTTATGAATACCAATGGTAGCCCAATCACTGAAAGATACATTACTATTAACCGAGATAGTCTTGGGAATAAAGGTGGAATTAAATTGTTTACAGTATAAATTTAAAAAATCATCATATAGATGACTAGGATCAGTATGATTTGACAAAACTGGTAATGTATTAATAAGTTTTTCTTTAAAAACCTCCAAGCGACTTGCAATTTTTGGGGTTAAATGTTATATCCTTTTTAGCCACTTTGTTGTTTTTGATAGGGATAGTAACCCTTTGCCCGCAATGATCAGAATCTAGTAGATTTATAATTTCTTTGTGGCTTGGTATAATATCTGTATAAATATTATCTAGGCATGTGGCACTTGTAGGGGTTATTCGAGTGGGCTCCAAAAATAGGTTTACAAGATTGTAGGACTGAAACAAACTTATTATTTTACTACAAGAACCTGAATTTTCTAACAAATTAACATTAAAATCACCGCAAGTGATAATAGACTTATTGGAGTTGCAAATCTTGTGTAACACTTCATCCATTACCTTTTCAAAACAGTCATACAATCCTGAAGGGGGTCTGTACACACTTAATACAATAAACTGCTCCAATTCTATACAGGCTATTTCAACTGTCCGTTCAACAGATAGGCTCACAATATCCTTACGGTCTTTAAATTTCAGCTGGTTACTTACTAAAATTAATGAGCCACCATGTATAGCATTTACTCTGCTGAACGAACTACCAACCCGATGATTATCAAAATTGAACAAGAACTGGGTGCTTTTAAGCCAATGTTCTGTTATACAAAGAATATCAATATTGTTAAAATTCATAAATAATTCTACTTCTAAATCTTTGTTCATAAATCCTTGAATATTTTGATGCACCAGGTTAATATTATTTACTGATTTTAAACTTTTATTTGATTTTATTTTGCAATTCTGTATACTATTGCTAGAGGTTGTCTCTGTTGTCTGAATTTCTAATTTAAATTATTAACAATGTCAATATTTGATACCAAATTATTGGCTGAATTATTTAACATGTCACAGCATTGCTCAATAGAAGCAATTTGTTTAGCCAAATTCTTGGCTGTAATAGAAAAGTAATATGATAGCGACACAGCTATCTGTCTTTTACAATACTTTGAAAGATAGTACTTATCCACAAAAGATCTATCTTTTGTCAAATATAAGCGATTACCAACATAATTGTTAGTGTCAATTTAATGGAATAAATTATTATTGTATGTCAAATTGTGTAATGTCATATTAATTGCAGATCTAAAGTTGTTTTCTTCCTGTGGCAAACTTTGGCTGTAAGGGAACGTGAACATCACAATTTTTCTTAAACTAAGGTTGCACAAAGATCTATAATATTGGAGTAATTCTCCTTTGTTCACATTACCCCTATTACCCACAAATATTATTAATATAGAATCCTGATTATAATTGCATTTAATAGCTTTTTTCATTATGTCAAATAGAGAACAACCAGGCATACAGTAGTTAATTATTGAGTGTCCCGGATATTCATTTAACAACAAGTGACCTAAATCCTTTCCAATTTCATCACAAAATAATATTATTTCCTTATTTACACTATGTCTAGGCAAACAGTTAGTAATTGATAATGGTAAACTGGCACTAGACTGCGGTATGGTGGTATCACATATTGTCAATGAATGGTCCGGTGTGGGTTCAATAGATGGTGGTTGACAATGTTCACATTTGTTAGTTTGTGAGCTTACCAGCTCATTCATTGCCAATACATATTCCCTCATTTGGTTTTCAGAGGCTGTATACTTGATAGTCATAGAAGTAAGTTTCTCCTGTAGTTGGTCAAGTTCATACTGCAAGTCTTCTGTGTCAATTTGGTATTTCCTAGTACTTTTTTGTAAGTTTAATGAATACATATCTAATTGTTTTAGTAAATGCAACCTTTCTCTATTAAGTTTTACATTTTTAATGAAGAATTTTTGTTTTTTGACCATTTTTTTGGTTTTTACTATGTATTTGTTGATTTTAATGTATGGGGCGAGGGAAAACTACACCCTTACTCTGTAGGAGCGTCGAGTCGGCATCTCCGTCGCTGGTCGTCACCCGCTGGGCCTCCCCCAGGAAACTGGGGGTCTCACCTGGCGGTGACAGACCGCCGAGATGTCGTGAAGAAAGCGGCGCTATAGACATAGCGTCGTGGCGCGCCTACAGAAAAACACATCTAATCACACGGACGCGTTAAATTACGCGTCCGACTATTACCGCTGCCGTGCTAGGCGCACACCAGGACGGGCCCGCAGTTGCGGGCCACGGTATAGCCTCCGCGGGCAAGGGGCGTAGCCCCGATCCCGCACGCCACGTCCCCTTACGGGGACGTAGCGACATCCAGCTCGCGCGCCTACGGTACGATTTTCATCCGGTTAAGTAATCTTATCAGAGAAAGTGGTAGCAATTTATTTGCTAATCTAATTATCAAGATCTGCTTATTGTATCAATTATAATATTTTATTAATAGGATAGTTTTTTTTTAGGTAGGTGTAATATTGATTTGTCTTTGTTTATAGATTTTAAATTTGAAGAATATTATTTTTAGATTTTAATTAATTTTTTTACTTTATTTAAGACTAAGGAAATTGGTTGTAAATATGGTTGTTGAAATTATAAATATTGATGGGCAGATGGTACCAAAGTTTGTCGTACCGATCATAGGGGACGGAGCTTGCCTTTTTAGGTCTCTTTCTTTTTTGATGCACGGAAATGAAGAAATGGCATTCGAAATACGTGAACAAATTGTTGATCACGTAAAGCAAAACTGGGATGAGTTTTCTGGTCTTTCTGAAAATGGATGTGGTGATAACTACACTACATCAGACAAATACTATGCTGATATGATTCTGTCTTCAACTTACGGCACATTATGCGAGTTGACAGCAGCAGGCAGAATATATAATTTTATTTTTGAGGTTTACCGCAATTGCAAGTTATATGTAAAGGTTGGTGCTGAAGGTTGTCCAGTTAAGCGCCTTCGCTTTTCAGGCGATCTATCTGGTGGCCATTTTGAAGCTTATGTTTCAGATGAGGAACAATTTTCTGAAGTTGAAATAAATTCTAAACTCAATCCAATCTCTGTAAAGGCTAAGAAAATTACTTCCAGACGTGTTGAAGTAGTCGATAAAATACCTGTGTTATCAACTGATTCAGATCTTTCTACCGACTTTGCTTCCAAACAGCCAGTTGATGTATATATTTATCAGTCGACTTGCTCGATACCTCAAAAGAAAAATAAGAAGCGTAGAGCTAGATATACAGCAGCAACGAGAAAAAATCAACTAAAACAGGCCCAAAAAAAGTATTCAAAAAGTAACCGTACACCTTATCGGAAAGCGGCATCCAAATATATAAAAAAAAAACTCAGAAGTGCACAGGCAAGATGCTGCTAATTATCAGCAGGCACATCCTGAAGTGCACAGGCGAGCTGCTGCTAATTACCAGCAGGCACATCCTGAAGTGCACAGGCAAGCTGCTGCAACTTACCAGCAGGCACAACCTGAAGTGCACAGACGAGCTACTGTTAATTACCAGCAGGCACAACCTAAAGTGCACAGGCGAGCTGCTGCTAATTACCAGCGGGCACATCCTGAAGTGCACAGGCGAGCTGCTGCTAATTACCAGCAGGCAAATCCTGAAGTACATAGAGCGGCTCAGTCACAATACAACACGAAGGCAACTGCAAGTCCCCGGATTACAAAGTACCTTTCAGGTATGTCTTACAATCCAGGAATGGCTTACGACAACGATTCTATGGTGAGTATAGGCAATATGAATAATAAGTGTCAGTGTTGCAATGCACTCAAATGGAAGGACGAGACTCTTGGAATGTGTTGTGGCAGTGGAAAGGTGCAACTCGAAGCATTACATAGTCTTCCTGATCCTCTATACAGTTTGGTAATGGATCTGCACCCTGACCATAAGCATTTTATGAGTAATATTCGTAAATACAACAATTGTTTCCAGATGACATCTTTTGGTGCAAAACAGGTGGTGGAGGATGGCTTTATGCCAACATTTAAAGTACAGGGTCAGGTCTATCATTTGGTTGGAAGCATTTTACCGGAACCAGGTGAGAAAGCTAAATTCTTGCAGATTTATTTCGTTGGAGAAGACGATAGAGAAGTAAGTCTAAGGTGCTCAAATTATCAAGGATTGAAACCAAGTTTGGTTAAACAGTTACAAAAAATGCTTCATGATGTTAACCCTTACATTAAAGACCTCAAAAGCACCATTGATAAAATTCCCCCCACCTGTGAATCGTTTAAAGTAGTCATTCATGCCGACAAGAAACCACTTGAAGGTCATAGAGGACGTTTTAACGCCCCAACGACCAACGAAGTTACTTTGGTGATGGTTGATCAGCAATTTGAGAAACGGGACATTATATTGGAAAGCCGTATTACTTCTTTACGTCCGATAAGTGAACTGCATCGGTCATACGATGCCTTGCAATATCCCATAATATTTTGTTATGGCGATGATGGTTATTCTGTCAACTTGCCTCAACATGATCCCAAAACTAAATTGCCTCTAAAAAAAATGGTTTCGGCAGCCAGTTTCTATTCCTTCCGTATAATGATAAGAGACGGTGAAGATAACATTCTCCCGCGTTTTATCGCTCTTTTTAGTCAGTATTTAGTAGATCAATACGCTAAAATAGAAACTGAGAGACTCAATTATATACGACATAATCAGGCAAAGTTACGTGCAGATAATTACGTACATCTTAAGGATGCAGTTAGACGACAAGATGCTGATGCCAATCAATTGGGGCAAATGGTAGTACTACCGTCCTCTTTCACTGGTGGTCCGAGGTACATGCACGAACGTACCCAGGATGCGATGACATATGTACGCAACTACGGTCGTCCTGATCTCTTTGTGACGTTTACATGCAACCCTCGCTGGGACGACATTACCAAAGTTTTACTTCCTGGACAAAAGTCTTGTGATCGTCACGATATAATTGCTCGAGTGTTTCATATAAAAGTTAAAAAACTGATTAATATATTGATTAAAGGACAAATATTTGGAGAAATTAGTTGCTACATGTATTCGGTTGAGTGGCAAAAACGTGGTCTTCCACATGTCCACATTCTTCTATGGCTGAAAAGTAGCATAAAGCCAGACTCTATCTACAAAGTAATCTGCGCTGAAATACCTGACCCTGCACTTGACCAAAAACTTTACGAAACAGTAAAGTCGAACATGATTCACGGCCCTTGTGGAAGCTTTAATCATAAATCTCCTTGTATGAAGAACAAGAGCTGCACTAAAAGATATCCCCGACCTCTATTGAGGGAAACACAAACAGGTGATGATGGCTATCCACAGTATCGGAGACGATCCCCTAGCGAAGGCGGTTTTACCGTTAATATTCATGGTGTGGATCTAGATAACCGTTGGGTAGTTCCTTTTAACCCTGTACTATTAAAAACTTTTAACGCACATATAAACGTTGAGTATTGCAACTCTGTGAAATCAATAAAATATGTATGCAAGTATGTTAATAAAGGATCAGACCAGGCTACATTTGCACTAGAAAATGAAAAAGATGAGGTGAAGATTTATGAGAGCGGAAGGTATATAAGTAGCTCAGAAGCAGTGTGGCGAATTCTTGGGTTTTCCATACATGATCGTTTCCCCACAGTTGTTCATTTAGCAATTCATTTGGAAAACGGTCAGAGAGTTTACTTCAACTCAAATAATCTCGCTGACAAAATAGCTAATCCACCAAAAACGACGCTTTTAGCTTTTTTCGAACTGTGTCAATCAGATAAATTTGCTAAAATTCTACTTTACTCTGAGGTACCCGCATATTACATATGGAATAAGAGTAATTTTGTAAGACGAAAAAGAGGAGTAACAGTTGATGGTTGGCCTGGTGTGATGAAGGAACACGCCTTAGGTAGAGTCTATACTGTTCACCCCAACAATACGGAGTGCTATCATCTGCGTTTACTGCTACATGGAGTGCGGGGCCCAACTTCATTTGAAGCACTAAAAACTGTGAATGGTGTGTTGCAGCCTACTTTCCAAGTTGCTTGCAAAATGTTAGGTTTGCTTGAAGATGACCTACACTGGCATGCGACGTTGGAGGAGGCCGCGCTTTGTCAGTCAGCAGCAAAAATGCGAGAACTGTTCACAATTATGTTAGTCTTTTGTCAAATATCAGACCCAATAGCTCTTTGGGAAGACTTCAAAGACTATTTGTCTGAAGATTTTAAGCACAGGCTGCAAAAAGAGATCGGAGAGAATGTAGAGAATTTCAAAGACCAAATTTTAAATGAATGTCTATCTGATATTGAAGAAGCAGTGTTAACATTAGGTGGAAAATCGATAGATATGTACGGTTTGCCAAAACCAACCAAGCCACAAGTTGCCGGTAATAGGGAGTATATGAGAGAAACTAATTTTGATACAGTAGCTTTGGAAAGTTTTGTAAATAATAATACGCCAGCGTTGACTGCCGAGCAAACGTCTGTATATAACCAAGTCATGACAAGTGTAGAAGTAAGTGAAGGAAAAATTTTCTTTCTGGACGCCCCTGGTGGCACAGGTAAGACTTATCTTTTAAACTTGCTCTTGGCAAAAGTAAGAAGCACTCGAGACATAGCTTTAGCTGTAGCGTCGTTTGGGATTGCTGCTACATTATTAGAAGGAGGTAGAACTGCACACGCTGCCACCTCTGAAGCTGCGCGCTATTGAAACTTAGTTATGGGCGCAGGTACCGGACCCCCCCCCGCACAAAAAGCATAAACACTTGAGAAATACTACACGCACTTCATTATCGTTAATTGGTTTGGGTTCTTGAATAAATAGACCACATACTTATGTATAAACAATAAGCGGGTAACTAAAATAGAACTTACAAATAGAGAATGTTACGTAGTGGGCTTTGTTTTTTGTTTTGACCGTATCTCTAAAACTACTGGATCGATTTTTATGAAATTTTCGCAGGTTTTATTATAAATACGTAAGTAATCTAACAACAATAAGAGATTATGACATTAACAGAAAAAAATAAACAGATGTCACGGCAATTTTGACGTGATACACGCGTCAAACTTCAACAATAAAAAAAAAAAAAAAGAAATTATGGTTTTTAATGAGTAAGTCGACTAGAATATCTATCTGCCCATAGACTTAAATTGCCACAGACGATAAAAACCCTTATTTATAAGTAGAAATAGAGATTTAAACCGCGCGAAACGCGCGAACCCGCTGGTACGATTTTGTACCAGCGGGGCTTTACGCCGTTTGCCGTTGGGCAGCTATTTGTACCAACCGCATTCTTACAAGTTAAAACTACCTCTAAATCTTACAAATGTAGAGACACCCTTATGCAATATACCAAAGCAAAGCAATCTTGCAGAAGTGCTTAAAAATACTAAACTAATAGTATGGGATGAAATAACGATGGCGCACAAAAGAGGAGTTGAAGCCTTGAATAGGAGTTTGCAGGACATACGAAATAATAAAAACATAATGGGTGGTATGACGGTGTTGCTGGCAGGAGATTTTCGACAGACTTTACCGGTAGTGCCTAAAGGTACGCGCGCAGATGAGATCAAAGCGTGCATCAAAAGATCTTTCTTATGGCCTTCAATTAAAGTTCTAAAACTTACTAGAAACATGATAGTACATCTCAGAGGTGAAGTTTCTGCCGGCAGATTTGCAGATCTTCTTCTTCAAATCGTAAACGGAAACTTTCCACAAATAGATGGGTTGATACAAATACCATACGAATTATGTACTGTGGTATCAACAGTTGAGGGACTTGTAGATAAAATTTATCCTGATATTAAAAATATTAAAGGCAAACCGATGGAGTGGTTATGCCATTTTGACTCCCAAAAACGACCAAGCCGCTGCGATCAACGAAATGTTGATAAATACATTCGAAGGCGAAGAAATGTTTTACAATTCTGTTGACACCATGGTCGATATGGACGAGTCGGTTAATTATCCTGTAGAATTTTTAAACTCTCTTAATCCGCCGGGTCTTCCGTGTCACAGCCTTATGTTGCGTGTAGGTGCTCCTGTCATGTTACTTCGAAATTTACATCCTCCAAAATTGTGCAATGGAACTAGACTCCAAGTAACAGCTCTCCGCCGCAATGTTATTGAGGCGAAAATACTAACTGGATCTGCCAGAGGAGAAACAGTATTCGTGCCGCGTATACCATTGATACCAAATGACCTTCCGTTTGAATTTAAAAGATTGCAGTTCCCAATCAAGGTTTGTTTCGCGATGACTATTAATAAGTCACAGGGACAAACTCTAAAATTTGCTGGAGTTGATTTGCGGCAAGACTGTTTCTCCCACGGCCAATTTTATGTAGCTTGCTCACGTGTTAGCTCTCCAACTAGCCTGGTTGTTTTAGTGCCCGCTTCCGAATTAGTGAAAAACATCGTATATAGAGAAATACTGTGAAGGATTTAGGTAGATACCGGTCCTTTACAGCAGGTATTTCTTTACAGTATTCCTCAAATATCACACGTAGTAGAGGACAATTAGCCATGAAGAAAGGTCTATTGTTATAATACCTAATTCATAATTATCTAGAAAAAAAGAATTTATACTCTACGCAGACGACGTAAAATAAAATAGTAACGAAGTCAAATATTACATTGAATATTCGAGTCTGATGTTGAATATATAGTTTTTAGAATTTTTGGTCTGTTTGTTTGTATGTATGTTCCGGCTTGCACAAACACGGATGAGCGGATTTAGATGATATTTGGCACACAGATAGTTTATAACCTGGATTAACCTATAGGTTATTTTTTAATCCCGATTGTACGTTCCCGTTGAATATTTTTCGACATCCACGCGGGCGAAGCCGCGGGCAAAAGCTAGTTAATGTTATAAGAAAACAAAATTATGAGAGAATCTTATCGAAAATCGAATAAGATAATTACGTGCCACGTGCGCTTTTTGAGCAATAAGCCACACACGAGCAGTAGGTACAGTATAGTACCGAACAAAGGACCTCTCAGGCAGCAAATTATAACTGTATTTGTAGAGGTTTATGGCAGCGAATTGCGACACAATAGGCGCAACCACCCAAGCACGTGCAACTGTTAGGCCATGCACACTGTTGGTACAGTATAGTACCGAACAGTGATTTAAAATAGAGGTCTGTAGCGATGAGTTGCGCCAGTATAGACGCACATAACCTAGTCTGATATGCTAAAGAAATTAGCTTTGCGAGCTAGGCACCCAAACAGTAACAGGTACTCATATATCGTTTATTGCTTTACCATAATGTGTACTTAGGTGGTAACTATATAATTTAGATCATTATGGACCCTGTAGGGCACAGCAAAAGGGTAGGAGAGAGGAAGCCCTGTTTTATGAGATCGATCCGTGACGTGTGTTCATCGCCGACTAGAGGGCGTGCGCGCCGGCCGGCCGCCGGTGCCCGCGCCGCCCCAGCGCGCCCCGCGCGCTGCGGTAGCGTTCATCGCGTTTTAGGCGCGTTCAGACGGTTATAACTAAACGTAATAAGGAAGCGAGCGGCGTGAAGTTGCTGCACGGAGCGCTCCCCACTCGCGCGAACGTCAGGGTGTGTGGCCGGCGCAGCGCAGGCGACACCTAGTGCGAAAGAAGACACCGCACGCGCCGTCACGTATAAAAATTGTTCAAAACTCAAAGTTGTACTATTTAACTGATTATATGTATAAAAATCTACATTGCATTTTTTGTGCATCCTTCTGCAACCTGCCTGCACATAATTTGGTGACCCCGACGTGATCAATAAGGCGAGAAGCGTACTATCGACGAGACTCCGACGCATCATAGTCGACGAATTCTCGGAAATCCACGCGTCGCCTGCGAAGAACAACGTGACCTGTTGAACGACGAGTCGCTACAAGCTGTACCTGCTGGACCTGGACGAATTTCCACGACAACAACTTTGGGATCGCTGATCTAAATTTGCAAAATTCAGGAAAGTGCTGATTAATGCTGTGAAAAGTGATCTTCCTATTGTCGTTCGTTAAGGAAGTAGCCATTTTGAGGTAAAATAATTATTCAGTTTTATCGCTGCGAACTTCAATTTGCCTCTTGTGTGACGGTGTTTCATCTTCGCTTGCATTCTTTTCCGTTATTATTGTAAAATATAACGACGAATTTCGTACCTATTTCAAACATAGGCACTTACATTATTGCTAACTGGTCGAAATATTGACCATCAAATTCATACTTTTCTCACACAATACTGTGCTGTTTTCGTGCCTAGCTTAGGTATAGCTATCTTACGGAAAATAAGCATTTATTGAAAGATATTGCTTCGTGATTTATACCTGCACGCTGAAAGTTGCGCTTAATTTGTCTGTGTGGGTGGATGCTCGAGTACGAGTTTAGGCATGACATTATTGCTACTACTTTATTTACTGAGTGAATATTTAACTACTTACCTTTTCATTATTCTAACTAACAAACTATCTGCGCTATGATTGCTTATTTTCTGTCTAGCGTCTTGATATACTAATTAAGTACATAAGTACTTCTTATTTACGTCATTTAAATTCTAATTTCCTTTGTTATCTAATTTATAACAAAGACGATCTTGCTCCGTTACTTCATAAAGTAAGGATGTTCAAACTGTTGCTTAACCTTTAATTGAATAATACACACCCTACTTAGATTGTTCACAAACTATCTTCTACCTGCAACTTATTGAAATATAAATAAGTCAACTTCCAGGCATCAAAACTGTGATAAGTATAAACACAGTTATTCATTGTATTCGCCGACTATTCCAGATTCCGAGATTCCACCAAAACGTGCAAGTCTTCGCTGCGCGAGAACGCGTGGGTGCTGTTGCTACGGTGCATGAGAGACAGCGGGTGATAAGCAGAGTAAGCTGAACTGAAGGTGACGCTGCGGCTGACACCATCGGCCTGCACACGCTGCGCTCCGGGCTCGTCTGGTTGGATTGTCGGTACCATTATCTCACTAAATAATAATGTCGGAAGATATTAAAAAACTTAAGCTATCTCGTAGTAATATAAAAGGTAGAAATACTATATTCAAAAAACATATTGAGTTGTTAAAATCAATTGATCCAAGTCAAATTACAAAAATACAGCTTACCGAATTACAATTAAAGTTAGAACGATTTCAGACAATGTTTTCTCAATTTGATGAACTTCAATCTAAAATTGAAGTGCTAGATCTTGAATCTGAAGGTGAGATTGAAGAAAGGGAATCATTCGAGGAACAATTTTGTAATTTAATTTCACATGCACAACTAATAATTGAAAATGTATCACAGGCTCAAAGCATTTCTATTCACGGTAACAATAATGTTGATGTGAAGTCCGTGTGCAGCGGTTCATCCTGTAAAAATAATAATAATTTTAATGTTAAACTACCAACTATAAATCTTCCAAAATTTGATGGCAACTACTTGAAGTGGCTCGAGTTCCGTGACACTTTTGACTCGTTGGTTAATAAAAATACATACATTCCAGAAATTAATAAATTTCACTACCTTCGGTCTTCACTGGAGAGTGGGGCTGCAGTTGTTATAAAATCAGTGGAATTTACTGCTGAAAACTTTATGCTGGCATGGAAACTTCTATATGATAGGTATGATAACAAGAGACTATTGATAAATAACCATTTAAAATCACTATTTAATTTTGAGCCTATCACTAAGGAATCACATAAATCTCTGCGTTATATGATTGATTATTTCACAAAAAATCTACGTGCCTTAAATTTATTAAAGGAACCTACTGACTACTGGGACACAATTATTATTCACATGATGGCCTCCAAACTAGATGGCGCCACAGGTCGCAAATGGGAAGAACATCGAAACAATTTATCGGTTTGTCCAACTCTTGATGACTTTTACCTATTTTTGCGGAACCGAGCAGATGTTTTAGAAACGGTGCAGTTTAGATCGGATGTTAAATCTCAGCGTCCACAGACTAAATTGTTTGTATCTTCTAGTGGTACAGAAAAGTCGACCAGTAAACAGTGTGCCATCTGCAAGGAAGGACATTTTGTTCATGAGTGTGAAAAGTTTAAAACTTTAAGTGTAGACTTGCGCCTGAAAGAGGTTGCTAAGCATAAACTTTGTCCCAATTGTCTTCGCGATGGTCATAATTACAACCGTTGTTTCAGAGGTCCTTGCAAATTCTGTCAGAAAAAACATAGTACGCTTTTACATGAAGGTAAAGAATCAAAACAAATTAATAATAATGATAATTCTAACTTACCTTCTACTTCTGGGTCGAATTCCAGCGTCGCTCCTGCAGTGTTGTTATCCGTTGTGATGGCGAGCCAGGTGTTGTTATGCACGGCCCTGGTCGAGATAGTCGATCAACAAAATAATAATTACCTTGCGAAGGCGCTGCTTGATAATGGCAGTCAGTCTTCCTTCATTACAAAAAACCTGAAAAATAAATTAAAATTAGATTTCACTAATAGAAATGCAGTAACTGTTAGTGGCATAATGCTGTTGTAAATACGGCTCAATATTTTGATTTAAAATTAAAATCTCGATTAAACGAATTTTGTGTCTATGTGTCATGTCTTGTCATACCACAAATTACAAGCAAACTTCCAAGCGTGAACATTGATCCATCGCAAATTAACTTACCTCACAATCTTCAGCTGGCTGATCCTGAGTTCTTCAGTCCTTCTGACATTGACATTTTGTTAGGTGCAGATATCTTTTGGGATATTGTAAACCCAAGGCTAATTAAACTTGGTCGAAACAAACCTACATTGCAACACTAAATTAGGCTGGTTAATATCCGGGCCTACTGGTGTTGGTAACAGTAACAAACTAAAACATAATAATAATATTGTGTGCAACTTCTCTCAAAGTATTCAACAAACATTAACAAAATTTTGGGAGATAGAAGAATTATTTCCTGTTAAAAAACATTGTTTTTCTAAATCTGAGGAGTTGTGTGAGAGTATCTTTATCAAAAATACTAAACGATTAAATGACGGTCGTTTTATAGTTAAAATTCCACTAACTGATCCTCCAGAACTAGCTCTCGGTGACTCATACAACGTAGTGCGTCGTAAATTTATTAATTTAGAGCGTAAACTAAACAAGTCACCTATTCTAAAGGAGGAGTATACATCATTCATGGGGGGGGTCTGGATTTATGCTTTCGCGGTTGCACAACGACATGCTTTGCTTTGCTTGGTAGTATAGATGCAGGCCTACCCTGCCACCTCCTTCAGAGGTGGTAGAGGTGGTAGGGTTGCGGGGTCTTGAGGGAGAGCGCCACAGTCGTGTAGATCCTCAAGGCAAGTCTGGCGGATGTACCTTCTCGAGGTTGCCACCCCGTTCTTGGTCTAATTCCTTAAGAAATAGACGTAACTAAAACCACCAGGCGCCTTTGCACCCCTTTCCCAAAACCCTCACCTTATTCTTTCCTGTCCTATGCCCTCCTGCCCCAACTCCCACAAACCCTCCCCACTCCACCCTATCCACCTCCCTACTCCTCCCAATTTCCCCTATCCAATTCCCACTCCTAACCGTGACCCCCCGTGACTGGGTGGTGGCGGGCTTGTCTGTCACTAAAATCAGCTGACGGCGAGTTGGAGTAAGCAGTCACCTGCGCTAGGACCTGCGCAGTTGAGCGCCGTGAGCGGGGATGAAGGAGTCCTGGGGGGTTGAGCCGAGCGGCTCTGGCTGTAATGTGCCCGTAAGGCAACACGCCCCCTTTGGTCTGGATTTCAAGTGAAACGGTGGCCCTACCCATTAGCCAAGGGTATGGCCACAGTGTCCCGTCAGAGGGCCACAGGCGAGGTGCGTGAGGTCCGCTGAGGTCGTCCTCGGACGGCCGAGGCGGTAGGTAAAGGTCATGCTGACGGTGTAAGTGAGGGTTGATCAGTTCGTTTGGGGGTGGGCCTTTCGACCCCCTACGCCAACCCGATCAAGCACCCGATGTCGCACTGTAAACCAGCCTTGCGCACCTATATCTCTCTGGTAGTCCTAACGTTCTTGCTTCTTTTCTATAGCAAGACGTTCCCAGTTGCGGGCTCCATGGAGGGTGGGAGCCAGAGAGATGAATTTAACATAAAATATAACATGGATACATTAAGGCCTGTTAAAAAACCCAAGGGAGGTGCTTGCACTTCCCCTGCCCCTGGTGGCGTCGCAGTTAACGCTGCGGGCACCAGCGCGGGCACCGTTCCGGCTGTGGCGAGAACCACAGCTAAGACCAAACCCAAGTCCCAGTATAAACAAAGGACGTCGGCGCTGATTGGGACCAGTACCGACCCTTCCAAACAGACGGTAACCACGGCGACGACTTATTCCACTGCCGGTCTGACCCTCTCCACACTGACCCCGGTGCCGGGTAAGACTGGCACCGGGCTCCCAGCCAAACACCCTCCTCCTCCTGTGGCTCTTCTAGCCTCCCATCAGTCGGTCGTCACCGGTCAAGCGGAGACGGCCAGCTGCACCGAGGACGCGTTTTCGCGCGCCTGGCAAGTTGTGCAGAAACGCAAGGGCAAGGGTAAAAATACTCCACAAGCCCAACGCCCTTACACCGACCCTTCAGGTCCATCTGCCGCCCCGGCACAAGGCAAAAAGAGGGACAGATTGACGAGGAAGGAGCGCCGTCAAGCTCTCAAACGGAAGCCAGGGAAAGGCTCCCGAAATAAACAAGCTACCGCCGCCAGCTCGGGAAATTCGACTAGCGGCCAGCTAAACTTCTCCGCCGGAAAGCGGGCACAGGCAGAGGCTGGCACTAGCCAACCGGCGCCCAGTCATTCGCCAACCAGCGCTCCGGAGAAACCAGCCGAAGGTAACAATACACAGCGACCCGATTGGAAGGAGGGGAGGGGAGCACAAGCGGCCGCGGCTTGATCAATCCAATAGGGTCGCCCAACGAAGCTATGCCCAAGCTGCCAGCGCTACCCTAGACGTCGCGATCACCTGCGAGCGCACGGGGATCCTCAGCAAGGGCGTATCGGACCAGGTACTCGCTGCTATCCAGAAGCAGATCATTCTCGAGGCCTGCTCCCCCAAACAAGACGCGCCAGGGCCGACCTTCAACGCCAAGCCGCTGTTCGCCGGGGGCGTCCTGAAACTGTGGTGCGGTAACGACCACACCTTAGCCTGGCTAAGGAAGGCAGTCTCCGATCTGACTCTGCCAACTAGCACTCCGCTAGTCGTCTTGAGCCAGTCGGAGGTCCAGAAGCGTGCACGGTGCGGCATCGTGATCCCGGACGAGCAGGGGGTCTACGGAGAGTCGACCAATATTGGGCGCGCTCTCAGCTACCAAAACCCGTGGGTAGACATAAAGAGGTGGGTACTTTTGCACGCCGACAAGCAAGCCGAGGCGTGGTTCGTGGTGGTCGGCATCCCTGTGGACCAAATCCCGACCCTGATGGAGGCCGGACGCCGTCTCTCTATTGGTTTAGGGACGGTGTACGTGAAGTTCCAGGGTCGGAACGGTAGGTTCACCGACGTCCCGCAGGGATGGGACGCCGCCACGGGCACCGTCTGCGAGGCGCCGACGCAGGTAGAAGCAGGGGAACTCACACCCCCTACACACAACCCGGACGCGACCACGGCCGAGCCTGCTGCTGCAGAGCTGGCCACTCCTACCGCCGCCACCGTGGATGCCGTCCCTTCATCGGGCGGGGAGCTGGACGACATGATCCTGTCGCCAGCTTCGGGCCCGGCGGAGGACGGCTTCGACGAGGGCGACCTATTTGCCGGGCTCAAACTGGGGGGGGACGAGGAGGGTGCGACCAGCGATGGCGTCCCTTTCGTCGGCTTGTAAAGTCCTCCAGGCGAACCTCCACCACAGTCAGACCGCGACGGCTCAGCTTCGCAAGTGGCTGGAGGTACAACACACGGCCATTGCCCTGATCCAGGAGCCGTGGATTAGGGCGGGCCGCATACAAGGACTCTCCAATCTTGACGGTAAGCTCCTAGTCACCTCAGATCATGATCACCCCAGATCGTGCATCTATGTAACAGGTAACCTTAAAACACAGCTTTTAACTGACTTCTGTTGCAGAGATGTCTCTGCAGCTAAGCTGCTTATGCAGCGCGACGACGCCACGGAGAGAGCAATGGTATTTGTCTCGGCGTACATGCCCGAAGCGGAGACGCCGCCTCCCCATGACCTCGCCCGTCTCGTGAACCACTGCGAGAGTTGTGGTTTCGAGGTCGTCATCGGGGCTGATGCCAATGCTCACCATCAACTGTGGGGTATGGACACACAAAACGAGAGGGGTAAGGCCTTGGTTGACTACTTATTCTCGACTAACCTATCCCTAATAAACACTGGCTCCGAACCAACATTCGTAACCAGGCGAAGCCGCACAATCATCGATCTCACCCTGGCAACTGAAAGCGCTGCGGCAACCATCACTGGGTGGCAGGTCTCCAAGGAGGCCTCCTGCTCTGATCATAGGTGGATCCGCTTCGACATCCAGGTTTGTGTGCCACCAACACCACCGCAGCGGAACCCGCGCAACACGGATCGAGATACCTATACACGCAATCTTGAAGGCAAGCTTGCGATATTAAACAATCCGTCGACCTTTGCGGACACGACACAGATTGAGGTACAAGTAAACCACCTTACTAAGTCAATCATAGACAGCTACGAAAGTGCCTGCCCAGAGACCACGCCGCGCAGTACACCGGGAAAGCAACCCTGGTGGGGCGCTGATCTGGAGCGCAAGCGAGTTAAGGTAAGAGCGGCCCTGAATAGAGCCATGAACACATGTGCGGATGAGGACTGGGACACCTACTATGCGGCCAAATCCAGCTACAAAAAATGCATAAGATTCCGAAGTACCTCAGGATGGCGCAAATTCTGTGGTAGCATTGAATCATGTCAGCAAGCTAACAGGGTAAGGAAAGTACTGGCGCAACAGAATACATCTGGGCCCGTCAGCCTACGCAAATCCGATAACACACTCAAGTCGTCACCTGAAGAAACAAGACGCGTCCTAATTGAAACTCACTTCCCCGGATGCGTCTTCGCGCAGGTAATCGACTGGTAAGATGTAACTCAAACACCATCAGAGAATGATTGGCGTTATGCAAGCCGGGTGATCACGTTGGAGAAACTTCAATGGGCCATCCAAAGCTTCCATCCCTTTAAGGCAGCTGGTCCTGATGGAGTGTTCCCCGCTCTACTACAGTGGGGGGGCGCTTCGTCACCATAAGACTGGTGCCATTAATGAGAGCGTGCCTGGCCTTAAGATATGTTCCTAAAGGATGGAGGGAAGTGAAAGTTATATTCATCCCAAAGCCAGGTAAGGGTGACTACACAAACGCCAAATCCCACCGACCGATCAGCCTAACCTCCTTTCTACTAAAGACTCTGGAAAGGCTTTGCGATAGGGAGCTGAGGGACGGCGCCCTGAAAACCATACCGCTGCACTATAATCAGCATGCATACAGCTCAGGTAAGTCGACCGAATCTGCTCTCCATCTAGTGGTCGGTCAGATTGAGGAAGCGATTCACCAGAAAGGAACCTGCCTGGGCACTTTCATAGACATCGAGCCTTCGACAAAACCAACTTCACCAGCATCAGCAGCGCCCTCTCCAGGCATGGAGTAGAACAGGTACTAACGGACTGGATTACGAATATGTTAAGCAAACGAGTGGTTCGCCTTGTAGGGGAGCAGCAGTCGGCAATGATAGCCAGAGGCTGTCCCCAGGGAGGGGTGCTATCCCCCCTTCTATGGAATCTGGTCATCAATGACCTTATTACAAAGCTCAACGCCAGCCGCTATTATACAATAGGGTATGCAGACGACCTCGCAATCCTCGTCTCGGGGAAGGTGACGGGAATAATCTGTAATCTCACTCAGCAAGCACTACGTATCGTAGAAAATTGGTGCAGGGAATTTGAACTATCAGTGAATCCCACTAAAACTGAACTAGTCATGTTTACCCAAAAACGAACTTTAGGGCCCTACCGCCTACCAAAACTGTTCGATACAGAACTCCAGTTGGCCAATGAAGTCAAGTACCTCGGGGTCATTCTAGACAGTAAGTTAAACTGGAGCAGTCACTTAGACAACAAGTTAAACAGGGCCTGCATCACCTTCTGGCAGTGCAGGAAAATGATAGGTAAGAAGTGGGGCTTATCCCCCAAAATCATACTATGGCTGTACACGGCAGTGATCCGCCCCACGATCGCGTATGGGGCTGTGGTCTGGTGGCCCCGCACCCAGCTAGTGACAGCATCTAACAGACTTCAACGCATGCAAAGACTAGCCTGCGTGGCGATCACGGGCTGCATGAGGACTACTCCGACTGCAGCGATTGAAGCCATGCTAGACTTACCCCCGCTCCACCTGTTCATACAGCAGGAAGCGACGATGGCAGCGGTGCGTCTTAATGCAACAGAGCTCTGGGGTAAGAGAGTAACACAACACACCGCGCTGCTCGAGGGTCTAAATAACGAGTTCCCCATCACGAAAGCCATAAATGATCGGATACCCAAACAATTTATCTTTGATAAAAAATACAGAATCCAACTGCACGAGGATCGCCATTGCGAGGGCTTGCGTCCTGCAGAGCTACGCATATTCACGGATGGTTCTAAAACAGGTAGCGGCACAGGTGCTGGAATCTTCTCGGAGGACTTCAACATACACATAGCCACACCATTGGGGGTCCACAACACAGTTTTCCAGGCCGAATGCATGGGTATTTCTCTTGCCGCTTCAGCCATCATGGCCAGGGAAGTTAAGGACTACTCGATACGAATACTCTCAGACAGTATGGCTGTTCTGCAAGCGCTAAACAGCCACACTGTTGAATCTGGGCTGATATACGAGTGTCACCAGCGCCTTAACCAGGTGGGTAACCTCAATAATATAACCATTCAATGGATCAAAGGACAGCGGCTCACTGGGCAATGATGCCGCCGACGAACTTGCCCGTAGGGGGTCGAGCATGGCATCGGTGGGGCCTGAACCCATTGCGCCACTCCCCTTCGGGTACCTACGCTCTCTGGTAAGGAAACGCACTAGGGATCAACACTACAAACTATGGTTGGACCAAGGTGACTGCAGGCAGGCTAAGGAGGCACTCCCTGCCATCGATAGCCGCCTCACGAAGCGGGTGCTCCGACTAACGAAACAACAGCTGCGAACTGTTACAGCAGCTATAACTGGCCATGGGTCTTTTAATAAACACCTCTTTGCCATAGGAGTCACAGACAGTCCGCTGTGCAGGGCCTGCATGGAGGACGACGAGACAGCAGCTCATGTGCTACTACACTGCCCGGTGGTTGCCACATACAGGGCAAAGTACTTCGGTAACCCAGGTACCCTACGTGAGATGGTCAGTGACACCAAGGCGTTGCTGGCCTTCTTGGAGGAGCTGGGGTGGATCGAATAAGTGATTTCCCACCCGTACGCAAAATACGCGCTTTGACGTAGAGTTGCGGATACCAGCCCGTATTACCTATTACCTACATCATTCATTCGTGAGTATGAACGCTTGGGTCATCTTACACAAATTGGGCGTCCTGCTTTTGGTTATTTTTTACCCCACCACGCTGTATTACGGCCAAATAGTGAAACCACTCAATTACGAGTGGTGTTCGATGCTTCGTGCAAATCTACTTCCGGAAAGTCCTTTAACGATATCCAACTGGTGGGGCCAGTTATACAAGACGATCTTTTGTCAATTTTATTAAGATTTCGTCGAAATGCCTTTGTTGTTACTGCCGATATAGAAAAAATGTACCGGCAAATATTAGTTGACGAGTCTCAGCGTAACCTACAATTGATTTTGTGGAGAGACCAAGAAACGAAGCCGTTGCAAGTACTACAGCTTAACACTGTAACTTATGGCACGGCCTCGGCTCCATTCTTAAGTACAAGATGTTTGTTAGAGTTGTCGCGTGAATGCGCTGATAAACCCGACGTACAGCATGTTATTGAGCATGATTTTTACGTCGACGACTTAAATACGGGTTCTAACTCAAAACAAGATTTGAAAAATGTTGTTCATGAAGTCATTAATAAACTTTCAGAAGCCTGTTTGCCATTACGTAAATTCCGGACAAATGCTCCAGATATCTTAAAAGATCTTCCTATAACAAACATTTGTCAAGATTTTAGCAAGGAGTCTACTGTTTTAGGTCTAAAGTGGTATCCACAAACAGACTTTAAAATTGTCTACAAAATTCAAAATTGAATCGAAAATTACTAAGCGCAATATTTTGTCTATGACCTCTAAAATTTTTGACCCACTGGGTTTATTATCAGCAACTACAATTCTTCCAAAGATAATATTACAGCAACTATGGTTATTAAAAAACGATTGGGATGAAGAAGTCCCAAATAAAATCAAACTTCAGTGGGAAGAATTCATTAATAATTTAAACTATATTTCCATTCTTGAGGTGCCCAGGCATGTAGTCTGCTCAGCACCAATTAATGTAGAATTTCATTGTTTCACTGATGCATCGCAGACTGCGTACGGTGCTTGTTTGTACGTAAAGTCAAAGGATACATTAGGTGGTATACATACTCACCTTTTTTGTGCCAAGGCAAAGGTAGCCCCTTTAAAACCGGAGTTAACTATACCGCGTCTTGAATTAATGGGTGCTCTATTAGGTGACAGATTGCTTAAAAAGGCTCTACATTCATCAAGTAATAAACAATTTGAAATTTCACGTGCTGTTTTGTGGACAGATTCAACTATAGTTTTGGGATGGATTAATACCCAACCAAAAACTTTAAAAACTTTTGTATGCAATCGTATACAAGAAATTCGTGAACTTACCGCTCAATATGAATGGCACCATGTGCCAACTCAAGATAATCCGGCGGATCTTGCTTCACGCGGAGTCAAGCCGCAGGACCTTAAAAGTAACCATCTTTGGTGGCACGGTGCTTCTTTTTTAACTAAACCTGAGGATGAGTGGCCTCAGAATAATATTAACTTACCAAGTAACGCATTGCCTGAAATGAAGGTTAGTTTAACTACACAATGTATACAGAATTTTATTTCATTTGACAAATTTTCTAAACTATCTAAACTACAGAGAGTTTTAAGCTATGTACAACGTTTTATATACAACTGTAAAAATAAAAATAATAAATTGTTAGGTAAACTGACACTACACGAATTACAAACTTCATTAAAAATATTGGCTAAAATATCACAAACTTATTCCTTTGAAAGGGATATTCATTCTTTAAAAACTAAAGGAGTTGTAAATTGTAAATCTAATATTCTATCTTTAAATCCATTCTTGGATAATGAAAACATCCTGAGAGTTGGGGGACGCATTCAAGGTGCGTTGCAACCCTATAATAAAATACATCCTATTTTAATTGATTCCAAGCATGCATTTACCAAACTTTTATTTGCAGAGGAGCATCTGCGCTTACTACATTGCGGTCCTCAGCAATTACTTAGTCTGATACGTGAGAACTTCTGGCCCGTTGGTGGCAGAGTTCTTGCTACACAAACTGTAAACAAATGTGTCAAATGCGTACGGTTAAAGGGTAAATCCGTTCAAACTGTGATGGGTAACCTACCTCATCCTAGAGTAAATCCCTCATCTCCGTTTGAGATCTGTGGCACCGATTTCGCAGGTCCGTTCCATATTTCCAATCGGAAAGGACGCGGTGCTAGAATTAGTAAATGCTATTTGTGTCTTTTTGTCTGTTTCTCTTCCAAGGCTTTGCACCTTGAAGTTGTTAGTGAGCTAAGTACCAATGCATTTATTTCATGTTTACGTAGGTTTATTTCCAGGCGAGGAAAGCCTCGCACAATTTATTGCGACAGCGGTAGAAACTACGTAGGGGCAAATAAAGAGTTACGCAGAATGCTTAAGGCCGCCAATGAGTCCGTGACTGAGTTCGGAGCGAGCGAGGGTATTAAATTTAAATTCAGTCCATCTTATGCACCTAATTTCGGTGGAATCTGGGAAGCTGGCGTTAAAGCGGCTAAGTTCCATTTAAAACGGATAGCAGGTAATTCTAACCTTACATTTGAAGAGCTTTCCACTCTGTTTACACAAATTGAGGCAATATTGAATTCGCGTCCGTTGACACCTATGTCATCGGATCCGTCTGACTTTAATCCGTTAACACCTGGCCATTTCCTTATCGGGTGTCCGTTGACGTCACTGGCATCTCCTATGGTAGAAAAATTGTCGATCAATCGATATCAGCATTTAGAAAGACTGAGGCAACATTTTTGGAAGCGATGGTCGCAAGAATTTCTCTCCGAGCTACAACAGCGAGTCAAATGGCGTCGATCCAGTGGCCACCCTATCAAAGTTCAAGATGTAGTCGTAATCAAGGATGATCATCTGCCGCCGATGAAGTGGACATTGGGGAGAGTTAAGCAGCTTTTCGTTGGACCAAAAGGCTTGTGTAGAGTAGCAGACATAGCTACAACAAAGGGAACCGTCCGACGAGCCTTAAACAAGGTCTGCATCCTGCCAGTTCATACAGAAGGCCTTGAAAGCACGGCTTCCAAGGGGGCGGAGGATGTTAACGACGGTTATAACTAAACGTAATAAGGAAGCGAGCGGCGTGAAGTTGCTGCACGGAGAGCTCCCCACTCGCGCGAACGTCAGGGTGTGTGGCCGGCGCAGCGCAGGCGACACCTAGTGCGAAAGAAGACACCGCACGCGCCGTCACGTATAAAAATTGTTCAAAACTCAAAGTTGTACTATTTAACTGATTATATGTATAAAAATCTACATCGCATTTTTTGTGCATCCTTCTGCAACCTGCCTGCACAATGTCATTATATATTCTTTCATTATTTTAGTGGGCCGCATGGGTCGTAGATCTTTCAATGTACGAAGGAGCTTGATGGAAGGTGTAAGATCCACCGACATAGGTACTTATGAAATGCAAAACGAAAGAACGAAATCGCTCCTAATGGTAAGTATTACAGTAGTTAAGTATTTGAAATGTTTACGAAACAAGTTTAAAACAGTAACCAAGCCTTCCATTAAAATAACATTTTATATATGTCTACTAATATATGTGTACTAATATATGTCTTTAAGAATTTACGAAACATAGCAGACTATAAATTAATTAAAAAGGTTTATTTAGCTTTGTGTCAATCCATTCTTACATATTGCATAACTTCTTGGGGTGGTGCTGCAAAAACAATTCTCCTCCCTCTAGAGCGTGCTCAAAAAGCAATTTTAAAGGTTGCTACCTTTCGCCCTTTTAGATTTCCTACGCAAGAGCTCTATTTAGCATGCAATGTACTAACAGTACGGCAATTATTTATACTAAGCATAGTACTACACCAGCACACTGCACTTCCTTTTGACCCAGTACCTTCCGACAAGAGAAGGAAGGACTTGGTTTGCATAAATCCTCAAACCAGTCATGCGTTTGCTAAACGATTTTATGTATTTTTAGGACCTTTTCTATATAATAGGCTCAACAAGTTATTAAGCTTCTATAGTGTAAGCCATAAGATATGTAGTAAAATGTTATCTAAATATTTAGCAATTCTCAACTACACAGACACAGAACAACTTCTAGAAATTTTGTCATGATGATGCATTATTTCCTCTTAAGTATTTACTTTTGAAAATATACTTAGGTTTAGTTGTGGCTTTTTCTCAAAATTTATTCATAGTTTATTTTATTCAGTTTAACTATAAATTTTAGTCTTTCATTTAAATAAATTGTAAAGTGATGGCCTGAAACACAGGTTGAACTAACCTAGATCGGGCGGGTCGCTACCTTACATTGCAGTTTCAAACCATCATTACCGATTTGCACCTGTAATATACATATTTAAGTTTAAGGTTACTTTTAGCCACTATTATTGTTTACGAAATAATCTTATCTGTTGACTAAATGTACACTTTTTGTAATCGTTTTATTCAATAAAATTATTATTATTATTATTATTATTATTATATAATTCTTCCAACACTATCGACTTATGCCTACCCATTGTCCCACCCAGATAAAGTAGCTTCAGAAAGACAGCAAACACGCCCCAGATGACAGAGGAGTACCTACCATTTCTGTGTCAGCGACACAAGACCGGGCCTAAACTGGGATGAGTCAGACAGGCCACTCACGCTGCTGGAAAACCATCTCCATTGCCCGTAGGCCACGACCCTCAAGGTAAGACGGATCATAGCAGCTATTGTCACTAGTTCTAGTTCTTCAATCATGTGGTTTGCTGTATCTGCATGAAATATTTCTTTAAAATACTCAAAAAAAGCCTTTTTGTTCTTAGGACTCTTACTGGTGGAGGAAGGTTATTCCAACAGTGTGTGGCAGCATATCTGAAACTTCCCCTGAACGCTGCGGTCCTATGTGTCGCTGTACAAAGTGGCACGGTAGAAAAACGTGGTTCGTATTTGCACTGCCTCCAACTCAACTTCTCAAACAGATAGTGTGGCTTTTGTGTTGTCACCACTCCAAAGAGTAAACTAGCCATATGTAATTTTCTTCTAGCAGCCATTTTTAAAATATTATTTTCGTTTATATAAGGAGTGACATGACTTCTACTAGGTATCTTTACGCAGAACCGTGTACATGCGTTTTGTATGCGTTGTATCAGCTTCTCTGTTCTTGCTAACAGGCACGGGCCATACACAATATCACAGTAGTTAAGTCTTGATAAAATAAGACTATCCACTAATTGTTTACGTAGCTCAACACTCAGGTAGTCTCTAATGGAGTATAGTAGTTTCAATCTATAAAAACAATTCCTCATAGCGTTACTGATGTGTTTCTCAAAACGAAGTTCAGGATCCATTGTTAACCCAAGGTTGCATGCTATCTCTACCCTATCAATATTTTCCCCCCTGATGACAACTTCTGGCTTGGCTGACAGTATTGCGCTGATCATTTTCCTACTTCCTAAAACCATAAACTTAGATTTAAGCGGGTTTAATACCAGTGAGTTGTTATCTGACCATGTCACAACTCTTTCAAGATCGCCATTGATTTTTTCTACTGCCTCTAATGTATCTGGCGGTTTAAAAGTTATGTATAATTGGATATCATCCGCATACATGTGATACCTGCAATGCTGGAATGACTTAATTATGTCTGCACTGTAAAGGATAGACAAAAGGGGCCCCAAAATTGATCCCTGGGGTACACCACGTGGTACCCGACGAGGGGGGGATGACATCTTAGATCTATCCTCCTTCTGGATTTCCACGAGCTGAGACCTATTTTGCAAGTAGCTAGCGAACCACTGTATTGTTTCTGTTGAAAAACCATAATAGGCCAACTTGGAAAGTAACAGAGTGGTGTTTATTGCATCGAAGGCCCGTGAAAAATCCAGGAGTGCAAGGATTGTTCCCTCCCCCCTGTCCCGCGCCTCCAGGATATTCCCCACCACGTCAGAAAGGGCTGTGGCGGTCCCACGTCCCTTCCTAAAACCAGACTGATAGTCGGGTAGCATATTGTTTGCCTCTAAATATTCCAGCATCTGATTATAAACCACCCTCTCTAAAACTTTCGATAAACAAGGCAAAATGCTAACAGGACGTAGATCTTTATAAGTAGTAGGGTTGCCGGTTTTGGGTAAAGGTCGCACAATAGCGATGTCGCACAATGTGGAAGTGTCCACAAGTCAGGGAAAGTGTGGGTATCTATCAACTTATTTATAATTGTAGTAATAGCATGAAGGGTGGTCGGTAATGTTAGCATAATCATATCTAGACTGACTCCATCAATCCCTTTAGCATTTGTCCCCAAGCTCTTAATAATTTTCAAAATTTCCTCCTCATTAACATTTCGTATTACAAATTGAGATTCACCAAACCAATTCGCATCAAAATATGATATCTGTGATGTGGGAAGTATGCACTGCCCTGGTACATTGAGAAATGCCTTGTTTATCTCGTCTGGGTCATTAAATTGCCCGGAAAGCGTACCTTCACTATGTTCTGCGAAAACATCTGATTTCAGAAATTTTCCAAAGTTTTTTGGGGTGGTTTATCTGACTATTAATGTGCCCGTCAAAGTACACCTTCCTTTCCTGCATTAGTGCTGTAACAGACTGTTTTTTTTAATCTAAATAATAATTCTTTGTAGTGTCTGACTTATCCTAATTATAATTAATTTTTGCCTCGTCTCGTAGCTTAAACATCAATTTAATATTATCCGATCCACGGCGTGGGTCGGTCCCTAAATATCTTACTTTTTATGGGGGCGTGTAAGTCGTATAGTTGGGTAATAATGGCATTAAAATGTTCAATCATGCTATTTACATCAGGCAGTGAACCAATTTCAAACCATGACATTAGTTTCAGATCAACTGTAAAATAATCCACCAATATATCCCTTAGAGGCCGATACACAACTAGCCTAGGCTTACTTTGCACCTTCTTTATGACAGTATCACATACAATAAACGAATGATGACCAAGTTCGCTGTCATGACTGACCAGTACATTACGAACCCCCACATCGGTACAGATAACGTCTATGAGAGTACTACTATCCCCTACAAAATGAGTTGGTGACTGCACTACCTGATTTAGATTGGTATAATTTAGGAATTCCGTCATATCTTTAGTTTTTGTATTGTTTGTATCCAATAAATTTACATTGAAATCCCCCAGTAATACCAAATGATCGTAAGGTGCCAATGCGCTAATACTGTCATTTATGCCATCCAGAAATTTTGACAATTCAAACCAGGGTGGCCTGTATGCAGTGCCAATTAACAACTTCCTACCATTGACAGTTAGGTTCAGCCACATCTGTTCTACATCAGATTGATCTGAGTGTGGCCGTACACGCGCCCGTACTCCCGTTTAAATGTAAAAAGCTACTCCTCCGCCCCGTCCCCCGCGTATAGCCGCAGGGCGCGGCATGTGCTTCAACCCCGGAACCTTAGGCGCGCGCCCCTCCTCCCCAGGTCGCAGCCACGTTTCGTTGATTGCCATTAGATCCACTGAGTGTTGAGACATTGTAATTAGAAACTCGTCCTGATTAGTTGCCAGAGAGCCCGCACTAAATAAACCAAACTTTAGTAATTTTGACTTAGTCATGGCATGTAAATAATAATGGTTGTATAAATGTATGTATATTGTGACGTTGCAAATTGACATCTTAGGCGACATCTAGCGGTGGAGCTAGGTAGCTCCAGAGTTTCTCAATACTGGAGACAGAGCGTTGTTTTTGGGTTTCTATAATTAATTAGATGTTAATTAAGGAATTAAAATTTATTAACATTCAGATGTAATCACCCAAATTTTATAGTCATGCAATGTCCAATAAATTTAATTTAATTCTTATGATATGGTTTCGGAAGTGGATTGTCACTTGTCAAAGAATTCGGTTTTTAGTCTGTGGTTAGAACTTTCTCGAAGGTCGATATCGAGGAGTCAGGTCTTTGGTCCTGCGTGTGTGACGAGAAGGGTGTTCCTTCCCGATCCTGGTGACGCTACGCAATGATGGAGTTTTAACAGGTATGTTATTCGAGAGGCACCAGTTCTGTGATGATTAGACTGTGTTCGGCCAATAATCTTATTGGAAATATATCAGAGATGTTGTTTCAGTAGCCGAACCTGTCTGGCTTTTTATGCTAGCCTGAACTGATGCGAACTTGAAAGACGTGACGCCCTGGTGCCGTCCCGTGGTCTGGTGAAATAGCAGTTAGTCCCGACTAGTGGCGGGCAGTGTGCTGGTTGACCCGGGCTTTGGCAGTTTTGAGGTTAGATCCTACGAGTGCTGGCAGTTTGGCCATCCCCGTATATTGGAAGGCCTTACCATCCGGTAGCTCGTCCAGGAAAGTGTCGCCGCTCCAGGTAACGATTAGCGTCATCGTTTTCCTTCGGATCCCGTAGGCCGCGTGTACGTGGTAACCCAGAGTTTTCTCTGTGGTTCCATGCCAAGGGACTTGATTCCGTCAACTGACGTCAACTGAGAGTCCTTCGTGAACGGAGGGACAGTTAACACCTGCAAGTGTCACTAACTAATGTTTCATTTATTGTAGTAGACCCTTTGAAAGAGTGATGACCATTTTGTTAAGGTCATTTCCAAGTGATTTAGGCCTATGTGTAGTAAACTAGGTTATAAACCAGTTGTTCTAAATTTCATGTGTTAGGTTGTGTCTCAGGGGCTTTGCCCAAATGTTATAATTCCTTTTATGAGCACAACCATATTTAAGGTCACTTATTATTCGATTGAGCTAGAAGTTGTTAAGCGTTCATCTCACGGATCCTCACAAGCGACCTTGAGCTTGTTGATATTTAATCTCATGCTTGTATTTCTCCTAACACACCTTGTTACGGAGACGGGGTGTGTTAGAGGCTAATACCAGGTTAAAGGTTGGGAAAGTTCTAGTGTTTTAGTGGCTTGCCACAATTTTTGTAAACCTGTGTTATATAATTACAATAAACTTTGTAAAAAAGGTAATGGTTTAATTGGTTCTTTCCCTATTTATATATACCTAATAAATTTACTTTAGCACGGCAGGAAGCCGGGTGACAATATAGCAAGGATAATATTTCATTAATATAATATTTATTAAGTATTTTTGTTTATTTGTTTTGTGTAAATAATTATTATTATACATAAGTTTTAGTTCTGGTAGTAAATTATGAATTGTAAATAATAAAATATATGTATTGTTTGTAAATAATGTTGTTGTTTGTGTGTAAATAATAATATGTGTAGATAATATAACTATGTTCCTCATTTTGACAGCAGTACTCACTTCGATATTCGCAGCTCCCCAGATCACGACAGATACGACACACAGAAACCATGTATACTAAACGATTACAGTTAGTAAAACTATGAACGGATACAAAAAAATGTGAAGCAACAAACAAAGATTTATTTGTTAGTGTCCGTGAGTGGTCCAATAAGTTGCTAAATGTCTTCCTCAGATGCAATCCTGTGAGTGGTTTCTCCAGGCTTTTGTCGGACCAGGATGCGACCGCGCTTCGTCCATACGAACCGCCATCCATGAATCCCCGCAGCTGCCCTTGCTTGACGAAACAACTGCTGATTTGATCTGGTCAGCCGCTCATTCACAAAGAAGCGTACGGGTCTCCCGGAGAGTCCGAGATTCTCCGTTGTGGCGTCACGCGGGCTCCGTTCAACACGGCGTCACGCTGGTCACGTCGAGCGAGGCGCACCATGATAGCGCGAGGGCGGGGCTCTGTTGAGACTCGTGGGCTTGTCGCATTTATGTGTCTGCCGCCGACTCGCTCCGCACTCACGATGTCACGGTCCTCCAAAGTAACTCCCAGCTTTGTGGCAATTAGCTGGAACAGGTGTGCTGGGTTTTCAGCCTGCGACTCAGGTACGTTCCCTATCATCAGATCGTTTGCCATCAGCTCCTGATCCCTGTCATTGAGGTCCCTCATGAGCTGTAGAACCACACTCTCCACTGCATTTAAGTTTGATGTCGGATCGCATTCGGCACCGTGACGCTTTTCCAGCGCCTCCAGTCTGAACTCAATCCCATCCATGCGCGTGTGACACGAGTCGGTAGATGCCTTCAGCTCCGCGACATCTTTCCGAAGCTCTGAGACTTCAGAGCGTAAGCTACGAATCTCCTCCACCACCAATCTCAATGCGGAGCCTACGTCTGACGGGAACTCCGTGATCACAGGCGACGGTGCAGCGATTGACTGGGGCGTCACCGGTGCAACAGTAGACAAAAGCGTCGGCGATGCGGCAGCTGACAGTTGCGCCGTCGTAGGCGTCGACTCCTCACTCTGTACGTCCGCCACACAAACTCGCACCGGAATTTCGGCCTTATTGTCCCTGCGGACATTTTTCCTGCAGTCAGAGCAGTGCCAGGCAGAGACTATGGAGCCTTTCGTAGGGAGGGCGACACACACTCGGTGATACGAGATGCTGCACTTTGAGCACCTAGCCATGTCAACCGCTGACGCGAATTTTCCGCATCCACCGCACTTCAGCGCCATTCTTATTGCAAGAATGAATTCAGCAGAACTTCTAGTGTGACACAACAATGACTATTATTTGTTTACTTTGAACAGCTGTTAATTTTCGCAAACTTATTTCATATAAAATTGAGGGTATTTATGTTTTGGTTTGGTGATTTCTAAAATTGGATTATGCAGTAATTAGGCACTTTAGGAGCAATCACAAGACCTCACTACACTGTATATGTTATAATAAGTTGCTGAACTCTTTATTAAAAACTTTCCAGACACTTTATCGACTTTATTTTATTTTATTTATTTAAAAAACTCTGACTACGATCCCACCAGTTGAAACGTCAAAATGTCAGTCGGAATCAGTCAAAACGTCAGTCAGAATGAATTGATCAAAGAATTTTTGAAACAATATATTGAACCAAAATGTAAGTATTTTATTTATTTTGAAGAGAATGTACATCGTAAGTTATTCGGTAATATAATATTTCAGCTTTTTACGAAAGATTTGATTATTTTTTATGAATGCAAAGAACGAGTTATTTATGTAGAAGATGAAGGAGAACAGAAAGCTATAATAGTTCAAAACCATGAAGGAAACACGTGCCATCGCGGCATCAAAGAGATATTAGTTAGGCTTTCTAGGAATTATTATTGGGATAGAATGCAGGAGACAGTAGCGGCAATTATAAATACTTGCGAGGCATGTCAGAAGATGAAATATGATAGAAAACCCATTAAAGCTAAATTACAGCTGACACAAACACAGAGTGCTCCGTTTCAGGAAATATTTATAGATCTTTTTAGTATTGAATGTAAAACTTATCTAACCCTTATAGACGCCTTTAGTAAACTAGGTCAGGCTATCGAAATTCAAAATAAATCTACTCCAGAAGTACTTATCCGTGCTCTAATGAAGTATTTTTCATACTACGGCGTTCCTCAAAAAATAAGTTCCGATCCAGGATCTGAGTTCAATAACGAGTTCATGAAGGAATTTTTAAAATTACATAAAGTCCATCTTCATATTGGCACATCCAATAACCCCAATTCAATGGGTCTGATAGAACGATTTCACTCCACCATAATTGAAATATATAGACTGGCAAAGTACGAAAAACGATGTACCGATGCGGCATCCATAATGACGTATTCGGTTATGGTATATAATCATTCCATTCACTCCGTAACCGAACTCACTCCATTCGAAGTTGTTTTCGGGCATACTGATACAAATAACCCGTATAGCATAGAGTTAGAAAAACAGTATTTCCAGAAAATGATTAAGGATCAAGCAAAACGAACTAGATTCATGTATAAACATTTGACAGATAAAATGGTAGCAATAAAAGAAAATCATCGGGGTAGGAAAGGTGGTGAAGCTGAAGTGGAGTTGAATGAAGGTGAAATTATTTTTGCTAAAGACGTGAACAAGCGTAAAAGTAAAGACAAACCAAGATACGTAAAAGCAAAAGTTATAGAATTAATACAATTATTATCGTTTGTAACTTAATTAATATAATTACCTATACAGTACGTAATCAAACTGCTGCTATGTGACTAACTGGAACCTTGTGGGAATCTGTTGTTCTAGGGTTGAGGAAGACTATCCCCTCGTGATACAGTTTATACTAGTACGAGTGGATAGGGCGAATCAGTCTAAAGACAGCCAAACCAACATATTTACAGTGTACCATTTCACCTTCAACGATCTGTTTATTTTGTGTCTATTATTAAGTTACTCTGTATGGTTGTCTCAAATTTGTGAATAAATAAATAAATAAATAGGTCAAGCTGAAATAAATATTTTACCAATACAGATAGGAGAAAGAATTACTAAAACCCCTATTAAAAATATAAAACGCCCTCCGCAGGTGGTGCGTCCTGTTGGTAGTGATGCCCTCGCTGGCCCTTTATCTGCAAAATCTTGAAGGAAACCCAGGAATATTCCCGGTAAAAAAAGGTCTAGCACACATTCAAACTGATCAATGGGCTATAGTCAAGCTCATAAGTTTAGAACAGATTTATAATTATTTAAATTACATATCCAGCAACTACCAACAAATGTGTAAACTTATCGATTGGAATGCATCATATTCTCAAGAATTCACAACTGTGAAAATACATACAGACTTTATACGCGATATAACTATAGAAAAATATCGACAACTAGTTCCACAGAAACGTTCTAAAAGAGGACATCCATTGGGTTCTATTATAAAATTAATAACAAGTAAGTTAGATCACGATGACGCCGTTAGATACGAAGAACTTATTTCCAAGTTAAATCATAATCAAATAATTACTTCAAAAAAATTAACCATAGTCTCCAAGATGTTTGATAGTTTAATTAATTTAACTGAAACAATAAATCAAAATACTGTAAACTTTCATAATCGCCTAACAAAGATTGAACTACTTCTGAAGGATTTATCTGCTAAGCAAAACAATTGGATTTTCTTAACTTACCTTACGGGATTATTTTCTGTATTCACGAGTAGTTTTCGTACTATCTTTGCTAGACTAAGTGAAATAGAAACAGCATTAGCGTTAAGTAAATTATCGATACTACATCAATCAATTGTGAATTCTACAGAATTATTGTATCATTTAGAATTGATTTTTAATTCTGGAAACTTAGTTTATCCTCCACTAGAAACAAATTTATTGAAAATAGAAGAGACTATTTGTGTAAAATCATTTATTAAAGATAATAAGATAACATTTATATTGGAAACTCCACTTACGGATAATTCATCTTATAACTATTTTAAGTTTATATTCCTTACCAATCTTTCATGAATCTGAAAATAAAACCTTAGCTATTATTCCCAAATATCCCTTCCTTCTGGCGAAAGGAATGAAATACTTACGACTAATAAAACCATGTCGACCACTCTCGGCTGGCGACCAGTTTTTATGCACTGCGGATAATCAAGCCTTATACTATGAACATACTATATGTTCCTAAAGTCGATAGGCAAACTCATTAAGCAATGGATTGACGTGTAGATTTGACTTACGACCTTCTTCTCTACGTTGTTTCAATACTTTATACACGCACACACACTCACTTTGTCTGCAACTGATAGCAGTTTATTTTTTCAACCACTATGTTAGTTAAAGAATAGCTCAGTGGTTAATTAATGTGCTTTGGGAGTTGCTACTATTGCGAGGCAGGATCGAATCTCACCTGTGGTATGTTTTACTTTTTGTAATTACTATTTGTAGTTTCTGTTAGCTTTTTATAATACCTAGTAGTATTTCGATGATTAAATATAGTAAGTATTTGTATTTTTTTTTAAATAGTCATTGGTGTTTTGTCTCTTTAGACTTGTTCACATAAATAATTAAAGTTTAGTAGGTAGACCACAGAAAACTAAGTATTTTTTTAGATTTCTGTAAGGTAGACAGATACAGTTCGTTTTATAAGAGTATTCGCCTAATATGTAGATCTTTGTTGGTTCGTGGTTATTCGTGGTTCCATGCCAAAGGACTTGATTTCGTCAACTGAGAGTCCTTCGTGAACGGAGGGACAGTTAACACCTGCAAGTGTTACTAGCTAATGTTTCATTTATTGTAGTAGACCCTTTGAGAGGGTAATACCCAGGTGACAATTTTGTTAAGGTCATTTCCAAGTGATTTAGGCCTATATGTAGTAAACTAGGTTATAAACCAGTTGTTCTAAATTTCATGTGTTAGGTTGTGTCTCAAGGTGCTTTGCCCCTATCGGCCCATCGTGCTGCTCGACGAGGTGGGCAAGCTCTTTGAAAGAGTAATTGCAAACCGCCTCGTCGGGCGGCTGGTGCGGGAGGGGCCGGATTTGGCGGAGAGCCAGTTTGGTTTCCGCAGAGGGCGCTCTACGGTGGACGCCATCATGCGCGTACGGGCCCTCACGACGGGGGATGCTGTGGCCCGGGGTGGGGTCGTCTTGGCGGTGTCTCTAGACATCGCCAACGCCTTCAACACCTTGCCCTGGAGTTGCATAAGGGAGGCTCTCCGGTACCACCGGATGCCGACCTACCTCTGTCGTGTGGTCGAGGCCTATTTGACGAACAGGGCTGTCATCTACCCCGGTCATCAGGGAGTGTGGAACCGGCGAGAGATGTCGTGCGGTGTCCCACAGGGATCGGTCCTGGGGCCGCATCTGTGGGACATCGGTTACGACTGGGTGCTGCGCGCCGACCTCCCCGGTGGCGTCAGTGTTGTTTGCTACGCTGACGACACGCTGGTCCTGGCGCAGGAGAGGTCGCACCAGACGGCGGCAAAACTAGCGACACGCGGGGTTGCGACAATCGTCGATAGAATCCGGCAACTGGGACTCGAGGTGGCCTTGCACAAGTCCGAGGTCATGGCTTTTCATGGTCCTCGGAACGCGCCACCGTCGGGGTCCCAAATTACGGTAGGAGGGGTTCACATCGGCGTCGAGCCGACGATGAAGTACCTAGGACTCGTCCTCGACAGCCGGTGGAACTTCGTGGAGCATTTCCGACGTTTGGCTCCCAGGCTGGACCAGGCTGGAGCTGCCTTGGGGCGGCTCCTGCCCAATCTGGAGGGTCCAAACGCCTCCTGCCGGAGGCTCTACGCGGGGGTCGTGCGGTCCATGGCCCTTTACGGGGCACCGGTGTGGGCGCGTTCCCTTAGGCTGCGGCCAGCCCGCCGGTTGAACGCGTCCCAAAGGGTCATGGCCATTCGGCTGGCCCGGGGATACCGTACGGTCTCTCGTGAGGCGGCGAGCCTCCTTGCCGGATTACCGCCATGGGATCTGGAGGCGAAGGTCCTCGCGCACATCTGGGAGTGGCGTGAAGTGTGGGGGGAGCTTTATGTTAAATGATACACGTGTGTTGTATTCAATGTCCCGTTTAATACTGAATATACTTAAACTACACTACATAACCATGACCACACCACATATTGGGGGCTCTATTGAAAAAAAAAAAAAAAAAAAGTTTACATTTTTTTTTTTTTTTTTTTTGCTTAAATTTAAAACTTATATTTACTTAATTGGTAATGTTTTACATCGTATACATGGTTTATGAAATATAACATTTTTATGAATATAATTTTGTTCTGTTTTTATGTACTACATCAATTTTCCCATTTTTATCTATCTTAACATTTGGTTCCAAATCTTCTATAACAGTATAAGGTCCTTCAAACAATTGATTTAATTTACTTACATTTTCTTTTCAGATTAACAATTTATCACCATTTTTATACGTAACTGGATATATTTTCTTATCTAAAACACATTTTTTAAGTTCTTTGCACTTAATTACATTTTCTCTTGCATCCTTACATGCTAACTGTAATCTATACTTAAGTTCTAAACAATAATCATTTGGGTTGTACAGTGGTTCTACTATAGTGCTAACTCTACATGGAATATTACTAGGTTTACCAAATACTAATTCGTAAGGCGTATACTTTGTAATAGTGTGTACTGTATTGTTATAAGTAAAAGACCAATATGGTAACCAGTGACTCCATGCTTGTGGATAATTGTCACATTGAGTTCGTAAATAGGCTCCTAGGTGTTTATGTGAATTTTCAAGTGATCCTATTGTTTGATGATGATAAGACGTAGAATTGAGTTTTTCTACTTCTAGTAACTTGCATACTTCAGTCATCGTAGAAGACATAAATTCGGTGCCTCTATCTGTTAATATTGTATTTGGAATACCGAATCTTAAAATAAAGTTATTAACTAATGCTCTAGCTACTGTTTTACTTTCCTTATTTGGTAACGGATAAACCTCTATAAACTTACTTAAATCACACTGAATACTTAATATATATGAATTATCTTCTAGATCCTTATCTAATGGGCCCACTATATCTAAAAATATTTTTTGAAAAGCCGAGGTCGCCGTTGTTGTGACAACCATAGGCTGAATGGTATTTCGACATTGTTTCATTTTTTGACATTTATCACACTTTTTAATAAATTGTCTGACATCTCGTTCTAATTCTGGCCAGTAAAATGTCCGTTTGATATTATTTATCATCCTACGTACTCCAGCATGACCTGCTGTAGGTAATAGGTGATAGTCGTTTAATATAAATTCTTTTTCATCTTTCATCTCTACTCTTTTAATACCCCGTAAAATGTGTATTCTGGGGCCTTCATATTCACTTGAGTTATTAATTTCATTTAGTAGATTTTTTATGAATAACGCGTTATCATCTCTTTTTATTAAGCAAATTTCGTTTGCTTGAATTGATTTACAAAAATCACACAATTTTTTCACAAATTCGGCTCGCGTAAATTGCGAATGAAAATCGTGGTTAATGTATACAATATTTTTACTTGGTACAAATATGAAGAATTCATTTTTAATTATCTCTTTATTTGTTTTTAATTGTTTTAATTCATTTCCCTTCACAAAAGTCATTTCCACTGAACCATTTGGTATCCTTAATATTTCCACGACTCTGGGCTGATCACACCTTTCATCTGTGGCTATACTAGGGATAACCCATTCCTTATTCTTCTCTCTTTCTATCTCTTGTTCTTTTAATTTTTGTCCTCTCGTCATTACACTTATACTCTTCTCATTCATCTCTTTTAATTCCTCTGAAGTGATTATTATACGTGAAAGTGCGTCCGCAACAACATTATCTTTTCCTTTTATATAAGAAATACTAAAATCATACTCTTCTAAGGCTAATCTGAATTTTAAAAGTCTACTTGAAGGATCTTTCATCCCGAATAGGTATATTAATGGTTTGTGATCTGTCATAATAGTGAATTTTTTTCCAAACAGATATGGTCTAAAGTATTTTACTCCCCAAACTATAGCAACTAGCTCTTTTTGAATGGTTGGGTAATTTTTCTCAGCTTTGTTCAAAGATCTACTTGCGTACGCTACTGGTCTCATATTTTTGTTACATAAAACTGCTCCTACTGATATACTTGATGCATCTGTTTGTAAGATAAATTCATTTTCTTTTGAAAAGTCTGGGTATTGCAAAATTGGAGGTGACATCAATGCATTTCTAAGAATTTGAAATGATTGCACGCATTCAGATGTCCAAACAAATGGTACATTTTTTCGTAAAAGATTATTCAATGGTATCGTAATATCTGCAAATTTATCGACGAATTTCCTATAGTAATTACAAAATGCAACAAAACGTCTTAGTTCATCTACATTTTTTGGCTCTGGATATTCTTTGATTACTTTAATTTTTTCTGGGTCAGGTGAAACTCCATCTTTTGAAACTACATGACCTAAATATAATAGTTCTGTTTGTAGAAAATTACATTTTTCTGGATTTAACTTTAAGTTAACTTTACGAAGCCTTTCAAATACGTCAATGAGATTTTTGTTATGTAGTTCTATAGATCTACCAAATACTACAAGATCATCTAAATAAATAAAACATTTGTCCAAATTCAGTCCTGACATCGCTATCGTCATAATACGTGAAAAAGAACTTGGACTAATTTTTAGTCCCATTGGTAAACGTTTCATTTGGTATTGGCCGGAGTTTGTACTGAAACTAGTTACTCTGCGGCTGTCTTCTGCCAAAATAACTTGATAATATGAACTACTTAAATCTAAATGTGAAAAATATACTGCACCAGACAGCGAATCTAATATCTCAACTATGTTCGGTAGTGGAAACCTGTCATCTTGTATTTGTTCGTTGAGTTTTCGATAGTCAACTACTAATCTCCAATTTTTATTTCCTGTTTCAGTCGGCTTTTTAGGTACTAACAAGATTGGGCTGGACCACTCACTACTAGTTTCTTCAATTATGTCATCGTCTAATAATTTGCCTATTTGCTTATTTATTTCTGGCTTTAAGCTATTTGGCATTCGATAAGGTTTTACATAAACTGGATTTGCGTTTGTCTTTAAGTGTATGGATTGTTCATAAATGTTTGTAGTTGTAAGCTTATCGCCTGGTAAATGAAATATGTCACTATACTTGGAACATAATGACGTAATGCTGTTTCGTTCACTGGAATGTAAGTGATCGAGTTTCAGCAATCGTAGCAATGTTCGAGCTCTATCTGCATTAGAATTACTTTTATTAAACGAACATAATTTATAATCTTTTAAAGGATGAATATCTGGCTGAAATGTTGGTATGGCTACTATTTGTTCACTCGTATTAAGTATTTGTATAGGAATTACATTATTTTTTGGTTTAACTATAAGTCCTGCTAAAAAAATATTTTCTTGCAACTCTTTAGGATAAATGACACAGTCATCTGTAACGTTACTATGTAACTGAATGTAATGTATTGATTCACTTCGAGCAGGTATAGTGATATAACTCGTAGATACCCTTGGTGACGTATATAGGGGTAAATCACAATAAGTATTAAAATAATTCAATCTTATATATGAGTTCTGTAAGTCAATGTTCGCATTGTTCTTTGTCAAAAAATCTAATCCTATAATTCCATCTCCTTTACAAGGCAATTTGTCAAATAAATAAAATTTATGCTGGTAAATCGAACCATCTTTTGCTTTTAGATCGAGATAAACATAGCCTTTTGAATAAATCTTACCACCTATACCGTTTATTACAATGTTATCGCAGTGTACTTTTACGCATTCCGATATCGCTTGCGACCGTACAGCGGAAATAGACGCTCCCGTATCGAGTAACCAAAAACATTCCTTATTATATACATTCAAAGAAACGTACTTTACATTGTCAGCTAATGTCAAAATGTATTCTTTATTCACGAAAAAACGTTTTATTTTCTGACTCTGATTTATTTTGTTGTGTATCGTCCGGGTTCAAGGGTTGAACAGAATAAACATTCTGTCGACCTTGCTGGTTTTGATAGAAATTACCTCGAAACGAACGATCTCCTCGTCTTCCTCTCATATTAGCCTGAGAACGATTATTATAAAAACCGTGATTATAATAAGTTCCTCTATAAGGTCGGCTGAACCGATTTTGATTAAACTTTGCTCGTGTACCTTGTTGATTAAAGCCTCGGTTCCCGCGTGAAGGCCTACTTCTATAATAATTTCTAGACTTACCTTGCATGTTAAACACAGCGTGGGATGCCTGGGGCTGCGCCAACTCCTCATCCTCTGCAGCGCGCACGGCATCTTTTAGATTTGAGTAATTTCTCGCTGCAATAATCGTACTTAAACGTCTGTTTCACAACCCGTCGGCAAATTTCTTTATTGCTAACTGTTCATTTATGGGCCTTAAAATCTCGTTTGCTCCTTCATTCGAATTTGCCTGCGAGATTGTAAGGCTCACAAAAAGGTCTTCAATCTTTTCACCGAATTGTGGAATCGATAATTTTTCCTGAGTAATATTATTTAACTGAGTTAACAATGAAATTGCTGACCTTTTAGGCAATAAATATTGTTTAATATCATGAATCAAATCACTGCAAGATGCATAGCTAGATTTTAGTTTCAATTTTGCATTTCTAGTCAACCTAGTCTTAAGCACAAACGTAATCAAATGATTTTTGCAATCCTTGTTTTTAAGAAAACTTTCATACATCTCTATTCCTTCAATAATTCTTTCAACCGTCTCGTCTTTATCGTCCATCACCGGCAATAAAGTAGCAGCCGTTTTAAAATCAAATGTTTCTATTTTAGGTACAAAATATACCGCCTTTTCAGAACTTGTCTCCGGTAAACCTTTACTTAATTCTAATTTATATGAAATTATTTTATCATATACTAACAATATTTTATCAGTTAAGCATTCCTTAACACGTACCGATAAATAATTAGGGCTGTTTTCCTGCTCACTTGCAAGTTTAATTAACTGCTTAAATTCCTCATAATATTGTTCTGCTAACACTAGTTTACTCAACGTAGTATCCCTATATATTTCTCTTCTTTCACTTCCCAATTTTCTTAAATCTATTTGTATTTTTTCTAATTTTCTGCATATATTTTCTAATTGCAGTTCCATAGGATACTAATGCATTAAAAATATATATATATATATAGGTATATACGTATGTATGAATACTATCGATACTAACTTTATTAAACTAAAGTCCATATGAGCTTAAACCCTTATTTTAATTATATTTAGTTGTGGTCATTAACCACTTAAATTTAATTTGTCATCGCGAAAACGCTTAGCACTCCACTTTTGACACTTTCACTGTACTCACTCTTTTTGAGGTTCGATGTCTGCCTCAGCGCCTCCAGAAAACATAGCTCTCCCGGCAGCAGCCTTCTTTGTAGAGAGTCTGGACACCATTCGCCTTAGAAATTCGTTGCTAATTTGGCGACGTATCCACTTTTGCTGGTTTTTCTTGTACCGGCTCCACATCAGGTACAGCACGCCCGCAGCCACAGCGGCCAAAATAATACCTAAGAGTATGGTATTTACTTGTAATGTCGTGTGTTGTTCTGATTCTTGTGTTCTCGCATTATTTTGCCCACTTTGTGCAATTATTATCTCCTTTTCTTCTTGTTTAGAATATGTTTTTCCCATTGCGATTTTCTTGAATTTTTCCGAATTTTATTTTAATAATCACTTAGACGCGTTATTGTTCTCAAACCGAACCAATTGCGATGTTGCGAACCAATGTATCACCCACAGGGCCTCAGTGCCTACGTGCAAGAATTTGCTGAGCACGTAAAAATGCCCGCGCCCGACACGGCACGGCTGGCAGGGTCGCCATGAAGTGTGGGGGGAGCTTTATGTTAAATGATACACGTGTGTTGTATTCAATGTCCCGTTTAATACTGAATATACTTAAACTACACTACATAACCATGACCACACCACAGGCGGGAGGAGGTGAAGCGCCGGGGCGTAACTCCGCTGCCGCGAGAAATCGCGGCACAGCGGACAGAGCTCCGGCAGGATCTCATGGCGGCATGGAGAGTGCGATTGTCGCAACCCAGTGCTGGGCACGCCACAATTGCGGCGATAAGTTCCCTCTTTGAGGAGTGGCTAGAGAGGCGCCACGGCGTCCTCACCTTCCGCCTGACGCAGGTCCTCACCGGACACGGTTGCTTCGGGAGGTTCCTGTTTCGAATAAGGCAGGAGGAAACGCCCGGGTGTCACCACTGTGTGGAACGCCCGGAGGACACGGTGGAGCATACGGTGGAGGTCTGCCCTGCTTGGGCGGAGCCCCGCCGTGTCCTCTTGGAGGCGATTGGTGGCGGTGACCTCTCGCGTCCGGCTCTGGTCCAGGCCATGGTACGGAGCGAGAGGGCATGGGAAGCAGTCACCTCCTTCTGCGAAGCAGTAATGCTCGTGAAGGAGGAGGCGGAACGCGTGAGGGAGAGGCAAAGTTTACGCCCTCACGCCCCTAATCGCCGCCGTTGGAGACGCCCTGGGCGACGGGAATCCCAGGCGGATTCCCGGCCACCATAGGCGCGGGCTTGCGGACGGCGAGCAATGGGTAGCTTGCCGTCCGATTAGGACCAGGCCCGGGTCGATGGCGCGTCGTGTTCCACGCGCGCCTCATAGAGATGTCAGCACAATTGGCGGGGTCCGCTAGGACCGATGCCTGCCAGGGTTGCGGGTTAGTCCGAAAGGGATACCGGGACCTTGGCAACAGGCAACTGAAGGAACACGGGTGAGTTTTAGTCAGTAAAAGTCTGACACGCCCTTCCGCTCCGCCCAGAGCGGGAGAAGTCATTGGATGATTTCCCACCCTCAAAAAAAAAAAAAAAAGTGTGCTTTGCCCCAAATTTTATAATCCCTCTTATAAACACAATCATATTTAAGGTCACTTATTATTCGATTGAGCTAGAAGTTGTTAAGCGTTCATCTCACGGATCCTCACAAGCGACCTTGAGCTTGTTGATATTTAATCTCATGCTTGTATTTCTCCTAATACACCTTGTTACGGAGACGGGGTGTGTTAGAGGCTAATACCATGTTAAAGATTGGGAAAGTTCTATTGTTTTAGTGGCTTGCCACAATTTTTGAAAACCTGTGTTATTGATAATAATTACAATAAACTTTGTAAAAAGGTAATGTTTTAATTGGTTCTTTCCCTATTTGTATATACCTAATAAATTTACTTTAGCACGGCAGGTGGCCGGGTGACAGTTGGCGTCCAATTGGTATATAATTATAATATGATTATATAAGGTGAACAATTAATAACGGTAGGTATCTCTCTCTCACTCAATACGCTCAGTTGACGGAATGTCGTATTAGTTTAAGGCTAGTTTTTAAGTTTTAAGTTTCAAGTGGTCAACGCACCACAATCAGAACACATTTTCTATTGTTTGAACTGTTAAGGTGTAGATGTGTATTTATGCCATTAACCTATTTTGTTTATTTGATCAGCACAGAAGCTGGACAAGTTGTTTGTGGTAAATTTTAATATTTAATTACCTATGTTGTAAATGTTGGTATAAAGGTTAATGACCAAGTCATCTTTTGAACTAGGAAAGTATAGTCTCTCCTGGTTTAAATGATAAGTATAATTGGACTTTTGGTAAAAGAACTGTTTATAATAAGTTAATTCTTGTTTGTAAAACATTGCAAAACTTATTTGTTTGAAATTCACATTTGAAAATACAACTTTGTAGCTCATATTGGTTTGTGAGGTTATTCAAGGACACAATAACAGTATCAATAACTATCATTTTTTCTTTTGGTTGTACATTACAGGGAACTATAACTTAGTTTATGAGTAAATAGTAACTATGATTTTATTGGAAAGCATAGAAAATTTATGACAACTGGTTGGTTACCTAAAAGATAGTCTTTATAGATCAAATCAGGATTCCCAAATAGCTATTAGAGTTGTGTTACAGTCACTGGAATACAACAACAACATTCGTTTTCATTCATTGTGAAATAACTTTTAAATCACTTTGACATTGTCACGGTGAATCAGAATATTGACATTTAGTGAAGGAAAACATTGCCTCACATTAAATAATAGTAAATTCTTTATTTCTCTAGAAGTTAAAACATTATTAAAATGGATTTAGAGAAAGTATGTTTTCATTCCCTTCTACGGGACGAATTGGTGTATGAGGTTGCAATTCGTGCGGAAACTCCAGCGGATACAGTTATGAAGCTTCGGAAACAACTCAAAACGCTCAGCTTAGGTTTCAGCCCCTCCGAATTTGTGGATGAAGAGTTGGACGCCGGTAAGGAATTAGTTGCAATCCAGGATAAGCTTAAGGAGTTGCAGACCAAGGTGGAAAGTGCTGAGAAAACTTGGGATAGCCATAGTCTTGCTCGTGCTAGGGCTTTGTATTGCCATTTATACCATCGCTTGCACAGGTTTATTTCTACAGAAGCGAGGGAATGTGTCTAACAGGAGAAACTTCGGAACATCATGAAGGGTTATGGGACTACACTCGACAAATTGTTTGGTCGGTCAGACACTGAAAAGTCACAGCGTGAGGTTGAAGATAATAATACTCAGTATGTTGTTAGTAAGAATATTTGTAAATGGAATTTCACTTTTGATGGCAAGTCATGCCCATTTTTGTTTTTAGATTCAATCGCAGAGCGTGTTGACGCATTTAAAGTAGTCGATTCTGTGTTGTTTGATTCGGTTTTTGCTAAAATACAATAGACGCTGATATATTTAGTAACCTATTCCGCTTGACTATTCTTCAAGAGTCATAAAAACCCTGTAAGAAATCGACACGTGTTTCACCTCTCAACGAGGCATCTTCAGGATGACGATTGACCAATTGCAAACCAGAACGCGACGTGTTACCACACCGAGCGCTGGACGCAGAGTGAATCAAATCGCCCGACACCCCCACTTATATAGGATTGCTGCTCGGCGCTGAAGTGGGGGTGTCGGGCGATTTGATTCACTCTGCGTCCAGCGCTCGGTGTGGTAACACGTCGCGTTCTGGTTTGCAATTGGTCAATCGTCATCCTGAAGATGCCTCGTTGAGAGGTGAAACACGTGTCGATTTCTTACAGGGTTTTTATGACTCTTGAAGAATAGTCAAGCGGAATAGGTTACTAAATATATCAGCGTCTATTGTATTTTATAATGGATTTCCGCAAAGTCACGCCTGAATCAATTAACTATCGGTTTTTGCTTTCATTAAGGGTGATGCTTTGATTTGGTATAGGAGTGCGAAATTCAAATTCAAAATTCAAAATTTATTTATTTTAGGACACCTAGATCCAAAGGTTAGTATACAAAAATTTAGAAACTATTGTTAGTAGGTACTTAGATACAATCACACTCTATCACTACTCTACTACATTGCACACAAATACACAAAAATACAAAAATGCACCCGTGCCGAGACACCCCGCCCCGTCAAGATAAACAATATGGAGATACATCCCTGAGGACCACCAGACGAACGAAGTGCCCCAACACAGGCGCACGTACATCTTCAGCTATAGTTTTGAGGATGCTGTTGTGACTCCCCCGAACCCTTCTCATAAGTGACACGACTTTCTTCCGAATGATGGCATGAAAATCATCCGTATGAGCCTGCGCGAACATCTCGGAGGCACTGCAGAAACGAGGAAGTCCCAACATCATCCTGAAAATGTTATTGTATTGGACGCGCAGTGTGTCCAGGGATTTTTTGGTATAACTAACCCATAGACCACCCGTGTACATACCCGGACAATACGCTTTAAATAGCGTAATCTTGACTTGGTCCGCACAGCGAGCGAATCTACGGGCCAGCATATTGCCACGAACTGACAGAGCCCTGCGCTCCCTCTCTAAGTCAACATCATCCTTAAGGTCGTCGGTAAGGTAATGTCCAAGGTACTTAAACTGCGACACCCTATCTAAGTTAACCCCATTCAAAGTAATGGGTGGAACAGATTCAGGACACTTACCGGCGGCCTTAAAGACCATGTACTGACTTTTCTTGACATTGTAAATAAGTCCGTGTGACTTGGCATAGGCTTCACAAACTTTCAGCATCTCTCCGAGCGCCCCCGCAGTGGGACTCAGCAGCACCATGTCGTCCGCGTAGCTGATATTAATTACACTAATACCACCCACCGACACGCATGCTGCTGAGTTCCACTATGAGCTCGTTTACGTACAAGCTAAATAGCTTTGGAGATGTTAACCCCCCCTGCCGCACGCCGCACTCCAGCCTGTACAAATCGGAAAGAGTGCCTGACCATTTGACACAGTTTGTCTGGTTATTGTACCAATATTTAAAGATGTTCAACATCTCCACCGGTATACCACTATCCCCTAGCTTCCTCCAAAGCACCTCGTAAGACACGAGGTCAAAGGCCTTGGAGAGATCCAAATGTGAGGCAAATACTTGGAAGGAGTTAGCAGATCTGCTCCTTAGCGATTTCATGCCATTGACTATGAGGATAATTTTTTAGACGAGGCCAAGAAACGGATTCAGGGTACTGATGAACCAATCCACATGTATTTTGCCGTCATGAATGGATTATTTTCGCGTTTAAAAACACCTCTAACCGAAAAGGAAAAGATTAAAATCCTGAAAAGGAACGTCAAGTCTTCGATATCAAGAGGTTTAGTATTGGTAAAGCCGGACTCAGTAGCGGAACTAAAAGATATTTGTCGTCTACTAGAGGCGGAGGATATTAAATCAAATAATTTTGCTAAATCCAAGTCAAAATCGGAAACCACAGAACAAAAACCAAAAATAGCCAGTGTAGATCACCGTGTCAATTATATGAAAGGACAACCAAAGGACAAACCAAATCCACAATCCTCAGGGAAGGAGATTAAATGTGGAAAGTAAGGGTTTACTAAAAGGACTTGTCCAAGTTGTAGAAGCGAACCAAAGGAAATAAAATGCTTGTATGCGCTGCTGAATGGGTCGCACACACCTTGGATGATAGCTTGAAATGATAAGTCACGGATAGCCAAAGATGATGGTTTACTGAATATATTTAACTATCAAGTAACTATTGCTATATGAATGTTGTTTGAATGAGTACAGGTGACTATGAACGCTGATTGTGTACTGTCGCGTTACACTATGATTTGTGTAAGGCGACGGAAAAGTGCTGATCTATGCAATGCGCGCGTGCTATGTACGATACATGACTCGTACATATTCCCGGGCGAGAGAGGTGCCAGTGGATGATGAGAATGATTTTACAGAGTGCTTTAATGCTAAACTTATAAATTTGACCCAAGCTACAATACATGAATTATATCTATTATTAGACATAACTTAACATTATTCACTGTCACCAGACACCGGTGCGGCGAATGCAGGAGGTGTCCTCTTGTGGCGCTTGATGCTACTGAGTAAGCTTGAAAAGTTTCTTAATTCAACCGCCTCTTCTCGTGGCTGTTTCGAGTCTCGAGTGCGTGGCGTCGGATCGACGACGGGGGCCGTGTGCTGCGTCTCGGAGTCCGACTGTAAGTTGGCACTCCTCTGCCGCCGACGGCAAATCCATCGACACAGATAAACTGCGACTGCTAGTACAACGCCCGATAACAACACGTAGATCGCTGAATATTTATGGGTATCGTGGCTTGAAATTCCTGAGTTCAAGGCGTTTTCTGATTTCATCTGTTCGATCTGTTCTTTGATGTGCCGCAATGAGGTTTCGTGATCAGTGATGTTGATTTCAAGTTGTGGCAAGGTGACGTTGATGATGTGGTTGATAGGTGCGATTTGAGGTGATTCCAAGTCAACCGCAGTTTTTATTTCTGAGTATCCCAATTTGTGTGAAAAAACCGTAAAGTCTTCTCCTTTAATTACGCAATCTAAATCTAGTGTTATGACCCCGGCCTTAGTGATTTGTATTGCGGTAATCTGATGCTCGCATATGACGCGAAGTGCACACTGCCCGCAACAATAATAAAGGTAAGTATTTATTTTGTTCAATTCCATTCAATTATTGCGGCATGCTGCTATGTTTGTAAGACATCTGTTTGTGCCCTTATCTTTGATACACATGCTGTCTTCTGACTTAAATTGAAAAATGGGTTTTCGGGAGTGGCAGAGGCGAGTAGACTCGTCGTACTGGACACATTGTTGTATGTCTCGCTGTCATTGCCAGATAGGTGTCTTTGCGTAAGTTAATCGCAATGTAATCTGTTATCGGCACGTCGGTGACTGTAGTGTTTCCATGTTGTTGTGGTATTGATGTGAGTTGATATAGGTCATAACTCTCTCTGTTGACCAGTGGTATTCTAATTTCAAATATGAGGTACTGCTCTGTTACCCTTGTTTTGACCTTCAGAAGGTGGTATATTTTTGGTAGTTCAGTCTGTATGTTTTCTATCGGTAAGGATAACTCTCGCGATAATTGTCCTGAGATTATGCTGAGTTGGTCTCGTAATTGCTTCGGCGATAGTAAATGGACGCTGAACATTCCATGATGGATGTCTGTTATTGTGTCGATTATTGTGTCTTGAATGGATTTTAGCTTCGTGAGCATATTTGTCGCTATGATGGTGGACAGTGCTAGCTCACTCATAACTTCTTGTTCTTGCAAATTTTTGTTCAACATATTGGTGACCTTCGTTAAATTGTTTAAATGTTGATTGATGGCCTTGTGCTGCCGATTGATTGACTCTTCAGTTCTCTTGAGTAGATTGTATTCTGCTTCTACTACTGAGGTCTGGTTTTTCCATAAGAGTGCCAAGTGATTTTCATTTCCTTTTATAAGCGAAATATCTTGCTTGTATTGATCAGCGAAACGTTGATCTAAAACTCCAAATAAGCTGTTGGTAACGTAACCCACACCGTCGATGAGGCCTCGCCGCCGTCGTGTTCGCTCTTCGAAGTGCTGATTCAGTAGCATTCCATTGTAGTACTTCAGTTCGTCATGAGAGTGACGTAGCTGCAGTAGGATGATGTCACATAGTGCTTTGTTCGTTCCTCCATCACATACGCTGTTTATTTGTCTGAGGTATTTGTCGAAGGTTGCCGAACCGTCCCAATAAGGGTTCATGTCGTAATACACAATGAGTTTCCATTCGTCGCGAATGAACTGCATGTTTGAGATTCGGTCAAAATAGAGTGCTTTGTGTATTGGTGTCAAAGTATATGAAGATGCTGACTGTTCGTGGCCGAAGACGGATGTCATGTAGAGAAATAGTGTTACGAGAGTTGCTATCAGATAAGACGCCGTTCCAGGTCGTCGTTTCGATTGGTTGTCTTTGGTCTTGGCATTTTGGCTGTCTGACAATTTCCCTGCCTGCTCGTTTGATGTAGTTGATTTGGGGTCAGATACCAGCACTGACAGTTTAATCACTGGGCGCTTGAGGTACCCATTTTTTGTTTTCAGGGTGACAACCCTGACCAATCCATCGGTACCGGGATGAATCTCAGTGACTCTGCCTAGAGCCCATCTTCCCGCGGGTAGGTTAGGCTCATGAATGATGACAACGTCATCTACTCGAACATTTTTGTGAGGTCTCTTCCATTTACTTCTTGTGGTGAGTACCGCGAGATACTCGGATTGCCACCTCTTCCAAATATCTTCGAAAATTTTCTGTGTTCGATTCCACCTCGTTCATTCATCTTGTTCGGTGTCTAAGATAGTCAGTATGGGGCCGCTACTCAAAAAGTGTGAAGGAGTCAGATAATTCAAATCATCTGGGTCCTCTGTAAGTGCGCAAAGCGGCCGACTGTTGAGACATGCTTCGAGTTGAGCCAGTAAAGTACTGTATTCCTCGAACGTGAGCTTTTGTTCGCCAACTACACGTCGAAGATGATGCTTCAGACTTTTTACCGCTGCTTCCCTTAGGCCTCCTGCGCTTGGCCAGGCGGGGGCATTAAAATGCCACAGTATTCCCAACTCATTGATCTCTGTATAAAATTCGTCGTTGAATGTTTTGCGCAGTTCTGCCAATTCTTGCTGAAGTTTTTTGTTTGCCCCAACAAAATTGGTGCCATTGTCGCTGTAGATGTGATGAGGTTTGCCCCGACGCACAGTGCGTAATTTTCACAATCTAGCTGGCCAATTTTATTTAGGCCTAGCAATATGAATAAAATATACACTAAAATACGATAATAGTAAATTAAAGACACTATCAAGGTTTAAGACATATATTTCAACATAAAGTAGGTACATATAACAATATTCACATTCAAAATCTTACAATTATATTTCAATTATACAGGTATAAAAACAAATAAGCAGAAAACACAAACTAAAAAAAAAATACATAGTCTTTATTATGCAAAAAAATATTTAACATAGACATAATATACAAAGCCTCAATCAGAATCGCTATCATAATGATCGACATCACTTTCTTCAGACTGGATATTATTAATTTCAATTTCTGGTGGTCTTATTTGTAAAAGCTGGCTCACTTCAGGAGTTATTTTGCCACGCTTAGTTTTTGGAGGAGCACGTAAGCTTGCTATATACGGGTCTGACGTTATCAACAGTCGATGAATTAAATCTGTGTTTGTGTCCACTCTAGACGTCTTTCTTGTGAATAATTCTCTGAATTTTCTGTTGTCCTTATTTCTAGCTTCCTGTGCTTCTTCGGAAAGCTGACCAATTGGAAGGATACAAGAAGCTATAATGTCTTTTCCATGAAAAAGTATTTTGTGTACACTTGCAGGCATCGAGTACCATGGATATTCTTTAAAATATAATTTTCTCGTTACTTTTGTATATTCTTCAAAGTTTTCCATGTTGACTGGAAATCCACTGTTGATACACTCTAAAATTATGTGGAAGCGTTTAATCAGCTCAACAGAAACTCCTGTAATTTCGGCGGACTTTTCAGAGTTCCGAAAAAACTTGCGGGCCGTATTTCCGTCATTGGTATTTCCTGTTTGCTGTTTAGGCATATCTACCAATAAACCTAGTTCACTTCTGAACTTCTCCTGTACAAGCTTCTTCTTTTCTGCTACTTTGGCTTTATTCTGAACCCCTCGAGCCTGCCAAGATTTTATATCTAAACGATAAGATATATGTAATATGCATTCAAAAAATCTTATCCAAGCGTGCAGAGGTGAAAGGCCCAAAGAAATAAAGTTGCTATTTACCGCTTTTTCCACGATAAGCCTTTCATCGTTCATTTCACTGGGCTTAGCGCCACACAAATAACAACTCTGCTTGGATGTACATGCAGTTAAGGCATTACAAATTTTGCCATCGATCATGCACAAAATCATTGTTGGCTTCACTAAGACTTCTGTGTCATTTACTATGATTTTAGTGGGTGCCAGTAATCTTGCTTGCTCTTTTATTTTATCAACTTCACTTTTGATTAGATCTACTGTTTCCTTGGCAAATACAAATTTGATGGGCCGATAATATTTTGTAGAAGATGGGGAACATTTTGCCAAACGATTTGTTTAATGCTTTGGTCATTTTCCGAGTACATTTGAATAGGCACCATTGATATGCTAAATAAGCTTTCATCACTACATTGTTCTTCTGAAAATTTCTGTTTATACCGAGTTTGCTCTGCTCCATCACAACCCCATTTCACAATTAAACTCAAAGTTTTTAAATCAGTTACTGTACTTAGGACCTCTTCTTGAGCTTTGCACAATCTTTTTACTGTATGATCTATTACAGACTGCAGTTTAATTTCAGCGTGCGTTTCGGTTACATTTATGTCGTCAGGGTAGCATAGCTGTTTCGCCTCTTTCACTTTATAATACGGTGGGTACAGATTACTATTAACGTTCTTCGCTTGCTGGCGTATCACACTATATTGATGAGTCGTTAGATTCGCATCCACCATTAATGCAAGAGCTTGATCTACTGACAGTCCACCCTTCTTGCGGCTTTCAATGGATTTTCGTGCTTTTTTTATAGAAGTACCTCTTCTAGGTGAAAAGAGACATAGCTCTTTAACAATAGCTGCTGAATCCCTTTTTCCTTCCTTTCGTAGTTGGGTTTCAGATGCCATCGATATTTCTTCCCGACTTGATGTATCGAGCATTTATTTATTATTTATTTATTTATTTAAACTTTTCGCACTAAAAAAGGTACAAAGGCGGACTTAATGCCTGAGGCATTCTCTACCAGTCAACCAAGGGTGGTGAAGAGATTAGATGGCAGGTGCTCTAATTGAGAGGAACAAAGAGAAAAAAAAAAATACATATATATCATATTGCATTATAGATAAAGCAGTACAGTACATAAATAAGCTATAAACTTATGATACATATACTTACACATATATTTACTATAATAAATACTATAATATATATATATATATAACATACAAATTCAAGGGTGAGAGGTGATGACATGACTCTACTCTATTTATTTTGAGAAAAAACTCCGCAATTTCCGCTTAAATGCATAACGACTGGTGGCCGTCCTGATATCAAGAGGAAGCGCATTCCAAAGAAGAATGGACTGAATATGAAAAGAAGAATGAAAAAAGTCAGAAGTATGAGAAGGACAGAGTAGGAGCAGATTGTTAGAAGAACGCAGGGTCTTAGTGTGTGAAGAACACAGATATTGGAAGTGAGAAACAAGATAAGAAGGAGGAGTAGGAGAGTTGAGAACGGAGTAAAGCGTGGTCAAAGCACGCAAACTTCTTCTTTGGCGAATGGACATCCATTTGAGCTCAGACCTATAGCTCGACACGTGGTCATATTTCCTAAGGTTGAATATGAACCTGATACAGTTGTTGAGTAGTCGGTCAAGCTTATCCAGCAAAACTGCATTCAAGTCAAAGTAGCAAACGTCACCATAGTCGATGACGGGGATAATTAAAGTCTGCACAAGCATTGTTTTCGTCTTAGCGGGCAAAAAGTTCCTCAGACGATACAGGGATCGCAGAGTACCGCTGACCCTTTGACTAACACTAGAGACCTGGCGTTGCCAGCTTAGTGTCGAGTCCAGATGCAAACCGAGATCCTTCACAGTAGGGGTAATGGGAATGACGGTACCATTGAAAATTAGAGGAGGAAGAGAGCTAAGCGTCACCCTACTCATCATGCGTGAGCTCCCAATTACAATGGCCTGACACTTTGTGGGGTTAACTGACACCCCAAAACTATCAGACCACTTTTTGATGGCTTCTAAATCTCGGTTTACATCTGCTATAGCGTCTGACAAACCTTCAACCCGCCCAGCTGTATATAATTGAAGATCATCGGCATAAAGATGATACGAACATCGAAGACAGTGAGTTATAAAATTAATGAAGATGGAAAATAACAATGGAGAAAGAATACCGCCTTGTGGAACACCAGCATCCAGGTCGCGCCAACTCGAAGAGCTCTCATCAACGCGAACCGACTGCTGACGTCCCTGAAGATAAGAAGAGAACCATTCAAGAGCCTCGACCGAAACCATAAGATGAGAGAGGATAGAAAGGAGAATATCGTGGCTAACGGCGTTAAAGGCATTGGAGAAATCAATTAATACCAAAACGGTAACCCTGGTATCCTCCATGGCTTCTCTAACGTCGCCAGTCACTTTAAGGAGAGCGGAAGCTGTACTGTGCCCAGGCCTGAATCCAGACTGAAAAGAGCTAACAAGGTTGTTCCGGTGAACAAACCCCGCAAACTGCTTGTGTACGCAGGCCTCAAGCACTTTAGACAGGAACGGGAGAATGGAAATGGGTCGGAAGTGACTGGGTAAGGAGGGATTTGAAATTTTAGGGAGTGGGCGTACATACGCCTTACGCCACAAGGATGGGAATTGTCCGGAATCAAGATAAAAGTTTATGATGTGGGTAATCGGAGGGAGAAGGATATCAAGGATCCACACGACCATACTACGACTGATGCCGTCACAGCCCACAGCCTTGGATTTTATGGACAGGATGATCTTTTTAATTTCATCCAAGGTGACCGGAGAGAGGTGAAATGGTTCTATTATTGGACTGGCTAGACCAGTAATGTAATCGACCGTCTGGGACAACATTTGGGAATCCAAATGACAAGTGGTTGTGAAGTGACGGTTGATATCGTCAAGGCCAATTGTATTAGGAAAATCCACATGACGTGGTCTGCCGATACCGAGAGTACCAAGGAACTTCCAGATATCAGCAGGTGAAGAAGAAGATATGTTCTCGATAATATGGCGGCGTTTAGCGTTGCGTATCATCTGATTACACCGATTTCTAGCAGCTTTGTAAAAGTTCCGATTTTCATCACTGCGATCCTTTTTAAATTTACGGAAGGCCCGATCTCTGCGCCTCATCGCCATTCGAACCCCTGTCGTCATCCAAGGAGCAGGTGGACGCCGTAGTTTAATCCTCTTGACAGGAGCGTGTTTGTCGTAGAGAGCAAGGACCGTTCGATCAAAAATGCGCAGTTTTTCGTCTACAGCTGTCGCCGCTGCCAGGTGTTCCCAACTGAGGTCTGACGCATCCTGACGAAGCTTCTCAACGTCCATGCGTGCAAAACAACGCATGTGCAGAACTTTCGGGACAGGTTTAGGCGGTTTTAGGATATACGAGAGGAAAATGAGGTCATGATGGGAAAATCCAGGAGCGGGACACTGACCATGAGAGAAAACAAGAGAGGGAGTGGATGTGAGGATTAAGTCCAGCCAAGTGTCATCGCCTGAGATATTGAAATGGGTAGGTTGCAGGGAAAGTATATGGAGACTAACGGACTCAATGATGTGAAGGAGTTTACGGGATCGGGGGTTGTGGTGAGCAAGGTCAGTGTTAAAATCGCCCATGATGACGCAATGTGCATACTCAGGCCCTACGGATTCCAGCACCAATTCAAGTGTGGAAAAATAGTCAACGGCGGGTGGACAATAGACAACACCAAGAAGGGTCTTGACGCCTTTAACAGAGACCTCCAAAAAGAGGTACTCAGCAGAAGCATGGTATTGTGAGGGAGATGTGGCAATGACTTTGAATGGGAAATCGCTACGAAGATAGATAGCTACACCGCCCCCTCCCTTTCCAATTCTATCATTGCGGATAAGAGTGAAACCTGGGAGAGAGTAGGTGGTGGAGAGAAGTTGAGGTTTGAGCCAACTCTCAGAAACCAGAACGGCATGGGTATTGGCGTCGGTAAAGGTGTCTAACAGATCACTGTAGTGACTTGGAATACTTTGGGCATTTATATGGCAGACATTAAACAAATGACCTTTCGGTTGACTGAAGCTTCGACGAACAAAGTCACCAAGGGTGTCAGTTAAGGAGCTGAAACTTGCATTAGCGGATGAGTTAGAGGAATCAATGGCAGAGTAAAAAGAATCATCATCGGATAACATAAAATACAAATAAAAATAATAATATAAATAACTAATAAATATGCAAATAAACTATGGCTAGGATTGCTTTCACCTAAGGTGCAACACCACTATCTGTGCACCACCCACCAGCAGCACCAGTATAGTTGTACACGGATCCTTTGGCACGTGGCCAAAATCGGAACTAAGGCGTATTGTTCTACAACAGAACTAATTCGCCATGAAAAGAAAATCGAGCGCCAAAAGATCCGTGCACCACTTCAAAGTAGTAGTAATATAAAATAATTTAAAAAAAAACATCAATTTGGAAGAGGACACAGCAACACAAGCATATACACAAAACATTATGATAAATCAACGAACAAAACGACACATGGCAAAGTTACATGAGCAAAAACGGAACGCAATTTACGAAACACAATGGTGGAACAATGAAAATGAAAATGGGACGTCATACGTCTTGACAGATGATGAGATGACAATGACATTATGACAGTGACAAATAACACGGAACAAATATTTTAATACCACAAACAAATATAATTAAGCAAATCACCAACAGAATGTGATAATATGAAGTAGTTTTGAGGTGAAAATAAGAAAATGAGTAAGCAGGTAGACGTGTACAATAACAACATTTACATGAACTGACGTCCCAAGTACAAAGTGATTAGGTACAGAATCAATTGGTACGTACAAATTGGAGTAAACACTTAGACTTTTCGCACTCCACCATCAGCCTTGTCTCCAGCACCAACAGATGATTCACCGGGCTTCTTGGGGTACTTAGCTAATAAGGGATTGAGTTCCTCCAAAGAAGAAATCTTATGCCGTGTTCCGTCTGGGGATCTGATGATAATAACCCCATCCTGAGTCCAGCATGCCGGCATACCGAAGTGCAGACGCGCCCTGCTGAAAATAGTTTGCCTGGACCTGGTCAAGAACTCCTTGACTGTGACTGTGGAGCCCTTCAGTGCAGACTTTGCCTTCCATACAGTGGATTTGAGCTCAACATTGGAGAACCTTACCAGTATGGGTCTGCTAGTTGTAGATCCTTTGCGTGATGATCCGAGTCTGTGACACACTTTGATGGAAGATGCAGTGATATCAGGCAGAGCCAGTTTGTTCTTAAGAATGTCTAATACAAGAGCCTTGCAATCTTCTTTGTCCGCTTCAGCAAACCCAGTGAAAATGAGAGCTTTCCGACGAGATCTTGTCTCCAATCCATCAACCGCATTAGAACACTCCATGATCTGCTTCCTAAGAAGTCCCAGCACGCTGAACATAAGCTCACGAAATGACCGGAACTCTTCTGCAATCTTTGCTACGGTGTCCTTTGCGGGTCCAGCACATTGGATCTGTGCCTCAAGCTCACCCATCTTCTTAAGGAAGCAGTCCTCGAGGCTCTTCTGGGCCGATTGGATATCATCCAGTTGAGATGACATGATGAATGATGAAGTGTGCAGTGTAACTTGTAGTGACTTTAACAATACTAGTGAGTAGCTGGCAGGTGGTGTAGTATTGAGTGCTTGCGTTACATTGATTGTTTCACCAATGTAAGTGCTGCTTATTTAATGGTATATGCAACAAATATTGAACTTAAAAGCAAGTAAAAATACTTATTAATAATTTAATTAAAATAGATCTACGAAGTTGCGGGTTAACTTTTTTACACCTACCCACGAAAAAACCATTTGTTGAATGCGCCAGAGCATTTGTTGGATGCGCCGCCTTTTTGTTCTATTGCTGCTGCTAGCGAAATCTTTTTTTGGTCTTCCAGCCCGATTACTTGTTGTAGGAAGAGAAAAGTCGACGACAGTGTTTGTCACTATATCGGGCAGTGATATACTTTCTTCCAACCACGAGGAATTTGTCTTCAAAAATCGTTCCCGATGTCTTCCCGATTTCGACCATTTTTGTTCTATTTTTTGGCAAACACTTCGAATTGTGACTTTCAAACTCTTCAAAATGTCTTCCGAAAAGCAAGGATCACCCAGCTCTTGCAATATAAGATGTAGCAAAGCATCAGTTCTGTTTTGTTTTGCGTTAGCAAACCAAACATCAAAACATTTTCGACGTGAAATTTGCGAAGTCATCCTAAAAGTAAGAAAAACTTCTATGAGTGTCGCAATCATTCGCAAACAAACTGACATATGTAATAGAGCTAACGAGTTATACTTTCAGAAAAATACAATCAAAGATCTGTATAATGCGATATAATATACTAAAACTCAAGTACAAAGTGATTGAGAATATTATTATAGTAAAAAGTAAACATGTTATATTCAATTGGTGCTTGTAGTTAAATTAAATAACAATTAAAAGTAAAAATCACTTGTAACTTACCTCAAAACCCACAAAAATACAATAACAACACACAACAACTACTAGCAACTGAAACACGAGCGTATTCATCGAGTGAACTCAGACGAATGCCGCGGTCCCTCGGTAAACCCGATCGCGAACGAGCAGGTAACAGGTAGTTCCGACCCTTTTTGCTATTGTTTGGTGTGATCCTTTGTAAAATAAATTTTGTTTCTAGGAAGTGTGGTTCAACTACTTAAAAAATGTACAACTAGTTATCTTCTGGGAATAAGTTGTTAAATTAGATTATGGCCCGCTAGATTATGAAAATTACGCTTTGTGCGACGTGATGACATGCGTTTTAGAGCTGCTAAAAATGCAGATGAGCTCAAGTCTGATACGAGTTCGAGGTGCACAGCTTTGGTCACCATGCACACGAACACTGCGATGTATCCCTTGTTTGTCTTGACTCCACGCCCTTTATTGAGTTTCACGTCAACGTAACCTGTGAAGTCAACGCCGGTGTGTTGGAAAGGACGTGAAGGATTGCTCCGAGATTCAGGTAAGTCCCCCATCATTTGCTTTTGTATGTCAGCTTTATGTTTCGTACACGTAATGCATGCATGTAAGCGCTTTTTTACAGCTCTGTTACCGCTTAATATCCAGTAGTTTTGTCTGATATTTGCAAGTGTCGTCCGAGCCCCAGCATGAAACGTGCGGCGGTGGGCTTGGTCGATAATAAGCTCAGTAACGTGGCTGCTATGTGGTATGATCAATGGATGCTTCATATCTTCGTCAATATTCGCATGCTTGAGTCTGCCTCCCACTCTCAAAAGTCCATCCTTGTCTAAAAATGGGTTGAGGCACAAAGTTTTACTTTTGTTATGTACTTGCTCCTGTTTTCGCAGCTTGCTTATTTCTTCAGAAAATTGCGTTTCTTGTACATATTTTATAATCATATGTTTTGCGTTTTCTAATTCATTTCCGTTCAGGTATGCAGATGGCTCGCTGTGACGTCGTATGATACGTAACACCATGCTAGCACGCGCACTGCGCGTGTCAGATTACTGTTTCTGTGTAGTATGGATTCTATGACATCATCATTTTGAGGTTGACAAACTGTGACGTTGCTTTGCTTTGATCTTCGCTCCTCTTGATCCGTGACGTAGACGCATTTCTCAGCTACTGATGACTCATCGAATCCAGGGAGAAATTGCGGGCCGCTCCACCACAGATTATGTTGCTTCAATTGCTCTGTTGTGATGCCACGGCTGGCACAATCAGCTGGGTTGTCAGCTGATTTTATGTAATGCCAATTGTCTGAAGGTATGATGTCTTTGATTTGTTTTACTCTGTTCGCTACGAATGGTGTCTAACGGTTGATGTTGCCTTGAATCCAACCTAGAACTGCAGTGGAGTCACTCCAACCAAAAACTTTGATTTTGCGTCCGGTAATGGCTTTCTGTATTTTTCTCATAAGTGTTGTAAGCAGATGCGCCCCACACAGCTCTAGACGTGGTAAAGTGAGTTTTTTGTTCTCTGGTACAAGCCTTGTTTTTGCAGCGACGAGTGTGATGTTGGTATCAAGTTTACAGTACACGACACATGCGTATGCTTTCATTGATGCATCGCAGAAGCCGTGCAGTTGAATTGTGTCATGCTCTCCTATTTGGTACCATCTTTGAATTTTAAACTGGCCGATGTTTTGTAGATCTGTTTTAATTTTTTCCCACTCGTTGCTTATTTCAACCGGAAGCTGGTCGTCCCATTTAATGTTAGACAGCCAAACTTGCTTGAATAAAAGTTTTAATTTCGTTGTAATCGGAGCTAACCAACCGAGTGGATCAAATATCTTTGAAATATCTGATAGTAATGTACGTTTTGTATGTTTTTCTGTTGGTTTTGTTTTGCTTATTTTTAGCTCGAACGAAAATGTATCTTCATTGGGGTTCCATTTCAGCCCGAGTGTCTTTGTTGATTCTGCTTGCTTAAAATCGAATGATGGTTGATTCGACGACGCTCTGCTGACGTTTTGAAGTAATTCTTCGTTGTTACCGGAACATTTACGTAAGTTGAAACCTCCCGACTGTAGCAACTCGATCAAATCTCCTTGCAGTTGTTTGGCTGACGATAACGTGAAGCTTCCACTTACAAGGTCATCCATATAGAATTCTTCTTGCAACGCTTGTGCTGCCCTGCTGTGCTGATACTTGTGGCCTTCATCAGCTGCCAACTGTTTCGAAGTCATCATAGCTAAGAATGGCGCTGCTTTCATGCCGTAAGTGACTGTCGTGAGCTAATATTCGCGTAAACGTTGGTCAGGACAGTTCCTCCATAGTATCTTCTGATATGTTTGATGTTCAGTGTTGCAAAGTATCTGTCGATACATTTTTTCTATATCCGCTGTATACGCGAACTGATATTGCCTTCATCGCAAGATCAATGACATGAGGTCTTGCTGTAAGTTCGGGCCACGCTTCATGAGGTCGTTCAAAGTATAGCCTGTGGATGTTTTCGCCGATATAAATCCATATATATATTGTCCATGATTTTGGTTTCGTGAATGTCTTATTAGGCAAATTATTGATCAAATTGCGCATAATGAAAACATCGGTGTCAAATTTATAATCACCGTGAATGGCTCTGCACGTGATTCTTATGACCCCTTTGCAATTATTTTCTTTCGCCCCGACACCGAATATGACACCTTTGCAGCGGCTACGCGGTAATCGTAGTTTTTGCGCTGCTTTTTCTGTTATCAGGGATGTTTGTGAACCCTGATCAAGGAGCGCTCGCAAAGTTATCAGGGATTCATTGTAGGCTTGTACTTTGATCAATGCTGTGGTAAGCAAAGTTTCTGATACATCTTCTTGTGACACGTGATTTCTGCTGTCACTTGTTGTTTTCTTGCTTTCAGTGCCTGCTGCTGTTTGCTGCACTGAATTGCTGTTTGATTTCTGTCCACCCACTTTGCCGTAAGCGTCGTGAAGCAATGTATTATGATCTGAGTTGCAAACGCGGAAAGTTTTTCTTGACATACATTCCTTGCTATTCGTATGTACGTTTAGGCAGTTTTTACATAAATTGTATTTCGCAACTGCCTTCCGTTTTGCGTCAGGCTGTAATTCGAGGAATGTTTTGCACGAAAACAACCTGTGCTCTTGATTGCAATGTGGACAGTTTGTTGAACTTTCATTGTCTTTTGTCAACGAATTTGACTTGTACTTATTATTTTTGTTCTGATTTGCGCTGAATGCTTTATAAGAATGAAATTTCTTGTTTGTCTGTGCAGGCTCCGACTGAGATGTTTTTGCTGTTTCTGGCCTACGGCGAGATGATTCCCATGATGTAAATTTTCTTTCTAGAAAATCCAGAAAATCTGCTGTTGGGTAGCTCACGCGGCTCCGCCAGTGACTCTAAGTAGTCATTATAAGTCACCGTATCCAACTTTTGTGAAAGCAAGTGTACCAATATTGGATCCCACGATGACGTGTCTACACCAAGGTTCTTGATCGCATTGATACATTCTTTTGTCGTATCGTGGAGTTTTTTGACTGATGCTGCTGATAAATGTTGAGTGATAGGAACACTGAGCAATGAATTGAGATGTGACGTGAGGATCAGTTTCCTGTTGTTGTATCTGCGGTTGAGGATCTCCCATGCAGTCTCATAATTTTCCGAGCTGATCGATAGATGCTGAATGAGTTTCTCGGCTTCGCCTTTCACTTTGCTTTTGAGAAACTGCATTCTCTGTGCGTTAGGAAGAGACGGACTAGAATGGATGGTTTCAACAAATAAGTCTTTGAATGCTGTCCAGTGTTCGTAGTTACCACTAAAGGTTGGAATTTCAATTTTCGGCGTCGACCTTTCTCGGTGAGTAACTGACCACATTTTGGAGTTGATGGTTGCTTTCATTTTGTTGTAAACGAGTTCGCACGTGTTGTAAGACATCTCATATTGCACGTCGGCTTCATTGGGCAAGCTGTCAAGATCCCAATAAAGTGAATCAACTGCTTTCCACCTTGACTCTAACATCTTTAAAGCGTCTTCAAACTGCCAATTTTCTTTGAGGAGGTCCACGTTGATGTTTGATGCGGTTCTTTGGAACGCTTTGATATTGCTCCTTTGTTTGCGTAGCATCTCATCTGTTTTGCTGTTACTCGCGATCTCCGCTATTTCCGGCACCTTTATTGAAAGCGGTGATTGGTTACCGCGTTCCGCTCCACCTACACCTTGCTCTTGAAGGAGTTTTGGCTCCGATGACTGCGAGGTCGACGGTGCCAGCTCGAAAGTAAAGGCTGACGGCTTTAATACGGGTTGTGGCTGTACCTAAATTACCCTAGGCTGATAAAATTTTCGTTTTTCCTAATTATGCTAATATTAGTGTTTTAGGTCGGTTTCCCCGTAGGGGAAAGAACAGTGCCCCGCCGAATCCGCACTGTTCTGTAGGGCTCGTCCCAGACTTGGTCACCCTCCCACCGACATAAGAAATGAATTCATTAAAGAAGTCCGATGCCTTGTCCCATTAAAAGGCAAGGAAAGGATTGAATGAGATTGTAAATAAGACATGAATTCATGGTTATGAATAATAGGGAATATGCATTAATTTTTTATATATTTTTTACGATAGTTTACATCGTCAAATAATAGTTTGAAAAAAATCGACGGCAAAAAAGCAATTTAAATTAGTTAAAAAAAAAAAAAAAGTATCCAACCGATCCGGGCTATTTAAACGCCCTCCATTTGGCGCGCTTGGTGTGGTGACGTCACATACCGTGAAAACAAACAAGCAACTGTCAAGTCAACGTCAAACACTCCTTTTTGTAGGAGCGTTTGACATTGACTTGACACTTGTTGATTGACTTGACATTGACATTTTGATTGTTATCCCGGATTGTTACGTCACATCGTCGTAATATACTGCTGTTTGTTATTCCTATCAAATAAATAAATAAATAAATAAACATCCGCTCTTAGCTTTTCAAATATTTGAATTACCCACATTTTTTTGGGACTTTTAAAAAATTAATTTCTCGCTAAAAAAGAAATTTTATTCAAAAATATTGATGGAGGCATAATTCTGAAGTAATATAGTTTATAAAAAAAAATATTTCACCCATATTTGAATCACATGCATATTCCCTATTGGATGTGGTTTTAGAAAGTTAATAAATAGTACAGGGATGCAAAGTATATTATAAATCTGTGAGTAACCCTTACGTTAGCGTAACAGGTATTTGGTCAGTCATTACTCACACGATACCTCACATCCACACTCGGAGTACTCAGAGATACACTTCCATAAAGTGACGCAAGCGGCTTTTCAGCGGCATCGTGTCGTCAACATGCCCTTTTGGAGACATGGTCCCTAGCAGTTCTCTCGAACTGATAAACGTGACAGAGCGGCTTTCCCTGCGGCAACCGTGCGACCGTCCTTGTCTAGCAACGGGGCGGCTAGTTCCAGCGGCATAAGTCTTCAACATGCTCATATGGAGACATGGTCCCTATCAGTCCTTGGACCGAATATGAGATAAATGTGGTCACCCAAACCCCTGGAAGTTCACCCTTTGCACAACAAGAATATCTGTAAGATACGTGTTCATGTCAGCCTGACCGAATTATTGGTCTGAGATAAAGAATACAACATTCATAAATTACTAGGTATTGGACTTGAGAACCGAGTCCCAAGAATCATTATTTAATAGAGTTTTGGATAATCTCTCTCTTAAAGTCAGAGGCAAAGAATACATAATTCAAGAATTAGGTCGATACTACGTAATAAAGCAGAGAATCAAATCTCAAGAATCATTAATTAAGTAGAGTTGTGGATCAACTCTCTTGAAGGCCTATAGACAGTCCCAAAGCGCCCACCCTTCACCACTTCCTAGTGTTTGAGCTGGGGAGAAGAAGTAGCGCAACAAACTCCCCAGCAACACGTCTCTGTCTGTTTAGTTAAAAGAACTGTAATAACATTACCAGCCAAGGATAATTATTATAATGAAAGACTCACCCAGTCGCACCAACAAACACACACACATACTAAGTTAAATACTACATTACTCTAAACTGGGCTTTAACCCAACTATATTTAACTTAATAACTAATAGTCGCTATCTTACGACAGCCCACTCGGACATGGCCTCTTGGTATTCACCAAGCCTCCTAACTTAACTAGCTTAGACACAGACGTCCGTACCCTATCGAGGTCTAAAACCAAGTGTCATGCTGTACTTCAAAATCAGCCCTCAATTCCTAAAACACCACGTTCAGCCAGCGCGTCTTCCCACAGTTTTGCAGAATAGATTTATTGCCGTTTTTGTACAATTTCTCAATTGTTTTAAAAGGGTCCGTTTGGGTATTGCCTGGGCTCGGTTTATGGTTACCATATGTGCAACTAGTATTGTCCTAAGATTAGAAATCGGATATTTTAAGTCGTTTCTTAAGAATTTGTTGAATTATTGCCTTCGACCTTTTCGTGGCACTTGTCCATAGCTTGTTTCCCATAAAATAGAGAATTCATGTCTTCCTAAGAGGCACGAACTATGTGCTTGTTTTAAAATAAATATAATATTTTGTTATTAATTAGGGATAGGTGACAGACAGTCACATTCCCCCCTCTGAAAATCAGACGCGTGACGCAGTACAGCGTATGAGCTTTCAAAATAGGACGAACTCTGCCTTTGAATGAAAGTGTTTTAGAATATATACCCATAGACGCTACGCTCACAATGGTGCTGCTATGTCAACCTAATCAAATAATTAATTATAGTTGCTCCAGTTAGAACATGAATCCAATAAGATCCCAATAAGTTGCAATGTCTGCTATAATCTGTTTCGCATCGTCAATCGATACTATAATTTCTCCATAGTAATAATTTGAATTTATTTTTGTTGAAAATACTCTTGCCCTATACAAATCACACTACCGCGCTTCGAGTAAGTTCAGAAGACCTGTGCATGCTTATAATGTAGTTTTACATACCAGGGTCTCTTTCAAGAGTATTAGTGTTATCGTGGCACGCTACCTACAGTGCTCCCTCGTTCTAAACTCAGCCTATCGTAGTTGCCGCTGAAGAGAGGCCTCTCCTTATGCATCTCAATGCTGAGTCAGCTTGGTCAACTGCCCGCAGTCGTATCCAGTAACTGAAATAGTCCGCACATAAACATATTAGATTTTATTCCAATTGGGCACCCCCCTCTGATTCTAAGAGGTTAGAGCAGTTTTGAAATCCAATAAGAGTTGGAAAACTATACTGATTAGAAAATTTAGGAATCCTAGACTGTCCAAACAATTGTTGGCTTATTAGCACACAATGCGGTTAAATACCCCTCAGATTATAAAAAATGTTGACAAGAACATTCTATGGTATATTCGAACTGATAACTATAGAAGCAAGTACCAAAGTCCTAAAACATAAACCTATAAAATTGTATTTTGTGAGATAACAAAAATCTTACTACGTAGATATGAGTAACTGAGGTGTCTAATAAAAGTGAAACTTAGCTTCGTAACAGGAGCCACGCTACAGCCACTGCTGTTGAAGTCAGCCGATGGCAGCTGATTTTGCAGAAACTTTTTAGGAAACGCAACGCACAAACAAGGTTTTGCCATAGCGTAGTCGCGGCCAAGTGACGACTTAAACATCCTGGAATTTGAAATAAGGCCACACGAGTATCTATTCAATTTATATGACATGCGCCTGCTGATTGCAGAGTTAGAAAGATTTGTTTACTTCTCCTCTTTCATTTTTGTTTCTTTTATAAAAATCACAGTTGGTGATACTTTAGCCTATTAGCTAATAAGTAATTTAATTCAACTTAAACTACTAGGTAACTTTAAAATTAAGAAATTGTCCATTAACGTATTTCATATTCACACTGCAGTCTTGGTAAATTAATAGTCATTTTATAAGCATTACGCTTCTTAGGTCTTAGTTACTAATAGTATTAGGTTTACCCATAATAAGGGTGTGTCTTATACCTAAGCTCACTCCACACACACACACACACACATAAATCTCAACTGAAATTATATCATATTGACAAACAAACTTATATCATATTGACAAACTGTCACTTACAAAACTAACGTTTGCAGGGAACCCAAACAACAATCATACCATAACCTACTTAAAATTACATCCGTGCATCTGGGAATCGAACCCACTATCAGTAGCATAGGAATCAAAGCCCTAAAATCAACTATCATGCGGGAATTGAACCCACAAGCCGTGACACAGGAATCCAAGCACTTATAAACCAATACATCAGGCGGGAATCGAACCCAAGATTCGTTTACAATGAATCTAAGCACATCAACTAATAAATATTATGCGGGGATTGAACCCACTACCAGTAGTTGAATAATTCAACTTAAACAAGTATTTTAATTAAACATATGTTATTCTAGCCGTTTTAACTCTTGCCGTTTCTGATAATTAATAGAACCATAAAATTACGTTGTGTTGTTTTTGTAGTAACCCATAAGTTGTTTTTTCTCGTTGCACTGAAGTGAATCAGTACATTTAATGACGAGAATCCTGGTCACGGCACCACATGTGACTGTACCTAAATTACCCTAGGCTGATAAAATTTTCGTTTTTCCTAATTATGCTAATATTAGTGTTTTAGGTCGGTTTCCCCGTAGGGGAAAGAACAGTGCCCCGCCGAATCCGCACTGTTCTGTAGGACTCGTCCCAGACTTGGTCACCCTCCCACCGACATAAGAAATGAATTCATTAAAGAAGTCCGATGCCTTGTCCCATTAAAAGGCAAGGAAAGGATTGAATGAGATTGTAAATAAGACATGAATTCATGGTTATGAATAATTGCATGTGGTTTTAGAAAGTTAATAAATAGTACAGGGATGCAAAGTATATTATAAATCTGTGAGTAACCCTTACGTTAGCGTAACAGGTATTTGGTCAGTCATTACTCACACGATACCTCACATCCACACTCGGAGTACTCAGACATACACTTCCATAAAGTGACGCAAGCGGCTTTTCAGCGGCATCGTGTCGTCAACATGCCCTTTTGGAGACATGGTCCCTAGCAGTTCTCTCGAACTGATAAACGTGACAGAGCGGCTTTCCCTGCGGCAACCATGCGACCGTCATTGTCTAGCAACGGGGCGGCTAGTTCCAGCGGCATAAGTCTTCAACATGCTCATATGGAGACATGGTCCCTATCAGTCCTTGGACCGAATATGAGATAAATGTGGTCACCCAAACCCCTGGAAGTTCACCCTTTGCACAACAAGAATATCTGTAAGACACGTGTTCATGTCAGCCTGACCGAATTATTGGTCTGAGATAAAGAATACAAATCAAATCAAATCAAATCATTTATTCCTTGCAAACATGGGTTATGTACATAGGTGTTGTCATAAAGTAAGTTCTCCATGTTTTGCCGTCAAGTGGGCATGCAAATCTTATTCAATTAAATATTATTTTAAATTAACATTAGAAATATTAATAAATTCATTTTAAAAATTTTACAAATTAAAGTCATCATTTAAATTACAATAGAATAGAAAATGTCATAATAAATTTTACATCAAATGTCATTGGCTACGATAGTAACTATGTCAATGTATACAATATAAGCATGTCAATTTAAAGTAAAATAGGAACAGAAATAATTTATCAAAAAAATGTCAATACAATTACATTATAATTTTAATTATTATTTAAAAAAGCATGTGTAGAAAATACTGAAAACAAGATGAGTACGATACTTAGGTCCCACTGATTTTTTCCGATATGAACTCCGAGACATTATAATACGATTTACTTATGAGAAAGTTTTTTAAATGTTTTTTAAACAAATTAACATTTAAGATTTTGATTGATACTGGTATGCGATCATATATAATTGGTGCCATGCAGAAAACACTTTTATGCATCAGAGCTGTCTTAGACTGTCTTGCACATAACATATTGACGTGTCGTCGACTCCGACAATTTGAGTCAGATAGCTTGGGAAACAAATTTGGGTTAGTTTTTACAAATACCGCAACCTCAAATATGTACAAAGAGGGCAGCGTCAGTATTTTATACTGAATAAAAAATGGTTTACAAGTGTCTGTGCATTTCAAACCAAACATTACCCTTATACACTTTTTTTGGGATTTAAATATAAGTTCCTTATTGGCTGAGTTCCCCCAAAACATAACGCCGTATCTTAATATTGAACCCACCATTCCATGGTATGCTGTAACAACAGCGTCCGTTCCTATGACTGGAGCGAGCTTATATAAGGCATACGTCGATTTGCTAAGTCGCTTTGCCAATTCTAGAGTGTGGGCTTTCCAATCCAACCGTTGGTCTATGGTTAAGCCTAAGAATTTGGAGGTGCTTACTTGATTTATTTCTTTATTGTCATAGTGAATATTCATAGTTACATTTTTGCGTTGACTGAAGGCCATTAGTTTGGTTTTGGCAATATTTATATTGAGATTGTTATTGTTGAGCCATTTAATTATTGAATTAATAGTATTAGTAACTTCATTATTATAATTTTGTTTGTTTGTGCAGTCAATGGTAACTGTACTGTCATCAGCAAAAAGAGTCATGTGATGTTTCGTCACTTTGGGCAAGTCATTTATATATAGTATAAATAAAGTGGGACCAAGCACGCTCCCCTGTGGTACACCATATGAGATTGATCTATCACGTGACCTATAGACCTTTTCGTATTTAGTTTTCAGATCTACCTGTGAAATTTCTACATATTGCTTTCGGTTTTTTAGATACGATTCAATTAGCTGCAGGACATTTCCTCTTATTCCGTAAGCTTCTAGTTTATCAAGCAAGATATTGTGATCTACGTAGTCAAAAGCTTGAGTCATATCACAATATATTGAACAAACAGGTATTCTATGGTCAACATTTGCAATTACTTTATTCAAGAAGTCATAAATAGCCATATTAATAGTCTTATCTTTTCTAAAGCCTTTTTGTTCTTCAGTCAAGATGTTATGTTTTACTAAATATTTGTGAATTTGTTCATATATATATTTTTCAAAAATCTTTGAGAATATTGGCACAAGAGCAATAGGCCTATAAGACTCCGTATTTTCTCTGTCATTTTTTTTGTACAGAGGTTTTACTACGGCAGTCTTAAGATCTGCCGGATATATGCCTCGTATTATGCATAAATTAATCATGTGACTTAAATGGCCGCTAATGCTGTCCGATACATATTTTACTATTTCTGTGGATATACCATCATGTCCTACACTATTAGTATTTTTTAAGGATTTAATTATGTTTTGTATGTCATTTTTATTACTTGGTGCCATAAACATGGAGTGGCTAGGTTTGGGTATATTTGAAGTTGTTTGTATACCCATATTACTGACAGGTTTAATTTTGTCAATGAAAAAGTCGTTAAAAACATTGGTTATGTCACGTGGATGTGTTATATTTGAATTACCCATTTTAATGTTTGCAATTGTATTCTTAGGTAAATTAGTTTTTGACCGGTTTATGATTTGCCATGTCGCTTTTGATTTATTTAATGATGATTCTATTTTATACATATTTTGAGCACGTTGTGTTAATTTAATTATACGCTTGTACGTGGTGGTATATTTTTTAAGTTAGTAGGATATTATTGGGCATTCTACTCCACCTTCCGTTCCATCGGCTCACTTCGTTCGCCTCGTCACTCTCGGCGGAGTAGAATGCCCAATAATATAATTGAAAAATACTGGTTCGGCACCTATTCCACCCGATGGAACGGAAGATGGAGTAGAAATCTTACATAGTGGAGTAAGATACTGGTTCGGCGCCTATTCCAGTTAGGCGCGGTTGCTAGTACATTTGTTCGAGTTAGCGACAATGAGTTATAAATGTCAATGTAATACATCAATTGACTCATTATTAATATAACCGTTTCAAGCAGTCGTCATGAAATTTGTAAAACAACCACAATCGTTACATGTAAACAAACTTTGTGTTAATTCTCAGGAGACTGGTTTTCGCCATGGAGAATTATTACCTAAATCAGTACGATGCATCATTTGCGGTCCGTCAAATTGTGGAAAAACTAATTTATTAATCGGTCTTCTTATACACGAGAATGGTTTAAGATTTCAAAATGTGTATGTTTATTCGAAAACCTTACAACAACCCAAGTATGTTTTTTTAGAAAAAGTCTTGCAACAAGTACCAGGCATTTCATTTCAGAAATATCATGAAAATGAGCAAGTATTGAGTGTTCAAACCGCAAAACCAAATTCTGTTATTATATTTGACGATGTTGCTTGTGAAAATCAAAGTAGTATGCGTGATTATTTTGCTATGGGGAGACACAAGTTCATCGATTGTTTTTATCTAAATCAGACGTATAGTAAAATCCCTAAGCAGTTAGTAAGAGACAACGCAAACCTAATCGTACTTTTCAAACAAGATGAAAGAAATATGAGACATGTTTATGAAGAACACGTCAACACTGACATGACATGGATTGAATTTCGTGAAATGTGTTCAAAAATATGGAGTATACCTTTCAATTATGTTGTAATTAATAAAGATTGTTCTAAAAACAAAGGATGTTATAGAAGTAAATTTGACACGTTTGTAGTCTTTGACTAAGAACAGGAATACATATATAAGACTATTACCTGTCTGACATTATTATTCACCTTACGACGCTAAACCAATTACGACCTATTTTACCAATATGGAAAAATCATTGAAACGACAAATTGTTGATGCGGCAGAAGCTGTAAAAATAAAAGTGCGAAAAATGAGAGATGCAGAGATTAACAATAAACAAGCACTGGAATCAGTTTTCAAACCTGTAACAGAACCTCTCAACCTAATTGCTAATGCTAGTAAGCAAACTCCTCTCCTGCGTGCTAGTGATGATTTTGCTGATGTTCCGTTTATTAACAAAACTTCACAGAAAGAAGGAACTGGTAGCGCAGGAAGTAATGATAATAATGGTGATGAAGACAAATATGAATCCGATATCAACAGTGACTCTTCTTATGAATCAGTAGTTGAAAAGAATGAAGATTGTGATATGTCATCCTGGTCACTATCTTCAGAAGCGTTGGTAGATATTCCATTTGGGGTTAGAGCAGACCGCGGGAAACTGATGTTAGGTTCTGCTTCCATAACGATCAACGATCAATACATAACCGTAGCTGAAAGTAAATACCGAAATACACCTGGTTTACAACAGTTGTTGCTGAAGAAAGATGTAGACTTAAGCTTAGTTACAGATAGTGATATGCAAAATTATAAGTCGATGCTTCTTGATACAAATGCACATCGTCGGGACTATGAGCCAACTAAACCAATAAAAAGTAATAAAGATTGCTCTTGCACAATCGCTTCTTTTACCCATCCTTGACTATGCCGATGCCAGCTATCTTGACCTTACCCAAGACCAACTCAATAAACTTGAGCGGCTTCAAAATGTTTGTATAAGGTTCATATTCGGTTTGCGCAAATATGACCATGTTTCCGAATTTCGTGTGAAACTCAAGTGGTTACCAATCCGCCTTCGCCGGAATGCTCATATTCTTTCCCTTTTGTTTAATGTGCTTTTTTCCCCTTTCACCCCTCTCTATCTCAAAAATCGTTTCCAGTTTCTTTGTGACTCCCACACAAAATTTTTAAGGTCATCGGATAACTTAAAGCTTAAAATGCCAATGCATTCCTCAACTTTCCTCGACAAATCCTTTGCCGTCCAGGCCGCTCGTTTGTGGAATGCATTGCCAGTTCAAATAAAACGCGCGCAGTCGTTAATAGAATTTAAAAGACTCGTTAAGGAACATTACTTGTCGTTGTGATCTTGTCTTCGTAACTGTGTAATTATCTATAGTCTTCAATTATTTTTCGTTGCTTATTTATTTATTTCCTATGTATGTATCTATTATTTAGGATATGTATGTATATGTGTATCTATTTTAGTGTATTGTATAGATAACTTATTATTTGCACCTACGACAGCCCCATATTATGTCCAGGCAAATCACTGTCCATTCCAAGGTTGCCTGGAAGAGATCGCGGAAAGCGATAAGGCCGCCCATTGTATATTTTGTAGTGTTTGTTTTTTTTCCCTTTCGTTATATATTTTTGTGGTGTACAATAAAGTATATATAAATAAATAAATAAATAAATAAAGGACAAAAATATTTGCAAGTTATTAAACCTCTTTTTAAACTGAAGAATACAGTTCAGGGAAAGGGTCTACCGTTATTAAAAAAGTGGAGAAAAAATGTAGATTTAGTGTACTGGGATAATCCTAATGAATTAGTGGAAAGATTGAAATTATTAATTGCATCTAGAGATGCTGGCAACACAGGATTAGATAATGAAATTATATCTATCATTGAAGAATTGCGTGAAAGTAAAGTTATAAATAAATAAATACTTAAAAATGTCTTTATTTTACTATCAGCCTCTCGATACAATACACCTTAAACATGAACGTAGACAAATTCGGACACTACATTCACAAAAGAATGCGTTTATCAGAGTTATTTGAGTTTAATGAGAATGCATTGTTAAAATCAGAGAACGGAGATTTTGATTTAAAAACATCAAGACTGAAAGGAATTAGATCTCCAGTAGAAGCAGACGAAGCTGTGAACAAGGATTATGTAGATCGATTGAATGCTAACACATTAAAAGAATTAAATAATCTGGCAGTGAACAAGGATTATGTAGATCGATTGAATGCTAACATATTAAAAGAATTAAATAATCTGGTTGTGAACAAGGATTATGTAGATCGATTGAATGCTAACACGTTAAAAGAATTAAATAATCTGGCAGTGAACAAGGATTATGTAGATCGATTGAATGCTAACACATTAAAAGAATTAAATAATCTGGCAGTGAACAAGGATTATGTAGATCGATTGAATGCTAACATATTAAAAGAATTAAATAATCTGGTTGTGAACAAGGATTATGTAGATCGATTGAATGCTAACACGTTAAAAGAATTAAATAATCTGGTTGTGAACAAGGATTATGTAGATCGATTGAATGCTAATATGATTAAAGAATTTAATAATCTGATTGGTACATTGCGTTCTCAAATCATAAAAGATGCAAAGGGTACAGTTCAAGCTACTTTAAAAGCAGGGATACCTGAGGTTTCAACTCATTTGCAAGATAAGTTTTATACTAAAGCAGAGGTAGATAAATTACTTCTAAAAACTCCGTAATGGTTAAACAACAAATTGTAAATGAAATACATAAAGCCGCACGAAGAAATTTCCTTCGACGTTCTGTTATTCTGAAAGGAATCAGCGACTTATGGCAAGCAGACTTGATGGACATGCAAAACCTGAAAAAGTATAATAAAGGTTACAATTTCATCTTAGTGGTGATTGACTGCTTCTCAAAGTATGCCTGGGCTGAACCGTTAAAATCGAAAAATAAATTTGATGTTACTCATGCATTCGAACGTATACTGCTTAGTAGTCGTAAAAATCCTGTTAACTTACAAACTGATATGGGAACAGAATTTTATAACATCACTTTTCAAGCTCTTATGAAAAAGCACAATATTAACCATTACTCATCGTTTTCTACTAAAAAAGCATCAATTGTAGAGAGACTGATTAGAACTGTAAAAAATAAATTATATAAATATTTTAGTCTCAATGGAAACTATAAGTGGTTAGGTCTACCATTGGAAGATACATTGAAGAGATATAACAACACCAAGCATCGCACTATTCAATTTAAACCGGTTGATGTGAATAAATGTAATGAACAAGTAATCAAAGAAAATATTGAAAAAATTAAAAAACATGATTTAGTTCAGTGGAAGCCTAAATTCAAAGTTGGTGACTGTGTTCGTATAAGTAAATACAAACATAATTTTGAGAAAGGTTACACTCCTAATTGGTCAACTGAATTATTTATTATAAAAAAGGTAAATAAAACCTTACCAGTGACGTATCACATAGAAGATCAACGAAAGCAAAACATATTAGGAGCTTTTTACGAACAAGAACTGCAAAGATCTAACCATCCAGATGTTTATTTGATAGAAAAGGTTTTGAAAAAGAAAGGAAATAAATTGTATGTCAAATGGTTAGGTCTAAACAGTGCAGAAAACAGTTGGATTGAAAAAGCTGCAATAATGGACTAAGATATTATATAACCATTTTTAATTTGAAATCATATCATTATAATTTGAGTGATGCAAGGGGGTGGACTAGTTAACAACATAATTAATAATCTACCATTCGAACTTCATTTGTCAGCATACAATTATTGCGGACCAGGAACCAAACTTCACAAACGCTTAGCGCGAGGTGACCGAGGTGTGAATAAACTAGACGAAGCTTGCATGCAACACGACATTGCGTATACAAACCATACAGACTTAGCAAATCGTCACAAAGCCGATTTACAACTACTTAACATGGCTAAACAAAGACTTAAATCAAAAGATGCAGGGAAAGGTGAAAAACTAAGCTCTTGGCTAGTGAACAAAGTTATGAAAGTAAAACTAAAGTCTGGATCCGGCATTAAAACATTTAAAAGCTTAGTTTCAAAAATAAATTCAAAAATTAAGAAACTCAAATGCAAAGATAATAAGACTTTAATAAAAGCAGCTTACTTAACAGCAAAAAAGTTATATCCAAACATTCATCATCGAATTCGAGTACCTCGAGTAATACCCATACCAAAGACTGGAGGAGTTCTATTTTTAATTCCAATTTTCGCTGGTTTATCGGCTTTAGGAACTTTAGCTGGTGGTGCAGCTGGCATTGCAAAAACCGTCAATGATTACAAAGCAAGCAAACAAAATTTGCAAGAAACAGAACGACATAATAAAGCTATGGAGGCTTTAGTGTTGGGCAAGGGTTTATACATTAAGCCGTATAAAAGTGGTAAAGGATTGTTTATAACATCTTCAAAAAACTGAAAAATATGCTACCCAATCGCCCTCTAACTAATGTAGACATCCGAAAGTACTCAAGAGACATCCCACATTTTCGTGGGGTCTACATGAAGGATCGATTACCTCGAAAGCCGAAACGCATTGAATGTGGTATCGTTAACTTAGACGATTCTAAGAACGATGGAACGCATTGGGTAGCTTATGCTAAAGTACACAATCACTGTGAATACTTTGATAGCTATGTAAATTTAAAACCTCCGATGGAACTGATGCAATATTTCAAAAATTGTAATGTGTTTTATAACTACACAAGATATCAAAAATTTAACGCAGTCAATTGTGGTCATTTATGTTTAAATTATTTGTGGACTTTTTGGAATAAAAATGTAATATAAAATATATGCTTTTCTTTAATTTCAATCATTTGCAAGATGTCACTCACTTTGTCTATAACTGGAGACTCGTCAGTGTTAACTACATACTATCCTAATACTTTGCAACTAGATGGAGAGTATGAGTGTGCTTTATTACACTTTTCAACATTTAATTCTATTCCAAACATTGATAAAAGTAATAATAAGTTCTATTATGGTTTTAATGAAGTTATTGAAATACCGGAAGGCACTTATGAATTGCAAGATATCAGTGATTATTTAAAATCCGAAATAAAAGATGCAGCGATCAAACTGCGGTGCAATAATAATACTTTAAAAACTACTATATTCTGTTCAAAAGATATTAATTTTACCAAAGAAGACTCTTTTAGAAGACTATTAGGGTTTAACAAACAAATCTTGAAAGCAAATAAATGGCATGTGTCACAGTCTCCAGTCAACATTCTACCTACGACCGTAGTCAGGATTGAATGTGATATTGTAAGCGGTTCTTATGTAAACGGTGAACCAAGTCATATTATTCACGAATTTGCACTTAATGTGCCACCTGGATACAGGATCATAGAAATCCCGAAGAACGCAATATACTTTCCAATCAATGAAAACAACATAAGCTGCATACACATCAGACTGTTAGATATAAACAAACGATTAATCAATTTACGTGGTGAAGAAGTGCAGGTATATCTGCATCTTAGAAGAAAAAAATGATTGACTACAATAAAAATGTGTCTCAACAAGTAATGAATATCAGTTCTGCTCGAGCTACCTATCAAATAAGACCTCTCTCTAAGAAGAAAATAAAATTAACTAAAGACAATAAAGCATTCCTTAGAGCGATCGGATTGCTAAAATGAATATCTTAGACGTTTTATCCGCTCCAACTTATGATAATACTATAGAAGGAATCGAATTTCATTCCTACAAGCCCTATGTAACAAGTTTCAACAGGAACGATGAAATCCGCATACCTATCAACCAACAGGACTTGTACATATTACCATCAGCTAGCACCTTATATTTGGAAGGAACTGTTATCGTTAGCAAAAAAGATACGAAGGACAAAGCTACTAGTGTCAATTTCACGAACAATGCTCTACTCTACTTATTCCAAGACATTAGGTATGAGCTAAATGGAGTGGAGATTGATAAAATAAAAAATGCAGGTATAACAACAACCATGAAATCACTCATTTCGATGAACGAAAGTGAATCAAAAATGTCTAATGCCTGGGGCTGGAATATTGATGGCATAAAAAATATAAATGGAGGAAGATTTTCTGCTTCCATACCACTTCGTAACCTCCTAGGTTTTGCTGAAGATTTTAAAAAAGTCGTTATAAATAGTAGACATGAACTGATATTGTTACGAAGTAACACTAATTTAAACGCTGTAAAACTTAATACTGGCGAAGTAGTGGATGATGTTCAGATCAATAAAATAATATGGCGCGTACCGCATGTTAAAGTATCAGACAAAGAAAAAATTGGATTGTTAAAAGTATTAGAAAAAGATCGTCCACTTCAAATGATATACAGAAATTGGGATCTATACGAATATCCAGCTTTGCCTAAAACTACAAAACATACCTGGTCTATCAAAACTTCATCTCAAATAGAAAAACCAAGATACATTATTATTGGTCTACAGACAAATAGAAAAAACAATGCAAGTTCTGACATGTCTCAATTCGATCACTGTCATATTCGAGACGTTAGAGTGTATCTCAATTCAACCTATTTTCCATATGAAAATTTAAATGTGAGTTTTGCTAATAACAGAATCGCTTTATTATACGAGCAATACACCAGATTTCAACAGTCGTATTACGGACGTCGCTCGGAACCCATACTAAGCGAAAAACAATTTAGAGATTTAGCACCGCTGTTTGTAGTCGATTGCTCTAGACAAGCGGATAATCTAAAGACAGGTCCGGTTGTGGATGTAAAAGTAGAAATTGAGAGTGATTCAGAGATACCAGATCAAACATCAGCATACTGTCTCATTCTGAACGATTGCATTGTTGAATATAAACCATTAAGTAACATTGTTAAGAAGATATCATGAAGACAGATACCTGTATAGTGGAACTCCAAGGATTTAAAGATACTATAAATAATTTTATTGTTAAAGAATTGACCATTGCGAACCAAGACCATACACAGACGTTCTTGGTAAAACCACCATTTTCATTCCACTACCTAACACAAGAAGAAAAAAAGCAGGTGAGGTGGTTAGAAAGAAATCGAGGAATTTACTGGAGTGAGGGCTACATAGACTACAAAGAGTTTCAACGCGTTATTTTACCATATTTAGAAAATAAAAAAATTATTACAAAGGGTTTGGAAAAGATTAAGTGGATTAAAGATTTATGTGCAAACTGTGAAGTGATAGATATAGGTGAGAAGGGATGTCCTAATTTAGCAACATTAAAAAAAAAGTTCTGCAAAAATAAAACTGATTTTAATTGTGTGAACCATAAAATGAATTGTACTTTAACGAATGCGGTGTGTATTAGAAAATGGTATGTTGATAACAATATGAATGTATTTAATTTATTTTAATTGTTATTGTGTTAAACAGTTAATAAAAAATGTCTTTGTACTTAAGAGTGTTTTATTTATAATCAGAGTAACCTACATAACAAACTTTAAATTAGCTGCAGCAAAAATTATATTTCTTATCAATTTTATTACAAATTTCAAATATACAATGATTAACGAATTATTCTAATAAAAAATATGGAAAGCAAATAGCCTTTAATTATTTCATTACACTAAAGCTAATTTAGAGTTCGATTATAAATAAGTAATACAAAATAAAACATAATTTAAATAATTAATGAATATATTTTTATTTACTTTTTTACATTACTTACAACTATTACAAACTAATTACGTAGACTGCTGCCGGAGGACTCAAAAAAAACCGAATTTATTACAAACTAATTTATTTTAATAAAAGAAATTACAATTATTGGAAATGGAATTGACTCGATCGATGGTGGATGCGAAGTGCGCGGGCGCGGGCGCGGTCACGTAGTCGGTGTCTTCGGGCCTCGAGTCCTGTGTCAGCACTTTTCCCTCGTAGCAACTGGGTCGATTGTGCGCACGCGGTGTGCCTCGTGCCGTTGTGTCAGCGCTTTACTTAATAGTGATGCGCGTAACACCTCCCCCCTTAGATCGACGACTATTTCAGATTTTGAAATGAAATATCGTCGTGAGTTTAGATTGATCCTGGGATGCCGGTTGGCTCTCAGATGTTTCAGGTTCGGCGTACGTGGCTTCATCTGGAATTGTCATCTGCTTCTTTCGACGGATGTGGACTCGATATAATATAATTGCTCCCAGTACAGATATGGCAAGTAGTGTACCATAAAATGGGATTGTCGTATGGTAAATAGCTGAGGTTGGTTCAATGTGGATTGGCTTCTGTGAGTCTATTCTGTCTTGAATATCATGCAGCTTCTTTAAGCTAATAGCACTGATTTGTAGGGGCGGCATGGTTGATTCTTCGATGTCATCTGGCACTTTGCTTATCTTCATGGGTTGTCCCCTAACGTGGTCATTAAGGTTGACGATGGTGAACTCGTTTGTTCGTAACTTGCAGTTATGTGGAATGGTGGCAAGGAAGCTTCCGGCTAGGGTTAGGGATTCTTCTTGTTCGCAGATTAACTGGACTTATGTTGGTTTCGGGAACACGAGAGCGTAGCGGCGGTCATCTAACTTTTCCATTGCGGGCTTCGTCAGGCTGATGGTAATCGTGTTGCATGATTTGTGCGGTGTTTGACTTGCGATGATATTGCAGATGCAGTCTGGATTTGTTCTCATTTGGTGGTTGAGTTTTTCCTCGCAGAGATACTCTGAAGCTACCTTCGGGCATTCAGCCTCTATGTACGCGTGAATGTTTCCAGTGATTGCTAGGAATGGGTAGGACGGGATGATGGCTTGCCTATTTCTATTTGGTACAATGACTAACTTATACAACAGGAATTTTAATGGAGACGTTATGGGAAATTTAAATGCGAAAACTATTTGACTTCCACGATAATAAGCTAATGGTTTAATGATGTCGTAATATTCTCGGATTTCTAATTCTAATAGTTCGTCTTTATTATAAAGCGCGCTTAGTTTGCGTATCATATTTCTGTATCTAACATGGAATGATGAGTATGCAATTGACCGGTAAGTGCTATCGCATTTTCTAACCTACTTAATTCGCTTAATAAACTATCTACGTTATTGCTAATTATTTGCAGTATTTGCGAAAACTTTGCAAATTTTATAAGGTTGTGTTGTTTATACTTATCGGCGTCAAGTAAAATATGCAGACTGTCATTTAACTGTACTTGATTTTCTACTAATTTTGTAATAATTTTTGTATGCTCGTTCATCAAGGCTTTGCTAAGACTTATATGATGATTTTGCTTAATAGCTACTTGTTGCTGATTATCGTTGAGGGCTTTAAGGGCGTTATCATATTGAATGGCATCTGTATGATCTAGGTTTCATGTAATGCTCTTAATTACGGATCCGAGACCATCTACTAAACCTCTCTTGAATCGATTGGGGTTTAGGCTTTGTAAGTGAGATGAGGCTTTATCTAACTTTACGTTCAAACTATCTATTTGAAGCTCGTATAAAGTGCGAGTGTAATTGTCTAGTCTATCTGTGGCTTTAATAAGTTGGGTTCGTATTTCGCTAATGTTGTTGTCTATGTCTGTGAGTTCTATGCTCTGCAAGAATGTATGATAATGAGTAATGAGTTTCATGGGTCCAAGTTTGAAAGGCAGTAGTCCAGGTCCATTTTCAAGTCGTTCTAAATTGATCTCCTGTGCCCCTGTTAGGCTAAGTAACAGCATCAGGGGTATCCTGCAACAATTTCGCAGTTTTAGGGACGCGCTTTAGTCTAGATTTAGCTATAGGTCCTTTTTTCTTAGAAGTATAAATGTGGATAGGTAAATTAGCTAAAACGGTGTCTTGGTTATATCTGGGTGCGAGTTTGGATCTACTCGCGGAGGGATTACTGATGAATATTTGTTGGTCGGGTTCATAATCGACCTCATCCTCACGGGTTTTATTACGACTCTCTATGAGCGCCGTTCGATTAGCGAGGGACGTCTCATTAATTAGTTCGTATACTTTTTGCATGCGTTCTCTATGTGTTTCAGTATATTGTTGTAGTAAGTGTCCGGTCAGATCTATATCAGTCGGGTCTCGTGGGTCAGTGTGTCCTAATTTAAGGTCGTATGGTTTGCATCGTGTGAAGGAATGAATTGAGCTGTTGTACGCTATGATAGCATATGGCATCAGATGTACAACTGGCTCATCTTTGTGTTTTAGTTTTAAAATACGAAGATGTTCCAGTATGGTGGAGTGGAAACGTTCAATGTTACCGTTTGCGTTGGGTGAGTATGCGAGTGTTTGGTGATGAATTATTTTATGTACCTTGATCTGTAATGATGGTTAGTGGTAGGCCATGATGCGTGCTGAAAGTTAGTAAAGCTTGTATGATACTAACTGCAGTCCCATCTCGGAGGAGGTAAGCTTGACCGTACTTTGAGAAGGCGTCTATGAACGTTAGGTATTTTTCATTCTGTGCTGAGAAGCTGTCCATATGTATTATTTCGAACGGTCTGGTGGCAGGGGGCGCTATGTTGAACTTCTGCTTTATGGGGCTCCTATCGTACTTTGCTTGTCCACATATTGTGCAGTCATTTATGAACTTGGTTATGTGTTCCCGCATCTTAGGATAATAATATTTAACAGATAAAGCTAGAAAGCACTCGCTAATTCCACGGTGGTTGGTCTTGCCTTCGTGGTAATGACGAATAATTTCCTGCTGTCTCAGGTATTCCTTTACGTTTTCGTGTTCCTTTTTGGCCAATACCAATTTCATACATGAACTTTTTGTAACAGAGGGATTATGTTGTACATTGCAAGGAGTGGATTTATTAACAGGGCAGTTTTGATCTTAGGGTTGACGTCAACCCTAAGATCAAAACTGCCCTGTTAATAAATCCACTCCACTCTAATAAATGAAACATATGTCATGACGGTGCTGAAGAGACTCTGGCAACGATCATAAAATTCTTGCGGCGTGCCGGAACTTTGTGTAAGTAAAGCCAAATCGTTATAGAGAGCGGTCTCATCTCGCTGGTCAGCAAAATTATTGATAAGAGCACTACGTATGCCTGCCCAATCATCAGGTATACCGTTAGCGTTAATCAGACGGGCGGCGGGCCCCGTAACTTTATTCAATATGCCATTTAAAAGAGTTAATTTAATTAACGGTTGTCCCTCACGGATGAACTCTTGTGTTAACTGGTCAAACAATTTGATGAACCTGGTAAGTACGTTCGGGTTCCCATCAAAATCGGGAACTAAGCGGAGGGCTTTAAATACAGCTTCTAAATCGGCCATCTCGGGTTCAATTTCAGTATTAATATCGCGTCTAGAATCTATATTTCTATTCCTACTACTAACTAACCTAGGTGTACTTGATCTACGTGGATAAAAAATGTTGGATATCAAAAATCTACAAAGAAAAGGAATCAAGCAACCACTAAGAAAATTCAGCGGACTTACATGAACATTCTGGTCTTCGTTGAGCGGTATCGATTTCTGGATCTCCGGCGTAGTTTCGTTGTTCAGGATCTCCCGGTGCGACGTTGAAAGTCTATCGTATCGAACGCGGTGCGATATACCGGTATTCGCAAGTACGACCCGGGAATCCTACCGACTGCGCCAATTACGTAGACTGCTGCCGGAGGACTAAAAAAAAACCGAATTTATTACAAACTAATTTATTTTAATAAAAGAAATTACAATTATTGGAAATGGAATTGACTCGATCGATGGTGGATGCGAAGTGCGCGGGCGCGGTCACGTAGTCGGTGTCTTCGGGCCTCGAGTCCTGTGTCAGCACTTTTCCCTCGTAGCAACTGGGTCGATTGTGCGCACGCGGTGTGCCTCGTGCTGTTGTGTCAGCGCTTTACTTAATAGTGATGCGCGTAACAAACTAATTATAACTACCTTCACAATAATAATAATAGTGTTAACTGTTTTCTAACGTACCTACATACTTAACATACAAACTTGTGATGTATGAACACTATCCCAACTCGATTAAAAACAAACTACATTTAAACTTACAAACTTTTTTTACGTAGGTACATTTTTTTAATTTTACCAAACTTCTTATGCTTATAATTTATACATTCAAAAGTTACATAACATAAAAACCTAACATGATTAAACACTAAAGAATAAGAAAACAAAATAAATGTTTTACATACCTAATAAGAATATGCTCTAATAACTATAATATTACATACATGATTTATTATTATTGATTATCACTAAATATAACTACTACTAGATACTTGATTATCACTAAATATAACTACTACTAGATACTTACAAAATAATGAAACCAGCTAATAATAACCGTCCCCACAAAGTTTTTTTGATATTTTATTAATTAACGATTGCGTCTCCTCCATAACATGGTCCACCGATTCAGTCACTACATACTGCGCACTTAACATTATCACATCCTGATTGGCACTTGCAGATTCTTGTTCACTGATATCCAACACTTGTACCTGGATCAGTCGTAAACCTTTTTTCTTCTCATTGTTTATGACGAATGATTGACATGTAGGCAGAGATGACTTCTGTTTTAGACACTCCCGTCTTGTTCTAGGTTTCTTGTTGGCAGGTCCGCAGTCTCGTCTTGTTCTAGGCTCCTGGTTGATAGGTCTTTCTTGTTCAGGGAAATCTGGAATATGCCAGCTTAAACTCGGAGTCGGAAAACCTTGAGCGTATTGTGAGAAGTCGATAATATCTGGAGAATCACACATTATCAATGATCTGAAACAAACGAAATAATAATTAATTAAAATGACATAAACAACATGATGAAATAATGCAATACTTACAATTCGTTTCGTTTTTATTTGATTTGATGTGACCGGTCCGGCTGACTGCCTGGTGATGTATGTGCATATCATATTATTATGGTGATGTATGTGCATATCATATATCAAACTACTTAAAACCTTGCGATATGAATCAATTTCATGTTTCAACAAGTTCAAGCTGATGGGCGCGACATGAAGAGACATGCTCGCGCACCTGATCGGTGTTATATTGCACAAAGCAGTCAGCGCAATGCGCTTTGTCATCAGGAATGGAAATGAAACAGATTATTATTATGAACATAAATATATATTGTTTATTTAAGTAAATTAAACTACGCATTATTATTACTTAACAGATATTATACTAAAATTAATTTTGAACTAATTAGTACAAGGGACACCAAAAATACAAAAAATTTAGAATTACATACACAACTATTTTACATTAATGAAACAGATTATTATGTCTTTATTTCATTTTAAATACATATTAAATTAATATATAATACAGATATTTTACTAAAATTAATTTTCAACTAACTAGTACAAGGGACACCAAGAATACACAAATTTTAGAATTACATAGGTACACAACATTTCACACTATAAGAGTAACAAACATCCAGCTACCCATCCTCAAAAACTTTTTATAATTGTAAGTATGATAGTAGGCAGGTTGTAAGATTATCTAACTTTCCAATTAGAATAACATAGGTTTTACAATCAATAAATACATGTTAGAAATGTAACATGTAACTACTGTAGGTTCCTAACAACATATAAAATTATGGTAATGCATCACATAAATATATTTGCATTACCCCAAGCTAAAGTAGATACTTTATCTGATGATAGCAATCGTTTATCATCATTGCTTGAAAGTGCTATTTTATTTACATTCTGTGTGAATATTTCATGTTTTATTGACCTAAACAATACATTTTTTTTGCGAATGACATTGCAATTGTATAAAACATTTTTATAATCAAACATACTTAAATTTTTCGTTACACATTTTTTTGTACCTTTAGCTTTTTTAATTGTTTTGTTTACGGTTTTAATACAATAAAGCTTTGAGCGCAGTCCTACAAATTCTTTGATAACTTTGCCACCCATTTCGTCCTTAAACAGTCCTGGAATCTTCTTATTAATAATAGGCAAATCAAATTCATTGTTTAAGTCATAATTAGAGGTATCGAAATATTTAAAAAAATTGAGCTTGAAATCTTTATAAACGTTATTACTCTGTACATCATAGATTAGACTATCTGTGTCAGTATAGCACAATTCAATTGCATTACCATAAAACGGTTTCATGATAGAGTAGTGAAAATCGTACATATGCGTTTTAGATAATTCTAATACTGTGAACCCTATGTATATTGGTTTATTAAGTATAACACGCAAAGGCTTCATTTGGATTGCTACTAGATCATCAGAAAATACAGAGGCGCTGTGAAAATATGGACTGGCTATCAATTTCTCAGCACAATTCGTCTTTTTTGTTTTATTGTTTGAGTCACACCACTTGTTTACTAACTTAACGTCTATTCGATTTTCATTATTTTCTAAGGTTTTTCCAAAAATACTATTGTTTAATAATTTGAAAAAATCTTGTTCAAACGTTGACTCTGCTTTTTGACGTAACTGAGTGTTAATATCAATATATCGCTTTAAAAAACAACTTTGCTTAAACATAATTACTCGATGGATCCTTCTCAATATTAAACCGTATTGTAAGCATTTTTTTAAATGAACGTAATGAATTACATAGTGATATTTGTCAAACAAATTCGGTACTAGTTTTTTATTTTTACCACCAGGTGGTATGCATTTTTCTGGACAAAATGGAAAATCATTGTGTTCAATGTGCAAATTTTCCGGATATATTAAATCAACTTCAAGAATGTAACCGTTTTCCGCAGTATCACTGATGTCTGTCAAATTCGTTTGTAAACAATCTATTTCTTGTCTGTTCATAAATCTAAAACCAGAATAGGGTAGGGATTGACACATGCTGTAACCGTATAAATTGTTACAGTCTAAATAAATGACAAATGAATTTGGGCGGTTTGGATCGTAGGTATCTAAATATTTATGATTGGCTGTGGCATATCTTTTGGAACACATACAAACACCTCCACGAATACCTTGTTGTATCATTCTAAAAATTTCGACATCGCTAATTAATTCTAATTGAACTCCTGTTTTTAAAAGCATTGCATCAAAAGATAGACTTGGTGCTGTAAGATAGAACGCAGGATCGAGATTGTAATGGCGTTTACAAGTTTTTCGAAAATTTTCAAATACATCTGTTAGCAACAGAACGTCTGTTTTAAGATATAAATCGGTGTACATACCCATGTTTCGAATATTGAATACTGACCAAACGGAACGAGCGTGTTCAAAGTCTTCGTCAGTAATTGACTCATTAGTCAATGAGCTAAAAAAATTGTTTTTTGACGGCAAACATTTTTCTTCGTATCGATCCCATTGAGACATATAATCATAAGGATACACTCCTTTACGGGTGAGTAGGTTAAATTCTGTTTTATTAGGAAAATAAGATTGTAATTGTTTGAAGTCTTGTTTTTTCATGGTACTAACCAACTTTTCTAAACTAGTGCCTAAAAACTTGAAAGAATCTACAAACCGAACCTGAATGTTTTCATCCGGTGAAATTGGAATAAACTTTGTGAATGAAATATAGTTTTCTTTTGTTTTCGGTATCACTTTAATAGATCCAGGAGCTTCACCTAATTCTTTTATAAAAAGGTGACAATCGTATCCGGACAAATTATGAAAGAATACTGGTAAAAATGTTGGTAATCTGTATTGCAGGTTACAGTAACTATGAGCTGCGCCGCGATACTTTCCACTCAAGTGGCAATGATCAAGAACCCTGTCGCCGAACAAGAAGTGATCACAAATATGACAAGTCATCGCGTTTTCAAAGTTGTGAGCATTATCATCTGAGTATATCATAGGAACATTATTTTTTAAAATAGTATAAATTTTTTGTGCATCTTTATAAATAGACTTCACAAAATTAGATACACAATCCGAACCGCGATAAGAAACGTAACGATTGTGGCTTTCGTCTAGCGCACACGTAATATGGTAAGCGTAAGCTATAGGCACGTGTCGCTGTCGCGTTACAGTGCTCGCTTTAGTGGGATTAGGGTCACAAGATTCATACCGTTCTAGCATTGTTTCAAAATCTGCGTATATAACAAATGGTACAGTCTGCTTTCTGTTATAATTTTCAAACTGTATGAAAGAACCTTTTGGAGGCAGTTCCGTGGCGACACCTCTACAATTATGTGAACTAAGATCGTCGCATGAATTAAAAAACAGTAAAAAAACGTCACAACAGTACAATTTACTGTGGTGCTTTGTTATTTGATTTTTAACGAGTCGTGGTAAGTCTTTAATAAGACAGTAATGTGATAAATCATCATTTTCGAAATAAAGTAAACGAATCACCTTGCCGTTTAAGGGTTTTGGTTTGTAAAGAGGTCCTACAATGGTATTATTTTTCAAACCATAAATATAAATACAAATCAGGGTTATTACCCTCAAATCGCGTAACATCTGAGAAATTCATTGGGAATGATATATCCTTTACATTTAATACGTTACGAAAATCAGGGTAAGACGATACTCTTTCAGGGTGACTTTTAGCTGGATATAAAGCAGCAACAACGGACCATAAAAAACAATACTCATCATTATTGCGGATATTAATACATGCTTTTTTCGATTTTATTCATACAGGCAATTCGACAAAACCTGAACCGCGCAAAGGTTGATATTTGTTAACATTGATTTCCAAATGGGAATTGTTTAAGAAGGTCTATCCACTATCGCGGTCCTGAAATTCTTCTATCTTTTTTGTTAAAGTATTTTTGACTTGAGCCAATAATGGATCCAATTCATAATTCTGATGCAAAGTAAAGTTTTTTGTGGCAAATGATTTCATCTCCTGAGAATCATTTTTAACCATTAAAAACAACGCGAAATATTCTAAGTTAACTTTTAAACAAGTGTGTTCTTTAAGAGACGTATCAATCAACATTTTAATTTTGTTCTCAATATTATTAAAAAATGATTCTAGAGAATAATTCTCAGACGGATCGACGATTCTATAAGAAGCTATACGATTACGAAATGCAGAATGGATTATTTCAACACCTTCGCAAAAATGCGAAATATTTTTGTTTTTATGATTAGTACTACGTAGATGACCTGTCCAGTGACTGCGCTCAACAGAGGTGTTACAAACGGTACAGAAAGGCATTTTAGATAATTATTCCGTCAGTTAATTTTGTATGCTAAAATAGGTTTAGATTTACATACTATTAGATTCTGCAATAATCAATACAATTAATTTGGTGTCCCCAACAATTAAAACTAAATTATTTTAAATTTATGCTATCGCTGTAAAAGACGGGCTCGGAATTATTAAACAATTCATGAGTTGACCTCATGAACATTTGCAGCCCGTCGCACTGGGGAGTATTTCGATCTAATTGTGCTTTTAAAGCGACCTGGGCTTTTTTCCACCGTTCTTCCTTGGGGGTGGAGGCAACTTCGTCTTTCGCGTATACCTTTACTTCTACGTAGAACTCTCCCTTTAGGTCTGCCGCTCGCCGTACTTTACCGTTGGCAACACGGCTGATGAGCGATGAACCGAAGTCCCCGCTTGAGGTCGTCGTCTTCGTTTCGTCCTCCAGACCAAAGAGGTCCGAGCTCAAGCTGCGTCTTTTACTGTAAACAATTACACATATTTTCATTTATAATAATTTACATTTATTATCTATTATACACCTCTGTTGAATCTTATGGGGAATACAAAGCCTGATAAACGCGATAAACGTGGTATATATTTGTTATAATAATTTCAATAAGAATACCTAATGAAGTAACTGTTAACATTCCTGCATTGAATATAATCGGAAATTGATTTTACAGTTGTCTGCGTTACCAAGTTCCCTAACCATCATGTATCAGTGCACATAACACTTTAATTTTTAGGGGTATGAGGAACAGGGTGTAAAGGTCACTCATCCACCATAGAAAAGGGAGGATCCTCCTACCAGACGGGTGTTGTGTCTGGCGGGCAACTGCCCAATGATTGATATTGGGTTTTTGTATATATGTTCACTGCACGGTAAACTCTAATTGCGCGATGCAGGATTTTTGTGACGTCAGGATTTTTGTGTGACGTCAGGTCTTCGATGCGTAGTTCGCATGTGGCGATGTAGATACCGCCACAAATTGATTCATCATACCAAAAAAACACCTAAACATATAAGCAGTAATATAAATTACCTTGACTTAGAGTTTGACGGGTGGGCGGTGCTTTCAGGTGTTTGGCGCTTCACCGTCTTTTTCTTAGCTTGCTTTTTCACCTCGACTACTGCAGCTGTGGACCGTGCAGGTGATTGATATTCCGATTCTGAGTCAGACCTGAAATAGAACACACTAAGATTAATTCTATAACCAACCTCAATAATTATGGAGAGGAAAGTTTCAATGGAATATAGCTCGCTAGAAGATGGTAGTTACCAGCCGGCAGGCAGAAACCAGGTCCGTAGCTGAGTACCGATTAATCATTAAAATATTCAGATGGATTATAGTTCGCTAGAAGATGACATGCGTGGTATGATGGCGACAGTTACACCAGCCGGCAGGCAGAAACCAGGTCCGAAGCTGAGTAGGTACCGATTACACATTAAAATATTCAATAAACTTAGTAGTACTTACTTACATTTTATATTTGTAGGATGACGTAATTATGTAACGAAAAAGATAAGTGGATCACTGGAAGACACTGGAGCGAATGTAATTATATGATCGAAATTGATTGGTTATATACCTAAAAAATATCATTTCAGCAATATTTACCTCATATCAAAATTAAACCTTAACTACATGTCCTCACAGGTGTATAACTAATTGATGATACTTACGACTTATTAAACCGTATTGATTGAAAACCCTTTTGTCAAATTGCAATTTTATCGTGAGAAACGAAATAGAAAACCAGCTTTAACGCTCACCGACAAAGGTGAAGCCGATACCAAGCTGTTACTTATAATAGGTATTATAATAATGTATGTGTGTTTGTTTGATAAACCGTATTATTAAACTCTGCATGACAACATAAATCAATCTGAAATTAAAAAAATAAATCTGCAAGTTAAGATGAGCCGAAAGTAAAATATCCGGAATATATATATTTTTTTTTTTTTTTTTTTTTTTGTGCAGACCATTATTATGTAAACGAACCCATGTCATAAAGTAAGTTCATAGGTATGTTGCAGTAAACTTAAAATTGTCATAAAATCATCCAACGGCTAGAACGAATTTTTATGATCATTTCATGCAAATTTTCAGTACTGATATTAAGAATCATCTTTCAAACAATCCTAGATTGATAGAACTAACACCTTATTATAAAATAATAAACAAACGAGAGAGAAATAGGAAATCCTATAAAAATCAAATTTTAATCAAAGACTGCAACATGCGCGGCGATCATCTTACAAAGTAATTATTGAATACATGGAAATTACTCACTCACACATACACCTCACATAACAACGATAAAGTTCGAATTCAGCAAATTTACATAATGCAATTTTGCAGTCCGAGGTTTTTAAGACTCACTCACACCTATACTGTAAAAAATTTGTACGATCATTTCCGACGCCGTCGTCAGGCGGTTTACAAAGAGTATAGTACAATAAATAGCCACGGGTCGGCGCATGAACCGTTTCGAAGGCGAACGTATGAGTGTGAAAGCATCTTAATTAATCAAGCGCAACGCGGAGTAACAGCAGAGCAACCAGTAGTTGATTGTTAGCGTGTAAGGTAGAATTAGCTGTATGAATAAATTAAATTAACATTTGGTTGTCCTTGGTGCCCAATCTAGGGTCATGGAAATAGAATGAGCTTGTGCCTGTAGGTGCATGCTATTTCTTGCTCTGTGAAGAGACAAGAGTCAATCTGACCCAAATTTTAGTTTAATGTTTACGGTATCCTAAAGTTCAGATGTCCTTGGTGCCCAATCTGGGGTCATAGAAATAGAATGTGCGTGTGCCTGTAGGTGCATGCTATTTCTTGCTTTGTGAAGAGACATGAGACAAACTGTCCTGAATTTTAGCTTACTAAAACCAGTAGTTGATTGTTTACGTGTATGAATAAATTAAATTAACATTTGGTTGTCCTTGGTGCCCAATCTGGGGTCATGGAAATAGAATGAGCTTGTGCCTGTAGGTGCATGCTATTTCTTGCTCTGTGAAATCTGACCCAAATTTTAGTTTAATGTTTACGGTATCCTAAAGTTCAGATGTCCTTGGTGCCCAATCTGGGCTCATAGAAATAGAATGTGTGTGTGCCTGTAGGTGTATGCTATTTCTTGCTTTGTTAAGAGACATGAGACAAACTGTCCTGAATTTTAGCTTACTATGTTCGTGTATGTAGTTCAATTAGCAAACGAATTATGTGTGAAACTTGTTGTTATAAAACTTGTGAACTATATAATATAAAGTCGTGGTTTAGTGTTCAATCCGAGAATCTGCAGCAGTTGATCGAGGTAAGCCTATATTGCGTTTTAGAACTAAAATAGTGGAATAGGCGCTGAACCAGTATTTTACTCCACTATGAAAGATTTCTACTCCACCTTCCGTTCCATCGGGTGGAATAGGCGCCGAACCAGTATTTTACTGTTTGTAGAATTTCGTTTATATACTCCACCTTCCGTTCCATCGGCTCACTCCGTTCGCCTCGTCACTCTCGGTGGAGTAGAATGCCCAATAATATCCTACTCAAGGGAAGAAACGGAGTAGGTTTTCTTGTCAAAAACAAAAACATATAATAGTACAGGATTTTATAGGTATATCAGAAAGAGTAGCGCTGATTTATGTAAACATCCACGAGGAAAATTTCATCATAATTTAGACTTATGCACCTACACCCAGTTCTGAAGAAAAGGAAATGGAATACTTTTACGAATCATTAGAAAAAGCGTTTGAAAAAAGCACAACTAATATAGTACTTCTCGGAGATTTGAATGCCAAAATAAGATTACCAAAAGAAGGAGAAAATCGAGTTATGGGCAAACATGGATACGGCAAAAGGAACAAAAGGGGAGAAAGATTCATACAGTTCTGTCCACAATATGACCTCAAAATTGCTAACACCATGTTCAACAAATCACCAAAGCTTAGATGGACGTGGAAGTCACCTAACGGTACGGTAACGAACGAAATAGATTATATCGCAACGAACAAACCGCACATTATCGAAGATTTCAACGTACTTAGTAACTTCAAACACCCAAGCGATCACAGATTAGTCAGGCTAAAAATAAACACTACCAGAAAGAACAAAACACGGTCTAATTTCACAACGAGACCACAGGAAAATAAAAATTTCAAAACATACACAAAAGAACTATTTATTTATTTATTTATTTGCTCTCATGCACATCACACATTTTACAATAAATTTGGTACTGTCGGTTTTTGTACATGAACCCTGTCAGGGCACTGCAAAGCACAATGTTGGTTAGCTGTTGAGTTTATGAACAATAAGGTATTAACATAAATTGAGTCAAACTTATCAAAAACACAATACAATACATTTCAGAAAAAAGAAAAAAATATGATTAGATGTCGATAAGATGTCCAATTAACAGTAATGTACATTAACACACAATAACACACTTATAATCATAACATATTTAAGTCAGACTGTTTAATAAGAGGGTAGTAAATAAAGGGAATAGGTAATAATTACAAAATGCAATAGACGCTGATATATTTAGTAACCTATTCCGTTTGACTATTCTTCAAGAGTCATAAAAACCCTGTAAGAAATCATTTTGCTCAACATTTAATAGATTCAGGTCATTCATTAAACAATAATAACACATTCAAAATTTTACACACTTGTGATAAAGGATTTAAAATGTCAGTATTAGAGAGTTTAGAAATTGTTAAAAATAATACAGCGACCGTTACACTGTTGAACGAATTAAATTGTTCGCCCCTTATCGCGCTTATCGCACTGATAACGGTCCTAGCCAATCAGCGCCGAGCAGCAATCCTATATAAGTGGGGGTGTCGGACGATTTGATTCACTCTGAGGATTCGCTCAGTGGCCGATCCACTGCTCTAGAGTCCACACGTACAGTAGAAGTTCCGCGCGGACCGCAAATTTTAATCCGTTTTCTCTGTGTGTGTACAGGAGGCCGTCGGTGCCTGTGCAGACACAGAGAAAGCAGCCCCGGGCTGCCCGGCGCGTACGCGCCGCCGCGGTCGCGGAGGGCTACGACACAAAAAAGATGTCGAAACCCGGCAAGCGCGGCTCGCTCGGCCGCGATGCCGGGGCCAAGGAGGTGCGACCGGCGTTGGACCGGGCACTGTCGTTGCCTAATTTAGGCGACGTATTGCCCGGTGCGCCGTCGACCGGACCACCACCAAGACCCACCAAAAGTGGGAAGAAGAAGGGAGGAGGGGGATCGGGGACCGCTGTTGCAGCCGGCACACCGACGTCATCGGCGCCTGCGCGCGTTGCGCCAACGCCGTCGACGAGCCGACAGCACGCGGTCTCCATCCGCCCAGCCGCTTTTCGCCCGGTGCCCATACAGGCCCCGGGACCTGCAGCGACACCAAGTCGCGCGCCGCCGCCCCGCTGGCGCGTGTCCCCGCGCCCGCACCACCCGCAGCGCCTGCAGCGTGGCACGCCGCGCCGCACGCGCGCCCCGCGCCACCCGCGCAGGCACCTATGCCGCCCGCGCGTACTCGCGCGCCCCCTGCCCGCACCGCGGCCCCACCGCCGCGGTTCGCATCACCGCCGCAGCCCCCGCGCCCGGCCGCCCCGGCTTCCCGCCCCTCGCTGGCGGGTCCGGTGCTGGCTGAGCGGGAGCGACCTGCAAGTGCAGGCCACTTCAGGCCACCCACAGTGGCAACCACGGTGCCCGCTTCGCCGGCACCCCCCAGGACTTCGGCTTACGACTCTCCGGCGATGCTATCGACGTGCTCCTCACGTGTGGGGTCGAGCGTGTGGCTAGCGTCAATGGACTCGGCGACCTCCGGTCGCGGGAACGTGTCTGGAGACACGACCCCGCGATCCGGGGGGCGCCCTCCTACCGGAAGCCAAGCAGCTGCCGGCGACACTCCCATGTCACCGGCCTCTCCGACGCCGTCGCTGGACTTCGGCTTCGAGTTTCGACTCGATCCCAAGCCGCAGCGACGGCGTAGAAGCTCCGGCGAGACCGCGTCGGAGGAGGCCAAGAGGTACTGCCCCAACCCGCCGCGGCCACAGCGCGATAGCGCGCCGCGGGGTCGGGCGGTACCTAGGTCGCCTACCTTTGCCGACGCGGTCCGCACCTCTCCGCCGCTGACACCCACGGGGGTAAGTGCCGCTAGGCGACCACCTACCTCACCGCCCCCCTCTGCACCCCCTCCCGCCCCTCCCGGCCCCGTTCCGTCGACAAGTACCTCGACGTCGCAGCCTTTGCCGGGGAAGAAGAAGAAGGAGAAGAAATTGAAATTCCCACCGCTGGTAGCCGAGAAGCTGCCTAACTGGGCAACTCACTTCCGGGCCCTAGCGGGGAAACTGGGCCGGCCGCCTAATGCTCGTCCGTACGGGACCGGGGTGAGATTTACCCCGGACACCGAAGATGAGTACCGGCTGGTCCAGCGGTACCTGACTGGTCTGGAGAAGGATAGTGGGGTGTCCTGGTTCGCGTACTCGCTGCCAGCGGAGAAGAACCTAAAGATAGCGATTCGGGGGCTGCCAGTAGACACGGACCCGAAGGAGATTGAGGAGGAACTCCGGGTGTTAGGATACCAGCCGGAGTATGTGCGCCACATAAAAGGCGCACAGGGACGACCCGGCTGTGTGTTTCACGCCATCATAAAGAGGACCCCGGACGTCCGCCAGATCTACGACACCGACGTATTCCTTCTGATGCGCGGTGTCAAGATCGAGGCTTGGCGCGGAAAACGCGGGCCCGCACAGTGCCACCGATGCCAGCGGTTTAGGCACAGTTCGCACCAGTGCCACCGCCCACTCGCGTGTGTGCGGTGCGGGGGCGAACATGCGGCACGCGATTGCCCGCGCCCGCGGGAAGAACCGGCCACATGCGCCAACTGCGGGGGGCCACACCCCGCAAACAACATAAAGTGCCCAGTGTTCCTGGAAGAAACCAGGAACAAGCGAGCGGGGACAGCCGCCATCACGGCTAGACGCCAAACACAAGCGGCCATTGAAAGGCCGCAAGTGTCGTCAGAGGCCCACGCCACGACGCTGATGGCGGCGGCCAACGACCCCAAAAACCGCGACCAAGCCTCAACCTCAGGGCGGAGGCGAAGAAATAGAAAGAGAGGGGGGAAGGGTAAAAATCCCCCCCCCCCCCCAGCGACCCAGGAAGAAGATGAAATCCCGTTAGCCGACCCTGCCTACACCGCACAGGTCGAGTCGCGGCGTAAAGGAAAAAAGGGCGAACCCACCACTAGCGCCACGACGGCGCAGCGGAGCAGTGGGGAAAGCAGAGGGTTCGTCCACAAGACGCCAGGCGCCGCTCCGGCTGCACCTAGCGCCACAAAGACGTTGCGGCGGAATGTCGCAACAAAGTCGGCAGGTGCAATGCCACAGAGTAGCGGCGCCTACACAAAGAAACCCAGTACGCAAACCACAGCGTACAACAAAAACGAATTCACGACCTGTGCGATCCAACTTTTGATGGATCTTATTAAAGCCATCAGGCAGGGTCAAGACATAGAGACTGTCATCCTTGACGGTCTGGCCACACTGCTAACGCTGTATAATGGCTAGGCCGTTAAGGGTGATTCATTGGAATGCCCGCGGCCTACGGGATAAGGTCGCTCCCCTCCGCCATCTCCTTCGCGAACAAGACGTCGAAGTGGCGCTACTCAACGAGACGCACCTGGGACCTGAGGATAGGGTCAGGTTCCCGGGTTACCACATGTACAGGAAGGATGAGAGGTCGGCTCAACACGTCCGATACCGTGGTCTGGCGGTACTTGTGAGGCGAAGAGTCGTCCACCAACTGCTTCCCTCGCCCACCTTAAACTCACTGTACGCGCTGGGCGTGCAGTTGCATGTTGCCGGCGAGGACGTAGACGTCTACGCGTGCTACAAGCCGCCCGCGACTCGCTTAGATCTTCACGAGCTGCGGGCGCTTGTAAGCGGCTCCTCGCACGCGACTATCCTTGCCGGCGACCTAAACTGCAAGCACCCGGCGTGGAACAGCATGCACCCAAACACCGAGGGAAGGCGGCTCTTCGCGGACGCGGAAGCCTTCGGGTACTCGGTGTCCGGGCCAGAGACGCCTACCCATTACCCTGACGCAGCCCGGTACATGCCCGATGTACTGGACGTTGTAGTCCACCGAGGGCTACACTGCCAGATCACCCAGCAAGTGATAGACGACGAGTTGCAATCGGACCACCAGCCCGTGCTCGTCGTCTTATCGGGAATGCCGACCTCACTGAAGCCACTAGCGCCACGCCGACGTATTGACTGGACAATCTTCGGAGAGAAGCTAGACACCAACACGCCAACTCGGCCCATTGTTACCTCCGCGGACGTGGACCAGACGGCGGATGACGTCACTGCTTGCATCCAGAGCGCCTTGGAAGCGGCGACAACAACGATGCCACAGGGGAGAGGGCAAGTGCCGCCCCTGCCGGCCTACATCATGACGATGATCGCCGTAAAGAGACGTCTACGCAAGCAGTGGCAACAGCTTAGATGCCCAACGCTCAAAAGGCAACTAAACCGTCTCGCGGAGAGGGTTAAGGCCGAGTTACAGGCCCATACCGCCGCGGGCTGGGAGGAACGCATCGACGCGACCACAGACGACTGGCCGTCGGTGCACAAGCTCTGCCGTCAACTGACGAATACCCCAGCCCCGGTAAGACCGCTGTTAGACAGCGGCGGGGCGCTCAAGTATGTAGCAGAGGACCGGGCGGAGGTCTTCGCCATCCACCTGGAGCGTCAGTTCCAACCGAACCCGACCAGCGAACACGAACATGTCGCAGCAGTCGAGAAACACTTGGATGACTACTTCGCGACGCCGATAGCTCCCGAAGAAGACCCAATATTCTTCTCGCCTGGCGCAGTTAGACGCGCCATCCGGAGGACGAAGCTCCGCAAGGCTCCCGGTGCGGACGGTATCACTAACGCAGCGCTGCGCCACTTGCCGTTCCGTGCAGTAGCGGCACTGGCGCGCCTGTTTACAGCGATACTGCGCACCGGGACCTTCGGTCATTATGCTGCCCAAGGCGGGAAAGAATATCCTGAAGCCGGAGAGCTGAAGTGTTACGGGGTAGACTCGAATAAAAGGATTTTATGACTGTCTTAACTTGTATTACTGCCTACCTCGGCACTCCCTTGCTACATACCAGTATAATAATAAAATACAGACACAAGACGGTTGGTACAAAAACGACACAATTATACACAGAACGATTTGGAACTAATTCAGGAAATCTAGGGCTTTGAAGAAGTCTAGATTTTGGGGCAAAGAGGAGCGTGCGTTCGACTCGAGACTGGATCGTGCACTAAGGTCGATGACCTCTGGGAATCGAAATCTGCCCATCATCTACGTCTCATTACACTGTCCAACGCACGTTCCGTTTCCCTCATTAGGTTACATACATTTACTTATTACATGAAGAGTGTAAATATAATTGTTAGTTTTGCTTAAATAGTTTATAGATATTATGTGTAGTGTAGATATAGTAAATAAGCAATATTTGTAAATAATTGTTAGTCATGTTATGCAATAGATAATGATATGCTTCTCGTTTGATGTCTATGGTGAGCTGAATGTGAATGTGACAGAATGAAATGTCAAACGAGAAATGTGATGTAATAGGTTATGAAATGTGCGTGTGTAGTGTTTACAACTAGATATTAAATATGATTCTATATAATAATCTAGGAGTGCTAACCGCTACATTACTCCCCCCCTGAGACCGTGGTTGGTAAATTACGGGCGATAGTAATCCGGGAAGTGTACCGCTCGTCCAGAACGGGTTATTCTTTTGACGGCGACGTTTGGCGTCGGGGCCGTGTGCGTACCCGGTGATGATGTCGTCGGCGTCGAGCTGGGAGTGATGTCGCGTTCGTCGTTGAGGTAAGCGGGCTTCAACCTGTCAATGGTTACTGTGGTTTCCTTCCCCTTTACCTCAATTTTAAATGTTTTCTGGCTTTTTTGTAGCACTTTGAACGGCCCGGTGTAAGGTGGGTCGAGTGGTCGGCGCACGGCGTCGTGTCGCAGGAAGACGTGTGTTGCCGACGCCAAACTGCTGGGCACGTAGAAGGGTTTGTCGCCGTGTCGACTCGCTGGTGCTGGTGACAACTTCGCCATTTGATGACGGAGTCTCGCTGCGAAGTCGGTGTAGTCTACGGTGCCGGTGAGTGATGGGTTTATGAACTCCCCTGGGAGTCTTAGGGGCTCTCCGTAGACTAACTCAGCTGCTGACCCCTTGATATCTTCTTTCCAGGCGCTGCGGATACCCAGCAGCACCAGAGGAAGAGCCTCGGACCAGTTGGTGTCCGTGTGACATCGAATGGCTGCCTTCAGCTGGCGGTGCAGGCGTTCGACCATGCCATTGCAGGCTGGATGGTACGCTGTGGTTGGCCGATGCTGGCTACCTAGGAGCGCTGCAATGGAGTGGAAGAGCCTGCTCTCGAACTGCTTGCCCCTGTCGGTAGTGATGCGGTGGGGGCAGCCGAAGCGGGACACCCAGCCGGTGATGAAGGTGCGGGCGCATGTCTCAGCCGTGATGTCGGCTATGGGATATGCCTCCGGCCAGCGTGTGAAGCGGTCAATGACGGTGAGACAATACCTGTTATTGGAAGAAACATTTCGTGGCCCTACTATGTCCATGTGGACATGGGAAAAACGTTGGGAAGGAATGGGGAATGGAGAGGTGGGAGAGGAAGTGTGCCGTGAGACTTTGTTTCTCTGGCATTCTACGCACTCTCTGGTCCAGGCCCTGCAGTCTTTCTTCAAGCCAGGCCAAACGAAACGTGTGGAGATCAATTTGACCGTGGCCTGCCTGCCCGGGTGGCTCAGCTGGTGAAGTTTCTGGAACACCTGCCTTCTGAAGGGTTCTGTAACATAAGGGCGGGTGTTACCGGTGGAGACGTCGCAGAGTAGCTCCACCTCTGAGTTTGGTAAGCGTACTCTTTGTAGCTTGAGCGACATGTTGTTGTTCGTCAGGAGGCCCTGTAACTCTGAATCGTCCTCCTGGGTATGCGCGAGAGCCGCGTAATCTATTGATGGCAAAGTTATTGCCTCCAGCCGCGACAGTGCGTCCGCCACGACATTGTCCTTGCCTGCAACAAAGTGGATGTCCGTGGTGAACTGGGCTATGTAGTCCAGGTAGCGGTACTGCCTCGGTGAGCAGTTCTCTCGGTTGCGCGCATACGCGAATGACAGGGGTTTGTGATCCGTGTGAATGGCGAAGTGCCTACCTTCAACCATGTGACGGAAGTATCGGACTGCGTCGTAGATGGCCAAGAGCTCCCTGTCATACGGGCTGTACTTTTTCTGCGATGCAGACAAACGCCTGGAGAAGAATGCAATTGGCTGCCAAGTATTTCCAGCCTTCTGCTGTAGCACCGCGCCTATCGAGGTGTCTGATGCATCTGTAAACAAAGCAAGCTCAGCGTTGGGGTTTGGGTGTGCAAGCAAGGCAGCCTGTGAGAGACCATGTTTGCAAGCGGTAAAAGCTAGTTGCATATCTTGCGTCATTGTGATTGGCTGATTTCCTGATGTTTTAGGCCCTGTGAGTACGACATTAAGCGGCGACTGTAAGCGAGCGGCGTCTGGGACAAAGCGGCGGTAGAAGTTGAACATACCCAGAAAGCGACGCATCTCCTTGACCGTCTTGGGAGCTGGGTAGTCCTGGATCGCCTGCACCTTCTCCGGCAGGGGGCGGACACCTTCTGCGGACAGCTCGTGACCTAGAAAGGTAATGGAGGTTCGGCCGAACTCACACTTTGCGGAGTTAATCAGGATGCCATATTCAGACAGCCGCTTCAGTAGCTGGTGGAGGTGGTCAGTGTGCTGGGCTGCCGTCTCTGAGAACAGCAAAATGTCGTCTAAATAGCAGTAGCAGAACGACAGCCCCCGGAGCACCTCATCCATGAATCTCTGGAATGTCTGCGCCGCATTCCTGAGACCGAACGTCATGAATGGGAACTCGTATAACCCAAACGGAGTGGTGATAGCAGTCTTATGGATGTCAGCTGACTGGACAGGTATTTGATTGTACGCTTTAATAAGGTCAATTTTACTATAAATTCTGCTGCCAGCCAGCTGATGAGAGAAGTCCTGTATGTGCGGGATGGGATATCTGTCCGGAACCGTGCGGGCATTAAGTGCTCTGTAGTCCCCACATGGTCGCTAGCTGTTGTCCTTCTTGGGAGCGAGGTGAAGAGGGGACGACCATGAGCTCTCCGATGGACGTGCTGTGCCATTCGCCAGCATCGCTTCAAACTCCTTTTGAGCGATCTTGAGCTTGTCAGGTGCGAGACGGCGTGGCCTACTAAAAATGGGCGGCCCTGGGGTGGTTCGGATATGGTGTACTGTTGTATGACTGACCTGTCTTTGTTTTCCCGCAGGGCGCGTGATCTCCGGGTACTGCCGAAGGAGCTCATGGTACTCCGTGCTGCCGCCAATGGATTTGACTGAGGCAATGTCAGCTGTTGAACCGGCCGCTGATGACGCCGGGGAGGACAGCTGTGTTAGCCCGTCGATGAGGCGGTAATTCCTAAGATCTATCAGCAAGTTATAATGAGCAAGCAAATCTGCACCTATTATGGGCTTGGTAACATCCGCAACCACGAACTTCCAGGAATACACACGGCGAAGCCCTAAGTTCAGGTGGAGCTCGACCCAACCGTATGTATCTATGACGGTACCGTTGGCTGCGAAAAGTTGGTAGGTCGTCTTGCTGCGCCGCTGTTGTAATGCTGTACGTGGGTACACGCAAAGATCGGACCCTGTGTCCACTAAAAACGTGGTTTTAGTGGCCCGATCTGTTACGAATAGGCGGCGTGGTTGGTTGGGGCAGCCATTTGCCGCTACTTCCGGCTGCCGGTGGCATTTCCCACGAACGTACACGGCGAGTCGCACCGTCTGGCTCTGCTACCGAATTTATTATGGTAGTAACAATGTTCGTCGTTCCACGGGTCTCTGGAGCGCGAGCGGCTGCGCCGGCCTGGGATCGAGTCTCTGCTGCCACGCCTAAATCTATCTGATGATCGGGAGCGGTGATATACCTGACCACGTGTTGAAAGCGCCGCCACCTGCTTCGTTAACTCTGCTATGCACTGTTTCAGCTCGCTGATCTCACTGCAGGTGCTCGCACTTGCCACGACGGGAGGTGATGTGAGCGCCGGCGCGGGCGCTGGCGCGATCTCGTGCACGCGGTCGGCTAAATCTGCAATCGACTGGAGAGCGAGATTAGGCTGTGACGCGATGACCGTCTGGATGTTGGTTGGCAGCCTGCTCGCCCATAACGTGGACAGAAACGCCTCGGGCATATTTGGTCCGGCTAGGGTTTGAAGGTGCCGCAAAAATTGAGAGGGTTTACGGTCGCCGAGCTCCTCTTGGGTGAGGATTTGTTGCACCCTTTTCTCTCGTGAATCAGAGAGCCTACGTATAAGCTCGGCCTTCAGCTTTGCGTACTTGTCCTGGGCCGGCGGGTTCTCGATGATATCCCTTGCCTCAACCATATATCGGTGATCAAGCTGGCCCACGACGGTATAGAATTTTGTAGTGTCGGCGGTAATACCGGCGATCGTAAACTGACCTTCTACCTGGGCGAACCAAAGTGTCGGCTCCTCTGGCCAAAATGGCGGCAGCTTCACGCTGACTCTGCAGACATCCTGCTTCTCTGCTGACGCTCCGGCTTCAGTCGGCATGATGGCTCCGTCAGGCTTCTGTTCTTCTCGGGGTCACCAATGAAGTGTTACGGGGTAGACTCGAATAAAAGGATTTTATGACTGTCTTAACTTGTATTACTGCCTACCTCGGCACTCCCTTGCTACATACCAGTATAATAATAAAATACAGACACAAGACGGTTGGTACAAAAACGACACAATTATACACAGAACGATTTGGAATTAATTCAGGAAATCTAGGGCTTTGAAGAAGTCTAGATTTTGGGGCAAAGAGGAGCGTGCGTTCGACTCGAGACTGGATCGTGCACTAAGGTCGATGACCTCTGGGAATCGAAATCTGCCCATCATCTACGTCTCATTACACTGTCCAACGCACGTTCCGTTTCCCTCATTAGGTTACATACATTTACTTATTACATGAAGAGTGTAAATATAATTGTTAGTTTTGCTTAAATAGTTTATAGATATTATGTGTAGTGTAGATATAGTAAATAAGCAATATTTGTAAATAATTGTTAGTCATGTTATGCAACGTGACGTGTAATTCCACGTAATAGACGCGATAATAGTTTGCTATGTCTTCACTCTTGTAAGACAACTCTAATGCGCAAAAGTGTTTACTGTATGGCTCCGGTCATTTATAATAAAATACCCAAATCTTGGAGGGAATTGCCGGTATTGTTATTCAAAAAAAGGCTTCGCAATTTTTTAGTGAGCAAAGCGTACTACTCCATAAGTGACTTTCTGTCTGAAAAAGAATTTAATTAATGTGAATGCAGTATGAATGTAATGTAATTTATTAGTGTTGGATTTAATTTAATTTGGAAATGTGACATGTTATCATTAGAAATTGTATACTTATCTTATTAATTGTGAATTTGCTGTATGATTTTGATTTGAAAATTGACATGTTATTATTATAAATTGTAGACCTAATTAATTGTGAATACATAAATGACATAATTTAATTTTATTAGAAAATTGTGAATTTTTGTATGCCTATCGGCGGGACATAGACGGACTCTGTAATATCTATATTTTAACATCTTCTAACCTATGTACACAAAATAAATGAATTTGAATTTGAATTTGAATTTGAATAGATAATGATATACTTCTCGTTTGATGTCTATGGTGAGCTGAATGTGAATGTGACAGAATGAAATGTCAAACGAGAAATGTGATGTAATAGGTTATGAAATGTGCGTGTGTAGTGTTTACAACTAGATATTAAATATGATTCTATATAATAATCTAGGAGTGCTAACCGCTACAGAGCTATCGGCCGATCACCTTACTACCGACAGTCTCCAAGGTGTTCGAGGCCCTCCTGCTGCGATATCTCCTACCCCACATCGAGCCGCGTCCGGAACAGTTCGGGTTTCGGGCGGAACACAGCACGACGCTCCAGCTGTCGAGGGTACTGTACCACCTCACAACAGCACAAAACAAGAAGGAGTACGCTGTTGCAGTATTCCTCGACATGGAGAAGGCCTTCGACCGTGTGTGGCACGAGGGCCTAATATATAAGATGGCCACCACGGATGCGCCCCGCCGCGTTGTCAAAGTGGTGTCTAGCTTTCTCTCCCACAGGACCTTCAAGGTGGTGGTCGACGGGGCGCTCTCTAGCGCCCGCTCCGTGCGCGCGGGCGTGCCTCAAGGCAGCTGCGTCTCGCCGGCGTGTTACTCACGTTACACTGACGACATTCCCGCCACTCCAGACTCGATGCTCGCGCTGTATGCCGACGACGCCGCGTACATTACTACATCGCTAAATGCGAAGTACGCGGCCGTCAAGATACAGCGCGCCCTCGACTTGCTCCCCGAGTGGCTGTTGAAGTGGCGGCTCTCGGTTAACGTGGGTAAAACGCAGGCGCTTGTCACCGGCTTCGCGCCCCTCCCACCACCTTTGAGACTGCAAGGAGCCGACATCGAGTGGTCGCCCCGGGTAAAATACCTGGGTGTCACCATCGATCGTCGGCTCACGATGGGGCAACATGTCCGCAACATTGTCGCGCAGGGTAAGGTCGCCCGCTACCTGCTCAAACCTGTGCTCTCATCCCGCATTCCGGCGCGCGTCAAATTGGGCGTGTACAAGCTGTACGTGCGCCCAATATTGACGTACGCCGCCCCGGCGTGGTTCGCCCTCACGAGCGAGGGACACCGCAAGCAGCTCCGCACGCAACAGAACTTTGCGTTGCGGACTATCGTAGACGCCCCTCGTTTCGTGAGGAACGACGTCATCCACCGGGATCTCGGGATCGAGAGCCTGGATGAGTTTGTGCGGCGCCTAGCGAAGGGGATGTTCGCGCGTGCCGACGCGTCTGCCTGGCCCCATGTCAGGCAGATTGCGCCCTTGCATGCGCGCCCCCCCGACGCTAGACCCCTCCCGCGCGACCTGGCTGCGGACATTGCCCCCTCTCTACCGGACTGACTCCTCGAGTGAGCCGCATCCAGGTTACACGCGGCTCACCCGACACAAAATGACTCCACATGTATACTCACACATATGTTACGTAGCGTGTGCTAAGTTAATATAGGCATGCTACGTAACTAATCACAGACACCCACTACTACACAGACGCCTATACATAACGCGTGCGGGCGCGACGCGGGCCGCGACGCACGCAGCCACTGAGCGGCGGTACTTCTCACTACAAGCCGCTCACACATACACAACAGTTTCTCCCTCAAACCGCAAACGGCTAGATCTGTGACCGGGGCGAGGGAAAACTACACCTTTACTCTGTAGGAGCGTCGAGTCGGCATCTCTGTAGCTGGTCGTCACCCGCTAGGCCTCCCCCAGGCAACTGGGGGTCTCACCTGGCGGTGACAGACCGCCGAGATGTCGTGAAGAAAGCGGCGCTATAAGACATAGCGTCGTGGCGCGCCTACAGAAAAACACATAGCAACCAATTACACGGACGCGTTATAATTAACGCGTCCGAAAAATACCATATGCCGAATAGGCTAACATAGTGACGGGCCCGCAGTTACGGGCCACGGTATAGCCTCCGCGGGCAGGGGGCGAAGCCCCGACCCCGCACGCCACGTCCCCTTACGGGGACGTAGCGACATCCAGTTCCGTTGATTCACTCTGCGTCCAGCGCTCGGTGTGGTAACACGTCGCGTTCTGGTTTGCAATTGGTCAATCGTCATCCTGAAGATGCCTCATTGAGAGGTGAAACACGTGTCGATTTCTTACAGGGTTTTTATGACTCTTGAAGAATAGTCAAGCGGAATAGGTTACTAAATATATCAGCGTCTATTGTATTTTATAATGGATTTCCGCAAAGTCACGCCTGAATCAATTAACTATCTGTAATAATTACAATCATGTCATGTCAAGATAACACATTATCGGTAGCTAGTAATTAAACTGAAATAAGGAGTGTATGTTATTTACGTAAAACATAAATGTAATGTCATAAATGTAATGTCACTGTAATAGAAAGTATTTATGTCTGGATCCTAAAGTTATGACTTAAGTATCTACATCTATAAAGTTTTATCCGTCATGAATTGGTCTACTGTGTAATAGCATTTTTCTATTAAGAGTAATCTTAGTTTGCTGTAGAATGAATTTTTACTTACGTCATCTTTTATGTATTTTGGTAATTTATTATAAATTGTTTCTATTCTATAGTTAGGGCTATTTTTCATAATTTTTAATTTTGGAACCGGTGTTATCAACTTGTTTTTGTTTCTTCGGTTATAATTTTGGTTTGCGTCTAAGTTGGTTGGAAAGTAATTCCTGTGTTTTTGCACGAACGTAGCTATTTGTAATATGTAAAGGGAAGGTAACGTTATAATTTTATTTTTTATGAAATATGGTTTACAACTTTCCGATGGCTTAATGTTCATAAGGATGCGTATGCATTTCTTTTGCATGATGAAGATGTCATAAAAGTCGGTACTTTCACCCCACAATATTATGCCATAGTTAAACCATGCATAAGCATAGGCATAGTATGTTGAGAGCGCGGTCTCATAGTTTGTGTTGCATTTTATTTTGCTTAATGCGTATATAAATTTGGATAATTTAGTCTTCAGTTTTTCTATATGTTTTTTCCATGTTAGATTATTATCCAGTGTTACACCAAGAAGCGTAAGATCGTCTCTTTCGAAGATATTTAAATTATTACTAAGGTTATTTAAGTTTAGCGGCGTTCTTTGTTTTGTCCTAAATTGTAGTAGATTACTTTTACTAGCATTAATTTGTAGATTGTGTTTTTCCAGCCACGATTTAATTATTTTATAGGTATTTTCTATGTTCGTCAGAGTTTCTGTGTTCTCAGTGCTTCTAAACACTAGCGATATGTCGTCTGCGAATAGAACGCATTTCGAGTCAATTGTTTTGGGTAGGTCGTTTATATAAATAATAAATAATATACACCCCAATACACTGCCTTGTGGAATGGAGTGGTTAATAGTCTTTGTCCGTGATTTTACAATTTGTAATTCTTTCGCTTCTTTGTTGTGGTATTCTATTTCAACATATTGTTTTCTATCTTTTAGGTAAGATTTTAGCCATTTATAGCCAGTACCCCTAATTCCTATGCCATATAATTTTTGTAATAAAATGTCATGGGAAACCTTATCATATGCTTTGGTCATGTCTAGTGTAGTGACACATTGTTGCATTATCGTTGACGTGGCATTTTAGGGTACCGTGCGAGTTGCCGCTCCGCTAAGGGAGCCGACAGTACTATCCTAGCTAGTGTCGAATAAGGTCGCGTAATAATATTGTTGATTGTCTGTAAAGGAATATGAAATAAAGACACAAAGTTTTACCTCAGTTGCGACATTTAATTCATACCACCTACTTCAGTAAAGAACACAAAAGTGGTGACCCCGACGAAAGAACTTTATAATTTGGAGTTACGGAAACATACGAGTGCAACATGCCGACATCACCTCCGCCCACCGTTCCAGAAACAGCATCGTTATCAGTAACGTCAAGGATTTCTGAGTTCTGGACACACCAACCTCGAGTGTGGTTCATCAGAACCGAAGCGACACTGGCCCCGCAGAAACTAGGAGACCACTCAAAATTTGATTTAGTGGTGTCAAAACTAAATAGCGACACCGTAGACCAGTTAACGGATTTTTTAGTAAATCCACCAGAGACAGGCAAATACGAGGCCTTGAAGCAGAAATTATTGAAAATATACGAAGACTCTCAAACGAAGCAGATAGAGAGACTGATCAACGAAATGGAATTGGGAGATCAGAAACCGTCACAATTATTAGCAAAAATGAAAGTCCTCGCACGAGACAAAGTGACCGACGGAACACTAAAAATGCTATGGCAAAATCTTTTGCCAGCAACGGTACGTGCGGTACTCACGGTCACGGAAACAAAAGACCTGGAGAAATTAGCTAACATTGCCGACGACGTCAACGAAGTCACCAAAGCCGGAGTTGTGGCAGCAGTATCACAGCAGCCCTCAACGTCGTCATCAAACGAACCAGAGAAGTCAGTTTTAGATGAAATAGCGAAGTTAAGTGCACGTTTTGACGAAATGGAAAACCGGTACAGAGGAAACCGATCACGCAGCAGGAATCGTTATCAGACATCAAACACCCGGAGCAGAAACAGTTCACGAACACGGCGTTCTGAAGAAGATCCGGATTGGCTATGTTTTTACCATTTCCGTTACGCAGACAAAGCGCAGAAATGTGTAAAACCATGCGCCTGGAAAAAAGCGGGAAACTAACTCCGGAGCAGAAACAGGCGGGAATTTGCTCCGTACTTCCAGCCAACCGCCTTAGAGTAACAGACGAAAATACGGGTTTGAACTTTCTAGTGGATACAGGAGCGAACGTGTCCATAATACCAGTAAATAAGAAGAACCAAAAAGTACCGGACAGCGAGTATAAGTTGTATGCAGTAAATGGAGCCGAAATCAACACGTATGGGGTAAAGGCACTAGTACTGAACCTGAAATTACGACGGGTATTCCGATGGGACTTTATTATAGCCGACGTGAAACAACCCATACTTGGTGCAGACTTCCTAGGACATCATAAGCTTCTGGTCGACGTGAGTGCAAGAAAACTGATTGATCAGGTGACGGAGCTAAGCACGGTAGCATCCCTAGTAAGTAGCTCACATATTTCACTAAAAATGTTAAGTGTAGAACATCCGTATCACGATATTATTTCTAAATACCCAGATATTACTAGGCCTACCTCTTTCAAAGACCCTCCTAAGCATTCAGTAGTACATTATATTGAAACTACTAGTCCACCGGTACACTCGCGTGCAAGGCCGTTACCACCGGACCGGTATACCAAAGTTAAAGAAGAATTTAGAATAATGCAGGAGATGGGAATATGTAGGCCCAGTAAAAGCCCGTGGGCGAGCCCTTTACATGTGGTACCGAAACCGAATGGAGACATTAGACCCTGTGGTGACTACAGAAAATTAAATGCGATCACTAAACCAGATAGGTACCCAGTTCCACGGTTACACGAGTTTACATATATGTTAGCTAACAAAGAGATATTTACACATTTAGACATAAATAGAGCATATCATTTCATACCAATAAACCAGCAAGATATAGAGAAAACCGCAATAATCACACCTTTTGGATTATTTGAATTTCCTAGAATGAGTTTTGGTTTAAGAAACGCTGCTCAAACATTCCAACGTTTCATGAGTAACACAGTTTTGCAGGGATTAGATTTCTTGTTCTCATATATCGATGACGTCATCATAGCCAGTGACGACTACGAACAGTATAAAGAGCATTTAAAAATAGTTTTTAAAAGGTTCAGTGATTTCGGAATAACAATAAATACGGCGAAATGTCAATTTGGGAAAGAGAAAGTAGACTTTCTCGGTTTTGAAGTGTGTAAAAAAGGTATCACACCACTAAAGTCCAGAACTCAGGCCATAGTAGATTTTCCAAGGCCAAATACAGTAGAGGAATTAAGAAAGTTTCTCGGAATGGTAAATTTTTATAGGCCCCACATTCCTAAAGCAGTAGAGTCGAAAATGAGTCTCAATAAGTTTATACATCATTCCAAGAAACGCGATAAGACAGTAGTACAGTGGGACACGGAAAGTAACCAGGCGTTCGAACAATGTAAGGACAGCTTGCAAAAAGCTGTTACATTGTCACACCCGCAGAGTGGCGTACCTATAGCACTCATGTGTGACGCATCAGATATGTGCGTAGGCGCTGTGTTACAACAACAAGTTAAAAACCATTGGGAACCGTTAGGATATTTCTCGAAGAAACTTACTGATGCACAAATTAAGTACAGTACGTATGATAGGGAATTATTGGCAATATATATGGCCATTCAGTATTTCAGAAAGTTATTTGAAGGTAGAGAACTGATCATATTTACGGACCATAAACCAATAACTTACGCCCTTACAAAACTAAACAGCAGTAACTCAGAAACGCCAAGGAGAACAAGATATTTATTATTCATTAGTGAATTCACAAGCGACATTCGCCATGTAGACGGAAAACAAAACGTAGTTGCTGACTCGCTATCACGTGTTGCGGAGCTGTATTGCCCAACAAACATAGACTTCTCAGAATTAGCTGCCGCACAGGAAACGGACGAGTACATTGCACGGATATCAAATGGCAATAATAATAATAGCAACGCGAGCATAAAAAGACTATACGGTCCCACAACAAATACACCGATTTATTGCGAAATATCAAAAGACACGGTCCGACCGTATTTACCAGAGAAATTCAGGCGTATAGCTTTCAAGAACGTACATAACATAAGTCATCCCGGGATTAGGGTAACAAAAAAATTGATTACACAAAAGTATTTTTGGCCCGGTATGAATTCAGAGATAGGCAAATGGGCAAAAGCATGTATAGCATGTCAAAGGGCAAAAGTACAAAGACACACAGTATCAGAATTAGGGGTTTACGCGGAATGCGGCAGGTTCGAACACATTCACATAGACATAGTAGGGCCGTTAACCATTACGGAAGAGGGATACCGATATTGTTTTACTATAATCGACAGGTTCACGAAATGGCCGGAAGCCATACCATTGAAAGAAATTACCGCGGAGAATATTGCCAAGGCGCTATATGATTGTTGGATCACACGTTATGGTTGTCCCATTAGAATCACTAGTGACCAAGGAAGACAATTTGAGAGTAATTTAACCTAGGAATAAGATAACCCCTCTGTGTCCGCCTTTTCGAAAGTCTGTGCTTGGTCCGAATTCTCCGTTGCCTAGATTGTGCAGAATCCTTAATGGCCGCAGTGACTTAGTAGATGTACACCACGACAAAGTAAATACATTCCTACGAGCTTTCGTAAATAACCCAATAGAGATTTAATTAGATATTTAATTTTATACGTGTTTTTAATCAATTCAGTTTATTTTTTCAATTTAATTTAATTAATTTTCTTATCTACTCATAAACATTATAATTTTATTCATAACTTAGTCAATCAATTTTATTGTAATTTATTCAACTTATAATTCAAGGCCCATTTTCTAATCAATGTTTTTATTTGTGTTGATACAATTATGTCCCGTTATAATTATGTGTTAATTCATTGTAAATTTTAATTTCATTGTCAATATATAATTTTAAGTTCAATTAGATTTTATTAATATATTAATATGATAAACCGTTATTTTTCGTGCATGTGGTGTTAACCTTTAATTAATTGTTGCACGTGCTAATGTAACCCTAGTCATTAAGTCAGAAATGTATGTAGTGTAAACTGTTGTTGGTTAACCTAAATAAATAAATAAATAAATAAATTTGTTCAATCAGCTAATGAAAGTAATGGGAAGTCAAAGAATTAGGACAACAGCTTATCATCCCCAAAGTAACGGAATGGTGGAACGATGGCACAGGTCACTAAAAACATCAATAATGGCCAGAATGACAACAGGATCGTGGTTAAAAGAGTTACCAACTGTGTTATTCGGGCTGCGCGCAGCAATTAGAAGCGACACCGGACATAGCGCCGCAGAGTTAGTATACGGGAGTACAATTAGGTTACCAGGAGATTTTTTTGTAGAGACTCAAACTCGAAACCAAAGCATGGATTCATATGTAGATGAATTAAAAAGAACAATAGGGAATATTGCACCTCATAATAGAGTGAATAAGGGACGCTCTTCGTTTGTACACTCAGAACTCGAAACTTGTAAATATGTTTTTGTTCGTAATGACACCGTACGTAAATCGCTACAACCGCCCTATGATGGCCCATACCACGTCATAAGTCGAAACGAAAAAAATTACGTCAATAAAATAGCAGAGAGACAAGCGTGTATTTCAATCGACCGTTTAAAACCTGCATTTGTACTAGATGACAGTGAGGAAAATAACAGTAAAAGTATTACAGCACACGACATTCCGACAAAGGTAAAAGAAAAAAAAACCCTCATAACAAAGAAACAATCGACAGAGTCAGTAAATAAAGAACCCATAGTCACTCGCAGTGGTCGCGTCAGCAAAAGGATAAGATTTTTTGATGAATAAGAGCGTGTACAAATGAGAAATAGTAGGTACCAATATAAAGGGAAACGCTCCATTAGATTAAGTAAACATAAGATGAATATAAAATAAGGTATATCTTTTGCATGGCGTGGGCCTGCGAAATATTGTGGATTCCAACGGGATGATATTTTTATAGCAGAATATTGAGCAGGCACACTACCCTTAAATATATTTATGATAATAATATTGTATCACCTTAAGTCGGCACTGACCAACAGATGTCCGCAAATAAATATTGAAGAATTATAATTAAGACCATCTGTATACACCTTTATAATATGTGTGGTAATAAATAAAGTATGACCTACTTAAATTTAAAAGTAAGCATACAGATGATAAACATAAGAATAGTGCAGCGTAGTAATTGTCAATTGAAGACATAATTTCCAATAGACAGACGCCTAATAGAAATCATCTCCGACCATGGGTGGATCGGAAAGCAAAAATTCAGAAGTAATAATCGCTCAAAGTGGCGCGAATAATGCCAGTGCCACATTAGAAAGAAAAGTGGAAATGTTCAGTATAGTAACTATTATAGTGATAATCAGCATTGTTGTGATCATAGCCTGGACAGGATGCAAAGGTTGTGGCAAACGAGCCAAAAAGGTACTAGTGAAAGATATCATGTCTTCCCTGGAACAAGGAAGGTTGTCCCAACAACCGTCAAATCAACAGGCCACGATTCAAGAAGTACATACATATTAACGAGACACATAGAGAATAATTATGGCGATTTTCTATTGGAAACAAATGGCCACCAAAAGTGTATTGTGTAGATTATAAGTTATAAGTTAAGCATATTATTGTAACATGCAAAATGATACTCAGGTTAGGCGAACTTTTGTCGATAAGCAAAACATAGTGTAAACATGAAATGTAATAAGTAGATACCTAGTGATGTTATGTTACGGACAATTGTACTAAGCAAGTAAAGTAGAAAAATGCCCATATATTTTGTATAATTTTAACAAATTAAAAAAATAGGGGAGGAATACTGTAGTGACACATTGTTGCATTATCGTTGACGTGGCATTTTAGGTTACCGTGCGAGTTGCCGCTCCGCTAAGGGAGCCGACAGTACTATCCTAGCTAGTGTCGAATAAGGTCGCGTAATAATATTGTTGATTGTCTGTAAAGGAATATGAAATAAAGACACAAAGTTTTACCTCAGTTGCGACATTTAATTCATACCACCTCCAACAACACAAGACTGAAGAACTCCAAGAACAAGCCTATGGCATATTGTTTGTTATTAATGTAGTTATATATTTCTTGAACGTAATTGTATACCGCGAGTGTAGTCGATCTTTCTTGCCTAAAGCCAAACTGATTTATTTCGAAGAGATTGAATTTTTCCAAGCCAAGTACGAGGAACCAAAGAAGAAATCATTGCAAGAGTATTACGACAATACAGGCTGTAAGGGTAAACAGTCTTGTCCTTCAAACCATGGGTAGTTGACTTAAATATAAAAATAAATGACCGAACACAACAAAAAAAAAACGTAATTTTCATTAAAAGATTTTAAAAAGTTTCTATCCGACACCGTGCTCTCTAGCGAAACAGCTGACTGACTGAGGGAGGGGTCGCGCTCGCGGCCGGTCAGGTCACATCCCGTACCCCCCGCCCGTGTTGAGACGCAAGTTCGTTGCCCTAGCGCATAGGACAACGAACTTGCGTCTCTTGTGGTAAAATGTAGATTTTAAAAAAAGAAAAAAAATGTTGTAATTTTCCATTGATTTCACGTTCTATAAATGAAACCTAACCACTGGTTGCAAGGATAACGGTGTTTACCCTAACACCCTGTATAGAGAAAACTATCTTGCAAAGCTGCAATCGCGCTAACTTAACAAAGGAAAGTACACGCAAACAAACAATTGTTACAGACGAAATCATAAAACTCAAGGAAGAAAAACATAATTTAAAAAATAAAGATAACAAAACCAGACAAGAAAAAAACCAGCTTAGCAAACTCTATAAAGTTATACATAAAAAGATAAAAAATAACACCAGGAAATACAGACTAAGAATTATACAGAACTACCTAGAAAAATCTGGAGCCGTCAAGAAAGCTTATAAATATCTAACAAAAACAAAAACACTTATGAATCAACTACAGAATAAGTCAGGACATCTTGTAACAAAGAGAGACGACTTAATAAAAGTGGCTACAAATTTCTACAAAGAACTTTATAAAAAAGACAGCGATTACACAACAGAATCACAAATTAATCCTATAAATACAGACTACGTACCAGAATTCTGCAACAGCGAAATCGAATACTCAATTAATAAACTCAAGCTCGAAAAAAGTCCAGGCCCAGACGGTATAACAAATGAAATGATAATAACGGGAAGAAACACCCTAACTAAACCATTAACAACTCTATTTAATATCGTGCTGGTGCAAAAGGAAATACCCAGACAGTGGATATGCTCAAATATTGTACTTCTGTTCAAAAAAGGAGACCCGAAACAAATATCCAACTACAGACCCATAAGTCTCATGTCAAACCTGTACAAACTGTTCTCGTCAACTCTACTGAGACGATTGACAAAAAACATAGACGAGAATCAACCAGTGGAACAAGCTGGATTTGTAAGTAATTTCTCCACCATAGACCACATACATTCTCTGAAAATGATATTAGAAAAATACAACGAATACGACAAACCTTTATACCTGTGCTTTATCGATTACAGTAAGGCGTTTGATTCAATCTCACACAGCTCTATATGGCAAGCTTTATCAGTGCAAGGAGTTAGCAAAGAATACATCGATCTGCTAAAGGTAATTTATAAAAATAGCAAGTCTAGAATAGTTCTTGAGAAACCAGGAATGAGTTTTAAAGTCGAAAGAGGAGTAAAACAAGGGGACCCAATCTCTCCTAAAATATTTATAGCCGTGCTGGAACAAATCTTTAGAGCGATGAAATGGGAAAACAAAGGCCTAAATTTACATGGAAAATACAGGCCACACAAGAGATGGAGCGACGATATCGCAAAGATAGCTGGCAAAACATGGAGCAGAATAGCCAGGGACAGAACAGCTTGGAAACGGCTGGAGGAGGCTTTTACCGCTATTCATAGCAGTCCTTGTACACCAGAAATTTAATGTTGAAATACTTACTTACTTTAAATTAATTATAATACATAAGTTATAGAAACATAAGGAATAATTACTGTGCAAAGGAAAATAAAGCTATTTTATTTTATTTTATTATTTTATACTAAGATAAAAGTTTAAATTCAATAATTGAAACAAAACGCTTACAAATTATTATTATTATTATTATTTGTATGTGTTAACATATCTCGGGACCATGGGGTCCCGGTCTTTTTGGAAGGCGTACGAGGGGCCGAAGCCAACTCGCAGAGACCCCTTAGACAGTTTCAAAACGAATGAGGCACCAACCGACGATTATCCCCCTATGCACTATGCAAGTGCACCCTAGGACAACCCCCGGTTGGTGTAGGACTATTGCAGAACATGGAAACAAAACATATTGGGTTATGGATTTGGGTGGCTATAGTGGATTGGTTATCTAGAACTATGGACAAGCTATGTCCCCTGCCTGATCAATGTTATGGTATACATGGATTATTATTATTGTTTTTTTTTTTTTTAGTGTTTACCTTCCATATTGTTACTTCTGCTGTAATTTGTTTGTTGCTAGGTTATCAATAACTAAAATATTTTATACTTTATATAATCATTTTTGTCGCAAGTCTGCTACTATAAGTATATTTACAGAGAACGAGGAAAACTGTTCCACCGTAATACAGTTTAAACTAGTACGGGGAACAGAGTGAATCAGTTCAGTGTTAACAACCAAAATAAGCACCGACACTTACCGAACAAAAATGTTAGCTAACTCTATAGCTTATTTGTAACTTACTTAAATTGTGCAAGGTTGTTATGTTGATTTGGGTAAATAAAGTAATTTTTTTTTTAATTTTTTTTTAATTATTATTATTATTTAATACTTTAAGTACACAGATGTACAATGAAGAAAGGCCATAACTATTTCGAAGAGTAGGTACATAAAAATAAACATGTTTAGTCACTTTAATCATGACATGTTCAAATGTAGTTATCGCCTTTCTAAGATGGCAAGATGACTTTACTTATACATACATGTAAGTACTTAGTTAAAAGCATCACTCATGGATTTTTTAATCTTCTAAAACATTATCAAAAATAAAAATAATAAAAGAAAACAAACATTATTTACGAGTAAATCCAGTGGTAAGGTAATTCGTTTTTTTTTAATAGTAACTGCCTATTCTTCGTTGTGGACACAGATATGTTCTACACCAACACTTTTAAAGCTGCTCTCTCTCTTCACCTGCTTGGTCTTCGCCTCGATTTTCATGTTCTCCTACGTTTGCTGCTTGTTCTCTTCCTTCATTAAGGTTCTCTTGTTGTTCTTCGTTTACGGCTTGTTCTCTTTCTACGTTATTATTTTTTTGCGAAGATCCTGGTACTGTATTATGAAGGGAGGGTGCAGGAGTAATTTTTTTGGCCCTATGTTTTGTAGCTGACATTATTTTTGGATTTATTCCCTGCTTTGCGTTCTTAATTATAGTTAAAAAAAAAATATCGCAGTCTTGCTCTGCAAAATCTTTGTCTGCTTTCCTTACCAAACTCAAAAAACATTTTCTAGTGTTATAAAAATACTTCAGAGGTATCTTATCATTTTTGCGAGAAGTTCCAGTCCATGAACATGTGGCAGCGGGCACGTCTTGCGCGCGCGCCGCACGACATCACACTGGCGCTCAGCTGTTTTTTTTTTTTTTTTTTTGAATGGCATCTCGTAGGATTACCACTAGGGGTATTTGCTACTCAACCGGACTTTCCTGCGGAGATGCTCTAAGCTACTAACTTAAAGCCTCCAGCCAGGGGCATAAAAACTAAAAACTAACTTAAACTAAGCGACTGCTCGCTAAGGGCACCCCCTGTGGGGTACGGACCTCGGCTTAAGGCGTCGCTGGGGGGAGGGCAGCAAGTCGGGACAGGCTGGATCGGGGAGTTTAAAACTACTGACGGGTCTACATCAGCCCGGGCTGGTGTTGGAGCGTCGAGCAAGAGTCGGGGAGGAGTAGTATCGGATCGGGGTCGCGGTCTCGGTGGACCTCGGCGGCGAGGTCGGAAGGACGGGCGGCGTCTGGTTTTAAGAACCGTACTAGTTGCCCTATTGCTCTCCTGTAGGAGAGTTATGGGGTCGTCGGGGTCGGTAAGAGCGTGCCTGGGACGGCAGGTACGCCTAATGCGGGAAGGGGTATAGTTTGCCGCCTCGACAACCAGAGGGTTGCGATGTTTGGTGGCGGAGTCAAAGAAACGCTTGGAAAGGCGTTTCATGAACTGGACTATTGTGGGGATTTTAAGGTCGAGGTGGAGGGCCTCGTTATGGACATAATAGGGGGCACCCGTAGCTCTACGGAGGAAACGGTTTTGGAGGGCTTACAACCTATTGATATAGCGGGGTCTAGCGTGTGCAAAGACGGCACAGGCATAAGTCATAATGGGACGGATACACGCCGTGTAGATACGCAATTTGCACCTAAGTGACAATTTGCTACGTGCGTGTAGGACGGAATGAAGCCTAGCTAGAGCGAAAGCGGCCCGCGAACGGACCTGCTTTATGTGCTCTTGGAAGGTAAGGTGGTTGTCTAGGATGACACCTAGGTATTTGGCTCGCTTCCCCCAAGGGATCTGCTTGCCGAACATGGTGAGGGGCTCGGGGAGGGGGGGGAACATCCGTGGCTTGGAGAATAGTACCGCCTGACTTTTGTCGGGATTGACTTCGATTCGCCACTTCCTGAACCATTCGCCGAGCTTGTCGACTGCGGCCTGGAGAGTGCGGCGAATCGCATCGGGGCTACGACCCTTGGAGTAGATGGCCGTATCGTCTGCGAACAGAGCCAACTGTACCTTCTTACTCTTTGGGATATCGCTGGTGAACAGCGTGAAGATGAGTGGGGAGATGACAGAGCCCTGGGGGACACCTGCACGTATGGGACGGGGGGAGGATATGGCACCCTCTATGCGATAGCGGAAGGTACGATTTGACAGAAAGTCTCGTATGATGAGCAAGAGACGGTCAGGCACCCCGAGTTGGTACAGCTTATATAATAAGCCGTTGTGCCAGACTTTGTCAAAAGCCTTCGCTATGTCGAAGAAGACCGCACCGACTAATGAGCCTCGCATGAAGCTTTCGCTTATACGCTCGACAATGTGGTGGGCCTGGTGGATGCTACAGTGTTGGGTGCGGAACCCAAACTGTTCGTGCGGAATGAGGCCCTTGGTCTCAGAAAAATCTCTAAGTCGCTTATAAATAAGCCTCTCGTAGATTTTGCCGAGTACCCTGAGTAAACTAATGGGGCGGTAGCTGGATGGCTCGGACCTGGGCTTGCCGAGTTTGGGGATACCTATAACGGTGGCTTCCTTCCATGCCTGGGGAAAGATATTATTGTTGAGAGCACCATTGAAGATGATGGTCAAAAGCATAATCAGGTGGGCTGGGAATAGTTGGATCACTCTATTAGTGAGTCCATCTGAGCCGGGGGCTTTGCGGTTCTTAAGACCTTTGATGATCTCGTGCACCTCGTCAGGGGTGACGGGGGGCAGTGGGTCATCAGGGTCTTCTACGGGGGGAAGTGATACTCCACGTTCGACTTCATAGATACATCGATACACAGTAAATTTAAGCTGTGGGTTTGGTATGACAAAACTACTTCCGGTTATATCTTTGACCAAATGTGTGAGGCCAGGAAAGTTTTTAAGTCGCGTTTGAGATGGTGTCAGGATAGGCAAGACCAAATTAAGATGAACATTCTAACCTCGCACCATTCAAAACGTGATTTTCGTGGTTTCTGGAAAAGCACGAATAAGTTGCACAGCAAGCCGAGTCTCCCTGTGAGCGTCAGCAGCGTAAGTGAACCTAAGGAGATTTCGAATCTCTTTAAGGAACACTTCTTTGTGAAGTCGCCACTAGGATCTTCTCAATCGGTGCTGAATATTGAGCCTGGCAAGGAACTTGGATTAAAGTGCAAGTCGAAAGAGATTACGCAAATTATAAAATCCATGTCACGTGGCAAGTCTCCCGGATACGACAGGCTCAGCATTGAGCACCTCAAATATGCTGGTCCTCATCTACCCAGAGTTCTGGCCATGTTGTATAGTTTTTGTGTGTCACAAGGTTATATGCCTGGGGCGATGAAACGGACTGTGGTAGTGCCCATAGCGAAAAATAAGTCTGGTGATCTCGCTGATAGAAATAACTATAGGTCTATCTCATTAGCAACTGTTATATCTAAGGTATTTGACAGCATGCTTAATAGACAATTAAATAAATATATAACACCTCATGATAACCAGTTCGGGTTCAGACCTGGACTATCAGCGGAAAGCGCTGTATTGTCTTTTAAGCATGCTGTCACATACTACACCAACCGCAGCACTCCTATTTACGCCTGCTTCCTGGACCTCTCCAAGGCATTTGACCTGGTCTCTTATGATATCCTATGGGATAAACTTGAAAAAGCTCATGTTCCGCCTGCTATGATCAACATCTCAATCCATCGCACATTGTTGACCTGGTTTCTATAGGTACCAAAATTTAAATTTTGGTATAGAAACCAGGTCAACAATGTGCGATGGGCAGGGGCCTTGTCTGATCCGTATGGGTTGCAGTGCGGGGTGAGGCAGGGGGGTTCGAGCTCCCCCACGCTTTTTAACCTATATGTCGACGGGTTGATTGGCAGGCTCAGCAGCGTCAAGATCGGTTGTCATATAGATGGAGTCTGCGTTAGTAATATCAGCTATGCAGACGACATGGTGCTGCTGAGTGCGTCAGTCTGTGGCCTCAGACAGCTTTTAGCCATTTGTGAAGAGTATGCTGACTCGCATGGTTTAATTTATAATGTTAATAAGAGTGAACTCATGGTCTTTGGGGCGGGGGGAAGGGATCCTGTTTATGTGCCGCCGGTTTACTAATTTTAATAATTTTATTTTGAGCTGTTTGCAAGATTTGTAAGTTGGATTGATAGGTACAGCCATACACTTCAATTAGGTAGTCCAAATGAGGTTTCACCATGGAGTTATAAATCATATAACAAACTTGTTGCGGGAGACAGCGAACAATGCTGCGCACTGCGCCTGTTAAGGCAGAGAGCTTATTTTTTATTTTTTCGATATGTGCTTTCCACGACAAGTCGCTGTCCAGTATAAGTCCAAGGTATTTTTCTGCTTTCGATTTTTCTAGTATTTTACCAAATCATTGTATGTAAAAACTGGGATATTGTTTAGTTGAGGCAAGTTACCGTCAATGCGGGTAAACATAACTCGTCTTCTGTTTAAATTATAATCATTAATAAATTGTCCCAGATGATTAGGTTCATCCATATAGCGCAATGCTCTTTGGATTATATTTTCAGCGTTAGGGCTATCCCTTAAAACAGGATGGAATTTATTTAATAGAGCCCCAGCAATTCTGAAATCAACCATTAAATGTGTTGAGGCATTGTTAAAGTACCTTTGCCTAAACAGTTTAAAATCCCTCTTAAACCTTCCGTTCACAACTTCCACAACCCATCTACATAGTGTCACTTTACGGCTTTTATTAGCTTGTGCAAATGTAAGTTGGGTGGATCCTTCATCTAATGATTCAGGTTTATATACTCTATAATTACAATTTTCAAGCAAAGGAATAGCATCCCTAAAGCCCCTATCTAAAACAAAAATATCATTTTCTCTAAAAAGTCTTCGGAATGGTCCATTTTCATTTTCAAACAAGTGCGTCATAATTTCGGCATCAGTTTGGGTGGCAGCGTATGGCCCTACAGCATCAATGATGTGACCATCGCAAGATACAATCATAAATGGTTTTATCAAATTGTCATATTTGTGCAAACTGTATGTCTTCTTTTGAAACATATAGTTTGCACTTTTCTGCAAGTATATATAAGTCCCGTCAAATATTGTGATTGCAGGCCTTTATAGACTCGTCAGGATCACCCAATAATGCTTGAGGAACTCTCAAGTTTCTCTCTGATATTTCCCTATGAGTAATATGGTTCACACCAATATTATTAGGCACAAAATGCTCATTGAGACACAACCTAACTTTTTTCATTATCAGTTCCAATGTTGACCTAGGTATATCAAACAGAGTTGCCAAGCGTCTATTACTCTCGCCTGTTCTTAATTTTATTAAATAAATAGCTAAAGCGCGTTTAGTTTGCTTAACATTAATAGGAGGTAAAAGATTATACAGAATTAAAAACTGGGGTACTGTAAGACCCGTCCAATAATGGCAAAAATGGTTCGGCATTTCTGATACATTTTCAAAGTTGAAAATATTAGCTTTTGACTTCATAATATTAATTATATCTTCTATATGGATAGCACTAAATGTAGAATGTGTTTCATTCATTTGAGGCAATAAATGCCACTGATCGCTGTACAAATGTGTTTCACACACTCTACAGCTGCGAGGAACATAGAAACTATGTTCTTGCAAAAGCAGTCTTTTAAGGAATTGCGGGACCAAATGTAACATTCTGTTCCTGCATTGTTGAAATATACAGTGAACAGATGAGATTGAAGCTCGCTTATAATTAGGTAATGATATGGAATGACTTTCCCTTTGAAGTGGCCCTCTTTGAACAGGCGGCAACGGCTCTGGTGGGCTAACAACTTGAACATGGGCTGCTGCATCATTGTCCGAAGCCAATTCCTGCATGTCTCGTGATGAGTCATGCACTGCCTGTCTATTTGCTCGCATCCAACACACATGGCAAACATAGTTGTTTTTTGAGGGCTGAAAATAAACCACAGTTAGAATAAACACAGATAAATGCTTATGTTTATATAATTTTTAGTAACAAGGGTATCTTTTGTATAAATCTGTTTATGTTTCAAGTATTATGTTATTGTACACATGTTACATATGCCTACTTAAGGCAATATTATATTAGGCATATTATATTAGCTTTCTCTATGGTCCATTATGGCGGACGTTGACAAATGGTACTTCTGAATTCATCTTGCATTACTAAATATTTTGAAATAAAAACTGACGAGTTCAGAGAGGTTAAAAACTACGTGTTAATTCATTTTTCTATTTTTGTACTATAATATCATTTACTATGTATGTGTATATGGAATGTACTTTTTTGTCCATGTCCTTTAATTGAATTGAATTATTCACAGGTTTAATGACAGGACTTACATTAGAAACAGTATCATTTGATGGTGTAGTTTTTGATGATAAGTTTACCACATGGGCTAATAACGTGTCAACTGTTGCTTGAAGTTCAGCAAGTTGTCGTTTAACTGCCTTTTGTTCTTCAAATATTTTAATCAGTATTTCGTTAGGGATGAAAATATTATTTGCTGGTTTGATGGTAAAGCATTTGTGTTATTAGAAGAAGCTGCGGTACCCGCGGGGTAGGCTAGCTGACTTGGCACAGTGATTAATATCGGTTCATTAGTATTTGTACCGACTTGAGGGTCAAAAGTGGCTGGAGTAACACTATCTAAAGAAACGGAAGAAGCTGGTGAAATATAATTTGCAACATGCGTAACAGCAGAGGATATTCTAGGCCTGCACTGGGATTCAGCTATAGAAATTAAACATGAGGTCGTTCCAGTGGGTGATTGAGTGCGATTTAGTTGGACAGAGTCATTATTGATTATCATGCTTTGAACAGAAGTCTTGAAAGCTGAAGATGGGTAGGAACTAGCTGAGGATAGCTTTGATGATGATTCATTTCTCCGTTCAAGCTGTAACAAAAACAAATGTTTTATGATCTCCATGTATCTATGTAAGTATGTAGGTAATTCAAATAAAAAAGTAGTTGTACCAAATAAACTCAGCTGCTGTTTATGCGTAAAGGTAATAGTAGTGGTTTTTATGTAATTAGTTATGTAGGAACAATCAAATATTTCGAGCAAAAGTTCAAATAAAAACATCTATCACAAAACTGCTACTACATATATCTGCACTCAAAATACCTACAAAAGTATAAGTACTTACCTACCTACGTATATTGTGACACCTTATCAAAGAATTAACTACAAGTTATAAGCACAAGTTAAGTTATGGTACCAGATTGAGCAAGATATGGTACCAGATTGAGCGCCAGGACAATGTTAAGTGCAACTCAGCGTCTGAGGGACTCCGGTACCTTTCGTCATAACACGGCCATAGATAGAGGGGCGAATGTGCGCACTAATTTCTTCTTTCTTTCTTTCTAAATAAACTAAATTTGCATCGAGCAAGGCGGTGGACATTTCGAAAGTGTATTAAAAAGGAGACAAATAAAAATAGTGAGATAGTGTAGTGTAAATACATAGTTCAGTTCTGTAAGTACCTTCATGTTTACCAATTTTAATTACTGTAAATATTATGATTCAAATCTTTTTAACACGCAGACTTTGAATATGATATCGCGACAGTTGGGTAGGTACGCATCAGAGATAATAAGTGAGTCGGGCGGCCGCCAAAAAGACCACCCTATCACGTTTACTGATAGATCGTAGACGGCCGAAAAGTTGCTTGATTTTTCTTTTTTCATCTTAGAATTAAGTAAACAAAATTATTCAAAGCCAATATTCTAATTGGGGTGTATGAACTCTTGCGTTTATTCCGTTACACGTTGTATAGGTATTAAGTTTTATTAATCATTAGCTAATGTGGACTTGAGGCATTAGACAAGATTACGTATTACGTAATTCATAATTACCATGTCATTTCAAATGAAAATCACAAAGTAGGTAATACGACTTTGTGATTTCTTAGAATGTTTTGGTCTAAGCATAAAAAATATTGTAAATTACACCTGGTATAGCCATATTTAAGCATTAAAATGTATCACATACCTTTTTTTTTTTTTTTTTTAATTTTGAAGATTTTTAAAAAAAAATCGCAAATGATGCCGCGATATTAAGTATGTCAAAAATTCACAAATAAATAGTACTATAACAAAGTGCAAGGATATAACGGCCAACTTTGCAATTTCAGAGATATCCTCATTTTTCATGTCAGCTCCATACATTTTTTTCTTATAAAAATTATAATTCTTCCATTTGTGCACACAATTACTTCATATGACATTTTATAGAACAGTAATGATCAGCAGAAGTCATTTCCAGAAAAAAAAAATAACATTTAAGAAATCGAGATCCTATGTCTTCTACAGCCGATTTTCGATCCACCGTGCGGCGGTGCCAAAGACGCAAAGTTTTAACATATCTAAAATCTTTTACTTACCCTCTTGAATTGATTAATTAGATTGCTCTGTTACTGCATAAAATGGTCCACCGTTCACAACACATCAAATTACATGTTCACTGATGAACGTCTAGAAATACTGTGAGAAGATAAAAAGGAATACAGAGATGACAGTTACTGGGTAATCTTAAACCACTCATAAATCTGTTTATTCTTTTACTAGATAGTTTAGTATGTAGCAAGTGAAATTATTCTTGTCATAGAGCTAGAGCCATACTTCAGAAAATTCTCTAGAGTATTTGTTCTATTAAATTCGTTTTTCTAGTAAGTTTTATCTTGACGCCATTTTTATTGCCTATTTTTGCTTCAAATGATTTTCGTTACATATTTTAATGCTTATTTTTCTGTTTTTATCATTCAATTATGTCTAATTAAACATTTAATATGGTTAAAATTACTATAATTTGAATAAAATGAGTATTTTAACAATTAAAATGCAATTTAAAAAAAAATCTTATAATAAATAATATTCATATTAAATCTTACATTTACAGCGGGCGCTTTTATTTTAAGAGAGTTTTACATAATATTCGACGATAGAATTTCAATTGCATATAGATTATCTGTTACTTAAAGTTGTTAGTCTTGATTTAATTTTGGTTTAAAAACTTGACGAGTAAAAACTTCTTTAAAGTAGATAGCTTAAAGATAAAGTTGAGACAACTTTATCTTTAAGAGCAATAGTTTTCTCATTGACCTTCCGCATGTGGGCGGAGCTAAACTCCCTACTCCCCGAGTACGTAAAACGTGCGCGGTGGCGCGCTAAACTAAAACGACGATCAAAGAAAATGCACGGGCGCAGACTTGCGCGAATAGGACGTCAATTTTGCCTACGATTCCAGAAAGGAATGGCGGAGATGTAAGGCTGATATTTGTATAGATAGATACATAATAAGTTACGTATACAGGATGTAAGGGTAAACACTCTTGTCATTCAAACCATGGGTAGTTGACTTAAATATAAAAATAAATGACCGAACACAACAAAAAAAAAACGTTATTTTCATTAAAAGATTTCAAAAAATTCTATCTGATACCGTGCTTACTAGCAAAACAGCTGACTGACTAAGGGAGGGATCGCGCTCGCTGCCGGTCAGGTCACATCCCGTAACCCCCGCCCGTATTGAGACGCAAGTTCGTTGCCCTAGCGCATAGGGCAACGAACTTTCGTCTCTTATGGTAAAATTTAGATCTAAAAAAATTAAAAAAAAAGTTGTAATTTTCCATTGATTTTACGTTCTATAAATGAAACCAAACCACTGGTTGCAAGGATAACGGTGTTTACCCTAACACCCTGTATAATAGCTATTTAAAGTTTTTACTGGACATTATTTTTTTGCATGTGCTTGGAAGAAAATATAAGGTGTATCTTTTCATACACGAAATATTTTAAAGGGTCATTGCACTCTTCATTATGAACAACTTTATGGGACCAAAAAAAATCAGCTATTCCCTACTTTATGTTCGCATAGCTCGTCAAAATGTAGGGAACAGCTGATTTTTCTTTCGCGATTTCAGGGTTGGTCCCATATGGAGTGAGAGTTGTCATAATGATGAGTACACACGACTACACATCAAGCTATACATTTCCAGTTTATGCTGATCTCACATTGTATAGAATTTCCGTACCTACAATGCGGGGTCAGCTTATACTGGAAATGTGTAGCTTGATGTGTAGCCGTGTGTAGGTACAATGACCCCTTAAAATATTTCCTACCGACATACCTAACTACATACCTACCTATATACCTACCTACATACCTAACTAAATACCTAACTACTTACCTACCTACATACCTACCTACATACCTACCTACATACTTACCTACCTACATGCATTTATAGTAAACGCTCAAAACTCCAGTACTTACCTACATAAATCATTTATTTCTGTTGCATTTAGAAATCGCGTTTGGCAATCTGTTCTTACCATTGCATTGCTAAAATTCGCGCATTTAACATGAACTTGTAGCTGTATGGGCTAAGCAATGGACTCGCGATCCATGAGGTCTGGGTTCGAATCCTAGTCTTTTGTTTCTTTGAAACCATGATAATTATTTGTATTTTAAGCAAAAACTTGTTAATTTATAATCTATTTATGCTTATTATTTATTTTTTATGAAGTTATATTAGTAAATTGTATTCATTACTTCCAAACAAGTAAAAACTTACAAAAAGTTTTAGTTCTGCGTGAGATTTGAACTCACGGCTCACTGATACACGCACACATGTAGCTGCTCGCTAAGTCATCTGGGACTTGACTTAGTCACAATATTACGTTGAAATTAAGAACTAGAAGAACCTCACGATGATTCATGTGTCTCTTGAAAATAGACGGTCATAAGCATAGAAATATAAGGGTCAGCTCAGACCTTGACGTGGAGCAACGTGCACTTTTGAACAATTATCGAACTTATTTTCTTCACCCAAAGGTATAATTTCAGTGTAAGGGTTGAGTAGGTTGGTTTTAGGGTCAATGCCCCACTTCTTCCGTGTCTGTGTCCGCGCGCCATGATCAAGATGCTAATGTCGTAGGCAAATGGCCGTCTCCGCAAACTTGCGCTTTCGCCCGCATCATTCATGACAACCTATGAATGCAGTGTTGTTCAGTGGTTTCTTGTAAAAGTTGAAGCCAAACTAAAAAGTTTATAAATTATGGAACCACTTACTTATCATAATTATCAGCACAGGTAGGCATTTTATTACCTGAAAATCCTGTCTTGAAAATCATTATTCATGATAAACAACAAATCGGAAAATATTTCTTGCGTTTACTACGTTATTTTTGCTTTCATATATCACAGCGACTGTACTATTTTTCCAGGAAATACATTGCTTCTTTACCACTACCTAAGTGTGTCGCTAAGTGACTGGACAAGCAATGTAAAAATCACAAAACGATACTTTATAGCGGTTGCATCGCGCGCGTAATACCTACAGCCGTTGTAAGGAAGGGTAGCTTGCGACTAGCCAGTGATTTCGTGTGAGTAAGTTGTACCTGGTCTACGGTGGTACATGCACGCTGTACTTGATGAGATAAGGTTTATAATTGATTGTGCAGTACGTTCTGATTTATGAATGTGCGAACACACATTCATAAATCAGAACGTACTGCACAATCAATTATAAACCTTATCTTAATTATACTTCGTATCTATTGGTTTTACTTTTACTGAATTGCATGTGTATGTGGTGACGTGGATGGTTACACATATTATTATTATTATTATAGATTTAGACAATATTTTATGTCACGACTGCCCCGTTGCAAGCGCTACTGCTGAGCATGAGGTCCCGGGTTCGATTTTTGGGTCGGGCAAAGTGTTATCGCGTTTTTAGGGCTCCGTAGTCAACAAGGAATCCTTACCTATAGCTGCGCCATGTCCGTCTGTCTGACCGCAGCTTAGCTCATAGACTCTGAGTACTATAAAGGATCTTACATAATGTTGCGAATCGCCGCGCGACGCGACGCCGCCGCATTGTTTGGCGTGAAGTTTTCTCAGAAATTGTTTTGTTAAAATTCGCGTCGCGCGGCGAATCGCGCCAGTTTGTAAGAGCCTTAAAGCTGTAATTTGGCACAGGTGTACATATTAATCACGCGGAGTGGTACCTACCTACAATAAAATCATGAAAAATATTTATTTTTAGGGTACCTCCCTTACACATAAATTTTGTATATTTATTTTTTCTGGTCTTTCCCATGGTGTGTCGTTTGAAAGGTCGTTCAAAAATATTGCGAATGTGTGAACACCATTTTTGGACTCATGAATCTGTTTGCGTAATATTAAACTTTGAAGTGCTTATTTTTATTAGAGTCAAGTGTTGAGGCCCCCCCTGGCAACTAAATGGTTGGTTTTGGATATGTGAAAAAAATTACGGCAATAGTAGGTATATTATATTATAACGAAATTAAAAGGAAAACTATCACAGCTAAATAGGCTCTACAAGATAACGAGTAATAATCTACCAAATTAAATTTGCATCAATGTTGAGTTTGTTCTTGCAATAAATTAATCTCAACTACGGAACCCTTCGTTTTGTGAGGTCAGACCGCACTTGGCTGGTTTTTACATCTGGAATTGCTCAGTAGCAGCTCGGATCGCAGGTTCGCCAGGTGGCGCTGATAAGTAAACATTGGTTTTATTGTGCTCCCGTAAAAAATCATTTAAATAATAGAAAAACTAACTCTTAGACAGTGGAACTCGTTTAAAAGTGAGCCTGATGCAACAAACTAATTGTGACAGTGTTATAAACAATCTGTGTAGCATAAATAACTTAAAAACAGTGATATCCGACCTGCATAAACACAGACTTGTTTTACTATAATTAATGACCAAAAGGGAAAGTGAAAGACATGTGTGCGTGTAATCCGGCTAAATAAAACAACTACCAACAATAATATAAACATCTGTGGATATATTTTCTGGATAAATCAACACTATTGAAAATTACTGCGATAGGATTTCGTTTTTTATTTGAATTATGTGTTACTACAGCACCATCTATTAAAACAAACAGGAACTAACACGTACTGAGTGATACCATACGTCAATGTGTGTTGACCAATCTAAATACTAATTGACTATTGAGAATAGTGACATCTCTTAGTAAAGATAGTAATCTTCACCGTAGTACATAATACGACCGCTAATTTCACATTACAAAGTATCTGCCAGTTGACCAAGCGGTTTACCAGTTGACTTCTCAAGCAAGGAGGTGTGAGTTCGAATCCCAGAATACAAAGATTTTTAAGAATATTGTTTTTGAACATAAATATTGATTTATCATCATGAACTTCCTTGAGAATATTACTTTCCGTCGTACACGCAGACAATCAGAATCGAGTAACGATGATAGTGATATAATATCACAAACATTGAATTGTACCTCAAATAGTATACCGGATATATCAGAAGATGATGATTGCAACCAAATAAAAATATTGAAAGACGAGATTGATACTTTAAAGGCACAATTAAATAGTGCACATCATGAGGTTGAGTTATTGATATTGGAAAATAATAATTTAAAGTTATGCAATGAAGAACTATTGAAGAAAAATAATCTTTTTCAAAAAATCGTCAGTAGTACAGTAAACCACAAACAAGCAACACCAATAAAAAAATCATCCATTATTAAACCAAAATTCAAACAAACGCAAACTATAAATGTAACGAAGGAGATCGTCGGCGAAGATATTACTACTTTAGATGTCTGTACAAAAATTAATATCGCCGAAAATGCATGTATTTCAAGCGAAAGAGATCTTTCATTGCAGACAACAAATACCGGCAGGAAAACATCGCCGCCCTTACGGAGTCTGCCCTCGTCGGAGCCATCGACTAAACATAAAATAGTTTTATTGAGTGGTGAAACTTCTAATAGACTGTATAGTATGGCTGAAAAAACTTATCTAAATAATTTTGAATTCTGTCATTATCGTAAACCCAAATGTGGAATAGAACTTATCTTCGATAATATTGATGCATAAGTTCGAGAGTTTACAAAGTGACTACTGTATTATTTACATTGGTGAGGAAGACTTTCAATCAACTCATAATTATATTGAACTCGTCACTTTAATTCGTTAAATATTATTACAACTAAATCACACCAATTTCATTATTTGTTTGCCTACTTTTAAATACATGGAAAAACATAATATTATGTATAACAGTCGAATAGAAACCTTTAACAACCTGCTTTATATGGATGTACAGACATATAATTATGCGTATATATTAGACTCTAATTTAAATCTGCCATATACGTATTACACCTATAACAAACGACATAGCGCACTGAATAATAAGGGATTAAATATTATTGTATCAGACTTGGAACAATTAGTCATAAAATTATGTAGCCTTGTTGATTGTGCCCAAAATAATGAATCTGACTCACTTAATCAACCAGAACTGCTATCAAATTCCCAGTTTTTTCTATAATAGCATTAATATTCTCCATCAAAATATAGCTGGATTGATGAACAAATCGGATATCTTAACAATTAAATTGGAGGAACTTTCTAATAATGGGACTAGTATCGACGTTATATGTTTAACCGAACATTTTATTGAAACGGGCTATGAACGTCTATTACATATACCAAACTTCTGTCCGGCTGCTTTCTTCTCGAGAAATAAAAGACGTGGAGGAACTTGTATTCTGGTCAGGGCTGGTCTGCGATACAAAGAAATACTAGAATTTGCAAAACAGTCGATATCCGGCATTTTTGAGTGTTGTGCTGTTGAGCTGATTTCTCATAAGTTGGTTATTATTTGCATATATAGAGTACCCAAACATACTCACAAATTGTTTTATGAAAAACTAGAAAATATACTTCATAAACTCTGTCGAAATCCAAACAAAAATATAATATTAGCAGGGGATTTCAATATTGATGTCATAAAAAGAAACAAAATCACTTTAGAATTCGAAACTTTTCTATTACAATTTAATCTAAAACTAGCACTCTATAAACCTACAAGATTGTGTAGTAAAACATGTATAGATAACTTTGCATATAGCTACAGAAAGGAATGCAAGGCTGAAATAGTCGATTTAGTTCTGTCAGACCACACGGCACAAATACTCAAAGTCCCCACAAAGAGAACTTGTAAACTTAAGTGTTGGATACAAGCAGGAAATTTCTACTGACAATTTATATAAATTTAAATCCCACTTAAAATGTTTATCTTTTAAACATGTTTATAATGCCAATGATGCAAATCAATGTTACGATAGTTTTATGGAAGATTTTCTATTACTATATAATCTATGTTTTCCACAAAAAATAGTCACCCTAAAAAGTAATAAGAAAACTAAATGGATATCCCGTGGGGTGTAAGGGGGCACACTTACCATCTCAGTGCCCCAAGTCAACCTCACCTGCTCGTGGTGCACCCTGCTGAATAACAAACGAGGCTCTGACAACCGACAAATGGCGGTATAACCATTTCTAAATAAAACTTCGCAACTAAATGGCGCAGACTAGTGACGGGCAGCAGCGTCACTAGTGCGAGAAGTTGTGATCTGCGATCGCCAACCCGCATGCCCAGCGTGGCGATTATGGGCATATCCTCCAATGGCAAGCCAAAATCAACCACGGCCCCCAGTTCCCGGCCGCTTTGCTATTCCTGATTTTGGCGGCGGTCACGGTAACGGCAAGGTAGGGGGTGCGAAGAATCTCCGGGTTACGAATGGCCGCCAAACCCAACTGACCTTGGCGACGTATAATGGACGCACGTTACGGCTTGACGAACACTTAGTGCAGCTAGAAGAAGAGCTCGGAAAAATAAGGTGGCACATTCTTGGGCTGAGTGAAGTCCGAAGACAGGGGGAGGACACAATAACCCTTGAATCGGGCCACCTTTTGTATTATCGAGAAGGAGACCAGCTATCCCAAGGCGGAGTCGGGTTCCTGGTAAACAAATCCCTTTGTGACAACGTTGTGGAAGTCTCCAGTGTCTCGAAAAGGGTAGCATATCTCGTAGTGAAGCTAACCGAGAGGTATAGCCTCAAGGTTATTCAAGCTTACGCACCGACCTCGGCACACTCGGATGACAAAGTTGAGGAAATGTTTGAGGATATTTCCAAGGCCTTGCATTCCACCACTAAGGCCCACTACAGCGTTCTCATGGGGGATTTTAACGCTAAAGTGGGAGTACAGAATTGCAGCGAATCGGTAGTAGGAGCCTACGGGCTTGGCAATAGGAATCATAGGGGGCAAATGCTTGTCAACTTCCTTGAGAAGGAAGGGCTTTTCTTAATGAATTCCTTCTTTAAGAAACAGCCCCAAAGAAAGTGGACGTGGCGAAGTCCCGACACTATGACTAAAAATGAGATAGACTTCATCATAACGGATAAAAAGCATATATTCAGGGATGTCTCGGTGATCAACAGGTTCAATACCGGCAGTGATCACAGACTTGTTCGAGGCTCTCTGAATATCAACTTCAAGCTCGAGCGAAATCGTTTGATGAAGTCTGGGCTCCGTCCAAATATGCTCCAAACTATGTTGGGATCTGAAGCGTTCCAGTCAGACCTGGAGAACCGATTTGCTGCCGTGGAATCCACAGATGACGTCAACCAGGCGCTCGACCAAATGGTGGAAGTCCTCAGGGAGGAAGGTACGCGATTTTGCAAAATGCGGCGTAAAGGCAAGAAGTCGAAACTTTCGGATGAGACTCTGAAGCTTATGACGGAACGACGTGAAAACCCACCTATCACTTCGTCAGAACAACGGGCACTCAACAAAAATATTAGAACATTGGTACGACGTGACCTCCGACGCTCCAATACACGCTCAATAGAGAAAGCGATTGAGCAAAATCGGGGGTCGAAAGTGTTCGTCCAATCACTCGGGAGGAGCCACCTGACGAAGTTGACCAAATCTAGTGGGGATACCGTCGTTTCGAAGCCGGAGATCCTTTCGGAAGTCGAAAACTTCTACGGCCAATTGTACGCATCGCATGCATCACGAGCTGATCCCGAAAATGAGGATTCCAGAGCCACCTTAACCCGCCATTTCACGGAAGACCTGCCAGAAGTCAGCCAAGATGAAATCGAGGCGGCTCTTAAACAGCTTAAAAATGGAAAAGCCCCTGGTGAGGACGGCATTACGACTGAGCTCCTGAAAGCGGGAGGAAGTCCTGTACTGAAAGAGCTTCGGGAGCTCTTCAACTCTGTCCTGTTCTCTGGGAGAACTCCAGAAGCGTGGCGAAAGAGCGTGGTCGTTCTCTTCTTTAAAAAGGGTGATAAGACCCTTTTAAAGAATTACAGACCCATTTCGCTCCTAAGCCACGTATATAAGTTGTTTTCAAGAGTCGTCACGAATCGTCTAGCGCGAAGACTCAACGAGTTTCAGCCGCCGGAGCAGGCCGGGTTTCGAGGAGGTTACAGCACCATAGACCACATCCACACAGTGCGGCAAATTATACAGAAGTCCGAAGAGTATAATCGGCCCCTATGTCTTGCTTTTGTGGACTATGAGAAGGCTTTTGACTCTATCGAGACCTGGTCTGTTTTGGAGTCTATGCAGCGATGCCAAGTTGACTGGCGATACATCCAAGTGCTGAGATGTCTTTATGAAAACGCGACAATGACCGTCCAAACTCAGAACCAGCAAACTGAACATATCCCCCTGCGTCGAGGTGTGAGGCAAGGGGACGTTATTTCCCCGAAATTGTTCTCTAACGCTTTAGAGGATGTGTTTAAGACGCTGAACTGGGAAGGACGCGGCATTAACATCAACGGCGAGTACATCTCACACTTGAGATTTGCAGATGACATCGTCATAATGGCTGAGTCGCTGCATGACTTACAGCAGATGCTGGACGGCCTGGTTGATTCTTCTGTACGCATTGGTCTCCGGATGAACTTGGACAAAACCCAAGTTATGGTCAACGACCACGTTAGTCCGGGACCGATTGCTGTTAATGGCGATGCTCTCGAAGTTGTTCGTGAATACGTTTACCTCGGTCAAACTCTGCAGTTTGGTACGAACAACTTTGAGAAGGAGGCTAACAGAAGAATTCAGCTGGGCTGGGCAGCTTTTGGGAAGCTCCGTCGAGTCTTCTCGTCGCGTATCCCGCAGAGCCTAAAGACTAAAGTCTTCAATCAGTGCGTCCTGCCTGTGATGACCTATGGAGCCGAAACGTGGACACTCACGGTACGGCTGGTCCATAAATTCAAGGTCGCTCAGCGAGCTATGGAACGTGCTATGCTTGGAGTATCTCTGAGAGATAGAATCCGGAATGAGGTAATCCGGCAGAGAACCAAAGTTGTCGACATAGCTCACAGAATAAGCAAGCTTAAGTGGCAATGGGCCGGCCATATTAGCCGTAGAACCGATGACCGCTGGGGTAGACGTGTTCTTGAGTGGAGACCGCGAATCGGAAAACGTAAGGTAGGACGCCCTCAGGCTAGGTGGAGCGACGATCTTCGCAGGGTGGCTGGTAGCAACTGGATGAGAGCTGCCGAGAATCGAGCTGAATGGCGTGCAATTGGAGAGGCCTATGTCCAGCAGTGGACTGCTATAGGCTGATGATGATGATGATCCCGTGGGATAAAATTATGCAGTCAAAAGCAAAGGAAGTTACTTTGGGGGGTATAGACACAACCCGACATCGCATAATAAACTAGTGCTAAAAAAATACTCTACCCTCTATAGAAAAATCATAAAACTAACCCAGAAAGCTCAAAATAATCACTATATTAATACCTCCCAAAATAAATCCAAAGCTGCCTGGAAAATTGTTAATAATTCAAAAACATGTTTGCCGCAAGAACAAATAATGTGCATAAATAGAGACAATTTATCATTTTCTAGCCCTAATGACATTGCTAATGAATTAAATAACTATTTTATTGACACAATTGAAAATAACGTTCAAACTGACAAATATCCGCCTAATTCTAAGTTTCAAAATTTGATATCACAATCATTATTTATGACTCCCGTTTCAGCATTTGACATAAATAGAATTATCGATGACTTAAAAAATACGAATACTGTTGGTTATGATGGTGTGTCTACCAAAGTAATAAAACATGTGAAAGAGATCATATCGCCTCCATTGGCACATATTGTCAATATTTGTATAAATGGTATTTTTCCAATAATTAAGCCATTATTTAAACAAAATGACAAAACTGATGCAAAAAACTATAGACCTACTACTACTTTAGAAAATATAGGAATCTTAGCGATTGCTAAGATTCCTATATTTTCTAAAATTTTTGAAAAAGTTATTTATAATTCGCTTTACACTTATTTTGAGAAATTTAATTTATTTTTTGTGGAGCAAAAAGGATTTCGAAAGAAATGTGGAATAAATATGGGAATAAGAATCCTGTTTGTGCTATCTTCACTGACATGAGTAAAGCCTTTGACTACGTAGATCATACACTACTTATACAGAAATTACATGCTTATGGTATAAGAGGTAATATCCTCGACCTCCTAGAATCATACCTAAGCAATAGATATCAGTGTACTGAAATAATTAGATTATGTCCTAAAACTAAAATAGAAACCACTTTCTTATCGAAACCAAGACTCCAAAAGTATGGCGTACCCCAGGGTAGCGTGCTTGGACCGTTACTTTTCTTAATATACAGCGTGTAAGGGACAGCCCTCCATAAATTAACAAGGGGCATTCAGTTCCTTATTTTGAATCATATTCCACTGGAAATTTTCTCAGGAAAATTTTCATTTTTTTTATCGGTTTTTCCGTTACTATTCCTTTATTTTAATGTAAAATTACATTATCTGTACGTAGCACTCCATTTATGTAAACAAAACAGCTAAAATAAAAAAAACAGCAATGTATGTTGAAATACTCTAACGAACGACGCATGAAATCAGCTGTTCACTTTCTGCCTAGCTACAGAGTTCATCGGACTAAGCGCGTAGGTACTATTCCCAAACTAATCCAAATAGACGCTCCGATTTGTGTATAGCTGCGTCCCTTTCGCTTGGATGGTCGGCGTTTGCACAATCACAACAGTATTGCAAACTTATAAAACCTCAATTTGTGAACGAAAATGTTAGAACTAACATGATTCACCTTAAACCTAAAACTCCGTTATTGATAATAGGAAATCTTTTTGTGCAATTAATTTCTAAAGGACAGGCACATAATGTGTTAAGTATTCGTGACACGTACCTAATTTATTAATGCATTGCACAAAATCTCGTGCAAAAACTCGTGCAAAATCTCGTGCAAAATGTTTATTTTAGTTGGCAACAGCAGTTGGTTTGCGGCGCCGTGGCAGTGTCGCTGTTGTTGAGCCGCCAGCGCATGTCGGTAAGGTTCGCTCGCGCAGTCGCGTTGTGAAGTTACGCTTACGCTCGTCTTCGTTAGTGTACGCTTTTGGATTTGTGTTTTGTGGTGTTCTAGTGTTCGAAATGGTTTTATTTAGTGCTCTTGAGTACCTATGGACCGATGATTATGTGTTACGGGGAAGCTCGGGGAAATGCTAGGGAAGCGCTCCGACTGTACATTGATAGGTATTCTGACCGTCGGCATCCATCAGACGCCCGGATAATTACCAATGCCTATCAACGTTTACTAGAAAATCGGCCCATAGTTCCCAATCAGGAAGGCGCCGGATCACCACTACGCGGTGAAACTCAAGAAAGAATTTTGGACTTAGTCCGGAGGGATTCTAAGGTAGGATTAAATTTTTTTTTTTTTATCTGTGAACTTTGTGACATTTATTTATTTATTTATTTACAACAACACAAACTATCTTTACAGGTTAACCTAAAGTGATAGAGTGGTACAGAACACAATTAAACTAAGATATAATCTTAAAACTAGGTACTTAAATCTAACTATACATGCAGATCAGAATAACACAATACTCTAGTGGTCTCCAGAGTAAAGTTAGTGCACAAGAGTAAGTTCAGTGCACAAGAGAACAGGTCCAAGCTCATAGCTACCGTACATGTTCTTTACTGCACACTCGGATATCGCGATGCCCCGTCAGGGCCCGTGGGGATCGGGGTCGGGGCTTTGCCCCTCGCCCGCGGAAGGACTTTGTGAACCTTTTACGGTTTGTGTTCTTTATTTGTACGTCACGCGGCTATCTGCTGAATTGGTCGCTATCGCTCGTTGGGTAATTCGTCAACTCGTCCTACATGCCTACGGCCCATCTAAGACGACTTGCAGAAAATCAAAAAAACGTCCTAAATGGGCCGTAGGCATGTAGGACGAGTTGACGAAATAGGTACTGGGCTAGTCGCGCCACGTGATTTTGAATCACGTGGTGCGAGCACGCTCTCCCCTCCGCTGCCGCCGCCGCCGCCCCGTAGCGGGGAGTGCGGTGCGCGACTAAAGGCTCGCTGCGCTGCCGATCGCCGCGTGCGTTTTGCCACCGTAACGATACATTGCGTGTGAGGTAATAAAACAAATCAGGTTAATTGGATTCCCATAACGTTCCTGAAATAATTTCATATACCAGTCTACTTGGTATGTTATACTGAATTCAGTCCATCAGTCTGCGGAGGGCTACTCCTTACACGCTGTATATCAACGACCTCCCAAAGATGATACAACAAAAAATGGTTCTCTTTGCCGATGAAAGTACAGCTATAATAGAATGCACAAATCCCAATAATTATGAAAACGAGATTAATGACTCACTGACAAAAATAATAGAATGGCTTAATTGTAACAATCTAGTAATAAATTTAGACAAAACTAAAATCATGCAATTCCATCAACGTCGGGCAAATCCCACTATAAATTTGACTTATAAAAATTACAAAATAGAAACAGTAAATACTGCTAAGTTCTTAGGTATAATGGTAGACAATAAATTAACATGGAAACCACAAATAGAACACCTATGTAACAGACTGAGTAAATCTGCATACGCACTCTATCAATTATCCAAAAAAGTAAATATAAGCACGTTACTGACAGCTTATCATGGACTAGTCGTTTCAGTGCTACGGTACGGAATCATTTTTTGGGGACAATCAACTGACAGGGAACTTATATTTAAGATGCAAAAACGCTGTATAAGATCTATGTGTGGATTAAAGACTACTGATTGCTGTGTACCATCCTTCAAATCACTGAAAATACTAACACTACCAGCATTGTATATTTTAGAATCTGCAGTATTTATAAAAAGCAACCCCCACTTGTTCGCAAAAATGTCTGACATAAAAAGAATGCCAATACGTTCTCAATATTTGTCACAGTTATGTAATATAAAATGCAAGACATCTTTAATGCAAAAGAGTTTTTTTGGCATTGCACCAAAAATTTACAATAAAATACCTGACAATATCAAAAATATGCCTCTAGTAACATTTAAAAAAGCTCTCACATTATTACTAATTGACAAATGTTACTATAAAATTGAAGACTTTTTAAATGATAATAATTTAATACCAAAGACGATTTCAAGTATTGTAATTTAATGTAAACTAATTATTCTATTCAATTCCAATATGTTATTAATTTCATATTTAAAGTTCATAACTACGCATGCATGCATATTTTTTCTATAAATATTTGTATGTCAAAATTGACAAAACATAGCGCACTATCTAGTTTTTAAGATCACTCTAAAATGTTAATACCTATGTTTCACAAATAAATTGATTTGATTTGATTTGGAGTCTGGATTTGTGCCTGGTTGATAGCAATAGGCTCGCCCCTATTACATAGGACTTATCTGGCAAAATGTGAGTGTACTAACTAAAGGTACATCTCTGCCTAACCCTTCGGGGAATACAGGCGTGATGTTGTTAGATTTTATATTTACATTTTTTTTGGTTTACTTATATTGTAAATTGTTAATTTGTATGTAAATGTTGTCAATGTAAATAAAATAACTATTTTATAGGTAATTGCACATAAAAAAAAAACTCAACGATAAAGCGTCTACGCGCACAATTGAATAGGGCTCTCTGCAGCGAGCTAGTCTATAAACGCACATTCATACAATTCGTATGTAAATATTTGCACTAATACACGCAAACGCGCGTAGTCGGTCCATAGGCGGGGCGGAGCAGCGAGCGACACAGCCGTCCCGTCTCAATGCTCACGCGCGACTGCCGCCCGCGCCCGCGCAGAGCCCCTCTGAACCTCTATCTCTAAGTGGGGTCATTATCTTTGCAAATATTGATTGATTTAAAAATGCTCTTTTAATTTTGTAGTCCTTCTAACCATCCATTTTTCAGTGTAAAAATATTTCCAAACATCAAAGCCGTTTAGAAGTAGTAGGGAATATTAGCTAAAAATAGCGTTTTGGTAAATATTTTTTTAAGGCAAAAAAATTAGCCATACGCAAAAACCCCTTTTCAAAAATGTTGTACATGAATCTATGGCAAACATATTTTTTTTTTCAGATCTTTTAACCCAGCCGTTAATGAGGAGTAGGCTTTTTAATTATTTATTTATTTATTTATTTATTCCAAAATCTGTATTCACAATAACATACCTAAAGTCTAATGTGACTGTTTTACGGTACTAAACGGGACTTAGCGCCTTAAGCTATCTACTAGTAAAATGTGTGGTATATAGAACGTTTAGAAAGACACTAGAAAAATCTCTACAGACAATTTGAAAATTTACAACTCTTATCTCTATCTATTCATGTTTTCTTAACTCATTCTTATGAGAGGTGATAAGGTTGTGCCCACTTTTACTAAACTGTGTCTATAAGCGTTCTTGAATATAACTTGGGAGATATTTTACTCTTAAGGCAGACAATAAAATTAAATTCTATTAGATGTCTAATAGTCCGTTTTTAGACGCGAATGTGTTACTTGGGTAAGGCGCTTTGAATGCAAGCAGTGACGTCACCCGCCATCTGGTCCACGTCCGCGGAGGTGACGATAGGCCGAGTAGGCGCACCACGCCTAGCAATCGTGTCTAGCATCTCTCCGAAGGCAGTCCAGTCCGTTAATCGGCGTGGCGCTAATGGCTTCAAAGAGGTCAGCATACCCGATAGGACGACGAGTACAGGTTGGTGGTCCGACTGTAACTCATCGTCTATCACTTGCTGGGTGATCTGGCAGCGTAGCCTTCGGTGGACTACGACGTCCAGCACATCAGGCATGTACTATCGCGGTCAGAAGTGGAATCCCAATCGTACAGACGAATAGATTGACGCTTCGGTTTAACTTACGACCTTCTTATAATAAGTCATTTCTATACTATAGACACACACACATTCGTTTGCAAATGATTGTATTTCATAAATTCAACCACTGGAGTATATGACATAATAGCTTAGCGGTTATCGTATGTGGGTTTCATGCATAACAAGCCGCAGGTTCGTATCTGACGCGCGGTGATAGTTTTTTTAATGTTTTAAAAATTACTCGAATGATCACGCTATTGACTATTATTCCTTGTTATGTTCGTCTTGTTCACTAAACTCGTAAAATTTTATGATTATACCCACATAAATAATGATAAGTTAGACGAATGCAGTAAACTTACGACTCATTCACATGATTCACCGCGACTAAGTATAACGTTGTTGGTTGGTTGTTATTGTTATTGAGGGATAGTGACGTGTGTTAAATCTATTAGCTGTGTTGTGGTTCATTTTGAAAAATGCAACCAAATTTAATTAATGGGATGAAAGCGAATATTATTGCGCTGCGTAAAAGTGGACTTATAATACATTTATACCTATATCACAATCTGACGAAACCGAACTGAATGTGAGTATTATGATTTAATTATTTTATTAAACATTTATCTAATTAAAGTAGGTACCTATAGCTGCTGATCTTTTAAGTTATTTTTTTTAAACGTTTTATATTTACCTTATGGTCTAATCTAAATACAGGAAAAAATAAATAGTATCAAAGTAAATTTATTTACTTAGATTATTGAATAATAAAATAACATTTTAATAAATAATTTAAAGTGCAATTTCTAATTTCAATAATTATAATTATGTTTATAGATAGTAAGGTAATATTAATATTTTTTTTAGTAGCCTAACAGTACTCCTTTTTGTTTTAGAGAAATACAGTGAGTCGGTGGGTCAAAAAATATGAAGAAAAATAGCCTTGCCAGTCGAAAGTGAAGTGGAAGACCCCGCCTCTGTAAAGAGGCGCAACGAGACATGGTCAGCGAGTATGAAACAAGTGGTTTCATACCGACAAGACGTTTTGCCGACTTATTCGACACGTCGTTAAGAACCGTGAACAGTGCACTCCACGCTGAAGATTTGCATCACCGAAAACCAGCTCAAAACAAAAATATAAACACAAGATTTATGATAATATTATATACTAGCTGCACCCCGCGGTTTCACCCGCGTAAGTCTCGATCCCGTGGGAATATCGGGATAAAAAAGTATACTATGTGGTAATCCAGGTTATAAATTATCTGTTGGCCACAACCAAATCCATTCAGCCGTTTTTGCGTGATTGAGTAACAAACATCCAATCACATAAACAACATTTTTAGTAGGATGATTCAATATTGTAGGATCCATGCGTCAACGTTTAATTACTAAGTAATCATTTTTATTTCTTACGTTATTTAAAAATTACAAATTGATTTTAGTAATATAAAAATTATATTGTGTCATATCCGTAATATGGACTATTATACTAGCGCCTCGTCCTCGAGATTAGTAATTTACACATGTAGTTACGCTAGTTGTCACCACTCATGCACTTAGTTGAGAAAAAACAATATTATATTCAATTATTTTTTATCTATTGCAATTTAATTTGACATACCCACAAAACACTTTTTTGTTTTTTTAATTTTTGTGGGTACTTCGTTTCCAGTTCCGCTCTCAGACGATGTCGCCAATCATTCGCATTCTAGTGCTCAACCACTCAACATTCATTTCGCGTCTTCGCACAGTTTGTTATAAAAATGCCAAAACGTAAGAATTCTAGGTCTCCCGAAGAAGACATTAACCATTACAAAAATAAAATAAGAAAGTTAGAACGCAAAATTCGTGATAGACAAATAACTGCTTCGGAAAGTGTATCAGACTTGGAGGAACCTATTGTTCTACACGATGAGGAAATTGGAGCAGGTATTTACCTACTTACTCATTTTTAAGCTGATAACAATTTTCTTACCACCCTGCTTACGTATCTACGTATTTAAATTATTTTAATGCAACCTGAACAGTCACTGGGGCTGTTTCAACGCATTTAAAATACGGTTGGGGTTCCTTCCGTTGGGTAACCCAACCTAAAAATTATTAAGACTATGACTAATCTACAAACAATAATGATGTACTTAGCTGAAATTTCTATTTCTGTGTATAAAGATAAAAGATTATGATAATAATAAAAAATTGTCATGGACTTATCTAAGTCCACCTTTTGTTTTGTAAGTTATTTAACTTACGTTTTACAATTATCATATCTATGAAAATTTTCAGATACCCCCGCACTGCGACCAGATGATTGGTTATTAGAATGGCCACCTGAAGATGAAATAGTTCAGGACTCGAATCAAACCTGTGAACCTCAGCCAGACCCTAGTACTTCCACGGATGTACCCCCCGAAGAGCCTATGACTCATGATGTTATTATTCCTGATCTAGATACGGAAATTCTAGAAATTTTAGGCGATGATCCTACTAACACTGACAAATACCGGCCTGAAATACGCAACGAACTTGCAAATCGTTTATTACACATTGTTAAAGACGGTCTGAATAAGGAAAATCGTAAAAAAATTATCTCAAAATATCTATTACCTAAAAATTGTATTCAACTTGATGCCCCTCAAATAAATCTGGAAATTAAGGCGGCAATTGCTGATACCGCAGTTAAACGCGATAAAGGCATAGAAAACAAACAGAAACAAATGTCTAGTGCAATTGCTTGTTTGGCCGACTCAAAAACAATAACCAATGACGTGCTGCAAAAATTAATGACGATAAACGATCGATATCTGTAGATCGAATATCAACGCGAGCCTGGGGTCACTCTTCGATTTTAATGAATGAAGATATGTTTTTTTAGATTCAGAATGTATTATAATAAATATTATAGTTTTATACTAATTATGTATACCTACCTACATCTATTTATGTTTAAAATAATCTTACTTTAGTTTTAGAAAATATATCTAATTAATGTATGGTAAATATAATTTTGTGTGTAAAAATATAAATAAAATGTGAATGATTATAACTAGCCAACTTGTTTATTTTAAGACATCCTCCTTTTTTAAAGTCGGTTAAATAAAATGAAATCAAACCTAGACTCAACTTTCATCAGACACCTGTATTACTGTGAACCACGTAAATCGTATTATGTACCTATGCAATAAGATTGATTTTCAAAGAGCTAACGTTCAAGTAATACGACCATAACGCTGTTTGTCAGCACATTAATATAATTATTTAAAAACATATGACAGTTCAATACCCTTGGCATGGAGACACAAATGCTTAGATAGCATTTTTATGGTTATCGAGTTCTAATTTGTATATTGACGTACTCGTGATAGTTAAAATTATTTTTTTTTGGTCATATACTTTATATTACTCACCTGGAGTACTTGTACAATTTTAGACTGCATCGTTTTTTTATTTGATCTGAGGTGCATCGTAATCATGTCGGTAAGTAAAATATGTTTAACTCGTGTTTTTATTTTTTAATAACTAACGATTGTGTTCGCAGAAGTGTTAATAATCATAAACATGACACTACATTTATCAGAGGTTGCACTTACATTTCACCAGTGCCTATTGTCACTAATCTAATCAAGACTCCAGGCTGCTTTTGAGAAATTCCTCCATGGTAAACCAAAAGCGCTTCCGATCGCTATGCTTACGTGATAGTGTTTTATATTATTTTTATATTTTGTTCCAGATTTCTGAATCCGATATTGTGTTCAGCCAGTATGCTCAGGATCCTTACGAGGGATTCTCTGAGATGCTTCGCAGCGAACCCGAGCACAGCAAACAAGTCTCGAAAGATAAAAAATCAAAACAACGATGCAGGGAAAAGTCGAAGAAGCAAAATACAACCAAATCCATCGTTATGAGTCGACTACAGCGACGAGGTATTAAATTAATAAAAATTTCAGTCATAGATCTCTGTAATAACAATCCTCAAACCATAGACAGTGAGAACGTTATTATTAATGCTCAATATATTGTTAAAGATGCTATCGACAGTGTTATGGACGAAACTGAGTCTTTAGTTAAAAAAATATCAAAATCTTTAATAGATACTGATTTTTAATAACAGTTAGTGTAAATTAGTTGGTGACGTTAATATACTGTAGGTACTTAGTATTTATATTTTTTATTTTTGTATTAGGTTGTATTATTTGGAAAAGTGTGAGGTAAATAACAAAATAAAAAGCATATTTACCATATCAAAAGACTTTTATCTAAAAACCTAAAAAACCTAAGTAAACAAAGTACATTTTTAAGCGCACAATGCTTTAGATGTTTATTACAATTAAAATTAGATTTTCCTTCACAGTATTTTTTATGTTAAGCAGAGAATTTAGGACATTGTTCTCTACCAAGGTCTGATACTTTACAATTCACACAAAGATCATTTATCCACTTCACCTCCTCCAAACCATTTACAATGATTTCCTTATTTTCTAGATATGGAACGATTATACGTTGAAATTCTCTATAGTCAATGTATCCTTCGTTCCAATAAATACCTCTATTTTTTTCCAACCATTTAACCTGTCTCTTTTCGTCACTTGTTAAGTATTTAAACAAGTATGGTGGTTTTATTAAAAATGTTTACGTATAATCGCGACTAGCAAAAGCTAGTTCTTTTATTATAAAATTATTGTACAGGTCTTTAAATCCTTGAACATCTAATATTATGATAGTATTCGGATTCATGATATTTTTCTCACAGTATTACTCAGCGGCTTATACTCAATTATACAGTCGTTCAATATAAGACAGTATGCAGAAGTTTGATCTGGTATGTCCGAATCACTCTCAATTTCCACTCTTACATCCACAATAGGACCTGTCTTTGCATTATCAGCTTGTCTAGAGCAATCGATGACAAATAACGGTGCTAAATCTTTAAATTGTTTCTCACTTAATAAGGGCTCCGGACGACGTCCGTAATAAGAATTCTGTTATTCGCGAAACTTACATTGAGGTTTTCATATGGGAAGTAAGTGGAATTTAGGTATACTCTGACATCACGAACATGGCAGTGATCAAACTGGGACCTATCAGAACTTGAATTATTTTTTCTATTTGTTTGTAGACCTATAATTATGTATCTTGGTTTCTCTATTTGTGAGGAAGTTTTGATAGACCAGGTATGTTTTGTAGTTCTAGGTAAAGCTGGATATTCGTACAGATCCCAATTTCTGAATATCATATGGAGTGCTCGATCTTTTTCTAACAGTTTTAGCAAACTTAGTTTTTCTTTGTCGGACACTTTAACATGCGGTACACGCCAGATGATTTTATTAATCTGAACGTCATCTACAAATTCACCGGTGTTAAGTTTGACAGCATTCAGGTTAGTGTTACTTCGTAGCAATATCAGTTCATGCCTACTATTTATAACGACTTTCTTGAAATCTTCTGCGAAACCGATGATGTTACAGAGTGGTATAGAAGCGGAAAAACTACCCCCATTAGTATTTTTTATACCATCGATATTCCAGCCCCATGCATTAGATATTTTTGATTCACTTTCATTCATTGATATTAACGATTTCATGGTCGTAGTTATGCCAGCATTTTTATTCTATCAATTTCCACACCATTCAACTCGTATCTTATATCTTGGAACAGGTAAAGCAGAGCATTATTCGTAAAATGAACACTAGTGGCTTTCTCTTTCATATCCTTTTTGCTAACGATAACAGTTCCTTCCAAATACAAGGTGCTAGCTGACGGAAGTATATACAAGTCCTGTTGGTTAATTGGTATGCGGATTTCATCGTTTCTATTGAAACTAGTTACGTAGGGTTTGTAAGAATGAAATTCGATTCCTTCAACTGTGTTGTCGTTACTCGGAGCGGATAAAACGTCTAAGATATTCATTTTAGTAAACCGATCGCTTTGAGGAATGCCTTGTTTTCTTTAGTTAATTTTATTTACTTCTTAGGGCGAGCTCTTATTTGGTTAGAAGTTTGAGCGGAACTGATATTTTTGCTTTGTTGATGCACATATTTATTGTAGTCAATCATTTTTTCTTCTGAGATGCAAATACAGCTGTATTCTTCACCGCGCAAATTTATTAAGCGGTTATTTATATCTAACAGCCTGATATTTATGCAGCTCATGTTGTTTTGGTTAATTGGAAAGTATATTGCGTTTTTCGGGATTTCTATAATCCTATATCCTGGAGGCACGCTGAGTGCAAATTCGTGGATAATGTGACTCGGTTCTTTGTTTGAGTATGAGCCGCTTACAATATCACATTCAATCCTGATCACTGTTGTAGGTAATATGTTGACTGGAAACTGTGACACATGCCATTTATTTGCTTTCAAGATCTGCTTATTAAACCCTAACAAATTCCTGAAAGTGTCTTCTTTTTTAAAATTTATGTCGTTTGTAGAATATACAGTAGTTTTTAAAGTATTATTATTGCACTGTAGTTTGATTGATGCATCTTTCATTTCAGATTTTATCACTAATATCTTGCAATTCCGTCTGGTATTTCAATAACTTTGTCGGAACCATAATAGAACTTATTATTCGTTTTGTCAATGTTTGGAATAGAATTAAATGTTGAAAAATGCAATAAGGCACACTCATAGTGTCCATATAGTTGCAACGTGTTAGGATAATAAGTAGATAAAGTTGACGAGTTTCCAGTTATCGATAATGTGAGTGACATCTTGCAAATGATTGAAATAAAAGAAAATCATAAGTTTTATACGTTTTTATTCCAAAAAGTCTGCAGATATTCTAAACATAAGTGTCCACAATTTTCTGTGTTGAATTTTTGATATCTTGTATAATTATAGAAAACATTACAATTCTTAAAATATCGCATTAATTCTATTGGAGGTTTCAAATCTCCAAAGCTATCAAAATATTCACAATAATTGTATACTTTTACATAAGCTACCCAATGTGTTCCGTCGTTCTTAGAATCGTCCAAGTTAACGATACCACATTCAATTCGTTTTGAGGTCCTTTGTAACTGATCCTTCATGTAGACTCCTCGAAAGTAAGGGATGTCGCGTGCATACCTTTGGATGTCTACATTAGTTAGAGCACGATTAGGTAGCTTCATTTTCAGTTTTTTGAAGATTTTATGAATAAACCCTTACCATTTTTATGTGACTTAATGTATAAACCCTGGCCTAACTTTAAAGACTCTATAGCCTTATTATGTCGTTGTGTTTCTCGCAAATTTTGCTGACCTGCTTTGTAATCGTTAACAGTTTTTGTAATACCAGCCGCACCACCAGCTAAAGTTCCTGAAGCTGATAAGCTCGCAAAAATTGGGATTAAAGGTAGAATACCTCCAGTCTTTGGTAAGGGTATTACTCGCAGTAGTCGAATTTTCTGAATGTTTGGAAATATTTTTTTGGCTGCTGAGTAAGCAGCGTTAATTAAAGTTTTACTGTCTTTTGGTTTCAGTTACTTTATTTTTGCTCTTTTATTTTTGATACGAACTTTTAAACGGGTTAACGCCGGAACCAGATTTCAGTTTGGCTTTCATGACTTTGCTCACTAAACATGAACTAAGTTTTTCACCTTTCCCAGCATCGCTCGATTTAAGTCTTTGTTTAGCCATATTTAGTAGTTTTAAATCAGCTTTGTGACGATTAGGTAAGTCTGTATGGTTTGCATATGCAATGTCGTGATGCATACAAGCTTCGTTTAGCTTATTTACACCTCGGTCACCTCGTAGTAAACGTTTCTCGAGTTTTGTTCCCGGACCGCAATAATTGTAACCTGGTAAATGAAGTTCGAATGGTAGATTATTAATTAACGTATTAACAAGTTCACCTCCTTGCATTGTCCAAAGTGAAATGAATGAAATAATGCAAAAGTAATTATTATATAATTATTTTAATCCACTATTGCAGTTTTATCGATCCAACTGTTTTCTTCATTGTTTAGACCCAACCATTTCACAAAAATTTTTGTTCCTTTTTTTTTTAATACCTTTTCTATCAAATAAATACCAGGATAGTAATATTTTTGAAGTTCTTGATCGTAAAAGGTTCCCAATATGGCTTGCTTTCGCTGATCTTCTATATGATATGTTACTGGTATGGTATGATTAATCTTTTTTATAGTAAATATTTCAGTTGACCAATTAGGTGAGCTTGCCACAAGTCATCGACCCTCTTTAAAATTATAGGACGTCTTGGGAAATTTCTTCGTGCTGCTTTGTGTATTTCGTTAACAATTTGCTGTTTTGCCATTACGGAGTTTTTTGAAGTAGTTTATCTACCTCTGCTTTAGTATAAAACTTATCTGGCAAATGAGGTGAAACCTCAGATATCCTTGCTTTTAAAGTAGCCTGAACTACACCTTTTGCGTCTTTTATGATTTGAGTACGCCATGAACCAATCATATTATTACATTCTTTTATCATATTAGCATTCAATCGATCAACATAATCTTTTTTTTTTTTTTTTTTTATTTATTAAAGGACTTTTACACATTGTGCATACCAGTCCCATTATACCCTAACCACATCTGACTGCCAAAAGCTTAAACTAAAAATATACAAATAAAATTTTACTTAAATGTCATTAACTCAAACAGACACTTGGCTATTTTAGAATTGGGTTGACTAAGAATCACATTAAATGTACCAACATCCAGTCTGTTTACATCAAAGGCATTTGCTAGACATGTTCGTCCAGACCCAAATCGGACACATTCCAGCAATAAGTGATATAAATCCTCACAGACGCCACAATCTGCACAGTTTGGTGAGTCAGTCTTCCTCATCATAAAATTAAATTTATTGCATGGTATGTGTCCCGATCTGAGTCTGTGAGCTGTAACAATCAGTCTTCTATTTAGCTTAGTGTTTGCACACCAGGGGATACGAAGGGGCTGACACTGGATGGTTTTGTACCATATTCCTTTTTCTAATGAGCGCTTATTGAAATACTCCTTCCAACTCTCAAAGCATTTTTGTTTGTATTTGGGCAAAAACTCTGAATAATCTGGTTCAATATTCATTTGTTTTCCAGAGGTAGCTGCAAATTTAGCCAATGTGTCAGCCTCTTCATTACCCCTTAAGCCAGTATGAGAAGGAACCCATTGCAACCTCAGAAGTACACCCCGTTCTGTAAGCTCATCTATCTTACTTAGGATAACATAAGCTATCGATGCACCTCTGCAACCAGAGGCGCATCGGAGCTATGTGTTGTAGTGCGCTTTTGCTGTAATATAGTTTATGATTAATCTTTTTTATAGTAAATATTTCAGTTGACCAATTAGGTGTATAACCTTTCTCAAAATTGTGTTTATATTTACTGATACGAACAAAGTCACCTACTTTGAACTTAGGTTTTCTATGAACGGTTACATGATTTAAGGCTTTTTTAATATTTTCTTTTATAACTGACTCATTAGATTTGTTTACTTCGATTGGTTTACATTTAATAGTACGATGTTTTGTATTGTTATATATCTTTAGCGTAACTTCTAACGGTATACCTAACCACTTATAGTTTCCATTCAAACTAAAATATTTGTATAATTTATTTTTAAGAGTTTTAATCAGTCGCTCTACGATCGAGGCTTTTTTGGTAGGAAACGAAGAGTAATGGTTAATATTTTATGACTTCATAAGTGTTTGAAATGAGTTGTTATAAAATTCTGTTCCCATATCAGTTTGTAAATTATCAGGTTTGCGATTGCTGTTAATCAGAATTCGTTTAAATGCATGAGTAACATCAAGTTTATTTTTTGATTTTAACGGCTCTGTCCAAGCGTACTTTGAGAAGCAGTCAATCACCACTAAAATGTAATTGTGAGCTTTATTATATTTTCTCAGGTTTTGCATGTCCATCAGATCAGCTTGCCACAAGTCATCGACCCTCTTTAAAATTACAGGACGTCTAGGGAAATTTCTTCGTGCTGCTTTGTGTATTTCATTAACAATTCGCTGTTTTGCCATTACGGAGTTTTTTGAAGTTATTTATCTACCTCTGCTTTAGTATAAAACTTATCTGGCAAATGAGGTGAAACCTCAGATATCCTTGCTTTTAAAGTAGCCTGAACTACACCTTTTGCGTTTTTTATGATTTGAGAACGCAATGAACCAATCATATTATTACATTCTTTTATCATATTAGCATTCAATCGGTCAAAATAATCTTTGTTCACAGCATCGTCTGGTTCTACTGGAGATCTAATTCCTCTAAGTCTTGATGTTTTTAAACAAAATCTCCGTTTTCTGATTTTAACAATGCATTCTCATTAAACTCAAATAACTCTGATAAACGCATTCTTTTGTGAATGTAGTGTCCGAATTTGTCTACGTTCATGTTTAAGGTGTATTGTGTCGAGAGCCTGATAATAAAATAAACACATTTTAAAATATTTATTTATTTATAACTTTACTTTCACGTAATTCTTCAATGATAGATATAATTTCAATATCTAATCCTGTGTTACCAGCATCTTGAGATGCAATTAATAATTTTAACCTATCCACCAGTTCATTGGGATCGTCCCAATATACAAGATCTACGTTTTTCTTCCACATTTTTGTTAAGGGTAGTCCTTTTCCCTTCGATTGATGGTCCTGAATTGTATTTTGTAGTTTGAATAGAGGCTTAATAATTTGCAAATATTTCTGCCCTTTATTACTTTTTATTGGTTTACCAGGCTCATAGTCACGTCGATGTGCGTTTGTGTCAATTAGCATCGACTTATAATGTATTATATCACTCTCTGTAACCAAGCTTAAATCTACGTTCTTTTTCAACAGCAACTGTTTTAAACCAGGCGTATTTCGGTATTTGCGTCCAGCCGCAATGATATAATCATCACTGATCGTTATACGAGCAGAACCTTACATCAGTTTCCCATCCTCTACTCTGACACCAAACGGAATATCTATCAGTGCTTCTGAGGATACTGACCAGGATGACGCACAACCTTGATTGTTTTCAACTAATGATTTATATGAAGAGTCACTTTCGATATCAGATTCATATTCGTTCGCATTGTCGTTGTTATCATTGCTTCCTTTACTAGTAGGGACTTCTTTTTGCAAAGTTTTATCGATAAACGGAACTTGGGATTCTTCATTTTTTGTATTACGCAGGAGAGAAGTCTGCTTACTGACATTAGCAATTAGGTTGAGTGGTTCTGTTACCGGCTTGAAAACTGATTCCAGTACTTGCTGATTGTTAATCTCAACATCTCTCATCTTTCGCACTTTCTTCTTAATAGCTTCTGCAGCATCAACTATTTGCCTTTTCAGTGATTTTTCCATAATAACAAAATAAAAATAAAAAACAGTTCGTGATTGATTAAGCGTTGTCTGAAGAATAATAATATCGCGAGGGTAACTGTCTTAAATATTAGTTTTTAATCAAAAAGAACAAAGGTGTCGAATTTGTTTCTGTAACATCCGTTATTTTTGGAGCAATCTTTATTAATTACTACATAATTGAAGGGTTCACTCCAAATTTTCGAACACATTTTACGAAATTCAATCCACGTCATATCAGTGTTGACATGTTCTTCATAAATATGTCGTAAATTAATTTCATCTTGTTTAAAAAGTATGATTAAGTTCGCATTGTCTCTTACTAGCTGCTTAGGGATTTTACTATATGTTTGGTTTACATAAAAACAATCAATGCATTTGTGTCTTCCCATTGCAAAATAATCACGCATGTTATTTTGATTCTCACAAGCAACATCATCAAAAATAATCACGGAGTTGGGTTTTGCGTCCTGCGCGCTTAGTACTTCTTGATTTCCATGATATTTCTGGAGGGAAATACCGGGCACCCGTTGCTAAACTCTTTCTATAAAAATGTACTTGGGTTGGTGCAAAGTTTTTGAATAAACATAAACGTTTTCAAATCTTAAACCATTTTCGTGTATAAGAAGACCAATTAATAAATTGGTTTTTCCACAATTGGACGGACCGCAAATTATACATGGTACTGAATTAGGTAATAATTCTCCATGACGAAAACTAGTCTTACAAAAATCATCGCAGACTGTATTTACATGCAGCGATTGCGGTTGTTTTACAAATTTCATGATTACTATCGGAAATGAAGCGATTGAAAATGAGTGAATGTTAACGTACTTTACGTTAACATTTATAAACTTACCGCAACCTCTTTCGCGTTACGGGTTATTGATCGAATTGATTGTTCATTATTGTGCATTCTGTACCACCCTTCAGAGCAATAGCGAATAGCGCATTCTATACCACTGTCCGTAGCGAAGGCGAACTCACCGAGCTACTGGAGGACAACGATGGCGCACTCGCATGATCATTGGTCGAGTAAAGTAATTCACTAGAGAGTTGAGTCGATCGTTCATTATTGGGCATTCTTTACCACTGTCCGACAGTACTGGAGGACAGTGGTATAGAATGCCCAATAATACCCTACTTAGGAGAATATCTAATTTGTGGTCACGGAGGAAGAGAGAGATCTCATCTCGTTGACCGTTGATGCCATTGGCATTGAAGATACCTAGCCTGAGGGGTCGGGGTTTAAACCTAGCTAAGATGGCTTTATCCATTATGAGTTGGATTAGCGAGGGAAATTAGAGATTGCGTTACATCCGAGTACGCATTGTAGATCACTTGGATCTGAGCTAGGTCGCATCTATCCCTGGCTACCTGGATTTCGGCGACCATTCGGATAGCGCGGGGGGAGTAAAAGATCATGAATGTGGAGGCTAACACGTTAAATGGATCTTTACCTACGTTAGAGTTTTGGGGAACCACAGAAGTGGGAGCGGGGCGAGAGTTAGCTGGCGCGGGTGCGCGTTTTGCAAGAGGCGCGGAGGGCGCGGGGGGTGCAGGGGAGGGGGGTGCAAAATGCGCGGGGGGCGCGAGGTGTGCTGGGGGATGGGCACGGATATGAGGATCCATGAGCGAGTAGAGGGGGGTGTGGGGGGCAGGGGGTTTCGCGGAGGCTAGTTTAGGGAAAGATTGTTGATGCTGGAGCATATTCCAGGGACTGGGTCGCTGAGGGCTAAGTCTCTCTGGGATTTGAGAGGAAGGAATGGGAGGGAATTCCCGATACTGACGATTGTCAGCACGCTTGTTCAGCTTGGGAGAGCTAGACTTAGGGGCTTTGGAGCAGCCACGGTAGTTGGCTGGGTGCCCTTCTTGGCCACATAGCACACAGCTGGGAGGGCTGAGGCAGAGGGAACGGTCCTTAGGACGTGTGCAATCGGCAGTGCTGTGCTCACCCAGGCACTTTACGCACCTGGGAGTCGTATGGCAATGCTTCTGCGAATGGCCATAGAGCTGGCAACTGTGACGTTGCAAATTGACATCTTAGGCGACATCTAGCGGTGGGGCCTTGTAGCTCCAAAGTTTCTCAATACTGGAGACTGAGCATTGTTTTTGGGTTTCGATAATTAATTAGATGTTAATTAAGGAAATCAAATTTATTAACATACAGGATGTAATCACCCAAATTTTATAGTCATGCAATGTCCAATAAATTTAATTCTTATGATATAATTTCGGAAGTGGATTGTCACTTGTCAAACAATTCGGTTTTTAGTCTGTGGTTAGAACTTTCTCGAAGGTCGATATCGAGGAGTCAGGTCTTTGGTCCTGCGTGTGTGACGAGAAGGGTGTTCCTTCCCGATCCTGGTGACGCTACGCGATGATGGAGTTTTAACAGGTATATTATTCGAGAGGCACCAGTTCTGTGATGATTAGACTGTGTTCGGCCAATAATCTTATTGGAAATATATCAGAGATGTTGTTTCAGTAGCCGAACCTGTCTGGCTTTATATGCTAGCCTGAACTGATGCGAACGTGAAAGACGTGACGCCCTGGTGCCGCCGTCCCGTGGTGTGGTGAAATAGCAGTTAGTCCCGACTAGTGGCGGGCAATGTGCTGGTTGACCCGGGCTTTGGCAGTTTTGAGGTTAGATCTTACGAGTGCTGGCAGTGTGGCCATCCCCGTATATTGGAAGGCCCTACCATCCGGTAGCTCGTGCAAGAAAGTGTCGCCGCTCCAGGTTACGATTAGTGTCATCGTTTTTCTCACGGATCCCGTAGGCCGCGTGTACGTGGGAACCCAGAGTTTTCTCTGTGGTTCCATGCCAAGGGACTTGATTCCGTCAATTGACGTCAACTGAGAGTCCTTCGTGAATGGAGGAACAGTTAACACCTGCAAGTTTGTAGTAGACTCTTTGAGAGAGTGATACCCAGGTGACCATTTTGTTAAGGTCATTTCCAAGTGATTTAGGCCTATGTGTAGTAAACTAGGTTATAAACCAGTTGTTCTAAATTTCATGTGTTAGGTTGTGTCTCAGGGGCTTTGCCCCAAATGTTATAATTCCTCTTATGAACACAACCATATTTAAGGTCACGTATTATTCGATTGAGCTAGAAGTTGTTAAGCGTTCATCTCACGGATCCTCACAAGCGACCTTGAGCTTGTTGATATTTAATCTCATGCTTGTATTTCTCCTAACACACCTTGTTACGGAGACGGGGTGTGTTAGAGGCTAATACCAGGTTAAAGATTGGGAAAGTTCGATTGTTTTAGTGGCTTGCCACAATTTTTGTAAACCTGTGTTATTGATATAATTACAATAAACTTTGTAAAAAGGTAATGGTTTAATTGGTTCTTTCCCTATCAATCTCGCTTGTGCCGCGTTCCAATGCGGACGTGTTTGTATATTACTGTGTATTGACAAGCGCGGCGCTAGCTGTCGCTCGTAATTAACTCGCCATGAGCAATGAACTTGTGGCGAATGAGCTGCTGGCGTTTCTGCAGCAGAAGCTGGATGTGATGGACGAGGTGTCCGCTGTCCAGATCTGCGCAACTAACTTCAGTGCAGATGACATAGCTGCTGCCAAGCTGTTGTTGTTTAGTGTACTTGACAAGCGCGACCAGATGGTGTCCCGCCGGCGTGACGGGACTAAGAGAAGCCTGCAAGACATAATCACGCTGTTCACGGAGACCAACCCGGACGACGTGCCAACGTTTTTTGGCGAAGGAGCTTCACAAGCTTCCTCCCGTCACCTTCGACCACGTTGATGTAACGAGCCTTCTGAAGGACATTGTCTTTCTGAAGGCCCGCCTTGCTGATGTTCTGGCGAAATTAGATGCATCCCAAAACACCGTCGCCGATTTGCGCAAAGAATTTAGCGAGTTGCGCAACAGTGTGGCGGTAACTAGGTCATCAGTCGATGCGTCTAATGTAAACATGTGTCGCGGAGCTGGCCTCGATGCATCGTCGTCAAATTCCGCGTCAGCAGTTTCGACACCAGCGCATCCGTAGTTTGCTGAGCTTGCAGTGCGTTCCGCCCGCTCGCCCCGCTGCCCCGCGCCCGTCACCACAGCTCCTCCACGCAGCGCTGCCCGATCTCCTCGCCCCGTCCCGCTGCCAGTGTCTGTAGCCCTGGCGAAACCCCTGCAAAGGGACTTCGCTAGCGTCACCGCGAGTGCCCCAGGCGCTCCAAGAATCAAGTCCTTGCCGGAAAATGCAACGAAAAGGGCTGATAATGATGATGGTTTTGTGACGGTGGAAAGGAGGAAGCGCCGATCGCAAACTAAAAAGAACCGCTGCGGTAAAGCTCCTACGGAGCCCACAGTGAACCTGCGTGCCGCAAAGCCGAACACACCGGTGTACATCTCCCGCCTGCACTACACCACTAAGGCGGAGGACATCGTGGAGTACGTGCGCCAGAAGATCAAGTACACGCCGAGGGTGCAGTTGCTGGAATCGCACCGGAACGTCAACTTCAAGGCGTTCGTGGTGCGTGTACCAAATTGTTATCTGCCCCTATACCTAATAAATTTACTTTAGCACGGCAGGTGGCCGGGTGACACAACGGTGGCATTGTCCTATATTCCCGTTTTTACGGGGTTTCTCGATTATGAAACCAGTAAGGTTACATAGGGACCTAATATTGAATATGGGATGATACCCCTCTACTGGAGAACACACGACAAGTAGCATGTCGTATGCTTCACCGCCACACGACCGGTGCATGCGGTGGACCTCGTCCACGGGGAAATTTTGCGACTGAAGGTCGGCTTTTATGTCGGCGGGGGCTAGTTCCTTCGGGATGCGTTTTATAACGACCCTTATCCGTTTTTCTTCTGGGAGCGAGAAGGTGTGGAATGAGACACCTCTAGCTCTCAGAAGTTTGGTAATTTCGCGGTAGTCATTCGCGGTCGGGACTGTGATTTTAATATCCTGTAGGGTAGACTTAGCGTTGGTGAAGCCGATTTTCTTTTCGGCTCACCATTTGGACACATCTGTCCACTTCCCCTTGTCCTGAAGGAACACGGAGGTTGGGGGACGGGGCTTTCTAATGCCCGAAGTGATAGGGACAGCGGGAGCAACTTGTGCACCGGTCGCGGCGGGGGAGGTGGAGGGGGAAGCTACGGTCGCAACGGTAGCGCTACTAGGCGCTATACCGGCTACTTGCGCTACCGGGGTAGGGGTGGGGGAAATTACGTCGTCGACGACGATGACTTTGTTTGGCTGACTGGATGTTTGCCTCTTCTTCTTCCTTTTGCTCCCTTTTCCTGTGACTGGGGTAAACCCGTCGTCCTTGGAATGGGAGGAAGAGGAAGCAGCAGAGGTATTCTCAGTGTCTGACGCGTATACAAATGGAGTTGCGGCACGCTTTGAGGAAGCGGCCGGCTCGGGAGTGTCCATTGACTCTACCGCTGGGCTGAAGGCCGGGCTGAAGGCCGGACTGGGAGACCTAATAAAAGGGTCTTCCAGCTCTATAGCTGGAAGAGACTGAGACTGGGGTGTAACATCGCTGAGGTCAGCGATGTTTGAGTCTGAGGGATTGGGCTTAGGATCGAGTAGTGGCGCTAGCTCATCTATCTCTTTCCTAATAGCGGCCTTTTCTTCCGCAGTAGGCTCGGCTAATAATCTAAGGATGATAGAGAAGAGTTTCCTCATTAAAGGATCTATCTCTATAACTAACTAACAATTAACTACTTCTCCTAACATATATCCTAACTCTAACTCCCCGGGAGGAAAGCCCGGAGATGTGTAAACACTCCCTGTTGGGTATAGACAGGGAGGTTGAGTACCTAAGACAACGGCAAAAGCAAGCTTAGGGCTCACCCCTAAGCTTGCTTTTGCCCGTTGCCTATCTTATTTGTGCAACGGGGTCCTAACAGGGTCTGGTGTGAAGGGGTAGACACACCCAACCACTCCAGGTGTGTAGCTGTGAAAGCAAAACTGTCACCAATGCCGACTAGGAGACCCCCCAAGGCCGAACACTGGGACCCGTCCAACTTTCTGCCTAACCCTGAAGGGGGTCGGCGGGTGCGTTTGGGTCAACACCCCCTCGGCTTCGTTGGCACCGTATAGGTATCCACCAAGGACCACGTTGTTTTAATCCAGAAGGGATCAAAATACACCGACGAGCGTTTAATAGACGTACTCTGTTAATAGAATACTATACAAGCTGTGCCTTGAAAAAGCACACAGCAAGTAGCTGAAGATATTCACTATATTAAAAAATATAGTACTATGACGACTTGATATTCAGGAACGCTTGGTTCCGGAATCGGGAGAGCACTCGTACCGCACTGCGCACACGTCCGACCGCTGCCGCTGGCGCGCGTCAAGTGATGATGTGCCGAGAACTTTTTTTTTTTTTTTAATGGCAACTCGTAGGGTTACCACTAGGGGTATTTGCTACTCAACCGGACTTTCCTGCGGAGATGCTCTAAGCTACTGACTTAAAGCCTCCAGCCAGGGGCATAAAAACTAAAAAACTAACTTAAACTAAGCGACTGCTCGCTAAGGGCACCCCCTGTGGGGTACGGACCTCGGCTTAGGGCGTCGCTGGGGGGAGGGCAGCAAGACGGGACAGGCTGGATCGGGGAGTTTAAAACTACTGACGGCTCTACATCGGCCCGGGCTGGTGTTTGAGCGTCGAGCAAGAGTCGGTGAGGAGAAGTATCGGATCGGGGTCGCAGTCGCGGGGGACCTCGGCGGCGTGGTCGGAAGGACGGGCGGCGTCTGGTTTTAAGAACCGTACTAGTTGCCCTATTGCTCTCCTGTAGGAGAGTTATGGGGTCGTCGGGGTCGGTAAGAGCGTGCCTGGGGCGGCGGGTACGGTTAATGCGGGAGGGGTATAGTTGGCCACCTCGACAACCAGAGGGTTGCGATGTTTGGCGGCAGAGTCAAAGAAAAGTTTGGAAAGGCGTTTCATGAAATGGACTATTGTGGGGATTTTAAGGTCGAGGTGGAGGTGGAGGGCCTCGTTACGGACATAATAGGGGGCACCCGTAGCTCTACGGTGTAACGGCTAGGGCTTTGTAGGTAGACTGCGCAGGCCGCTAACTGTTAAGTAGGTAGGTAGGTAGTGTATAGTGAGATGATTGAAACCAGTCGGGTAGGTTAATACATATAATTGTAGTCATAACACAACTAGACCTCAGCTAGGTCGCAGGTAAGGTCGCACTGTTCAGTTCTAAGCACTAACACACTTATAGTTAATAAATGTACTTCCTTGCACTAAGTTGTAGACGGCGGATGCCTGTTCCTACAGGCTCGGTGAGAGGCCGGCAGAGGCCTTCGTTAGGGGCCGGTAGAGCCTCCGTGAGGCACCAGCAGTGCAGGCCGGTGACGCGTGGCCGTCGCGGAGGCCTGTCAGTACAGGCTCGGTGAGAGACCGGCAGGGCCTTCGTTAGAGGCCGGTAGGGGCCTCCGTGAGACCCGGCAGTACGTGTCAGCGACACGTGGTTGGCGCGGAGGCCTGTCAGTAACAGGTCCGCGAGTAGCTCGCGGCGTTAGGCCGCGGTTATCCAGACCTCGCAAGGCCTCGGTAGCGCACGTGGGTTGTGACGTTGCAAATTGACATCTTAGGCGACATCTAGCGGTGGAGCTAGGTAGCTCCAAAGTTTCTCAATACTGGAGACAGAGCGTTGTTTTTGGGTTTCGATAATTAATTAGATGTTAATTAAGGAATTAAAATTTATTAACATTCAGATGTAATCACCCAAATTTTATAGTCATGCAATGTCCAATAAATTTAATTTAATTCTTATGATAGAATTTCGGAAGTGGATTGTCACTTGTCAAAGAATTCGGTTTTTAGTCTGTGGTTAGAACTTTCTCGAAGGTCGATATCGAGGAGTCAGGTCTTTGGTCCTGCGTGTGTGACGAGAAGGGTGTTCCTTCCCGATCCTGGTGAAGCTACGCAATGATGGAGTTTTAACAGGTATGTTATTCGAGAGGCACCAGTTCTGTGATGATGAGACTGTGTTCGGCCAATAATCTTATTGGAAATATATCAGAGATGTTGTTTCAGTAGCCGAACCTGTCTCGCTTTTTATGCTAGCCTGAACTGATGCGAACGTGAAGGACGTGACGCCCTGGTGCCGTTCCGTGGTCTGGTGAAATAGCAGTTAGTCCCGACTAGTGGCGGGCAGTGTGCTGGTAGACCCGGGCTTTGGCAGTTTTGAGGTTAGATCCTACGAGTGCTGGCAGTGTGGCCATCCCCGTATATTGGAAGGCCTTACCATCCGGTAGCTCGTCCAGGAAAGTGTCGCCGCTCCAGGTAACGATTAGCGTCATCGTTTTCCTTACGGATCCCGTAGGCCGCGTGTACGTGGGAACCAAGAGTTTTCTCTGTGGTTCCATGCCAAGGGACTTGATTCCGTCAACTGACGTCAACTGAGAGTCCGTCGTGAACAGAGGGACAGTTAACACCTGCAAGTTTGTAGTAGACCCTTTGAGTGAGTGACACCCAGCTGACCATTTTGTTAAGGTCATTTCCAAGTGATTTAGGCCTATGTGTAGTAAACTAGGTTATAAACCAGTTGTTCTAAATTTCATGTGTTAGGTTGTGTCTCAGGGTGCTTTGCCCCTAATGTTATAATTTCTCTTATGAGCACAACCATATTTAAGGTCACTTATTATTCGATTGAGCTAGAAGTTGTTAAGCGTTCATCTCACGGATCCTCACAAGCGACCTTGAGCTTGTTGATATTTAATCTCATGCTTGTATTTCTCCTAACACACCTTGTTACGGAGACGGGGTGTGTTAGAGGCTAATACCAGGTTAAAGGTTGGGAAAGTTCTAGTGTTTTAGTGGCTTGCCACAATTTTTGTAAACCTGTGTTATATAATTACAATAAACTTTGTAAAAAAGGTAATGGTTTAATTGGTTCTTTCCCTATTTATATATACCTAATAAATTTACTTTAGCACGGCAGGAAGCCGGGTGACAGTTGGCGCCCAATTGGTATATAATTATATGATTATATAAGGTGAACAATTAATAACGGTATCACTCTCTCACTCGATATGTTCAGTTGACGGAATGTCGTATTAGTTTAAGGCTAGTTTTTAAGTTTTAAGTGGTCAACGCACCACAATCAGAACACATTTTCTATTGTTGGAACCGTTAAGGTGTAGATGTGTATTTATGTCATTAACCTATTTTGTTTATTTGATCAGCACAGAGGCTGGACAAGTTGTTTGTGGTAAATTTTAATATTTAATTACCTATGTTGCAAATGTTGTTATAAAGGTTAATGACTAAGTCATCTTTTGAACTAGGAAAGTATAGAAGTTTGTGAATTATAAGATTACACTCTTGGTTTAAATGATAAGTATAATTTGACTTTTGGTAAAAGAACTGTTTATAATAAGTTAATTCTTGTTTGTAAAACATTGCAAAACTTATTTGTTTGAAATTCACATTTGAAAATACAACTTTGTAGCTCATATTGGTTTGTGAGGTTATTCAAGGACACAATAACAGTATCAATAATTATCATTTTTTCTTTTGGTTGTGCATTACAGGGAAATATAACTTAGTTTATGAATAAATAGTAACTATGACTTTATTGGAAAGCATAGAAGATTTATGACAACTGGTTGGTTACCTAAAAGATAGTCTTTATAGATCAAATCAGGATTCCCAAATAACTATTAGAGTTGTGTTACAGTCACTGGAATACAACAACAACATTTGTTTTCACTCATTGTGAAATAACTTTTAAATCACATTGACATTGTCACGGTGACGTTTGAGGTTAAGTCTGGGTACGTTCGGAAACGTGAATCAGAATAGTGACATTTAGTGAAGGAAAACATTGCCTCACATTAAATAATAGTAAATTCTTTATTTCTCTAGAAGTTAAAACCATTATTAAAATGGATTTAGAGAAAGTATATTTTCATTTCCTTCTACGGGATGACCCTTAGTTTATGAGCTTGTAGGGTTAAATGGTAAACCATTAGGCAGTTGGCACATAAAGGATATTAAAATTTACTAAAATAATCCAATGTTGCCCATTTTTTTATTTTTTTATTTCACAGTCGTCTTGATAGTGTCTATTGGCATTAATTTACAAATATAACAAATCAGTGACAGCACTGTTTAAGCCAGACAGGGGAAAAGATATTTGTTATGGAGCGGTTAGTAACTCCTAAAATAAGCCTTTACTGAGTTTTGTCTTTACCGAGATTGATGCATCGCCGGTAAGATATTTGTTATGGAGCGGGTTGTAACTCCTAAAATAGGCCTTTACTTATTTCTGTCTTACCGAGATAGTAGCATCGGTAAGATATTTGTTATGGAGCGGGTTGTAACTCCTAAAATAGGCCTTTACTTATTTCTGTCTTTACCGAGATAGTAGCATCGGTAAGATATTTGTTATGGAGCGGGTTGTAACTCCTAAAATAGGCCTTTACTTATTTCTGTCTTACCGAGATAGTAGCATCGGTAAGATATTTGTTATGGAGCGGGTTGTAACTCTTAAAATAGGCCTTTACTTATTTCTGTCTTACCGAGATAGTAGCATCGGTAAGATATTTGTTATGGAGCGGGTTGTAACTCCTAAAATAAGCCTTTACTTAGTTTTGTCTTCACCGAGATAGCATTATGGTATCGGTGAGTTTTTTAAATATATTTGATAGCACAAAGTTGTTTATCAGATTCGAAGCCAGCTTCAGTTAGATAGCACTAGTTGCTTATCGCATTTTGAGCGGCCGGTGACTCATAAAATAAGCCATTCACCATTGTTTTCCGAAGGTTTACTTCTGGAAAAATTGAATACGTCCTACCTGGGGAGTTGTATGGACATTTATTGTCCAATTTATTATTTATCTGCTCGCAGAACATATTCTCCAGGAGGATCGTTATGTTTTTTGGTAACAATGCAGAGTTCCACTGGTACACAGACGGAATTCGGGGGTAATGTAAGGGGTGACTTCCTGCGATATGGATGCAGGTTGTTACTGATTGAAAGAGAGGTAAGATTTGGGATGTATGACAGATTGGGGGGGGATTATGCCCGGTTTGTAGGAAGTTCGTAGGTAGAATATGGTTCCTGGCAGTATGGTTTTATTTTGGATTGATTTTTGCTTATGATATGACATATAAAAATATTAACATTTTTTTTTTTAGTCCCCTCTTGCTTCTAACCATACAGTTTAGAAGTAGGTTAGCACTCTTCCGCTCTAGTTTATTTTGAGAATTAGTAGATTCATTTTTAGTGTTTTAACACCGAGGGCGGTGTGCGGTTTTTCGCATAGCGAAAACCTTTTTTGTGGGAAGAGGGGCATTGTGACGTTGCAAATTGACATCTTAGGCGACATCTAGCGGTGGAGCTAGGTAGCTCCAGAGTTTCTCAATACTGGAGACAGAGCGTTGTTTTTGGGTTTCGATAGTTAATTAGATGTTAATTAAGGAATTAAAATTTATTAACATTCAGTTGTAATCACCCAAATTTTATAGTCATGCAATGTCCAATAAATTAAATTTAATTCTTATGATAGAATTTCGGAAGTGGATTGTCACTTGTCAAAGAATTCGGTTTTTAGTCTGTGGTTAGAACTTTCTCGAAGGTCGATATCGAGGAGTCAGGTCTTTGGTCCTGCGTTTGTGACGAGAAGGGTGTTCCTTCCCAATCCTGGTGACGCTACGCAATGATGGAGTTATAACAGGTATGTTATTCGAGAGGCACCAGTTCTGTGATGATGAGACTGTGTTCGGCCAATAATCTTATTGGAAATATATCAGAGATGTTGTTTCAGTAGCCGAACCTGTCTGGCTTTTTATGCTAGCCTGAACTGATGCGAACGTGAAGGACGTGACGCCCTGGTGCCGTCCCGTGGTCTGGTGAAATAGCAGTTAGTCCCGACTAGTGGCGGGCAGTGTGCTGGTAGACCCGGGCTTTGGCAGTTTTGAGGTTAGATCCTACGAGTGCTGGCAGTGTGGCCATCCCCGTATATTGGAAGGCCTTACCATCCGGTAGCTCGTCCAGGAAAGTGTCGCCGCTCCAGGTAACGATTAGCGTCATCGTTTTCCTTACGGATCCCGTAGGCCGCGTGTACGTAGGAACCCAGAGTTTTCTCTGTGGTTCCATGCCAAGGGACTTGATTCCGTCAACTGACGTCAACTGAGAGTCCGTCGTGAACAGAGGGACAGTTAACACCTGCAAGTTTGTAGTAGACCCTTTGAGTGAGTGATACCCAGGTGACCATTTTGTTAAGGTCATTTCCAAGTGATTTAGGCCTATGTGTAGTAAACTAGGTTATAAACCAGTTGTTCTAAATTTCATGTGTTAGGTTGTGTCTCAGGGTGCTTTGCCCCTAATGTTATAATTTCTCTTATGAGCACAACCATATTTAAGGTCACTTATTATTCGATTGAGCTAGAAGTTGTTAAGCGTTCATCTCACGGATCCTCACAAGCGACCTTGAGCTTGTTGATATTTAATCTCATGCTTGTATTTCTCCTAACACACCTTGTTACGGAGACGGGGTGTGTTAGAGGCTAATACCAGGTTAAAGGTTGGGAAAGTTCTAGTGTTTTAGTGGCTTGCCACAATTTTTGTAAACCTGTGTTATATAATTACAATAAACTTTGTAAAAAAGGTAATGGTTTAATTGGTTCTTTCCCTATTTATATATACCTAATAAATTTACTTTAGCACGGCAGGAAGCCGGGTGACAGGGTAGAATACCCACGCGTCCTGTCCTCAACCGGAACTTGGAACCCTGGAAGCGCATTAGGGAGCGCATGTCAGAAGCGGTGCAACTAGCAGCAGCCCGCATGCGATGTGCCAGCCTCTTCCCTTCTTCGAGCCACCAATGAACAGCGTGGGAAGCATAGTGAATGAGAGCTCAACACATCGCAGCGGTTTACAGGCAGAGTGTTTGCAAACACAGCGTGGCACAATGACGGATGCACTTAAGAGGTTATGTATGCGGCACGCGGGCATAAAACACAAAGTAACAACGATCATAGCAGATTGCTCACTTAATCACTTATAATACACAGCGAGGCACTACATCACCTAGATGCAGTAGCGATACATACATATTACAGTCTTCCATGCACTGGATGTCCCCCTGACGCGTGGTCCGCCATTGACACTCGCGAAATCAGATAATACATATGTGATGAAAACAATATAGGTTATCCAGTGCAGAGGGTCTGATATGGTTACCAAATTAATGTGGAACTCACCCTAGGTCGGGGTACTTAGAATCTTGAGGATCAGGGAATCGCTTCTATCAGCTAGGCGAGCGGATGTCGAAATGGCAGAGCGTCCTTAGGAAATAAGTGTTGTGCCACGTTTTTAGTGATGTGGTAAGGAGCTTACTAATTGTAATAATTTAGCACCACTCGACTATTTTCCGCTGAGACCCCTCACCACGCTACAGTACCCCGGCTGCAGAGAGAGGATTTTACCTGTGTAAAGTCCGCTAGAACTAAATAACCCTCCCTGCTGTTCCATCCTTTCATTGGTTCAGAAGCCAGCCAGTTACACCTTTGGCTGGATTCCTACCCGATATGAAAGTATGTCATGTTGGTTCTGACTCATCTTGTAGAGGTACACAATTAAGTGTGGAAGTGTACCTCAATTGGTGTGTTCGTCCCTAGGGTTAGTGTACTAAGTGTGTAGGTGATTGTATGTATTTGCTTCTGTGCCCGCTGCTAATTGTAAAGTGTTTGTTAGTAGTGTGGTTAGTGGGGTTGATTATGTTAGTGGGGTAGGTTTGGTTAGTGATGGTAGGTTTAGGGGTTAGTGTGTTAGTGGGGTAGGTTCGGTTAGTGATGATAGGTTTAGGGGTTAGTGTGTTAGGGGGGTAGGTTTTATTAGATTAGTGGTGGTAGGTTGAGTGTTGTTGATGTAACTTAGTTCTCGGCGGCGTTTGGTGTAATTATTTTGTTTTAGTGTATTTAGTTTAATTTTTATGGTTGTTTTTTTTTTTTTTTGGTGGTATTATAGTTACCTATAGTTTTTGTAATTATGTTGTTATAGTTTTTATTGAATGTGTCTTAGTTGTTTTTATCAACTTAGGTGCGGTCACCTCACTTGTAGATGCCGTCTTTAAAATGTTTGTTTAACATAACATTAACAACACAACGCTAAGGGTAGTTACCATAGAGACGTACTCTGCCATCAAAAAAAATTAAACACCCCTTAGGGTCCTCAGTATTCTCTATGGCAACGCCATTTTAATGTAGAAGATTAGTTTTTTTTTTAATTAAACACCTGCGCAGTCTTGGTGCGGTCACCTTTATAGTTGGAGCCGACTTGAAGATGTTCTGGTTGGAACATGACATAACAACACAAGGGTTAAGGGTAGTTACCAAGGAGACATACTCTGCCATCAAAAAAAATTAACACCCCTTGGGGTCCCCAGCATTCTCCATGGCAACGCCGTTTCAAAATACTAGATTTTTTTTTTTTTTTTTAATTAGACCACTTCCATTATAGAACCCCCCTCACACGCGACAAGGAACCTTAGCCTCTCTAAGTAGTAATATTGGGAGTAGAATACTACTGACCCGTAGTTAGGAACTGGTCTTAACAGGAGTTTAGGAACCCTGCAACCAAGGCAATTAAATAGACAAACCCTTGTAGGTGGGTTGACCCCCCACGATATGTGGTGGTCGTAGTCCCTTGGCATCGTTTGACCTGGTGTGGGTCAAACACTAGCAAGCTAGGCCTACGGGACTACTGTGGATTCTTCCACTTTAAATCCTTTATATGCCAAGTACCTAGTGGTTTTCCGTGTGTATCTACCAAGTCATACACAAGGGGAGACAGTTTCTTGGATACTTTACATTTCACGAATTTAGGTGCTAGTTTTTTACTGAAATATTTGTCCTTATCGCTTTGGTAATACGTTCGTTTCCAGACTACATCCCCAGCATTGAATTCCACCTCTTTCCTACGTAGGTTGTAGCTGCAAGTGTTCCTAGAATATGCTTTCAGCAAAGCTGATTGTACCTTGTCAAATATGCTTGATAAGACACCTAAATTCTCCGCGTAGTGATCCCTTGGTTGGTAAACTATTTCATTTATATCAGTATCCTGATAGTGTAAACCGTCAGCGACTAACTCCCTACCATAGACCAAGAATGCCGGTGTGTAGCCTGTGACCTCACTGGTTGAGCTGTTTAGTGCGAATTGAACCTTTGGTATATGCAAATCCCAAGAGCGCTGGTCATCATTAATGAATGTGGATAACGCTGTGATTATTGTTTTATTGTAGCGTTCCACTGTATTTACTTGTGGTGTATATCTAGGAGTATAGTGTACATTTGGAATATTGTATTTTTTAAATAAGTTTTTCATTTCATTTGATGTAAACTGTGTTCCGTTATCTAAAATAACACATTGTGGTATACCATGGATCAAGAATATATTGTCCTCTAGTAACCTTACTATAATAATAGCATTCGCATTTCTTATGGGAAATAATAGACAGTACTTAGAGAAACAACAAGTAGCTACAAACAGATATGAGTTTTGACGTCTAGAAAAGGGTAGTGGTCCCACTATGTCTATACTCAGCATTTGGAAGGGACGTGAACATTCCTTAGGCTTTCCCATTAGTCCTAGAGGGGCATGATTGGCTTGTTTATGAGCAATACAAGTTTCACATGCCGTTACAAACCGTACCACGTCACCGTGCATCCCTGGCCAGTAGTAGCGTAGTGATAGTCGCTTGTATGTTTTATGGATACCTAAGTGTGCCGCGGTTGGTTCGGCATGGTTGTTAGTTATTACTTGATGCCTAGTTTCCTTCGGTATGACTTCCTTCCAGTCAAACTCGCATAGTATTGCGAATTTACTTTTTTCGTAGCGGTATAATTTGTTGTTTTTTACTATATAGTTTGGGTATGCCGTAGGGTTCTGTTGGCAACCAGTGTAGATATTTTGGTACCAAGAGTCGTTTGTTTGTTTAGGTGGCCCTGACTGTGTGGTGTTTTCTTGAGTGAGTGCTGCTATCGGACACGCTCGAGACAACGCGTCTGGCAAAGTGTTATCAGTACCACGTCGGTGTTGTATGTCAAAATTAAAGGCAGACAAACGTATACCCCAACGTGCCAAACGTCCCGAAGGGTTTTGTAGTTTTAGGAACCACTTTAGTGCGGAATGATCTGTGAACACTGTGAACTTGATGCCATTCTCTAGATAGCAGCGCCAATGCTCCAGTGCCAGAAGTACAGCCAGTGCCTCTCTCTCTGTAATACTGTAGTTTTGTTCTTGTTTAGACAAGGATTTACTCATGTACGCTATGGGATGTTCAACTCCGTCCCTAATCTGTGTTAGCAGACCGCCAATGCCATAGTTACTGGCATCTGTGTGGACTTCAAATGGGAGAGTGTAGTCTGGACACGATAGTACTGGGGCCGATATGAGTATTTACTTCAGTATAGTAAAGGACTCCTGACATTCTTGCGACCAGTCAAAGGGGGGAGCCTTCTTACTTGAGCTTGTTAGTCTATTTAGTGGGGCTGCTAGCGCGCTGAAGTTTGGTACAAAACGTCTGTACCATGATGCAGTTCCTAGGAATCTTTTAACTTCCTTTGGGTTAGTGGGAATTGGGAAGTTCTGTATTGCTTCTACTTTTTCCGGGTCTGGATGTAAACCCCTTTGATTTACTATATAGCCTAGGTATTTTAATTCATCACGGAAAAATTGGCACTTATCCATGTTTATCGTTAAGTTAGCGTTTTTTAGTTTATTGTAAACTTTAGTTAACAAGGCTATATGGTTGTCAAAGTCCGACGAAACCAATACTATATCGTCTAAGAATGCAAACACCCTATTCTCAAACTCCGGTCCGTAAAACAATTTATCTACCATTCGTTGTTGCGTAGCAGGCGCATTAGTTAGACCGAAAGGTGTAGTTTTAAATCTGTATGTTCCGCGGCCGGGTATGTAGAAAGCCGTTTTATTTTTGTCTGATTCTCTTAGTGGTAGCTGCCAGAAACTTTTGTATAGGTCGATACTAGTAAGGTATTTAGCGTCCCTCAGGTTGTCTAATATTTCTGAGATGTATGGCAAATTGTACGCATCTTTTTTAGTAACCGCGTTCAGTTTTCTACTATCTAAGCAAAACCGTAATTTGCCATCCTTTTTTGGTGTAAGTAATACTGGAGAGGACCACGGACTTTCGCATGGTTCTACCACATCTAAGTCAAGCATCTCATCCAGTTCCATGCTGAGAATACTTTGTTTCACAGGAGACATCCTATAGTAACGTTGTCGAATAGGGAGTGCATCGCCAGTGTCGATGCTGTGTGTTATTAGGTTAGTCCGGCCTAGGCCTTTTTTCCCTGAGGATATGTTCTCAAATTGTGTTCTAATTGTTTCCGCAGTTAGTTTTTGTTCGTCGGTTAGCTGTGCAAACGTATGCAAATGTATGTTTTTTTTAGTGTTTACGCTTGTCGTAGTTGTGTTCACAAGGAATACAGATTTTATATTCTTAGGAAATATATGAAAGGTGTTCCAGAAATCCATTCCCAGTAAGATAGGAGTATCTATAGATGGCACCACATGTGCCTTAATTATGTGAGACTTTCCTTCAAATGTAATTGGTAAGTTTAGAGTACCTATAGGAAGAAGCACCTGTCCCCCAGCGGCGACAAATGACTCTAAGTGATCCTTAGGTTGCACGGTTAGCCCCTGGTCCTTGATTAGTAGTTTATGATAATCTTTCCCAACAATGGTGACTGCGGAACCGGAATCCAACAATCCACAAACGGGCATGTTGTTTATTTGTATAGAAGCGTAAGGCCTTATGTCGTTGTGAGGTTTGTTCCATTTTGTTGATACAGAGTAGCAAGTTCTGAATTTTGCGACTACAGCTAGCCAATCTTCCCACTCCGTTTTACTTAGCTTGGCGTTAAATTTACTATTACAACAAACCTCACTAGCTAGTTTTTTGGCGGTTGACACTTTGAGCAATCGGGGTATTTCACTCCTTTTTCTCCGCATTTAAAACAAACGAGGATACGGTCTGCCGTACACCGACGTAATGAATGTGTGTTTACTCTACATCTGGGACAAAAAGGTTGTCCTCTAGTTGGTGTACCCGTGCTTTTATTATCAACTAGAGCGACCGGTTGTGCAGAGTGTGAGTCCTCCCCGGATGTTTCCGCTTTTTTGTAATAGTCACCGCGGCCGTATCTGAAACGGTTGTAGTATGGTTTCGAGTTAGAATTGGTAGTTTTAATAGCTGTTTTGACGTAAGCAAATTCTGGTGCGAGTGTGGCTAGGTTAGATTTAGTTGGTTCCTGATAGTGTGCTGCTCGCATCTTATACTTTTCGTAGTTTTTACAAACAGACTCTAGTTGCTCCAAATTTTGCACGTTACTGATAGCTAGTACTTCCGCATACATTGGTTTTATATTGTGAGAGATGATATCAAAGATTTCTGTTTTTGTTGGTTTAGTGTTTAGTCTATTGAATAAACCGCTCATTATGGATATGTAAATAGTTATGTTTTCCGTGTCACCTTGTGAACGCGTTCTGATCTCGGTAAGCAATCTATAATCGTAGTCATCGCTGTCAAAAGCAGCCTTCAAGTGTTGCAATAGTTCTTCCCATGAAATGACATTTGGTTTGACATGCCTATACCAATGGAGAGCATTATCTGTAAAGACATCAAATGCGAAGTTAAACATATCATCTCCTTTTATTTGTTTACTTTGTCTGAACTCCTCGATTTTTTGTATGAAAGAATGCACACAAGTTTTTCCATCATATTTCGGTTTATTTGGTATGTGATTAGTGCATGTTACGGTTATGTTAGTGTTTGGAGTGGCTGTTGTGTCAGTTCGCTGTGAACTACCAGAACTTAACTTAGTGTCTAGTTTGGAGAGTTGTGAATCCAATGTGTTGTATTTTTCATCTAGTTTTTGCTTTAGTAATACATTCTCCGGGTTGGTTGGTGTAATACGGGCTAGTCGGTATTTAATATGATTTTTGTATGATATACCCTTTGCTAGTCCCGCTTCATTGTTAATTTCACCTAGAATTAACTGTAATTCACCTATGGTTGCCTTAACTGCGCATAAATCCTCAGTCTCATCAATGCCTGATTCGTGTATATCCTCACTTGTATATTTTTTACTCAAGAGGTTAATTTGCTTCCTTAAATTAAGGCAAGTACCAATTTCACCGCCCCGTATCAAGACTTCATATTCTAGTTCAGCCTTCCGTAAATGTATGAAGTTAATAGGGTGAGATCCCATTATTACAAAAGTAGTAAGCTATTAGTTGAGCTAGGTACGACACACACACACACAATATAACAGTATCAACATAAACTTAAAACTAAACCGCAACGATGTGATATGAGCAGCGTGCTAGGACTCAGTCCAGAACAGTGTGACAAAAATATATAAAGCCTGGGCGCCACTGTAACGGCTAGGGCTTTGCAGGTAGACTGCGCAGGCCGCTAACTGTTAAGTAGGTAGGTAGGTAGTGTATAGTGAGATGATTGAAACCAGTCGGGTAGGTTAATACATATAATTGTAGTCATAACACAACTAGACCTCAGCTAGGTCGCGGGTAAGGTCGCACTGTTCAGTTCTAAGCACTAACACACTTATAGTTAATAAATGTACTTCCTTGCACTAAGTTGTAGACGGCGGATGCCTGTTCCTACAGGCTCGGTGAGAGGCCGGCAGAGGCCTTCGTTAGGGGCCGGTAGAGCCTCCGTGAGGCACCAGCAGTACAGGCCGGTGACGCGTGGCCGTCGCGGAGGCCTGTCAGTACAGGCTCGGTGAGAGACCGGCAGGGCCTTCGTTAGAGGCCGGTAGGGGCCTCCGTGAGACCCGGCAGTACGTGTCAGCGACACGTGGTTGGCGCGGAGGCCTGTCAGTAACAGGTCCGCGAGTAGCTCGCGGCGTTAGGCCGCGGTTATCCAGACCTCGCAAGGCCTCGGTAGCGCACGTGGGTAGAATACCCACGCGTCCTGTCCTCAACCGGAACTTGGAACCCTGGAAGCGCATTAGGGAGCGCATGTCAGAAGCGGTGCAACTAGCAGCAGCCCGCATGCGATGTGCCAGCCTCTTCCCTTCTTCTAGCCACCAATGAACAGCGTGGGAAGCATAGTGAATGAGAGCTCAACACATCGCAGCGGTTTACAGGCAGAGTGTTTGCAAACACAGCGTGGCACAATGACGGATGCACTTAAGAGGTTATGTATGCGGCACTCGGGCATAAAACACAAAGTAACAACGATCATAGCAGATTGCTCACTTAATCACTTATAATACCCAGCGAGGCACTACATCACCTAGATGCAGTAGCGATACATACATATTACAGTCTTCAGTCAAAAGTCAGGGTATTTGAGAGGTCGAATAAGAGTCGCCCTCTGGCGGAGGTCCTGGTACTATTCCAAGACGGATGTTTAGTGTTGAGGTTGCCCGCTATGATAACGGAGTCGCTCAAGCCTAGTAGGGTGGTGAGATTGTTGGAGATCTCCTGGGGATTCTATGTTGCGGGGTAAGGGGGAGGGAGGTAAGCGGAGACTAGGGTGATAGGCTGATGGCCAGTCATGCCTAGACGGCAAACAGACTTCTAGCTGAGAGAGGGTAGGAGGGTCCATTGGAATGCAATAGAGCTCCTTTTTGTAATAAATAAGGGTGCCGCCCTTGTGACAGCGAGTCCTATCATTGCGAACTATGCGATAGTTCGCTATGGATGGGTTACGCTTATGGGGTTTGAGGAACGTTTCCTGTACTAAGAGGATGTCTATTTGATGGTCGCGGAGGAATTCCGCGATCTCATCTCTTTGACCAAGTATGCCATTGGAATTGAAGAAACCTAAGTTTAGGGATCGGGGTTTAACACTAGAGTGCACGCGCGGGCTACATATGTAACCCAACGTCTAATATTGTCGTTTATTATCTTAACTAGGCGAGCTACAGCGTAATGGTCTAGTGTATTCCTCAATTACTAACCCCCGCTCCCGCCAGTAGCGTGCCGACTCCCGCGGCACACGGATGTCTGCAAAAATCGACCTTGAAGTTGGTGGGCTACACCTGTGCCCAGCGCGAGCGTTGGAGGAAAATAAATATTTTGTGTGCAAGTGGTGAAATTGAGGTACATATGATATATATGTTTTAGTATTACTATAAAACGTAGTGTCAATAATAATTGGTTCAATAAGATTATAAAAAACTAATTTTGTGATTAATATTACGTTCCTAAATGAAAATAAGACTAAGAGATCTCAAACCTTCCAAATGTTGTTGATTTTTAAGAAGTTTATGTTTAAGTTTTTATTTATAATTAAGAAGCTAAATTTTGTTGTGTGAGCCATTATGATAAAAATAATAAAGATTTTTGGTAATTAAAATGCTGTGTTTTATTCATTTATTGTTTTATTTACGAAATTAATTGAATCGTAAGTGGTCTACGCCTGTAGCCCGCGCGTGCGCTCAATGAATATTTACGGGCGCGTGCACTCTAGTGTTAAACCTGGCTAAGGGTGTTTTATCCATAATGGGGGGTAGGTTGGTTAGCGAGGGAGGTCATGGCTTGCGTAATTTCAGAGTACGCATTGAAGATTTGGGGAATCCTGCACACATCGTTGCAATTCCTGGCAGCAACGATCTCGTTGGCTATTTGCCTAGCGCGAGGGGTGAAAAAGGTCATAAAGGATGTAGTGATCACACTGAAGGGATCAAGAGATTGCGCGGGGGGAGGGGGAGGAGGGCGCGCTGCTACCGGAGTAGATAACGGTTGGATTAGAGGCGCGGGAGCGCGGATACGGGGATCCATCAGAAGGGGGATGCGTGAGGGGGGGTTTTGGGGTTTGGGGTTACCCAGTGCAGGGAAAGCCTGCTGGTGATGGAGTTGGTTCCAGGGGCTAGGCCTTTGGGGGCTAAGCTTCTCTGGGATTTGAGCTGAGGGGGCCTTGTAGGCAGAAGGAGCTTCCCTCTGCTGGCGAGCGTGAGAGCGCTTTGCCAGTTTGGAGGGAGCAGCCTTGGGGGCTTTCGGGCAGCCTCTGTAGTTTGCAGGGTGCCCAGCCTGGCCGCATAGCACACAGCTGGGCGGCTCAGTGCAGAGTGCGCGGTCTTTAGGGTGAGTACACTCGGCAGTGCCATGCTCGCCCAGGCACTTGACGCACCTGGGATTTGCATAGCAGTGCTTCTGTGAGTGCCCGTATAACTGGCACCGGTGGCACTGCCCAACAGTGGCGTTCTTATGTGGTTTTTCAATGTCAAAGCCCATCAGATTACAGATGGCTTTGACATTGAAGATCGGGTGGAGGCGGGACTCGGTAGGGGGACAGACCACAAGGATGGATGGAGGCTTCTCCGCTGCGAGCGCAGTGCATGCGATGCACCTCGTCGACGGGGATGCCCTGTGACAGAAGATCATCCTTAATATCCTGTGTGGGGGCTGCTCGCTTTGAGGAAGCGGGCATGGGGGTGTCGGCCCGCTTTGGAGGAGCGGGAACATCAATGTCCATGTCTGGACTGAGCGGGCTCTCAGGAGAAGAGGGATTAACTAGGGCATCGCTGAAATCAGCGATGGCCATGGACTCTCTGAAGATGGCCCGATCTAGGTCGGCGACCTCTTCAGCATATTTGGCCACAAGACCTTCCTTTTCAAGGATGGTCTTGAGGCACTCCATTATGAGGAGCACCGTCCTGTTGGAGGCGCTCCCCATAGTCGGGAGGGAAGACATGCTAGTGGGAGGGAATGTTGGGGGAACCTAACATTTGCCCTAACACCTAACTCCCCGGGTGAACTTGCCCGGGGGTGTGTGACCCTCCCTGCCGGGTATAGACAGGGAGGTGAGTACCCACTGGTGAGCCCTAAGCTTGCTTTGGCCCGTTGCCTATCTTATTTGTGCAAAGGGGTCCTAACAGGGTCTGGTGCGAAGGGGTAGACACACCCAACCGACACCAGGTGTGTAGCTGTGAAAGGAAAACTGTCACCAATGCCGACTAGGAGACCCCCCAAGGCCGAACACTGGGACCCGTCCAACTTTCTGCCTCACCCTGATGGGGATCGGCGGGTGCGTTTGGGTCAACACCCCACTCGGCTTCGTTGGCACCGTAAGGTATCCACCGAGGACCACGAAACTGTGGTTTTTCCCTGAAGGGGACAAAATAACCCGACGACCGTTTTATCGACTATTTCTGTTAATAGAAATACTATACTAGCTGTGCCTTGAAAAAGGCACACAGCTAGTAGCTGAAGATAGTCACTATTAAAAATAGGACTATAGAAGATCGTCGCGAGGTGCGATGAAATCTTGAGAGCAGGAACCACAGAGCCGGAATCGGGAGCACTCGAACCACAAACACGTCCGTCCGCTACCGCTGCCGCGCGCCGAGTGTTTTGTGTGCCGAGAACGGCGGAGCGGTGGCTTTTATAGCCAGTAGTAAACAAGTGACGTCACATCGTACGATTTTAATACAGACTTGTTGATACTTGCATTTTAACATAAAACTATGATTATATTCGATGGCCCCACCGAATAAACGTGTAAGAGAAAAATTACAACTTTTCAGCAAAAAATAAAAACGTTTAAACTTCAATAACGCTCATTTCATTGTAAATAGGTATAAATAGTGTATAATCGAATTATGGGTAAAAAAATAAACTATAGACTTGCATATTTACTTTTTTTTAAACATCAACGAGTTTCAAGAAAATCATGAAAAACAATTGAATTTTTTTACTCTTGTGAAATTTGCATGACTAGGTCACAGTAATATATCATTACACGTTTATTCGTGTAACGATACTCAACGAATAAAACGCACTCTAATGTTACACTTTTATTCTCCGTAAATCAAGTTTATTTTGGAACCCAGCTATAACTTTTTACACGCTTGTTTACAATACATGGTCCTGCTATTATATTATTGGAAAGATCGTATGCATTTATATTAGTGTTAATAAGATCAGTTTTCATTTATGTAATACATCTTTGTTAATGCATGGTATAATAATATAAATAATTTTGTAAAAGGATGCAAATAAAATACAGATATATATAGAATCAAAAAATATAATTGTGTATTTATCTACATGAACACAAAACACAATATGGTTCCAAAGGTCGCACGCCCGATTGGCATCCCAGTTCCAGTCAGCCTTAGACGCAGGGTCGCTGCCCCAGTTCCTAACGACAGGAATAACCCACCTGCTCCATAATTCAGGTAGTACTGCGGATCCCAAAAATTATAGAATGATCACTTGTTAACCGACGCTCTATAAAGTTTTTACATCCATTTTGATAGCTAAAATTAACAAACATATAGACACCAACTCCATCATAACTGCTTCTCAACATGGATGCAGGAACGGGTCCCGCGGTACTAAGGAGCTGCTCCTCATCGATATGGCCATTAACCAACAGGTTCGTCGTTCCCGAAGGGATCTGTCGACATGTTGGATAGACTATAAGAAGGCCTATGACTCGGTGCCACATACATGGCTCATGTGGGTGCTAGAGTTGTATGCAAGTCTGCGCACGCAAGTCTTGATTTCGTGTATGGGGCAATGGAGGACGGTCCTTCGCTATCCAGGATGTCTACATACCCAGAGGAGTAGCGAGCCGATAAGGATCGAGCGAGGTATATTCCAGGGCGATAGTTTGAGTCTACTTTGGTTCTGCCTGACCCTGAACCCTCTAAGTACACTGCTGGAGGATTCAGGTCTAGGCTATCGATTGAGGAGAGGTGGTCAGGTTATATCTCATTTGCTTTATATGGATGACTTGAAACATTTTGCCCCCAACAATCTGCAACTGATGGAGCTACTGAAGGTAACCGAAACTTTCAGTAGTGCCATCAGGATAGAATTTGGTGTGGACAAATGTGCGGTCATACATGTAAAGCGAGGGGAGATTGTGGAATTCGTGGGAACCCAACTCTTGGATTCCATATACCTAAGGTCCCTCACCTCAATCGAAACCAACAAGTATTTGGGTATGTCGGAAGCGTTAGGTATCAACGCTACCGACATGAAACAATCGCTGAGGGAGCGCTTCTGAGTATAGTATTAAATAGTCTTCTATCAAGCGGAAACAAGGTGCGCGCCTTCAACGTTTGGGCCATACCGGTTTTGATGTACTCTTTCGGCATACTCAAATGGACTCAAACGGAACTTGACGCCCTGGATAGCACTTTGCTGACCGCAAATCGGATGCATCACCCATGATCATCGGTGATGAGACTGTATATCCCGCGGAAGTGCGGAGGTCGAGGCTTCTTAAATGATAAGACCCTGCACAACCGTGAGATATGCAGTCTCAGGGAATACTTCCTAAATGCCGACGTGGGGATGCACCGAGTTGTAGCCTCAGTAGACAAGGGCCTCACCCCGCTCTCCTTGGCTCACGAGAACTGGCGCAAACCTATTGTATTAGATACTAATGACCGCAGGGAGGTATGGCAGAGCAAAGAGCTTCACGGGCGCTTTTACCGGGTCCTACATAGGCCCGATGTAGAGAATTAACGCCGGTGTTCCTCAGGGGTCTGTTCTCTCAGTGACTCTATTTCTGCTGCATATTAATGACCTGCTACAGCTTGGTGCTATTGGGTACGCAGATGACAGCACAGTCTCAGAAAGATACCTGTCCAGTGCAAGAGCCAGCAGAGAGGAAACAGGAACTCTTAGAGAGGCCATGGTGGAGCGAATGAACTTGACCCTAAATCTCGTTTCTCAGTGGGGCGACGACAATCTGGTCAAGTTCAATGCTCAGAAAACACAGGCGTGTCTATTCACTGCCAAAAGGAGCCAATTACAATTATCTCCTACTTTCCGAGGTGCATCTGTACCAGTTACCGACCACCTGGAGCATTTGGGCAAGGAGTTGACGTCAGATCTGAACTTCGGCTCTACCACCGAGTCAAAAGCCCAGACTGCAGCCAAAAAGCTGGGTATACTAAATAAGGTGAGACGGTACTTCACATCTGGACAGCTTCTGGGCTTGTATAAAGCTCAGGTCCGTTCCTGTATGGAGTATTGCAGCTACTTATGGGATGGCTCAGCAAAATACCAGCTTGCTGCACTTGACTCGGTGGAAAAAAAAAAAGGTGGTAAAAAGGTCTCTGCGCTATCAATATTATAATACCAAAAATTTACGAAATAAAACTAAATATATACAATACTCAAAGATTTTACAGAAATGCGTTTACACATCAAAAAAGAACGCAAACATCAAATACATAAACAATAGTGAAAACAAATGTAAAGCTGTCTGGAGAGTAATAAAGGATGAAATCGGGAACAATAACGATAGGGTCAACATAGAAAATATTCTACTTGATAACGCAGTACTTTCAGATCCTGTAGAAATAGCAACAGCTTTCAATAACCACTATACTAATATGGCACAATCTTCGAGTAAGGGAGCAAAATTAAACAGTAACGAATGTTCAATAGTCCATTCGATGTTCCTTAAACCGGTGTCCGAAAATGAAGTTAGAGCAGAGATTATGTCATTGAATAACACAAACTCCGAAGGTTATGACGAAATTAACACGAAAATCATTAAAGCATGTACTAATGAACTTATTGAAATTATGACATATTTAATTAATTTATCATTCTCACTAGGCATTTTTCCTGAAGCACTAAAGCTATCAATTGTTAAACCACTTTATAAAACCGGTGAAAAATCAGACGTTAACAACTATCGCCCAATAACTTTGATACCTATTCTATCTAAAATCTTCGAAAAGTGTATGTATAAAAGACTGATTGAATACTGTACTAAATTTAACATTATTAGGAAAGAACAGTTTGGTTTCCAAAAAAATAAATCCACAACGTTAGCTATTTACAGTCTCATAAAAATAGTATTAACGAATATTAACGATAACTACCTTACTACAGGGCTGTTTTTCGATCTATCTAAGGCCTTTGATCTAGTCTTTCATGACCTGTTATTACAAAAATTGGAGGCAACTGGGATTAGAGGCATTACACTTCAATGGTTATCGTCATATCTAAGTAATAGACAACAACGCGTTACTATTACTAAAATGGATACAAGTAATAATTTGACATCTCACTTTTCTGACTTTAAATCCAACAAACAAGGCGTTCCACAAGGGAGTGTACTGGGCCCTATTTTATTCCTATTGTATATTAATTCTATCACTACTATAACTAATCATAAATGTATACTATTCGCTGATGACATCTCTATTATTGTGACATCTGATAAAAAAAGTAATACAATTAAATACCACGAGACAGAAATTAATAATGTAATTGAAAGATTGATAAAATGGCTAAAGGAAAATAACTTATCCATAAATTTAAAAAAGTCCGTTTATATTAAATTTAATAAATCAAATAATGCAAAACAAAATATTAAAATGAATATACATAAAATTAACGAAGTAACGCAAACAAAATTTTTAGGAGTAACTTTGGATCAAGATATCAACTGGAAAGCACATGTTGATACAGTATCCAAACGAATTAATAAGTTTGTATATGCACTAAAACAGATTAGAAACATAACAAACATTAAAACGTCTATAACAACATATCATGCTTATGTTGAATCAGTACTACGCTATGGCTTAATTATGTGGGGAAATAGCACTGATCAAAATAGAGCATTTGTCGCACAAAAGAGATGCATAAGAGCATTATGTGGCCTTAAGCCCGACGAATCTTGCAGGCCGATGTTTAAGAAACTTGATTTGTTACCGCTACCGTCCCTTTATATTTTTGAAATTTGTTTGTTTGTGTGGAGGCATAGGGAATTGTTTGCAAAAGCAAGCGATGTAAATTCTCGCAGCAGGCGCGACCCCTACAGGCTCGTGTTAGATGTCCTCCCAAGGCTTGCGAAATATAATAAAAGCTGTATGTTTATGTGTGTCCAGGTATATAACAAAGTACCAAATGAATTAAAAACATTAAATACAAGAATGTTCAAAAATAAGTTATACAAATTGCTCTCTGCTAATAGTTTTTACAGTGTTAAGGAGTTCCTGGAACATAAAATCGCATGATGACTTATTGTTTCGTTATGCACGTATTTGCACGCTTATATCTGTTAAGCAAAACATGTTTGTTCACATTATTAACCTATCCATCTTTTATACCATGTTTTTAGCAAATAAATGATTATTGATTATTGATTATTGGAACGCAGAGCAAAAAAGCTCATAGGTGACGAGGCGCTGGGGGCTAGGCTTCACAGCCTGGCTCATCGGCGTAATGTTGCTTGCCTGCCGGTCTTCTACAGACTGTCTTTTTTTTGATTGGCAACACTAGCCACGGTTGAAATCGTTCCGCGTATTATTAAATAATTTAATTGTGTTATCATTCTGCAAAGTTAAAATATCAAGAATTACGCGTAGTTTTCGATAAAAACATCGTGAGAGTGTTATCCCTATAAGTTATAAAAGTATTTAATGAATAAAACGATAAATTCATGACCAGTGACTGTTGGTGATTGTGGACTATTAACAAGTTTAAACTTCAAATTAGTGCATGACACTGGATTATACACTTAAATTGCCAATTGTGAGCGAAAATTGCTAAAAGTGAAAGTGCTGCTACGGCAAAAACCACATAATAATATTGAAAACAGTTATTAATTCAAATTCACGAAATTTTGGTAATGTAAACAAACCACAGCTGACTCATTGTCATTCTACTAAAACTGTTGACCAATCAGAATTCACGAGAAAACATTTGACGTAACAGCTGCCGTTCGGAAATTAACTCCTAAGAAAATTTCAAGTCTTGAATACCAGCCTTTTGAGATTGTGTTCCGTTTCACGCATTCCAAGCAATTCAAGTTTATGAAGTATTTATGAAGAGAATTTTAGCACTGTAAATAATAGTGTAATTTAAAAAAAAAATAATAATATAAATCTTTGATTGATTCTAAATGTAATAAAAACATATAATGGAAGGTAATGTAACGATTCGTCGACCAAAGACCACTTCAAATGAATCATTAGATATTTCATTTGAATCAACTGACTCTGAAATCAGAAAATACAGTTTACCTGACTTGTCGACTGTACATGACAGTGATATGGAAGATTTAAAAGCAAGAATAACACAGCTTGAAAGTGAGTTAAACAGTGCACACGCGGAAATAGAAAGTCTTAATGAGGAAAATATGGCATTAAAAACGGTTTTAGACAAAGAAAAAAATAAATCCAAACATTTACAAAAAATATGCTCAGAAACAAAAATTAGAGGAACTAACAACCAGAAGAGTAAAAGCAAGAGAAATAAAAGAATCTCAAGAGAGCTGAGACATTCCTTGAATGAAGAATTCAACAGTAGCTGCGTAGACCTGGGGCTTGAAACTACAGATACAGTGGAGGTGATATCAGATGGCGCCACCAGCGACACATCCAAACTGTACAAAAATCCAGATAGAACAAGCAATGAAAGAGCTGTTGAAGACGGAACTCGGACAGTTGTTGGCGGTACATTACAACAATCACAGTTGTTGGAAGGAAAGCCGCGCAGACTTTGTATAATAAGTAGTAACAACACCAATAAAATAGTACCTATAGCACAGACTACGTTTCCGAATGATAAAATATGTCATCTCATTTTTACAAATTGTGGAGTATTACAGTTGATCAACCAACTGGAACAAAAATTAACAAACTATAACATGAATGATTATTGCTTGATATTGATAGGCGAAGAAGACTTTAGGAAAACTGGCAACTACTTCGAATTAATTAATAGCATAAGGAATAGATTAATGGCATTACATCATACGAACATTTTACTTTGTTTACCAACTTATAAATTCGATGGAATTAGTTCAATGTTCAACTCCAGAATAGAGACATTTAGTCATTTGCTTTATGAAGACATTTGTACTTACAATTATGCAATGATATTTGATTCTAATTTAAATTTGACATATGATTATACAATGTTTTATAAACGACGAGGAATTCTGAATAATTATGGTATGAAAAATATTTTTGACAATCTTAAGTGCTATCTTGACAATTTAACGAATAATTTTCTTACTGACATTGAGGAATAATATTTAGGCGTTAGTACTGACATTATTAAAGAACAGCTTTTTCGTTCCTGATATAAGTTGTGAAGGAAAACCTAATGGTAAGCTTGAACATAATAATAACTTTGAACAATATTCAGTCATTAATATTTTTCACCAAAATGTTTGTGGTATTACAAATAAACGGGATGATCTGGAAATATATGTTAGTGAAATTTCTAGGAAAGTTGACTTCCTATGTGTAACTGAACATTTTCTAAATGATGCTCTAGCAAATCAATTCAGTTTTACAAATTACAGAATGGGGTCTTACAATGCTAGACTCAATAAGAAAAGGGGAGGTTCAATGATATTAACAAATAGAGCTAATAACGTAGACGAACTGCAAGTGTGTAAACAACTTTATAAAATTGATTGTTTTGAAGTATGTGGGGTTAGAGACGTTGAAACCAATTTAAATATTATTTGTTGTTATCGAACTCCCACAAACAAAAATTTTGACAACTTCATGAATGGCCTTGAAAAGCTATTACAGCATTTCCTCAATAAATTATGTTTAATTTGTGGTGATTTTAACATAGACGTGTTGAAAAATGATCTGAGACATGGTTCTTTCTTATCATTATTATCGTGTTACAATTTTAGGTATCTAATAAATGATCCTACTTTTCGAAGGAATAAGTCCGAATCATGTTTGGATAACTTTATAACGAACTTACCAGCCTCCCTTATAGAAAACACACATGTCGATCACAATAGTTTAGCTGATGGGCATGCTGGTATATTCTGCACTTTGCGTTTGGAAAGAACTGAGTTTAAGAAGATGTCAAGTCATGTATGTATTTATAAAAGGAGATATAATGATGAAAATAAAAGTAATTACAGAAAATTGCTGTCTGACACTGACTGGAGCACAGGCATTAATACATTCTTGACACAATTTAAAGAAATCCATTCTACCGTCTTTAAAAAGAGTAAAATAAAGGTTAATATTAAAAGGAATCGAGGCTCTGGATGGATAACAAGCGGAATACGGATAGCTAGTAAAATGAAACGTTTCCTTAACACATCAGATAAAACACATTGTGACAGCTCGGTTTTGGAGTATCGGAACAACTATATCCGTATCTTCAGAAAAGTAGTGAGTTGTGCAAAAAGGAATGATGTCAGAAAACAAATAAACATGGCATCAAATTCTTGTAAAACGATATGGAAAATAGTTAATAGACAGCGCAATGCTACTAAGGAAAAAAATAATGAAACTATTACACTAAAAATTGATAACGCAGCTACTAATAATGCTCTAGAAGTGGCAAAAATATTTTCCAAAAGGTTTGACAACACGGTCCACTTAGAGGCTTGTGACAAACAATTGGCAATGGTATTCTTAACTGAAAGTGTTAGTCGTGTTGAATATAAAATGAGTTTTGATATTGTCACACCTAGAGAAATTTTCAATTTAGTAAATAAAATGATCAACAAGCCTTCTTCGGGTTATGATGAAATTCCCTTAACAATAATCAAGGAGAATATAGACTTGTTAGCAACTCCGTTAGCATCATTTTATAACGAGTGCATCGAGAAAAGCCTGTTTCCTGATCAGCTTAAAATAGCAAGAGTGATACCGGTTTTCAAAAAGGGATCAAAGACGGAACCTGGAAACTACAGACCTATTTCTCTCTTGCCTGTATTGTCAAAAATATTTGAAAAAATAATAAAGGATAGGCTTATAAAGCATTTAAAGATGTATGGTATAATAAATGATCAACAGTTCGGCTACCAAACATCACTAGGAACCTCCGATGCTATTGAGGCATTAGTTGACAATATTATTTGTAACTTAAATAATAAACTAAAAGTAGCTGGTATCTTTCTAGACCTCAGTTCCGCCTTCGACACAGTGGACCATGGTATTCTCCTGGCCAAATTAGAACATTATGGTGTAAGAAAGAATGTTTTGGAACTACTTGGCTCTTATCTGCATAACCGACGGCAGTATGTGGAATTAAAATCCGTAGTAGATGGAGAAGAAAAAACTTATAGATCTAATCTAGCTACTGTGTGCCGTGGTGTTCCCCAGGGATCCGTTCTTGGTCCAATCTTTTTTATTATATTCCTGAATGATTTAGTTGAGTACATCAAAAAACGTATTAATGACGCTCAACTAATTATCTTTGCTGACGATACAAATGCAATAGTTTCGGCAGGCAATACACTAGAATTGGAATGTAAGATCAATGCTCTTTTGAAAGCTTTCGAAATCTGGTTTAGCACAAATAATTTGAAACTTAATGTAAGTAAAACAAAATGTGTCTTATTTAAGCCCACTGTACGGAATGACATTAAGTTAGACATTGTTTCTTGTGGAAACAGTGTGGAAATAGTTGATAGTGTCAAGTTCCTGGGTGTACACATTGATACATTATTAAATTGGAAGGTTGAGACATTAGCTTTGACTAAATCAGTTAGCTCGGCATGTTACGCTATCCGAACTCTGAGAGAAGTTTTAACGTTGCCTCAACTTAGAAGTGTGTACTTTGCTTTGGTGGAATCCAAGCTCAGATACAGCATCGAATTTTGGGGCAACAGTTACAAGTATAACGTTCAAATGGCATTTGTAATTCAAAAAAGAGCTCTTAGGACAATGCTCCGCATGAAACAGACGGAATCATGTAGAGAGCATTTCATAAGACTAAATATTTTAACAGTGCCATGCCTTTATATATTGGTTTTACTGACTAGCTTTGTTAAAAACTTGGACAAAATTGAGACTGATGAGCAGAGAATTACTAGAGCTAGTACACGTAGGAAAGATGTGCCCAACAACATTCAACCGAAATTGCAAGTTGTGCATCACAGCCCACGGTATCAATCAGTAATTTTATACAATAAGTTGCCCATAGAATTGAAAAGTATTTACAGTGTCAACTTATTTAAAAATAAATTGAGGGCCCATTTATTGCGTAAAGGCTATTATAGTATCAATGAATTCATGGAAGACATTTGACATTGTAATATTATTGTAAAGTTGTATTGGATATAATTTAATTTGACATTTATTATTTATAATCTTATTGTATTTGAATTCTCAACTGACTATTACTGTTTTTATTTATTGACATTTCTAAATATTTTAATCTGATTTCATTATAATGCTAAGTTATGTAATTTTAATCTGATTTCACTGTAATTTTTTATATTTTGTTATTATTGTTATTTTAATGTAATTTAATTGCCATGGACTGTTTTATATTTTCAACGTTTTTGATGTATTTTAATGAATTTTGATCCGTATTAATTGTTATTTTTAATTTAATTTCATTGCAATTTGTTATTTTTATATTATTTTCAACACAATGTTTCCATATTGTTATGAAATAAATGACTTATGACTTATGACTTACTTCGGAGAGTGTGCGCAAGAGCTCCACGACCTGATCCCACCATCTTCCTTTCACTATCGGACCACCAGACATACAGCAGGGTACCATCCGCACTTGGTCGATATACAGTCTAGTCGTACTAAGCGCTTCTCTTCCACACTTAATAAGCGCGCGGCCAAAGTGTGGAACTCTCTGCCAGCATCTGTGTTTCCTTCGACGTATAACCCGCCAGCCTTCAAAACAAGAGTGAACATGCATCTTCTGGGGTTGCTAGTTCCATCATAGACCTCATTTATCGCTTTCCATCAGGCGAAATCGAGGTCAAGAGCAGTCCCATAACACAAAAAAATTAAAATAAAATAGAATCATACCAAGACTGACCTTCCGATTTAGTCACCTAATTTCACTCGCATCTTACCCCCCGCACCCCTTTCTATGTTACGTACGATTACAATAGAATTTATCGCGTAAACATTTGTTTATTTACCGTTACTAGTTATAAACTTAAACTAATATGCGAAGAATATTCATGTTTGAATCTTTAACACAATTGTTAGAAAAAAAAAAAAATAGTAAGATACAATGAAATACTTTAATTTTAATAACCTATTTATATTCAAACTTTCATTTTGTGCGATAAAACATTACTAATAAAATTTGCATACATTTCTACAGGAATAAACGTGTAAGAAAACATTACCCAAATTTGAAAACAATCAGAAATCTTCTCAAACGTCTGTAGGTTTTAACATGTTTATTCTTGTGTACTTGGCGACTCAAAAAGCATGTAATAAAAGCATAAACCTTCCTATTATTCCTGTATTTTTTAAATTAATTATTTCCCTAGAATAAAGAAATTCACTATGATTATAAAACTGATTATAAAACAATTATTACTCTAAATCACAATATGAAAATAAATCAAAATATTCTTAATTCTTAATAGAGGTAGTAATAGGAACATACATTTTGGTTTTGAACCTTTATTAAGCTACTCTATTAGAGCTTATTCTAATTATTTACTGTTCATTTACAGGAAATAGCTGACACCTGTAATTATTAAAGGCACTCATAGTTTAATATTTAAAAAAATACTATTATTATAAAAATTAAATGTAACTATTATAACAATCATAATATGGCACTTGGTTGAATTATCACAATGCAATATATTGGTAGTAACTATAAAAAAGTTTAAAGAAAATTAAATAATCAGTTTTGCTTAAAATATTAATTTAAAAAATTGTCTTTAATTTCAGGCTTCATAAATTTCTGTGAGATCAGCTGAACCGTCGTTAACGGGTAGGGTTTCCCAAAAACCTCTTCTGTTGTCAGGCATGAGCGGCCCAAGCTTGGAAAGTATAGCTGATTTCCTCTCAGATGTTTATACCTCGTGGAGAAAGCTTTTTTTAGGCAATGGAATGCCAATTTTAAGATTTTTAACTCTCAAAAAATCCAATTCTATTTGCTCTTCAGTGTCATGGCTGACTTTGTAGAACATCGAATTGCTCCCTCGCCGAAAAGTGATTTCAGACATGTTTCTTAAATAAGCTCGCGGCACAGAATGTTGTAATTTATACGACGAAGAGCAGTCTTCAAAATCGTGAAAATCCTGGACTGTCATTTTTTTCACCACAGTAATTGAACCAGTATCAGCGACAGCTTTGCAAAAATCTTCAAAGTCATACACTGTTCTTCTTAAGTGATTGCTCCACTCTATGGTGAAATTCATCGGCAGCCATAAAAGTATGACCAACTTCCAGATAACGCAGCACAACACTTTCAATATTTACACCCTTGGAATTGACTAAATATACTAAGTAGGAAAAAATTTTTGTTTTGGGCTGCGCAGTTATCCAGCCACAAAATTACATTTTTGCAGTCCCGGTTTTCAAGGAAAAATGCTTGAAAGCAGCTAATTATGTCTTCCTTTTTTCTCCCTGCAATAGCTTCGTGCCATAAGACTCCCAGTGTTTTGCCAACTCTATGTAACCTTTTGTCACCTACAGGAACAAAACTCTGATTGAAAACGATAAGCCTTGGACAAAACATTACCGTTTTAAATTCTTCCATGCGAGGTAACATAATTACCTTTTCTAAATCAACTGCAAATATTATGGTGTCAGTACTTTTTTGCTTCGTTTGGCTTTCAACATCCTCTTCATATTTTTTTCTCGCTGAAATGTACCTAGTGTGATGATCTTCATATTCTTGGCATTCTTCGCAATTCCTGTGCCTTATTGCTGCGTTAGGGTTGTGAATAGAAAAATTTTCGCACAATTCACATTCCTCGTGTCCAAGCTTTGTGAAGGATATTTTAAGCTCATTTACGACATTCCTATAAAATCCATAGGACACATTTATTTCAGGCTCTTTCTCACAGTAATTGTCGTACATCATGCGGATATTGATATCCGAGGGCAAATATTTCCGGTTTGGTGCATGAACTCTCCTATAATGCGAAACAACTGGACGAAAAGACATAATTTATGTTCTTTTACCTTTGTACTGTCTATTTGTGATGGGTTCGGGTTATGACCTCGGCCGTCAGCAATAGGCTCTGCGTATTGTTTTTTATAGTATGTATCAATAATGTTCCTCACAGCCTTACATTTACTTTTCTTGTAACCCAAAGTTGTGAGAAAAAACGTTTTAAATACCCTAACTTTCTCACCGTTTTCATCACATAAGAAATGCGAAACACTCTTACTTCGATCATAGTGTTTACCATGCTCATCATCATGACTTTTTTTCTTTGGTCTTGCAGGCTTTTGCTGGATAATATTAGCTAAAAAAAAGTGTTTTTGTTCCGACATTTGTTGAGAACATGGAATGAAGTCCGATTCGGAGCCAGATTCATCCAATAAAATATTGGCTTCTCGTCGTTCATAGTTTTCATTATGACCCCTCATATTTAAGTTTTTAACCACTGATTGTTTTGAGCATTGAGCAGCAATAATGTATGTTTTGTAGTTTTTTGGTGGCTCATAATCTTTATCGGCTACTGAATCGTCCGAATCAAAATCTGATTCTGATGCTAGAATTTGTGGCGTCAAGTTGGGCCGGACATGGCCACAAGATCGTCGCACCACCGGCGCCTGGGTCTGCCTCGGGTGCGTGGTGCATCGCGAGGGTACCAATGGAGAACCTTCTCACTCCAGCGTCCATCTGTGGCTCTGGCTACGTGTCCTGCCCATCGCCATTTCAACTTGCAAGCTAATTCCACAGCGTCTATTATTTTAGTGCACTGTCGTATGTCTTTGCTTCTTTTACGGTCTCGGAGTTTGATTCCTATCATACTCCTCTCCATTGCTCGTTGGAAGGTTTGAAGTTTTGTAGACCACTAGTGGACGGAATCTGTTCGTCAGTATCAGATCTAGGCTTTAGATTTTGTAAAGCGGCGTTTACTAATCTTTTATCACATGACTGCATTTTTAAAATTATCTGAAATAAGGGAAAAACAAGTGAAATGAATGATAATATATGTTTATCATATTCCTACTTAATTAATTAAATATTATGACATGTCACATAGGTGTTAAATAAGCTAAGGCACGGTAATATTGTCTAATTCAGTATTCCAACTTCATACAAACGGACGAAGCGCGAACTATGCCTACGCGCCTTGACCTCCGGGTGCAGAAAATTAATTTAATAATAATATTACCGTGGCTTTGTTTGGCACATCTGTCTAGAAACCGACAGGTAACTGTTGAGGTTACCTAGGTGTACGACCTAACCAACAAAGTTATGTATCTACCTACTTGAATAAAATTAGAAACAACATGTAAACATGGATAAAACGTAAATAAACTTACCTAGCGCGGGCAGGCTGCTGATAAGCGTGGAGTCACTTCGCCGTCGCAGGCACAACTGGCGCATTTAAATCAAACCCTGCCCTCCTTTCCTTACCCCTAATCGTAAATAATTTAAAGAAAAGGCACAACTGGTTATTTGTGCCTTTTATACGTAAATTAATTGAGACATGCATGGATCATTAATTAAGTAGACAGGGCACATCTGGCATTTGAGCCTTTTTTTCATGCCTTTATGTAGGTGTGCCTTTTCAAAGTAGTTTTTAGTAAAAATCTGTTTGAAGTAATAGTCACATCTACGTATTTGTGCCTTTTCAATATAATGGTAAATAAATGTGCCTTTTCATTATATAAAACATGAATATTAGTCTCATTTGTGCCTTTTGAGCCTACTGTATCTCCGAATTCTTTGAAGATAAAATTCTAGAAAAATTGAGCAGATGTGTCTTTTTTTTCTGATTCTAAATATGTATGTAACTCAATTTTTTTTTTAATGTTAGTTGTGCCCTTTTTTCTTACGACGGCAGTATAGGCAATGCACATTTCACATACGAAGAGTTGAGTACGGTATTGGCACAAATTGAAGCTGTCCTCAACTCCCGACCTATGTACCCAATGTCCACAGACCCGAACGACCTTTTTTTTTTTTTTTTTTTTTTGAGGGTGGGAAATCATCCAATGACTTCTCCCGCTCTGGGTGGAGCGGAAGGGCGTGTCAGACTTTTACTGACTAAAACCCACCCGTGTTCCTTCAGTTGCCTGTTGCCAAGGTCCCGGTATCCCTTTCGGACTAACCCGCAACCCTGGACTAACCCGCAACCCTGGACTGACCCGAACGACCTGCTTCCTTTACGTCCTGCTCATTTCCTGATTGGCCAATCGCTCACTGAACCCGCCAGTTGGGACCTCACCGCGACGGCTACGTAGTGACTGCCGCGATACGATCGCGTGGAACAAATGAGACAGAACTTCTGGCAACGCTGGTCAACCCAGTACATCTCTGAGCTCCAGAAGAGGACGAATTGGCAACTTAACCAGGACACACTTGCCCCTGACACCTTCGTCCTAGTCAAGGAGGACCACCTACCACCATTGAAGTGGCGCCTCGGACGAGTGCTGCACACATTCACCAGCAAAGATGGCATGTCACGCGTGACAACCATCAAAACAGCGACGGGTATTATTCGGCGATCCTATCCAAGAATCTGCCCGCTCCTGCATCCGGATGACAATCGAACGAGCAGCATATCAACCTCATTGGAACCTGGTGTTTCCAAGGCCGCGGGCATGTTGACGACCACAGCGCCATCTACTGGCGTCAAATAACACCGACCGATGGGACGGAGGCGGTACGCGGGGAAGGAGCGGCACAATGGCCCGACACTAGCGACGCGCTGCGGATTTTCACTGTCTTGGTGACACACTACCGAATACACGCGAATTTCTAACCGTTAAACTATAATTTTGTAAAAAGACATCAATCAGTGTAAAAACCGATATTACACATTATATATGATCAAACGAAGTTCGATCAACATTATATGAGTCGCTTCATTCGAAGATATATTATAACCACGTAGTCCTTTTAATCTACAAGATAACATGCACACTTTAAGAGATTTATGAAAATCGATATAAGTATCGACTTTTTACCATTAAGTCGATTTTTTACCAACCATAACCACACCACTAGTCAAGCTGTCATTGTTTTAGAGATAATTAAGGCAAATGCAAAACTTTATCACCGGGATTGGGTTGGGAGGGAACCTATATCTTCGAATGAAGCGACTCATATAATATTGATCGAGCTTCGCTTAAGAAGTTCGTTTGATCATATATTATATTTCGTCGCTTCATTCTTCAGATATATTATAACCAGGTAGATGTTCAGAGAAAAGTTTTGTGTTTGATAATTAAAAACAAATATTTTGTAAGAATTATTTATTTATTTATTTATTTAAGCCGTTTATTTCCCAAAAAAATATAACTTACATTAAAAATTCATTACAAAGTATTATAAAATATTTGTTTGTTCCTAAAAACTAATTCATTCATTCTTAATAATATAAACATGCGATTTAACAATAGTTTGATAAACAAAAATAGATTTTTAAATAAATAAATTGATTAGATTGATTGAACATTAAGTAAAATATAAAATAAAATAAATAAATTTACTACATAATTGTTCAGTTAATATTATTGGGTGCCCATTTAAGGGCGAAGGCCTTCTCCATCTTTCCCCATTCCTCTCTGTCTTGGGCTATTCTAGTCCAAGTTGGGCCGGACATGGCCACAAGATCGTCGCACCACCGGCGCCTGGGTCTGCCTCGGGTGCGTGGTGCATCGCGAGGGTACCAATGGAGAACCTTCTCACTCCAGCGTCCATCTGTGGCTCTGGCTACGTGTCCTGCCCATCGCCATTTCAACTTGCAAGCTAATTCCACAGCGTCTATTATTTTAGTGCACTGTCGTATGTCTTTGCTTCTTTTACGGTCTCGGAGTTTGATTCCTATCATACTCCTCTCCATTGCTCGTTGGAAGGTTTGAAGTTTGTTTGTAACAGCCTTTGTTAGTGTCCAGCTTTGACAACCGTAGAGTAGAGTAGGTAATATTATGGTGTCCATAGCTTTCTTTTTCAAGCGAATCGGGATGCGTGATTTAAATACTTCTTTCAAAGACCAATACCTCCTCCATGCACTCTTTATTCTGCGATCTACTTCATTTTCTGTTGGTTTGTTAAATGAAATACTCTGCCCAAGATAAACATAGTTGTCCACGTACGTTATTGGCGTGCTTTGTATCACCATTGGTACTTTTATGCTGTTCGTTAACAGGCATGTTTTTTCAGCGTTCATGTGAAGACCACATTTTTGGCTCTTCTTATCCAGAGACTGCAACATGCGCTCAAGATCTGCATGAGTTTCGCTTAACAAAACAATGTCGTCTGCGAAGCGGAGATGGTTGAGAAACTCGCCGTTTATTTTGATGCCGACATCACGCCAATTTAGCTGTCTGAAGATATGCTCCAACACTGCGTTAAATAGATTTGGTGATATAGGATCACCCTGCCTAACTCCTTTTTGTATGTTAAATGGCTCTCCCTTTTTCTCCAATTTAATTATTGCTCTGCTGTTCTTGTAAATTTCTTTCAAAATTTTGATGTACTTTGTGTAGACTCCTTGTTCACGAAGAGAGCACCATAGAGATTCATGAGAGATAGAGTCAAACGCTTTGGAGTAGTCTACAAAGGCTACGTAGAGCTCTTTGTTGTGTTCATTATACTTTTCGATTATCTGTGTTAGCGTGAAAATGTGGTCGTTTGTAGAGAAGCCCGATCTGAATCCTGCTTGCTCTCTTGGTTGGTTTTCTTCTAAGATCTTTGAGACCCTTTTTAATATTAGGCTGGTAAATAATTTATAAAGTGTCTGTAGCATACTCAGTGGTCTGTAGTTGTCCATTCTGTCTGGATCCCCTTTTTTATAGAGTAAGGTTATGATCGCAGTATTCCAGTCAGATGGTATGGTCTCTTGTTTCAAAATTTCGTTAAATATTGTGGTTAACATAGGTGTTATTGGCTCTCTGATGGTTTTTAATATGTCATTTGTTATTTGATCTTCTCCTGGGCTTTTCTTCATTTTCAATTGATGGATGGAGTGGCTTATTTTGTACTCGAGAAATTCTGGTACACTGTCTGAATCAAGTGGTTCCATATCTTGTATTGAGTCTTCGTGAGAGGCAGTATACTCATATAATTTTGTATAGAATTCTGTCGCAATTTTTTATATTTGATTTCTGTCCGTTACTTGGTGTCTGTCTTTCGTAAGTTGTGTTATCCACTTTTTGCTGGAATCTAGTCTTTTGTAGGCTCTTTTGACTGACGCAAATTTGTCTAGTTCATGTTCAATTATGGTATATCTATGTTCTTTAGATTTCTTTTGTATTTGTTTTCTAATAAGTTTGTATAATGCCGATAAATGCTTCTTCTCTATGCTAGTTTTGTTTTTCTTTTCTTTTAATAGAGTCCTTTCCTTTATTAGTCTTTCTAGGTATTCTTGGATAACAGGCTTATTACACTTGTTGTTGTTTCTGAGTTTGTCTTTACTTTTTCTAATTTTTGTGACTAAGGTAGAGTAGCTATGCTGTATGTTTATAAATTCTATGTTTTTCATTTCTTGTGAAAATTCTTCTGTCAAATACTCTTGCTCAGGAGGCGCAATATCGGTAATGTTTTTCTGTCCGAAATGTTTTCTTGAAGTAATGCGCTTGTCGTGAAGTATTAGAGATGCACGTACTAGTTTATGATCAGTAGGGTGTGTAGTAGTTATGACATCGACGTTATGGATACTTTTGTAGTTTTTCGTTATAATGTAGTCAATTTCATTTCGTGTCACGCCATTAGGGTGCATCCAAGTCCATCGACGATTGGGGTTCTTCTTGTAGTAGGTATTTGAAACATGTAATTGATGTTCAAAACAAAAACTTATTAGTAACTGACCTCTTGGACTCCGTTTCCCGTATCCCCATGATCCCATGACATATTTATCATCATTAGTGGGCAGACCAATCTGTGCGTTGAAATCGCCTATGATCAATGTATCTCTGTTTGTGTTTTTCATTGCTTTTCTGAGATCCTCGTAAAAATTTTCTATTTCTTCCAATGATGATTGTTCTGTTGGGGCGTACACCTGAATAATATGAATAGTTTTAAATTCAATGTGTATGCTTAACTTTGCGACTCTGTCGGAGACTGGTACAAAATCTTTAATTTTTTCTTTTAATTCTTTTTTTATTAAAAATCCAATACCGTTTCTGTTATGGGTTTGTCCGTAGTGTATAAAGATAAAATCTTCATGTTCAATAATTTTTTTGCCTTCAAGTTTTATTTCAGAGAGTCCAATAATATGCCAGTTTAGCTTAGCAATAGCGTATTTCAATTCGGTAAATCTGCACGTATCAATAAGCGATCTCACATTCAATGTACCAATGTAGAGGTATTTGCTTTTTCTATTGACTTTGTTTTTGATTTTGATGGAGGGTTCTGGTCTACTGCTCCCACGGGGACCAGCCGTGCTGGGAGAGTAAGGGGTAGTATGAGTAATGTTGTGGTTTGCGTAGTTTTTCAGAGAATAGCTGTAGTAGTAGTTTATGTAGTAGCTGGTTCGTTCTAATTGGTTTTTCTTTTTTAATATCGTTACTTTCATGTTTAATTTAGAGAATGTTATTTTAATAGGTCTTGCTTTTTCTCCTTTTTTCCCCAACCTTATGGCAGATTCTATATCATATGTAGTACATTCTGTAGCCAGATGCTCGTTGAAAATTAAGATAATTCGTTTTTCCAAGTCTTCATAGCTTTTTTCTTTTTCTTCTAGCCCAAATAGAACAATATTCTTCATACGTACTTGTTTTTCTAGCTTTTCTATTGTATTTTGTTGTTTGTAAATAATTTCCTCTAGTTCTTCATTTTTGGACATAATTTCATAGAATTTTATGTTCATATTCTCAATTATTGGTTTCGAAATATCTTCCTTCAAGCTTTTTATTTCTGTACTTTGTTGTGACAAATCATTTTGCAGCTTTTTCAACAATTTTGTTATTTCTTCCATGTCAAGTTTTCAATTTTAATTTAGCGCCCTCTTGTTTGTAGTAGGTAAATTAGCAAAGTATCGGTTGAACCTCAAGAAAGGACTTGCATTTATTTCCAGTGATTGGTTTGGTAGTTCAGCTTGTTTCCGCTAGATGGCTATCGATTTCGGATTCCAATCGTGTGCAACAGATGGTGTTGTTGTCCGATGCTACCGATTTATTTGCATGACACAGCGATATTTGTATGCTATGACAATCCAAAGTAAGGTTATAATTTTATAATGATTTCCACAAATTCACTGTTTTTCACTTTTCCGCACACTTTCCAATGTCATCATCAGAGACTTGATGAGTTATTAGTTCACAGCTGGGTATATTTCTTAACCGCTGGCCAATCTTCATAAACAAAATTGAAACTGTCCCTGGTATATTCTTCGTAATTTCTTGTTTTCCACTTAGCACCAGACAATACGTATTAGTTTAGTCTTTATATCTCTGCGTTACCAACACTTTTATTTAGTTTTCACTTTATATTATTCGCTAGATTAATTTATAAATACGTTAACAGTACAGAGCCGGTATTGCCGTGCTGACAGCACCGCCCAAGTCAAGTTTGTAAGAATACAATGGTTTTAATCAACATAAACAAAATAGTTAACAATAATTACTTATTTAACTAAACATGTATTTATTTCGAATACTTTATAATAATCTTTTGGAACCTATTATTATTATCTTAATAATTAGTCTCAAGCTACTAATACAGGTTACTCGTTAACTTGATCTTGGAAGATCGCTTGAGCAAAGTTATCATCGTCTGAAATTGGACGATGATAATATTGGGCAAAAACCTTAGACGCGTTAGTCCATCTCGCGGCTTTCCTGATAGTGTCGACGGAGACCCCGGCCGCGGCGGCCGCGGACGTGGCGGCGTGCCGCGTGCTGTGCGCGCTGAACGCTGCCACGTCCACGCCGCTCTCGGCCAATATCTGCTTTATCCATCTGCTTATTGACTCTGCTGTCGCGCCCTTGTAGGGGCGCTTCATAGTGATTAAGAGATTGGATACATTAGCAGGTCGGTCTTCGTCTGTGACATGGAGATAATCTTCGAGAGCAGTCGCGGGGCAGATGCGAAGGTCTTCTCTAAAGTACGGCAGGAATAAGATCGGTTGGTCACGACCTGCTGCGGATGTTTTTATAATATCTTTGATGGCTATGTTTAAACGGTTAGATCCAACTGTTATATTTTCAAGCTTCATCAAAGATAATGTTTGAACGCGTTGGGCAGTACTTAAAGCTAATAAAATTACTACTTTTTTCGTTTTTTTTTCCCTACTCAGGGTTCTATTGGGGTACAAATTAGAAACATAATTTAGAACAATCTGTGGGTCCCATGTAGTACTTGGGGAAGCTAGGTTTTAATTTAAACGCTCCTTTGAGTAGCCGTTTAATTCGGTCATCAGATCCGATATTACCGCCTAATAAAAGGGATAACGCAGATCTGTGACTATTTAGAGTTCCGAACGAGCTTCCTTCAAACTGTTCACTTAAAAACCTTAATACTATCGGGACAGAGCAATCAAAACAGTGATAATTATTATTTACGCAATATTGCCACCACAATTTGAACGACACTTTATATTGCTGCGTCGTGTTCTTTGATAATGACGCCAGCATCAGGTCCAGGGCTGATTCGGGGACGCCGCGCCGCGAAAAGGCCTGCCTGCCAGTACTGCAGCACCCAGGATAAGGGGATTTCTGTAACATGATACGATATGATGTTCGTTAGGGTATATCCAAATGATGTCGAAAACGATTGTTTTCATTAATTGTGGATACCAGGCTTGGGATGGCCAAAAGGGAAAGACTAGGATACCAGTGGCACTTTCCTGTATGATTTTTTGAAGACACTTAAGAATAAGTGGAAAAGGGGGGAAAGCATAACGACGGGGAAGTGCTGACAACTCCTAACTTACAAAAATCAAATTTTACAGGAGGCAAAAAAAAACGTTTTTTAATTTTCTCAGAATAAAAAAAAAGAAAGTGTAAATGGCAATTTTATACTTAAATGGTCCCGCATGTCAGGTAATAATCAAAATTTGCTTGGAATAAGTAATTAGCGAGATGATGTAAGATAGGAGGTATCACCAATCTGGTGTGGCTGAAAATTTGAAGATAGGAATAATTTCCACACTTCAAAAAAGTAACAGAAATCAATGAAAATTAATGTTTCCCGCTAAAGTTTTCAATCATATTCGGCGATAAAATAACAAAGGAATCTAAAAATTACTAAAAATAGACGAAATTAATCAAAACAGGTGATTTTTTTGAAGATAGGAGTTATTGTCTTTCTATATCACAATATCGGTTAAGATAGAAGGTATTTTCAAAATGAAAAACTGTTAATAATTTTGAGAAATCAATGTTTAATCACAATTTTTATGATCTAACTTTAGGCAAGTACCCGTATGAAATGTATTCTACTCTGATAACTCTTAAGAAATGAGTCATTAAACTCTAATGATATGACTAAATTTAATGACTGTTAAGACTCTCTATAAAAATAAGTATGCATAATCTTTTTCAGTGTCTCCGTTTACAAACGTAAATTAACTTTTAAATGAAACAGATAACTCTTTAATGACTTTTACAATAACTAATGACTCTTAAGACTATAAAAATACGTCACCAATTAACTTTTAAATGAAACAGATAACTCTTTAATGACTTTTACAATAACGAATGACTCTTAAGACTATAAAAATACGTCACGTATTCTTTTCAGTCTCTTCGTTTACAAACGTAAATTAACTTTTAAATGTAACAGATAACCCTTTAATGACTCTTACAATAACTAATTACTCTTAAGACTCTATAAAAGTACACAAATAATCTTTTCAGTCTCTCCGTTTACAAACGTAAATTAACTTATTAATGTAACAGATAACTCTTTAATGACTCTTACAATAACTAATAAATGACTCTTAAGACTCTTTATAAAGATATACAATAATCTTTTCAGTCTCTCCGATTACAAACGTAAATTAACTTTAAAAATGTAACAGTTAAAAAAATACTATTTTAGGTCATTAAACTTTCTGTTCAGAATAACAAAAACATGACTAAGTAACAAAAACTTTTTAATTTTAATATTAATTTTTATTAAATTAGTATCTAATCTAATTCATGAGGCAGGTTGTCATAAAAAGAATGACAATCACGTGGCAGGACTGATTTCAACTGCTGAAGATGGTTATATTTCGATAACTTTATAGGTATTGGTGCCGCATGAAGATTGGCGCGATCGGTTTGACGAACAGCAAAGCTTTTTTGGGGTAGATCCATCCATTCAGAGTCAAAATCCAGTTTGATTTGGATGGCAGAATTAGGATTGTATTTGTTAAGTATGTGTGCGTGTGCCCTCGCGCCAATAAGTTGTAAGTAAATACACTCAGTGCGTTACTAGCAAGCAGTTGTTTCACTCGTCTGTCCTCATATCCAACATTGGCGACGAGTACCCACAGTAAACTAAAAGTAAAAATGTCCGGCGGAGTTTTTGGCCTTTTATCAGTGTTCGATCACAATGTACAATCTTGGGAGACTTACAAGTGCCGCATTAAACAGTGGTATGTGGCTAACGACATCACTGTGACAAGCGATCCTACAGGAACAAAGCGACGAGCTATCTTGCTGAGCGCACTCGCGGATAGCACACACAAGTTGGCGGCGGATCTCGCGTTGCCAAAGCAGCTGCAGGATGTACCGTATGATGACGTACTTAACCTTTTGGACGAGCATTTCACTCCAAAGCGGTGTGGTTTCGGCGAACGGTATAAGTTTTACGCGGCTATACAACAAGAGGAGGAGACGTATGCACAATGGGCTGCGAGGTTACGAGGACTGACGGCGCACTGCGGGTTTTCTAACGTGGAAGAAGCTCTTCGGGACAAATTTGTCATGGGAATGTTGCCGGAATCTGACAGAGAGAGGCTTTTCTCGAAAGATCTCGCGGGCCTGACATTAACAAAGGCGATGGAGTTGGCGGAAAACGCGCGGAGTGCACGTGCGGCAGCGGGTGCCGGGGCGCAGGCCGCGCCGCACGATCAGTTGTTCAAGATTGCGCGAGCGATGGAGTCGGCAGCGGCGACCCCGTCGCATCGAGAGGCGGCGCCTAGTTCGGGAGTTAAAGTGCAGTGTCAAGTGTGCGGCTATCATAATCACGAAACATCCCAGTGTCGGTTCGCAAAGGCAAAATGTAGGAAATGCAATGCTACGGGGCATCTGCGTAGGATGTGTAAAAAGATAAATTATGTCGAAGCGAGAGCTGGGGATGAAAGCGACGATGACGGTGAGTGTTTTAATATTCGATCAGTTAAAGGGGAACCGATGATAGAAACGGTATCGGTCTCGGGAATCGAATTAAGATTCGAGATAGATAGCGGTTCTGCTGTTACAGCAATTTCTCAGGAAACATATAAAACATATTTTAGCAATGTACCATTGTCGATGACTAATAAACGGTTGTTTTCATATACAGGTGATAAAATTGTTTGTGAGGGTATAGCGCAGTTACAAGTAAGTTACGCAAACACAACGCATGTACTGTATGTTTATGTCGTGCGAGACGGTGGCCCGCCGATTCTTGGCCGCGATTTTATTTCAAAATTTAGGTTAGAATTGTTGCCGATACAATATTGTGACCAAATAGATAAAAATGATTTGTACGTAACATTGCAATGCCGTTATCCATCGGTGTTTTCGGATAAATTAGGATTATTTAATAAATTTAAAGTCAAATTGCAATTAAAGGGAGATGCGAAGCCAGTTTTTGTTAGGGCTCGACCGATAGCTTTCGCTTTGAAAAGTAAGGTAGATAAGGAGATAGATCGTTTGGTAGGGTTAGGTGTATTGAAACCGGTTGATCACGCGCAGTATGCGTCACCAATCGTGCCCGTGTTAAAGCAAAATGGATCTATACGTATATGCGCCGACTTTTCTACCGGTGTAAACAAACAGTTAATTATCGATCAGTATCCTTTGCCAACAGTAACAGAACTTTTTTCAAGATTGTATGGGGGTCAGCAGTTTACTAAATTGGACCTGTCAAATGCATATAACCAATTTATGTTAGATGACGAGTCACAAGAAATAACTTGCATAAATACGCATAGGGGAATTTTCAAACAAACGTGTCTGTGTTTTGGTATTGCAAGCGCGCCGGCAGTTTTCCAGCGCGCGATGGAGGGCGTGCTGGCTGGCGTGCCCGGCACACTCTGTATGCTCGATGACATTTTGATAACCGGGAAAACTAGATCGGAGCATATGAATAGATTACATCAAGTGCTACTAAAACTACAAGACGCGGGACTTACTTTACAAAAAGAAAAGTGCGTGTTTTTCAAAGACGAGGTCAATTACCTAGGTTACGTGATAAATAAAGATGGTCTTCATAAATCACCGGAAAAAGTAAAAGCCATGATGGAAGCACCGGTGCTGGATAATATTAATCAATTACAGTCATTCTTGGGGTTGGTTAATTATTACAGGAACTTTGTTTCAAACGCGTCTTCGATATTATGCCCTTTGTATGAGTTGTTAAAAAAGGGTAACAAGTGGGATTGGACACGGGAACATGACGAAGCTTTCACCGCGATTAAGACATGTTTAGCATCAGATCAAGTATTAGCACATTTCAACTCAGACGCTACTATAATTTTAACAGTAGACGCATCACCGGTAGGTCTTTCTGCAATATTATCACAAACAGAATCCGATAAGTCTGAAAGACCGATCTCTTTTGCATCGAGGACGCTTAATGCTGCTGAAAAACGTTACTCGCAGATCCAAAAGGAAGCGACCGCGATTATTTTCGGGGTTAGACGTTTCCATCAATATTTATATGGCAGGTCAGTTCCGTTCATTCTCCGGACTGATCATAAGCCACTATTGTCGATTTTTGGACCGCACCGTGGTGTACCGGAAGTTTCAGCCAACAGACTGCAGAAATATGCACTGTTTCTGAGCGGTTATAATTATCAAATAGAATATGTTCGTAGCGCTAATAACAGTGCGGATTTCTTATCTCGCGCTTGCCTGCCCGAGGGGGCAAGTGCGGACAGGGGCGTGCGGGGTGTCGACGCGATGATGCCCGATCTAGATCGCGCTTCGTACATTAATTTTGTGGTGGAAGGTAATCTACCTGTAACTTTAAAAATGTTACGCGACGCGACAATTGCGGATGTGGCTTTGCGTAAGGTGGTGCATTTTGTGCTGAACGGATGGCCCAGGAAATTACCAGGTGATGATATTAACCCATATCATGCATGTAGGACGCAATTGTCTTACGAAAATGGTTGTGTTATGCGAGGACACAAAGTTGTAATTCCGGAGAAATTTCAAACAACGGTTCTAAGGGAATTACATCAATCCCATTTGGGTATTGTGAAGACAAAAGCAGAGGCGCGAGCGCGTGTTTGGTTCCCGGGAATCGACACTGCTTTAGAGCGTTTGATAGGATCGTGTGCTGTGTGCATGCAACTGCGACCATCACCGGCGCGGGCGCCGATTGCGCACTGGGAATATCCTCCAACGCCATTTTACCGGGTACATATTGATTTCTTGGGCCCAATTAACGGAAATACCTTTTTAGTGGTAGTGGATGCACATACCAAGTGGGTTGAGGTTTATAATATGAAGTGCAGTACGTCTACTTCAGCAACAATTGACAAATTATACGATTTCATGTCAAGATTTGGTATTCCGCATACACTAGTTAGCGACAATGGTACATCATTTACGTCACATGAGTTCGAGGCTTTTTGCAGGCTGAACGGAATTTCACATGTGACGTCACCAACATACTACGCGGCCAGTAACGGGCAGGCGGAAAGTTATGTTAAGATAGTTAAGAAGGGTATTAAATCAAGTTTGCTTAGTGGAAATGAACCGCGAAATTTAAATAACAAACTTTTAAAATTCTTGTTTGACTACAGAAATTCCGTTCATACATTAACCGGGTTCTCACCGGCTGAGCTGGTCTATGGTCGGAAGCTCAGAACACGGCTTGATCTATTGAAACCCGAATCACAGTCGCCTTCGTCCACGGCTCTTGCTAATATCGTTAAACGTAAACAGTGTTTGCAAAATAAGACGGGTGGACACAACACTCTAGTGTTCGCAACCGGTGACATAGTTTATTACAAAAATCATACAGTTAATGGTAAATACAATTGGTGCAAAGGAAAAGTCATTAAAAAAATCGGCAAAGTGTTGTATTTAATAAGAGACGAAGTTACTTTAAAGACATTTAAAAAACATAAAAATCAGATAACAATGTATCAAGGCAACGATTGCAATGATAACAAAGACGTGGATATAGACCTAGAGGAGCTAAACGGTGGCCAAACTACAGAGACGCAGATTTCTGAGCAGGTTTCACCGGACACGGGGGGAGTAAGTGAAGACTTGTCAATAGACACACCTCCAGGAACACCCATAGTGGTTGGCACACAGCCAACAACGCCAGTCGAAACCGGGGAGGAGGAGGAGTATCAGGAGGCTTTAGCCGGCTCTCCTAGTTCTGGTCACTCTGGTGAAGCGCCACCACAACAGCAGGCAAGTGAGCATGTGCCCACACCACGGTCTAAACGCAATCGGCCTGAAGTCAACTACAAACAGTACTATTAGGAAGTATGTTTAGATGTAACATATTTTTGATACTTAGTTGATTTAATTGTATTTCTAAGCTAAGGGGAGGAATGTTAAGTATGTGTGCGTGTGCCTACGCGCCAATAAGTTGTAAGTAAATACACTCAGTGCGTTACTAGCAAGCAGTTGTTTCACTCGTCTGTCCTCATATCCAACAGTATTGAATGGCATTTTTCGACCAGGTCTGATGCTTTTATAACACCAAGTTTTAGAATTAGCGAAATCCTTGACGAAATCATAATCGAAATCAACAACTTCATACGGTTGATCTTTCCGTATTTCCTTGGTCAGTGTTGCATAATCGCTAGGCAAATGAATTTCGCGATTCTTGAGTTTTTGTTCAATATTACTGTGGACGGAGTCGCACTCCATCTGCGTATGACCCGGCTCCAGGTACTTCTGGGTAATAACCACTCCGTGTTTTATACTAAGGTCAAGTAGTGCATTAGCCATAACCGTATTCCTATTTTGATAGGTGCCGCCATCGGAAAAGATAATTACCGGTAGTTTTAAAGGCAAACAATGTCTCTCTAGGTAATCGACTAAGCATGAAGCGAATGTGCTGACTGTCAAATCCGCTCCTGTTTCATTAAACCAAAAACAAGTGCAATGACGGTTACTTAAGTTGTAAACCGTAAAATTATGACACACTAATTTTGTTTTGAAATATAATGCACTTGCAGTCAGAAATGGACATGATTTGACAGCCTCTAAATCCATTGTCAGAACAATAGCTTCCTTTTTATCAGCTTTGTCTTTGTCATCAGTTTTCTCTTGTCTTGCTCGGTTCTTTTTTATAACATGTACTTGGTAATCCGCTTCGTTTAAGTTTCCGGCTTCATATGCACAGCAAGTATCGCACTTGTCTTTTTTTAATGTGTGTAAAGATCAATTTTTCTCATGTTCAAGGTACAGTTTCGTCGTTTCCTTTCTGGCATAATGCGAAGGCAACTTAGGAAGCTTATCTAGAAACGTATTCAAATGCTGTAGTTTTACCTCATTTTCATTTATACTCCTTCGTGGTATTAAATTATTTACAACCGCTTGATTGGGTGACATGCCATATTCAGTGTTTTTAATCCATTGCTGAACAGTAAATGATCCCAAAGACAAAGTTTTTAAAAACATTTCCTGACAAACTTGTACTTTTGTATCGTTATTTTTTTCAAGCGGCAAAAAATATTGCAAAGTCCCGATACGTCTCGAGTTCCCAGTTTTAACAGTTTTACGACCTGTGGTGGATCGGTTAACTAATGACGCCACGTAAATTTTTCTTTGGTCCCAGTTAAGATTCTTCCAAAAGTATTCGTGAATATTTTTTCGGTTTTCCTCATCTATTTCGCTACATCCCCTCAACTTACTCTTCCGACAAAAATCTGATTTGCACGCTTCTCCTAGCTGTCGCCCTGGTCTTATCGTATCTTGTTTTGGTCTTTCTCCTTTAGGTCTTCTGTATCCTAAGTAAATTTCGCCCTTCATTCTCATTTCTTTGGCTTTATTCTTCTTCCATTCAGAACGCATTGCTCTTTTTTTACGCTTTCTGTTGTTGAGATTACCATGGGAGTGCTCTTCATCACTAAACACGATCGCCGTACTTGAATCAGACAACTCATTTAACATATCTGGAGGAAAATATTCATCGTCGTTATCTAGCTCGTTTTCAATTAATTCTAACATTGAACGATCAAAATAGGGCGTACAAGAAAAAGTTTCTATCGCTGGAGTTGACTTGCATCGCTGGTGAAATTTTTTTATATCACCACTCGTTAAATCAGATAAACATAGGGACCTTACTTTCGTAAGAGCATAGTCTGAAAGTCCCGTTGCAGTTGCAGATTCTTGCATACAATCAATGTTGTCTTCGTTATCCTGAAATAAGGTCTCTTGTCTATATGACCTCAAAGCCTGTCTACGTAAATTAAGCTTGGAGTTTGGCTCGTTTTCTCTTACTGGCTTTAGGTTATAAGACATTGTCATCTCCGACTGCACTTGAGAAAAGACTGATGCACTGGAATTGTATCGTCTAATATTTTTTGACCCAGTAAAGGTGTCCATAGTCAAGTCAGAAAGAGATAGAGCTTTTGCGCGAGATAATGGGACCGACTCCAATAGATCCTTATCAGTATCAGTGTCAGTGAGTAACGAACTTGAATTGTCAACAAATTTGCGATCACTTGATATTTCATCCTGACTTATATTTAAAGCTTGATTTACGGTTATCAGGTCATTTTCAGGTTTAGATTCTAAGATGCTGCTTTGAGAAAATAATGTATTCATTGCAGGAGATGACATACATCGTCGACGACATTCCTTATTGACATCCGTTGTCAAATCGGACAGAGAGAGGGACCTTATTTTCGAAAAAGTAATATCTGACGGTCTTATTGCAGATACACACTCAATACCTTCAGTGGTATCCTGAGCGTCTGGTTCTTGATTATAGTGCATTATTAAGCCCGAGTTAATAACAGCAAAGGGGATAGATTCAGCTGAAAGGTGTCTTCTCATATTTCTCAAATTCATATAGGTATCATCAGTCAAGTCAGAAAGAGAAACACATTTTATATTAGAGAGATCATAGTCATTATCATTAGTGAGCAAAGGCTTTAGGGTGTTGTGAGGCAATATCTCGTCCGCTGGTTTATCTACGACTGGTTTCAAAAATATTTTCTTCGACAAAGCAGCCATTGTGGTTAAAGAGGAATCGGGAGAGTTTTCTATTATCGAATCATCCGATGAATATTCGGTTTTATTACGTTTAACAGGTGTAGAAGGAACTTCATGTTTTACTGAGATTGAACGTTTTTTGCGCGTTCTACATTTTTCATGATCAAGATAAAAAAATGGTTAAATAAATAAAAAGTGCTCTTAAATGTAAAAAAGAAGTAAAAATCTTAAGCTTACCACTGCTTGTACTTGGAATATCATTTTCATCAGTAATGTTTTGTTCAGTGCTGTCGTCTTTATTTACGCTTTTTTCTTTTAATTTTGATTTTCCTGAAATATGTAATAATATATTATAATGATCTTAATTTATCAAAATAACTTTTTACCATACAATATTATACTTAGTCAATTTTTAGCTTACTTTTTTGATCCTATTATTTGGATTATCCTCTTGGTCTTCTTTTAATAACGCAAAAAATTTTTTCGAGCGATATCCTTCTGTGATATTTTTCTTCCTCTTAGACGACATTTTATCTAGAATAAAATAATAGTCTGTCAAAATCATACTTATATTTGGATAAAGTAATAATGATTCTGCTATACGTTTTACTGTTTAATAACTTAGAATAAAATCACTCGCACTACGTTCGATGCAATAACATAAATAACTCCTATCTGACACTTAATATTTAGTTAGATGTAATCATTTTCAATGTTGATTGAAGATACTTAACACAATAACTCCTATCTACAGCTGACTAACAGTTAAGTGATATTAGTTTAGATTACTTGGCGCAATACAATAAACGCGGATACAACGAATACCTCCTAACTGAACTACAATATTAGTTACTTGTGATTTCTTACCCAAACCAATGTACAAATTCAAACTAACTACTCCTAACTACACTTGCGCGTTAAGATAGAATAAATTGGTCGAAAACGTTATTCGTATCTGCTGGAAACAACATCTATCTAACACACAGGACTTGTTGAAACTTGAATTGACTTAGTTATTTTGTTTAAGACACCGATTTTAATTTACTTATCCGTAAAAGTTTGCTTATGTACAATAAATTATGTTCGTTAAGCCAAAATTTAAAACAAATATCAACATTTCAATTGAGTAATTTGTCTAAAACATAACCTCCAGCCGGCACCGGTTCGAAATCTAGCAAAACCGTTTGCGTTTTCTTATTAAACCACGAAATCAAACCATAATTATAAGTTTATACATACCTTTGTTATAATATCCAAGTAAAATATTATCTTTCAGCACAATTAACACAGTAATTCACTAATCTTTACTCGAAAACAATTGAAAACGTTGCAAACAGATTAAAAACACCGCACTGACTGACGAAATGTCGCGCACGCCGGTGCACCGGATCCTATCCCTTTCACACTGCGAGAAACGCACCGTTTTTGTCTCGCTCGCATGAAGATAGAAGATATTAGCTCAAAGTTTTGTATGAAATGAAGTTACGAGATGTTTCCATTAGTAAGTTAGAATATATTTCCTGCCAAAATTAATCAGGTTGTCTGGACCTGAATATAGGAGATATTTCTTCGGTACCTAACTAATTCAATTTTCGGAATTTCAACTTTATTCATATACCAGTAGATGCGCAGTTAAATTCTCTATCGAACTGCATTCATAAGTCGTTTTCGGAAAAAAATGTAAGTTAGGAGTTGTCAGCACTTCCCCGTCGATAAAAGAACTTGTTCCAGTTCACTGTAAAGGCATCTACAGAAAGAGCGTCGGGGTCCTTTCTCCATGACATATAATCCTGACATTTGGCATTGGCCCGAGAGGCAAATAGGTCGATTTCGGGTTTACCGAGACTTTTTGATATTCGTTCGAAGGCTAAATCGGAAAGTTCGCATTCCGTGTCGGGGTTTAGCCTTCGAGATTCTTTGTCTGCTTCGTAATTAGCCTTGGTATTAATGTACGAGGCAAATAACCAGATGTTTCTCTCTTCAGACCATTGCCAAATTTGTCTAGACAGATTATTCAAATGGGGAAATTGGATCCCGCCCATCCGATTCATGTAGCTGATGGCTGTTATGTTATCAACGCGCAGTAAAACAGAACAATCAGATTTTTTGCTTGAGAAGTACCTTAAGGCTAAGAAAACAGCTAACAACTCTAAGTAGTTGATGTGTTGTTCAAGTTCACTTCTTTTCCAGGCTCCATGAGCTCGTTCGTTGTTACACACAGTTCCCCAGCCGGTACGTGAAGCATCCGTATACGGATGCTTCACGTACCGGCGTACCGGCGTAACCTCTAATTCGAAATTAGGCGTTTTCATAGTGTTTTTAAAATTTAGCACGTTCCTTTGCCACCAATTTAAATCGTCTAGAATTACGGATGAGGTTTGAACTGTCCATCAAAGCTAGGACAATGTTGTAAGGCGAGAAATTTTTGTCTTTCTAAAATTTTTGTATATAACCAACCGTATTTGACCGCTGGGCACGCGGCTATCAAGACTTCTATTAACTGAGCAAATTCTCTAATTGAGCACTGAGACAATTGAGAGAATTTGTCAACTAGGTTCCCAATTTTTTGTTTTTTGTCGGATGGCAAAGAAATTGATTGATTTACTGAATCGAACATAAATCCCAGAAATTTACAGGTTTGTTTAGGCACAAGAGAACTCTTTTCATAGTTCACTACAAACCCGAGACATTCTAAAAGGTTTAAAGTAGCTTCAACATTTTTTAGGCATTCTTGATAATCATCACCAATACAAAGGACATCGTCGAGAAAAACAACATTTTTGAAGCCTTGATAGCGTAAATGAGAAACCAATTCCTTCATGATCTTAGTAAAGGCTCTCGGAGCTACTGAAAGGCCATACGGCATACAATTAAACTCGTAGGTAATGATGTCAGAGTTCTCATATTCGAATTGATTTAAGTTTTTTAAATTTAAAATGAATCTTTTATCGCCATTAGACTTTAAGGCTAAAAATGTTTTTGAAATAAACTGGTCCTAAGTAGTTTGCAGGGGCTTACCGTACCTAATTTAAAAAAAAATTGTATAGCTACAAACATGTCGACTTTTTCAGTCGCGGATATTGAAACGTACGTAAGGTGAGTTTGTGTCACATTAGAATCAAACGGTATAGGGAAATCATTATGTATCCCATTTAAAATTACAGGATTAGATGTTATGTTGAGCCAACAATAATAAAAATGAGTTATTCTACCAGCGTGTTGTACCTGAGCTAATGGCGCATTGCAGGTGCCTTCGACTTGTTCGCAGCGACCGGGGTCGACGTCGACGCTGAGGTGGAGGCCGACGGCTCGTGATGCTGTTCGCCCTGTTCGGACCTCTCCGCCTCCCCCTGTTCTGTAGAAACTGAGAGGGGCCTGTCCAGTTTCCCTGGTAGGCACCTGGTTGTCCATATTGATACTGGGGACGTGAATTAGAGGTCATTGGTTCCATCGCCATACCTTTCTGACCTTTAGGACCTTTCTTAATCGACATGCCTTGCTTGTCGATTGTTTTGGAAGCTTTTATTTTTTCCCCTAATTTGTTGCCATATAACGTTTCGTCCCTTTCGCAATCCTGAACGACATTTAGAAAGGGTTCGGCTAATGCGAAATTTATGACGCTAATTCGCGATTGTGTTTCCTGATAATGAAGATCACTCCGGATACGACATCCATCGCTCATAATCCTTATTGCTTCAATTTTATTGTCGCTCGTTAACATTATTGTCAAAGCTTTATTTATGGCTGAGATGCTAGCACCCAATTGCTGCTGCTCAGCTTCCTTCCTCTTATCTCTGTGACGAGATGCTTCAGAAAAAGCCGCCAAAACTTCATGATTCAGTTTGGGTGCTTGAAGCAGAGTGCAGTTTTCAGGCACAAGATAATCTTTGAACAACTTATCTTTTGCTTCCTTTGATAATCCCTTCTTGAGGATAGGTTCCCATCGCTGAGCTAAACTATGATAAATTTTATCACCGAACCTTGGAGTATTATGTGTCTCCTCTCCGAGTGCTATCAATAGCTCTGGATCGAGCTCTGGGCAGGTACTATTTATTTATTTATTTATATATACTTTATTGTACACCACAAAAATATATAACGAAAGGGAAAAAAAAAAAACAAACACTACAAAATATACAATGGGCGGCCTTATCGCTTTCCGCGATCTCTTCCAGGCAACCTTGGAATGGACAGTGATTTGCCTGGACATAATATGGGGCTGTCGTAGGTGCAAATAATAAGTTATCTATACAATACACTAAAATAGATACACATATACATACATATCCTAAATAATAGATACATACATAGGAAATAAATAAATAAGTAACGAAAAATAATTGAAGACTATAGATAATTACACAGTTACGAAGACAAGATCACAACGACAAGTAATGTTCCTTAACGAGTCTTTTAAATTCTATTAACGACTGCGCGCGTTTTATTTGAACTGGCAATGCATTCCACAAACGAGCGGCCTGGACGGCAAAGGATTTGTCGAGGAAAGTTGAGGAATGCATTGGCATTTTAAGCTTTAAGTTATCCGATGACCTTAAAAATTTTGTGTGGGAGTCACAAAGAAACTGGAAACGATTTTTGAGATAGAGAGGGGTGAAAGGGGAAAAAAGCACATTAAACAAAAGGGAAAGAATATGAGCATTCCGGCGAAGGCGGATTGGTAACCACTTGAGTTTCACACGAAATTCGGAAACATGGTCATATTTGCGCAAACCGAATATGAACCTTATACAAACATTTTGAAGCCGCTCAAGTTTATTGAGTTGGTCTTGGGTAAGGTCAAGACTACTACTATCTTCCTGACTAGGACTTGATGCTTCCGCGATCGGCACGGGAGCGTCGTCAGGGATATTGTTAGGTGCAACTTCGGTCGCCGTCAGATTTTCTTCTACGTTGGCACCGGAGGCGGAACGTAAGGATTCGTTATCGTCTGAAATGAGTAAGACGTAACTTTGAATTCCACATTTTTGCTCTTTGTTGTGACGTTGCAAATTGACATCTTAGGCGACATCTAGCGGTGGAGCCTTGTAGCTCCAGAGAGTTTCTCAATACTGGAGACAGAGCGTTGTTTTGGGTTTCGATAATTGATTGGATGTTAATTAAGGAATTCAAATTTATTAACATACAGGATGTAATCACCCAAATTTTATCGTCATGCAATGTCCAATAAAATTAAATTTAATTCTTATGATATAATTTCGGAAGTGGATTGTCACTTGTCAAACAATTCGGTTTTTAGTCTGTGGTTAGAACTTTCTCGAAGGTCGATATCGAGGAGTCAGGTCTTTGGTCCTGCGTGTGTGACGAGAAGGGTGTTCCTTCCCGATCCTGGTGACGCTACGCAATGATGGAGTTTTAACAGGTATGTTATTCGAGAGGCACCAGTTCTGTGATGATTAGACTGTGTTCGGCCAATAATCTTATTGGAAATATATCAGAGATGTTGTTTCAGTAGCCGAACCTGTCTGGCTTTTTATGCTAGCCTGAACTGATGCGAACGTGAAAGACGTGACGCCCTGGTGCCGTCCCGTGGTCTGGTGAAATAGCAGTTAGTCCCGACTAGGGGCGGGCAGTGTGCTGGTTGACCCGGGCTTTGGCAGTTTAGAGGTTAGATCCTACGAGTGCTGGCAGTGTGGCCATCCCCGTATATTGGAAGGCCTTACCATCCGGTAGCTCGTCCAGGAAAGTGTCGCCGCTCCAGGTAACGATTAGCGTCATCGTTTTCATTACGGATCCCGTAGGCCGCGTGTATGTGGGAACCCAGAGTTTTCTCTGTAGTTCCATGCGTGACGTAATCAAGTCCCTTGTTAACTGACGTCAACTGAGAGTCCTTCGTGAACGGAGGGACAGTTAACACCTGCAAATTTGTAGTAGACCCTTTGAGAGAGTGATACCCAGGTGACCATTTTGTTAAGGTCATTTTCAAGTGATTTAGGCCTATGTGTAGTAAGCTAGGTTATAAACCAGTTGTTCTAAATTTCATGTGTTAGGTTGTGTCTCAGGGGCTTTGCCCCAAATGTTATAATTCCTCTTATGAACACAACCATATTTAAGGTCACATATTATTCGATTGAGCTAGAAGTTGTTAAGCGTTCATCTCACGGATCCTCACAAGCGACCTTAAGCTTGTTGATATTTAATCTCATGCTTGTATTTCTCCTAGCACACCTTGCTACGGAGACGGGGTGTGTTAAAAGCTAATACCAGGTTAAAGGTTGGGAAAGTTCTATTGTTTTAGTGGCTTGCCACAATTTTTGTAAACCTGTGTTATATAATTACAATAAACTTTGTAAAAAAGGTAATGGTTTAATTGGTTCTTTCCCCATTTATACATACCTAATAAATTTACTTTAGCACGGCAGGAGGCCGGGTGACAGTTGGCGCCCAATTGGTATATAATTATATGATTATGAACAATTAATAACGGTATCTCTTTCTCACTCAATACGCTCAGTTGACGGAATGTCGTATTAGTTTAAGGCTAGTTTTTAAGTTTTAAGTTTCAAGTGGTGAACTGTTAAGGTGTAGATGTGTATTTATGTCATTAACCTATTTTGTTTATTTGATCAGCACAGAGGCTGGACAAGTTGTTTGTGGTAAATTTTAATATTTAGTTACCTATGTTGCAAATGTTGGTATAAAGGTTAATGACCAAGTCATCTTTTGAACTAGGAAAGTATAGAAGTTTGTGAATTATAAGATTACACTCTTGGTTTAAATGATAAGTATAATTGGACTTTTGGTAAAAGAACTGTTTATAATAAGTTAATTCTTGTTTGTAAAACATTGCAAAACTTATTTGTTTGAAACTCACATTTGAAAATACAACTTTGTAGCTCATATTGGTTTGTGAGGTTATTCAAGGACACAATAACATTATCAATAACTATCATTTTTTCTTTTGGTTGTGCATTACAGGGAACTATAACTTAGTTTATGAGTAAATAGTAACTATGATTTTATTGGAAAGCATAGAAGATTTATGACAACTCGTTGGTTACCTAAAAGATAGTCTTTATAGATCAAATCAGGATTCCCAAATAACTATTAGAGTTGTGTTACAGTCACTGGAATACAACAACATTTTTTTTTTTTTTTTTTTTTCCTCTTTGGCAACTGAGCCGATGTCGACTATTCTGCCAGCGTCATATTTGTTTTCATTCATTGTGAAATCACTTTGACATTGTCACGGTGACGTTTTAGGTTAAGTCTAGGTACGTTCGGAAACGTGAATCAGAATAGTGACATTTAGTAAAGGAAAACATTGCCTCACATTAAATAATAGTAAATTCTTTATTTCTCTAGAAGTTAAAACATTATTAAAATGGATTTAGAGAAAGTATATTTTCATTCCCTTCTACGGGACGAATTGGTGTATGAGGTTGCAATTCGTGCGGAAACTCCAGCGGATACAGTTATGAAGCTTCGGAAACTACTCAAAACACCCAGCTTAGGTTTCAGCCCCTCCGAATTTGTGGATGAAGAGTTGGACGCCGGTAAGGAATTAGTTGCAATCCAGGATAAGCTTAAGGAGTTGCAGACCAAGGTGGAAAGTGCTGAGAAGTCTAGTGCTTTGTCAAAAGTGCTAGTCTTGCTCGTGCTAGGGCTTTGTATTGCCATTTATACCATCGCTTGCAAAGGCTTCTTTGTACTGAAGCGAGGGAATGTGTCTTACAGGAGAAACTTTGGAACATCATGAAGGGTTATGGGACTACACTCGACAAATTGTTTGGTCGGTCAGACACTGAAAAGTCACAGCCTGAGGTTGAAGATAATAATACTCAGTATGTTGTTAGTAAGAATATTTATAAATGGAATGTCACTTTTGATGGCAAGTCATGCCCATTTTTGTTTTTAGATTCAATCGCAGAGCGTGCTAACAGAGCATTTAAAGTAGGGGATTCTGTGTTGTTTGATTCGGCTTTTGCTTTCTTTAAGGGTGATGCTTTGATTTGGTATAGGAGTGCGAAATGTCAGGCAAATACTTGGAAGGAGTTAGCAGATCTGCTCCTTAGCGAATTTCATGCCATTGACTATGAGGATAATTTGTTAGACGAGGCCAAGAAACGGATTCAGGGTACTGATAAACCAATCCACATGTATTTTTCCGTCATGAATGGATTATTTTCGCGTTTAAAAACACTTCGAACCGAAAAGGAAAAGATTAAAATCCTGAAAAGGAACGTCAAGCCTTCGATTTCAAGAGGTTTAGTATTGGTAAAGCCGGACTCAGTAGCGGAACTAAAAGATATTTGTCGTCTACTAGAGGCGGAAGATATTAAATCGAATAATTTTGCTAAATCCCACACACAATCGGAAACACACACACAAACCAAAAATAGCCAGTGTAGATCACCGTGTCAATAAAAACGATTATAGGAAAGGACAACCAAAGGACAAACCAAATCCACAATCCTCAGGGAAGGAGATTAAATGTTTTAAATGTGGAAAGTTAGGGTTTACTAAAAGGACTTGTCCAAGTTGTAGAAGCGAACCAAAGGAAATAAAATGCTCCAAGTGTGGAAAGTTAGGGTTCACTAATAAATCATGTCCAGATTGCAAGAGTGTACCAAATGTTCCAAAAAACTAGTTCCAACGGTCTGTCACCAACCACCAGGAACGGTCGATCCAGGTGAATGGAAATCTTGGTTAGAATGTGTTTCTAATTTTTACAAATATAACAAATCAGTGACAGCACTGTTTAAGCCGGACAGGGGAAAAGATATTCGGCCATATTTAAGTGTAAATTTATATGATGTAGCATTATACGGTTTATTAGATTCAGGGGCAGACATTTCAATTATAGGTAATGGAGCTCATGAAAAGTTTGTTAACTTGGGCTATTCTTTAGATACCTCAAGTGAGTTTAAGGAAAAGGTACTGGTAGCAAATGGTTCCGAAAGTAGTCCTATAGGTATTTTAAGGTTACCAATTACTTTTAATGGTATAACTAGGATTATTAATTTTTATGTGATACCTACTATCACATCCAATGTTATATTCGGTGTAGATTTTTGGATAGCTTTCAGTTTGATGCCTCAAATGTTTAAACATAGTAGGATATTATTGGGCATTCTACTCCACCTTCCGTTCCATCGGCTCACTTCGTTCGCCTCGTCACTCTCGGTGGAGTAGAATGCCCAATAATATAATTGAAAAATACTGGTTCGGCGCCTATTCCACCCGATGGAACGGAAGATGGAGTAGAAATCTTACATAGTAGAGTAAAATACTGGTTCGGCGCCTATTCCACCCGATGGAGTAGAAATCTTACATAGTAGAGTAAAATACTGGTTCGGCGCCTATTCCACCCGATGGAACGGAAGGTGGAGTAGAAATCTTTCATAGTGGAGTAAAATACTGGTTCGGCGCCTATTCCACTATTTTAGTTCTAAAACGCAATATAGGCTTACCTCGATCAACTGCTGCAGATTCTCGGATTGAACACTAAACCACGACTTTATATTATATAGTTCACAAGTTTTATAACAACAAGTTTCACACATAATTCGTTTGCAAATTGAACTACATACACGAACATAGTAAGCTAAAATTCAGGACAGTTTGTCTCATGTCTCTTCACAAAGCAAGAAATAGCATACACCTACAGGCATACACACATTCTATTTCTATGACCCCAGATTGGGCACCAAGGACATCTGAACTTTAGGATACCGTAAACATTAAACTAAAATTTGGGTCAGATTGACTCTTGTCTCTTCACAGAGCAAGAAATAGCATGCACCTACAGGCACAAGCTCATTCTATTTCCATGACCCCAGATTGGGCACCAAGGACAACCAAATGTTAATTTAATTTATTCATACACGTAAACAATCAACTACTGGTTTTAGTAAGCTAAAATTCAGGACAGTTTGTCTCATGTCTCTTCACAAAGCAAGAAATAGCATGCACCTACAGGCACACGCACATTCTATTTCTATGACCCCAGATTGGGCACCAAGGACATCTGAACTTTAGGATACCGTAAACATTAAACTAAAATTTGGGTCAGATTGACTCTTGTCTCTTCACAGAGCAAGAAATAGCATGCACCTACAGGCACAAGCTCATTCTATTTCCATGACCCTAGATTGGGCACCAAGGACAACCAAATGTTAATTTAATTTATTCATACAGCTAACACTACCTTACACGCTAACAATCAACTACTGGTTGCTTTGCTGTTACTCCGCGTTGCGCTTGATTAATTAAGATGCTTACACACTTATACGTTCGCCTTCGAAACGGTTCATGCGCCGTCCCGTGGCTATTTATTGTACTATACTCTTTGTAAACCGCCTGACGACGGCGTCGGAAACGATCGTACAAATTTTTCACAGTATAGGTGTGAGTGAGTCTTTAAAACCTCGGACTGCAAAATTGCATTATGTAAATTTGCTGAATTCGAACTTTATCGTTGTTATGTGAGGTGTATGTGTGAGTGAGTAATTTCCATGTATTCAACAATTACTTTGTAAGATGATCGCCGCGCATGTTGCAGTCTTTGATTAAAATTTGATTTTTATAGGATTTCCTATTTCTCTCTCGTTTGTTTATTATTTTATATGTTTTATAATAATGTGTTAGTTCTATCAATCTAGGATTGTTTGAAAGATGATTCTTAATATCAGTACTGAAAATTTGCATGAAATGATTATAAAAAATCGTTCTAGCCGTTGGATGATTTTATAACAATTTTAAGTTTACTGCAACATACCTGTGAACTTACTTTATGACATGGGTTCGTTTACATATAATGGTCTGCACAAAAAAAAAAAAAAAGAAAAAAAATGTATTCCGGATATTTTACTTTCGGCTCATCTTAACTTGCAGATTTATTTTTTTAATTTCAGTTTGATTTATGTTGGCATGCAGAGTTTAATAATACGGTTTATCAAACAAACACACATACATTATTATAATACCTATTATAAGTAACAGCTTGGTATCGGCTTCACCTTTGTCGGTGAGCGTTAAAGCTGGTTTTCTATTTCGTTTCTCACGATAAAATTGCAATTTGACAGAAGGGTTTTCAATCAATACGGTTTAATAAGTCGTAAGTATCATCAATTAGTTATACACCTGTGAGGACATGTAGTTAAGGTTTAATTTTGATATGAGGTAAATATTGCTGAAATGATATTTTTTAGGTATATAACCAATCAATTTCGATCATATAATTACATTCGCTCCAGTGTCTTCCAGTGATCCACTTATCTTTTTCGTTACATAATTACGTCATCCTACAAATATAAAATGTAAGTAAGTACTACTAAGTTTATTGAATATTTTAATGTGTAATCGGTACCTACTCAGCTTCGGACCTGGTTTCTGCCTGCCGGCTGGTGTAACTGTCGCCATCATACCACGCATGTCATCTTCTAGCGAACTATATTCCATCTGAATATTTTAATGATTAATCGGTACTCAGCTACGGACCTGGTTTCTGCCTGCCGGCTGGTGTAACTATCACCATCATACCATCCATGTTATCTTCTAGCGAGCTATATTCCATCTGAATATTTTAATGTTTAATCGGTACCTACTCAGCTACGGACCTGGTTTCTGCCTGCCGGCTGGTAACTACCATCTTCTAGCGAGCTATATTCCATTGAAACTTTCCTCTCCATAATTATTGAGGTTGGTTATAGAATTAATCTTAGTGTGTTCTATTTCAGGTCTGACTCAGAATCGGAATATCAATCACCTGCACGGTCCACAGCTGCAGTAGTCGAGGTGAAAAAGCAAGCTAAGAAAAAGACGGTGAAGCGCCAAACACCTGAAAGCACCGCCCACCCGTCAAACTCTAAGTCAAGGTAATTTATATTACTGCTTATATGTTTAGGTGTTTTTTTGGTATGATAAATCAATTTGTGGCGGTATCTACATCGCCACATGCGAACTACGCATCGAAGACCTGACGTCACACAAAAATCCTGACGTCACAAAAATCCTGCATCGCGCAATTAGAGTTTACCGTGCAGTGAACATATATACAAAAACCCAATATCAATCATTGGGCAGTTGCCCGCCAGACACAACACCCGTCTGGTAGGAGGATCCTCCCTTTTCTATGGTGGATGAGTGACCTTTACACCCTGTTCCTCATACCCCTAAAAATTAAAGTGTTATGTGCACTGATACATGATGGTTAGGGAACTTGGTAACGCAGACAACTGTAAAATCAATTTCCGATTATATTCAATGCAGGAATGTTAACAGTTACTTCATTAGGTATTCTTATTGAAATTATTATAACAAATATATACCACGTTTATCGCGTTTATCAGGCTTTGTATTCCCCATAAGATTCAACAGAGGTGTATAATAGATAATAAATGTAAATTATTATAAATGAAAATATGTGTAATTGTTTACAGTAAAAGACGCAGCTTGAGCTCGGACCTCTTTGGTCTGGAGGACGAAACGAAGACGACGACCTCAAGCGGGGACTTCGGTTCATCGCTCATCAGCCGTGTTGCCAACGGTAAAGTACGGCGAGCGGCAGACCTAAAGGGAGAGTTCTACGTAGAAGTAAAGGTATACGCGAAAGACGAAGTTGCCTCCACCCCCAAGGAAGAACGGTGGAAAAAAGCCCAGGTCGCTTTAAAAGCACAATTAGATCGAAATACTCCCCAGTGCGACGGGCTGCAAATGTTCATGAGGTCAACTCATGAATTGTTTAATAATTCCGAGCCCGTCTTTTACAGCGATAGCATAAATTTAAAATAATTTAGTTTTAATTGTTGGGGACACTAAATTAATTGTATTGATTATTGCAGAATCTAATAGTATGTAAATCTAAACCTATTTTAGCATACAAAATTAACTGACGTAATAATTATCTAAAATGCCTTTCTGTACCGTTTGTAACACCTCTGTTGAGCGCAGTCACTGGACAGGTCATCTACGTGGTACTAATCATAAAAACAAAAATATTTCGCATTTTTGCGAAGGTGTTGAAATAATCCATTCTGCATTTCGTAATCGTATAGCTTCTTATAGAATCGTCGATCCGTCTGAGAATTATTCTCTAGAATCATTTTTTAATAATATTGAGAACAAAATTAAAATGTTGATTGATACGTCTCTTAAAGAACACACTTGTTTAAAAGTTAACTTAGAATATTTCGCGTTGTTTTTAATGGTTAAAAATGATTCTCAGGAGATGAAATCATTTGCCACAAAAAACTTTACTTTGCATCAGAATTATGAATTGGATCCATTATTGGCTCAAGTCAAAAATACTTTAACAAAAAAGATAGAAGAATTTCAGGACCGCGATAGTGGATGGACCTTCTTAAACAATTCCCATTTGGAAATCAATGTTAACAAATATCAACCTTTGCGCGGTTCAGGTTTTGTCGAATTGCCTGTATCAATAAAATCGAAAAAAGCATGTATTAATATCCGCAATAATGATGAGTATTGTTTTTTATGGTCCGTTGTTGCTGCTTTATATCCAGCTAAAAGTCACCCTGAAAGAGTATCGTCTTACCCTGATTTTCGTAACGTATTAAATGTAAAGGATATATCATTCCCAATGAATTTCTCAGATGTTACGCGATTTGAGGGTAATAACCCTGATTTGTATTTATATTTATGGTTTGAAAAATAATACCATTGTAGGACCTCTTTACAAACCAAAACCCTTAAACGGCAAGGTGATTCGTTTACTTTATTTCGAAAATGATGATTTATCACATTACTGTCTTATTAAAGACTTACCACGACTCGTTAAAAATCAAATAACAAAGCACCACAGTAAATTGTACTGTTGTGACGTTTTTTTACTGTTTTTTAATTCATGCGACGATCTTAGTTCACATAATTGTAGAGGTGTCGCCACGGAACTGCCTCCAAAAGGTTCTTTCATACAGTTTGAAAATTATAACAGAAAGCAGACTGTACCATTTGTTATATACGCAGATTTTGAAACAATGCTAGAACGGTATGAATCTTGTGACCCTAATCCCACTAAAGCGAGCACTTTAACGCGACAGCGACACGTGCCTATAGCTTACGCTTACCATATTACGTGTGCGCTAGACGAAAGCCACAATCGTTACGTTTCTTATCGCGGTTCGGATTGTGTATCTAATTTTGTGAAGTCTATTTATAAAGATGCACAAAAAATTTATACTATTTAAAAAAATAATGTTCCTATGATATACTCAGATGATAATGCTCACAACTTTGAAAACGCGATGACTTGTCATATTTGTGATCACTTCTTGTTCGGCGACAGGGTTCGTGATCATTGCCACTTGAGTGGAAAGTATCGCGGCGCAGCTCATAGTTACTGTAACCTGCAATACAGATTACCAACATTTTTACCAGTATTCTTTCATAATTTGTCCGGATACGATTGTCACCTTTTTATAAAAGAATTAGGTGAAGCTCCTGGATCTATTAAAGTGATACCGAAAACAAAAGAAAACTATATTTCATTCACAAAGTTTATTCCGATTTCACCGGATGAAAACATTCAGGTTCGGTTTGTAGATTCTTTCAAGTTTTTAGGCACTAGTTAAGAAAAGTTGGTTAGTACCATGAAAAAACAAGACTTCAAACAATTACAATTTTATTTTCCTAATAAAACAGAATTTAACCTACTCACCCGTAAAGGAGTGTATCCTTATGATTATATGTCTCAATGGGATCGATACAAAGAAAAATGTTTGCCGTCAAAAAACAATTTTTTTAGCTCATTGACTAATGAGTCAATTACTGACGAAGACTTTGAACACGCTCGTTCCGTTTGGTCAGTATTCAATATTCGAAACATGGGTATGTACACCGATTTATATCTTAAAACAGACGTTCTGTTGCTAACAGATGTATTTGAAAATTTTCGAAAAACTTGTAAACGCCATTACAATCTCGATCCTGCGTTCTATCTTACAGCACCAAGTCTATCTTTTGATGCAATGCTTTTAAAAACAGGAGTTCAATTAGAATTAATTAGCGATGTCGAAATTTTTAGAATGATACAACAAGGTATTCGTGGAGGTGTTTGTATGTGTTCCAAAAGATATGCCAAAGCCAATCATAAATATTTAGATACCTACGATCCAAACCGCCCAAATTCATTTGTCATTTATTTAGACTGTAACAATTTATACGGTTACAGCATGTGTCAATCCCTACCCTATTCTGGTTTTAGATTTATGAACAGACAAGAAATAGATTGTTTACAAACGAATTTGACAGACATCAGTGATACTGCGGAAAACGGTTACATTCTTGAAGTTGATTTAATATATCCGGAAAATTTGCACATTGAACACAATGATTTTCCATTTTGTCCAGAAAAATGCATACCACCTGGTGGTAAAAATAAAAAACTAGTACCGAATTTGTTTGACAAATATCACTATGTAATTCATTACGTTCATTTAAAAAAATGCTTACAATACGGTTTAATATTGAGAAGGATCCATCGAGTAATTATGTTTAAGCAAAGTTGTTTTTTAAAGCGATATATTGATATTAACACTCAGTTACGTCAAAAAGCAGAGTCAACGTTTGAACAAGATTTTTTCAAATTATTAAACAATAGTATTTTTGGAAAAACCTTAGAAAATAATGAAAATCGAATAGACGTTAAGTTAGTAAACAAGTGGTGTGACTCAAACAATAAAACAAAAAAGACGAATTGTGCTGAGAAATTGATAGCCAGTCCATATTTTCACAGCGCCTCTGTATTTTCTGATGATCTAGTAGCAATCCAAATGAAGCCTTTGCGTGTTATACTTAATAAACCAATATACATAGGGTTCACAGTATTAGAATTATCTAAAACGCATATGTACGATTTTCACTACTCTATCATGAAACCGTTTTATGGTAATGCAATTGAATTGTGCTATACTGACACAGATAGTCTAATCTATGATGTACAGAGTAATAACGTTTATAAAGATTTCAAGCTCAATTTTTTAAAATATTTCGATACCTTTAATTATGACTTAAACAATGAATTTCATTTGCCTATTATTAATAAGAAGATTCCAGGACTGTTTAAGGACGAAATGGGTGGCAAAGTTATCAAAGAATTTGTAGGACTGCGCTCAAAGCTTTATTGTTTTAAAACCGTAAACAAAACAATTAAAAAAGCTAAAGGTACAAAAAAATGTGTAACGAAAAATTTAAGTATGTTTGATTATAAAAATGTTTTATACAATTGGAATGTCATTCGCAAAAAAAATATATTGTTTAGGTCAATAAAACATGAAATATTCACACAGAATGTAAATAAAATAGCACTTTCAAGCAATGATGATAAACGATTGCTATCATCAGATAAAGTATCTACTTTAGCTTGGGGTAATGCAAATATATTTATGTGATGCATTACCATAATTTTATATGTTGTTAGGAACCTACAGTAGTTACATGTTACATTTCTAACATGTATTTATTGATTGTAAAACCTATGTTATTCTAATTGGAAAGTTAGATAATCTTACAACCTGCCTACTATCATACTTACAATTATAAAAAGTTTTTGAGGATGGGTAGCTGGATGTTTGTTACTCTTATAGTGTGAAATGTTGTGTACCTATGTAATTCTAAAATTTGTGTATTCTTGGTGTCCCTTGTACTAGTTAGTTGAAAATTAATTTTAGTAAAATATCTGTATTATATATTAATTTAATATGTATTTAAAATGAAATAAAGACATAATAATCTGTTTCATTAATGTAAAATAGTTGTGTATGTAATTCTAAATTTTTTGTATTTTTGGTGTCCCTTGTACTAATTAGTTCAAAATTAATTTTAGTATAATATCTGTTAAGTAATAATAATGCTTAGTTTAATTTACTTAAATAAACAATATATATTTATGTTCATAATAATAATCTGTTTCATTTCCATTCCTGATGACAAAGCGCATTGCGCTGACTGCTTTGTGCAATATAACACCGATCAGGTGCGCGAGCATGTCTCTTCATGTCGCGCCCATCAGCTTGAACTTGTTGAAACATGAAATTGATTCATATCGCAAGGTTTTAAGTAGTTTGCATTTCATAATAATATGATATGCACATACATCACCAGGCAGTCAGCCGGACCGGTCACATCAAATCAAATAAAAACGAAACGAATTGTAAGTATTGTACAAGTACCTACTCATCTACATATAACATTATTTCATCATGTTGTTTATGTCATTTTAATTAATTATTATTTCGTTTGTTTCAGATCATTGATAATGTGTGATTCTCCAGATATTATCGACTTCTCACAATACGCTCAAGGTTTTCCGACTCCGAGTTTAAGCTGGCATATCCCAGATTTCCCTGAACAAGAAAGACCTATCAACAAGGAGCCTAGAACAAGACGAGACTGCGGACCGGCCAACAAGAAACCTAGAACAAGACGGGAGTGTCTAACACAGAAGTCATCTCTGCCTACATGTCAATCATTCGTCATAAACAATGAGAAGAAAAAAGGTTTACGACTGATCCAGGTACAAGTGTTGGATATCAGTGAACAAGAATCTGCAAGTGACAATCAGGATGTGATAATGTTAAGTGCGCAGTATGTAGTGACTGAATCGGTGGACCATGTTATGGAGGAGACGCAATCGTTAATTAATAAAATATCAAAAATACTTTGTGGGGACGGTTATTATTAGCTGGTGTCATTATTTTGTAAGTATCTAGTAGTAGTTATATTTAGTGATAATCAATAATAATAAATCATGTATGTAATATTATAGTTATTAGAGCATATTCTTATTAGGTATGTATAACATTTATTTTGTTTTCTTATTCTTTAGTGTTTAATCATGTTAGGTTTTTATGTTGTGTAACTTTTGAATGTATAAATTATAAGCATAAGAAGTTTGGTAAAATTAAAAAAATGTACCTACGTAAAAAAAGTTTGTAAGTTTAAATGTAGTTTGTTTTTAATCGAGTTGGGATAATGTTCATACATCACAAGTTTGTAAGTTAAGTATGAAGGTACGTTAGAAAACAGTTAACACTATTATTATTATTATTGTGTAGGTAGTTATAATTAGTTTGTAATAGTTGTAAGTAATGTAAAAAAGTAAATAAAAATATATTCATTTATTATTTAAACTATGTTTTATTTTGTATTACTTATTTATAATCGAACTCTAAATTAGCTCTAGTGTAATGAAATAATTAAAGGCTATTTGCTTCCCATATTTTTTATTAGAATAATTCGTTAATCATTGTATATTTGAAATTTGTAATAAAATTGATAAGAAATGTAATTTTTGCTGCAGCTAATTTAAAGTTTGTTATGTAGGTTACTCTGATTATAAATAAAACACTCTTAAGTACAAAGACATTTTTTAATTAACTGTTTAACACAATAACAATTAAAATAAATTAAATACATTCATATTGTTATCAACATACCATTTTCTAATACACACCGCATTCGTTAAAGTACAATTCATTTTATGGTTCACACAATTAAAATCAGTTTTATTTTTGCAGAACTTTTTTTTTAATGTTGCTAAATTAGGACATCCCTTCTCACCTATATCTATCACTTCACAGTTTGCACATAAATCTTTAATCCACTTAATCTTTTCCAAACCCTTTGTAATAACTTTTTTATTTTCTAAATATGGTAAAATAACGCGTTGAAACTCTTTGTAGTCTATGTAGCCCTCACTCCAGTAAATTCCTCGATTTCTTTCTAACCACCTCACCTGCTTTTTTTCTTCTTGTGTTAGGTAGTGGAATGAAAATGGTGGTTTTACCAAGAACGTCTGTGTATGGTCTTGGTTCGCAATGGTCAATTCTTTAACAATAAAATTATTTATAGTATCTTTAAATCCTTGGAGTTCCACTATACAGGTATCTGTCTTCATGATATCTTCTTAACAATGTTACTTAATGGTTTATATTCAACAATGCAATCGTTCAGAATGAGACAGTATGCTGATGTTTGATCTGGTATCTCTGAATCACTCTCAATTTCTACTTTTACATCCACAACCGGACCTGTCTTTAGATTATCCGCTTGTCTAGAGCAATCGACTACAAACAGCGGTGCTAAATCTCTAAATTGTTTTTCGCTTAGTATGGGTTCCGAGCGACGTCCGTAATACGACTGTTGAAATCTGGTGTATTGCTCGTATAATAAAGCGATTCTGTTATTAGCAAAACTCACATTTAAGTTTTCATATGGAAAATAGGTTGAATTGAGATACACTCTAACGTCTCGAATATGACAGTGATCGAATTGAGACATGTCAGAACTTGCATTGTTTTTTCTATTTGTCTGTAGACCAATAATAATGTATCTTGGTTTTTCTATTTGAGATGAAGTTTTGATAGACCAGGTATGTTTTGTAGTTTTAGGCAAAGCTGGATATTCGTATAGATCCCAATTTCTGTATATCATTTGAAGTGGACGATCTTTTTCTAATACTTTTAACAATCCAATTTTTTCTTTGTCTGATACTTTAACATGCGGTACGCGCCATATTATTTTATTGATCTGAACATCATCCACTACTTCGCCAGTATTAAGTTTTACAGCGTTTAAATTAGTGTTACTTCGTAACAATATCAGTTCATGTCTACTATTTATAACGACTTTTTTAAAATCTTCAGCAAAACCTAGGAGGTTACGAAGTGGTATGGAAGCAGAAAATCTTCCTCCATTTATATTTTTTATGCCATCAATATTCCAGCCCCAGGCATTAGACATTTTTGATTCACTTTCGTTCATCGAAATGAGTGATTTCATGGTTGTTGTTATACCTGCATTTTTTATTTTATCAATCTCCACTCCATTTAGCTCATACCTAATGTCTTGGAATAAGTAGAGTAGAGCATTGTTCGTGAAATTGACACTAGTAGCTTTGTCCTTCGTATCTTTTTTGCTAACGATAACAGTTCCTTCCAAATATAAGGTGCTAGCTGATGGTAATATGTACAAGTCCTGTTGGTTGATAGGTATGCGGATTTCATCGTTCCTGTTGAAACTTGTTACATAGGGCTTGTAGGAATGAAATTCGATTCCTTCTATAGTATTATCATAAGTTGGAGCGGATAAAACGTCTAAGATATTCATTTTAGCAATCCGATCGCTCTAAGGAATGCTTTATTGTCTTTAGTTAATTTTATTTTCTTCTTAGAGAGAGGTCTTATTTGATAGGTAGCTCGAGCAGAACTGATATTCATTACTTGTTGAGACACATTTTTATTGTAGTCAATCATTTTTTTCTTCTAAGATGCAGATATACCTGCACTTCTTCACCACGTAAATTGATTAATCGTTTGTTTATATCTAACAGTCTGATGTGTATGCAGCTTATGTTGTTTTCATTGATTGGAAAGTATATTGCGTTCTTCGGGATTTCTATGATCCTGTATCCAGGTGGCACATTAAGTGCAAATTCGTGAATAATATGACTTGGTTCACCGTTTACATAAGAACCGCTTACAATATCACATTCAATCCTGACTACGGTCGTAGGTAGAATGTTGACTGGAGACTGTGACACATGCCATTTATTTGCTTTCAAGATTTGTTTGTTAAACCCTAATAGTCTTCTAAAAGAGTCTTCTTTGGTAAAATTAATATCTTTTGAACAGAATATAGTAGTTTTTAAAGTATTATTATTGCACCGCAGTTTGATCGCTGCATCTTTTATTTCGGATTTTAAATAATCACTGATATCTTGCAATTCATAAGTGCCTTCCGGTATTTCAATAACTTCATTAAAACCATAATAGAACTTATTATTACTTTTATCAATGTTTGGAATAGAATTAAATGTTGAAAAGTGTAATAAAGCACACTCATACTCTCCATCTAGTTGCAAAGTATTAGGATAGTATGTAGTTAACACTGACGAGTCTCCAGTTATAGACAAAGTGAGTGACATCTTGCAAATGATTGAAATTAAAGAAAAGCATATATTTTATATTACATTTTTATTCCAAAAAGTCCACAAATAATTTAAACATAAATGACCACAATTGACTGCGTTAAATTTTTGATATCTTGTGTAGTTATAAAACACATTACAATTTTTGAAATATTGCATCAGTTCCATCGGAGGTTTTAAATTTACATAGCTATCAAAGTATTCACAGTGATTGTGTACTTTAGCATAAGCTACCCAATGCGTTCCATCGTTCTTAGAATCGTCTAAGTTAACGATACCACATTCAATGCGTTTCGGCTTTCGAGGTAATCGATCCTTCATGTAGACCCCACAAAAATGTGGGATGTCTCTTGAGTACTTTCGGATGTCTACATTAGTTAGAGGGCGATTGGGTAGCATATTTTTCAGTTTTTTGAAGATGTTATAAACAATCCTTTACCACTTTTATACGGCTTAATGTATAAACCCTTGCCCAACACTAAAGCCTCCATAGCTTTATTATGTCGTTCTGTTTCTTGCAAATTTTGTTTGCTTGCTTTGTAATCATTGACGGTTTTTGCAATGCCAGCTGCACCACCAGCTAAAGTTCCTAAAGCCGATAAACCAGCGAAAATTGGAATTAAAGGTAGAACTCCTCCAGTCTTTGGTATGGGTATTACTCGAGGTACTCGAATTCGATGATGAATGTTTGGATATAACTTTTTTGCTGTTAAGTAAGCTGCTTTTATTAAAGTCTTATTATCTTTGCATTTGAGTTTCTTAATTTTTGAATTTATTTTTGAAACTAAGCTTTTAAATGTTTTAATGCCGGATCCAGACTTTAGTTTTACTTTCATAACTTTGTTCACTAGCCAAGAGCTTAGTTTTTCACCTTTCCCTGCATCTTTTGATTTAAGTCTTTGTTTAGCCATGTTAAGTAGTTGTAAATCGGCTTTGTGACGATTTGCTAAGTCTGTATGGTTTGTATACGCAATGTCGTGTTGCATGCAAGCTTCGTCTAGTTTATTCACACCTCGGTCACCTCGCGCTAAGCGTTTGTGAAGTTTGGTTCCTGGTCCGCAATAATTGTATCCTGACAAATGAAGTTCGAATGGTAGATTATTAATTATGTTGTTAACTAGTCCACCCCCTTGCATCACTCAAATTATAATGATATGATTTCAAATTAAAAATGGTTATATAATATCTTAGTCCATTATTGCAGCTTTTTCAATCCAACTGTTTTCTGCACTGTTTAGACCTAACCATTTGACATGCAATTTATTTCCTTTCTTTTTCAAAACCTTTTCTATCAAATAAACATCTGGATGGTTAGATCTTTGCAGTTCTTGTTCGTAAAAAGCTCCTAATATGTTTTGCTTTCGTTGATCTTCTATGTGATACGTCACTGGTAAGGTTTTATTTACCTTTTTTATAATAAATAATTCAGTTGACCAATTAGGAGTGTAACCTTTCTCAAAATTATGTTTGTATTTACTTATACGAACACAGTCACCAACTTTGAATTTAGGCTTCCACTGAACTAAATCATGTTTTTTTATTTTTTCAATATTTTCTTTGATTACTTGTTCATTACATTTATTCACATCAACCGGTTTAAATTGAATAGTGCGATGCTTGGTGTTGTTATATCTCTTCAATGTATCTTCCAACGGTAGACCTAACCACTTATAGTTTCCATTGAGACTAAAATATTTATATAATTTATTTTTTACAGTTCTAATCAGTCTCTCTACAATTGATGCTTTTTTAGTAGAAAACGATGAGTAATGGTTAATGTTGTGCTTTTTCATAAGAGCTTGAAAAGGGATGTTATAAAATTCTGTTCCCATATCAGTTTGTAAGTTAACAGGATTTTTACGACTACTAAGCAGTATACGTTTGAATGCATGAGTAACATCAAATTTATTTTTCGATTTTAACGGTTCAGCCCAGGCATACTTTGAGAAGCAGTCAATCACCACTAAGATGAAATTGTAACCTTTATTATACTTTTTCAGGTTTTGCATGTCCATCAAGTCTGCTTGCCATAAGTCGCTGATTCCTTTCAGAATAACAGAACGTCGAAGGAAATTTCTTCGTGCGGCTTTATGTATTTCATTAACAATTTGTTGTTTAACCATTACGGAGTTTTTAGAAGTAATTTATCTACCTCTGCTTTAGTATAAAACTTATCTTGCAAATGAGTTGAAACCTCAGGTATCCCTGCTTTTAAAGTAGCTTGAACTGTACCCTTTGCATCTTTTATGATTTGAGAACGCAATGTACCAATCAGATTATTAAATTCTTTAATCATATTAGCATTCAATCGATCTACATAATCCTTGTTCACAACCAGATTATTTAATTCTTTTAACGTGTTAGCATTCAATCGATCTACATAATCCTTGTTCACAACCAGATTATTTAATTCTTTTAATGTGTTAGCATTCAATCGATCTACATAATCCTTGTTCACTGCCAGGTTATTTAATTCTTTTAATGTGTTAGCATTCAATCGATCTACATAATCCTTGTTCACTGCCAGATTATTTAATTCTTTTAATGTGTTAGCATTCAATCGATCTACATAATCCTTGTTCACAGCTTTGTCTGCTTCTACTGGAGATCTAATTCCTTTCAGTCTTGATGTTTTTAAATAAAAATTTCCGTTCTCTGATTTTAACAATGCATTCTCATTAAACTCAAATAACTCTGATAAACGCATTCTTTTGTGAATGTAGTGTCCGAATTTGTCTACGTTCATGTTTAAGGTGTATTGTATCGAGAGGCTGATAGTAAAATAAAGACATTTTTAAGTATTTATTTATTTATAACTTTACTTTCACGCAATTCTTCAATGATAGATATAATTTCATTATCTAATCCTGTGTTGCCAGCATCTCTAGATGCAATTAATAATTTCAATCTTTCCACTAATTCATTAGGATTATCCCAGTACACTAAATCTACATTTTTTCTCCACTAAAAAGTTATACAGTTCAGGGAAAGGGTCTACCGTTATTATTTTTAATAACCCTTTCCCTGAACTGTATTCTTCAGTTTAAAAAGAGGTTTAATAACTTGCAAATATTTTTGTCATTTATTACTTTTTATTGGTTTAGTTGGCTCATAGTCCCGACGATGTGCATTTGTATCAAGAAGCATTGACTTATAATTTTGCATATCACTATCTGTAACTAAGCTTAAGTCTACATCTTTCTTCAGCAACAACTGTTTTAAACCAGGTGTATTTCTGTATTTACTTCCAACTACGGTTATGTATTGATCGTTGATCGTTATGGAAGCAGAATCTAACATCAGTTTCCCGCGGTCTGCTCTAACCCCAAATGGAATATCTACCAACGCTTCTGAAGATAGTGACCAGGATGACATATCACAATCTTCATTCTTTTCAACGACTGATTCATAAGAAGAGTCACTGTTGATATCGGATTCATATTTGTCTTCATCACCATTATTATCATTACTTCCTGCGCTACCAGTTCCTTCTTTCTGTGAAGTTTTGTTAATAAACGGAACATCAGCAAAATCATCACTAGCACGCAGGAGAGGAGTTTGCTTACTAGCATTAGCAATTAGGTTGAGAGGTTCTGTAACAGGTTTGAAAACAGATTCCAGTGCTTGTTTATTGTTAATCTCTGCATCTCTCATTTTTCGCACTTTTATTTTTACAGCTTCTGCCGCATCAACAATTTGTCGTTTCAATGATTTTTCCATATTGGTAAAATAGGTCGTAATTGGTTTAGCGTCGTAAGGTGAATAATAATGTCAGACAGGTAATAGTCTTATATATGTATTCCTGTTCTTAGTCAAAGACTACAAACGTGTCAAATTTACTTCTATAACATCCTTTGTTTTTAGAACAATCTTTATTAATTACAACATAATTGAAAGGTATACTCCATATTTTTGAACACATTTCACGAAATTCAATCCATGTCATGTCAGTGTTGACGTGTTCTTCATAAACATGTCTCATATTTCTTTCATCTTGTTTGAAAAGTACGATTAGGTTTGCGTTGTCTCTTACTAACTGCTTAGGGATTTTACTATACGTCTGATTTAGATAAAAACAATCGATGAACTTGTGTCTCCCCATAGCAAAATAATCACGCATACTACTTTGATTTTCACAAGCAACATCGTCAAATATAATAACAGAATTTGGTTTTGCGGTTTGAACACTCAATACTTGCTCATTTTCATGATATTTCTGAAATGAAATGCCTGGTACTTGTTGCAAGACTTTTTCTAAAAAAACATACTTGGGTTGTTGTAAGGTTTTCGAATAAACATACACATTTTGAAATCTTAAACCATTCTCGTGTATAAGAAGACCGATTAATAAATTAGTTTTTCCACAATTTGACGGACCGCAAATGATGCATCGTACTGATTTAGGTAATAATTCTCCATGGCGAAAACCAGTCTCCTGAGAATTAACACAAAGTTTGTTTACATGTAACGATTGTGGTTGTTTTACAAATTTCATGACGACTGCTTGAAACGGTTATATTAATAATGAGTCAATTGATGTATTACATTGACATTTATAACTCATTGTCGCTAACTCGAACAAATGTACTAGCAACCGCGCCTAACCGGAATAGGCGCCGAACCAGTATCTTACTCCACTACGTAAGATTTCTACTCCATCTTCCGTTCCATCGGGTGGAATAGGCGCCGAACCAGTATCTTACTCCACTATGTAAGATTTCTACTCCATCTTCCGTTCCATCGTGTGGAATAGGCGCCGAACCAGTATTTTTCAATTATATTATTGGGCATTCTACTCCACCGAGAGTGACGAGGCGAACGAAGTGAGCCGATGGAACGGAAGGTGGAGTAGAATGCCCAATAATATCCTACTAAACATATTAGTTATATTGAGACACCAAAACAATTTATACAGTTCAATAGTAATTCAAGTAAAACATTTGCAAATTCAATAGAGTCATTTGATAATTTGAGTCCAGAACAGAAAACAATAGCAGAATTAATAGTTCAACAATTTTATGATATCTCTTTTGAGACTAAAGGTTTGGGTACAACACAGTTAGTTAAACATGTAATAGACACAGATGATGCGTTACCCATTAAGTGCAGACCTTATCCAATGTCACCGGAAAAGCAAAAGGAACTACATAAGGAATTGGACTACATGTTGAAGCTCGATGTGGTAGTACCTAGTGAGAGTCCATGGAATAATCCAGTCCTTATGGTTCCAAAGTCATGGTACATTGCGGTTCTATCTTGACTGTAGGAAGTTAAATGCGGTTACAAAAGGGGACGCTTATGCAATACCTTATATACCACAAATCTTGGATAGTCTCAAAAACGCTAAATATATTAGTTCAGTAGATTTTAAATCTAGTTTTTGGCAAATACCGCTGGATGCAGCCTCACAGGAGAAAACCAGCTTCACTGTTCCTGGTAGAGGACTTTTTAAATTTAAAGTTATGCCATTTGGACTTTGCGGAGCTCCTGCTCGACAGCAAAGATTAATGGATAGGTTGTTTGGTCATCCGTTTTGTAGCGATATTACCAAAGGGTTAATATTCTGTTACGTTGATCACATCTGCATAGTATCAGAGGACTTAGATACTCATATTCTTCTGTTAAAAAGGCTTCAAGAACGAATTAAGAGTGCCAATTTAACGATAAATTTTGCAAAAAGTAAATTCTTTAGGAAATCCTTAAAATACTTGGGCTATGTGGTGGATGAGTGTGGATTGAGGACTGATCCAGATAAGGTGCGCGCTATTTTAGACTTTCCAGTACCAAGGACTTCGAAAGAGGTAGAAATGTTCTTAGGAACTTGTTCTTGGTACCGCAGATTTATAAGAAATTTTGCTTCTATCGCAGTGCCCTTGAATGCACTTACCAGTACCAAGATAAAATTTAAATGGAACCCGGAAGCAGACGAAGCGTTTAATACTTTAAAAAATATATTAGTATCAGCTCCAGTTTTAGCTTGCCCTGACTTTGAAAAACCGTTTTCAGTTCACTGCGATGCATCTGGTTTTGGCATAGGTGGTATGTTAACCCAGAATATTGACGGGCATGACCATCCTATTGCCTATATTAGTAGATCCCTCAGTAAGACCGAGCGTAATTATAGTGCAACAGAACGTGAAGCATTAGCTGTAATTTATGCAGTAGAAAAATTTGAAAATTTTACAGTTATCACAGACCAGGCTTCACTTAAATGGTTTAAAAATTTGGAGAACCCAACTGGTCGCTTAGCTCGCTGGGGTTGTCGGTTATCCCAGTATAATTATACCATCGAGCATAGGAAGGGTAAGGACAATGTCGTACCAGACGCTTTATCAAGGTTTCTCAAGGTTGAGGCTGTAAATACTACCATTACGCCCATACCGACTGGTGATGAATGGTATGATAAGATTATGACCGGTTGTTCGACTTGCGGGAAAAATTACGCTAACTATCGCATAGACAGGGGTGTTCTGTATAGATACAGTAAGGGCAAATATGCGCTGACGCAAGAATTTGACTGGAAAGAGGTAGTTCCCAAATCACTGCGTTCACAGGTCATGACAGAAAACCATGTACCTCCTACTTCAGGTCACCAAGGGGTTTTTAAGACACACCGAAGGTTAAGTTTGAGGTATTTTTGGCCAGGAATGTACCGTGACGTAGTTGAGTTCATCAAGGGTTGTAGTGAGTGTTCGGCTTACAAAGATAAGACTACCCCAACACCAGGTCTCATGGGTCAGCCAAAACAATGTTATAGACCATTTCAAGCTATATCTATAGATTTAGTTGGTCCTCTACCAAAATCACGCTCGGGATTCGTTCATTTACTGGTAGTAGCTTGTTGTTTTTCAAAATATACGTTATTGTTTCCACTACGCCGTGCGACTAGTGCTTTAGTAGCAAAAAACTTTGAGAATTATGTTCTTCTCGCTCACGGGATTCCTGAAACCGTAATTACAGATAATGGGGTTCAATTCACGGGATCAGAATTTCGTAGCCTACTAAAGAAGTACAACATACCTCGAGTGCATTATGGGCCTAGGTACGCTCCACAAGTTAACATGGTAGAAAGGTACAATAAAACGGTAATGACAGCTGTGTCGGCTTATGTAAAAGAAGACCATAGGACATGGGATCTAAATTTGACGAAAATTCAGTTTGCTTTAAATAGTGCAGTGAATGAAACTACAGGATTTACTCCATTTTTTTTAGTCCATGCCCGTGAACCCATTATAAATGGCACGTTTTATAAGGACACAGACGACTGCGATTATGAAGTAGCTATGCCTCGTGAAGAGTACGCAGGTGAATTAGGAGTCCTTAAGGATATTTTTGAAAAGGTGCGTTCTAATATAGTGAAGGCTCATGCCACTAACGCGAAATACTACAACTTGCGTAGGCGCCACGTCACTTTACGCGAAGGTCAGCTGGTTTGGCGTAAAACTTACATCCAAAGTGACGCGGACAAGTATAAGGCATCTAAGTTGGCTCCTAAATATCAGCAGTGCATTGTAGGTAAAGTGCTCTCGCCCTTAGTTTATGAGCTTGTAGGGTTAAATGGTAAACCATTAGGCAGTTGGCACATAAAGGATATTAAAATTTACTAAAATAATCCGATGTTGCCCATTTTTTTTTATTTCACAGTCGTCTTGATAGTGTCTATTGGCATTAATTTTCAATTGTTAGATCAAATATAGTACTGTCTATATATTTTTTATGGAGCGGGTAGTAACTCCTAAAATAGGCCTTACTTATTTCTGTCTTTACCGAGATAGTAGCAGCGGTAAGATATTTGTTATGGAGCGGTTAGTAACTCCTAAAATAGGCCTTTACTTAGTTTTGTCTTTACCGAGATTGATGCATCGCCGGTAAGATTTTCTTATGGAGCGGGTTGTAACTCCTAAAATAAGCCTTTACTTATTTCTGTCTTTACCGAGATAGTAGCATCGGTAAGATATTTGTTATGGAGCGGTTAGTAACTCCTAAAATAGGCCTTTACTTAGTTTTGTCTTCACCGATATTTTTGCATTGGTAAGATATTTGTTATGGAGCGGGTTGTAACTCCTAAAATAAGCCTCTACTGAGTTTTGCATTCACCGATATTTTTGCATTGGGGCTCCTAAAATAGGCCTTGACTTGGTTTTGTCTTCACCGAGATAGCATTATGGTGTCGGTGAGTTTTTTTTTATATTTGATAGCACAAAGTTGTTTATCAGATTCGAAGCCAGCTTCAGTTAGATAGTACTAGTTGCTTATCGCATTTTGAGCTGCCGGTGACTCATAAAATAAGCCATTCACCATTGTTTTCCGAAGGTTTACTTCTGGGAAAATTGAATACGTCCTGCCTGGTGGGTTGTATGGACATTTATTGACCAAATTGTTATGTATCTGCTCGCAGAACATATTCTCCAGGAGGATCGTTATGTTTTTTGGTAACAATGCAGAGTTCCACTGGTACACAGACGGAATTCGGGAGTAATGTAAGGGGTGACTTCCTGCGATATGGATGCAGGTTGCTACTGTTTGAAGGAGAGGTAAGATTAGGGATGTATGACAGATTGGGGGGGGATTATGCCCGGTTTGTAGGAAGTTCGTAGGTAGAATATGGTTCCTGGCAGTATGGTTTTATTTTGGATTGAGTTTTGCTTATGATATGACATATAAATATTAACGTTTTTTTTTTAGTCCCCTCTTGCTTCTAACCTTACAGTTTAGAAGTAGGTTAGCACTCTTCCGCTCTAGTTTATTTTGAGAATTATTAGATTCATTTTTAGTGTTTTAACACCGAGGGCGGTGTGCGGTTTTTCGCATAGCGAAAACCTTTTTTTGTGGGAAGAGAGGCATTGTGACGTTGCAAATTGACATCTAAGGCGACATCTAGCGGTGGAGCCTTGTAGCTCCAGAGTGTTTCTCAATACTGGAGACAGAGCGTTGTTTTGGGTTTCGATAATTGATTGGATGTTAATTAAGGAATTCAAATTTATTAACATACAGGATGTAATCACCCAAATTTTATCGTCATGCAATGTCCAATAAAATTAAATTTAATTCTTATGATATAATTTCGGAAGTGGATTGTCACTTGTCAAACAATTCGGTTTTTAGTCTGTGGTTAGAACTTTCTCGAAGGTCGATATCGAGGAGTCAGGTCTTTGGTCCTGCGTGTGTGACGAGAAGGGTGTTCCTTCCCGATCCTGGTGACGCTACGCAATGATGGAGTTTTAACAGGTATGTTATTCGAGAGGCACCAGTTCTGTGATGATTAGACTGTGTTCGGCCAATAATCTTATTGGAAATATATCAGAGATGTTGTTTCAGTAGCCGAACCTGTCTGGCTTTTTATGCTAGCCTGAACTGATGCGAACGTGAAAGACGTGACGCCCTGGTGCCGTCCCGTGGTCTGGTGAAATAGCAGTTAGTACCGACTAGTGGCGGGCAGTGTGCTGGTTGACCCGGGCTTGGCAGTTTAGAGGTTAGATCCTACGAGTGCTGGCATTGTGGCCATCCCCGTATATTGGAAGGCCTTACCATCCGGTAGCTCGTCCAGGAAAATGTCGCCGCTCCAGGTAACGATTAGCGTCATCGTTTTCATTACGGATCCCGTAGGCCGCGTGTATGTGAGAACCCAGAGTTTTCTCTGTGGTTCCATGCCAAGGGACTTGATTCCGTCAACTGACGTCAACTGAGAGTCCTTCGTGAACGGAGGGACAGTTAACACCTGCAAGTTTGTAGTAGACCCTTTGAGAGAATGATACCCAGGTGACCATTTTGTTAAGGTCATTTTCAAGTGATTTAGGCCTATGTGTAGTAAGCTAGGTTATAAACCAGTTGTTCTAAATTTCATGTGTTAGGTTGTGTCTCAGGGGCTTTGCCCCAAATGTTATAATTCCTCTTATGAACACAACCATATTTAAAGTCACATATTATTCGATTGAGCTAGAAGTTGTTAAGCGTTCATCTCACGGATCCTCACAAGCGACTTTGAGCTTGTTGATATTTAATCTCATGCTTGTATTTCTCCTAACACACCTTGCTACGGAGACGGGGTGTGTTAAATGATAAATAATAAATGATTTTATTTCTGTAAGTAGGTTTGTACAAACACTTTTACACGTCAATCACATTTTTAAAACTAGATGAGGTCGGCGTTTCCTATCTGACTACTCTGAGAAGAAAGGCCGAAACAAACTCAGAGGTCACAGTCTCTTTTAAAGTCCAGACATAATCTTGGTCAGATTATGTGAAAACCATGTAGATTGGTGTCTGAAATGGTCTTTTGAGGAAAGAACCACACAGATTGAGTGGACCTGTCCAGTCAGTGCACGCATTTGTCAGTAATCGTGCAGCTCAACTCCGAATTTAAGGAGCTCAACGATTTGACGAACAATACCAAAGAAAGGACATTTGGTTAGGCCGCATAAATTACTCAAACTACCAGACTATGATTAATTAAAATTAAGAAAAAATAAATAATAAAAAAGAAAAGAAAGATCCACATAATCTTCACATTCACATTCACAATAATTAAAAATAATATAATACTTTACAAAGTAAATATTCATGTCAATGTTTGAATAAAATGTCAATGTAAATATAAATATAAAAATCCGGAAATAATCTTGGTCAGATCATTTGAGGACCATGTAGATTTGTGTCTGAAATGGTCTTTTGAGGAAAGAACCATACAGATTTGAGCTGACCTGTCCAGTCAGTGCACGCATTTGTCAGTAATTGTGTAGCTCAACTCAGAACTTAAGGAGCTCAACGACTCGACGAGCAATACCAAAGAAAGGACATTTGGGTAGGCCGCTTATGGTACTCAAACTGCCAGATAAATAAAAAATATGATCCACATAGTCCTCAAATTCACAATAATTAAAATAATAATAATATTATACTTCACAAAGTAAATATTCATGTCACTGTGTAGGTATATAATAAAATAAAAACTTACCAAAAATAACAAAACTCGTAAGTAAGTAATTTAAAACCAAAAATATAAAAAAAAAATGTAGAAATTGGAGCAGCTCAATCCCAAGCCTTTTTGTCCTCAATGTAATCTTTAATGGTATAAAACGCTTTTTGGCACAACTTACGTTTAATGAATGTTTTGAATTTATTAAGGCTTAGATCTTGTACGTGGCTTGGGAGCTTATTGTAAAAGCGTATACATTGACATCTGAATGAGCCACCTATTTTCTTGAGCCTTGTTGTAGGTACAACAAATTTGTGTTTGTTCCTAGTATTTATATTATGGGGGTCTCCCTTGTTTTACCGAAAAGAAATTGCCAAATTATCACTTCCCAAACAAATTTTCGCATAATTTTATTTGCCAAATTATTACTTACCAAAAAATCTCTTTACAAATAATTGTTACGAAAACCTATGTTTGGCAAGTGAACGTTTGAACAATAACTTGTTCACCAACTAGTACTTTTACCATTTTTTATCTAGTCAAATATTTCAGTTGGTATAATATATGTTACGCAAAATTAAATAAGCCAAATATTTGGTGTCGTCAATTTTAAACTTACCATTTCTGTTTAGTCGATTGCGTAGCCAATGACAAAAATTTTGCATCTATATGTTAGTTGCACAGATTACACAAATTAAATTACAATGTGTAAATAAGTGGGTAGATGGTAAATCATAAATGTCGCGCGATGTGGGTAAGTCATGCAAAACACTGTAGCGGAAGTTTATTGAGATTGTTACGATATATTATTTTGTAGATAATTGTTGTTAAAAGTATAACGTAAATACAGTTTACGATGAGTGAATGTAGTGATGAGTGTGATTTTTTTAAATCTACACGAGGTTGTGTAAAGTTGTTTCGAAACGGATTTACATATGAAAATAATAACAAAGTGAATTATACCTATTATTGGTACTGTGAGTACAGGAAAAATAAATTGTTTAAATGTACTGCATCCCAACAAACTACACTAAGATGGGATTCATAAAGTATTAAAGAGCAATGAAATTCACAATCATGAACCAAATCCTGGGAGAAAAATAACCAGTGACCTTATAGAAAAGATCAAAAGTGAGGTTTCATCTGGAACAAAAATATGCAAAATAATACAAAATAACAAAGCAAATGCTCCTTTGGACGTTGTAGATAACTTGCCTTCAACTTCGGCTCTAAAGCAGAGGATGTATCGACTACGAAAAAAACAAGAAGTAACAATAGAACCAACTGATGTACATTTCCAGCTAAATTTATCACAAACATCTATCAAGGGTGTAAATTTCATAATAAAAGATAAAACTTATGATGAAAATAGAAGAATATTGGTAATGTCAACACTAAGTTTAATGACCACTTTAAGTCACAGTTCATACTGGATTTTAGACGGAACCTTTAAAGTGGCACCAAATATCTTTAAACAATAATTGTTTAAAGATATTTGGTGCCACCAAAGTATGAACTGTGACTTAAAGTGGTCATTAAACTTAGTGTTGACATTACCAATATTCTTCTATTTTCATTATACACTATACATGGCAATGTATTAGATGATAACAATAAAACATTTCCACTTTGTTTTTGTATGTGTACCAACAAGGATAAAGGTACGTATGACGTAATGTTCGAATTAATAATGCAATACGGAAATGAAAATAATATTGACATGACGCCAAAAGTCTGTATATTAGATTTCGAAAAGGCAGCCATTTCAAGCATAAGATCTAACTTTGAAGACGTTTTATTACAAGGGTGCTTTTTCCACTTGGGACAAATTCTAAACAGGTAATAATAATTTTATTATAATTATATTATTTCTCTCGATAGCCTCCTAAAAATAATCTCTTTTTTCCATATTTTTTTCTATATAATCTAGTCGTTTCTGGCGTAGATGGTCACAGTTTTAACCTAACCTAACCTAACCATTTTTTTTAAATTAATAACCTACTGTAACTAGTTCCATAAATAACCTAATGTCTAGTAACCATAAATTTGTCTTGTTTCAGACAAATTCAAGTACATAAGCTTACAAAGAAATACGCAAATGACATCAAATTTAACAAACAAGTAAAATGTTTATTGGCTTTAAGTTATTTGCCAGAAAATGAAATCATTCTATATTTTAACAAGCTAATAGAAGGTATAGAAGATTCTGATTGGAAGCAAATCGCGAATTGGTTTGAAGAAAATTATGTTAGCGGATCATGGAACACGCAACCGAAGTATCCACCAAGCTTTTGGAGTTGCCATGTTGTAAACGAAAGACAAATACCTAGAACTTCAAACTCAGCTGAGGCGTGGCATCGTAGAATAAACATTCTCATTGATAAACACCACCCTGGAGTGTATCGCTTAATTAAAGAATTAATAAATGAAGTTTCTTCAAATTTAGCTGACATTGAGACATTTGATTGTTGACATTGACATTATACTATCAGGTGAACCGCCACAAAAAAAGAAAAAAAAATATATGGATAAAGACGACAGAATTAATCGAGTTCTGCAACACAAGTCTGAATACTCCGAAATAAATCTGCTAATGTCCATTGCAAAAAATTTAAAATTGTAAGTTACAAATATTTTGTACTAGGTTTTGCTATTTTGTACTCGCGTTAATAAATGATTACCTATATTAAAATAAAATTGCATTTTTAATTATACAATTCCCAAAAAATCTTATTTTTGCCTTTACATTTTTTGTCATAACAAATCATTTGACTAAACGTTTATTGTCTAAAGATTGTTTGCTGTAATAAATCATTTGATTAAAGACCAAATGACATTATCCTTGATAATATTCTGCCAAGTAAAAATTTGACCAAATGAAAATGTGCGTACTAAAATCATTCCAAACATTGCATTAGTATAAAAAAAGGTTACTAAAATTTGTTTGGGTAGTGAAGTTTGGGCAAAATCTTTTCGGCAAAACGGCAGGATCCCACTGTGAAGGCACAGTCATTACATTTATCTCCTTAAATTTCTCTCTGAGAGCAAAACAAAGATAGTCTGAATGTCAGGGGCATTTCCCCACAACAGAATACCGTACGACATAACACTATGAAAATAACTAAAGTACACTAAACGGGCTGTCTCTATGTCAGTTAAATTACGAATTTTTCTAACAGCATATGCTGCGGAGCTTAGTTTTTTTGACAATTTATCTATATGTGGGCACCACTGAAGCTTAGCATCCAAAGTTAAGCCCAAGAATACTGTTTTATCTTCGGGATTCAATTCTTCGCCCTTTATCAACACATTAGTTTTCACCTGCCTAACGTGAGGTAGCGTAAACTTAATGCATTTGGTTTTTTTTTCATTAAGAAGTAAATTGTTAACATTAAACCAGTGAACTACTTTTGCGATCGCGCTATTTACATCGTCAGTAACCAGCTGCTGACGTTTAAGTTTAAACAAAAGCGTCATCCGCAAACAACACTATCTCATGATTATCCTTTATGAGGTAAGGCAAGTCATTAATATAAATAAGAAACAGGAAAAGACCAAGAATTGAGCCCTGTGGAACTCCCATTGTTACTATAGATCCGGGAGATCTTTTCCCATTAACGTCAACGCTCTGAATCTTATTACTCAAGTATGAAGTAAGAAGATCCAGAGCGGTGTTCCGGATTCCGTAGTGGCGGAGTTAGAGGCTAATACCAGGTTAAAGGTTGGGAAACTACTATTGTTTTAGTGGCTTGCCACAATCTTTGTAAACCTGTGTTATATAATTACAATAAACTTTGTAAAAAAAGGTAATGGTTTAATTGGTTCTTTCCCCATTTATATATACCTAATAAATTTACTTTAGCACGGCAGGAGGCCGGGTGACATTGTGTTAACTCACGGTTAACCGCTAGAGTTATGGATAAAACGGGTAGGTTTCATTTTTGTGGGTCATCATTTAGATTGTATTGATTGTGTACATAATGATTATAGTGCAGCCATCGTGTTAACGCTCGGTTAACCACCAGGCGAGACAATCTCACATGTGTTTTTAAAATCATAGCCTTCGTGTTAACTCACGGTTAAACGCCGGGCGAAAATCCGCATTAAATGAATAGCACGTAAGCACTATAAATATAATAGGTATCATAATGTAACAATGCGCCTGTAATCCTCCAAGGATTAGGTGGCACCATAAAATAATTTATAATTGAGGGTAGTTGTAAATACAATACATACCGGAATCAGATGAAGATTCAATTATGATTCTACGATGTTTACGTCGTCGTTCATCTACCAGCTTCTTGATTTTACGTTGATAGTCTTCAATTTCTTGAGAATATTCCCGTTTTTTCGGCATTTTAAATAACTAGTGAGCGCGCGTGTGCTTGCTATCGTGCACGAAAAAAAGAATGACAGCTTGACTAGTGGTGTGGTTATGGTTGGTAAAAAATCGACTTAATGGTAAAAAGTCGATATTTATATCAATTTTCATAAATCTCTTAAAGTGTGCATGTTATCTTGTAGATTGAAAGGACTACCTACTGCACGTAGTTTTGTCTGCCCTACCCCTAGAGTGTAATTTATGCCCGCGTAGGCGCGGAGGGGCGAGGCGGCCCGCGAGCTGAGGAGCAGCAACCATCTTCGACGAGAAACTTGCGTGGGACCGCCGGAGCCCCGCAGCGCCGGAGCCGTGACAGAAACCATGCCTGCTGCATGTTGCATGCTTGCTTGCATGCTGCATGCTTGCTTGCATGCTGCATGTTTGCTTGCATGCTGCATGCATGGTGTGTGCTTTTTTGCATGTTTGCATTCTACATACTTGATGCATACATGCATGGTGTGTGCTTTTTTGCATATTTGCATGCTATACATGCTTGATGTATGCATGGTGTAAGCTTGTTTGCATGTTTGCATGCTTCTCACAGGTAAATAAGAACCACATAAATGTTCAAAATCAACTGTTAAATTGAGTTCAGTAAGTAATACAAAGTAATACATGCAGAAAGATAATTAAATAAGCATTTAAACAAAAAAACTTTTTACAAAAAAAAAAAACAACCGATTTCCAAAAAAAAAGACACTAAAAAGTCAAAAACAATTTTAATTTCGGAAGTTGGTATTTTTGGTTTTTAAATTTCGTTGTTTGCCACCATCTTCCACAATTAAAGTTATTTTTTACTTTGTAGTTTCTTTTTTGGAAGAATGACCTAACGAACAAAAAAAGAATCTTCAAAATCAATTTATAATTGGCGGAGTAATCGCGTAACAAACATACAAAAAAAAAGCAACATACAGTCGAATTGAGAACCTCCTCTTTTTTGAAGTCGGTTAAATTTAAAGACAATTTTCGTTAAACTAATCTCAAATTAGTTCCTATTGCCTTCAAAAACCCAGTTTCAGTGTAATCTGACTGATTATTTAATATAATTTCTATGCGACACTTTTTATCCAACACTTTTTTTCTTTTTGCTGGTACTGGGGCGCCTGTACCTAGTTTATCAATTTCTATGATTGAGTATTTTATTTCTTTGATTAATTGATTTGATATATTATAGAATCCCACATGATTTGCGCTCACTATGGTATTTATCCTGTGATGCCACGATTCAGCATAATTTTGTGTTCTAGGGATATCCTGGTCGATTAAATCTTTTGTACTCCAGTGGCTAGGCTGATATTTTGGTGGCGAAGAATTTGTTCCCCAAATATAATTATCGCTAAACCATTGTGTAATAATGTCCGCCTCAGGGGATATATTTTTGCGCCATTCATCAAAATACTTTGGTATATCAGTAGGCGATAAGTAAGAAAGAGCAAACACATTTCATATCCATGTTAAAGGAGATGTTTCAAAATGTATGGAGCCTGGGCCAGGTCCTTGTACACTATACAAAAAAATAGGGAAATTCATTTAAAACAGTTCTTAATTGTCCAATTACTTTAAAATGGCTTGGTTTGCTGGTAAACACAAGAAATTACACTTGAAATTGCAACACAACAAAAACCCGTCATGGCGGTAAGCTGTCAGTTTGATTGACGTTTGTCACGTTTGACATGATGAAAGTGACTGAAGTAACACTGTTGTGACAGCTGACAGTTCTGTTTCTATGATCTATGGTTTACTGTCAATGTTTTTAAGCATAGAGTAACTAAATCCGTGAGACGCCATGTTGAAAGTCGATAAAAATTGATAATAAATATCAATTTACTACCACAACAGTAAACATTTAATTGAATTATCTGTATTTTTCCTGAATTCTACGGATTTTTCTCTTTTTTTTGAGATACTGTACATAGACCTGGCCCATTTTGAAACATCTCCTTTAGCATCATTACCGTATAGTTTTTGGAAGCCACTTTTCTGTATTTTCCGGTATATTATTTGCCCTAAATGGAAATTGCATCCTTTGATTATAACACTATCGAAATAATTTTTAAAAGTAATTTGGGGTACTTGTTCAAAGTCCATTATTATATAACGGGGTGATAGGACTATATCAGCGGATGCACAACATTCCAATAACATTTTAATAAATGTATCATAGCTAGCCTTATCCTTATTAGTAATGTAAGTAGTAATGTAGCTAGCCTTATCCTGATTGTAAGACCATCTTTGCATTGTATAAACTCAATTTCCTTTGTATTATATAACTGCATAGCACAGGTGTGAGTACTATGTACTATAGAGCCATTTACCGGGTAATTTGTCTTTAATTGACTTGAATGTGCCCTGGCGGCTGGGAATGTCATGCTCACTCAAATGTCTCGCTGATGGTGGCGCGTGTGTTGGATAATTTAGCTCCCTTCAAAATGGTTGAGCTGAATGGTGCTGATCCATGCGTCATGTTCGTGAACAGGCGCCGTCAGTTGTGACTGGTCATCTCTTAGCTGCCATGGCTTATTTTAATTTTTGATTTGTTTGTTATAATTGCGGACGCTTTTAACGTGCTTTCTACATTGTTCTCACATGTATAATTTCAACATAAATGATGTAACCAATATTTTGTAACAATATTTTGATTTAAAAGAGTGTCCGTGGAGTTTCTTGCCCGTTCTTCTCCATAGGTACCTACTACGCTTTGGAATGGGCAACTAGCTTCATATTTCTGACTGACCGACTCCTTGAAAATTCAAAAGTGCAAAGGTTTAATTGAAATAAATGCTTTGAGTTTGAGTTTGAGTTTAGTCATTAGTGCAAGTACCATCGGAAATATTACATTATGATATACAGATCCATGTATCACATGCAGTTGATGGAATATTTTTGGTACAATTTTGAATGTGCCGTCTGCAAGCCAATATTTGGATCGGCTTAGATGATGTAATAATTTATTTGTTGTGTACATAATTATCCGACGTCCGTTCTTTGATTGATCCTTTATAATCAAATCATTCTCCAAATAGTCACAATGTAACTTATTCATATCGAGTTGAAAATCTATTGATTCTGGTTCAGTAATCGCCTGTTTCCCTTTTTTTTTATTTCTATATATAATTTGCTTTCAATTTTTGATTGTTGGTAAATGTGCTGAAATTTCGTCTGATATTGTAGATAAGCAATCGTTTATTATCTGACTTGGTTTTTTCCCATCGATATGAATGGATTTTTCTTTAATCAAATTTACAATATTAGTGACCTTTGACTTTATAACATCAGGGTCATGATTATGGTTAAGTATTTTTTTGGTTTTCAATGTATGCATATTACTTTCACTGTTATATACGGTGATTATTCTTACGTTACAATTATATTTTTTGTTCCGTCTCATTTCACACAACCAATAGTATTTGTCACTTTGCACTTTATTTTTTTCGTAAATAAATCCATCCATTTGTAACTTAATTCTACCTTTGCTTGATCTAAACACTTTTACATTACTTTCTGCAGAATTTTCCATATTCAATATACTTTAGCTTGATTTTGCTCAACGCAATAAAACGATATGAAAACTACCTCCTACTATAGCAAAAGTAAAAATAATTTGATTAACGCCTGATCGGAAAGATCTAGCAATAACCATTATCGTCGTAAGTCCGTGGCGAAAAAAAAATAGTTGAACACTATTATTTTTTCGCCACGGACTTACGAACTTATCAATGGTAAGAAATACAAAATTATTCTAACTATGAATTTTTCGTAATGTGATAGATGAGTCTTTCAATTATTATGGATATGAAAAGTATGCCAAAGATGATTCTAACTGTAAACTTTCTGAGATATGATAGTTCTACCTTTTAATGATTATCGATATGAAATGTATGCCAAAAGACGATTCTGACAGTGAACTTTCTGCAATATGATGGTTCTACTTTTTAATTATTATGGATATGAAATTTATGCCTAAAGATGATTCTGAATTACAAAATTATGCGGTTTTAATGTATTATAAATGAGTGTATGCCAAACGATTTTCTGCGAAATGAAGTTTATGCTATGCGCTGTTATGCAAAATAATATTATGACATAAAAAGTTCTGCTATAAAGGGTAGACCCGGAAATTTGTTACAGTTAATTATTTAAACATATTTTTGAGTGGTTATTACCTATTCTAAGCAGTTAGTCGTTTTCTAACTCAACCTACGGATTTATAAGTAGTGTTTTTTTAATATATTGGTATTATATTTTAATATTTATTTCTACATTGAAATAAAACAACTCAAAATAAATGGTAAACTTTGTATTCTTTAAAAAAAGCATTATAAATCATCTTCTTCGTCATCGTCTTCCTCATTCTTATTATTATCAAAATATGTTGGCATCGTGAGCATATTCATAATGATATCATTAAATCCTTTCATCTGTTTTTTTTTCACTGATCGATATTGACTTATCAGGGGATCAGAGTTAATACATAGCCAGTGTAAAATGTCCGTGTTAGTATTAATTCTTGAAGTTTTTCGTGAGTGCATCAGTCGTATATTTTTATACTCTTTTTGAGAGGCTTCCAATACGTCCTCTGATAGCTGCCCCACAGGCAGAGGTAGCTGACCTATGATGTCGCTGCTGTGGATAAGCAGTTTATGCACTGACGCACTCATCTTGTACCATCCATACAGTTCAATGCATTTTTTTGCTGTTTCCATGCAATATAATTTGTCTTTAAAATATTTGAAAACCTTTCAATCAATTCTTTATCGATTCCAGTAATTTCAGCTACTATCTCTGGATTTTCAAAAAAAATCCGTGCCGTCATTTGTCTTTCCACCTCCTTGCTTAGGTTGGTCCACTATTAAACTCATCTTCTCGTAAAACAGGTCCGTTATATTTTTCTTCTTCTCCTTTACTTGATTCTTCAATGTTGTGCCTCTAGCTTGCCGTTGTTTAATATTTATTTTATAGGATATATGCAGAAGATATTCAAAACACCTTAGATAGCCATGTAAAATAGATATTCCATACTTATAGGCAGAAGCATCGCAGGATCGTTGTAATACTTTATCCAAGTTGTTTATGTTCTTCGGATTTACCTTACAAATGTTGCATGCCTGAGACGATGCAGTTTGTGTAAGGACATTGCATGTTTTGCCATCCATCATCGTGCAAATTAGAATTTGACGAAAGGTTATTGGTTTTTCTTGAAGGCTTACTGTTGTTGATGTAACATCTCGTAGCTGTTGTTCAGTAGCATCGAATTCTTGTTTTATGATCTGATTTGTTTCTTTAATTAACTTAAAACCAATAGGGCGACAACACTTTGTCGATGATGGCCTCGGGTTTTTCCAAAATATAATTTTTTCTTCTCCATGTGTTCTGTATTTATCCCATGATTGGACGAATCCAATATTGATTGTCTATGTACGTTCGCCAAGGCGGCACGCGATTGGTTGGTTCCCATTTCTGCCAAAACGCATGATTCGGCGACGTAGCGACTAGCGCGCCATCGAGAAGACGCCGCAGCCCGCCAGTGCCCGCTTGTTCCCGCTTGAATAACATTGAATTGGAGCTCCGTGAGTGAAAATCGCTAAAACAAGGACAAATTGTGGATTACCGTGTTTTGTACTCGTGCCGTGGACTCTGTGTTCAATATTCCACTCAAAGGAACGACCACGCTTGAGAAGCGGCCGCAGCGGAGAAAAAGGTAAGTCGTACTTAGATTTTTCTCTGTTGAATTTGTATCCTTGATTGGGAGAACGAGCAGAACTCAGTTCATACAGAACTACCACTACCATCCTAATCTCTTTAAAACTAGCGCCGTTAAATACAGTCCACTCCTTTATCTCACATTCTGGTCATTCGAGCCCGAATTCTTTTTTTTCATTGTTCTAAAATCACGCGTCGCGTTGGGAACTGAACCAGAAAAATTGCAATTATTTACGTTATTATTGTCGGAAATGGAAAGTGTCCGCTCGAAGTTTGAATCCACCATATTTGAATTGTACGAAACAGAAGTGCAAATAAAACCTACTGCAAAAATGTCGATTAGTGAACTCGAAACGTTTGACGAAATGTTAATTAAATGTCAATTAACCGCTAAGGAACATTCTAAATCAGAATCTGATTTTTTATCTGCCTGTTCTGCCGCAGATAAAAATGATTTAGTGGTACCCGCGCTACCAAAGATATCTCTATTTCAATTTGATGGTGAAATTGAAAATTGGATAACTTTTTATGATATGTTCTCATCATTGGTTCACAAGAGAAATTTCTCAGATATCGATAAATTCCATTATTTACTTTTATGCGTTAAAGGTCCAGCTTTAAATATTGTTAAAAATCTACCTATTACAGCCGCTAATTACTCATTAGTTTGGCAAAGTTTAGTCGATAAATATCACGACCACAGAACACTAGCATGTAGGCAATGATATTAAATTAACAGATATGTTATAAGCGCGCAATTGTGAAGACTCGAAAACATTCCAATTGTAACGTTTTTACTTGTAGTGAAATGTAAAAATGAATGAAACTTGGGTATTTGTGCCGCTGCTGCGCGGAACACTTTTTTCGGTTGTTTTGTGAGTGTATAACATATCTGTTAATATAATATCATTGCATGTAGGTATTTCGATAAAATGTTGAACTTTTCACCGTTAACCAAAGATACGACGTCGAACTAACTTCATTTATAGAAACCTTTGATCATTCACTTAAAGAGATTCAAGCATTAAAAATTAAGAACTTAGACGATTTCTTATTGTGTCATTTGGCATTACAAAGACGCTCGGACCCTCATACGCGAAAATTATTCGAAGAAAGTAGGGATCAAAAGTTGATACCTACATTTGCGGATCTAGTTGATTTTGTAAACAAACAGATTAAAGTTCTGGAACACACTTTTACAAATAACTCTTCAAATAATGCGTCGAAATCTAGTAATACCCAAAATAAGAATCAACATAAGTCTGCATCAAAGTCAGTTCTCAATACGACACGATCTTCGCACAATAATAACAGCCGTAATAATAATAATTTTACTTGTGTGATTTGTAAACAAAATCACATGATTTATCGATGTGATCAATTTCGTAAATTATCAATCGATGAAAGAATAAACCGTGTTCATTCACTAAAACTGTGTCATAATTGTCTTAAGTCTGACCATCAGTCTAAGGATTGTAAAAGTACAATGACTTGCGGAGTATGTGCAGCACCGCATCATTACTTATTACATAAAGATAACGTTAAAAAGGATTGCGAGGGAATATCGTCCGTGGCGAACACCCCGACCATGCAGCTGTCTCTTTCACACGCGCAGCAAGCGCTTGTGTCGATTTACTTCGTAAGTGACACAGCTGATTCACCCGTTCAGCAAGCATTGATAAGTAATAACTGCGAATACGGAGTAGTGTTAGGTACTACACTTACGCATGTTATTGATTGTGTTGGTCAATATCAAGACTGCCGTGCAGTCATCGATTCCGGAGCTCAGAGCTCTTTTATAACTACTGAATGTGCTCAGAAGTTAGGATTACAACGTAAAAAATGTCCTTTCACCATTCACGGTATAGGTGGGGGAATAGTAAAAAATCAAGGCGTGGTTACTTGTACATTGAAACCAAGACAGGCGGATAGTCCGACCTTTAGCGTTAATTTAGTGGTCGTTTCAAAGGTGTCCGCTGATATGCCTAATGTACCTTTCACAAAAAATGTTATTAACGAGTATGACACTTATAACTTAGCGGATCCACTGTTTTTTAAGCGTTCGCGAATAGGTATTTTGTTGGGTAACGACATAGTTCCAGATATTATCACAGATAAACCGTTGGTAATTAAGAATGGTATTCCGAGTGTCATTAAAACGGTTTTCGGTTATGTTATTAGTGGAAAATTATATCGCACCCTTAAAACATAAATGGCACTAAACGAAAATGTTAATTTTACAGTATGGCCGTTTTAAGATTTTTTAAGTATTGTATGGGTGATATGGAACTAAAAATATATAAATTAAGCTTTGTGATCGGCTTAAAATAACAGTTTAACTAACGCTGTTTCAGTATCCAGTGGCATGCTATAAAAATATTGATTATTTATCAATGGAGAAGCATTTAAAAAAAAAGTTTAATATTGTGTCGGTTATAGTTTTGTACTTATTCAAAACTTTTTGCTTAATGACCTCTAAATTGTTATTTTACCTACATTGTAATGATAAAAAAGAGAGAAATAAAACAATATAACTACTAAAATAATAAAGAATTATATTTATTTGGTACACGCTCACAGTTTTCGGTCAAAATGGCCAAAATTACACATATTCATAATTAACAAATTTGTTTAAATCTAGATAAAAGTATTATCAAAATAACAGAAACTTAGAATTTGTGTTTGCATAAAATTCGTAATTCTATCATAAATAACATAATATTAAAATCTTCTTCTTACTACTTACTAATCAATACAATTATTAGAGGTATTCCAACTTAACTGCTAAGGTTAAAAGTCTTTCAAAATAGGAACTGTAAAAGTTACGTACAAATCAGCCTATTAAAGATTTAACTATCATAAGAGTCAGCAAAAATCTTGCAGTAACTTAAAAATATAGTTTTTCATTAAAAACCGTAAGTAATTAGAAAAAATATTGTACCCAAATCTTGTACATACTATAAAATCTTGTAAACCCTGAATTACGTAAAAGACAGCAAAGCTTTTTAGCAAACAGTAACTTAAAAACATTTTCGCACATAAATCACTAAAAAAACTTATCGAAAACTTCTTCTTACAAAATATAAATCAACTGTTTTTTTAAAGACGTTCAACTACTCTACCTACCTAATTCAAAACTCTGTCAAAATAGGAATTGTAAAAATTGGGTATCAAACCAGCATCTAGAAGGCTTTTCACGTCATTCTTCTTTGTTTCAGATAAATCAAACTTTTGGTTATACAGCTGTTGCAATTCGTGAGTCCGCTGGTTCCTTGTACTGACTCTTTTAGTTCCCAGGTCAAGTTCTTTGAAATCATCAAAGTAGGATTTTTTGTATTAAATTTTTACCTTATCATCTTCAATTTTCACCACTTTGATGACTTTTATATCAGATAGCTTTACAACTTCACTTTCAACACTCTTGTTCAATCTAGGAACGGGCAGTTGTTTGATGTCCTTGAAATCGTTATAAGCTATTTCGTTTACTATGAATGGTTTGCCATGTTTTTTTGCACTTCTGATAGCGGATACGTACTGGGAAGGCACATAAATGGGTCCAGATTTAAGCATTCTTTTTATTTGTTTCTCAATAGTTGAATGTGCTGCATCTCCTTCGTTCTGTGTGTGTCCACGGATTAAAAATTTGTGTGTTATAGATGTTACTTTCAAGTTAAGTACAGCGTAGATGTACATACCGATGATGAACTGATTTTTCTGCTGGCCGCAGCAGTTATCTGAATAGAAAACTACATCTAAGTCTTCGTCAGCTAAAGAAGATTTCTTTTGCAAGTATTTCAAGACACAGCTGGCTATTTCATTTGCTCCACGGTTACCTTGCGATTTGTCCCAAAAAAAGCATTCAGTATTATCTCTTGCAAGTTCAGAGATAGTAAAGTTCAAGCAATTTATCTTTGACTTATAGCAGAAAGTTGATACTTCTCCATTAGGTATCGTCATTACCGCTTGTAGGTCGTAGCATGCGACGATAAAGTTGCTTGAAACCTTCATTTTATCGTTAGCTTTTTCTTCGCGACTTTTCTCCTTCTCTGCTAGATGTCGTTCGTAGTCTTCCTTCAGAACTTCTTTTTGAGGACCTTCGGCGAGCTTGTATATTGTGCATTGTTCGCATTGGTCCTTCTTGGGCACAAAGAAGCTAATGTTAAAGTCGTTATTGAAAACTGTTCGGTAGGTATGTAGCTGTACGTAGGGCAATCCTTGTTTTATGCAATCTTCTTTGTAGTCTGAATAAATATCAGTTAATGTTTTTCCACCATCTATGAATTCTCTGGTAGTTTGCTTGCGCAAGTAGTGGCTTTCGATGCGAGGAATGCTGTTAATGTGTTTTTTCACTTCTTCTATCATTTCAGCGGGTACCTTTCTGTGGTTTCCATGCATGCCTCTCTTTTCTCCTTCTAGAACACCTGTTGATGCATTTGTCTTCTCTACTACAGTTCTTATGCACCTGTCTGTAATATCCAGCGAATTTTTGAAAACGGTTTTGCAAACCCTTTCTTTGGAGCCTTTAACATCGAAATTGAAAGCCATTTTTGGCTTTCTATTGGAATTAATCTTTTTATATTGATATCTAGGCTTTATCTCTGTTATGTTACGAGCTATGTATTCTCGCTGTCGCATCAATGAGGCCATGGCCCAATAATCATTAAAAAGAAGTTTTCTTGACTCTTCAGAAATTCTATCTGAGCATTTCAGCCGACATGTACTTCCACAAGGTTCCTTAATCGTTTTAGCTGGCGGTTTTCTTTTTTGATTTTGAAACATATTTCTTGCCTGCATTTCTTAGAATCTTCACAATATTTGTAGTAACGATCATATTTTTCTTCTTTCGTTTTCTTGTAATTAGATCAACTGGCTGAGTTGGAGCTTCTTTTGCAGCATCCTTCATCGTTCCTGTGTCATTTGTATCAGAATGTATAATTTCGACGTCATCGGCACAGCTGGAAGAGGCAACATGATCACCATCATTCGGAGCAAGACCATCTTGAAGGTTCGAATCAGCAGAAAGATGATCACTTCTTTGATGATTATTAGAAACTTCAGCAATTTGAGTGAAGGAAATGTCATCAATTTTTAAAGCGTTTGCTATTTGGCCATTCATGTTACTATTTGCGTTCTCTGTTTCGTCATCCGGATTAGTAGGGTCGAAATTATTACGTGTCTCTTTGGTACTTTGAGTCATTTGTTGGGTGTTTGGACTTTGTACAGAGAAAGCTGAAGCTGAACTGGATGATGTGCTTGAGGAAGAAGATGACGACGAGCTGGAAGGTGAAGACGATGACGACGAGCTTGAGTTCGATCTCCGGCATTTTTTCTTTAATGGAAAGTATGTTCTATCATCGTCTGAGGCGGGAGAAAAGTCACCATCGTCACTGTTCGTTTCGTTGTGATAAGTGCTAGGTAAGGGTGGTGAACTTCTCATGATGTTCAAATCGGACGCACTCATTGTTGAAAGGGGTTCAACAATATCGGAATTTCTTTTAGAGGCAGGCTTAGTATTTTGAGATTCATCATCGTCATCGTTGTTCTGAGTTGATAATTCTATGATTCTTCTACATCTACTTCTCTTCGGATCCATGATAGTTTAATGCCTTAAACAAAAAGCCTTGCCTTATTAAATTCGTATAAAAATAAAAACAAATAACTGACACTAAACTCAAACGGCCACTTATGCAATTGCGCACAGCGAATATTTGAAAGCAAATTTATGGATTAAATGGCTCTTTACCGAAAATGCCCGTTATTAAATTCGTATAAGAACAAAAACCTAATTAAAGTTAAAAAATAACTGACACTAAACTCAAACTGCCACTTATGCAATTACGCACAGCTAATATTTGAAAGCAAATTTATTGATTAAATGGCGCTTTACAGAAAATGCCCGTTATTGAATTCATATAAAAACAAAGTCCACACTAAAGTTATTAAATAACTGGCATTATACAGGGTGTTAGGGTAAACACCGTTATCCTTGCAACCAGTGGTTTGGTTTCATTTATAGAACGTAAAATCAATGGAAAATTACAACTTTTTTTTTCTTTTTTTTAATTCTACATTTTACCACAAGAGACGCAAGTTCGTTGTCCTATGCGCTAGGGCAACGAACTTGCGTCTCAACACGGGCGGGGGGTACGGGATGTGAACTGACCGGCCGCGAGCGCGACCCCTCCCTCAGTCAGTCAGCTGTTTCACTAGAGAGCACGGTGTCGGATAGAAACTTTTTAAAATCTTTTAATGAAAATGACGTTTTTTTTTTGTTGTGTTCGGTCATTTATTTTTATATTTAAGTCAACTACCCATGGTTTGAATGACAAGACTGTTTACCCTTACAGCCTGTATTCAAACTGCCACTTATGCATTTGTAAATATTCGAAAGCAAATGTATTAAATAAGTGGCCCTTTACACAAAGTGCCAGTTTTTAACTCACCTCGACAAGGATTCCCTCCGGTGACTTGACGCGATCTGGCGTAGTGCCAGTTTATCAATTACCGACCGGACAAATTGTGACAAATTCATAAGTGACGATAGCAACATCTAGCGAAAGTTTGGCGCATTAGAACTACCGGGGTCTTTGCATTAGGCGCGTTTCGTCCTATGCATTTTGACTGTATACTTAACTAAAAAATGTCATTTTTTGTATAGTGCCACTTATGTTTTAAGGGTGCAATATCCTTCGAATAATAATAATAATTGTTCACAAAATTTTAATTTATCTGTTTCTTATGACGAAGAACAATCGATTGAAAAAACGTTACGCAGTTTTTGGGAAATTGAGGAAGTGCCGTGCACACCATTAATTAATCCTTTGGATCAGTTAGCCGAGGGGATATTTTCTAAAGAACATTCGCGAGAGTCGAACGGACAATACATCGTTCCGCTGCCGTTCGCGCCCGACCACTCGCCGCTCGGTGAAACACGCGCTGTAGCTGAGCGTCGTCGGTTACTGTACACGGAACGCAAGCTCGCGCGTACTACGGATTTAAATAACAAGTATAAGGAATTTATGCGGGAATATGAAGTCCTCGGTCATATGGAACTTTATCAGGGTAACAAGCCTAGCAAATACATTATTCCACATCACAGTATTTTGCGACCTAGTAGTACCTCCACTCCGCTACGTGTAGTGTTCGACGCGTCAGCGAAGAGTAGCAATAACGTGTCTTTGAATGATATTTTATTGGTCGGCAGTAGTGTAGAATTGGGGTTCCTGGATCAGAAGAGATCCAGGATCCCCAATTACACACTTGATGTGACTATCAGTAAATCTATCAATATTTTTCAATTCATATCATTCATTCATTTAATATTCAAGTATTCGAAATATGACCAGGATTCCCAATTATACACTTGATGTGAACTAGACCAATCAGTCAATTGATCAATATTTTGTTAATTCGCGAATTTATAGTTACGTAGACTCCATTGCTTTTAGTAGCTTATTCAGCAGACAATCAATCTCATCAATCTATCCTGCTCCACTTTAGAATAATTTTATATTTTTGTTTCTTTTAAAAATAGACGTTTTGATTTGTCGACATAATCTGTTCCTTTTACAGCATTTAAGTAAAAGCAATCAGGATAAAATATAGCATGTTGCATCCAAGGATCATCGTAATACTCCCAATCTCCAATACCACCTCCACTCGAAAAGCACATAACTGTATCGTTTAAACCACTTCCACATTAAAAAAAACCTGCATCTGCCATTTCCATCACCAATCTTCGTTTTTGAAAATCTACTGTAGCCCAATAATGTCGAAATGAACATAATCGAATTTTATGATCATTATATATTTCATATCGAGGGGTGAAATAATTATGAATCATTTTTAAGAAGTTCTCGATACGCGTATAAAGGAATAAATGAAGTTTTGTATCTTGTGTTCTCAATTTATAAAGATGTGGTGCTCCGAATCGTAATAAAGCAGACATGACCTATAGAATAGGTCAAACTAATATACAAAAACTATTTACTCATATAAAAAAACATTTATTCTGTTAGATTGTTAGGATATACAGAGCTAACAAATTACTTAAATTATAGTTTTTTCAGGGCAGCCCCTATATTCTAAATAATAAACAATTCAAAATACTTTTATCATAAATCCACTTTTTTAAACATGTTACATTTTTTAAAGCACATACATTCGAATGATACACACAGCTAAATATATAACTAGATATTCCATAACCATCAAATAATTTCTGTAAACTAGGACAGTTTTTATCTTCTAAATTATATACATTATCATGTTTTACAATGTTTCTTAGCCACGACACTTTTTCACATCCTTTAACATAAATGTTTTTATCTTTCAGATAAGGTTCAATATATTGCGGTAATTTTAAGTAAGGTATAAAACCCTCTTTCCAGAAAATTTTTCTGTTTCTTTCTATCCAATTTACTTGCGATTTTTCTTGTTTTTGTAAGAATGAAAAATGTAAAATGGGAATGTTGGTTTGATTAATAATACCATAATTTGATTTCTGCATGCTATTGCTATTTCTTTTACAATAAAATCGTTACTTTCGGTCTTAAACCCTTGCACATCGACTATGGCGTTCATAACAATTTTCTTACAATACTGCTTAAGGGTTTATATTCGATCAGACGATCGTTGATAATTAGGCAATAGGCAGATGTATTTTCTGGTATATCTTCAGAACTTTCTATTTCCAGTCTCACATCTACAGCCCCAGTTTTCGAGGCTTCGTTCTGTCTTGAGCAATCAATTACAAATAAAGGAGCCTTTTCTTTAAATTCACGCAAATCAAGCATCGGTTCAGACCGGGTGTTATAATAAGACTGACGAAATTGGGTAAACATTTCATATAATATACAATATTTGTCCTCAGAAAATTTTGCACTAACCGTTTCGTATGGATAATATTGAGAATTTAAAAAAAGAGTAATATTAGTTACTTTACCATGGTCAAATATTGAACAGTCTCTAGTTTTCATATTTTTTCTATTTGTCTGCAAACCAAAGATCACATACCTTGGTTTTTCGAGTTGTGACGCAGTCTTCACAACTCAGGAATGTTTTATAGTTCTAGGTAATAAAGGGTATTCGTACAAGTCCCAATTTCTAAAAGCTATTTGAATAGGAAGATCCTTTTCTATATACATATTTAAGTAAAGTTAATCTTTCCCGATCTGAAACTTTTACATGAGGCACACGCCATTGCAGTCTCTCTATATTTACTTCAATAGAATCATTATTATTATCAAGTGTAACACTGTTGACATTCGAACTGCTTCTATTGAATATAAGTTCATGTTTACAGTTAATCATAATTTTATTATAATCTTCCGCAAATCCTAAAACTTTATTCAGCGGTATAAGGGCACTAACAATACCATTATTATCTTTAACCCCATTCAAATTCCAACCCCAAATAGCAGCAGCCTTACTTTCCCCCTCGCTCATAGACACATATGATTTTAGAGTGGTAGTAATACCTGCATTTTTTATCCGGTCTATCTCAACACCGTTAATTTCATATCGAATGTCTTAAAATAGGAATGATATATGACACATTTCACTCTATTTAGGCATTCATCTCTTGTAACAGATAATGTTATGGGTACGACACGTAACATTTAAACCTTTTTTAAAAGCAATGATTTAATAAAACCATGCTTTTTCCAAAACTCTTTAAGAAATTTAATGCATAAATGTCCGCAAATTATTGTAATTATAATTGATATTGGCAGACCCTACATAGCGAACAAATTCTATTGGAGGTTTCGAGTTGCCGTAACTGTCAAAGTATTCAATATATTCATTTAAAATTATATAGGCTACCCAATGTGTACCAGAATTTTTAGAATTATCTAAATTTATAATTCCACACTCTTTTAAAAACGGAGTCTTTGGTAAGGTATCCCTCATATACACTCCGCGAAAATACGGAACGTCTTTAGTAAAATATATGATATCTATATTAGTAAGAGCATGATTTAGTTTTTTTTCTCTGAATTTGTATATATTCCAAGTCCGTTCTTGTAACGGTTTAGCCCCAGTCCATTTCCAATATATACACTTCTGCATTCTTATTATGACTTTTCATTTCTTCTAAACGCTTTCTTGCAACTCTATATTCATTTATGGTTTTGACGATACCAGCAATTCCACTTGCTATACTGCCAGCAGCAGACAAACCAGCAAATATTGGTATTAAAGGTAGAACACCGCCAGTCTTAGGAATTGGTATGATACGTGGAACCCTGACAAATGAATCACGATTCAATTCTCTAGCAGCAGAATAGGCCAATTCTATTTGTTTTTTCCGACACTTCGGTTTAATTTTTTTAATGCACTTTTTGGTATGGGTTACTAAACTTTTAAAGTTTTTTTTGAGTCCAGTTCCAGAACTTACTTTTGTTAGCATTATTATTATTAACTAAATTGGCAGCAAGTCTTTCTCCTGTGCTTGCATCGGAAGATAAAGCACGCTTTTTTGCCATTTTTAATAAAATTATATCTGCTTTGTGACGATCTTTCAAACTTTTGGAATTATTGTATGCAATATCGTGATGTTTACAATATTCGTCTAATTTGTTTACACCCCTATCACCTCGAGCCAATCTTTCACGGAATCTAGTTCCTGGGCCGCAATAGTTATATCCTGGTAAATGGAGCTCAAATAGTAAATTATTAATTAAATTATTGACAAGTCCTTCTCCATTCATGTGTACAAACAGAATGGAACCATTATCATAGAGCATGATGTTATATTGATAAAACACTTATAAAACATTTGTATCGCTAATCCAACTATTTTCACAGGATGATAACCCCAACCATTTCACGAAAACTTTTCTGCCTTTTCGTTTCAAAATTTTTTCAACAAGGTAAATGTCAGGATGTTTAGTTTTTTGTAATTCTTGATCATAAAATGCTCCTAAAATAGGTTGCTCTTTAACATCTTGTAATAAATATGTAACAGGATTTGTGTTTTGAACTTTACTGATCTTAAATATCTCTGTAGACCAATTTATTAGGAGTGTAACCTTTTTCAAAACAACCTTTATGTTTACTTATTCGTACAAAATCACCTGTCTTAAACTTACGACGTATTGTTTTCGTTCGATTTTGATTGAAATATGTCTGTAGTAATTTCATTTTATTGCTATGATTCACTTGAACGGGGAGTAAATTAATTGTTCTGTGTATGGTATGATTATATCTATTAATGATATTTGCAAGTGTTCCATCCATCCATTCATAATTCCCTTTAAAACTAAATTCCTTGAAAAGTTTACTTTTTATCGTCCTTCTTAACCGTTCTACTGTAAGGCGGGATCTCGAGGAGATATTGAAACACCGAAAGCTAAATCAATACTATCTTTATTCTAACGGTTACACAATTATAAGGATTACATTTATACGAAATAAAGCTGGTTACATACAATAAGGTTGCTTACACACTACATCTCCTTTCCTTGGTGAAAAAAAGTTAAATTGTAACTATACAATTTTGATTTTTTTTTCTCCATATTATGTGTTAAACAATATTGATTTTGCACTATTATGGCATGATTTTATATAATTATAGAGTTAATTATGGTTATATTATAGAATAGAATAGAATAGAATAATATTTATTTGCTTAAAAACATGGTATAAAAAGATGGTAAAATACAAAAAAAAAAATAACAAGAGCATACATGTTTTTGCTTAACAGTGATAAGCGTACAAATTTTACATGCAATTTTACAATTTATTTTCAAAGAAGTCTTTGACACTATAAAAACTATGACTACACAACCATTCATGCAATTTATTTTTGAATAATCTAATATTTAATGTCTTGAGATTACTTGGTATCTTATTATATATACGGACACACATAGATATACAACTTTTATTATATTTAGCTAGTCTCGGAAGGACATCCAGTACGAGCCTGTGGGGGTCTCGTCGATTACGAGGATATAAATCATCTGCAGTACTAAATAATTCCCTATGCTTCCTCACAAACATACATGTTTCGTATATGTAAAGAGACGGTAGCGGCAACAAGCCAAGCTTTTTAAATATCGGCCGACAGGATTCGTCAGGTCGAAGCCCGTATATTGCTCTAATGCATTTTTTTTGTGCGATAAATGCTCTTATTTGATCTGTGCTATTACCCCACATTATCAAGCCATAGCAAAGCACTGATTCAACGTATGCATGGTAGGACATTATTGCCGTTTTAACGTTTGTTATATTTCTGAATTTTTAAAGGGCATATACGAACTTATTTATTCGATTGGAGACGGTATCAATATGTGCTTTCCAGTTTATGTCTTGATCTAAAGTTACGCCTAGAAATTTAGTTTGCGTTACTTGATCAATTTTATGTATATTCATTTTAACATTGTATTTAGCATTATTTGATATATTAAATTGTATACAGGATGTAAGGGTAAACACTCTTGTCATTCAAACCATGGGTAGTTGACTTAAATATAAAAATAAATGCCCGAACACAACAAAAAAAAAACGTTATTTTCATTAAAAGTTTTTAAAAAGTTTCTATCTGACACCGTGCTTGCTAGCGAAACAGCTGACTGACTAAGGGAGGGGTCGCGCTCGCTGCCACATGGTCATGTCAGGTCACATCCCGTACCCCGCGCCCGTGTTGAGACGCAAGTTCGTTGCCCTAGCGCATAGGGCAACAAACTTGCGTCTCTTGTGGTAAAATTTAGGTCTAAAAAATAAAAAAATAAAATTGTAATTTTCCATTGATTTTACGTTCTATAAATGAAACCAAACCACTGGTTGCAAGGATAACGGTGTTTACCCAAACACCCTGTATAAACAGATTTTTTTAGATTTATTGATACATTATTTCTATTTAGATATTCAATTAGATTTTCAATGGTGTTATTAATATCAGTCTTATGATCGTCAATTGTGTTATTTTTCTTATCAGTTGTTACAATAATAGAAATGTCATCAGCAAATAATATACATTTATGTTTGGTTATATTAATTATAGAATTTATGTACAAAAGGAATAAAATTGGGCCTAACACACTTCCTTGTGGGACGCCATATTTGTTGTACTTAAGTTCGGATGACTGTGGCATCATGTCATTATTTCTATCTACTTTTGAAATGGTAACCCGCTGTCGTCTGTTAATTAGGTATGTCGATATCCACTGAAGCACTATGCCTCTGATTCCGATTGCCTCCAGTTTCTGTAGTAGCAGGTCATGAGATACTAGGTCAAAGGCTTTAGATAAATCGAAGAACAAACCTGTAGTAAGACGGTTTTGATTAATATTCGTCATTATATTTTTTATAAGAGTGAAGATAGCTAGTGTTGTGGATTTGTTTTTTTGGAAGCCAAACTGTTCTTTCTTAATTATGTTAAATTTATTACAAAATTCGATCAAACGTTTGTACATGCACTTTTCAAATATCTTCGACAAAATAGGTATTAATGTTATTGGGCGATAATTATTAACATCAGATTTTTCGCCTTTCTTAAATAGTGTGTATAAAGGTACACTTATTAGTATTATATTTTTTTTTTTTCTTATACTTAGTTATACAAATACAAGGTTGTTATACAACATTATTTATCTGGTGTGAACAATTTTGTACGATTTTTATGGACTATATCTAATTTTCCATTTTTATTTATTTGGACATTTGGTGATATCTCTTTCACTACTTTAAAAGGACCAGAATATATACTATCCATCTTATTACTTTTTTCATTTTTTACTAGTATTAAATCATTTGGCTTATAAACTATTGGATTTGTACTTTTGTCGTAAATATTTTTCCTATGTATTTTACTTTTGAGCAAATTTTCCCTTGCTTCTTTTTGGGATAGCTGCAATCTAAATTTTAACTCTAAAGGATAACTTTCGTGATTATATAGTGGTTCAACAACATTGTTATCTAAATTACAGGGTAGCGAGCATATTTTACCAAAGACCAACTCAAATGGCGTGAATTTAGTTTCCGTATGTACTGATGTGTTGAAGGAAAAACACCAATATGGAAGCCATTGACTTCATGCGTCTGGATGATTATCTGTTTGAATACGTAAGAAAGAGCCTAAATTCTTATGTGTATTTTCCAACGCACCTATACTTTGGTGGTGGTAAGCTGTGAAATTTAAATGAGTTATTTTTAAAAGTTTACAAACCTCTTGAAATACTGTAGACATAAACTCGGATCCTCTGTCTGTTGCTATTTCCTTCGGTAACCCGTAGCGAAGAATAAAACTGTTAACTAAAGCTTGAGCCACTTCTGTTGACTTTTTAGAAATTAAAGGATGTGCCACAACATACTTAGTCAACTCACATTGTATGGTTAGTATATAAGAAAAATTAAAATTAACCGTATCTAATGGTCCTACTAAATCTAAAAATATTTTATCAAATGCTGTTGTTGCCGTAGAGGTAATAACCATCGGCTCCTTTACATGTCTTGCATATTTCTCCTTTTGGCACTTTGGACATTTTTTTACAAATTCTCGAACGTCTCGTTCTAACCCTGGCCAGTAAAAATACTTTTTGATATTATTAACCATCCTTTTCATGCCCGCGTGGCCACTGGTGGGCAGGAGATGGAAGTCATTAAGAATAACTGTCCTGTCATCTTTATCGTCTATTCTTCGAACATATAGAATAGGCAGTTAGGTAGATTTTGCAAATTAATAGACGTCGACGAAATATGTATTATGAAGAATAGAGAGCAAAATGAATTTATTAAAGAATTATTAAGTGAGATTAAATCGTCAAATGATAGGTACGTACCGCGAATTTATATAATAATCATTTATCTCACTTAATAATTCTTTAATAAATTCATTTTGCTCTCTATTCTTCATAATACATATTTCGTCGACGTCTATTAATTTGCAAAATCTACCTAACTGCCTCACAAATGCGGCTCGCGTCAATTGTGATTGGTAGTCGGGATTAATAAAAATTGTTGACTTGCTTTCTACATAATAAAATGCGTTTTTCTCTTCAGTAATTTTATTTTGCTTTCTCAAAATATCTAACTCTTTTTCCTCGCTAAATCTAAGTTCTATTGCCTCTCTTGGTTTCGTATGACTTCCTACTACACATGGTTGATCAGGCCAAGTGCTGTCAGTCGTCGTACTATTACGTGAGCTTTGCATTTTCCTCGCCTGTGCCCTAGTTGTTACATTTATATAAGATTCACCCATATTCTTTAAATCTTCACTTGTAAAAGAAATCCGGGACAATGCATCTGCAGCTGCGTTGTCCGTACCCTTTATATACTCTACAAAGTAATCGTACTCTTCTAATATTAATCTAAATTTCATAAGCCTACTCGCTGGATCCCGCATATTAAAAAGATAAATTAATGGACGATGATCCGTCGATATTTTGAATTTTCTACCATACAGATATGGACGGAAATATTTTACTGCCCAAACTATTGCCAATAACTCCTTTTCGATTATTGGGTATCGCCGTTCTGCACTATTTAAACTTCTACTAGCATATGCAACTGGTTTTTTATTTCCATTACTTAAAATAGCGCCAATTGAATAACCTGAAGCGTCTGTTTGTACTATAAATTGATTAGTTTCCGTAAAATCTGGATATTGCAGAACAGGAGGAGAAACTAAACACTGCTTTAAATCTTCAAATGTTTTCTGACAATCTTGGTCCCAAATAAAATTCGCATTTTTCCTACATAATTTGTGTAATGGATATGCTTTTTCCGCAAAGTTCGGTATAAACTTTCTATAATAATTAACAAAAGCTGTGAAACGCTTGACTTCTTCGACTGATTTTGGGCAAGGATAATTTTGGACAATTTTTATTTTATCCGGATCGGGCACAACACCTTCACGAGATACTACATGTCCTAAGTATAGCATTTCCTTTTTGAAAAACTCACATTTTACGGGATTAAGCTTTAAATTCACTTTCCTTAACCTTTCAAAGACATCCTGTAAATTTTTAATTTTTTCTCCTAAATTACGACCAAATATTATTAAATCGTCTTGGTAAATAAGACACTTATCATATGCAAGACCTGCCATAGCCATTGTCATCATCCGGGTAAAGGATGAGGGACTGGTCTTGAGCCCCATGTGCATTCTTGTCATCTGGTACTGACCAGAACCAAAGGCTGTATACTTTCGACTATCCTTATCAAGTTCTACATTATGAAAACCTTGATACAAATCTAAATGACTGAAATATATGCATCCTGATAACGAATCCAATATTTCTGTTATGTTTGGTAGAGGGAATTTATCATTCTCAATGCTATTATTTAACTTCCTATAATCAATGACTAATCTCCATTTTTTCTCCCCTCTAGAATCTATTTTTTTCGGAACTAATAACACTGGACTACTCCATTCACTTCTACATTCCTCTATAATTCCTCCTTGCAATATTTTTCCTATCTGTTTATCTATTTCCTTTTTCTGAGCATGTGGTAATCTTAATGGTTTTGAAAATATTGGAACCGTATTAGGTTTTAAAGTTATCGAATGCTTATAAATATCAGTCGTTGTCAAACTATCTCCCGGTAAATAAAATATATCATTGTATTTGGCACATAAATTCCCAACTGATGTTTGTTCCTCTCCATTTAAATGATTTAATTTTAACGAAGAAAATAATTTCTTAACTCGATACGCATTTGATTCGCCTTGAGAAAAGGAACATAAATTGTAGTCACTAACGCTATGTATAGTCGGTTTAATTTCTTTAAGTGTAACATAATCTTCCGTAGTATTTAATATATTGATAGGTATCCTACCGCACACTGGCTTTACCAATGAACTCGCTAAATAAATACCATCACTGATATCTGCCGCGTAAACTAAGCATTCATCCTCATTATCTGTTAAAATATAATGTACAGACTCACATCTAGGTGGAATCTCTAAATGATTTCTAATTGTATTTATAGATAATTTTTTTTTATTATAATAAGTAGACAAAGTAATTTTGTTTTGATTAAAATCCAATACCGCTTTATACTTGGTCAGAAAGTCTTGACCGATGATGCCATTCGCCCTAATTGGTAAGAAGTCAAATACATAGAACTTATGTTTCAATTGATGCCCATTTACGTTAAAATTTAAATAACAATATCCAATTGTTGTTACTCTGCCCCCGATACCATTTATAGAAATGTTTTCTTTGTAATATGCAATGTGCCCTTCTAGAACATGTTTATACTTTAACGCCGAAATCGATGCTCCCGTATTCTCAATTCTCAATTCTCAATTCTTTATTGCATTCCATAATGTTGTTAAAACAGTTGGTAGGCTTAAAATTAATGGTACAATTATGGACCCTGTCGGGCACAGCATAGTAGGAGAGAGGAGGAAGAGCGCTTTGTTTGTTTATAATATTATAATATTAAGTGATAATTGTATATTTATTTAATTTTTACTTTTCCTTTTATGTCTTATTTCTAGTATTTTTACGAAATAATAATTATTTAAAGTCAATATTTTAATTATATTAAGTCAGTATTAGTAAGTCAGTTATTTGTTTAAAACTATGATATTTGGTTCCTAAACTTAATTTGTTGCTCGATTCTTTATTTATTCATGCCTAGAATTTATTATTGCATGTGTATTTACTAAGGTTTCAATTTAGATTTAGAGTTATTTATATTACTTATTTTATTTGTTTTATTATGGATTTAATAATGTAGTATTAGATGTTCATTTTGATTTATTTATTACTTGTAAATTAGAATTTATCGTCTAAATATTCTTTTATACTATAATAGCTTTTGTTCAATAGAAAGAGTCTTAATTTATTAATAAAACTGTTATCTCTGTCTAGTTCTTTAATTGGTTCTGGTAACTTGTTGTATATTTTTATAGACTTGACAAAAGTACTAGAGGAGTGCATTTTTAGTCGCGAAATTGGTATGTTTAGTCTATTTTTATAACGAAGTGTGATTCTAGTTTGTATGTTTTCTCGTTTAGTATATAATTCCGGGTATTTGCGAACAAATTTACATATTTCAAAGATATAGAGACAGGGTAAGGTTAGTAATTTTAGTTCTTGAAAGTGAGGTTTACAGCTGACGGTTTCTTCAATATTTACTAAAATTCTAATCAATTTCTTTTGTAAAGTAAACAAGGTGGGCGCGTCTGTACTATTTCCCCATAAGATGACTCCATATTTGAGCCAGGCATAGGCATACGCGTAATAGGTGACTAGAGCAGTTTTAAGATCTGTAGTTTTTTTGATCTCGCGGAGGGCATAAGAAAATTTTGATAGTTTTGCTCTTATTTTTTGAATGTGAAATTTCCAGTTTATATGGGAATCTATATCAAGTCCTAACAGGGTAAATTTGTTAACAACTTCTAAAGTTGAGCCATTAATGCTGAAATTTATATTTATAGGTATTTTTTGACAGGGGTGAAATGCTATTATTTTTGTTTTATTGTAATTAATTTCAAGATTATGTTCAGTCATCCAGTTTATTGTGGCTTTAAGCACGGAATTTAATTTTTCATTTAAATTTATATTAGATTCGCATGAGGTGAGTATTGATATATCATCTGCAAACAAGACACATGGTTCATTTATATTATTAGGAAGGTCGTTAATGTACACAAGGAATAGGAAACATCCTATTACGCTTCCCTGTGGTATAGAGGCGTTAATTAGTTTAGTGTCGGAACGGATTAACTCTATTTCATTTGTTCTGTGGTTGTAAAATTCTATTTCCACCAGTTGTTCTCTATGCTTTAAATAAGATGTGAACCAATCATGACATTTGCCGCGGATTCCTATGCTATATAATTTATTTAATAATATATCAAACTGTACTTTATCATAAGCTTTTGTCATATCAAGCAGTAAACCTACTGCATATTTTTTATTATTAATAATATTGAGTGCTTCTTGTATAAACTTGTACACTGCTAATATTGTGGATCGATTCTTGCGGAAACCATATTGACAGTCGTTCAATAAGTTATACTTTTCACAGAATGCATAAACTCGGTTGCACATAGCTTTTTCAAATATTTTTGAAGCTGTAGGTAAGAGAGCAATGGGGCGATAATTGTTTGGGTCGGTTTTTATGTTTTTCTTATGGATCGGTTTTATTAGGGATTTTTTTAAGAGATTAGGAAAAGCGCCTTCTTCGAATGATTGGTTTATTAGTAGGTAAAACGGTAGAGTTAATTCGTCTGCACATTGTCTCAAGAGAGTAGGTGGAATCTCGTCAATACCATGGCTTTTTTTATTTTTTAAGTTTTTTAATATTGCATTCACCTCATATGGGTCTACCGGACTAAGGAATATAGTATTCTCAGTTGGTGAGAACACAGGGGCTCCTTTCGGTTTGTCACCAGTTGGGTTCGTGATACCTTCTCCAATAGAAGCAAAGAAATCATTAAAAGTATTGGCTACCTCCTTGGGCTTTGAGGTTTCGTTATTATTTATAAATAAAGTTATATTACGCTTTTTAGTTTTAATTTTCTTGTTTGTACGTTCATTGATTATTCCCCACATAGTTTTAACTTTGTTATTTGATTTTATCATTTTATTTTTAAAGTGCAGTTTTTTTGCGGTCGATACAGTTTTCTTCAAAATTTTTTCATAGTTTTTGTAATATCGTGTTAGGATTGGATTTTTAGTTTTAGTTGTTATTATTTTCAGTAATCTTTTGTTTTTGCAAGAATGTTTTATGCCTACTGTGAGCCAATATTTTTTATACTTTGAATTTAATTTAATTTTTTGTAATGGCATGCATTGGTTTAGGATTTTAATGAGTGTATCGTTAAGCGTTTTATAATTGTCGTCAATGTTTTTATCACTTGAAATTATATTTTTCCAATTTATTTGCTGCAATTCCGATTTAAAATTGAATGTGTTAACGTTAGTGTATAGTCTTTTCATTGTATACCAAATGGTTTCTTTTGTTTTTTGAGGTAGATTTAAATGTAAAATGGTACTGTTATGGTCTGAAAAACCTAGCTCTTCCACTGTCGTGTACATATCTTTGTAGTAAAAGTTTGTAAATATTAGATCAAGACATGTTTTAGTGGTTGGTGTAATACGTGTAGGGGTTTTTATGTACTGTGTTAATTTATATTCATGCATTAAATTTAATAATTGGTTAGTTTTTATGTTAATAGATAATATATTTACATTGAAGTCGCCTCCTATAACTAAATTTAATTTAGGATATTTTTTGTTTATATAATTCAGAATCTGTTTCAATTGTTGATAAAATACTTCTTCCTCTCTTCTATTCCAATACATAGTAATTAATAATAAATTTTCTTTAGGCAATTCAATAGCACATAGCTCAATAACATACTCTATAGACATGTCTGTAATGTCATTTCTTGGTATGCACTCTATTTGTTCTTGGAGCAAGATGCAGACACCGCCTCCTGCTCGAGTGCTGCGACAGTAAGATGATGCTAGCTTATATCCACTAATTTGAATAATGTCAGACTTTTCCTGTGATAGCCACGTCTCTGAGATACATATTGCATTGTATAAAGAATTTTCAGTAATGAAGGCTTCAAGAATGTGCTGTTTGTTGTTAAGGCTTTGAATATTCTGGAACAATATTTTAAATGGTAGGTCTTTGTTTACGAAATGTATCGTTGTCAGGATCGTCAATCGTACTTATGTTACAAGTTTAAATTTAATAAATTCTTAATTAATTCTTCTCGCATTTGTGCCCTTTCTTTTCGTGCGTTTTCATCTAAAAATTCCGATATAAACAGCCCAGTTCCCTGAAAATACTGGCTGTTGTTTAAGATATACCTACTCATTCTTTTACTGAGCAATTCAATTACTAGCGGCCGATGCTTTTCTCCTTTTCTTCCAACTCTATACATGTCCTCTATATAGCCTGATAAGTCGACGTTGACAATATCGCGAAATAGGTCTATTAGTCTGTTGTAGAGTTCGCATTCAGGCTCTTTGTAATAATCTGCAAGGCCATAGAGTACAATTTTCTTATAACTGCTTTCAAGAGGGATAGGTGATCGGGATGTTTGTGTTAGTAGGTTTTTTATTTCTTTTTTCAGGTGATCATTTTCTGTTCGTAACTTTTCTATTTTAGTGTTTATCGTTTCTATTTCTTGTTTTCTTTGGTCATTCTGCACGGTTAAGGCTTTTGTTCTGTTATCAAAATCTTGTCTCAATTCAGACATTGCTCTTTTAATTTCTGTTTGTATTGTGATTTGAAGTTCTTCTATGATAGATTTATTATTTTCCTTTAAACGTAGTATTATTAATTCGCTCAAACTTTGCATGGATAATTGAGGCTGTATATCGCTAGACATTTTTACATTAGTCCTGTCATCTTCTTCGGTTCTTATAGTATCTCCTAAGAAACTCAGATCTTCGGAGCTAGCTGTTTTATTGTCGGAGTTTGTAATTCTCTTTCGCATGGTGACGTTGTTTTCTTTTGACGGTGAAGTTAGATCTTGGCTGTAATCAGGGCCCCTTGGGGTGCGTAAAGGAGTATCTGTGTTTCCTGACTTTGGTATTTTACAGATACAAGTCTGGCACTTCCACGACTTTTTATGTTCTACAGTCATCAATTTGGTATAATAATCTTTTGTGATACCAGAGCATTCCAGATCGTATCTGCACTTGCACAGTGAACAAGTCAGATTTTCCCTTATTGGTAATTTTTGTTGACATCCTGCGCATAGGGGTGATGGCGCCATCTCATATGATAATATTATGAAGTGAGTGACTTACAAAAACTACTAGTAACGACCTCTAGTGGGGAGTAGCGGAAGTACCACGATTTTCGATTTTGTTGTCTTTGGTCTGTATTTTGGCGATAGATGGCGTTAGTAGAGTTTAGTAAATTGGGAATTATTTTTTCTTTTGAGGTTTATTTCAATTCAAATGGTAAAAAATATTGAAATATGTACCTTTTCGTGTTTTTTCTTCTTGCCTGCTATGGAATAGTCCAGGAAACCACAATTTTGTAAGGATCTTTAACCTTTTTGTTCGGTTATTTTCGAAATGTGTGGGTTGTTATTTTTCTTCCACTTTTTTGTAGATATCTTCCTTTTTACTGGATATTACACACGTACTCCAATGTCACTCACTTTGTGACACTAGAGCAATCATTTAAACACTATTTCGTTGGTATCTTATCACTTTTACTATCTTAATGTGTTTTAATATACAGAGCGTTTGTTTGTTTGCGCACACTAGCGCCCTCTCCTCAAACTTATTCAAGTAACCATTCGAATGCATGATTGTTTATAGGTAGATTAATTGAACAATTACTATTGCATGATAGAATTTTATCCACGAAAAAACTTATTGTTCAAATCAAATCAAATCAAATCATTTATTAAGTGTGTTTTTTGGTGAGGTTACATGGTCTTATAAAATACAAACATAGTGCTCAAAAAACTACCCATTGGGCTTACACTTTTTTAAGAAAATTCGTTCATTATTACTGAAGTATATTATATTATTATGCAAGGTACATGACGCTATATAAAGTAATGTCAGATAAGTAAATAATCAAATTGTCAATTAAATATTTTTGTCATAAAGAAATTCAGTAATTGAATAATAGCATTTTTGGATTAATAAATTATATAATTTTCGTTTAAAATGCAATAAATTATAATCTTTAATAGAATTAGGCAATTTGTTATAGATTTTAGGTGCCATGCACAGTATGCTATTGTGCATGAGGGCGGTTTTTGAAGGCCTTAAGTACAATTCATGACGATAAACTTGTCTTGTTGATTTAGGATGATGTTCTGTTTTTTTGCGAAATAGTTCAATATTTTTCTTTACAAAAATTGCGGTTTCATATATATAGAGACATGGTAATGTTAATATTTTGAGCTCAATAAAATATGGCTTACAACTATCTATCGATTTCAAACTGCATATGGACCTTAAACAACGTTTTTGTGCCTTGAAAACAGAGGTTTTTTCACAGGAGTTGCCCCAAAAAATTATACCATAGCGAAGTATGGAATCAACATAACCAAAATAGGCGGCAACGACTGCTGATCTATTGGCTACTTTGCTAAGTTTATATAAAACAAATGAATATTTACTAAGTCGTGCTATTAGTAGAGCTGCATGTTCTTTCCAATTCAATTTGTAGTCAATTGTTAGGCCTAGAAATTTAGTGCTTGAAACTGCTTCAATTTTTTCCTTATTAAAAATTATATCAGACGCAGTAGAAGCAGTTCTTTGTCGGAAATTTATAATTTTAGTTTTACTTAAATTTAAGATAAGATTATTTTGGTCAAGCCATTCAGTCGATTGTTTCAATGCATTTTTTATTTCTGTCTCGCGGTTATTCTCATCAAGTTGTCTTACTACTAAAGTACTGTCATCAGCAAAAAGAATCATTGGATGATTCACGTGCCTAGGAAAGTTATTTATATACACAAGGAAAAGCGGAGGGCCTAACACGCTGCCTTGTGGCACGCCATAAGAATTTGTATATACTTCAGATATATATTTAATTTCTTTCTTGGTCTTTTTACAAATTCGTCTGATTTCTGTGAATTGTTTCCTATTACTAAGGTAGGAATTTATTAACGAGAGTACATTTCCTCTTATTCCATACATATTGAGCTTATTTATTAATATATCGTGGTCTACTAGGTCGAATGCTTTCGTCATATCTATAAATATTGCACTGGTTCTGGTTCTTTTGTCCATATCTGGCACTACAATATTAAGTAAATCATAAATTGCTACATTCACTGTCATGTTTTGTCTGAATCCTTTCTGTTCCTTTGCTAGAATTTTATTTTTAGTTAGGTAGGACTGTAAGGATCGGTAAATTACCTTTTCAAATATCTTTGATATAACAGGTATTGTTATATTGTATTGTTATTGTCACAAGTCGAAGTATTGGCTGATTCTACGTTTGTTTCCGGTTCCATTATCACATTAACCTTATCAGGGTCGTTGTTGCGCATCCTTTGATTTCTATTATAATTATAGTAAGACTTACCCCTGTATCCTTGGCGGTTTCGGGCTGGGGCCTGCTCGTGCTGATGGCCGCGATGCCCATTCCATCCTCCGCGACTACCGTTGTTGTTGTGGTAGCCTCCACGATAGGGTCTACGATGCGAATATCCTTGGTTGACGTGACCTGGATGACCTCGATAACCTCGGTTATGCCTGTAACCCCTTGAAAATCTACCGTTATTATTATACATACCGAGTACTTCAGCCGAACTTGGAGACGAGGCTATCTCCTCATCTTGTGCCGCATGAATCGCATCCTTGAGAGAGCTGTAATTTCGAGCTACTATTATAGTGCTCAACCTGCGGTTTCCCAACCCATCGGCGAACTTTTTAATCGCGTATTGCTCATTTAAGGGTTTTAATACGTTATAGTTCTCGGATTGCCCGTTGGCCTGTGAAACTGTCAGCTGCACGAAAAGTTCTGATATTTCTTTACCATAGTCCTGTATAGATAAATCTTTTTGTCTCATTGAGGTCAATTTAGTTTGCAATGCCGTGGCTGATTTTTGCGGCAATAACACTTTTTTCATGTCAATCACTAAGTCATCCACACTAGGGTATTTTGGACATAATCGTAATTTAGCAGCCTGGGACAATGTGCTCTTAAGTACAAAATTAACTAATTGCTTTTTACAATCTGCTGTTGAAAGCGTAGAACTATAATACTCAATATTGTCTATTAATTGTCTGGTATTAGCCTCCTCGTCAGTCATGAGTGGCAATAAATTTAACGGAACTTTAAGGTCAAAAGTAGACATGGTTTCTATTTTATTAGACTTACACAATTCTATAATTTCTGCATATAAACTCTGAAACCTCTCGATATACTTGTAAATTAATTCCGACTCACTACTTGACACTTTCCTTTTTTGTATTTCACTCGTAATTTGAGCTACATAATGAGAATATTTCATAAAAATATCATTTGCCTCAGAAAGTTTCTTAGTCAATATATTGCCTGTCTTACGATCTGGACCAATTTTAATTAGATAAACTCGTATTTCTTTAATATCATTCCATAATTTTTCTAAAATAGTTGCCATAACTTACCATTATGAAAGCTGAATCTTCTTTTGCATACATGATTCTATGTCTAATTGATTTAAATCATAATTTGGTTACTGCTTGATAAGATATTAAAGTTCATAAAAACAAGTTTCATCATCACACCGTCTTTTACCATATTCAATGTTATTTTTAACGAAATTTTGACCGCACTAGACCACACTTGTATTTTAAAATATTGCACTGCACAAACACATTATATTTTCCACATCACACAACGCCGTCGTCCACGCCTACAGTCGGTTTTGGAAGCCTGCGAAGAAACGAACGTCGCATCGTATGATGGTGAATCTGGTGATCAATCCACTGGAGGTGACATCTTCTATAAATTCTGTAGATGGCATAGACTGTTGCTAGCGATACCAGAGCGAGGATCAGCATCAAGATTATGTTCGTGACTCCAATATGCGTCCTTAACTCTTCTATTGAAGCTTGGTTATTGCCCCCTGCGGCGTTCTGGGCAAGGATCACCTCCTCCTTAGAGGTACTGGTACCCATCTTCTCTGGTGATCATTACAAATCACATAACCGGCGTGAGAGAGTAGAAACTCGGCAGCGCGCAATACAAATTATAACAAAAACAATAATTTTTGTACTTAGTCCCACTCGCACATATGTATATAGTCATGGTATGTTAAACAAACCAAATTACTTATTGGTAGGGTCGCCATGTAAGGCGGGATCTCGAGGAGATATTGAAACTCGGAGCTAAATCAATACTGTCTTTATTCTAACGATTACACAATTATAAGGATTACATTTATACGAAATAAGGCTGGTTACATACAATAAGGTTGCTTACACACTACACTACAATTGAAGCCTTTTTCGATGAATAAGTGCAGTAGTGGTTGATAGAATTATTTAATTTTTTTTTTTTTTAACTTTTATTGTAAAATTCTTTTCCTAGGTCTGTTTGCAAGTTTCTAGGGATACGTTTTTGTCTACTCAATAAAGTATTGAAAGCCTCAGATACAGTTTGTTTATTTTTTTGTTTAAGTGGAATAGCCCAAGCATACTTAGAAAATCCATCAATGTTGACTAAAATATATTTGTAGTTTATGTTAAATTTGGAGAAACTTTGCATATCCATTAAATCAGCTTGCCAAAGATCATCGATATCTTTTAATATTACATGTCTTCGAGGAAAATTTATTCTTGCACTAGTATGAATTTCGTTTGTAATTTCTCTTTTCACTTTGCTCATTCTTCCAACTGTCACTTCTGCATTACAAAATTAGACTAAGTAACAGTTTATATGATAAGCCCTTTTATTCTTGTATTACACCCGCTTCTTTTAGCTCTTCGATAATTGATAAAATTTCGTTGTCAAGATTAGTATAACCTGCAGTTTTAGAAGCGATCAAAAGTTTAAGCCTGTCCACTAATTCATTAGGATCATCCCAATAAACAAGCTCAGTATTTTTTTTATATTTTTTAAGATACGGTAGACCAGCACCTCTTTTTTCCCTAGATTTAACTTCTCAAGGTTCTTGTAAGCATTTATAAGGCTCAGAAAATAATGGTTTAACAACTTGAGAATATTTTAGACCTTTATCACCTTTAATTTGACCTGTAGGGTTAAAGTCTCTTTTATGAGCATTCGTTGTGAGGAGTATTTCTTTGTACACCAATTTATCTTTTAAATTAACCAAACTTAAATCAGGCTTTTTGCGAAGCAATAGTTAGACCAGGCGTTATTTTAGACTGTTTATCAGCTAAGCAAAGTTTTCATGAGTGGTAGAGAAATGAACTATTGTATTTCCGATCATATGTTTGTTATTGTTACTACGTATGCTAAATGGTATATTCATATCTTCATATATTTCAATGATATCTTTTTTTTTCAACGATGCATTATTATCTTCCCCTGATTCATTATCTCTTTCATCTTGTGAATAAAAATTTTCTAACGAGCTTGACTCATTAGATGATTCATGTTTGTACATATCATGAGATTTATCACGCAAAAATATTTTTGAACCTATATCAGTGTGTTTAATTTGGTCATCATAAGAATTTTCATTTTTTATTGTAGAAATTTGCTTGTTAGCTACTATTGCATTAAGAGGGTCTGCGAGACGCTTAAAAAAATACTTCAAATGAGTGTCAGTGTTAAACTCATAATCTTTCATTTGTTTCACTTCTTTTATAGCGTCCGCAGACTTTATTAATTGATCTGAAAGGTTTTGGTCCATTATACGACTTATACTGACAAGTATTTATGCTCAAATGATTTATTTATTTATTGCTGTCAGAATTTATATTGTGACTATTTATGACCATTAGTCACACTAAATAAAGTTGTCAAATGATTGTCTATATCTACCTTTGTTTAATTCACAATCCTTATTAATAGTCAAAAAATCATAAGGATGTATCCAGATTTTGGAACACAGATTTTTGAACTTCGACCACTCTATATCAGAACTAACATGTTCATCGTATATATGTTTCATGTTAACTTCGTCTTGCTTAAAAATTATCAAAAAGTTAACATTGTCACGTAATAACTGCTTTCGTATTTTTGAATACGTTTGAGATAAATAAAAACAATCTATACTTCTCTGTCTGACCATTGTAAAATAATTTCGTATGTTAATTTGCTTTTCACAAACCACATCATCAAAAATAATAACCGAATTCGGCAATGCATCGTTAGGATGAATAACTTCGTCATCAAAATTAAATATATAAAGTTTTACTTCTGGCACTCTTTGTAAGATCTGCTTTAGAAAAATATATTTTGGTCGAAAGCTAGTCTTGGAATACAAGTAAACATTTTTAAACTTTAAACCATTTTTGTGGGTTAACAAACTAATCATGACGTTCGTTTTCCCGCAATTCGAAGGGCCACATATTATACATCTTATATTATTCGGCAAAAGAACACTATGCTTTGCGTGTAGCTTATTTTCCTCTACCTCAATATTTTTAACTTCTAATGAAACTGGTTGCTTGACCCACTTCATATTTGTATCTGTCAGAAAAATAATATGTTCTAGTATTTATAATACTTATCAGGAACGCTAAGTAATTATAACCCCCCAATAATCAGATACTAGTTCTTATAGCTTTGGTTTCGTCTAATAAGTTCACAAATAAAATGATCGTATAAACTTATATAATATCTATACAGGTAATGTTAGTAAAGGGTTACAAATAAAAACAGCAAATATAGAGTACAAGTAAATATGTATGTATTAAATAACAATATAATTCTTTAATTTTGTACAATGATTGAGAATTCTCATATTTAAATTTGTTACATAAGTTCACATTTAGAATTAACATATGTAATCACAATGACCCCAAGGTACAGTATTTATTTGATTACCCAGAACATGCCTTTTATCGTCTATCCTGTTTAAAACTCCTTTATTTACTTCTTGTGAGAACAGCACGTGCTTCATTGATTTTATCATATTCATCTTACGCTTTAATGTTAAGTTTTTAAATAAAACATCTTTATAATTAGATGATTTTATACATCTCGTTACAGGCTTTGATTATTTGTGTATTTAATGATTTAATGCAATATAGCTGTTAGGGACCTTACTAAGGACTTTTAGTGAAATTCAGTGGACTGTAAGTTATAATGAATTTTAATCCAAAAGGTACAAAAATCAAACTATTGGTAAACGTATGGAGTGCGCGCGCGTGCCGTCATCAGAGCTCGATAGCCAAGTGCCCCGACGGTCCGCGTCCCGCACGCCGCACCTCTCGCCGCCGCTCGCCGCCTTCCGGTGTCTCACGACAGCAGCCGAAGATTGCCGGAGGCACCCGAACATCCTCCCCGGGTTGAAGGATTCAAGTGAGAGGAAGTGGGCAGACGTTGTTGTAAGCCCGCACCACCGTTCCTTTCTTCGTCTTCAGCTCCACTACCCGTGCGTTCCCGTCGCAGCCAGGGAAGACCTTGATGACACGCCCCAGTGGCCACACCAAAGGCGGTTGGCCTTTCTCTTTGATGAGAACCAGTGCTCCTACTGAAAGTTGGCCTGTTGACGCTGTCCATTTCGTTTTTTGCTGGAGCAGAGAAACATATTCTAATTGAAAACGAGTCCAAAAATTTTGTTTTATATGCTCCACTCTTTGGTAGCGCTCCAGTCGCCCGATGTTGAGATCAGTAACCTGTGGATGCGGAACAGATATTAGTGGTTGCCCAATTATGAAGTGTCCAGGAGTGAGAACGGAAAAATCTAGAGGATCAGTGGAGAGAGGGGTAAGAGGACGGGAATTTAAGACGGCCTCTATTTGAGTCAAACACGTGGCCATCTCCTCATAAGTAAAGTGCGTTAAGCCTAAAAGTCTCTTTAGGTGATGTTTGGTTGATTTGACGGCGGCTTCAGCAATGCCGTTGAAGTGGGGGGAGTATGGAGGCGCAAAAGAAAATTTGATGCCTTATTGAGCAACTTCAGACACGAGATTCGAATCTTGTAAAAACTTACGTAGCTCATTGCAAGTACCTACGAAGTTTGTCCCATTATCGGACAAGATGCTTTCGGGTTTACCACGACGAGCCACGAAACGGTTCAAAGCAGCTATGTAGGCTTCTTTCGTAAGGTCTGTAACAAGCTCGATGTGAACAGCCTTAACGGCAAGGCAAACAAATTACACAGGTACGCCTTTATAAGCCTGCACCCTCGCCCTTTGCGGTCAGCTATCAGCACTGGCCCAGCATAGTCCACACTACTATTTAAAAATGGGTGTTCTAAATGTGTCCTTGAAGAGGGCAACTGACCCATTGTAGGTTGCACAGTTTGACACTTGTATTTAAAACATTTGATGCATTTTTTAACCGTACATTTTGAAAGGTTTCTACCACCAAGAGGCCAATACATTTGGCGTATATTTGCCAAGAGCAGCTGAGGGCCAACGTGTAAGCAGTCGAGATGATATTTATGAAATATTATTTTAGTTATATGGTGCTTACCACATAATAATACGGGATGCTTGACATTGTAATCATATGGTGAGTTGTCAAGTCTCCCTCCTACACGTATGAGACCACTCGAATCTATAAAAGGACTCAAAGAAATAAGCCTATTTTTATTTTGTAAAGACTTTCCTGATTGAAACATATCCATTTGAGCGTGACGTAAAATGAAATTTGTAGAAGTTGTAAGTTCTTCACAGGAAATAGAACCAAGGGATTTATTATGTTTATGATTTAAATTGTGTATAAATCTTAGTATATAAGCGATGACTCTCTGTAAATAATTATATTTGGAATATTTGTGAATAAGTGATTTGATGAATGGTTGTATGATTGATGATGAGATGAGTGATCTGTGAAGTGTGAAGATACAACTTCAGGTAGATCTTGTTTCAAGTTCTCATTGGGCATTTTTGGCCAATATTTTTCATCATTTAACAAAAACTGAGGACCTGACCACCATAAGGAACACTCGCTGATAAGGTCAGCCTTCAGCCCGCGAGAAACAAGATCTGCCGGATTTTCCTTCGACGGCACGTAGCTCCACGTGTGCCCTATAGTGCATTCTTGTATTTCATTAATGCGATTATGAACAAAAGGTTTTAATGAATTAGGTGTCATGGAAAGCCAACTTAACACTATTGTTGAATCGCACCAAAAGTAACATTTACTAACGGGTTTGGTGAAGGAATTCCGTACATTAACACACAGTCTTGCTCCTAATAAAGCCCCACATAACTCGAGTCTAGGGATGGTTGTTGGCTTGATTGGTGCAACACGATTTTTAGAGACCAACAGCTGTACTCTAACTAACCCATCCATAGTACTAGACTTTATATAAATACATGCACCGTAGGCCTTTTCGGATGCATCTGTAAACACATGAATCTCATTAATTGTTGAATTGTCACATGAAACCCACCGGGGTATTTTAAGAGTATTTAGACATGGTAGACTAGTCACGAACATTAACCAGGTGGTATGTATACAAGGTGTCGTTTTGCATCCTCGTCAAATTCAAGGACGTTACTATGCTAATGATTCTCGACCCGAATCAATAATAAAACAAGTAGGTAATTTTTTATTATTTTATTCTAATTTTCGGAAATCGGCATGTGTGGGACACGCATGTTAAAACTCGGCTTGTGTGATACCGCACTGTAAAGAACTGCCCATACACACACATAAAAACGCGGCCGTTAATACGCTACCAAAATTTTGCCTACCCCCGCGCGCGCGCGCACCCTCACTATTATCCCTACATACACCCCGCCCCACCCCGCCGCGCTCGCTCACTGACGCAGTGTGATTGATGTCGCCGCGACATTGTCGCGCGTCTTTCGTGATTTCCCGCCACGCGCTCCTTTTCCTTTTAAATACGGTACGATGACGGACAATTACTCTAATGTTGAGTTGCTGGAGATGGTTCGTTTGTACGCTATAAGCGGAGACAGCCTACGTTGAGCTGTGCAGATGTTCGCGGAAATGTTTCCCAATCGGCCACCACCGTCCCAAAACGTCATGCTCGCAGCTACCCAAAGACTGCGGGATTATCGCCAGTTTGACGTCCCCCGGCATGCTCAAGGTCGCGGCAGCAGTGGTCTGCCTGTCGCCTTGCAGGAAGACATCCTGGAGTACTTCCAGCGAGAACCACGAGCAAGCACGCGGGATGCTGGTCGGCGGTTTGGAGTGCACCACTCCACAGTATGGCGTCTATTGAAGCGGGAAGAACAACACCCATTCCATTTTCGCAAGGTGCAAGATATCCACCCGGGAGATAACGCCGCACGCATTACGTTTTGTCGGTGGTTACTGGAACATCAAGACGCCAACATCCTCTGGACGGACGAGTGTTTATTTACTCGAGTTGGCATCTACAATGTTCACAATGAACACTGGTGGGCACAGCGGGACCAAAACCCGCACGTGACCAAACGGGATTCTTTCCAAGTGCGGTTTACCTTAAATGTGTGGGCTGGCATAATAGGGGACCGCGTGCTTGGACCCGATTTCATCGAGGGTTACCTTACCAGCACCACTTACCTGGAGCTACTACGACTAGTCGTCGAGGAGATGCTCGATGACGTACCCCTGGCATTCTATCGCAACATGTACTATCAGCAGGACGGTGCCCCTCCTCACTACGGACGTCAAGTACGCGAGTACTTGACCGAAAGTTTCGGAAACCACTGGATCGGCCGCGGTGGACCTGTGGCCTGGCCTCCGCGTTCTCCAGACTTAACGCCCCTGGACTTTTATTTGTGGGGAGACATTAAAAGACTAGTGTACACAAACGAAATATCAAGTGTTACAGAATTAAGAGAAAAAGTGGTTAGTGCTTTCGACACTGTAAAAACGAATGTGTTTGTGTTGCGAAAACTAAAAGAAAACCAGCGACGTCGAGCTAGACTGTGTCTAGAACGTGAAGGTGGACACTTCGAGCAATACCTCCAGCTAGCTTAGGTAATTTATTTATTTGTACTTACATAATAATTTGTAAATAAGTAATTAATTAATTTTGCCTACCCAGGTGGGCACGGTAGGGCTTTAGCCAAAATTACCTAGCACTTCCCACTACCTGATAACAGCCTCTGATTTTTATAAAGTACCTACCTACTTACTTTTATTACGTATCAAAATATCGCGCGCCGAGGGCGCCAGGCGTTCGTTTTTGAAGGTACCTACACGTTTTTATTACTAAGAAATAAGATTTACAATTTCATTATTTACTGCCCGTTCATCAAAAATAAAATAAATTGTATACGGTAATGCAAAACACATTTTATTAATCAGCTGATGACTACGTACCTACTCTTACAGGATTTTATTATTACCTACATACTTAAGGGCCCCTTATTCCGAAAGTTTAGGCATTTTACGCACCGAGACGGCTTGCGTCCGCGTTGCACAGGAGCCGTCGCGATATGAACTCCGGTGACCTATGGCGGCGGGCGAGCACGCCACAGTATAGATAAATAAATCAGTAGTTCAAATATTATTGGCATGCTGGTAATAATAGCTTGTTTGCAACAAAAACTTATAGCTTGATGTGCTGTCCACTGCACTATTGACTGTAAACACTAATATGCCGCCGGAGCCGCTTCATTGATACGGCCTTGCGCGCACTGCCTTGCGGTGGAATGCGGTGCGTTTATTCTACCGTGCGGTAGAATAAACGCATTCACAGGGCCGCGCACTGCGGCGAAACTAACGCACGTTTTAACCGACTTCAAAAAAAAGGAGGAGGTTATCAATTCGGTTGTATTTTTATCATCATTTTTTTATGTTTGTTACCTCAGAACTCCTTCGTTTATGGACCGATTTGCAATTTTTTTTCCCCTTATAGGAAAAATCCAGTTCTGATGATGGGATCCATGAGGAATCGAGGGTACTCCTCAAAAATTATAGGCCACCTGTAGTGATATTGGAATTTTAATCGAGAACTTAAGCATTTACAGTCAAAAAGTAACATTTGATGAAGTGGAACTGATGAAGAAGACCAGAAATGGTCAACGGAACTTCATACTCACATACACTAATAAAAATAAAATTTTTGATTTTTCCTTCATGGGAAAAAAAAAATTGCAAATCGGTCCATAAACAACGGAGTTCTGAGGTAACAAACATAAAAAAAATGATTAAAAAAAATACAACCGAATTGAAAACTTTTTTTTGAAGTCGGTTAAAACGTGCGTTTATTTCACCGCAGTGCGCGGCGCTTCCTAGATCTCTATGCGATACAAAAATATTTGCGGTAGATTCACCGCAAATTTGCAGCGAGAGGCCAACGGCGATTTCACCGCATGCGTTTATTTCACCGCAGTGCGCGCACTTCTATGATACTCCATACTTCACAGATTATGCGTTAGAAAAACGCAAGGCAGTGCGCGCAAGGCCTACAAGGTTCGGACCGTCAAGGTGCGTAATTTTTATTTTTAAATTATTCAAATCTCATAAATACCTATTTTTTTATTCGTGTTCTACTCATTGGATACATGAAGTGGGCTGCCGTTGTAAGACGACTAAAAAGTCACGGTGTATAAAAAGCTTCTATTTTAAAATGTTTTGACAGTATTTCAGAATAATACGAAAGTACCTAATAAACAGAATCACCCATCGCGCGACATGTCGCTGTATGCGTGAGTGTCGACGGTCTGTGCGAGGCGCCGCGCGGCCGGCCGATTTCTACCTACTAAACGCAGCGCGACCATAACCCGTGCTCTAGGTACTTACCTAGTGAGTACAAGTAGTGACCGATAGCCATTGTTCAATTTGTTTCAAATCTTCATAAACATAATAAAAGAATGTAATAATAAAAACAAAACACAACATACCTAGGTACTTACATCTCCTTGAATTTGACCAGGATGCAAAACTGCACTTTGTAAAGGTATAAGAATGTTTCCATTATAGATTTAAAATTCTAGTCATACTGACTTCGCTGGTCTGTGTAGAGGAGTACTTAATTATATTGTGACGTATTTATAGAATAAGTACTTACGCAATACACTTTCGGATTTTCTTCACTTCAGATACCCTTTTTTTCTTAATTTTGTTTTTTCTATTCGCCATTTCAATTACTTATAATACACACGTTTATTTACGCGCGCGGCAACGATAATTTGTCGTCGCGAGCAAAAGTCGCATAGGTCCTCCCTCGATGACGTCCGGCAGGACAATGGCGCGGTGCGCGCGTGCCGTTTTCACGTATTTATTTTATTTAAAAAAAAATAAGTGCCATATTATAAATTTATCCAAAAATATCCCTGTCAAACCTGATTAGTAAATGAAATGTTAAATTTTCATAAAAGTTGCGTTCCCCCAAGTCTCATAAAACTTAAAATACTTTCAAAATCGACTTTACTTCAGATTTTTTTTTTATCGAGCAAAATGTTAAATAATGTGTTTTTAACCAAAAAAGTCACTAGATCAAAGATGTATCTGTACTATATATTTTTTTACGGATTTAAATATGATGATTTCTCTGAAAACAACTCGATCTAGAAACGTAAATTTCGAAAAAGGGGCCCTTAACTAAAGAAAGCGCGGCGCGCCGCGCGCGCGCCATACGTTTGTATTTCGTACCTACACGTTTTTATTACTAAGATAAATTTACAATTCTAAGATCATTTACTGTCCGATTAGCAGGAATGAAAAAAATTATAAGCAAAACTAAAATTTTGTTAATCAGCTGACGTCACAGATGATGCCTGACCACTTAAGTTGTAACAGATACATCATACCTAAATACCTAACTGCGATAATAGCGTTCATCATGTCGTCGGCGACCGCTGCGTGCTAAACGATAAACGCTAAACGTTTTAGGCACAACTAAAACGCTCGACCATAGTTTTATTATTGTTTCGCAGCTGCGTGGCCTTGCAGCTCTGCGATGCCCAATAACTTTAGATCGGAAAAGATCTAACGCCGCACCGCCCGCCCGGCCGCTCAGTAGGTAGATTTAGGCACAGAGTTTAGGCAAGTACATGAAGTAATGTAGATAGCCCTGCCTACGTATTTACATTAGGTTGACTTTGGACCTTTCCGTGGCGCATAGCGAGTAATTTGTTACTAATATTCCCTTCTAATTAAGCTTTAAAATATGATCTAGGTAATTATCAAGAGTTTATATCATGTAGGTGATTTTTAAACTCGAACTAGGCTATTGCTAGCCGCACGCCGCTGCGCTGTTAGGTAGGTAGGCGAGGCCTGCCGTTCGTCGACCCGCACGCACACAACGACATAGTCGTGCGATAGTGCCTACCGCATACGCAACGGGGCGATTCTGTTCTTTGAAAGTGGTGTATTCTGAAATACTGTCAAACTTAAAGGACTAAAAAAACAAGTATGTATTAATTATTGAGCAGGTATCGATATTTTAATTGATTATTTATGTCTTTCTTATCAGCCTCCTGAAATTTGACGAGGATGCAAAAAGACACCTTGTATTGTCTGGTACTTTCTCGTCCCAGTCACATTTAACCGTCCATAGAGTTTGGATGATAATTTTAGCCTCGATAATGCAAGGACCTACCAAACCTAATGGGTCAAATATTTGACTAATCACAGATAAAATGTGCCGCTTTGTGATTGGTTTGCTGGTATCGACTGATATTGAGAACTCGAGAGAATCAGATTTACATAGCCAATATAGGCCTAACGTTTTAGATGACACGTTTCTATCCTCGGACAAGTTCAACCTATCAGAATGCCCTGTAACACCGGCTATTTCTGTTAAAATCTCTAAGCTATTAGATTGCCACTTCCTCAAATGAAAGTTAGCTGACGCTAAAATGGATGCAACTTCTTTACCCATTTGGACCACCATGGAAACCGAGTCGCCACCACTTAAATAATCGTCGACGTAAAAATCTCGTTCAATGGACGATTTTACAACGTCGTTAGTGGCGGTTGTTGCTAGGCTAACTAAGCACTTAGTAGCCAAATAAGGGGCGGAAGCTGTACCGTAAGTAACAGTATTAAGACTGTACGTTTGAAGTGGTATCTTAGGGTCAGCACGAAAGATAATTTGTTGTAAATTACGTTGTGATGGTGTTACCTGAATGGCCCTATACATCTTCTCTGTGTCACCAGAAATAACAAACTTGTGCTGACGGAAACGCAGCAGTATAGAGAAGAGGTCATCTTGGACAGTGGGCCCCACCATTTGGATGTCGTTAAACGACACTCCAGAAGTAGTCGCTGCTGATGCATCGAAGACTACCCTGAGCTTAGTTGTGGTACTGGATTTTCGAATGACTCCGTGATGTGGCAAAAAATACTCAGTTTTGTTACCTGAATGAGGTTTCTTTGTTGAGTTATTCACAGTCATATGCCCTAAGCTCACGTACTCCTCGATGAATGCAACATATCTTTCCTTAAAAGCAGGATCACGTTGGAAACGACGTTCCAAAGATAAAAATCGACGTTTAGCCATTTCATAGGACTCGCCTAACTCACTGGGATCATTTTTAAGAGGCATTGTAACTATGAAATGCCCATTTTGATCACGCACAGTGTTGACACGAAAACTTTCTTCGCAAGCTCGTTCTTCTTGTGACAAGGAATGCTCAGAAGAGACGGAATCGAGTTCCTAAAACTTGTTTAGGCTATTATTTAAGTCGTTCATGGAGATATTACAAAAATGAGAATATATCTTTTTGGATGGATGTTTTGGAAGAGCCACAGAGCCTGATACTATCCATCCAAGTTTTGTTTCATGTAACTTGGGCTGATTTTTTCCTAAATTAATAGATGCACTGCCTAGAATATTCCAAAATATTTCAGCACCAACTAATATGTCAATCTCTGATGGAACGTTGAATGACGGATCGGCCAGATTTAAATCTAATGGTATGGGAATGCTACTTATGTCGACTAAAGTAGACGGCAGTAATTTGGTAATTGTAGGCAATATGAAACAATTTATGTCCGTCTTATAGCTGCCGCTGCACGATTCAATGGTTAGGTTGCAAGACTGTGTACTTAATGTAGTATGACTATTTATACCTGTCACCGTGGAACTCGCGCTACGTCGAGGAAGTCCTAGCTGATCACATAATTTCTGCGTAATAAAATTAGCTGTGCTACCATTATCGAGCAGGATCCTGGCGTCGCTCTTGATGCCTCGGTGGTTCACCACCCTCACCAACGCTGTGGACAGTAAAATATGAAAGGTAGTATGCTGCAACTGAGCGTCACTCGACAAGGAGATATTTTCTGAGGTGCTGTTATGTGGAACGGCACCTCCAGAAACATCAGTGGGCAATGCTACACTATTAGGCATAGGATCTTGGAAATTACTAGACTGATCTACGTGTAAAAGGGTATTATGTCTACCTTTACAATATTTACAGCGAGCCAATCTACATCGTTTTGTTAGATGACCACTACGTAAACAATTAAAACAAACTTTAAATTCTTTAACTTTTACTATGCGTTGTTCTACGTTTAATTTTCGGAACCCTTCACAAGTGTGAAGTATAAAAGATGATTTTGATTGCATAAGGGACATTTTGTTTTATATTTTTGATTGTAATTATCGGTTTGATTAGTTGCTATTACTAATGATTTGTGTTTGTTTTCTACTTGATTGTTATTAGTGTTAGTATTATTTTCTATATTACGTGTGATTTTGTTATGTTCTAATGTCTCCAATAAATCAGCTTTTTTACGAATAAAAGAACAAAATTGAGAAACTGTTGGTTTTGTTGGTATGGTATTACGATGAGCTTCCCATTCCCTGCTGGTGATAGGATCTAGTTTAATTGCCATCATATAGATAATCAAAGTATCCTAACTGTCCGTGGGCTCGTTCATTGTATTGAGGGCTCTAATATTTTTGTTAATTAGATCAATTAAACGACGCAAAGAAGTTGATACTTCTTGCGTGATACAGTCTACATTGAACAAGGCTTTAACATGGGTGTCTACTAAAAGTCTACTGTTATCAAAGCGGTCGCATAGTAACTTCCACGCCATTTGATAATTATCACCTTTAAAATCAATATTTTTTATTATTTCTGAAGCATCGCCTTCAAGCGACGCACGGAGGTAGTGGAACTTACTAATGGCATCTATGCAACTACTATTATGTATTAGTGACAAATATGTATCTCTATACTCAAGCCAGTACTGATAACCACCATTAAAATTAGGCAAATCAATTTTAGGTAAGCGAATAAAATTACGTTGTTGGAACGATTCACCTGAGTGGTTGTTCACCGAGCCTGTTACAGACCCGCTATCACCGCCCTCGTTACTGGCAAGCAGGCCGTGCGCCTGCGCTGCAAGTACGTGGTAACGGTCCTCAAACTTTGCTCTCTCTGCATACGCCTCGTCAGGATCCAAAAGCACCTCAATGTCCACCTGTAAATTGTCAAATTGATCGTATGTACCCTCAATTTTTTTAAAACGGCTCTCCAACTCTAAGCGTTGAACATCGGAAATAATCTTGCTACTGAGAAGCACATTCATATAATTGGCGAAATTTGTAAGCTTTGCCTTAATGGCACTTCGCTTTCTTAATAACAAGTCTAAAGTGGCCATAGCGTAATCTAGTGAGAAAGGCGATAGATAAGATAACGCTAATTGATTTTGCGTAGCAGAGTTTCGTAATGAAGTAGGCAGTTAAGTTCGAACAAACATAAAAAAGTGAATGAATAGGCGCGTGACCTTGATGAATGTCACGGGAGCCGGCGAGCTACACCGGTCAATGACCGCTCAGCTGTTACAATTATATACGCACACAGCTGATCATGCACTCAATCAACGGTAAATAGCCTGAAGATATAGCAGTGCACAAGCGTAAGCAGTATAGAAGAGTGAAAGAGACAACTATGATGTTAACACGTATTGACTCAAATATGAACGTGAAAACGGAAAATAATTTGAATGTAACTGAATAAAAACTCTTAAAATTTGTTTGAAAAGGATATAGAAGGAAAAAATTCTCTCTCACACAATACCGAATCCTTATCCACAAGAAACCTGTCAAAAATTCCTTCCAAGCGATGACTCGGCGTAAATCGTCTATTACAGTCGATTTAATAAGCGCCGGCGTCGTTATCAAGACTTGATGAAATATACTGTAGTCAGTTCTTGTTCTTCTTGCTGACTTCGGTTAAAAAAAATCCGTTGCTCCGGTGACGCAGCGAATTCAAATTTTTTAGGAGTCCAAAGTTCACCAACGTTGAGTCGTAATGCCAGTAGCCGACGAAGTTGGTTGCACCAAAATGCGACTTTATAAAGGCTCGAAGGACCATATGTTAGGGACCTTACTAAGGAATTTTAGTGAAATTCAGTGGACTGTAAGTTATAATGAATTTTAATCAAAAAGGTACAAAAATCAAACTATTGGTAAACGTATGGAGTGCGCGCGCGTGCCGTCGTCAGAGCTCGGTAGCCAAGTGCCCCGACGGTCCGCGTCCCGCACGCCGCACCTCTCGCCGCCGCTCGCCGCCTTCCGGTGTCTCACGACAGCAGCCGAAGATTGCCGGAGGCGCCCGAACAGAGCCCTTTAATTATGTTGTAATTAATAAAGATTGCAACAAAAATAACGGATGCTATAGAAATAAATTTGACACTTTTGTAGTCTTTGATTAGAAATACAAATATTTAAGATATGGTACTTCATCGATAACTATTATAGTCCGTAAAATCGTAGTAATGGAAAAATCACTGAAAAGGCAAATTGTTGATGCTGCAGAAGCTGTAAAGAAAAAGGTACGAAAGATGCGAGATTTGGAGACTGAAAATAAGCAAGCATTGGAATCAGTTTTTAGACCTGTAACAGAGTCTCTAAATTTTTTAGCTGACACCAATAAGCAAACTGACCTCTTGCGATCTAAAGAAGTTGAAGAAACAAAAGTTTCGTTTAAAAACAATACTTTACAGAAAGACAGTTCTAATAACGAAGAAGATAGTAATGTAGAAGAAGATGAATGTGATACCGACAGTGATGAGTTGTACCAATCATTAGGAGACAATAATCAAGAGCGTAATACATCATCCTGGTCAGTATCTGCGGAAGCACTAACAGATATTTCATTTGGTGTTCGAGCGGAGCGAGGACAATTGATGTTAGGTTCTGCTGTCATAACGATCAGCGATGATTACATCACCGTTACTGGACGGAAATATCGAAGTACTCCAGGACTGAAACAATTATTATTGAAAAAGGACGTAGATTTAAGCACAGTTACAGAGTCTGATATGCAGAATTATAAAATGGTGTTGATTGCCACAAACGCACATCGTCGAGACTTTGATTCGAACAAACCAATAAAAAGTAATAAGGGACAAAAATATTTGCAAGTTATAGAACCTCTTTTCAAACTGCCGAATACTATTCAAAACAGTCAAGCAAAGGGGAAAGGGCTACCCTTGACAAAAATGTGGAAAAAAAATATAATAATAATAAATATAAATAAATAAAAATCTTTATTACGTAAAAGGAGCTGTAGTAAATACAATAAAACAGTTACACTTATAAATATAAACACTGGTACACTACAATGGATGGTTTGGGTACTGTCCTCTTAGATAGGCTACATAATAGCCTGTAGTAAAGAGAAACAGTGCCGTGTCCCTCAAGAGTTTAGAAATTAGCTAGTGTTTTTAAGTAACAATTGTAATAACTACATCAGAATGAAAAGAGCAAAAATGCGTTAAGAGCGGGCCTAATGCCAGGATAAATTCTGATTTCACCCGCGCGTCTCGAAACCCCCGCACTAGTACGGAAAACAACCACGGTCGGCGCGTCGACGCGCGCTACCAAACTTACGTACTCAAGGTCATTGAGCGGTCAACTGCAGTGCGTAGTATATGCAATATAGTTAGATAAAACCACAGACTTTTTTTTAAATTCTATTCTTAAGTTTCTTTGGATAAAACAGGACTTTACAAATAGAACATGATGAAATAATTGATAAAAAAAACAAAAAGCTATACATTCATAATTTTTTTTTAATTGTGATATTATGTAGTTATATTAAGTAATCATTTTTTTTTGCCAAAAGTCGTCATCGCGAAATATTGTTTCAACAGTCATTCTTTGATTTTCACCAGACCACACTGCAAAAAGACACTTGTTTCTGTTGCTTATATGTAACTGTCCTTGGACTTGGTAAAACCAAGGGTGGTTCTTGTTGATAATATTTTTTTTATCTTTTATGTTCCAAAATTTAATTTTTTTCTTCTCTATGGCCTCTTCAATTGGTATTTTGAAAGCAGAAAGTGGGCATTTTATCTCGACAATTGTGTCGTTACCGACTAAGCCATCTGGGGTAGCTGCCAAAAATGGTATCTCATCGTCTATGAATAGTCCACATGGGCTTATTTCCACACTTTCTTGTCTTGCAAGCTGATTGAGAGCAATAACTTCATTATCTACTCCGTGTTATATTGACGCTACACTTGAAATATTGCTTTTGTATAGCAAAGCTTTGATGATACTTGCGCTGGTAGTGGGGCGACAATTGATAATCTTCCCAAAGTTTGATGCAGTTAATAAATTTCTACGAAGCTCTAACCACTCACTACTATCTCTTTGTAAGATTGTAGCTCGTTCAATCTGGGACTTTTCAAGTTCAGTTTTTTCTAAATTTATCAGGAAACTTCGTTTTGCCAGCTCGTAAACCTCTTCATCCATATCAGGCTTTTGACAACTGTCTGTTCCATAATCTTTGTCTGCGCTTGCAGCCGATGTCTGTGTTTTGGTAAAAGGCAGTTTCCTGAAACTTTTAACATTTCTTCGACACTTATTTTTTTGGTTTCTTTTGTCTTCCAATAATTTAGATTTTTGTATATTGTATAATGGCCTTTTCGTATTAAATGCCACAACTGCTGCCGCACATCTGGATTGATATGTTTGCCGTTGAATTAAGTTAGTTCGTTTACCGCCTACGAATTTAGCTATTATGCTATTGAACTGTTCAACCGGGTTACTGTCACAGTCATTGATCAAACTTCGTGAGTGCGAGGCAACTAGCGCCACAATGTATTGAACTTTCGCCCAAAACGCAGAACTTTTTACTTTCGGAACGAGGTCTTCATTTTGCCTTTCACTACAACAGTAGTGATTTATACAGTCGTTGTGATGACCGAATGCATGATTATATGAGTTACTAATGTCAACAAATAGATTATGTATTCGCACACCTAATTCAGCAGTATTATTTTTGTGATGTTTTATAGCTGAACAAATAACTTTTCTAATGGCAAGAATTCTTTTTGTGGTTATCATTTTTCTCATACATAGTGGATATTTTGTACTTTACTGATGGAGGCTAATTTGTTACACATATTACGCAATATGTGATTTCTACATTCAATCTTCTCCACGGTAACATCTTTATAAGGTCTCTCTTCCAGGATCTTTGCGTAAGTGCTCGAATCACCATCTGCTATAACTCGCCCATATATGATGTTATACATTTCTACGGAATTTTTGAATCCCTCTACTATTATTTCTGCCTCCATTCCAGAAGAAGAACCCGTGTAATTTCTATAACATTTGTGTTCTTTTGGTGGTACTCCTATATTTTGCGCACGAACACATATGCAACAGAATTTATTTTTCACACCTAAATTAAGAACTTCTTTGAACTTCCTGCCAACTATAGCTGCTGCTCCAGAAAGCGCAGAATAGTTACTCTTATAGGAACGCTTAGACCAGCAGCCGTCAGCAATGACATCAACGATTGCTATTCCATCTATATTTACTCTACCTTCTTCTATTGCTGCTTGTCTTTTGCGTTCCGCTGCAACCGCCATAGCCTGTTGAGCTGTTTTTTCCCAATGTTGACAAATTTCAATGTGTTTTCTTTCGTACATCTGTTCTGACAATATGGGAAGATTCATTGCAGCACACAACCTTTGAAACTGTTCTAAACCAATGCCAGTGCTTGTGATACCAGATACTGCAGCTGTATTTATATCTACGTTTTGGGTTGGCAGTGGATCTGTCGTATTTATGATAAACTTAGCTTTACACATATCACAAGAAAGTTTCAGTTTCGAATTAAGACCTATTTTCGTTTCTCCCGTGATGTGTAAGTTGGATAGAGTGCAGCCAAATTGAGGTGCATGGTTAGAAATAATTTTTAATTTTTCAAAAAAATACGTTTTATCTATTATTATTCTTTCTGCAGCATCATAAAGATTTTCGTCATGATCTTTGACTTTCTTACTCTTATATTTTTTATTATTATTCTTTGGTCCCTTATACACACGTACATTGGAGTTTCTGTAATTAAAAAATAACGTTTTTAGATATCAATAAGCGTGCCGTCGTCGTCATACCTATAATATCAGGTATCTACGTCTTATGCTGGACCCGCAGTGGTAGACAGCAATTATTATTTTTTCAGTTTTCTGGTCAGTGTCAGGTTGTATCTTGTACAAATCTAACTTAGAGACTTGTTCTTAAATGTCATGATTTCATGAAAAAGTCATTTAATGGAACAAATCTAACTTAGAAGAGATGTATGAATATGAATACACTTTTGTTATGATCGCAAATCTTACTTTGATCAAGATACAACCTGACACCGACCTGCAATTTGCAAAAAACATAAGAAAATTTGAATGGCGCGAGCTACCACTCGGGCCCTCCTTAGAAATAAGTTCCACAAAATACGTACTGTTCGCGTGAAACACTCTTGTCATTATGCAACTCAAGCTCCGGTACGTTGTAACTACTCAAGGAACCACCAATTTTATTTGTTAAATCATTACTGAAATAAATAAAAACATTCAAAGAAATTTTGTTACATGTGTAAGTTATATCACCGAAAAAAAACCGACGAAAATACTTTGCAAGATTTTCAGCTAGAAATCCTTCTTTATTGCCCGAGCTATAAATATCTGGTTGTTCATGCTGAGTGGCTGGAGTGTTACAGCTAACATTCTCCAAGGTCTTCAACATAGGTCTGAAAGTTGTTTATGGAAAGGTAAATATTCATAATTCTTTGTGAAAGCATGGGTATATACACTACATAATTATGTGAGATTCGGGTAGAAGTAATAGATAAACGTACTTCTCTGGTGGCAAATCATGGTCATCATTCAAATTATTTTCAACGAAATGAAATGAAATGAAATGAAATTGTTTATTCTGTAAATAGGATATTGGAATCACTTTTACACGTCATATTAAAAAGTTGTAAAAATAAGCTAGATGAGGTCGGCGTTTCCTATCTGACTACTCTGAGAAGAAAGGCCGAAACAAACTCAGAGGTCACCGTCTCCTTTAAAGTCCAGACATAATCTTGGTCAGGCCATATGAGGACCATGTAGATAAGAGTCTGAAATGGTCTTTTGAGGAAAGAACCACACAGATTTGAGTGGACCTGTCCAGTCAGTGCAAGCATTTGTCAGTAATAGTGGAGCTCAACTCAGAACTAAAGGAGCTCAACGACTCGACGAACAATACCAAAGAAAGGACGTTTGGGTAGGTCGCATAAAGTTCTCAAATTGCCAGACCTTCCCTAAAACTAACAGAACGAAAAATATATATCCACATAGTCCTCACATTCACAATAAAACAATACTTATAAGTAATCATCATGTCATTTTGTATATAATATTCAATAATGTCAATTTGTATATAAAACTGGTAGGTATATTTTTATGGCTTTCCATAATATTCAAAATGTCACAATGCTTAGCAGAGCGAGCAGCTCAATCCCATGCATTTTTGTCTTCTAAATACTCTGTGATTTTATAGTACCCTTTTTTGCAAAGTTTGGTTTTAATACAGCTTTTAAATCGTTTAATGGGTAAGTTTCGAATGTCAATGGGAAGTTTGTTATAAAAGCGTATACATTGACCCATGAACGAGTTGCCTACTCTGTGGAGACGAGTGCGATGTACAGCAAGATTGTGTTTATTCCTGGTATTTAAACTATGAATATCGGACATTTTCTTAAACTTTGATATGTTTTTGTGTACATACAATAGGTTTTCAAATATATATTGTGAGGCTACAGTCAAAATATCTATTTCTTTGAATTTTTCTCGAAGGGAATCTCTTGGACCTAGGTTGTAAATGGCTCGAACAGCCCTTTTCTGTAAAACAAAGATAGCATTAATGTCCGCACAGGCTCCCCAGAGAAGAATCCCATAAGACAGAAGACTATGAAAATAACTAAAATAAACAATTCTGGCTGTATCTACGTCAGTTATCTGTCTAATTTTTTTAACGGCATAGGCGGCCGAACTAAGCCTACCTGACAATTTTTCTATGTGTGGGCCCCATTGTAATTTACCGTCAATGGTTATTCCAAGAAAAACTGTCGATTCAACGGGGTCCAACTCTATTCCATTAACTTTAACATTGGTAGATAGCTGCCTGACATTTGGCGTTGAAAATTTAATGAGTTTAGTCTTTTTTTCATTCAAGAGGAGATTATTAACATTAAACCAATGCACAACTTTAGAGAGTGCATCGTTAACTTGTTCAAAATTGACTAACTGGCGTTTGATTTTAAAAATGAGGGATGTGTCATCTGCGAATAATACGATCTTATGATTATCCCTTATGTGGTAAGGCAAGTCATTAATATAAATGAGAAATAAGAAAGGACCTAGAATTGAACCCTGCGGAACGCCCATGGTGACCGAAGATCCTGCAGATCTCTTGCCATTAACATCGACCCTCTGAATTCTGTTGTTCAGATAAGAAGTTAGAAGGTCGAGAGCCTTGTCCCTCATACCATAGTGGTACAGTTTCCTGATGAGAGTATCATGATGTACGCAATCGAAAGCCTTGGACAAGTCGCAGAAAATGCCAAGAGCATCCTGCGACTCCTCCCAGGCCTCGAAAATGCTCTTCAGTAATTCCACGCCCGCATCTGTAGTTGAACGACCCTTTGTAAAACCAAACTGTTTTAAATGGAGTAAATTATATGCATTGAAATGTCCTAACATCTGTTTAAAAATTAATTTTTCAAAGATTTTGCTCAACGTAGGTAAAATCGAAATAGGCCGAAAATTCGTGGGATCAGTTGTGCTGCCAGACTTGAACAGTGGAATCACTTTGCTAAGTTTCATCAGATCAGGAAATACACCAGATGCAATACAAGAGTTAAAAACAATTGCCAAAAAGGGTGAAATAACATCAATTATTGAGGACATGGTATGTACTGATAATCCCCAAAGGTCAGCAGTTTTTTTTACATCGAGTTCTTTAAAAGATTCTATAATGTCTTTAGCAGTAGCAATTGTGAATTCAATAAGTTTGTCACATTCTGGTACACATTCTTTTATTATTGAATAAGCAGAAGTCGAGGACGACGATGACAGAGTTTTGGTTGTTAAAATTGGAATATTAGTGAAGAAATTTTCAAACTCAGTTGCCACCTCCACGTCTGCCTTAATATCTACATCATTGATTTTTAGATGGAAGTCACGATTCCGTACTGTCGTTCTTCCCGTTTCAGAATTAATAATATTCCAGGTTGTTTTAATTTTATTTCCAGAAGATTTTATTTTATTTTTAATGTGTATGGCTTTTGCTGAGGAACAGGCTCTCTTAAAAGTTTTAGAATATTTCTTAACAAATTCTTTAAAAGTTTCATCATGGTTATATGTTTTTTCATGATATAATTCAAATAACCTTTGCCTACTTTTGTAAATTCCTGGTGTTGCCCAATCACTAAATATAACGCGGTCACAAACAGGCAATGTTTTTGAGGTGAAAACCTTCCCAAACTCATAATTGATGAGGTTAAATAGTGCGGTATAATCTTGATTCGGGTCATTGTGATAAGGCAAACCGGGTAGTTTTTCCATTAAATTATTTTTAAATTGTTCTAAGCGACTTTTATTTACAGGAACAAAACTCACAAGTTTTCTTTGAGCTCTGACTATTTTCAGAGGGAAAGTGACTAACTGGCCACAGTGATCAGAGTCCAACTCATTTATAATTAAATGGCTAGAAGGTCTTAAGTTTGTAAAAATATTGTCAATACAGGTAGCACTAGTGGCAGTTATTCTAGTCGGCTCAGAGAATGTATTGTACAAGTTATACGACTTTAATAGAGTTATAAATTTATTTACTGTAGCAGATTTTTCTAATATATTGATGTTGAAGTCTCCACAGACAACAACCGTTTTATTACTGCTACAAGTCTTTAATAATACTTCTTCCATAGATTTCTCAAAAATATCATATGAAGCACATGGGGGCCTGTACACGCTTATTACAATGAACTGCTCAAGCTCAATGCAAGCTATTTCAATAACTCGCTCAACAGAGAGGCTCACAATATCCTTACGTTCTTTAAATTTCATATTGTTACGAACAATTATTAGAGACCCACCGCGTATCATATTAACTCTGCTGAATGAGCTGGCAACCTGGTGGTTGTTAAAGCTGAACATGAACTGGTGGACTTTTAACCAATGTTCAGTTACACATAAGATATCAATAAAACTACAGTTCATGAACAGCTCCAATTCTAATTCCTTACCTATCACACCCTGTATATTCTGATGGACTATTTTTAGACTATTATTATTATTATTTAAATTACTACAATGTGATGGGTGAGAGGATAGTAAAGAAGAACGTTTTGTAACATTTTGATCATTTAAACCAGTATTTATAATTTCTGCGTTTATTAGGCAAGAGTTTTCCTCTATTGTCCTAATTTTTAATTTAAATTATAATCAATGTCATTCATTGTTGCCAAATTATTGGCAGAATTATTTAAAATTACATTGCATTGCTCAAAAGAAGCAAGTTGTTTAGCCAAATTTTTGGCTGAAATAGAAAAAAAATATGATAGCGACACAGCTATCTGTCTTTTATAGTAGGTAGAAAGATAGTACATAAGAATATTATATCTATCTCTTGTCAAATGTAAATTATTACCAACATAATTGTTAGTATCAACTAGATGGAACAGATTATTATTGAATGTCCAATTATGTAATGTCATATTTAATTCAAATCGTAGGTTATTTTCTTCCTGTGGCAAACTCTCACTGTAAGGGAATGTAAACAACACAATTTTTCTTAAACTAAGATTACATAATGTTCTATAATATTGGAGCAATTCTCCTTTGTTCACATTTCCCCTATTACCCATAAATATTAATAATGTAGTGTCCTGGTTAAAGTTACATTTAATAATTTCTTTCATAATATCAAACAAAGAACAACCAGGCATGCAGTAATTTATTATGGAGTGTCCCGGATATTCATCTGTCAACAAGTGGCCTAAGTCCTTTCCAATCTCATCACAAAATAATACAATATCATTTTTTACACTTTGTTTACATTGTTTACTTGAACTATTGATAGCAGGAAATGTCAGATCAACACAGGGTTGCGGTAAGCTGGTATTATATGTTGTCAATGAATGGTCTGGTGTAAGTACTTTGGATGGTGTTCGGCACTGCTCACAGTTGTTTGTTTGTGATTTCACCAGCTCATTCATTGCCAACACATATTCCCTCATTAGATGTTCAGAGGTATTATATTTATTAGTCATTGAACTAAGTTTCTCCTGTAAATGGTCAAGTTCAGATTGCAAGTACTCTGTGTCAATGTTGTGTTGCCTGGTACTTTGTTCCAAGTTAAAAGAATACATATCTAATTGTTTAAGTAAATTTAGCCTTTCTCTATTAAGTTTAACATTTTTAATAAAAAACTTTTGTCTTTTTACCATCTTTTGTGTTTTAACAATGTATTTATTAATTTTAAGTATTTTTTAAGTTTGTTTTTACTAGTGACTACCCTCACTGAATTACATGACTTTGAATCGTCATCACCTGTCAAATCTATAGTGTTAGAGGGGTTTAGTGCAGAAACCATTGACGGGGCAACAGGCATCAACTCATTGAACAGACTTTGATTCAGCGAGGCGGTGATGTTAAGATTTGTAGTCTGAAGTTCTGTTATTTGACTTTGAGCCTCATGTAGCTGCTGTTTTAATAAATGTTTGTGACTAAGAGCTTGTTCATACTCTATGCTACACTGGCTGAACCCGTCCACAACAAGTCGAAGTCTGTCCCGTTCCTCGGTGGCCTCAGTGAATTGAGTGTATATCTGAGCCATTTCAATTTTTAACTTCCTAATCTTTTCATGGGCATCAAAGAGCACCTTTTCATTGTCATCTATCTCCCTAGTCAGTTGGTCACAGGACTCCTTTGACGCCTTTAATTCGCTCAAAGCCTGATTGAGTTTGGACTCTTCGAGGCGAGCACGGGCGCTGCGAGTCATAATCATGACTATAACTTTAAAGGGAAGCGACAAGAAAGTGAAAGAGAGAAGGTAGTTATGGCAGTAGCTTAAGAGATGATTAGTTTAAAAGGAAAAATGAAATTTAGATGTACATAAAGGAGTTCTGTCACCAAACAAAACTAAGGTTATGTTTACGTCTATAGGTCATTGGCATCAATAAGTAGCCTTAATAAAAGTGAACTATGTGATTGTTGGTTAAATATAGTACGAAAACAAACTAATAGCAACTTAAATAAAATGTATTGTACCTGATATCAAGATGACAATGCAAAAATTCACTTGTACCGGTAACTGTCACCGATTCACATTGAAATATTTACACTTATTTTGCACTTAGTATGTGAATCTAATACGAAATACACAATATTATCCTATTTACTTGATGAGTAATTGGAAATAGACCATAAAAAAACAAAGAAACTAATAATTAAAATTACAAGAACAAGTTTAAATCAGCTGTTAGCTGTAGTGTTGCCACAGGAAAAAACGTCGATGGTACCACCGATCGAACCATCAACAAACTCGATATCTCGATTACTGTCTTTTTCTGGGAACTGATACCTAAAACAAGGAAGTTTTTGGAACAGTCTTTCATAAATCTTTAATTTGATACCTCACTCGACTAGTTGTGAAAAGGTAACAAACAAAGAGACAGGGCGAGAGAGAGGGAGATCGCAATACTTTTGCATTTCTAATTTTAGTGAGGAATTGTGGACAATATTCAAGTAATTCGAAATAAATGACATGTCATTCATCGATGTCTAGTTTTAATTAGCATAATTAATTTATTATAGGCCTACATATAGGTATATAATTATATACTTTCAAACGAAAACAATTCACGATCGCAGCGGTCAAATAAATCATCTGCTCGTCAAAGCTTCCACGTGTGCTTTAAAATTTAGATTGCTGTCTAAAATGATACCTAAATATCTTATATTATTCACAGCTTCTATAAGAGCGCAGTTACAATTTTGTGCAGTTTGAGAACGACATGTGTGAGCTGTGAGTTTTAAATGGTTTTTTGGTTGAGATGTTGTGCTAATAGAAAAAGTGATGAATTTAGTTTTGCTTGTGTTGAGTGTTATAGATTTTGTATATTGGGATGATCCTAATGAACTTGTGGATAGGTTAAAATTATTAATTGCATCTCGAGACGCTGGTAACACTGGATTAGACAACGAAATTATATCTATTATTGAAGAACTGCGTGAAAGTAAAATTATTAAGTAATAAATAATTGGTATAAATTTTTCACCGTTCATTTTATTATCAACCTTTAAATATTATAAATATGAATGTAGATAAATTTGGTCACCATATTCATAAGAGAATGCGTTTCTCTGAATTATTAGAGTTCAATGAAAATGCATTGCTAAAATCTGAAAGTGGTGATTTTGATTTGAAAAAATCTAGATTAAGAGGAATTAGATCTCCTGTAGACATAGATGATGCTGTAAACAAAGATTACATCGATCGATTGTACGATCAGATAATAAAGGAAGAGAATAGAGTGATTGGATTTTTGCGTGCTCAAATCATAAAAGATGTAAAAATAACAGTCCAAGCCACTTTAAAAGCGAAGATACCTGAAGTTTTAGTTCAGTTGGAAGATAAGTTTTATAACAAAGTAGAAGTCCAAAAATTACTTGAAAAAACTCCGTGATGGCAAAGCAACAAATTGTTAATGAACTTCACAAAGCGGCACGAAGAAACTTTGTTAGACGTTCAGTTATTTTAAAAGGCATTGATGACTTATGGCAAGCTGATCTGGTAGATATGCAAAATCTAAAAAAGTTTAATAACGGATATAATTATATTTTAGTGGTAATTGATTGTTTCTCAAAGTATACCTGGACAGAACCACTAAAATCCAAATGTAAACTTGATGTTACTCGTGCATTTGAGCGAATACTAACTACGAGTAATCGAAAACCTGATCATTTACAAACAGATTCTGGGACAGAATTCTATAACGTAACATTCCAAAAGCTTATGAAGAGCTACAATATTAACCACTACTCTTCGTATTCTACCAAGAAAGCTTCGATTGTAGAACAGGTTATTAAAACGATTAACAAGAGACAATAAGGAATTTCTTAAAGCAATTGGTTTGCTAAAATGAATATCTTAGATGTTTTATCTGCTCCAACTTACGACAACACTGTTGAGGGAATTGAATTTCATTCTTACAAACCCTACGTAACAAGCTTCAACAGGAACGATGAAATCCGTATACCTATTAATCAACAGGATCTGTATATATTACCGTCAGCAAGCACTTTGTATTTGGAAGGAACTATAATCGTTAGCAAAAAAGATTCAAAAGATAAAGCGAGTAGTGTTTCTTTAACAAATAATTTTCTGCTCTACTTGTTTCAAGATATAAGATACGAATTAAATGGAGTGGAAATTGATAAGATAAAAAACGCTGGTGTGACTACTACGATGAAATCATTAGTGTCTATGAATGAGAGTGAATCGAAGATATCTTATGCATGGGGTTGGAATATCGATGGTATAAAAAATATTAATGGAGGTAATTTTTCTGCTTCCATACCCCTTTGTAACATTCTCGGATTTGCAGAAGATTTTAAGAAAGTAGTGATAAATAGTAGACACGAATTGATATTGTTACGAAGCAATACTAACCTCAACGCTGTAAAATTGAATACCGGTGAAGTCGTAGATGATGTTCAGATAAATAAAATTTTTTGGCGTGTACCGCATGTTAAAGTGTCAGATAAAGAGAAAATTAGTTTGTTAAAACTGCTAGAGAAAGACCGACCGCTCCAGATGATTTTTAGAAATTGGGATCTGTACGAATATCCCACTTTACCTAAAACAACGAAACATACTTGGTCGATTAAAACTTCATCGCACATAGAGAAACCGAGATATGTCATTATCGGTTTACAGACAAAACAATGCAAACTCTGATATGTCTCTGTTCGATCACTGTCATATTCATGATGTTAAAGTGTACCTCAATTCAAACTACTTCCCATATGAAAATCTTAATGTGAATTTTGCTGATAACAGAATTGCTTTATTATACGAGCAATACACTAGATACTACTACTAGACTGCTGAAGCAGTCATATTACGGACGCCGCGCGGAGCCTTTGTTAAGCGAAAAACAATTTAAGGACTTGGCTCCGCTCTTCGTTATTAACTGCTCCAGGCAAGCAGATAACTTGAAAGCAGGCCCTGTTGTGGATGTAAGAGTGGAAATTGAAACTGATTCGGTTATACCTGATCAAACTTCGGCATACTGCCTTATATTAAACGACTGCATAATTGAGTATAAACCGTTAAGCAATACCGTGAGGAAAATATCATGAATCCTGAAACTATAATAGTAGACGTTCAAGGCTTTAAGGACCTCTTCAACAATTTTATGGTAAAAGAAAAGCTTTGGCCACTCGTGATTACACCCAAACCTTTTTAGTTAAGCCTCCATACTTGTTCAAATACTTAACAAGCAATGAACAGAAACAAGTCAAATGGCTAGAAGGAAACAGAGGCATTTATTGGAATGAGGGAAATGTTGACTATAGGGAATTCCATCGTATTATCGTTCCATACTTACAAAATAAAGAAATTCTTGTCAAAGGCTTGGAGAAGGTGCAGTGGATAAAGGAGCTATGTGAAAATTGTAAAGTATCAGAACTTGATGAGAGTCTGTGTCCTAATTTATCTATTTTGCATAAAAAATACTGTAGTATAGATTCGAATTTAAATTGTAAAAATCATTTAAAGCAATGTGCACTTAAAAATGTATTATGTTTAAAAAAATATTTAGAGTGGTAATGGTAATTAATATGTAACTAACATAAAAGGTTATTGTTGTTTTTTAAATAAAACATGTTTCTCTGGGTTGTATAACAAGTACTGTGGAGGAAAAATAAATAAATTGCAGTAATCTTTTTTCATTGTGCTCGAAAAATGTATTGTGTATTAAAAAAATGGATTTTAATGAAAATGTATTTTAGGTTTATTAAATAAAAAAATAATTTAATCTTAAATATGTGTTTATTTCATTAGTTGACCTGTCTAATTACATTGTTCCACAATAAAAATAGTTAAATTAAAAGAGTTTATCAAAAATAACTTGAATTACATAACCATAAAGATTCAGCATAAATTTATACACATATAATTAAAAATACTCCGCCCCCTAAGACTACCCACTGACCTAACAATCAGTAAACCCAAAAAATATAAAATTAAAAATCACTGTCTATCAGTTTTTGAAATTTTTTTAACTAACGATTCCGTATCGTCCATAACACTATCAATAGCATCTTTAACAATGTATTGTGCATTTATTATCACGTTCTCACTTTCACTATCACTGTCACTAGTGTTGTTATTGCAAAGATCAACAACTGATATTTTTATCAGTTTTATCCCGCGTCGATGCATGAATTGAATCAGGCATAGCAGTCAGGTTCACTAACCACTAGACCAACGGGCTCGTCGATAAATAAGTTATAATTGTTTATGTAACTGATAAGCTTAATTACATTGTATGTGAATTTAAAAGTTAAATAACTAGAATAATTTGAATTAAAATAGCAATAAGAACATTGGCACTCAACTATGAATTTGTTAATGATGTTTAAGTATAGTATATAAGGTATAGTTAACCTTATGAGTATGTAGATAAGATTTACTTTCAATAATATTTTACAACTGATATTTAAATAAATAATGACGAACGTCGAAACGGATGTTGTGATCATATTACATTCTGGATGAAGAAACTTCAACGAGTCGAGGTTTCATTACCTACTATTTAACCAACTTAAAAAAGGAGGATACAACAAGGACAAGTACATGGTCACACATTTTATCTATATTTCTGCAATCAGTAACTTATTAAAAATATACTTAAGTATAATATCTATGTATACACTATACATACATAAGTTGACATTTATTTATATTTTCAAACAATTATTAAAATTAAAGTATACAATTTTATCTAAGATAGTTAATTGATTCAGGCGTGACTTTGCGGAAATCCATTATAAAATACAATAGACGCTGATTAGTAACCTATTCCGCTTGACTATTCTTCAAGAGTCATAAAAACCCTGTAAGAAATCGACACGTGTTTCACCTCTCAACGAGGCATCTTCAGGATGACGATTGACCAATTGCAAACCAGAACGCGACGTGTTACCGGACCGAGCGCAGGACGCAGAGTGAGAGTGGCCCCAGGCCTGCGTTGATATTTTGTTTGCAGATATCGCTCGTTTGTCGTCGTTGTTTGATAAGGCAATTTTATTAATACTTTGGGTAAAAATTTCGTGCTTGATAGATTTAAAAATTATATTTTTTTTACGAATCACTCCACCATTAAATAAAATATGTTTGTAGTTCGTAATGTCTAAATCTCTCACTACGCATGCTTTTACTCCCTTTGCTTTTTTAACAATTTTATCTGGGGTTTTTATAGAATATAGTTTTGATCTTAAACCAACAAATTCAGAAATATATTGTCTACCCATTTCATCTTTGAATAGCCCCGGAACTTTTTTGTTATTGAGAGGGATATTAAAAACGTTTTGTTTTTGATAATTGCTGGTATCAAAATACTGCAAAAAATTCAACTTGAGATCGGTATAAAAATCATCAGTATATATTTTGTAGACAAACAAATCGGTATCTGTATAACGCAACTGTACTCGGTCTTCATAAAAGAGTTTAATAATATTGTAATGATAGTTGTACATATGTGATTTAGAAAGCTCTAATACAGTGAAACCGATATAAATTGGTTTATCTAGAATAATTTGGTCTGGTTTCATTTGTATTGCAACTAAATTTTCGGATAGAATAGATACACTATGGAAATAGGGGTTGGCTATAAGTCTCTCAGCGGATTTAAATTTCTTAATTCGATTAAATGTGTCATTCCATTGATTAACTAAATGAACGCTTACTCGGTTTTCAGTATTTTCTAATGTTTTGCCGAATACGCTGTTGTTTAACAACTTAAAAAAGTCCTGTTCGAAGGAACTTTTAGCGTTTTGTCTTAACTGTGTATTTAGTTCTATATACTGTTTTAAGTAAGGACTTTGTCTAAACGTAATAACCCTATGAATCTTACGAAGTATTAAACCGTGCTCAAGACACTTTTTTAAATGAACATAATTTATAACGTACCTATACTTATTATATAAATTAGCAATCAGTTTTTTTGTTGTACCTCCAGGCGGTATACATTTTTCAGGACAAAACGGCAGCTCATTGTGAGACTTATGTAAATGTTCAGGATACAAAAGATCGACTTCCAATATATACCCCCATTCAGCGTTGTCCTCAACATGCTCTACACATAATTGATCTATTTCATTTTGGATGAGAAATCTAAAACTAGAATACGGTAAATATTCAAAGTCAAAGTCAAAGTCAAATAATTTATTTCAAGTAGGCACATTAAAGGCACTTTTGAACGTCAAATACATAGAAATAGAACTGATTCTAGTTGCCCCTTCCAAAAGGTAGTTTTCGTATGGAGAAGAATGGGCAAGAAACTCCACCGTTACTCTTTTAAAAAAAAATGTTTTACAATACTTGGTATAGGTACATCAATTATATAATTACATGTGAAGACGATGCACCGAGAATACAATTACAATAGGTAAAAAGAATTAAAAATTAAAAATGGAGCAATGAAAAATAAATAAATTAAGTATGTGATAGGTACATGGTGCTCACATATTTACAAACATTAAAGTATACGTACGATAACACAATATTTCTACAAACTTGCAAGTAATACTAATAGGACAGTGTGTGAGATTAATTATCATAAAATGTAAAAAAATCGATGATATAAAAATAATAAATTTTACAACTAGATTAGCAACCAGTTTGATTTTGTCCAGCCTCGAATTTGTCCTATGGAGCAAGACCAGCATGTTTCCAAGCATTCTTATCTTGGATATAATCCTCTAATTTGTAATATGCTTGTTTACAAAGTGTACTTTTAATATGAGTTTTAAATTTTCTTTCATTTAATTGCAATATATCACTAGGTATTTTATTATAGCATTTAACGCAGTACCCCATAAAAGATGTTTGTACTTTAGCTAGTCTGAAAAATGGTTGATCTATTTTATCTTTATTTCTAGTGTTAAAATTATGTCTATCACTTATTTTATTAAAAAGATTTAGATTTTTTCTTACATACATAATATTCTCCTAAAAGAATTGGCAAGGTACCGTCATAATATTAATCCTTTTAAATAGTTCCCTGAGAGATTCGCGGCGACATAGATTATAAATGGCTCTGACAGCTCTCTTTTGTAAAACAAAAATGGATTCAATGTCAGCCGCCCGACCCCACAGTAAAATGCCATACGACATAATGCTGTGGAAGTAACTGAAATAGACCAAACGAGCGGTTTCTACATCTGTTAACTGTCTTATCTTTCTAACAGCATAAGCGGCCGAGCTTAGCCGCCCCGCAAGAGATGTTATATGGGGTCCCCATTGTAATTTCTCGTCTAGCGTGATTCCCAGGAAAACTGTTTGATTAATAAATTCCAGTTTTTCTCCATTCAATATGATGTCAAATTCGCTACTTCTAACATTAGGTAATTTAAATCGAATGCATTTGGTTTTTTTTTTATTTAGTACTAAATTATTTACCGTAAACCAATCTTGGACCTGAAGAATAGCGCTATTCACGTCGTCAAGATTTTGCGACCGTCGGTTTATTTTAAAAATCAATGATGTGTCATCTGCAAATAACACCATCTTCGGTTGGTTTAGTAGTAATTGGGGTAAATCATTAATGTAAACTAAGAGGAATGGACCCAATATCGAACCTTGAGGAACGCCCATTGCCATTTCAGACCCCAATGAGTTTACGCCGTTTACTTGAACTTTAACTTTTCTATCTTTCAGATATGATCTTAGTAAATCAAGACCTGTATTCCTAATCCCATAGTGCTCTAGTTTCAGCAGAAGTGTCTCATGGTCGACGCAATCGAACGCCTTCGAGAGGTCACAAAAGATTCCAATGGCATCTTGTGCTTCTTCCCAGGCGTTAAAAATGTTCTTTATTAGGGAGACACCGGCGTCAGTGGTACAACGCCCTTTGGTGAAACCGTACTGTTGTTCATGAAAGATGGAATTTTTATTAAAGTGACGTAACATTTGATTAAGCATCAACTTTTCAAACACTTTGCTGAGAACTGACATTATTGACACATGCTAAACCCATACAGATTATTACAGTCTAAGTATACTATGAAAGATTGAGGTTCAGTTGCATTACACTCAGGCATATATTTATGATTCGCTTTTGCATATCGATGGGAACACATACACAACCCACCACGTATACCGCTTTGAATCATTCGAACCATGGCTAAATCCGACATGAGTTCTAACTGAACCTCTGTCTTAAGCAACATTGCGTCGAACGACAAACTAGGAGCAGTTATGTAAAACGCCGGATCTAGTTTATAATGCTGTTTACATGTTTTTCGGAATTGCTCGAATATATCAGTTAATAAAAGCACATCTGTTTTTAAATATAAATCTGTGTAGTCACCCAAATCGTTAATACTGAACATATTCCAAACGGTTTGAGCATGATTGTAATCGTCATCGCTAATATCTTCGTTGGTTAAAGAATTATGAAAATAACATTTAGGTGGTAACGATTTCTGATCGTAACATTTCCAATCTGACATGTAATCATAAGGATATATGCCTTTCCTTGTTAATAAACTAAATTGTCTTTCATCAGGAAATTGTGATTTTAGATAAACGAAATCTGGTGACTGTAAAGTTTTAGCGAGTTTGTCTAAACTTGCGCCTAAAAAGTTGAACGAATCTAAAAATCTTAATTGTATATACTCATTACTAGCAATAGGAATAAACTTTGTAAACGTTGTGTATTTTTCCTTTGTCTTTGGTATAATTCTAATTTGCCCAGGAATTTGACCTAATTGTTTTATAAATAAATGACAATCATAACCAGATAAATTATGAAAAAATATTGGCACAAATTTAGGTACTTTATTTTGTAAGTTGCAATGTCGATGTGCTGCACCACGATAACGTCCTGAAATATGACAGTGATCCCTTACCCGATCGCTTAAGAGCAAATTTTCACATATATGACAGACAACTGCGTGTCTGAAATCATAAGAATCATTTGTAGTAAATAACATAGGTTCGTTTTTTGTTAAAATGGTATGTAGTGCTTTAAGATCGTCAGTTAAAAAATGTATGAATTTGGAAACACAATCAGTACCTCGATAACATCTATACCCATTATTGGTATTATTAGTAGATGATACGATATTGTAAGCGAACGCAGCAGGCACATGGCGCTGCAAGTTTGATGTCTTGGCGTTTTCGGACTCGTTGTAAGAAATCGGATACAGCAATGTTTCGAAATCAGCGTATATGACAAATGGAACGTCTTGTTTTCTTTCATAATTTTCGAATTTTAAAAATGAACCCTCATCGGGTAATATTGTAACAACACCACCACACGAATGCGTATCAATTTGATTTAAATTAGGAAAAAATAATAAGCACGTCTCGCAAAAATATAATTTACTGTGGTGTCTGGTTATCTGGTTTCTAACTAATGGCGGTAAATCTTTAATTAGACAATAATGAGTGTTTGTATTATTTTCTAAAAATAAGAGATGGATGCTCTTAGATTTCTTATTAGTAGTTGTGTACAACGGTCCAACAATTGTCTTATTATTTTTTAATCCATAAACAAAAATATTTAAGACAGGGTTATTTTTCTCAAATACGACTAGGTATATCAGAAAATGTGATTGGGAGTGTTAAATCGCTAATATTTAAAACATCTTTAAAATGGGGATAAGACGTTACTCGGTTAGGATGTTGAGTTGTGGGGTACAAGGCAGCCACAACACACCATAAAAAACAATTTTCATCCCTATTTTGAATATTTAAACATGCTTTTTTGTTTTTTATAGCATTAGGCAAAGGTATAAATCTAGACCCGCTGAGAGTTTGATGTTTATTAATGTTAACTTCTAAATGAGAATTACTTAAAAATGTCCAACCACTATCTCGATGCTCAAATTCTTCTATTTTCTTTGTCAGTATCTCGACTACTGATTTATAAATAAAATCAAAGTTATAATAAAAGTGAATAACAAAGTTTTTGGTAGCAAACGACTTCAATTCCTGCTGATCATTTTTAAATAAAAGGAAATACGAAAAAAGTTCAAAGTTAATCTTAACAGTTGTATGTTTTATTAGTAACTGATCTATTAGAGTTTTAACGTATACCTTTACACTATTGAGGAACATTTTTGGAAAATTAATTGTTTGTTCGTTAGTTGCAGTGATTCTGTAACTCGAAATTCTACCTTTAAACGAAGAGTTTATAATTGAAACGTTATCATGCAGAAGGGTCGTACTACTGTTTTTATGTACATTAGTACGTAAATGACTTGACCACCGTCGATTATCTACAGACACATTACAAACTGTACAGTATGGCATTATTATTTGTTATCGTTTGATTCACAATAATAAAGTCGTTCAATAAAACTCAAGTAAATACGTACTTACTACTAATATTAAGGATCTTATACAGATACGTTGCTTTTGGGTTGATACTTCACGCGTCGACGTTGGCAAAAGTCGTTCGAGACTAGGTCTGACTTACTCTCGTTTCCTGTTCGTATTGTACCATCACATTAATTGGTAAAATAAGTTAGCCATTATATTTCTGAAATTAAACAATATAATGATAATCGGTAACCACTAGACACAAATGCTAATAAAAGAAGAAAATATAGGTATTGGCTTCATATCTTACCTAGATACTTCGTGATTCGACGTTGACAAAAGTCTTTCGAGACTAGGTCTGACTTGCTCTCGTTTCCTGTTCGTATTGTACCATCACATCAATTGGTAAAATTAAGTTTACCATTATATTTCTGAAATTAAACAAATAGAATGATAATCGGTGACCACTAGACAGAATGCTAATAAAACATAATAGAAAATATAATGAATTTATATCTTACCAACAAATAATTGTATTTTATAATTTTCTAATCGACGTTCGTTTTTAAGAAACCTTGGAAGTCAGAATGTCGATATTTTTGTATTTTTTTTATTTCAATGAAATTTGTGAAAAATTACCAATCTTTATAGACAATTTATTTTATTCTCGATAAAAGAACGAGATATACAACGAGTAATCATGAGGTCTTAGTCAATAATGCTTTGAAATACCTATCAAATTTGGAACCAAATAATTTTATATGATATTGCGTAAAAATTACACGTGTGCTCAACCTACTTATTTTTCCAGTAAGTTGACACTTTTATTTGTCCAAGCTATTTTACCTAAGGTTACCACGAGTTTACATTTATGCACTCGAGCACATTAAAAATGTTCGATAACTAATGTAATCGGTGTGACAACCCTGAGCGTTTTTACTACATCAACACCAATCAACGTCGATGCTCCTGAAATATCACCTAACCAATTATTTTTCGTATGTGTATAATACGACCAAGAAAAAAGTTGTTTTTTACATTGTTATTTAGTCAGTTGTACATATTCTGAATATAGCGATATTATTGTAAGTTTCTGACTTATAATCAGTGTGTTATCGGTGTGCTCTATACAATCGACTCGACGAGCGTGCCAGTAGAAATCTTCAAGACTCCAAGTACTTATCAGTGATAGTTAGACAGTAGCTGCTAACTGCTACTGTATCAGCCAACCGACTCAACGACATAGTCACTGTGCCTGCCGACCGACTCTTCAAACTAATTATTTGGTATTCCTAAATAATTAAGTGAAAATGTAAGTATAAAAACCAGCATTCTCCACAAACTTCTGTCCCTGCATGGTCAACCAAACATTTTTTTAACTTTATGTATTTATTTCAGGTCAGACTCTGAGTACGAAACCTACCTATCAAGTGATGTGATGGAGCACGACTCTAAGTCTAACCGCAAACCAACTCTACCAGTCCAGTAGGAAACGGAAGTCAACAAAGCAAAATTTTACGCATCCAAGGTAAACTTTACGATTTATTTGCTTCATTGTTTTGTCAATCAATTGCATATGACAGTCGCTTGATGCAAGCGACTGCTATGCTGATGTCTCGGGTTCAATGCCGGTTCGAGATTAATATGTGTACATGAATTTAATTAATAGCAATGATTTTTTATGTTCCTGTGTATATAAAGTACAATATTTTTTACTAATAAACAGTATTTAATTGTAATGTATATCCGCTGTCTACTATTCATAGGACATGGTAGCGTTGTGTAGTATGTCTCGTCTCTTATTATTGTATATTTTGTTTTAAAGCACATTCAGGTTAAAACTATAAATAAATTTGGGTGCGAATTAACAAGAGATCAATTTATTTGTTTCAGTAAAACATCGAAATCTGACGTCGATATATTTGGCATCAGCCGCAAACATAACAACGGGAGGGCAACAGCGAACAGCGAAACCTCTTCTCTCCCGTCATACTTCGTGAACCGAGTGGCCAACGGCAGTGAGCGGCGAACGACAAGCACGAACGGCGAGTACTACATCGACTGTAAAGTATACAAAACTGAGGACGCGCGCGTCACCGACTCGTTGGAGCTGTGGAAAAAGGCGTTGGTCCGCATTAAGGTCCAGACCGACGTCAATTCTATACAATGGCGTAAACTATAACCCCATTTATATTATATGCTATCAACATAGCAATCAAATGTCTACATTCCCAAGACAGAGATATAGTTCTCTGAGTTAACTTAAAACCACTAACAAACTTGTTAGTGTCAAAATACAATAATTTGTCACTATGACAACATGTCAATCTGCGAATAGTACTATTCAATTTAAAAATATAGTTATTTTCATCATACGATAAAGTATCAGAATAAGGAAAAGCGCACAACATCAGCTTTCCTACATTTAATTTTAATAAGGTATCCACACCATCCACTATGTCCTTTCTGGTAATACCAGTACTATTACCTAATAATAAAACCATTGTTGAATAATTATTTAGGTTTGTGTTTGCTATTCTTGTAATCATTTGTTTAAAACTTATGTTATGATAGCTATGATTGGTAAAACTATGGCTAAGGTACCTACATACTTACCTACCTACATGTACTTATAGTAAACGCTCAAAACTCCAGTACTTACCTACATAACATTTATTTCTGTTGCATTCAGAAATCGCGTCATTTTGGCAACCTGTTCTTACCATTGCATTGCTAAAATTCGTGCATTTCTAAAATGTTCTTGAAGCTGTATGGGCTAAGTAATGGATCCGCGATTTATGAGGTCTGGGTTCAAATCCTAGTCTTTTGTTTCTTCGTAATCATAATAATTATCTGTTAAGTATTTATGTTTATTTATAATCTATTCATTCTTATTTTTTTTTTTTTTATGAAGTTAAATATTAGTTATTGTATTATTATTTAACTATTTATAGGTATCGGTATTCAGCAGATTTTATTGAAACTAATAATATGATTATTTTAGACTTTATGCATGTTTTTTTTTTAATACAACGTAACGTATAAACTCGAGCACGATACAGCCAGTGCGTGTGCGTGTATGAGTGATGTCTCAACATTCCACAGAGAACACACAAATATGAACTGTCGTCGTACCTACCTACTACGCAAAAAAATATAATATTGTTGCATTTAGAATACGCGCCATAGTGGCGAACTGTTCCCACCATCTCATTGCTAAAATTCGCATAAAACTTTCATTTGTTCGTAGCTGTATGGGCTAAGCAACGGAATCGCGATCCATAAGGTCTGGGTTCGAATCCTGTATTACAATGTAGATTTTTGTTTCTTTGAAACTATAATAATTATTTGTATTTTAAGCAAAAACTTGTTAATTATTAGGGTATTTATAATCTATTCATGCTTATTATTTATTTTTTATGAAGTTATATTAGTAAATTGTATTCATTACTTCCAAACAAGTAAAAACTTACAAAAAGTTTTAGTACTGCGTGAGATTTGAACTCACGGCTCACTAATACGCGCACACATGTAGCTGCTCGCTAAGTCATCTGGGACTTGACTCATAGTCACACTATTACGTTGAAATTATGAACTAGAAGAACCTCACGATGATTCATGTGTCTCTTGAAGCTCAGACCTCGACGTGAAGCAACGCGCACTTTTGAACAATTATCGAACTTATTTTCTTCACCAAAAGGTGTAATTTCAGTGCGAGGGTTGAGTGGGTTGGTTTTAGGGTCAATGCCCCAGTTCTTCCGTGTCTGTGTCCGTGCGCCATGATCAAGATGCTAATGTCGTAGGCAAATGGCCGTCTCCGCGAACTTGCGCTTTCGTCCGCATCATTCATGACAACCTATGAATGCAGTGTTGTTCAGTGGTTTCTTGTAAAAATTGAAGCCAAACTAAAAAGTTCATAAATTATGGAACCACTTACTTATCATAATTATCAGCACAAGTAGGTATTTTATTACCTGAAAATCCTGTCTTGAAAATCACTATTCATGATAAACAACAAATCGGAAAATATTTCTTGCCTTTACTACGTTATTTTTGCGTTCATATATTTATTTATTTATTTAGCAACTCATCATCACTATCATTACAGGATTGTCCTAATTCAATAGTGTGGCTACAATTACAGTTTTATTATTTATCATATTCATAACATATTCTGAACATAGTGATTTTCGTGAACTCACCCAGAGAACAAGTAAAAAGATCTATGCTGTCTGCTACGTCATTAAGTATACGCAAGGTACGCGTTATAGGGGCTTTACTCAGTAGATTGGTCCTACTACTGGCAACCGCCAATAGACGTGGCCGTCGCCTTCGCAATACATAATTGTCGGGTACACACAGGTTTATTTCTTTTAATATACCCGGGTTTGAAGTCTTGCCACGCAATAATTTAAAAATATAGGTAACAAGAGCTATGTCCCTCCTTGTTTCCAATTTATTGTATCCCACCATGCCTATAACAAACAAGGTTGGATACATCAATGGATAAAATGGATATACACCATATAACCTTAAATATATCACCGCGACTGTACTATTTTTCCAAGAAATACATTGCTTCTTTACCACTACCTAAGTGTGTCGCTAAGTGACTGGACAAGGAATGTAAAAATCACAAAACGATACTTTATAGCGGTTGCATCGCGCGCGTAATACCTACAGCCGTTGTAAGGAAGGGTAGCTTGCGACAAGCCAGTGATTTCGTGTGAGTAAGTTGTACCAGGTCTACGGTGCATGGTACATGCACGCTGTACTTGATGAGATAAGGTTTCTAATTGATTGTGCAGTACGTTCTGATTTATGAATGTGTGTTCGCGACTTCGTATCTATTGGTTTTACTTTTACTGAATTGCATGTGTATGTGGTGACGTGGATGGTTATACATATTATTATTATAGATTTAGACAATATTTTATGTCACGACTGCCCCGTTGGTCTAGCGGTCACAAGCGCTACTGCTGAGCATGAGGTCCCGGGTTCGATTCCTGGGTCGGGCAAAGTGTTATTGCGTTTTAGGGCTCCGTAGTCAACAAGGAACCCTTACCTATAGCTGCGCCATGTCCGTCTGTCTAACCGCAGCTTAGCTCATAGACTCTGAGTACTATAAAGCTGTAATTTGGCACGGGTGTACATATTAATCACGCGGAGTGGTACCTACAATAAAATCATGAAAAATATTTAATTTTAGGGTACCTCCCCTACACGTAAATTTTGTAAGTTTATTTTTTCTGGTCTTTCCCATGGTGTGTCGTTAGAAAGGTCGTTTAAAAATATTGCGAATGTGTGAACACCATTTTTGGATTCATGGATCTGTTTGCGAAATATTAAACTTTGAAGTGCTAATTTTTATTAGAGTCAAGTGTTGAGGCCCCCCTGGCAACTAAATGGTTGGCAGTAGTAGGTATATATTATAACGAAAATAAAAGGAAAACTATCACAGCTAAATAGGCTCTACAAGATAACGAGTAATAATCTACCACATTAAATTTGCATCAATGTTGAGTTTGTCCTTGCAATAAATTAATCTCAACTACGGAACCCTTCATTTTGTGGTCCGACACGCACTTGGCCGGTTTTTATATCTGGAATTGCTCAGTAGCAGCCCGGAGTCTGGATTTGTGCCTGGTTGATAGCAATAGGCTCGCCCCTATTACATGGGACTTATCTGGCAAAATGTGAGTGTACTAACTAAAGGTGCATCTCTGCCTAACCCTTCGGGGAATACAGGCGTGATGTTATGTTAGATTTAATATTTACATTTTTTTTGGTTTACTGATATTGTAAATTGTTAATTTGTATGTAAATTTTGTTAATGTAAATAAAAAAACTATTTTATAAGTAATTGCACATTATAAAAAAACTCAACGATAAAGCGCCTACGCGCACAATTGAATTGGGCTCTCTGCAGCGAGCTAGTCTATAAACGCACATCGATACAATTTGTACGTAAATATTTGCACTGATACACGCGCATAGTCGGTCCATAGCCGGGGCGGAGCAGCGAGCGACACAGCCGTCCCGTCTCAATGCTCACGCGCGACTGCCGCCCGCGCCCGCGCAGAGCCCCTCTGAGCCTCTATCTCTAAGTGGGGTCATTATCTTTGCAAATATTGATTGATTTAAAAACGCTCTTTCAATTTTGTAATCCTTCTAACCATCAATTTTTCAGTGTAAAAATATTTCCAAACATCAAAGCCGTTTAGAAGTAGTAGGGAATATTAGCCAAAAATAGCGTTTTGGTAAATATTTTTTTAAGGCAAATGTATTAGCCATACGCCAAACCCCTTTTCAAAAATGTTGTACATGAATCTATGGCAAACATATATTTTTAACCCAGCCGTTAATGAGGAGTAGGCTTTTTAATGTGACCGTTTTACGGTACTAAACGGGACTTAACGCCTTAAAACAAATATTGCATAATTCACCTTCAAAGCTACATTAGATTTTTGAAGCGGTCGGCTAATGTGCTTAGACAGCGACAAATGGCAAGGTAAGTAGGACAGCGCAGTGGCCAGGGATATATGTTGAGTCAGCAACAAGAGTGACGGAAGTTAGGCCTTGAGTATGAAGCACTAGGTGCCCTCATAATCGATGGAATTAATCTATCTGTATTCTGCTATTTTCCTAGCAGGGCATTCAGCGTCTCCTGTTTTGTGATCACTAGGCTTTTTAAAGCGTGAGCAAGTTGCACATTTCGGAATGTCGGCTTTCTTCGCGCATTCGGACAACGAATGGCCTGCGTCACCGCAGTGACCACACGTAACAATGATCTCTCGGCAAGTTTTTGCTGCATGGCCATATTGTTGGCATTTATAACACCTTGTTACCAATGTAAAGTCCCTGACAGGACAGGACGTCCAATTTATAAAAAGCCTTGATTGAGGGAGTAGGGCTTTCCGTATATCGGCTGAAACTTCAACAATGTAGTTACAGGTCGTAGCATCTCTCTTCCCCGATTTGTGGCTTAATTTTATGAAGGTCAAGAAGGATTCCAAGGACATCTCTGGTAACAACCACGATCCTAGATTTGCGCTTGTTGGGCTCGGCGGTGGTAAGTCCAGATAGAGAGAGGTGGACTGCTTGCTTCAGTTTATCAGTGTCATCTTTCGTCTCGGTACTGATAATTACGCCTCCACTTTTTGTATTCCGGATACCTCGAACGTGGAGCTTCATTTGCTCGGGCTGTATGATTGTTTGCACTAGTGCTTTTGTTTGGACACTTGTTTTTAATTTGTCATTGGGATAAATGGCAATAGAGCTTAGGTTATTGGGTCGAACGAAATAATTTGCTCCCTTCTTCACCATATCGGCAAACGAACCATTTCTAGCAGAACCAGAATCCTTAATCGTCTGCTGGAGTTTCAAAATCTGTTCCATCAGGTCGCGTTTTTCTTGAAGGGCATCAACCGCGTTATACGCCTGAATGGCTTTTTGCTTGAGAGACTGGTATAGGACTGCCATTTGTGAGGTGCCAGATCTTACTTTATGGCATAGGGTAGAAATTTTCATTTTCTGCTCCGAGTTGAGTTTGCCTTCCGCGGTAATAGCACAAACTTCATTTAAGTTCTGTTCGATGCCTGACATTCATTTCTGAATCTCAGGCGTTGAAATAACTTCAACCGTCTCCGACTCAAGGGCTGGGTTTTGCATCGTCGTCTTCGACGACGAGGCGGAGGGGTGCACTGGCCCCCTTTGATTAAAGGGGCTGTTATCCATTTTGTATTGTTACTAATTCACTATTTCGCGTCCATTATTCGCTGAAACTACACACTTAGCAAAATTACACTTGCATTTTGTTAGTAATGCACTAAAGGAGGTCACTATTTTTAAAGTAGGTAATTATTAAATATTGCTTTCGAGCACGTTTTTACACTGCGAATGGATAACAATCAATCAAACTGGCAGCTGTTGGTTGCCACGACCCTGAGCGTGGGCCGGCGCGGTGAACTGGCCGTAAGTAGCTACGCATCCTTTGTGTGGCCGCCAAGATAGTTTCACGATTTAGCACAATTTTGACCTGAATTATCACTTTTATCACCCGCAATAGCGTAAAGTGCACTGTCCATTCGTGTAAGACATAATCACATACCTACAATTATAATTTACGCACGAGAAATGAGCGGGCGGTGCTACGCGACCCGGCGACACGGCTTTACATTACATGCGCTCGCTCGCTAGCGAAACAGATGACTAACAAGTGGCCGTGCGCGGCTCGCTGCCTGTCAGGTAACGTCCCGCGCGCCCCACCCGCCCCCGCTAACTACCGCCCGTCGTGTTGAAACGCAAGTTTGGAGCCCCTGCGCAAAGGGTGATTTTTTTTTTTTTTTCCTCCTGTGGCAACACTACAGCTAACAGCTGATATAAATTTCCTCTTGTAATTTTAATTAATTAATATTAAATTTCTTTGTTTAAAAGGCCTATTTCCAATTACTCATCAAGTGAATAGGATATTATTGTGTATTTTGTATTAGATTTGTGCACGATGCCCTAAGGTCACCTCGCTCGTGGGCGCAAGTGGCGGCGCTACCTCGTCGTAAAAACAGTGTAAAAACTATAAAACAGTGATTTGTGATAAACAGTGTAGTGAAAAAGACCCCTTCTGGGCACAGTGGCGCAAGTAGCGGAGGAGCTACAGTGTGATTCTAGTAAGAAAATGATAAAATTGTGAGTGTTTTTACTAAGTCTTATAAGAGTCTAGTTTGAATTTGTGCAATATTTAATATTCTAGTTTGAATCTTGTTAGTATGTAAAGAGTATGTAAAGAATAAGCCTTCTAAAGTAAAGTAAACTCAATATGCGAAAGACTTAGAAAAATTCTATGTATGAAAAATTACGTAACTTCAAAATGTACTTTTTTGTTAATTAAGATATTTAAATTCTGTTAATTGTGTTGTGTAGATATGTACTCAAAACCATTTTGTGCGTTGAAAGCATGTAAATCGGCCTAACCGATAGAAAGATATAAGCAAAAGAAAATACGAAAATTGTAACCTTAATTAACTTCTGATCTAATTAGTCTAATTAGATTCCTATAAGAAATTAACATGTAGTATTATGTACCTGATGTGATTTAGAGCATTTTTTAGTAAGAAAACATGTGTAAAAATGCTAGAAATAAGGATTATGTATAAATTGTTAATTATCTAATTTTAGTTAATTGTAATAGCTTAAGTACCTCAAATAAATCATCTTACACCCTTGTGTTTCATTACCTTATAAGAATATAATAGTTTAAGGTATGTAAAATAGATATTTGATAAATAAATAAAGGAATGAGAGTAGCGGGGGTGAGGTAAGGGAAGCGACGGGGGAGGGGATAGCTGTTTTAGTATAAAAGGCGGGCCGCTCCGCCCGACCGACACACTCCGATCCCAGCGCTCAACAAGACAACATCTCTGCCGAAGCTCCCTAAACCTCGCCGCCGTTCACCTCCAGAATATTATTCTTACTTCGTGTTATTTTTTAATCTTCGAACCTCAAGCTATCCCCAACATTATTGGTCCTTCGTCGTCGGATTCAAGACTTGCGCCTAGAAGATTAAGAAGATGGTTCTAACTAGAAGCAAGGACGGAGAACAAGTGAAACGTCGTCAGGAAGAGCTCAGCGCGACCGGAGCCAGTCAAGAGTCCCCGCCAGAGGAACCGCCTGCGTAGGGCACGTCGAAGGCTGCTACCGAGGAAAATGGAACAAGCAGCGGTACCAGCACGACGACGGCTACAGAAGCAAGCACCTCTACGGGAACAAAAGAAACCAGCGACGCGTCAGGAAAAGAGCGGACCTCTCAACGTACGTTGAGGCCCGCTGACGCACGTTCACGTCGCTCCGTAACCCCCCGCAAGAAGCTCCTCGCGGAGTTGGAGGCCAAGGAGCGGCTAGCCGACCTGAAGCTCAAGCAAGCGCAGGTTCAAGCAGAAACAGAAAAACAGCAGCTACGTGTACAACGTCTTCAAGCAGAAGCAGAAACCTCAGAAGATGAAGAAGAAGAAGAAGATCTTGAAGATGATCTGGCTTCAGTCCGCATCAGCACCTGGTTGAAAGACACTGGGCCGGACCAACCACAGCCAGCGAATAAAGAATCACTTCAAGAAGAGGGCAAGAAGACGCAAGAAGATAGCACGAAGAATAGTCAGCCGCTGATAGACGTGGCTACCCTAGCCGCCGCACTCTCTCAAGCGGTACGAAGCACAAGGGAACCACCGAAGTATATTCAAGAGCTACCGCTCTTCAATGGAAGCAGCACCGATTGGCTCGCTTTCAAGACAGCGTATGAAGAAACACTCAAGTACTTCACGCATAATGAAAACATCGCACGTATACGTCGAAGCCTGCGTGGAACTGCAAAAGAAGCTGTTGGCTGCCTCTTAGTAAGCCAACCAGATCCAAGGGTCGTCATAGAAGCACTCGAAAGAAGATTCGGAAGACCAGAAGCACTCATTCACGTCGAACTAGAGAAGATCAAGTCACTCAACCGGGTCACCGACAACCCTCGCGATCTATGCATCTTCGCTGGGCGAGTCGCAAACATAGTGGGCACCATAGAAGCATTGAAGAAGCCGCAATACCTGCACAGCCCTGAAATGGCGCGAATCATCACAGAGAAGCTTACGTCTATACTGAAGAGCAAGTGGTACGACTTCGCATCAACAAAGAGAGAAGATACTCCTGAACTAAAGAAGATATCTACCTTCTTGAACGAAGAAGCAGACAAGTGTGGCGCCTATGCCCTACCAGAGGCTGCCAACGATGAGGTCGGGGGAAAAGAACGCAAGAACAGAAGAGCAGAGCGTACATTCGCCACCGAGAAGAAAACCTCTTCAGAAGATCAATGCCCGGTCTGCAAGCAAGAACACAAGCTGCCAGACTGCAAGCAGTACTCCGCCCTCGACGTGAATGCCAGATGGGAGGTCGCCAAGAAGAATCACATCTGCTACCGCTGTCTCCGAAGCAAGCATCGCCGACTTCAATGCAAAGCGCCGCCGTGTGGAAAACATGGGTGCATCATGAAACATCACAAGTTGCTGCACCATGACAAAGAACAAAGCAGCACGAGTGAACCAGAGAAGAAAGAAACCGCCGCACCCACAGTAGAAGTCACATCAGCAGCGCAGCCAGGCAACAATCGACGTGCGTACTTGAAGATAGCGCCCGTAATCCTAAAGGGGCCGCACTCCAGCGTTGAAACATACGCACTATTAGATGAAGGCAGCACCGTCACTCTACTCGACGCATCAATAGCCGAGGTCATCGGAGCCGACGGGCCAGAAAATACGATGTGGATTCAAGGCATCGGCAACGAGATGAAGCACGACAACAGCAAGATCGTCAGTCTCAGCATCAAAGGAAAATACGCCGACGAAGAATATCCCATCGAAGCAGCGCGTACTGTCAACAGACTGAGCTTCACACCAGAGACAGTATACGCCGAACACATAGAAGAATGCGAGCATCTGATCGACATCAAAGATCAGATCAGCTATCAACACGCATCACCCAAGTTGTTGATTGGTCAAGATAACTGGCATCTTATTGTATCAAGAAAGCTCCGCACCGGTCGTCGCAATCAGCCAGTAGCTTCATTCACACAGCTGGGCTGGGTACTTCATGGCTGTCACAGCTCGCTCACAGCCAAAGTAGCGTTCTGTGGCAGGCTACAACAAAAAGAAGAAGAGCCAACAATAGAAGAGCTGATCAAGAATCACTTCAAACTCGAGTCATTATGCATCGAGCCAAGAAGACCGAAAGAAGATCCTGAACAGAAGGCTCTTCAAATACTAGAAGACACCAGCAGAAGACTACCAGAAGGAAGATTCGAAACCGGCCTGTTGTGGAAAGAAAAAGACCGCCAGATACCAAACAACTACAAAGCAGCTGAGCGGCGCCTACACTCCCTAGAGAAGAGACTAGATAAAGAAGAAGACCTCAAAGAAAAATATGAAGAGAGGATGTTAAATCTGTTCCAGTCGGGGTATGCAGAGCCGGCGCCTACTCCAGCTCCAGAAGGAAAAACGTGGTACCTACCACACTTCCCGGTCATCAACCCAGCGAAGCCTCACAAGCCACCAAGACTAGTCCACGACGCATCAGCACAAGCAGCTGGCACCTGCTTCAACGACATGCTGTATTCGGGACCCGACCTACTGCAATCTCTACCAGGGGTCGTCATGAGGTTCCGTCAACATGCATACGCAGTCAGCGGGGACATAAAAGAAATGTTCATGCAAGTGAAGATCAGAGAAGAAGATAGAGACGCGTTGCGATTTCTATGGCGAGGCAAACGGCGGGAGGGCAGACCGGAGGAATATAGAATGATGTCTGTCATATTTGGAGCAACCTCATCTCCATGCACAGCATTATTCATAAAAAACAAAAATGCTAGTGAGTTCGCGAGCGAGTTCCCGGAAGCGGCCACAGCGATAAGAAGAAACCACTACATGGACGACTACGTACAGAGCTTCGCAACGATTCAAGAGGCACGCAGCGTAACCCAAGCAGTCGACTTCATACACAAGAAGGCAGGCTTTGTGTTGAACGGGTGGACGTCAAACGAAAAGAAAACAATAGAAGAGTTTGGTCCCCCAGAAGAAAGCAGTTCAGCAACAGTGAGCCTAGGAGGAAAAGACACAGAGAAGACGCTTGGGTTATTATGGCACGTACAAGAAGACTGCATAGGGTTCAACACAAACTCTATGAAGATACCTCAAGAATTAGAAGAAAATAGGCGAGCTCCATCAAAAAGAGAAGCATTAAGCATCATAATGGCACTCTTTGACCCACTGGGATTGATCTCACCAATCACCACGCCAGCTAAATAATATTCCAAGACACCTGGCGCTACAAGACCAACTGGGATGACCCGCTTCCAGCTGAACTGCAGGAAAGATGGCAGAAGTGGATCACGTCGCTCATCACCGTCAGACAGCTGAGAAAACCGCGATGCTACGACTACAAGAAGAGCGTTTCAACTCAGCTGCACACGTTTGTCGACGCGAGCGAAGAAGCCTACGCCGCTGCAGTATACTGGAGAACGACGCGAGAAGACGGTAGTGTGCACATCTCATTAGCAGCTGCCAAGAGTCGCGTCACGCCCCTCAAGCCCATATCAATGCCATATTGGAGTGACTCACGCACAGCACTAGTATGGATACGGTCCGAGCCGCGCGTCTACAAATCGTTCGTGGCACATCGCCTAGCAGAAATAGAAGAAACCAGCAAGAAAAATGAATGGCGGTGGCTACCCTCCAAAGAAAACGTAGCAGACGACGCGACGCGCGACACGCCCGACAACTTCGTCGCCACCCACCGATGGTACCGGGGACCCTCTTTCCTAAGGTTACCGGAGGGACAGTGGCCGCAAGAAGAAGCTATAACAAAATATGACACGGGTGAAGAGCGTGAGAAATGCCACTCATGTCAACAAGAAGAAAATAATCACTTGCCTCAAATCAAGAGATTCTCCAAGTGGCTGCGTCTGATAAGGTCAACAGCACGAGTTTTGCAATTCATAAACCTGTGCAGAATCAAGAAAGACACCGTCGCAGCCACAAGAAAACGAACTAAGAAAATAGAGAAAAATGATCCGTCTTGGCGTAACGTAAAAAAGGCGTCGCCTAAGTTGGAGAAAAGGGCAGTGCCTAAGGAAACTCGTAACTACGTCGAGATACCTACTTCATACCTAAATCAAGCTAAACAGCTATGGGTCCGCGCCAGTCAACAGGAGAGCTACAAGTCAGAAATAGAACGCATCAAGAAAAACAGCGAGCCGAGCAGCAGCGACCGCCTAAGTCATCTTAGTGCGTACATCGACTCCGCAGACATCGTGCGCCTACGGGGGAGACTGACAGCGGCTCAAGAGATTAAAGAAGATACGTCTAATCCTCCTATATTAGACGGCAAGCAGACATATACACAGCTGTACATAGCCTATGTACACGAAAGACTACATCACGGCGGTGTGGAAATGGTAGTGAACGAGCTAAGACAACGACTATGGATATCGAAGATACGCCCAGCTGTAAGAAGAGTGATAAAGAGCTGCCTGCCCTGCAGAATAAGGAAGATGAAGCCGGCCAGCCCTCTCACCGGAGACCTGCCACCAGCACGCCTCGCTCACCACGCACGTCCGTTCACATTCACCGGACTCGACTACTTCGGTCCCATAGAAGTAACCGTCGGACGTCACCGTGAGAAGAGATACGGGGCTCTCTTCACCTGCATGACCTCGAGAGCAGTACATATCGAGGTCGTACACTCGCTCAGTGCCGACTCAGCTGTGTCAGCGCTGCGAAGATTCATGGCCAGACGAGGCTGCCCGAAGGAGCTGTGGAGTGATAATGCCACATGCTTCAAAGCGGCGGACAAGGAGCTCGGCGCGGCGGCACTCGAAGCGCTGGAGCATGAAACTACGTGTCGTCATATCACATGGAGATATATTCCCCCATCAGCCCCATTCATGGGGGGAACATGGGAACGCATGGTTCGTTCTGTAAAAGAAGCCCTGAAGATTACCTTACAAGAGAGGTACCCCAGCGATGAGACATTGGTAACATTATTGGCAGAGGTCGAGAACACAATCAACTCGCGACCTCTCACCCATGTCTCTGTCGACCCGCAAGAACCCGAGGCGCTGACCCCGAACCACATACTCATCGGGCCCAACTCGCATGTACCTGTACCCGGCCACTTCAAAGAAGAGGATGTAACAGCCCGTCAACAATGGAAGAGAGCACAAGCTCTGGCAGACATCTTCTGGAAAAGATGGGTCAGGGAGTACATGCCCCTGCTGCAGCACCGGCGGGAGCCTACCAGCACCGGAGTCCAGCCTAAGGTCGGTGACCTAGTCATCATCTGCGACGGCAACCTACCTCGTAACACCTGGCCACGAGGTCTCATTAGCCAGCTGTACCCAGGTGCCGACGGGGAGGTTCGAGTCGTGGATGTCACCATCAGCGGAGGTCATGTTCTGCGGCGGCCTACAAAGAAGATCATCGTGCTCCCAACAGAGTCGCTGCCTAGCGACGGCGGGAGAATGTGCACGATGCCCTAAGGTCACCTCGCTCGTGGGCGCAAGTGGCGGCGCTACCTCGTCGTAAAAACAGTGTAAAAACTATAAAACAGTGATTTGTGATAAACAGTGTAGTGAAAAAGACCCCTTCTGGGCACAGTGGCGCAAGTAGCGGAGGAGCTACAGTGTGATTCTAGTAAGAAAATGATAAAATTGTGAGTGTTTTTACTAAGTCTTATAAGAGTCTAGTTTGAATTTGTGCAATATTTAATATTCTAGTTTGAATCTTGTTAGTATGTAAAGAGTATGTAAAGAATAAGCCTTCTAAAGTAAAGTAAACTCAATATGCGAAAGACTTAGAAAAATTCTATGTATGAAAAATTACGTAACTTCAAAATGTACTTTTTTGTTAATTAAGATATTTAAATTCTGTTAATTGTGTTGTGTAGATATGTACTCAAAACCATTTTTTGCGTTAAAAGCATGTAAATCGGCCTAACCGATAGAAAGATATAAGCAAAAGAAAATACGAAAATTGTAACCTTAATTAACTTCTGATCTAATTAGTCTAATTAGATTCCTGTAAGAAATTAACATGTAGTATTATGTACCTGATGTGATTTAGAGCATTTTTTAGTAAGAAAACATGTGTAAAAATGCTAGAAATAAGGATTATGTATAAATTGTTAATTATCTAATTTTAATTAATTGTAATAGCTTAAGTACCTCAAATAAATCATCTTACACCCTTGTGTTTCATTACCTTATAAGAATATAATAGTTTAAGGTATGTAAAATAGATATTTGATAAATAAATAAAGGAATGAGAGTAGCGGGGGTGAGGTAAGGGAAGCGACGGGGGAGGGGATAGCCGTTTTAGTATAAAAGGCGGGCCGCTCCGCCCGACCGACACACTCCGATCCCAGCGCTCAACAAGACAACATCTCTGCCGAAGCTCCCTAAACCTCGCCGCCGTTCACCTCCAGAATATTATTCTTACTTCGTGTTATTTTTTAATCTTCGAACCTCAAGCTATCCCCAACAAGATTCACATATCAAGTGCAAAATAAGTGTAATTCTCTTAATGTGAGTTGGTGACAGTTACCAGCACAAGTGAATTTTGCATTGTAATCTTGATATCAGGTACAATACTTTTTATTTTACTTGCTATTCGTTTGTTTACGTACTATAATTTAACCAGGAATTATATAGTTCATTTTTAATAAGGCTACTTATTGATGCCAATAACTTTTAAACGTAAACATAACCTTAGTGTTGGTTTGGTGATAGAACTCCTTTTTTATTTACTTACATCTAAAGGACAATGCCCATAATCGGCTCGAATTGTATGTAGCGTCCGACAGAATTTCTATAATGATGATAATTCATAGTAAAAAACAGTAAGAATTATACAATATAAATAAAATCTGTAGAACCACACCGTTGAAAGGTCATTTTAAATAGTTATTCAATTTAACAACACATTCCATAGTTACAATTTCAATTAAATATGTTGCCAATACCAAAATAAAACAATATCGATACGAAATTGCTCTTGCGAATCGATTACAATAATATCAATATGAAGATACGTAAGTTAATTTATTACTTACATAAATCGTAACTCATCATTATATTAATAAATAGCGTTTAGTTATAGTTTTGAATAGGTTTATTATATTTTTATAGTAATGTAAAAATATAGTGAATTAAAAATATTTTTTAATTCGATTTCCGATTCCGTTTAGAATAGTTTATTCCTAATAAAGTAATTATAGTGCTGGCAGCATGTGATGTAAAACTTTAACTGGCATTTGTCATTGTCAAAAAGTTTGACTTCTCCCGCGTGGTGTCACGAATAACGAAGTATTTCCGTATTTTTTTGAGTTTTGTGTTTATATATTGCTGTGTTACTGGACTCCGATTTTTCTGCCATTTACGACTACCTTGGCTGTTGACACAGAGGATAATATGCTAAAAGTCATTAATTCATTTAATAGTTTATTTCATAATATTGTTAAAATCAGAAGTGTCAAGTGGTCAACATAAAAAAAAAAACTATCTTTTTTTAGAAAACTAATTATACTATCAAATTAAGAAAACTAATTATACTATCAAATTCTATATTTATTTTCCGTTTTTATGAAATATAGTTCATCTTTGTCGGTTCTGGCCGAGTCCTGTGGGAAGCCCTGGCATTCTCCTTTCAACCTAAGATGACCCACTGACCCATATTTCCTTTCAAACGAATCATTTCCTCCTGCCACAACCTACCTTCTCTCTTCCGATTTTTTGTCTATTCAAACCGTAGATTACTAGTATATATAGGGTATAGATAGGCAGCTCTCTACTTTTTCTGTTGACAGCTCGAGGCGCCATCTAGTTTTTAGTTACCCAAAACTATTATGTATTGTGAATATATATGTCGCAGCCTTATCGTATAACACGCCGTATTACAAATAGGCGCGCCCGATTGAAAAACGTCGCTGTTTTGAAATGCGGCTACCTTTCGGTCAGCTGGATCGTGGTGGCGATACATTCTACAAAGCGGCGTTCAACGTTTAGCTTTATTGCTAATTTAAATGCAACATCTAATTTGTTGTTTGGTCATAGCTTTCTTTACACACTCATAAACATTGCTTTTTATTACGTTCGAGCTAGTTGTGTTAAAAAAAAAGTTAATTTAACGAAATTTAGACCTAATCCCAAAGTAATAAAGCTTTTTTAAATGCACGACAGTAGGATATTATTGGGCATTCTACTCCACCTTCCGTTCCATCGGCTCACTCCGTTCGCCTCGTCACTCTCGGTGGAGTAGAATGCCCAATAATATAAACGAAATTCTACATACAGTAAAATACTGGTTCGGCGCCTATTCCACCCGATGGAACGGAAGGTGGAGTAGAAATCTTTCATAGTGGAGTAAAATACTGGTTCGGCGCCTATATCAGTTTGGCGCGGTTGCTCGTAAATTTGTTCCAGTTAGCGACAATGAGTTATAAATATCAATGTAATACATGAATTGACTCATTATTAATATAACCGTTTCAAACAGTCATCATGAAATTTGTAAAACAACCACAATCGTTACATGTCAACAAACTTTGTGTTAATTCTCAAGAGACTGGTTTTCGTCATGGAGAATTATTACCTAAATCGGTACGATGCATCATTTGCGGGCCGTCAAATTGTGGAAAAACGAATTTATTAATTGGTCTTCTTATACACGAGAATGGTTTAAGATTTCAAAATGTCTATGTTTATTCGAAAACCTTGCAACAACCCAAGTACGTTTTTTTAGAAGAAGTCTTGCAACGAGTACCAGGCATTTCATTTCAGAAATATCATGAAAATGAGCAGGTATTGAGTGTTCAGACCGCAAAACCGAATTCTGTAATTGTATTTGACGATGTTGCTTGTGAAAATCAAAGTAATATGCGTGATTATTTTGCTATGGGGAGACACAAGTTCATCGATTGTTTTTATCTAAATCAGACGTATAGTAAAATCCCTAAGCAGTTAATAAGAGACAACGCAAACCTAATCGTACTTTTCAAACAAGATGAAAGAAATATGAGACATGTTTATGAAGAACACGTCAACACTGACATGACATGGATTGATTTTCGTGAAATGTGTTCAAAAATATGGAGTATACCTTTCAATTATGTTGTAATTAATAAAGATTGTCCTAAAAACAAAGAATGTTATAGAAGTAAATTTGACACGTTTGTAGTCTTTGATTAAGAACACGAATACATATACCTATAAGACTATTACCTGTCTGACATTATTATTCACCTTACGACGCTAAGCCAATTACTACCTATTTTACTAATATGGAAAAATCATTGAAACGACAAATTGTTGATGCGGCAGAAGCTGTAAAGATAAAAGTGCGAAAAATGAGAGATGCAGAGATTAACAATAAACAAGCACTGGAGTCTGTTTTCAAACCAGTAACAGAACCTCTCAACATAATTGCTAATGCTAGTAAGAAAACTCCTCTCCTGCCTGCTAGTGATGATTTTGCTGATGATCCGTTTATTAACGAAATTTCGCAGAAAGAAGGAACTGGTAGCACAGGAAGTAATGATAATAATGGTGATGAAGACAAATATGAATCCGATATCAACAGTGACTCTTCTTATGAATCAGTAGTTGAAAGGAATCAAGATCGTGATACGTCATCCTGGTCAGTATCTTCAGAAGCGTTGGTAGATATTCCATTTGGGGTTAGAGCAGACCGCGGGAAACTGATGTTAGGTTCTGCTTGCATAACGATCAACGATCAATACATAACCGTAGCTGGAAGTAAATACCGAAATACACCTGGTTTAAAACAGTTGTTGCTGAAGAAAGATGTAGACTACAACAAATGCTATTACTCCTTAGATGAATATTTAAATGATAAACACAAATAATAGGGAAAAAAGGAACTAATAACAATGTAATTTATATAGTAGGTTAAGGAAATTACTAAAAAAATAATAAATAATATAATAATAAATATTGATATCAATAATAAATGATAATCACGCAATATAAAGGTATGTTTAAAATATATTAATTGTATGGTAAAAATCAATAAATATTATAATATAATAAAATAATAATTAAGAAAATTGCAATAATAATAAATAAATATTATAGCATTATCAAATTATTCAAAGAAAAACAAACTATATAAATGAATAAATATAATTATAATAAGGAAGAATAAGAAGTACAGGTAAAAATAATCTAAGATATCTATATACATTTTTGCAGATAAAATAATACTTAAATATTAGATGCGAAATTTTAGTAAGTATCTCCTGATTTTGATTATGTAAATAAAAACTTTTTCCCACAATAACAACTTAATCTATATGTATAAAAGGAGAAACTGACTGACTGACTGACTGACTGACTGTTGATATATCAACACACAGCCCAAACCGCTGGTCCTAGAGACATGAACCTTGGAGGGTGTGTTCTTTGTGAAGAGTAAGTATCCACTAAGAAAGGATTTTTGGGAATTCCACCCCTAAAGGGGAAAAATAGGGGATGGAAGTTTGTATGAAAGTCCGTCAGTTTTGAAGTTAGGATCTTCAAATTTTGATTTTAGACTGACGATTGAAAATTAATCAATACGTATCTCAACGTTTTTGATAATTCTACCCCCGAAGGGTTAAAATGGGGGATAAAGTTGAAAATCCTTAATTTTCGAAGAAAAATCACTACTATCTAACGCAACGGTGTTGTTAGAATTTCAACCCTTAAGGGGGTGAAAAGGGGGATGAAATTTTGTTTTTAATTAAAGTTCTTTATTTTTTAATTTAAAATCACTAATATAATCCACTATATTCCAAAGAAAATCAAAGTCTGGATAGCTTTATAATCCGTTTAATTTACACTTTGATAATACACCGAAATACGTCTGCACTAATACGAGTGTTCAAACTAGACTGCCATGTTCCCAAGTGAGTCTATACACGTAGTCTACCGTTTGACAGCTAGTTGCGGTCAACCGGCAAAAGTCAGTTTAACAACTAATATTCAATGTAATTTCACTTGGGCACATGGTTACAACTTTACGAAATAAAATATTTAAACTGCAAATACATGATTATAAAAATAAATAATATTTAGAACATTACTTTACATAATTAAATTAAATAATAACAAAAGCTAACAGTCGGCCTTTCCTGACAAATTCACGTCCCGTGAAAATAATTAAATTGTACAAGATTAATCATTAATACAAAAAAAAAAAAAAAACATATAGTACAATAACTGATTGATGGACATAATATTCGATGTAGTCTCTAAACATCTACAACAAATATCTCCGAGGACGAAACCCCTTCATGTTTTCGCCTCAAAACACTAAATGTCTAAAACAATACTGAAGCCCCTTCATGTCTCCAGCATTGTCAAGTCATTCCACTGAAACCTCTACATATTTTCAGTGGTCTGACGACTTTACGATGAACATAATATTCGTTGTAGCCTCTACATATCTACAACAAATATCTGACTTATATACATAATTTGAGGACGAAACCCCTTCATGTTTTCGCCTCAACATATTAAATTCGATTGTAGCATTTACATGTCTACAATATTGTACAATACTGAAGCCCCTTCATGTCTTCAGCACTGTCAAACCATTCTAAGCTTTACATATTTTCAGTGTTATGACGATTACATTGCATCATTCACTTCTTTAACTGAATTTGATGATATTTCTTATCAAAACAACAACTTTTTAGTGAACTCTGGATAAGTTTAATTCGATATCACTAGAAAAACATAATAATTAATTTGCAACAATCAAATAGGTGCAATAATAACTAACTGGAGAGATTATCTTTATTCATTATCAGTCTTTTGGTCATTATTAGAATCATTATCAGAATCATTATCAGAATCATTATCAGATTCGTTATTAGTTCTATTAAATACCAACCATGGGTGGATCTTATCTACGGCGAAAATGCCAGTAAAAGGTCGGTTACCTTTTCGAGACAATGGAGTATCTTCAATAACATATCTATCATTATCCAATATCGTTACTATGCGATAGGGACCACGAAGTTTTGGAACAAGCTTTCGACTTTGACCACAGGAAGGAACCTCTCTTTGCACTCTGACGAGATCACCTACAGAATATGTAACCTTCTTTCTATGTTTATCGAAAGATTCTTTCTGTTTATCCTGATTTTTGGTTATATGTTCGGACACTTGATTTCGTATGGTTTCTATTGTACTCTCATCATGATATTCTTCGTTATTAGTGTTAAGGGAAAGAGAAGAATCGTTCGTCCCGATTAATTTTAAACCAAATAACGCTTGTGCTGGTGTTTTTCCAGTCCCCTTATTAAGTGTATTATTTAATGCCCATTGAACTTCGGAAACTGCCTCGTCCCACAATTTTTCGTCTTTATCATATATCTTGGCACTAAGAGTAGCGAGGACGGTTCTATTATACCTCTCAACTTGCCCATTTGCTCGCGGTGTAGCTACTGCGTTTAACACGTTTAACACCTAATGAATTAAGAAATCCCTTAAACTTTTTGGAAGTAAAGGAGGTTCCTCTGTCTGATACTATTCTTTGCGGCACACCAAAGGTATGAAAGTAATTCTGTAACGTTTTTATACTATGTAAACTTTTTGTACTTTTAACTGGATCGAGTATTATATATTTAGTAAAGGAATCTATTATTATCAGAAGATAAGAATTCTTTTTCCTACTACGCACAAACGGGCCCAAATGATCTACATGAAGTGTTTGGAACGGGCGATCCACTTTTGGTAATAACTGGACGCGAGGTCTAAGGCAGTATAAAACTTAAAGCCTGATAAATTATTTAATTGATCATCAATTCTAGGCAGCGGATAATGTTCTTTAATTGTTTTCTTATTCAAGGACCTAAAATCTATACATAGCCTGTAATCGCCAGTTTTCTTTTTTACTAATAATATCGGGGACCCATAGTCGGATGTGGATGGTCGTATAATTCCTGCATCATCTAATTCTTTAACCATTCCCCTTACAATTTGTCGCTCCGAATGAGCCAATCTATAAGGTCGGTATACAATGGGTCTGTGGTCATTTAAATGAATATCCATCTCAATCCCTTTGACACATCCTAATTCCTTGGTTGAAAAAGCAAAACAATCCCTATAATCGTTTAATAAATTAAATAATGACTCGCGATCTTTTTTTTCTAATTCATCACTTACGTTTATAAATGAGCTGTCTATAGCAGGATTGGGTTAGTCTTCGTGATTACCTACGATTCTATTAACGCGGTAAGACTGCATTTCTGTAAACGGAACTGCACGAACTAATAGTGTATCCCGTTTCAGAATAAACCCTAGAGAGTTTGATCCTTCTACTACCAACCGACCTTGACCATCCGTGAGTTTTATTAAAGTTTGAATGACTGCGTAACCCCTATTGGGTTCGTGGCTTAAACTTGGTTCTATAAGCACATCACCATTATATTTAGTATCCGAGTAAATATCGACACCGGTATATCCCTGTATTTTAATATCATCTAAAGCACGTAATGTAATTCTTTTATCCTTTGACATAGTTTTATCTTTAATTTGAAGCATTTCGTTAGTTTTAATGACGATGACGTGATCTTGTTCAGTAAAAGTTTGGCCCAATAATAAAGGGACTTGTAATAAGTGATCAGAGACTATAAGTATTGGTACAATTGCCTTCACGGAATCTACTTCAATGTTTACATCGTATTTTCCTAAACAACTAACCATGGAATCACCAAAACCTCTCAAAACTGGCAAGTTATTCAGTGACCACATATTAGTTAAATTACGGGCGACAGATTCTCTCAACATGGAACATTGACTTCCAAAATCAATAAAACAATCCAGTGTCACACCATTAACCGAGGCTTCTTTAAAATATTTGAAATCATTAGTATGTTCTGCAGAAATACGTAAAACCGTTTTAGGGGCCGCATCCTTTTTATTTGGACAGTCGTTGACTAAATGTCCTACTTTATATCAAGCAGTACACCGTTTGATTGTTTGCTTACATTTAAAACACGGGTGACCTTCTTCACCACAATTATAGCATTTAACTATAGATTCGGTTGTGTTGGTCTTAATTCTATAAGTTTTATTACGTTTATTATCATTAATGCCTGCCTGATGCACTGTTTTGTCAGTTCTTTTATTAACTTTAACTCCCTTTAAATACACTAGCAGTTTATCGAGGTCAGAGTACTGTGCTGCTTCCGCACTTGTTCTTATAGAACGATCTTCAATGCCAAACAGTATGCAATCAATGGCATTCTTTCCGAAAATATTGCATCTATTTAGTAGCACCGTCTTGTCATAAAAATATTCCTCTAAGGAATCGCCAAAACGCGCTGTACAGGCAAGCATATCCGATAATAGCTGAGCGTAATTCCCGTCGCTCGGAAAAGCTGAACGTAATTTCTTTTGCCATTCAGACCAGGAAAACATGACACTGGGAAGCCCCTGGTACCATTTTTGTGCTAAACCCACAAGTTTCGGCAGTGCGTAATGAATCGTTTGCCTTTCGGACCAATTATAAATTTGAGCACACTCATTTACTTTAGCTATCCACATTTCCATTGTTTGGTTTCGCTTTGATGGTTCGAATTCGGGTATAACATTTAAAACAGGAAAACGTTCACTGTTCCCATCAGTTTTCATGGTCTGCACGACGTCTTTCAATATTTGAGCCAACAATAATTGATCACCGACCTGTTGGGCAACGTTACTGTCACCTTGTATCGTTGTGGCCGCTTCCGGCTCCGCATCTGCGCCTGGTACTGCGCACAGTACTAGGAGTGCGGTCGTGCCTCGCACTGCTGCGGTTGCGCCTCACTTCACTACGGCTGCGTCTCGCACTGCTACAGCTGCGAGTCGCATCACTGTGACCGCGCCTCGTACCGCCCCGATCAAGCTGCGCACCACTCCGGTTGCGTCGCACAGCGCTCTGGTCGAACCGCGCACCGCTGCGGCTACGCCACGCACCGCTGCGGCTGCGCCGCGTTCCGCTGCGGCTGCGCCACGTTCCGCTGCGGCTGCGTCGTGTACCGCTGCGGCTGCGCCGCGCACTGCATCGGTGGCGCCGCGCACCGCATCGGTTGCGCCGCACACCGCTACGGTTGCGCCGCCCACCGCTACGGCTGCTCCTCACACCACTACGGCTGCGAGTCAAGCTGCAGTAGCTACGTCGGACACTACATCGGCTATCTCGGGCACTCCTAGTATTATGCCGCATGATGCTGCGGCTGCGTCTTTTTGTTGGTTTAGGCTCTCGGGGTTCGGCACCAAAAGGCAACTGGAAATCGGGACTTTCCAAGCACCTGCCTTGTTTGTTTGTCTGATCCTCCATTTAATTAGCTGAAATTGTAATAATGTACCCGAGTAAACTGTTATCTAAACAAATGTTAATTGTGAATTACGATTATGATTTTTATGTATTTATTATTCTTTATTTCATTTTCTACACACATAAATTATATTTCTTTCCTTCGTTCAACATATTGCACCATTACATAAAAGGTGCCGTGAAAAAAAAATATTAAGGAGGAGTTCTTATAATTCACTTAATCTAAATCACACATAAATTTTTTTTAAATAAAATTTTAAAAAAAACAGTACCTTATTATTGCACTTTTGCTGGGCGTTCGGTAACTCTGAGATAACAAAGTATTCCCAGTGTTATCCCGCTTCTGAACTATAATCCACTATATTCCAAAGAAAATCAAAGTCTGGATAGCTTTATAATCCGTTTAATTTACACTTTGATAATACACCGAAATACGTCTGCACTAATACGAGTGTTCAAACTAGACTGCCATGTTCCCAAGTGAGTCTATACACGTAGTCTACCGTTTGACAGCTAGTTGCGGTCAACCGGCAAAAGTCAGTTTAACAACTAATATTCAATGTAATTTCACTTGGGCACATGGTTACAACTTTACGAAATAAAATATTTAAACTGCAAATACATGATTATAAAAATAAATAATATTTAGAACATTACTTTACATAATTAAATTAAATAATAACAAAAGCTAACACTAATATTTCGGCTTATGGTTGGAAACTAACACAACCTAAATATTTGTTTTTTTTTTTTTATTTCAACCCACAAGGGTCTGAAAGGGGTATGAAGTTTTGTATTGAAGTTGTTCATTCGCAAAATTTTGTATTTAAGTAAAAATAATATTTATAAGTACACGTGTACTGTTTCTAACTTTACAATATTTTACATGGAGCGATTGCCTATCTGACCTCCACAACGCAGCAGTTATTAGGTAATACGATACCCCTTGGTAAAAATGGTTGTCAGACTTTCGGGCTTCTGACTTCCCGTAACGACTATCAAAGATCCACGAATGACAGCCGGGACCAACAGCTTAACATACTTTCCGAGGCACGGACGGGTCTCTGTATCTAAAGATGGTCACCCATCCATAGACCAACCGCGACAAGCGTAGCTTAACCTGATCGATCGACCAGTGCGTCTGTTTTTATTTAGCCACGGGCCCCTCTCCCGGATAACCCCCTCCACCCCCTTCTCCGGGCGAATCAATATAGATATAAATAGATTAGGATAGTTAGGATACGAACAGAATGCAATTCTGCTCATCACTCATAGCAAATAGCATGATAATAAGTACCCTACAGACTGACCACACTTATAGGGAACATCTATGCAAAATTTGAACAAAATCGATCCGGTAGTTTTTGCGTCATACTTTCAGACCAACAGACAGAAAGAAAGTTGCTCGGAAGCTCGATAGATGGCGGTAGTGGAAAAAATAGAAGTCGCTATGGTTTCGTTACCGCGCATTGTATAAGTACCCCAGTGCTTCGTACCTACGGTACGATTTTCATGCGGTTAAGTAATCTTATCAGAGAAAGTGGTAGCAATTTATTAGCTAATTATCAAGATTTGTTTTTTGTATCAATTATAATATTTTATTAATAGGATAGTTTTTTTTTAGGTAGGTGTAATATTGATTAGTCTTTGTTTATAGATTTTAAATTTGAAGGATATTATTTTTAGATTTTTTTCATTAGTTTATTTTTTTAGTCTTTGTTTCAAAATTTTAAATTTGAAGAATATTATTTTTAGATTTTAATTTATTTTTTTACTTTATTTAAGACTAAGGAAATTGATTGTAAATATGGTTGTTGAAATTATAAATATTGATGGGCAGATGGTACCAAAGTTTGTCGTACCGATCATAGGGGACGGAGCTTGCCTTTTTAGGTCTCTTTCTTTTTTGATGCACGGAAATGAAGAAATGGCATTCGAAATACGTGAACAAATTGTTGATCACGTAAAGCAAAACTGGGATGAGTTTTCTGGTCTTTCTGATAATGGATGTGGTGATAACTACACTACATCAGACGAATACTATGCTGATATGATTCTGTCTTCAACTTACGGCACATTATGCGAGTTGACAGCAGCAGGCAGAATATATAATTTTATTTTTGAGGTTTACCGCAATTGCAAGTTATATGTAAAGGTTGGTGCTGAAGGTTGTCCAGTTAAGCGCCTTCGCTTTTCAGGCGATCTATCTGGTGGCCATTTTGAAGCTTATGTTTCAGATGAGGAACAATTTTCTGAAGTTGAAATAAATTCTAAACTCAATCCAATCTCTGTAAAGGCTAAGAAAATTACTTCCAGACGTGTTGAAGTAGTCGATAAAATACCTGTGTCATCAACTGATTCAGATCTTTCTACCGACTTTGCTTCCAAACAGCCAGTTGATGTATATATGTATCAGTCGACTTGCTCGATACCTCAAAAGAAAAATAAGAAGCGTAGAGCTAGATATACAGCAGCAACGAGAAAAAATCAACTAAAACAGGCCCAAAAAAAGTATTCAAAAAGTAACCGTACACCTTATCGGAAAGCGGCATCCAAATATATAAAAAAAAACTCAGAAGTGCACAGGCAAGATGCTGCTAATTATCAGCAGGCACATCCTGAAGTGCACAGGCGAGCTGCTGCTAATTACCAGCAGGCACATTCTGAAGTGCACAGGCAAGCTGCTGCAACTTACCAGCAGGCACAACCTGAAGTGCACAGACGAGCTACTGTTAATTACCAGCAGGCACAACCTGAAGTGCACAGGCGAGCTGCTGCTAATTACCAGCGGGCACATCCTGAAGTGCACAGGCGAGCTGCTGCTAATTACCAGCAGGCAAATTCTGAAGTACATAGAGCGGCTCAGTCACAATACAACACGAAGGCAACTGCAAGTCCCCGGATTACAAAGTACCTTTCAGGTATGTCTTACAATCCAGGAATGGCTTACGACAACGATTCTATGGTGAGTATAGGCAATATGAATAATAAGTGTCAGTGTTGCAATGCACTCAAATGGAAGGACGAGACTCTTGGAATGTGTTGTGGCAGTGGAAAGGTGCAACTCGAAGCATTACATAGTCTTCCTGATCCTCTATACAGTTTGGTAATGGATCTGCACCCTGACCATAAGCATTTTATGAGTAATATTCGTAAATACAACAATTGTTTCCAGATGACATCTTTTGGTGCAAAACAGGTGGTGGAGGATGGCTTTATGCCAACATTTAAAGTACAGGGTCAGGTCTATCATTTGGTTGGAAGCATTTTACCGGAACCAGGTGAGAAAGCTAAATTCTTGCAGATTTATTTCGTTGGAGAAGACGATAGAGAAGTAAGTCTAAGGTGCTCAAATTATCAAGGATTGAAACCAAGTTTGGTTAAACAGTAACAAAAAATGCTTTATGATGTTAACCCTTACATTAAAGACCTCAAAAGCACCATTGATAAAATTCCCCCCACCTGTGAATCGTTTAAAGTAGTCATTCACGCCGACAAGAAACCACTTGAAGGTCATAGAGGACGTTTTAACGCCCCAACGACCAACGAAGTTACTTTGGTGATGGTTGATCAGCAATTTGAGAAACGGGATATTATATTGGAAAGCCGTAGTACTTCTTTACGTCGGATAAGTGAACTGCATCGGTCATACGATGCCTTGCAATATCCCATAATATTTTGTTATGGCGATGATGGTTATTCTGTCAACTTGACTCAACATGATCCCAAAACTAAATTGCCTCTAAAAAAAATGGTTTCGGCAGCCAGTTTCTATTCCTTCCGTATAATGATAAGAGACGGTGAAGATAATATTCTCCCGCGTTTTATCGCTCTTTTTAGTCAGTATTTAGTAGATCAATACGCTAAAATAGAAACTGAGAGACTCAATTATATACGACATAATCAGGCAAAGTTACGTGCAGATAATTACGTACATCTTAAGGATGCAGTTAGACGACAAGATGCTGATGCCAATCAATTGGGGCAAATGGTAGTACTACCATCCTCTTATACTGGTGGTCCGAGGTACATGCACGAGCGTACCCAGGATGCGATGACATATGTACGCAACTACGGTCGCCCTGATCTCTTTGTGACGTTTACATGCAACCCTCGCTGGGACGACATTACCAAAGTTTTACTTCCTGGACAAAAGTCTTGTGATCGTCACGATATAATTGCTCGAGTGTTTCATATAAAAGTTAAAAAACTGATTAATATATTGATTAAAGGACAAATATTTGGAGAAATTCGTTGCTACATGTATTCGGTTGAGTGGCAAAAACGTGGTCTTCCACATGTCCACATTCTTCTATGGCTGAAAAGTAGCATAAAGCCAGACTCTATCGACAAAGTAATCTGCGCTGAAATACCTGACCCTGCACTTGACCAAAAACTTTACGAAACCGTAAAGTCGAACATGATTCATGGCCCTTGTGGAAGCTTTAATCATAAATCTCCTTGTATGAAGAACAAGAGCTGCACTAAAAGATATCCCCGACCTCTATTGAGGGAAACACAAACAGGTGATGATGGCTATCCACAGTATCGGAGACGATCCCCTAGCGAAGGCGGTTTTACCGTTAATATTCATGGTGTGGATCTAGATAACCGTTGGGTAGTTCCTTTTAACCCTGTCCTATTAAAAACTTTTAACGCACATATAAACGTTGAGTATTGCAACTCTGTGAAATCAATAAAATATGTATGCAAGTATGTTAATAAAAGATCGGACCAGGCTACATTTGCACTAGAAAATGAAAAAGATGAGGTGAAGATTTATGAGAGCGGAAGGTATATAAGTAGCTCAGAAGCAGTGTGGCGAATTCTTGGGTTTTCCATACATGAGCGTTTCCCCACAGTTGTTCATTTAGCAATTCATTTGGAAAACGGTCAGAGAGTTTACTTCAACTCAAATAATCTCGCTGACAAAATAGCTAATCCACCAAAAACGACGCTTTTAGCTTTTTTCGAACTATGTCAATCAGATAACTTTGCTAAAATTCTATTTTACTCTGAGGTACCCGCATATTACAAATGGAATAAGAGTAATTTTGTAAGACGAAAAAGAGGAGTAACAGTTGATGGTTGGCCTGGTGTGATGAAGGAACACGCCTTAGGTAGAGTCTATACTGTTCACCCCAACAATACGGAGTGCTATCATCTGCGTTTACTGCTACATGAAGTGCGGGGCTCAACTTCATTTGAAGCACTAAAAACTGTGAATGGTGTGTTGCAGCCTACTTTCCAAGCTGCTTGCAAAATGTTAGGTTTGCTTGAAGATGACCTACACTGGCATGCGACGTTGGAGGAGGCCGCGCTTTGTCAGTCAGCAGTAAAAATGCGAGAACTGTTCACAATTATGTTAGTCTTTTGTCAAATATCAGACCCAATAGCTCTTTGGGAAGACTTCAAAGACTATTTGTCTGAAGATTTTAAGCACAGGCTGCAAAAGGAGATCGGAGACAATGTAGAGAATTTCAAAGACCAAATTTTAAATGAATGTCTATCTGATATTAAGAAGCAGTGTTAACATTAGGTGGAAAATTGATAGATATGTACGGTTTGCCAAAACCAATCAAACTCAAACTCAAACTCAAAGCATTTATTTCAATTAAACCATTTACAGGCACTTTTGAATTGTCAAGGAGTCGGTCAGTCAGAAATATGAAGCTAGTTGCTCATTCCAAAGCGTAGTAGGTACCTATGGAGAAGAACGGGCAAGAAACTCCACGGACACTCTTTTAAATCAAAATATTGTTACAAAATATTGGTTACATCATTTATGTTGAAATTATACATGTGAGAACAATGTAGAAAGCACGTTAAAAGCGTCCGCAATTATAACAAACAAATCAAAAATTAAAATAAGCCATGGCAGCTAAGAGATGACCAGTCACAACTGACGGCGCCCGTTCACGAACATGACGCATGGATCAGCACCATTCAGCTCAACCATTTTGAAGGGAGCTAAATGATCCAACACACGCGCCACCATCAGCGAGACATTTGAGTGAGCATGACATTCCCAGCCGCCAGGGCACATTCAAGTCAATTAAAGACAAATTACCCGGTAAATGCTCTATAGTACATAGTACTCACACCTGTGCTATGCAGTTATATAATACAAAGGAAATTGAGTTAATACAATGCAAAGATGGTCTTACAATCTTCAGCAGCTCCAACATTATTTTCGAATGTTAATTAGTTAGTTGTGGTTGTGGAGCAGGACCAGCATTAAGCCAAGCATTTTTATCAGAAATGTAATCCTCCAACTTATAATATGCCTGCCTGCATAGTGTGCGTTTTATACAAGTTTTGAATTTCGTCTCGTTCAGTTGAAGTATGTGGGGAGGAATTTTATTGCCCTCCCTATATCTAGTACTATAGTTATGTCTATCACCTCTTTTACTAAAAAGATGTAAATTTTTTCTTACGTGCATGATGTTTTCATAGATATATTGGCAAGCTACCGTCATGATGTTAATATCCTTAAACAGTTCCCGTAAAGAATCGTGCCTGCGGAGATTATAAATGGCTCTAATCGCTCTTTTCTGCAGAATAAAGATAGACTCGATGTCTGCAGCCCGTCCCCATAGTAAAATACCGTAAGACATGATGCTATGAAAGTAACTAAAATAGACTAGCCTCGCGGTATCTACATCAGTAAATTGACGGATTTTTCTGACAGCATATGCTGCTGAACTTAGCCGTCCTGCAAGAGATGTTAAATGAGAACCCCATTGTAGCCTTGAGTCGAGCGTGATCCCTAGGAAAACAGTTTTATCGACGAATTCTAGTTTCTCTTGATTCAATATAATCACACAATCCCTACTTTTGACATTTGGTAAAGAAAATTTTATGCACTTAGTTTTTTTTCCATTTAATACTAAATTATTAGCAGTGAACCAATTTTGGACCTGCAGTAGGGCGTTATTTACTTCGTCAAAATTTGTAGCACGTCTATCTACCTTAAAAATTAAGGAAGTATCGTCAGCAAATAACACCATGTGTGGCTGATTTTTTAATAAATGTAGTAGATCATTAATGTACACTAAAAAGAGGAAAGGACCCAAAATCGAGCCTTGTGGAACACCCATTTTTACTTTTAAACCTAGTGAGTTGATACCGTTTATTTGAACTTGCTGTTGTCTATCATTTAAATAAGATTTTACTAAACTGAGCGCAAGTTTTCCAAGTCCGTAATGCTCAAGTTTCAAGAGTAAGGTTTCGTGATCGACGCAATCAAATGCCTTGGAGAGGTCACAAAAGATTCCTATGGCGTCTTGGGCCTCTTCCCACGCGTTAAAAATGTGTCTTAATAAGGTTACACCGGCGTCGGTCGTACAACGTCCTTTGGTGAAACCATACTGTTGGTCGTGAAGGATTTTATTTGTGTTAAAATGATTGAGCATTTGATTCAGCATTACCTTTTCAAACACCTTGCTGAAAACCGGCAGCACGGATACGGGTCTATAATTATTAGTGTCTTTACTATCCCCGGATTTGAAAAGTGGTATTACCTTACTGTATTTCATTAAATCCGGGAAGACTCCTTGATCCACACACAAATTAAATATTAAGGCTAAGTAAGGCGCTATGGTTTCAATTATGGAGGTGCAGACTTTAATGGACATTCCCCAAAGATCCTCGGTTAGTTTGATCTTGATTTGCTTAAAAGCTTTTATTACTGTTACGGGGTTAATATGCTTAACGTTAAATTCAATCGGGCAGGCTGAAACGTTCGCCCTTACTAAATCAAAAGAGAGCGATGGCGAGGAGTTTAAGGTTTCAGTAGTTTTAAGTGGGATACTGGTAAAGAAATGTACAAATTCTTGAGCAACTTCTTTGCTGTCGCAAATGAGACCGCCACCTGACGTCTCCAGTGTGTAATCGGAATTATGCTTTTTGTTCCTATTCGTTTCATTATTGATAATTTTCCAAACCGTCTGTATTTTATTGTCTGCTGATTTAACTTTGTTGCTAATGTATAAGGCTTTAGCTGCCCTACAAGTGCTCTTAAAAGTTCTAGAATAAGTAGCAACATACTTATTAAAAGTTTCTGTGTTAATATAAGGCTTAAGGCCATACAGCTCGAAAAGTCTTTCCCTACTTTTCCTGAGTCCTTTAGTTGCCCAATCACTAAATAAAAACTTAGAGCTGATAGTTTTAGTGTTTTTCTTAAAAGTATTATTGAACTCGGTTTGGACTACCGAAAAGAATTCTTTATACAAAATATTGGCATTGTTTATTGAAAGGTCCTGATTACTTAATTTACAAACTAAAGTGCTATTAAATTTATTTAAATTAACAGCTTTTACTGGTCTGAATTGAATCTGCACTTTTTGTATTGGTAAGTTGGACTCAAAAGTTACGGTTTGCCCACTGTGATCAGAAGGGAGATAATTAACGATGGCTTTATCTAAATAGTCGCAGCAACAAAACACATTATCAATACATGTAGCAGTAGTCGTAGTTATTCGGGTTGGCTCTACAAACACATTTGACAAATTGAAGGATTTAAACAAATTTAATAATCTACTGGTATTAGAATTATTTTCTAAAATGTTAATATTAAAGTCCCCGCACATAATTACCGATTTATTCCCAGTTGCAAGTTTTGACAAAACATCTTCCATTACTGACTCAAATATAGAGTAGTTTTGATAATTTGGGGGTCTGTAAACGCACACTATGACATGCTTATCTAGCTCAACACAAGACAGCTCAATGCTATGTTCAACCGATAGTTCAACTATGTCTTTACGGGTTTTTGATTTAATACAACTTTTAATTAAGATTAGTGAACCACCACGCAGCATTGATTTTCGGTTAAAACAACTGGCCACACTGTAATTCTCAAAATTAATTAACATTTCATAGTCTTTTAACCAATGCTCAGTTAAACAAATAATGTCAAACATTGTTTTTTCTAAAAACAATTCAATTTCCAATTGTTTGGTAGAAAAACCTTGAATATTTTGATGAAATAATTTCAAGGATTTCTGCTTAGCCCCTTTTGTGCAGTTAACTTTGTTAGTGCTAGAAAATACCTTTTTTTTATTAAGTGTAACTATACTGTTATTGGTACCTTCTGTTGTCTTACAAACTAGTTTAAAGTACTAATTTGAACCACCTTATCATTAGTACTATTACTAATTGTGGTGCTACATGACTTCGACATACTAATTATGTCTGGGTTAATATTAAAAGCTAATAGCCTAGCTATTTGACGTCTAAAACTAATGGGCAGATACACAGTATCCCTAGTCGATCTAAGCTTATCAACAAAAATGTTGGTGTCAAAAAATATAAACTTGTCACTATGGTGACTAACCAAAAAATGCATGTAATTATTCAACTTATGAATGTAGTTATTTTGCCTATTTGACAAGTGCTCAAAGTAGGAAAAAGCACACAAAATTATTTTATTACAATTTAACTTCAGTAGCTCAGTGACACTATCAGTTATATCATCTTTTTTAACATTTAAACTATTACCTATAAGTACAGTAATAATGGCATTAGGATCATATTCATTCCTAGTTATTGTAGACATTATTTGATTATAGGAAGTCTGAGGTATGCAATAGTTTAGAGAAGAATGACTCAGGTTGTTACTAAGTAATTTTCCTAACCCTTTTCCAAAACTATCAGAAAACAAAATGGTGCAGCGACAAACTTTACTACTACAAGTGCGAGATTTAGCTTCTGTCTGAACTACTTGTAATGGACCTTGTTGGGGAATCGAAACCTGAGCACTTCCTGACTGGCATGGGTCCTCTGTTGCTTCAGGTTGGTGAGTGCCAAGATTTGATTTCAGCAGGTCCACTTTGTCTGCATTAGAGTTGCACATGTCCACTAACTCATTAGCGGCAAGGATGTGCTCCTGAATTTGTTTTTCAGACCTCACATACTTAGTATACAGTGATTGAAGTGATGCTTCTAGTACCTGAATTTCAGACTGTAAGTGTTGAGTGTCAAACTCATAAATGTTCTTACTGTCTTCTAATTTAATTTGATAGTTATTTAATTTATTTACAAGAAAACCACGTTCTTTCCTTAACTTAATATTATTGGAACTGTGTTTTTGTTGTTTCCTGTATTTATTGCATTTATTTATGATTCTATTTAGCTTTGCATATTTTTTAATTTTATTTTGACTTAGTTTATAACTACTATTATTATGTTTCATTAAAGAATCTTCCGTGAGGTCTATTGTTACTAAGGAATGCTGGTTGCAATGAGTGTTTAATAATTCACTATACAAGTTATTAGATTCCTTAGCCTGAGTACATTCTTTTTGTTTCTGTAATTTAGTAATTTGTGTATTTGCATGAACTAATTCTTCTTCTAGGTCCCTAACTTTACATAAAGCCTCCTCATATATGTTACTGCAGTTGTTGAAACCATCTGTGACCACCCGCAGTTGGTCCCGTTCATCAACAACATCTAGGTATTGCTGATGTAGGATCACTAGCTCCTGTTTTAAGCCTGTGTTTTTGAAAACGACGTTCTCGACTTCCTTCTCACTTTCATCTATCTCCTGTAACAGCTATTGACATTTACTGTTTGAAGCCGCAAGATCATGAACAGCCGTTCTCAATTTAAGCTCCAACTCCTGAGCAGCAGCCTTACGGGTCATCACAGGCATGGTTTCAGGAATTAGTACTGAAAATAGAATTAAAGGAACGGTGAGAACTACTTAGACAGACAAACAAAGGAAAGAATGCTAGAAATGACAGGAAAAAATGGGAGAAGTTAGTGTTGCTTTATAGAGAAATGAGGTAGGCTGTTAATCTAATTTAATGCAAACAGATTAGATCAGATCACAAAGGTTCACTGATTTTACTTTCTTATAATTTTACTTTTCTATAAGTGGGTAGGATGTCTAGATTAAAATAAAATTTAAAAAAAAAATAGTTTTACATTAATATAATGCAAAAAAACGTTAAACAACGTTCTTGTTGTTGAGTAATTCTAATAATGTACTAAAATTATTATGAAAAATTCACAAAAGTTTCGTTATCTTATCTAAGGAAAGGAACATAAACAAAGCGACTTGGACCCACTGCAGAGTGCCAAATCAACCAAAAATGGTTATTCTAGGGATCAATGAAGGCGTGTTACAGAGCCTAAAAGAGGACTGTGTGATAATTAAACAATATAAATAACAATACTCCTCGTTTAGATCCGCAGGTCGAACATCAGCTGTTCGTGGTAGGTTACCGGTAACGGTCGGCAACTAAACACTGTGTTTTACTATGAATATTTGATGGAAAACAATAATCCTTAGTATTTAAGCAGTTATTTCACATTTAGTAATATTATTTCACCTTAATTACACTTAAAAATAATTAAAACTAATTTTTAATATACGGAACAAAATTTTGGCATGTCACTCAAGCAGTGTTGCCAGCCGAAAAAAAAAAATCGAGAAAGAAAAAAATCAAGCCACAAGTTGCCGGTAATAGGGAATATATGAGAGAAACTAATTTTGTTACAGTAGCTTTGGAAAGTTTTGTAAATAATAATACGCCATCGTTGACTGCCGAGCAAACGTCTGTATATAACCAAGTCATGACAAGTGTAGAAGTAAGTGAAGGAAAAATTTTCTTTCTGGACGCCCCTGGTGGCACAGGTAAGACTTATCTTTTAAACTTGCTCTTGGCAAAAGCAAGAAGCACTCGAGACATAGCTTTAGCTGTAGCGTCGTCTGGGATTGCTGCTACATTATTAGAAGGAGGTAGAACTGCACACGCTGCCTTAAACCTACCTCTAAATCTTACAAATGTAGAGACACCCTTATGCAATATACCAAAGCAAAGCAATCTTGCCGAAGTGCTTAAAAATACTAAACTAATAGTATGGGATGAAATAACGATGGCGCACAAAAGAGGAGTTGAAGCCTTGAATAGGAGTTTGCAGGACATACGAAATAATAAAAACATAATGGGTGGTATGACGGTGTTGCTGGCAGGAGATTTTCGACAGACTTTACCGGTACTGCCTAAAGGTACGCGCGCAGATGAGATCAAAGCATGCATCAAAAGATCTTTCTTATGGCCTTCAATTAAAGTTCTAAAACTTACTAGAAACATGAGAGTACATCTCAGAGGTGAAGTTTCTGCCGGCAGATTTGCAGATCTTCTTCTTCAAATCGGAAACGGAAACTTTCCACAAATAGATGGGTTGATACAAATACCATACGAATTATGTACTGTGGTATCAACAGTTGAGGGATTTGTAGATAAAATTTATCCTGATATTAAAAATATTAAAGGCAAACCGATGGAGTGGTTATGCGAGAGAGCCATTTTGACTCCCAAAAACGACCAAGCCGCTGCGATCAACGAAATGTTGATAAATACATTCGAAGGCGAAGAAATGATTTACAATTCTGTTGACACCATGGTCGATATGGACGAGTCGGTTAATTATCCTGTAGAATTTTTAAACTCTCTTAATCCGCCGGGTCTTCCGTGTCACAGACTTATGTTGCGTGTAGGTGCTCCTGTCATGTTACTTCGAAATTTACATCCTCCAAAATTGTGCAATGGAACTAGACTCCAAGTAACAGCTCTCCGCCGCAATGTTATTGAGGCGAAAATACTAACTGGATCTGCCAGAGGAGAAACAGTATTCGTGCCGCTTATACCATTGATACCAAATGACCTTCCGTTTGAATTTAAAAGATTGCAGTTCCCAATCAAGGTTTGTTTCGCGATGACTATTAATAAGTCACAGGGACAAACTCTAAAATTTGCTGGAGTTGATTTGCGGCAAGACTGTTTCTCCCACGGCCAATTTTATGTGGCTTGCTCACGTGTTAGCTCTCCAACTAGCCTGGTTGTTTTAGTGCCCGCTTCCGAATTAGTGAAAAACATCGTATATAGAGAAATACTGTGAAGGATTTAGGTAGATACCGGTCCTTTACAGCAGGTATTTGTTTACAGTATTCCAATATCACACGTAGTAGAGGACAATTAGCCATGAAGAAAGGTCTATTGTTATAATACCTAATTCATAATTATCTAGAAAAAAATAATTTATACTCTACGCAGACGACGTAAAATAAAATAGTAACGAAGTCAAATATTACATTGAATATTCGAGTCTGATGTTGAATATATAGTTTTTAGAATTTTTGGTCTGTTTGTTTGTATGTATGTTCTGGCTTGCACAAACACGGATGAGCGGATTTAGATGATATTTGGCACACAGATAGTTTATAACCTGGATTAACCTATAGGTTATTTTTTAATCCCGATTGTACGTTCCCGTCGGATATGTTTCGACACCCACGCGGGCGAAGCCGCGGGCAAAAGCTAGTGATCTCATAAAACAGGGCTTCCTCTCTTCTACCCTTTTGCTGTGCCCTACAGGGTCCATAATGATCTAAATTATATAGTTACCACCTAAGTACACATTATGGTAACGCAATAAAGATATTGAGTATTGAGTATTAACTTAAGCCTGGTTACAAATAGTGATATGCAAAATTATAAGTCGATGCTACTTGTTAGAAATGCACATCGTCGGGACTATGAGCCAAGTAAGCCAATAAAAAGTAATAAAGGACAAAAATATTTGCAAGTTATTAAACCTCTTTTTAAACTGAAGAATCCAGTTCAGGGAAAGGGTCTACCGTTACTAAAAAATTGGAGAAAAAACGTAGATTTTGTGTACTGGGATAATCCTAATGAATTAGTGGAAAGGTTGAAATTATTAATTGCGTCTAGAGATGCTGGCAACACAGGATTAGATAATGAAATTATTTCTATCATTGAAGAATTGCGTGAAAGTAAAGTTATAAATAAATAAATATTGAAAAATGTCTTTATTTTACTATCAGCCTCTCAATACAATACACCTTAAATATGAACGTAGACAAATTTGGACACTACATTCACAAAAGAATGCGTTTATCAGAGTTAATTAAGTTAAATGAGAATGGATTGCTAAAATCAGAAAACGGAGATTTTGATTTAAAAACATCAAGACTGAAAGGAATTAGATTTCCAGAAGAAGCAGACGAAGCTGTGAACAAGGATTATGTAGATCGATTGAATGCTAACAAATTAAAAGAATTAAATAATCTGGCTGTGAACAAGGATTATGTAGATCGATTGTTGTTGATGATTGATGTTTAAAGAATTTAATAATCTGATTGGAACATTGCGTTCTCAAATCATGAAAGATGCAAAGGGTACAGTTCAAGCTACTTTAAAAGCAGGGTTCCCTGAGGTTTCAACTCATTTGCAAGATAAGTTTTATACTAAAGCAGAGGTAGATAAATTACTTCAAAAAACTTCGTAATGGTAAAACAACAAATTGTAAATGAAATACACAAAGCGGCACGAAGAAATTTTCTTAGACGTTCTGTTATTCTGAAAGGAATCTACGACTTATGGCAAGCAGACTTGATGGACATGCAAAGCCTAAAAAAGTATAATAAAGGTTACAATTTCATCTTAGTGGTGATTGACTGCTTCTCAAAGTATGCCTGGGCTGAAGCGATAAAATCAAAAAATAAATTTGATGTTACTCGTGCATTCGAACGTATACTGCTTAGTAGTCGTAATAATCCTGTTAACTTACAAACTGATATGGGGACAGAATTTTATAACATCACTTTTCAAACGCTTATGAAAAAGCACAACATTAACCATTACTCATCGTTTTCTACTAAAAAAGCATCAATTGTAGAGAGACTAATTAGAACTGTAAAAAATAAATTATATAAATGTTTTAGTCTCAATGGAAACTATAAGTGGTTAGGTATACCATTGGAAGATACATTAAAGAGATATAACAACACAAAACATCGCACTATTCAATTTAAACCAGTTGATGTGAATAAATGTAATGAACAAGTAATTAAAGAAAATATTGAAAAAATAAACAAACATGATTTAGTTCAGTGGAAGCCTAAATTCAAAGTTGGTGACTGTGTTCGTATAAGTAAATACAAACATCATTTTGAGAAAGGCTACACTCCTAATTGGTCAACTGAATTATTTATTGTAAAAAAGGTAAATAAAACCTTACCACTGACATATCACATAGAAGATCAACGAAAGCAAAACATATTAGGAGCTTTTTACGAACAAGAATTGCAAAGATCTATCCATCCCGATGTTTATTTGATAGAAAAAGTTTTGAAAAAGAAAGGAAATAAATTGTATGTCAAATGGTTAGGTCTAAACAGTACAGAAAACAGTTGGATTGAAAAAGCTGCAATAATGGACTAAGATATTATTATATAACCATTTTTAATTTGAAATCATATCATTATAATTTGAGTGATGCAAGGGAGTGGACTAGTTAACACCATAATTAATAATCTACCATTCGAAGTTCATTTGCCAGGATACAATTATTGCGGACCAGGAACCAAACTTCACAAACGCTTAGCGCGAGGTGACCGAGGCGTAAATACGCTAGACGAAGCTTGCATGCAACACGACATTGCGTATACAAACCATACAGACTTATCAAATCGCCACAAAGCCGATTTATAACTGCTTAACATGGCTAAACAAAGACTTAAATCAAAAGATGCAGGGAAAGGTGAAAAACTAAGCTCTTGGCTAGTAAACAAAGTTATGAAAGCGAAACTAAAGTCTGGATCCGGTATCAAAACATTTAAAAGCTTCGTTTCAAAAATAAAATTAAAATTAAGAAACTCAAATGCAAAGATAATAATACTTTAATAAAAGCAGCTTACTTAACAGCAAAAAAGTTATTTCCAAACATTCATCATCGAATTCGAGTACCGCGAGTAAAATCCATACCAAAGACTGGAGGAGTTCTACCTTTAATTCCCATTTTCGCTGGTTTATCGGCTTTAGGAACTTTAGCTGGTGGTGCAGCGGGTATTGCAAAAACCGTCAATGATTATAAAGCAAGCAAACAAAATTTGCAAGAAACAGAACGACATAATAAAGCTATGGAGGCTTTAGTGTTGGGCAAGGGTTTATACATTAAGCCGTATAAAAGTGGTAAAGGATTGTTTATAACATCTTCAAAAAACTGAAAAATATGCTACCCAATCGCCCTCTAACTAATGTAGACATCCGAGAGTATTCAAGAGACATCCCATATTTTCGTGGGGTCTACATGAAGGATCGACTGCCTCGGAAGCCGAAACGCATTGAATGTGGTATAGTTAACTTAGATGATTCTAAGAACGAAGGAACGTATTGGGTAGCTTATGCTAAAGTATACAATCACTGCACATACTTTGAGAGCTATGGGACTTTAAAACCTCCGATGGAATTGATGCAATATTTCAAAAATTGTAATGTGTTATTTATTTATTTTATTTTTTTATTGATAAGAAAGGTACATTTTAAGTTTTATAACGTACATAATGTCCAACAAAACTATGCACATAGTTTGTCTGTTGGATCAATATTATTATTCTTTACTTATTATCTTACGAACTAAATTAACAATTACATATAGTTAATATAGTGTATTTTTATTAATTCTAAATATTATATAGTAGAATTATATAATGTTATGTATGTATAATGCTAATGTAGCGTGTAGGTTTATTAGTAGTATATTCTATTAGTAGCTAGGTATATTAAGAACGTAAGTATGAACATCATAGATCAAACATAAGTATAGATATTAAGAGTACATAGCCCATGTAAAAACAGTAGTTTAGCATATAAGACAATATAAAGTTAGGGCAGTGTACTAATTAGGTATTTTTTTAGATTTATCTTAAATTTATTTTTCTTTTTTCCATCTCTGATTTCGTCTGGTAAGTTGTTGAGTATGTAAGGGATACGCTTTTCTAATGTTCGGTCTCCATAGACATTATTTACTCTCGGTACTACATATTTACCAGACGACATCGTTCGGGTCTTATATTAAATTTGTTACATACATTTATTAATAATGGATTATGCTCCTGATTACCATGGTTATTAGTTGCGAGTAAGTACTTATGTTTTATGCTGACCGGTAATACTTTACAAATTTTATATAGTTTATAATAATCTTTTTTATGTTTATTTTTAGTTTTGTTATCCACTATAAGTTTTAGGAACCTAACTTGTATATTTTCTAATTTTTCCATGTAAGATTTGAATGTAAGTCCATAGCAATCAAGAGCATAATCGATTATAGATTCCACCATACATGAGTACCATGAGTATGAGTAGTTTTTATAACTATACAAGATATCAAAAATTTAACGCAGTCAATTGTGGTCATTTATGTTTAAATTATTTGTAGACTTTTTGGAATAAAAATTTATTATAAAATATATGCTTTTCTTTCATTTCAATCATTTGCAAGATGTCACTCATTTTGTCTATAGCTGGAAACTCGTCAGTGTTAACTACATACTATCCTAATACTTTGCAACTAGATGGAGAGTATGAGTGTGCTTTATTACACTTTTCAACATTTAATTCTATTCCAAACATTGATAAAAGTAATAATAAGTTCTATTATGGTTTAAATGAAGTTATTGAAATACCGGAAGGCACTTATGAATTGCAAGATATCAGTGATTATTTAAAATCCGAAATAAAAGATGCAGTGATCAAACTGCGGTGCAATAATAATACTTTATAAACTACCATATTCTGTACAAAAGAAATTAATTTTACCAAAAAAGACTCTTTTAGAAGACTATTAGGGTTTAACAAACAAATCTTGAAAGCAAATAAATGGCATGTGTCACAGTCTCCAGTCAACATTCTACCTACGACCGTAGTCAGGATTGAATGTGATATTGTAAGCGGTTCATATTTAAACGGTGAACCAAGTCATATTTTTCACGAATTTGCACTTAATGTGCCACCTGGATACAGGATCATAGAAATCCCGAAGAACGCAATATACTTTCCAATCAATCAGAACAACATAAGCTGCATACATATTAGACTGTTAGATATAAACAAACGATTAATCAATTTACGCGGTGAAGAAGTGCAGGTATATCTGCATCTTAGAAGAAAAAAATGATTGACTACAATAAACATGCTAAGGCTAAGCTCCTCAGCGTATGCCTTATATAAACTGGCAACAGAGCTAAACACAGACGCCTTATTAACAGCTTATCATAGTCTAGTAGCATCGTTATTACGCTACGGTATTATATTTTGGGGGAATTCCACAAACAAAGAAATAGCGTTTAAGGCCCAAAAGAGATGCATTCGTGCTATGTTCAATTTGAAGGCAACCGACAGCTGTATGCCATTATTTAAAAAACACAAATTATTAACTTTACCATCTCTGTATGTTTTTGAAATTGCGGCATTTGTTAGGGTAAATCAATCCCTATTTCCACGACTAGCTGACACCTTCCCCCGTAACAGACGTGACAAAAATCGACTGTGTTCGCATGCGTCAAAGACGGCATTAATGGGAAAAAGCGTTTTCTGTATGGCTCCAAACATTTACAATAAAATACCAGAGTCATATAAAGCATTGCCGGTAAATATGTTTAAAAAAAAGATGCGAGATTTATTAACAGACAAGTGTTATTATAATATAAGTGACTTTTTGAATGACACTACTATTGTGCCTTTAGTGACGTAGTATTATCTAAAATTTATGATTATTGTTTTTATTTTTATGATTATTTTTTTATTTTTATGATTATTTTTTTATTTTTATGATTATTTTTTTATTTTTTGTAAATCTTATAAATTTGTACGCCGTATGGGTGAAACATGGACGTACGTAAAATATTATTATTGTGACATCCTGCATGCTTAACTTGCATGTAAACGCATGTTTAGACAAATAAAATTATCTTTATCTTTATCTTTAAAAATGTGTCTCAACTAATAAAGAATATCAGTTCTACTCGAGCTACCTATCAAATAAGACCTCTCTCTAAGAAGAAAATAAAATTACTACAGACAATAAAGCATTCCTTAGAGCGATCGGATTGCTAAAATGAATATCTTAGACGTGTTATCCGCTCCGACTTACGATAATACTATAGAAGGAATCGAATTTCATTCCTACAAGCCCTATGTAACAAGTTTCAACAGGAACGATGAAATCCGCATACCTATCAACCAACAGGACTTGTACATATTACCATCAGCTAGCAACCTTTATTTGGAAGGAACTGTTATCGTTAGTAAAAAAGATACGAAAGACAAAGCTACTAGTGTCAATTTTACGAACAATGCTCTACTCTACTTGTTCCAAGACATTAGGTATGAGCTAAATGGAGTGGAGATTGATAAAATAAAAAATGCAGGTATAACAACAACCATGAAATCACCCATTTCAATGAACGAAAGTGAATCAAAAATGTCTAATGCCTGGGGCTGGAATATTGATGGTATAAAAAATATAAATGGAGGAAGATTTTCTGCTTCTATACCACTTCGTAACCTCCTCGGTTTTGCTGAAGATTTAAAAAAAGTCGTGATAAATAGTAGACATGAATTGATATTGTTACGAAGTAACACTAATTTAAACGCTGTAAAACTTAATACTGGCGAAGTAGTGGATGATGTTCAGATCAACAAAATCATATGGCGCGTACCGTATGTTAAAGTATCAGATAAAGAAAAAATTGGGTTGTTAAAAGTATTAGAAAAAGATCGTCCACTTCAAATGATATACAGAAATTGGGATCTATACGAATATCCAGCTTTGCCCAAAACTACAAAACATACCTGGTCTATCAAAACTTCATCTCAAATAGAAAAACCAAGATACATTATTATTGGTCTACAGACAAATAGAAAAAACAATGCAAGTTCTGACATGTCTCAATTCGATCAGTGTCATATTTGAGACGTTAGAGTGTATCTCAATTCAACGTATTTCCCATATGAAAACTTAAATGTGAGTTTTAGTAATAATAGAATTGCTTTATTATACGAGCAATACACCAGATTTCAACAGTCGTATTACGGACGTCGCTCGGAGCCCATACTAAGCGAGAAACAATTTAGAGATTTAGCACCGCCGTTTGTAGTCGATTGCTCTAGATAAGCGGATAATCTAAAGACAGGTCCAGTTGTGGATGTGAGAGTAGAAATTGAGAGTGATTCAGAGATACCTGTTCAAACTTCAGCATACTACTATACATACTGAACGATTGCATTGTTGAATACAAACCATTAAGTAACATTGTTAAGAAAATATCATGAAGGCGGATACCATTATAGTGGAACTCCAAGGATTTAAAGATTCTACAAATGATTTTATAGTTAAAGAATTGACCATTGCGAGTAAAGATCATACTCAGACGTTCTTGGTAAAACCACCATATTCATTCCATTATCTAACACAAGAAGAAAAAAATCAGGTGAGGTGGTTAGAAAGAAATCGAGGAATTTACTGGAGTAAGGGGTACATAGACTACAAAGAGTTTCAACGCGTTATTTTACCATATTTAGAAAATAAAAAAAATATCACAAAGGGTTTGGAAAAGATTATGTGGATTAAAGACTTATGTGCAAACTGTGAAGTGATCGACATAGGTGAGAATGAATGTCCTAATTTAGCGACATTAAAAAAAAATTCTGTAAAAATAAAACTGATTTTAATTGTGTGAACCATAAAATGAATTGTACTTTAAGTAATGCGGTGTGTATTAGAAAGTGGTATGTTGATAACAATATGTCTGTATTTAATTTATTTTAATTATTATTGTGTTAAACAGTTGATTAAAAAAATGTCTATCTACTTAAGAGTGTTTTATTTAATACTAGCTTTTGCTCGCGGCTTCGCCCGCGTGGGTGTCGAAACATATCCGACGAGAACGTACAATCGGGATTAAAAAATAACCTATAGGTTAATCCAGGTTATAAACTATCTGTGTGCCAAATATCATCTAAATCCGCTCATCCGTGTTTGTGCAAGCCGGAACATACATACAAACAAACAGACCAAAAATTCTAAAAACTATATATTCAACATCAGACTCGAATATTCAATGTAATATTTGACTTCGTTACTATTTTATTTTACGTCGTCTGCGTAGAGTATAAATTATTTTTTTTCTAGATAATTATGAATTAGGTATTATAACAATAGACCTTTCTTCATGGATAATTGTCCTGTACTACGTGTGATATTGGAATACTGTAAACAAATACCTGCTGTAAAGGACCGGTATCTACCTAAATCCTTCACAGTATTTCTCTATATACAATGTTTTTCACTAATTCGGAAGCGGGCACTAAAACAACCAGGCTAGTTGGAGAGCTAACACGTGAGCAAGCCACATAAAATTGGCCGCGGGAGAAACAGTCTTGCCGCAAATCAACTCCAGCAAATTTTAGAGTTTGTCCCTGTGACTTATTAATAGTCATCGCGAAACAAACCTTGATTGGGAACTGCAATCTTTTAAATTCAAACGGAAGGTCATTTGGTATCAATGGTATAAGCGGCACGAATACTGTTTCTCCTCTGGCAGATCCAGTTAGTATTTTCGCCTCAATAACATTGCGGCGGAGAGCTGTTACTTGGAGTCTAGTTCCATTGCACAATTTTGGAGGATGTAAATTTCGAAGTAACATAACAGGAGCACCTACACGCAACATAAGTCTGTGACACGGAAGACCCGGCGGATTAAGAGAGTTTAAAAATTCTACAGGATAATTAACCGACTCGTCCATATCGACCATGGTGTCAACAGAATTGTAAATCATTTCTTCGCCTTCGAATGTATTTATCAACATTTCGTTGATCGCAGCGGCTTGGTCGTTTTTGGGAGTCAAAATGGCTCTCTCGCATAACCACTCCATCGGTTTGCCTTTAATATTTTTAATATCAGGATAAATTTTATCTACAAGTCCCTCAACTGTTGATACCACAGTACATAATTCGTATGGTATTTGTATCAACCCATCTATTTGTGGAAAGTTTCCGTTTCCGATTTGAAGAAGAAGATCTGCAAATCTGCCGGCAGAAACTTCACCTCTGAGATGTACTCTCATGTTTCTAGTAAGTTTTAGAACTTTAATTGAAGGCCATAAGAAAGATCTTTTGATGCATGCTTTGATCTCATCTGCGCGCGTACCTTTAGGCAGTACCGGTAAAGTCTGTCGAAAATCACCTGCCAGCAACACCGTCATACCACCCATTATGTTTTTATTATTTCGTATGTCCTGCAAACTCCTATTCAAGGCTTCAACTCCTCTTTTGTGCGCCATTTGTAAGATTTAGAGGTAGGTTTAAGGCAGCGTGTGCAGTTCTACCTCCTTCTAATAATGTAGCAGCAATCCCAGACGACGCTACAGCTAAAGCTATGTCTCGAGTGCTTCTTACTTTTGCCAAGAGCAAGTTTAAAAGATAAGTCTTACCTGTGCCACCAGGGGCGTCCAGAAAGAAAATTTTTCCTTCACTTACTTCTACACTTGTCATGACTTGGTTATATACAGACGTTTGCTCGGCAGTCAACGATGGCGTATTATTATTTACAAAACTTTCCAAAGCTACTGTAACAAAATTAGTTTCTCTCATATATTCCCTATTACCGGCAACTTGTGGCTTGATTTTTTTCTTTCTCGATTTTTTTTTTCGGCTGGCAACACTGCTTGAGTGACATGCCAAAATTTTGTTCCGTATATTAAAAATTAGTTTTAATTATTTTTAAGTGTAATTAAGGTGAAATAATATTACTAAATGTGAAATAACTGCTTAAATACTAAGGATTATTGTTTTCCATCAAATATTCATAGTAAAACACAGTGTTTAGTTGCCGACCGTTACCGGTAACCTACCACGAACAGCTGATGTTCGACCTGCGGATCTAAACGAGGAGTATTGTTATTTATATTGTTTAATTATCACACAGTCCTCTTTTAGGCTCTGTAACACGCCTTCATTGATCCCTAGAATAACCATTTTTGGTTGATTTGGCACTCTGCAGTGGGTCCAAGTCGCTTTGTTTATGTTCCTTTCCTTAGATAAGATAACGAAACTTTTGTGAATTTTTCATAATAATTTTAGTACATTATTAGAATTACTCAACAACAAGAACGTTGTTTAACGTTTTTTTGCATTATATTAATGTAAAACGATTTTTTTTTTAAATTTTATTTTAATCTAGACATCCTACCCACTTATAGAAAAGTAAAATTATAAGAAAGTAAAATCAGTGAACCTTTGTGATCTGATCTAATCTGTTTGCATTAAATTAGATTAACAGCCTACCTCATTTCTCTATAAAGCAACACTAACTTCTCCCATTTTTTCCTGTCATTTCTAGCATTCTTTCCTTTGTTTGTCTGTCTAAGTAGTTCTCACCGTTCCTTTAATTCTATTTTCAGTACTAATTCCTGAAACCATGCCTGTGATGACCCGTAAGGCTGCTGCTCAGGAGTTGGAGCTTAAATTGAGAACGGCTGTTCATGATCTTGCGGCTTCAAACAGTAAATGTCAACAGCTGTTACAGGAGATAGATGAAAGTGAGAAGGAAGTCGAGAACGTCGTTTTCAAAAACACAGGCTTAAAACAGGAGCTAGTGATCCTACATCAGCAATACCTAGATGTTGTTGATGAACGGGACCAACTGCGGGTGGTCACAGATGGTTTCAACAACTGCAGTAACATATATGAGGAGGCTTTATGTAAAGTTAGGGACCTAGAAGAAGAATTAGTTCATGCAAATACACAAATTACTAAATTACAGAAACAAAAAGAATGTACTCAGGCTAAGGAATCTAATAACTTGTATAGTGAATTATTAAACACTCATTGCAACCAGCATTCCTTAGTAACAATAGACCTCACGGAAGATTCTTTAATGAAACATAATAATAGTAGTTATAAACTAAGTCAAAATAAAATTAAAAAATATGCAAAGCTAAATAGAATCATAAATAAATGCAATAAATACAGGAAACAACAAAAACACAGTTCCAATAATATTAAGTTAAGGAAAGAACGTGGTTTTCTTGTAAATAAATTAAATAACTATCAAATTAAATTAGAAGACAGTAAGAACATTTATGAGTTTGACACTCAACACTTACAGTCTGAAATTCAGGTACTAGAAGCATCACTTCAATCACTGTATACTAAGTATGTGAGGTCTGAAAAACAAATTCAGGAGCACATCCTTGCCGCTAATGAGTTAGTGGACATGTGCAACTCTAATGCAGACAAAGTGGACCTGCTGAAATCAAATCTTGGCACTCACCAACCTGAAGCAACAGAGGACCCATGCCAGTCAGGAAGTGCTCAGGTTTCGATTCCCCAACAAGGTCCATTACAAGTAGTTCAGACAGAAGCTAAATCTCGCACTTGTAGTAGTAAAGTTTGTCGCTGCACCATTTTGTTTTCTGATAGTTTTGGAAAAGGGTTAGGAAAATTACTTAGTAACAACCTGAGTCATTCTTCTCTAAACTATTGCATACCTCAGACTTCCTATAATCAAATAATGTCTACAATAACTAGGAATGAATATGATCCTAATGCCATTATTACTGTACTTATAGGTAATAGTTTAAATGTTAAAAAAGATGATATAACTGATAGTGTCACTGAGCTACTGAAGTTAAATTGTAATAAAATAATTTTGTGTGCTTTTCCCTACTTTGAGCACTTGTCAAATAGGCAAAATAACTACATTCATAAGTTGAATAATTACATGCATTTTTTGGTTAGTCACCATAGTGACAAGTTTATATTTTTTGACACCAACATTTTTGTTGATAAGCTTAGATCGACTAGGGATACTGTGTATCTGCCCATTAGTTTTAGACGTCAAATAGCTAGGCTATTAGCTTTTAATATTAACCCAGACATAATTAGTATGTCGAAGTCATGTAGCACCACAATTAGTAATAGTACTAATGATAAGGTGGTTCAAATTAGTACTTTAAACTAGTTTGTAAGACAACAGAAGGTACCAATAACAGTATAGTTACACTTAATAAAAAAAAGGTATTTTCTAGCACTAACAAAGTTAACTGCACAAAAGGGGCTAAGCAGAAATCCTTGAAATTATTTCATCAAAATATTCAAGGTTTTTCTACCAAACAATTGGAAATTGAATTGTTTTTAGAAAAAACAATGTTTGACATTATTTGTTTAACTGAGCATTGGTTAAAAGACTATGAAATGTTAATTAATTTTGAGAATTACAGTGTGGCCAGTTGTTTTAACCGAAAATCAATGCTGCGTGGTGGTTCACTAATCTTAATTAAAAGTTGTATTAAATCAAAAACCCGTAAAGACATAGTTGAACTATCGGTTGAACATAGCATTGAGCTGTCTTGTGTTGAGCTAGATAAGCATGTCATAGTGTGCGTTTACAGACCCCCAAATTATCAAAACTACTCTATATTTGAGTCAGTAATGGAAGATGTTTTGTCAAAACTTGCAACTGGGAATAAATCGGTAATTATGTGCGGGGACTTTAATATTAACATTTTAGAAAATAATTCTAATACCAGTAGATTATTAAATTTGTTTAAATCCTTCAATTTGTCAAATGTGTTTGTAGAGCCAACCCGAATAACTACGACTACTGCTACATGTATTGATAATGTGTTTTGTTGCTGCGACTATTTAGATAAAGCCATCGTTAATTATCTCCCTTCTGATCACAGTGGGCAAACCGTAACTTTTGAGTCCAACTTACCAATACAAAAAGTGCAGATTCAATTCAGACCAGTAAAAGCTGTTAATTTAAATAAATTTAATAGCACTTTAGTTTGTAAATTAAGTAATCAGGACCTTTCAATAAACAATGCCAATATTTTGTATAAAGAATTCTTTTCGGTAGTCCAAACCGAGTTCAATAATACTTTTAAGAAAAACACTAAAACTATCAGCTCTAAGTTTTTATTTAGTGATTGGGCAACTAAAGGACTCAGGAAAAGTAGGGAAAGACTTTTCGAGCTGTATGGCCTTAAGCCTTATATTAACACAGAAACTTTTAATAAGTATGTTGCTACTTATTCTAGAACTTTTAAGAGCACTTGTAGGGCAGCTAAAGCCTTATACATTAGCAACAAAGTTAAATCAGCAGACAATAAAATACAGACGGTTTGGAAAATTATCAATAATGAAACGAATAGGAACAAAAAGCATAATTCCGATTACACACTGGAGACGTCAGGTGGCGGTCTCATTTGCGACAGCAAAGAAGTTGCTCAAGAATTTGTACATTTCTTTACCAGTATCCCACTTAAAACTACTGAAACCTTAAACTCCTCGCCATCGCTCTCTTTTGATTTAGTAAGGGCGAACGTTTCAGCCTGCCCGATTGAATTTAACGTTAAGCATATTAACCCCGTAACAGTAATAAAAGCTTTTAAGCAAATCAAGATCAAACTAACCGAGGATCTTTGGGGAATGTCCATTAAAGTCTGCACCTCCATAATTGAAACCATAGCGCCTTACTTAGCCTTAATATTTAATTTGTGTGTGGATCAAGGAGTCTTCCCGGATTTAATGAAATACAGTAAGGTAATACCACTTTTCAAATCCGGGGATAGTAAAGACACTAATAATTATAGACCCGTATCCGTGCTGCCGGTTTTCAGCAAGGTGTTTGAAAAGGTAATGCTGAATCAAATGCTCAATCATTTTAACACAAATAAAATCCTTCACGACCAACAGTATGGTTTCACCAAAGGACGTTGTACGACCGACGCCGGTGTAACCTTATTAAGACACATTTTTAACGCGTGGGAAGAGGCCCAAGACGCCATAGGAATCTTTTGTGACCTCTCCAAGGCATTTGATTGCGTCGATCACGAAACCTTACTCTTGAAACTTGAGCATTACGGACTTGGAAAACTTGCGCTCAGTTTAGTAAAATCTTATTTAAATGATAGACAACAGCAAGTTCAAATAAACGGTATCAACTCACTAGGTTTAAAAGTAAAAATGGGTGTTCCACAAGGCTCGATTTTGGGTCCTTTCCTCTTTTTAGTGTACATTAATGATCTACTACATTTATTAAAAAATCAGCCACACATGGTGTTATTTGCTGACGATACTTCCTTAATTTTTAAGGTAGATAGACGTGCTACAAATTTTGACGAAGTAAATAACGCCCTACTGCAGGTCCAAAATTGGTTCACTGCTAATAATTTAGTATTAAATGGAAAAAAAACTAAGTGCATAAAATTTTCTTTACCAAATGTCAAAAGTAGGGATTGTGTGATTATATTGAATCAAGAGAAACTAGAATTCGTCGATAAAACTGTTTTCCTAGGGATCACGCTCGACTCAAGGCTACAATGGGGTTCTCATTTAACATCTCTTGCAGGACGGCTAAGTTCAGCAGCATATGACAAACTTGCATCAGCAAACAGCGTCAACAATTACTTTGTAAATGTTGGCAAAGACTTAGCTACAAATATACAGCAGTGTGTGAAGATACCAGTTCACCCATCAAGATTAGCTTCAACCTGTAACTCAATGTGTGTCCTGGAAACCGACGATTCGGAAGTAGAACGAATTATAATCAACTTGAAATCAAGTTCTGTAGCTGGAGTTGACGGTATTTCTGGACATATATTGAAGTTAACGCGCAAAAGGTTAATTCCCTACACAACACATATCTGCAATCTCGCGATATCTACTGGTGTATTCCCTGACTGTTTCAAAATAGCGCTAGTCCACCCTATTCATAAGGGGGGGGACAGAGGCAGTGTCAAGAATTATAGACCTATATCTATTCTACCAACCATCTCGAAGATTCTGGAGAAGATTCTGAACAACCGCTTGCTTAAATATATTAATACTCATAAACTTCTCTCTGAAAACCAATATGGCTTCAGAGCTGGAATTGCAACAGAGGATGCAGTTATTGCATTCTCAGAAAAAGTGACTCAGCTCATGGATAAGAAGCAGCGGTGTATTGGTTTATTTCTAGATATCTCGAAAGCTTTTGACACTGTCTCTGCGCCCATACTTTTATCGAAACTCGAACGCATGGGAATTCGTGGTCCTGCACTTGACATTTTCTCAAGTTACCTGGAGAATCGTTTCCAACATGTTCAATTGGATGCGGTGACAAGCGATAAAGCTAGAATAGAATACGGTGTGCCACAGGGTAGCATTCTAGGTCCTACCTTGTTCCTCATCTACATCAACGATCTTTGTTCAATTCCCTTAACTAACTGCTTCATATTTACCTACGCTGATGACACAGCCCTACTTGTTCATGGGAATGATTGGAGTGAAGCAGAAAAATATGCTCAGATGATGTTGGACATTGTCATGAACTGGTTCAGCAATAATTTATTAACATTGAATGCAGAAAAAACGAAGCTTATTTCTTTTTCTTTAAGTAACAGGACTCAGCCACACATATCGCCTATTGTTAAAGCACATAGCTGTTCTCCAAACTCCAGCTGTGCCTGTCCCACTCTGGCAACCACATCTTGTGTAAAATACTTGGGCGTGCAAATTGATAAACACCTGAACTGGTATAGCCATATTGATAATCTCGTCATCCGAACGCGTAAACTCATTTCCATCTTTAAAAAACTCCGTTGTTCAGCTGATTCGGAAACACTGATGATGGTCTATTATTCACTCTGTCAGTCTCTTCTCCTATATTGTTTGCCGGCTTGGGGTGGCGCCTGCAAAACATACTTTCTGAAATTAGAGAGAGCTCAAAGAGCAGTTCTCAAAGTTATGTTCTGCAAGCCCTATAGATACCCCACTTTGGAACTTTTTAGGGAAAGCAAGGTTTTGACAGTGAGAGGATTATATGTGCTGCAGTGTGTATTAAGGAAACATCGGCTGCCGTTCACAGAAAGTACTAAACGTCGCGTAGACATTGCCCTTCCACCAGTTAGACATAAAACCATCTTCGCAAAGCACCAATTCAGCTACCTCAGCTATATTCTATATAATAAAATAAATAAATCTCTCCATATCCACAGTTTAAATTATCACAATTGCAAAAACATAGTAAAAAAATGGCTTATTGAGAAATCATATGAAGAGACCGAAAATCTTCTCTTCCCACATGCATAAGTCAGTTCTCCTCTTATTCCAGTATTTTTGTAAACAGGCACTCATACACATCCCCCACAAACACACACCTACCATTACTACACCCACCAAGACACGATCACACCAAACACACTCTGCACCTTCACATTACTTACTCATACACAACACACCTCTACACCTAACACGATTAACTCACTCTCACTCAATTACGTATTAGTTTTTATTACTAATTATTCTCACTTTTTCTTGTTAGAATACTCATAAAAATAATTGTATTGTTACGTTCACTATGTTACTGGTGAAAACAGCTTTTTTAAAACATTTTGATCATCTATGTATACTTTTATGGAATCACTGGTCCCCAAGTCACAGGCTATTAACCTAGTTTGGGAGCCAGGAGATAATACCCAATGCACTTCATGTTGTACCATACTACTGTACTTGTAACATATGTAATCATTTTTACTGGAAATAAACATTATTTATTATATTATTATTATTATATGCTGTCAGAAAAATCCGTCAATTTACTGATGTAGATACCGCGAGGCTAGTCTATTTTAGTTACTTTCATAGCATCATGTCTTACGGTATTTTACTATGGGGACGGGCTGCAGACATCGAGTCTATCTTTATTCTGCAGAAAAGAGCGATTAGAGCCATTTATAATCTCCGCAGGCGCGATTCTTTACGGGAACTGTTTAAGGATATTAACATCATGACGGTAGCTTGCCAATATATCTATGAAAACATCATGCACGTAAGAAAAAATTTACATCTTTTTAGTAAAAGAGGTGATAGACATAACTATAGTACTAGAAATAGGGACCTATTAGTTCAACCAGGTTTCAGACTGGCTAAAGTAGACTCATCTTTCATGGGGTACTGTTTAAAATGTTACAATAAAATTCCTCCCCACATACTTCAACTGAACGAGACGAAATTCAAAACTTGTATAAAACGCACACTATGCAGGCAGGCATATTATAAGTTGGAGGATTACATTTCTGATAAAAATGCTTGGCTTAATGCTGGTCCTGCTCCACAACCACAACTAACTAATTAACATTCGAAAATAATGTTGGAGCTGCTGAAGATTGTAAGACCATCTTTGCATTGTATTAACTCAATTTCCTTTGTATTATATAACTGCATAGCACAGGTGTGAGTACTATGTACTATAGAGCCATTTACCGGGTAATTTGTCTTTAATTGACTTGAATGTGCCCTGGCGGCTGGGAATGTCATGCTCACTCAAATGTCTCGCTGATGGTGGCGCGTGTGTTGGATCATTTAGCTCCCTTCAAAATGGTTGAGCTGAATGGTGCTGATCCATGCGTCATGTTCGTGAACGGGCGCCGTCAGTTGTGACTGGTCATCTCTTAGCTGCCATGGCTTATTTTAATTTTTGATTTGTTTGTTATAATTGTGGACGCTTTTAACGTGCTTTCTACATTGTTCTCACATGTATAATTTCAACATAAATGATGTAACCAATATTTTGTAACAATATTTTGATTTAAAAGAGTCTCCGTGGAGTTTCTTGCCCGTTCTTCTCCATAGGTACCTACTACGCTTTGGAATGGGCAACTAGCTTCATATTTCTGACTGACCGACTCCTTGACAATTCAAAAGTGCCTGTAAATGGTTTAATTGAAATAAATGCTTTGAGTTTGAGTTTGAGTTTGATTGGTTTTGGCAAACCGTACATATCTATCAATTTTCCACCTAATGTTAACACTGCTTCTTTAATATCAGATAGACATTCATTTAAAATTTGGTCTTTGAAATTCTCTACATTGTCTTCGATCTCCTTTTGCAGCCTGTGCTTAAAATCTTCAGACAAATAGTCTTTGAAGTCTTCCCAAAGAGCTATTGGGTCTGATATTTGACAAAAGACTAACATAATTATGAACAGTTCTCGCATTTTTACTGCTGACTGACAAAGCGCGGCCTCCTCCAACGTCGCATGCCAGTGTAGGTCATCTTCAAGCAAACCTAACATTTTGCAAGCAGCTTGGAAAGTAGGCTGCAACACACCATTCACAGTTTTTAGTGCTTCAAATGAAGTTGAGCCCCGCACTTCATGTAGCAGTAAACGCAGATGATAGCACTCCGTATTGTTGGGGTGAACAGTATAGACTCTACCTAAGGCGTGTTCCTTCATCACACCAGGCCAACCATCAACTGTTACTCGCTCTTCTTGTAGTCGTAGCATCGCGGTTTTCTCAGCTGTCTGACGGTGATGAGCGACGTGATCCACTTCTGCCATCTTTCCTGCAGTTCAGCTGGAAGCGGGTCATCCCAGTTGGTCTTGTAGCGCCAGGTGTCTTGGAATATTCTTTTAGCTGGCGTGGTGATTGGTGAGATCAATCCCAGTGGGTCAAAGAGTGCCATTATGATGCTTAATGCTTCTCTTTTTGATGGAGCTCGCCTATTTTCTTCTAATTCTTGAGGTATCTTCATAGAGTTTGTGTTGAACCCTATGCAGTCTTCTTGTACGTGCCATAATAACCCAAGCGTCTTCTCTGTGTCTTTTCCTCCTAGGCTCACTGTTGCTGAACTGCTTTCTTCTGGGGGACCAAACTCTTCTATTGTTTTCTTTTCGTTTGACGTCCACCCGTTCAACACAAAGCCTGCCTTCTTGTGTATGAAGTCGACTGCTTGGGTTACGCTGCGTGCCTCTTGAATCGTTGCGAAGCTCTGTACGTAGTCGTCCATGTAGTGGTTTCTTCTTATCGCTGTGGCCGCTTCCGGGAACTCGCTCGCGAACTCACTAGCATTTTTGTTTTTTATGAATAATGCTGTGCATGGAGATGAGGTTGCTCCAAATATGACAGACATCATTCTATATTCCTCCGGTCTGCCCTCCCGCCGTTTGCCTCGCCATAGAAATCGCAACGCGTCTCTATCTTCTTCTCTGATCTTCACTTGCATGAACATTTCTTTTATGTCCCCGCTGACTGCGTATGCATGTTGACGGAACCTCATGACGACCCCTGGTAGAGATTGCAGTAGGTCGGGTCCCGAATACAGCATGTCGTTGAGGCAGGTGCCAGCTGCTTGTGCTGATGCGTCGTGGACTAGTCTTGGTGGCTTGTGAGGCTTCGCTGGGTTGATGACCGGGAAGTGTGGTAGGTACCACGTTTTTCCTTCTGGAGCTGGAGTAGGCGCCGGCTCTGCATACCCCGACTGGAACAGATTTAACATCCTCTCTTCATATTTTTCTTTGAGGTCTTCTTCTTTATCTAGTCTCTTCTCTAGGGAGTGTAGGCGCCGCTCAGCTGCTTTGTAGTTGTTTGGTATCTGGCGGTCTTTTTCTTTCCACAACAGGCCGGTTTCGAATCTTCCTTCTGGTAGTCTTCTGCTGGTGTCTTCTAGTATTTGAAGAGCCTTCTGTTCAGGATCTTCTTTCGGTCTTCTTGGCTCGATGCATAATGACTCGAGTTTGAAGTGATTCTTGATCAGCTCTTCTATTGTTGGCTCTTCTTCTTTTTGTTGTAGCCTGCCACAGAACGCTACTTTGGCTGTGAGCGAGCTGTGACAGCCATGAAGTACCCAGCCCAGCTGTGTGAATGAAGCTACTGGCTGATTGCGACGACCGGTGCGGAGCTTTCTTGATACAATAAGATGCCAGTTATCTTGACCAATCAACAACTTGGGTGATGCGTGTTGATAGCTGATCTGATCTTTGATGTCGATCAGATGCTCGCATTCTTCTATGTGTTCGGCGTATACTGTCTCTGGTGTGAAGCTCAGTCTGTTGACAGTACGCGCTGCTTCGATGGAATATTCTTCGTCGGCGTATTTTCCTTTGATGCTGAGACTGACGATCTTGCTGTTGTCGTGCTTCATCTCGTTGCCGATGCCTTGAATCCACATCGTATTTTCTGGCCCGTCGGCTCCGATGACCTCGGCTATTGATGCGTCGAGTAGAGTGACGGTGCTGCCTTCATCTAATAGTGCGTATGTTTCAACGCTGAAGTGCGGCCCCTTTAGGATTACGGGCGCTATCTTCAAGTACGCACGTCGATTGTTGCCTGGCTGCGCTGCTGATGTGACTTCTACTGTGGGTGCGGCGGTTTCTTTCTTCTCTGGTTCACTCGTGCTGCTTTGTTCTTTGTCATGGTGCAGCAACTTGTGATGTTTCATGATGCACCCATGTTTTCCACACGGCGGCGCTTTGCATTGAAGTCGGCGATGCTTGCTTCGGAGACAGCGGTAGCAGATGTGATTCTTCTTGGCGACCTCCCATCTGGCATTCACGTCGAGGGCGGAGTACTGCTTGCAGTCTGGCAGCTTGTGTTCTTGCTTGCAGACCGGGCATTGATCTTCTGAAGAGGTTTTCTTCTCGGTGGCGAATGTACGCTCTGCTCTTCTGTTCTTGCGTTCTTTTCCCCCGACCTCATCGTTGGCAGCCTCTGGTAGGGCATAGGCGCCACACTTGTCTGCTTCTTCGTTCAAGAAGGTAGATATCTTCTTTAGTTCAGGAGTATCTTCTCTCTTTGTTGATGCGAAGTCGTACCACTTGCTCTTCAGTATAGACGTAAGCTTCTCTGTGATGATTCGCGCCATTTCAGGGCTGTGCAGGTATTGCGGCTTCTTCAATGCTTCTATGGTGCCCACTATGTTTGCGACTCGCCCAGCGAAGATGCATAGATCGCGAGGGTTGTCGGTGACCCGGTTGAGTGACTTGATCTTCTCTAGTTCAACGTGAATGAGTGCTTCTGGTCTTCCGAATCTTCTTTCGAGTGCTTCTATGACGACCCTTGGATCTGGTTGGCTTACTAAGAGGCAGCCAACAGCTTCTTTTGCAGTTCCACGCAGGCTTCGACGTATACGTGCGATGTTTTCATTATGCGTGAAGTACTTGAGTGTTTCTTCATACGCTGTCTTGAAAGCGAGCCAATCGGTGCTGCTTCCATTGAAGAGCGGTAGCTCTTGAATATACTTCGGTGGTTCCCTTGTGCTTCGTACCGCTTGAGAGAGTGCGGCGGCTAGGGTAGCCACGTCTATCAGCGGCTGACTATTCTTCGTGCTATCTTCTTGCGTCTTCTTGCCCTCTTCTTGAAGTGATTCTTTATTCGCTGGCTGTGGTTGGTCCGGCCCAGTGTCTTTCAACCAGGTGCTGATGCGGACTGAAGCCAGATCATCTTCAAGATCTTCTTCTTCTTCTTCATCTTCTGAGGTTTCTGCTTCTGCTTGAAGACGTTGTACACGTAGCTGCTGTTTTTCTGTTTCTGCTTGAACCTGCGCTTGCTTGAGCTTCAGGTCGGCTAGCCGCTCCTTGGCCTCCAACTCCGCGAGGAGCTTCTTGCGGGAGGTTACGGAGCGACGTGAACGTGCGTCAGCGGGCCTCAACGTACGTTGAGAGGTCCGCTCTTTTCCTGACGCGTCGCTGGTTTCTTTTGTTCCCGTAGAGGTGCTTGCTTCTGTAGCCGTCGTCGTGCTGGTACCGCTGCTTGTTCCATTTTCCTCGGTAGCAGCCTTCGACGTGCCCTACGCAGGCGGTTCCTCTGGCGGGGACTCTTGACTGGCTCCGGTCGCGCTGAGCTCTTCCTGACGACGTTTCACTTGTTCTCCGTCCTTGCTGTTAGTTAGAACCATCTTCTTAATCTTCTACGCGCAAGTCTTGAATCCGACGACGAAGGACCAATAATGTTGGGGATAGCTTGAGGTTCGAAGATTAAAAAATAACACGAAGTAAGAATAATATTCTGGAGGTGAACGGCGGCGAGGTTTAGGGAGCTTCGGCAGAGATGTTGTCTTGTTGAGCGCTGGGATCGGAGTGTGTCGGTCGGGCGGAGCGGCCCGCCTTTTATACTAAAACGGCTATCCCCTCCCCCGTCGCTTCCCTTACCTCACCCCCGCTACTCTCATTCCTTTATTTATTTATCAAATATCTATTTTACATACCTTAAACTATTATATTCTTATAAGGTAATGAAACACAAGGGTGTACGATGATTTATTTGAGGTACTTAAGCTATTACAATTAACTAAAATTAGATAATTAACAATTTATACATAATCCTTATTTCTAGCATTTTTACACATGTTTTCTTACTAAAAAATGCTCTAAATCACATCAGGTACATAATACTACATGTTAATTTCTTATAGGAATCTAATTAGACTAATTAGATCAGAAGTTAATTAAGGTTACAATTTTCGTATTTTCTTTTGCTTATATCTTTCTATCGGTTAGGCCGATTTACATGCTTTCAACGCACAAAATGGTTTTGAGTACATATCTACACAACACAATTAACAGAATTGAAATATCTTAATTAACAAAAAAGTACATTTTGAAGTTACGTAATTTTTCATACATAGAATTTTTCTAAGTCTTTCGCATATTGAGTTTACTTTACTTTAGAAGGCTTATTCTTTACATACTCTTTACATACTAACAAGATTCAAACTAGAATATTAAATATTGCACAAATTCAAACTAGACTCTTATAAGACTTAGTAAAAACACTCACAATTTTATCATTTTCTTACTAGAATCACACTGTAGCTCCTCCGCTACTTGCGCCACTGTGCCCAGAAGGGGTCTTTTTCACTACACTGTTTATCACAAATCACTGTTTTATAGTTTTTACACTGTTTTTACGACGAGGTAGCGCCGCCACTTGCGCCCACGAGCGAGGTGACCTTAGGGCATCGTGCACAAATCTAATACAAAATACACAATAATATCCTATTCACTTGATGAGTAATTGGAAATAGGCCTTTTAAACAAAGAAATTTAATATTAATTAATTAAAATTACAAGAGGAAATTTATATCAGCTGTTAGCTGTAGTGTTGCCACAGGAGGAAAAAAAAAAAAAAAATCACCCTTTGCGCAGGGGCTCCAAACTTGCGTTTCAACACGACGGGCGGTAGTTAGCGGGGGCGGGTGGGGCGCGCGGGACGTTACCTGACAGGCAGCGAGCCGCGCACGGCCACTTGTTAGTCATCTGTTTCGCTAGCGAGCGAGCGCATGTAATGTAAAGCCGTGTCGCCGGGTCGCGTAGCACCGCCCGCTCATTTCTCGTGCGTAAATTATAATTGTAGGTATGTGATTATGTCTTACACGAATGGACAGTGCACTTTACGCTATTGCGGGTGATAAAAGTGATAATTCAGGTCAAAATTGTGCTAAATCGTGAAACTATCTTGGCGGCCACACAAAGGATGCGTAGCTACTTACGGCCAGTTCACCGCGCCGGCCCACGCTCAGGGTCGTGGCAACCAACAGCTGCCAGTTTGATTGATTGTTATCCATTCGCAGTGTAAAAACGTCTTCGAAAGCAATATTTAATAATTACCTACTTTAAAAATAGTGACCTCCTTTAGTGCATTACTAACAAAATGCAAGTGTAATTTTGCTAAGTGTGTAGTTTCAGCGAATAATGGACGCGAAATAGTGAATTAGTAACAATAAAAAATGGATAACAGCCCCTTTAATCAAAGGGGGCCAGTGCACCCCTCCGCCTCGTCGTCGAAGACGACGATGCAAAACCCAGCCCTTGAGTCGGAGACGGTTGAAGTTATTTCAACGCCTGAGATTCAGAAATGAATGTCAGGCATCGAACAGAACTTAAATGAAGTTTGTGCTATTACCGCGGAAGGCAAACTCAACTCGGAGCAGAAAATGAAAATTTCTACCCTATGCCATAAAGTAAGATCTGGCACCTCACAAATGGCAGTCCTATACCAGTCTCTCAAGCAAAAAGCCATTCAGGCGTATAACGCGGTTGATGCCCTTCAAGAAAAACGCGACCTGATGGAACAGATTTTGAAACTCCAGCAGACGATTAAGGATTCTGGTTCTGCTAGAAATGGTTCGTTTGCCGATATGGTGAAGAAGGGAGCAAATTATTTCGTTCGACCCAATAACCTAAGCTTTATTGCCATTTATCCCAATGACAAATTAAAAACAAGTGTCCAAATAAAAGCACTAGTGCAAACAATCATACAGCCCGAGCAAATGAAGCTCCACGTTCGAGGTATCCGGAATACAAAAAGTGGAGGCGTAATTATCAGTACCGAGACGAAAGATGACACTGATAAACTGAAGCAAGCAGTCCACCTCTCTCTATCTGGACTTACCACCGCCGAGCCCAACAAGCGCAAATCTAGGATCGTGGTTGTTACCAGAGATGTCCTTGGAATCCTTCTTGACCTTCATAAAATTAAGCCACAAATCGGGGAAGAGAGATGCTACGACCTGTAACTACATTGTTGAAGTTTCAGCCGATATACGGAAAGCCCTACTCCCTCAATCAAGGCTTTTTATAAATTGGACGTCCTGTCCTGTCAGGGACTTTACATTGGTAACAAGGTGTTATAAATGCCAACAATATGGCCATGCAGCAAAAACTTGCCGAGAGATCATTGTTACGTGTGGTCACTGCGGTGACGCAGGCCATTCGTTGTCCGAATGCGCGAAGAAAGCCGACATTCCGAAATGTGCAACTTGCTCACGCTTTAAAAAGCCTAGTGATCACAAAACAGGAGACGCTGAATGCCCTGCTAGGAAAATAGCAGAATACAGATAGATTAATTCCATCGATTATGAGGGCACCTAGTGCTTCATACTCAAGGCCTGACTTCCGTCACTCTTGTTGCTGACTCAACATATATCCCTGGCCACTGCGCTGTCCTACTTACCTTGCCATTTGTCGCTGTCTAAGCACATTAGCCGACCGCTTCAAAAATCTAATGTAGCTTTGAAGATGAATTATGCAATATTTGTTTTAAGGCGTTAAGTCCCGTTTAGTACCGTAAAACGGTCACATTAAAAAGCCTACTCCTCATTAACGGCTGGGTTAAAAATATATGTTTGCCATAGATTCATGTACAACATTTTTGAAAAGGGGTTTGGCGTATGGCTAATACATTTGCCTTAAAAAAATATTTACCAAAACGCTATTTTTGGCTAATATTCCCTACTACTTCTAAACGGCTTTGATGTTTGGAAATATTTTTACACTGAAAAATTGATGGTTAGAAGGATTACAAAATTGAAAGAGCGTTTTTAAATCAATCAATATTTGCAAAGATAATGACCCCACTTAGAGATAGAGGCTCAGAGGGGCTCTGCGCGGGCGCGGGCGGCAGTCGCGCGTGAGCATTGAGACGGGACGGCTGTGTCGCTCGCTGCTCCGCCCCGGCTATGGACCGACTATGCGCGTGTATCAGTGCAAATATTTACGTACAAATTGTATCGATGTGCGTTTATAGACTAGCTCGCTGCAGAGAGCCCAATTCAATTGTGCGCGTAGGCGCTTTATCGTTGAGTTTTTTTATAATGTGCAATTACTTATAAAATAGTTTTTTTATTTACATTAACAAAATTTACATACAAATTAACAATTTACAATATCAGTAAACCAAAAAAAATGTAAATATTAAATCTAACATAACATCACGCCTGTATTCCCCGAAGGGTTAGGCAGAGATGCACCTTTAGTTAGTACACTCACATTTTGCCAGATAAGTCCCATGTAATAGGGGCGAGCCTATTGCTATCAACCAGGCACAAATCCAGACTCCGGGCTGCTACTGAGCAATTCCAGATATAAAAACCGGCCAAGTGCGTGTCGGACCACAAAATGAAGGGTTCCGTAGTTGAGATTAATTTATTGCAAGGACAAACTCAACATTGATGCAAATTTAATGTGGTAGATTATTACTCGTTATCTTGTAGAGCCTATTTAGCTGTGATAGTTTTCCTTTTATTTTCGTTATAATATATACCTACTACTGCCAACCATTTAGTTGCCAGGGGGGCCTCAACACTTGACTCTAATAAAAATTAGCACTTCAAAGTTTAATATTTCGCAAACAGATCCATGAATCCAAAAATGGTGTTCACACATTCGCAATATTTTTAAACGACCTTTCTAACGACACACCATGGGAAAGACCAGAAAAAATAAACTTACAAAATTTACGTGTAGGGGAGGTACCCTAAAATTAAATATTTTTCATGATTTTATTGTAGGTACCACTCCGCGTGATTAATATGTACACCCGTGCCAAATTACAGCTTTATAGTACTCAGAGTCTATGAGCTAAGCTGCGGTTAGACAGACGGACATGGCGCAGCTATAGGTAAGGGTTCCTTGTTGACTACGGAGCCCTAAAACGCAATAACACTTTGCCCGACCCAGGAATCGAACCCGGGACCTCATGCTCAGCAGTAGCGCTTGTGACCGCTAGACCAACGGGGCAGTCGTGACATAAAATATTGTCTAAATCTATAATAATAATATGTATAACCATCCACGTCACCACATACACATGCAATTCAGTAAAAGTAAAACCAATAGATACGAAGTCGCGAACACACATTCATAAATCAGAACGTACTGCACAATCAATTAGAAACCTTATCTCATCAAGTACAGCGTGCATGTACCATGCACCGTAGACCTGGTACAACTTACTCACACGAAATCACTGGCTTGTCGCAAGCTACCCTTCCTTACAACGGCTGTAGGTATTACGCGCGCGATGCAACCGCTATAAAGTATCGTTTTGTGATTTTTACATTCCTTGTCCAGTCACTTAGCGACACACTTAGGTAGTGGTAAAGAAGCAATGTATTTCTTGGAAAAATAGTACAGTCGCGGTGATATATTTAAGGTTATATGGTGTATATCCATTTTATCCATTGATGTATCCAACCTTGTTTGTTATAGGCATGGTGGGATACAATAAATTGGAAACAAGGAGGGACATAGCTCTTGTTACCTATATTTTTAAATTATTGCGTGGCAAGACTTCAAACCCGGGTATATTAAAAGAAATAAACCTGTGTGTACCCGACAATTATGTATTGCGAAGGCGACGGCCACGTCTATTGGCGGTTGCCAGTAGTAGGACCAATCTACTGAGTAAAGCCCCTATAACGCGTACCTTGCGTATACTTAATGACGTAGCAGACAGCATAGATCTTTTTACTTGTTCTCTGGGTGAGTTCACGAAAATCACTATGTTCAGAATATGTTATGAATATGATAAATAATAAAACTGTAATTGTAGCCACACTATTGAATTAGGACAATCCTGTAATGATAGTGATGATGAGTTGCTAAATAAATAAATAAATATATGAACGCAAAAATAACGTAGTAAAGGCAAGAAATATTTTCCGATTTGTTGTTTATCATGAATAGTGATTTTCAAGACAGGATTTTCAGGTAATAAAATACCTACTTGTGCTGATAATTATGATAAGTAAGTGGTTCCATAATTTATGAACTTTTTAGTTTGGCTTCAATTTTTACAAGAAACCACTGAACAACACTGCATTCATAGGTTGTCATGAATGATGCGGACGAAAGCGCAAGTTCGCGGAGACGGCCATTTGCCTACGACATTAGCATCTTGATCATGGCGCGCGGACACAGACACGGAAGAACTGGGGCATTGACCCTAAAACCAACCCACTCAACCCTCGCACTGAAATTACACCTTTTGGTGAAGAAAATAAGTTCGATAATTGTTCAAAAGTGCGCGTTGCTTCACGTCGAGGTCTGAGCTTCAAGAGACACATGAATCATCGTGAGGTTCTTCTAGTTCATAATTTCAACGTAATATTGTGACTATGAGTCAAGTCCCAGATGACTTAGCGAGCAGCTACATGTGTGCGCGTATTAGTGAGCCGTGAGTTCAAATCTCACGCAGTACTAAAACTTTTTGTAAGTTTTTACTTGTTTGGAAGTAATGAATACAATTTACTAATATAACTTCATAAAAAATAAATAATAAGCATGAATAGATTATAAATACCCTAATAATTAACAAGTTTTTGCTTAAAATACAAATAATTATTATGGTTTCAAAGAAACAAAAATCTACATTGTAATACAGGATTCGAACCCAGACCTTATGGATCGCGATTCCGTTGCTTAGCCCATACAGCTACGAACAAATGAAAGTTTTATGCGAATTTTAGCAATGAGATGGTGGGAACAGTTCGCCACTATGGCGCGTATTCTAAATGCAACAATATTATATTTTTTTGCGTAGTAGGTAGGTACGACGACAGTTCATATTTGTGTGTTCTCTGTGGAATGTTGAGACATCACTCATACACGCACACGCACTGGCTGTATCGTGCTCGAGTTTATACGTTACGTTGTATTAAAAAAAAAACATGCATAAAGTCTAAAATAATCATATTATTAGTTTCAATAAAATCTGCTGAATACCGATACCTATAAATAGTTAAATAATAATACAATAACTAATATTTAACTTCATAAAAAAAAAAAAAATAAGAATGAATAGATTATAAATAAACATAAATACTTAACAGATAATTATTATGATTACGAAGAAACAAAAGACTAGGATTTGAACCCAGACCTCATAAATCGCGGATCCATTACTTAGCCCATACAGCTTCAAGAACATTTTAGAAATGCACGAATTTTAGCAACGCAATGGTAAGAACAGGTTGCCAAAATGACGCGATTTCTGAATGCAACAGAAATAAATGTTATGTAGGTAAGTACTGGAGTTTTGAGCGTTTACTATAAGTACATGTAGGTCGGTAAGTATGTAGGTACCTTAGCCATAGTTTTACCAATCATAGCTATCATAACATAAGTTTTAAACAAATGATTACAAGAATAGCAAACACAAACCTAAATAATTATTCAACAATGGTTTTATTATTAGGTAATAGTACTGGTATTACCAGAAAGGACATAGTGGATGGTGTGGATACCTTATTAAAATTAAATGTAGGAAAGCTGATGTTGTGCGCTTTTCCTTATTCTGATACTTTATCGTATGATGAAAATAACTATATTTTTAAATTGAATAGTACTATTCGCAGATTGACATGTTGTCATAGTGACAAATTATTGTATTTTGACACTAACAAGTTTGTTAGTGGTTTTAAGTTAACTCAGAGAACTATATCTCTGTCTTGGGAATGTAGACATTTGATTGCTATGTTGATAGCATATAATATAAATGGGGTTATAGCTAATATAACAAATGGTAGTATTAGTGACGAGTCTGTGTTGTCTAGTTATACTAACAGCATAGTGAGTAATAATTATAAATCATCATGTTGTACGAAGGAGGATCCACCTATAATACCAACATCTTTGGAGGCCACAACCAGTCGGATAGGGTATTCTCTTCCTGCTGGAACTGCGACGGGTATTCTAGACTCTTCAGTTGTAGTTGTGGAGGTCACTCCGGATAACGTTTTAAACTAGTAAGTAAGTAAGACAACAGAAGTTACCCCTTCAAATAAACAATTATTATTATTAGAGAATAATAAAAAGGTATCTTCTGGCAATATTATACATAAAAATAAACAACCAAAGGGGGGGCAACATACGTTAAAATTATACAGTCAAAATATACAAGGTTGCTCTTCCAAATTACTGGAAATAGAATTGTTTTTAGAAAATACTAAGTTTGATGTCATTTGTTTAACAGAACATTGGTTAAAAGACCATCAAGTAATGTCAATTAATTATGAAAATTATTGTGTAGTTAGCCATTTCAGTCGAAAACGTATGATACATGGCGGTTCATTAATATTAGTAAAAAATTCTATTAAATTAAAAGAACGGAAAAACATCATTGGACTGTCTGTTGAACACACCATTGAATTGTCCTGTGTTGAGCTTGATAAGCATGTTATAGTATGTGTATACAGACCGCCAAGCTACCAGAATCTATCTCTGTTTGATTCTGTAATGGAAGAGGTGCTAAAGAAACTTAGTGCTAATAGTAAGTCAATAATCATATGTGGTGATTTTAATATTAACTTATTAGAAAATAACTCTAATACTGTGAGATTATTAAGTCTTTTTAGGTCATTTGATTTGTCAAATGTTTTTGTTGAACCAACCCGAGTGACAGCTTCTTCTGCCACTTGTATAGATAATATTTTTTGTAATTGTGATTACTTACATAAAGAAATTGTAAATAAGTTGCCATCTGATCACAGTAGTCAAACAATAACATTTTGCGCCTACATGCCTTTACAAAAAATTCAAATTAGGTTTAGGCCAATTACATGTAAAAACTTAGAGAATTTAAATACTTCTTTGGCCAATAAATTATGTGTTCAGAGTTTTAATAATGTTTGTGTCCCAAATGAGTTCTATGCCGATTTCTTTTCATTAATAAATAAGCAATTTAATGACACTTTTCCACTAAAAACTAAAACGATTTACACAAAGTTCCTATTTAGTGATTGGGCGACTCCAGGTATGCGTAAAAGCAGGGAAATCCTTTCATCAGTATGTTGCAAAATATTCTAAAACTTTTAAAAATGTTTGCAAAATAGCTAAAGCTCTTTACATTAGCAATAAAATAAAATCAGCTGATGATAAAATAAAAACTACCTGGCAAATAATAAATAATGAAACAGGTAGGAAAAAACAGCGTAGTACTGAATTCAATTTAGAGACTGAAAATGGCCTCATCAACTCAGATGTAGAAATAGCTCAGGAATTTGAAAACTTTTTTGGTAATATTCCCGTTAAAACTACTGAAGCTTTAAATTCTTCACCCGCGCTTTCTGCTGCCTTACTTAGAAAGAATGTAAAGGCATGCCCTTTGGAGTTTAGGTTTCAGCATACAAACCCCCAGGCAGTTATAAAAGCTTTTAAAGATCTTAAAATTAAATCAACAGAAGATCTATGGGGAATGTCTGTAAAAGTCTGTAGGTCTATCATCGAAACCATTGCGCCTTATTTAGCTTTCTTATTTAACACCAGTGTAGACCAAGGAGTCTTTCCGGATCTCATGAAACACAGTAAAGTAGTTCCTTTGTTCAAATCCGGCGATAGTAAGGAACCCAACAATTATAGGCCTGTGTCAATTCTGCCAGTTCTCAGCAAAGTGTTTGAAAAGTTGATGCTTAATCAAATGTTACGTCACTTTAATAAAAATTCCATCTTTCATGAACAACAGTACGGTTTCACCAAAGGGCGTTGTACCACTGACGCCGGTGTCTCCCTAATAAAGAACATTTTTAACGCCTGGGAAGAAGCACAAGATGCCATTGGAATCTTTTGCGACCTCTCGAAGGCGTTCGATTGCGTCGACCATGAGACACTTCTGCTGAAACTAGAGCACTATGGGATTAGGAATACAGCTCTTGATTTACTTAGATCATATCTGAAAGATAGAAAAGTTAAAGTTCAAGTAAACGGCGTAAACTCATTGGGGTCTGAAATGGCAATGGGCATTCCTCAAGGTTCGATATTGAGTCCATTCCTCTTTTTAGTTTACATTAATGATTTACCCCAATTACTACTAAACCAACCGAAGATGGTGTTATTTGCAGATGACACATCATTGATTGATTTTTAAAATAAACCGACGGTTGCAAAATCTTGACGACGTGAATAGCGCTATTCTTCAGGTCCAAGATTAGTTTACGGTAAATAATTTAGTACTAAATAAAAAAAAAACCAAATGCATTCGATTTAAATTACCTAATGTTAGAAGTAGCGAATGTGACATCATATTGAATGGAGAAAAACTGGAATTTATTAATCAAACAGTTTTCCTGGGAATCACGCTAGACGAGAAATTACAATGGGGACTCCATATAACATCTCTTGCGGGGCGGCTAAGCTCGGCCGCTTATGCTGTTAGAAAGATAAGACAGTTAACAGATGTAGAAACCGCTCGTTTGGTCTATTTCAGTTACTTCCACAGCATTATGTCATATGGCATTTTACTGTGGGGTCGGGCGGCTGACATTGAATCCATCTTTGTTTTGCAAAAGAGAGCTGTCAGAGCCATTTATAATCTATGTCGCCGCGAATCTCTCAGGGAACTATTTAAAAGGATTAATATTATGACGGTACCTTGCCAATTCATTTATGAGAATATTATGTATGTAAGAAAAAATCTAAATCTTTTTAATAAAATAAGTGATAGACATAATTTTAACACTAGAAATAAAGATAAAATAGATCAACCATTTTTCAGACTAGCTAAAGTACAAACATCTTTTATGGGGTACTGCGTTAAATGCTATAATAAAATACCTAGTGATATATTGCAATTAAATGAAAGAAAATTTAAAACTCATATTAAAAGTACACTTTGTAAACAAGCATATTACAAATTAGAGGATTATATCCAAGATAAGAATGCTTGGAAACATGCTGGTCTTGCTCCATAGGATAAATTCGAGGCTGGACAAAATCAAATTGGTTGCTAATCTAGTTGTAAAATTTATTATTTTTATATCATCGATTTTTTTACATTTTATGATAATTAATCTCACACACTGTCCTATTAGTATTACTTGCAAGTTTGTAGAAATATTGTGTTATCGTACGTACACTTTAATGTTTGTAAATATGTGAGCACCATGTACCTATCACATACTTAATTTATTTATTTTTCATTGCTCCATTTTTAATTTTTAATTCTTTTTACCTATTGTAATTGTATTCTCGGTGCATCGTCTTCACATGTAATTATATAATTGATGTATCTATACCAAGTATTGTAAAACATTTTTTTTTAAAAGAGTAACGGTGGAGTTTCTTGCCCATTCTTCTCCATACGAAAACTACCTTTTGGAAGGGGCAACTAGAATCAGTTCTATTTCTATGTATTTGACGTTCAAAAGTGCCTTTAATGTGCCTACTTGAAATAAATTATTTGACTTTGACTTTGACTTTGACTTTGGTAGGTAAGTATGTAGGTAGGTAAGTATGTAGGTAGGTGAGTAGGTAGGTGAGTATGTAGGTAGGTATGTAGGTAGGTATATAGGTAGGTATGTAGGTAGGTATGTAGTTAGGTATTTAGTTAGGTATGTAGGTAGGTATATAGGTAGGTATGTGGTATCAAGCTACACATTTCCAGTATAAGCTGACCCCGCGTTGTAGGTACGGAAATTCTATACAATGCGAGATCAGCATAAACTGCAGGCGTAGCATGGCGCTTTCTATCTCTACGAAGAATAGACATAGCTTTTTCTATGCAAAGTGACAGTTCGTTTCTTCATTTTTGACATCCACCGTAGAAATATTTCTACAATCTGTCATTTTGTCTTTCATTTCTAACGATCTTTGTCTACGTCTTTTTGTAGGCAGACTATTTAGGAAAAAAGTTTTCTATCCTTACTGTCAAAATCACACTGACAACCGATAAATCCTATGACAAAACGAAGAATTCTGAGTTGAATTATGTAAAAGAGTGAATTTCGTAAAAAGTGCAGTTGACTCTTTCTACTTTGGTGCCGTCTCGTACTGTTTACTATCTACAGGAAACGTCATTTTTGTCTACTCTTCCGTCGACAAAACAGTGCTCATGCTACGCCTGCTGGAAATGTATAGCTTGATGTGTAGTCGTCTGTACTCATCATTATGAACAACTCTCACTCCATATGGGACCAACCCTGAAATCGCGATAGAAAAATCAGCTGTGCCCTACATTTTGACGAGCTATGTGAACATAAAGTAGGGAATAGCTGATTTTTTTTTCGTGATTTCAGGGTTGGTCCCATAGTGAAAGTTGTTCATAATGATGAGTATAATGACCCCTTAAAATATTTCGTGTATGAAAAGATACACCTTATATTTTCTTCGCATCGGGGATGTTTGCGCTGTATCGCATTGATGGCTTTCATGCCATCATCCGCAAGAAAACTGTATCCCTGATCTGCAGAATGCGTGGCAGCTGCAACGGAATTCTGAAGACTGTAGCTGATAGGATCTCTTCTCCTTTGTGGAGATCCTTTATTAAGAGGGTAATTTAATGATGGGATTTAATTTGAATTTTAATGTTAATTTTTATTTTATTTTAATTTTTTTATGTGTAACCTATGTTATATTATTTTTGTTTTTGTTTATATGTTAATTTTAAATCGGAATGTATGGATCTAGTTATCTGAATTAAATGAATTTTATTTTATTTAAAAAATATATGTATAAAATCCGAAGTTTCATTAAACCAATTCTTTTCTTTTTGGCACATTGACAATTTATATTAAAATTAACACTACATATTTGAAAACTAGTACTAGTACTATTTACCCTAGGCCAAAATCACTATGAATTTTGGGCATGTCCCTTTATGGGAAAAACGCAAAAAACTGATTTTTTCGATTTTATTTTTTTTCTGCCACAAAAATTATTCGATTTCGGTCAAAAACAGACAGTAATTTTTTTGAAGCGAAATATACATTTTTGTATTTTTTACGAATTAAAATTGAAAACAAAGGTGAATTTTCGGACCAAAAATTTGGTTTTTAAATTATCGATTTTTTTACTTTATCAGTGCTCATTTTGTTCTTTGAAACCTCAACTTAACGATGAAATTAAAAAAAAAATGTTTGTATGATTTTTTTTTGTTTTCAACGACAGAAACCAAAAAAATGCTTTTTTCAAGATCAATTTTTCAATAAATGCTATGAATTTTCATTTTTATGGCATATCGGGTTAAAATTAATGCAAAAGAGTAAAGTTCATGTAATACTAAACTTGATTTTTAATGAAATCGAATTTTTGTAGCAGAAAAAATCGTTTTTTTTTGCGTTTTTCTCGTAAGTTGAAGATATTTTGATAATAAACAACTTTAAGTATTCACTTTTTTCGATAAGAGGTATTAGCTTAGCCGCAAATAGTAAAAATCATTATTCACCCCCCCCCAAAATGGCTATTTCCCTACCTCCACCCCTGTTCCCGAACTTTCTCCGTGTTCTCTTCATTTTTTTTCATTTGCTTATAATTTCGACTTATCCGTAGAACAAAGTCCGATGTGATCATGGAGCAAAAATGAGTTAAATAGCTAGACGAGATAAGGAATACGAACTCTACAAACGTACGTTTTTAGAATTTTCGTATCTTATTTAGTTTCGGAAATATAGAATCGAATAACGTTCAATCTGACATTAGCTCCGCATTAAAACGTACGAAGTGATCATGGGACGGCGCGCGGGAGGCAAGGGCGGCGCCAGCGTCCCGTCCGTTCGTCAGTCCGGCCGTTGTTTGTTGGAGCCAGGGCATTTTTGTGTCTTGAGCATAGCTTTTCTGGGTTTGATGAAAAAAAAAAAATATCAAGTGTTTTGCATAAAAAAACATGTTTTTAAAAATGTCACGATCACGGAAAATGTTGGATATGCTTAAAGATGACTCAGGAAGGCCTGATTTTAGTTCATCATTTTCAAATGTTGCTGCTGTTTATATGAAGACAGGTGTAAATGCTGGTAAGTCGACGATTTCAGTTGCATTATTTCGTGACACACACTATTAAGTTTTAAAATTAATGAACATTATGTCTTTATTGCTTTTTTGTTTCAGTAAACAGTTGAGGGCGATCGATTTTTATAAAGGACGTTTTTTGACGGAGAGTTATAGAAACGCATTTTTTGTATGAAAATACGATTGGTGTAATGCATATGCACAGGGTTATCATTATTTCTGTAATAATAAACAGTAAAAAGTAGGAGTCTTATGAAATATTAGGACGATTTTATACGAACATTATTGAATTTCTAAGCGTTTCATGTGAATATAGTACGTTTTTCTACGGAATCTGTCATACGATTTGCTGGTTCGATATTAAGATGGGACGTTGTTACTGGGATAATGCAATCAGATAAGACATTGTCCGTTTAAAAACATCGTTAAATATAAAGATTTTAATTTAAGATTTGTTTAATTAATTGCTAGGTACATTTGTCTTGCATTATACATTAGTATTTTATGAATACCTATAATAATATACCGTTATTTTTAAATATACAGTTGTGAATGTTAATGACAGCAGCATGACACAACAAACGTCACCTTTGCCTCCTGGTGCAGAAGAAATCAGTCAGGAACTAGCTGGTTTATGGGAAGAAGTTCTTACATTTTCTTTGGAAGCGCCTTCTCGTTTCGAAAATGTACCCTTCATACAGCTTGAATAGCTGTTAGAAGTTTCTCACCGCAGATCTACCCCGCTTAATTTGGAACTGTCAGTGCCAACTCCTATGCCGTCTCCTACTAATATCCATTCGATCTGCGATAGCACACTCTGCCTTAATCATGTAGACAGTTTCTCTGTGATTTCTTCGTTATCATTTAGCACCACGAATTCGACTGCTACTTCGCACTTAAGCGATCGCACCGTGACTCCTGATACGACAGAGGCGCCCAAAAGAATGGACAGACCTAAAACGCAAATGCCTTAAGAACTTACGTAAGAAATATGTAACGAAAAGGGGGAAAGCAGTAGACGAAAAAACGATTAGGCCATCATGCAAATGCTGTTACAAATACCTCAACAACAGCGGCTCAACTGCTTCACAAAAATTTGGCAACTGGGAGATCGAGCTATGCCATGGAATTTCATCATCAAATATTCCAATAAAATGAAGAAGAAAATATGCCTGAATCAAGATACTCCCAATATCAGGAACCATACTTTTAAGTATTATCTGTCGGTGATCACAGGTTCTAGCGAATCTCACTGTGAGAAAACTGAAGTATGCCAAACTAGGGTATGTTTATTAAAACTCTTGCCGGTTCAACTCGTTGTCCTCCTCTAAAATACGATACGATACGGTCTTCAGTACGATGAAAGCTACTTTAGAGGAGGACAGACCCCGTCTGTTTGGCATACTTCAGTTTTCTCGCAGTGAGATTCGCTAGAAGCTGTGATCACTGACAGATAATACTTAAAAGTATGGTTCCTGTAGTAATATCAGGCATCTTTTCTTCTTCATTTTATCGGAATATTTGATGATGAAATTCCACTGCATAGCTCGATCTCCCAGTGGTGAAGCAGTCCAGCCGCTGTTGTTGAGATATTTTATCAGGGCATTTGTAACGGCATTTGCATGATGGCCCCATCGTTTTTTCGTCTACGGCATTTCTAACACTTTAAATTAAATTGTTACTAACACTTTATGGATACTGTCCGAAATAAATAAATTATTATATTATTTCCCCTTTTCGTTACATATTTCTTACCTAAATGCTTAAGGTATTTGCGTTTAAGGTTGGTCGATTCTTTTGGGCGCCTCTGTCGTGTCAGGAGACACGGTGTTAGCGCTTGAGTGCGAAGTATCAGGCGAATTCGTGATGCTAAATGACAACGAAGAAATCACAGAGAAACTGTCTACATGACAATTATAAGTTGCTAATTTAAGTCCATGCCGTAGTGGTGAAGGTTACCTAGTTACCATGCTGTGATACGATATTTATGCCATTTAATTACTATTTTAAGTTTTAACTATTACGCTACCAAGGCAGTTTTAGGTACCTATATGTACAGTTTCATTGTTGTTAATTATAGAACCTCATCTAGGTCACAATGCTTCTAATTGGTAAAATTATAAAGACTGAATACTATATTTTTTAAATACTGTTGTTTTTATAACAAATGCGAAGTTTATATTTTTCTTCATGCGCGTCTCCTGCATTGTTCTAAGTTTTAGACTATGCTAATTTTAAGTTCATACCTAACTGTGATGTGATTGCTGTTGAAAGTGATGCCATCTAATGGTTTTGTTATCTGTTTAGAGTTGTTTTTAATTAATAAATGATTTTAAATAATAATTTCATTTTTTATTTAGTTGTATGGCAGTTTAGTCATAATATGGCTAAACTCCCATACATTAACCAACATTATATCTAAATATTTTAAGGTGGTTATTCACAAAGGACTAAAAAAGGGATGAGTAATTCCAACAAAAAATGACCCATGTTAATATAGAACGTCACTTAATTACAGACGTCTCCGTAAAACAACGTACAATGTTCACTATGGACCCCCGCTCTTCCGCCATAAAACGTCCTATGTTGACATAGAACTCACTATCTCGTGAAGTAAAAGGATAAGAAATATACAATACATAGCATTTAACTAGGCTGGGGCGTTGTTACAACATACCCAAAAATCTAAATGTCAAGTCTCACCGTTTATGAGTTACACAAGTCGACAACTTCTCTAACCCCTACTGAAAACTATCAACCCTGCAGATCGGACTTTATTCTACGGATGAGTCGATTTATACTAAATTTTCCCACCAACCACATACTGCTAAGAATTTTTCTGCAATTCGGGTTTTCAAACTCGGTTTGGCCCTGGACTACGTCTCGTCCATTGTTTGTTCATTTTCAATATTCGCATTAATATTCGTAATATTTGCCCTTACCCGATTCAAGTTATGTTCCCTCACATAATACTATAGGTCATTATTGATATTCATATTTTGATTAACAATTTCCATTATTTGTGTTACATCTTCCCTGTCCCTTATTTTAGAAAGGTAGCCGCTACCGCAAATTCTTGCATGAGGTGCCTTGACGCTCTGCTAAAAAAGTTTTTTGAAAGATTTTAAAAGATGTTTTGAAAATTCCGTTTACTACTTCGACCACCCAACGACATAATGTGACAGCCCTCGATTTATTGGCATCCACTGTTGTTAGTTGTGATTCTCCATCTTCTGGACTCAGGTGCACATGCACATGATACCCGCAAGTTGCTAATAAATGTAAGGAGTCCCTAAATTCCCGATTCAAAATGAAAACATCCCCAGATTGAAAATACTGACGATAGGAACTGTTGTCGTTCTGAAATTCATTAATCATTAAAGTTGCGTCAGAAGTGGTTTCAGGATAAGGGCCAAGGATATCTATTATGTACCCATCCGTACACACAAGTAAAAAAGGCTTTACTAGATTTCGATATTTATGTAACTAGTATGTTTTGGGCATGTCCCTTTAATAGTACGATGGTTTGTGTTGTTATATATCTTCAGCGTAACTTTTAACGGTATACCTAACCACTTATAGTTTCCATTCAAACTAAAATATTTGTATAATTTATTTTTAAGAGTTTTAATCAGTCGCTCTACGATCGAAGCTTTTTCGGTAGAAAACGAAGAGTAATGGTTAATATTGTATATCTTCATAAGTGTTTGAAATGAGTTATTATAAAATTCTGTTCCCATATCAGTTTGTAAATTATCAGGTTTGCGATTGCTGTTAATCAGAATTCGTTTAAATGCATGAGTAACATCAAGTTTATTTTTTGATTTTAACGGCTCTGTCCAAGCGTACTTTGAGAAGCAGTCAATCACCACTAAAATGTAATTGCGAAATTTATTATATTTTCTCAGGTTTTGCATGTCCATCAGATCAGCTTGCCACAAGTCATCGACCCTCTCCGTCCAAATGTGTATTTCGTTAACAATTTGCTGTTTTGCCATTACGGAGTTTTTTGAAGTAATTTATCTACCTCTGCTATAATATTAAAGTTATCTGGCAAATGAGGTAAAACCTCAGGTATCCTTGCTTTTGAAGTAGTCTGAACGATTTGATTTGATGATTTGAGAACGCAAGGAACCAATTATATGATTACATTCTTTTATCATATTAGCATTCAATCGATCAACATAATCCTTGTTCACAGCATCGTCTGCTGGAGATCTAATTCCTCTAAGTCTTGATGTTTTTAAATCAAAATTTCTGTTTTCTGATTTTAACAATGCATTCTCATTAAACTCAAATAACTCTGATAAACGCATTCTTTTGTGAATTTAGTGTCCGAATTTGTGTGCGTTCATATTTAAGGTGTATTGTATCGAGAGGCTGATATTAAAATAAACTCATTATACATTTTAAAATATTTATTTATTTATAACTTTACTTTCACGTAATTATTCAATGATAGATATAATTTCATTATCTGTGCAAGAGCTTACCTCTGACCACCGCCCAGTAGTCATGAAACTGGCCCCCCCGTATAGGTCTTCCAAATCCAACACGTCCCCCCAACTGGACTTAATTCCCGAACAGTTCGATTCTGTCGCAGACACGACGGCCATGATCGACTCGGTCACGGACCACGTACAATCGGTCTTGAACGATTGTTCAAGGAAAGTTCCAGTGGTGGACGACCACCGCTTCAAATTGCCGGCCGATGTACGTGATCTGATAACCGAGAAGAACGCGGCCACCCGTGCTTATAGCAACTTCCCCTGCCCCGCTAACAAATCTCACATGCGTTACTTATAACGTAAAGTAAGGACTCGCATCGCTGAGCTGCGTGAAGCGGGCTGGGATAAGATGCTGAGCGATCTTGAGCCGACCCACTTAGCTTTCTGGCAAATCCAGAGGAACCTTCAGTACCAACAGTGCGCTTCCATGCCCCCTTTTGTCTGTCCCGATAAGACCATTGCCTTCGTCGACATCGACAAGGCTGAATGCCTAGCCGACAGTCTCGAGGCTCAATGCTCACTCAGCTTACTGCCAGTAGACCAAGCTCACCTCACTGAGATTGACGCTAAAGTCGAACGCAGAATATCCCTTCCCCCCGTAGAAGACCCTGACGATCCACTGCCCCCCGTCATCTTGACGAGGTGCACGAGGTCATTAAAGGTCTTAAAACCCGTAAAGCCCCCGGGTCAGATGGACTCACTAATAGAGTGATCTAACTATTCCCCGCCCACCTGATAATGCTTTTGACCATCATCTTCAATGGTGCTCTTAACAACAATATTTTGCCCCAAGCATGGAAGGAAGCCACCGTTATAGGTATCCCCAAGCCCGGCAAGCCCAGGTCCGAGCCCTCTAGCTGCTGCCCCATCAGTCTGCTCAGGGTTCTTGGCAAAATCTAATCAAGTTCTAATCTAATCGACAAAAGTCAGGCGGTACTATTTTCCAAACCGCGGATGTTTCCCTCCCTCCCCGAGCCCCTTACCATGTTCGGCAAGTAGATCCCTTGGGAGAAAACAGTTCTGACGATGGGTCAGAACAATGCAGCATCCGGTTCCGACTCACTTGAACCACAACTGGCACTGGCAAGCATCGCAAGATACAAGACTCAGCCCACTATCGACCTCCGGTCTCCGGTCTCCGGAGGGGAGTGATGTGGCGGTATACAGGGTGTAAGGGACAGCCCTCCATAAATTAACAGGGGGCATTCAGCTCCTTATTTTGAATTATATTCCACTGGAAATTTTGTCAGGAAAATTTTCATTTTTTTTTTTCGGTTTTTCAATTACTATTCCTTTATTTTAACGTAAAATTACATCTTTTGTACGTAGCACTCCATTTATGTAAAAAAAACAGCAATGGATGTTGAAATACTCTAACGAACGACGCATGAAATCAGCTGTTCACTTACTGCCTAGCTACAGAGTTCATCGGACTAAGCGCGTAGGTACTATTTCCAAACTACTCCAAACAGACGCTCCGATTTGTGTATAGCTGCGTCCCTTTCGCTCGGATGGTCGGCGTTTGCACAATCGCAACAGTATTGCAAACTTATAAGACCTCAATTTGCGAACAAAAATGTTAGAACTAACATGATTCACCTTAAACCTAAAACTCCGTTATTGATCTTTGTGTGCAAATCTTTTTGTGCTAGACGATACAGCTATGTTGTTAGGAAAATCCTAATCAAACCTTAAGAAATGTCCGAAACAACGTTTAACAAAAGGATACATAGAAGCACGGATTAAAAACATTGAAGAATATTGGTCTACATACAAAGCTGCATATATAGAACTGGTGAAATGTGTTCCAAAAGCGAACCGACAAGACATTTCATATTTCGTTAATGAAGAATACTTTGTTCAGGAAGATATGTACACTTGTTTTATAGCCGATCTTAATGATTTATTGTGTTCATACAACAAGTCGCCGGTTCCTATGCAAGCTGACCATGACATCAGTGGTTCTATGGAAGTGCAAGTGAAGTTACCAAGGATTCAACTTCCCAACTTCTCAGGTATTTATGATGAGTGGTCTACTTATCAAGATCTTTATATGTCATTAGTGCACAACAATCCAACGTTGAGTAAAGTACAAAAGTTGCACTATTTAAAAAGCAGTCTTACGGGAGAAGCCCTGTCGCTGGTGAAGCATGTGCAAGTTACAGAGGGTAACTATGACGGCGCGTTTAGTATACTCAAGGCGCGTTTCGGTAACAAGCGCATTATTGTTAACTCAATATTGAAAAGATTTTTTGCACAAAAGAAGATATCTACGCAAACTGCAAATAACATTAAATCAATATTGGATACAACTACTGAATGTCTGAACGCACTGACAAACCTGAAACTGTCAACCAGCTCATGGGATACACTCACCCACTCACTCATTGTATTTTTAATCGTCCAAAAATTGGACCCAGAGACGCATCGTGAATGGGAAGAAGTTACTTACGATGACAATTGTTGGCCCCACTGTTTCCGGCGACCAAACATAGCGCCAGTATCGCGAGTCAAGCGACGCACCGTGGCTCCAGTGCTGCCACCTGCGTCGCACCGGACGTTGCAACATTGATGACGAATCACTGGCTACCTGCATCGGCTGACGTGACTTCGGTGGGGATACCAAGTCTTTAAATACCCCGAGCAAGTGGGTGGAGGGGTCAGTTCACTCGCGCTAATCGTTGAATCAACATCACAATATTATCTTATTGTAATTAATTAATATTAGTTGTGGAATAAAAGTGATTAAAGTGTTATCCATCTATTTATTCTTGCTTTAAGAAGATTGATCTTACATCAGAAGTGCTTCGAATTCAAGCCTACAAATGGGCCGAAAGTCACGTGCCCGTCAACGGGACCGGAAAAAGAGGAAACGTACAAAATTTTCATCATCATCATCTTCAAGCAGTAAGTCGAGTAGACGCTACACGCCTTCACCCATTCGTAAAAAAGTAAAGAAGTCTAGTGATAGTCAAGTAGCGGGTTGCTATAGTATGGTTTTGAACTCCATGGTACCAGAATTTGACCCCCTTACAGATAAAGTAAACAATTGGCTAAATATTGTGGATTTGCATGCTAAAACATTTAATTGGAAGGATCGGGTGATAATTTACCAGGCTGTCAATAAATTCAAGGGAACGGCAAAAACTTGGTATGACTCATTTTTAAAAAATGAGAGTAGTTGGGCGAGTTGGAAATGGAAACAATGGCGAGATAAAATAACGTTTACATTTCAAACAAAACGTAACATGTTTGCGTTGCTTAAAGAAATCATTGATAGTAAACCTACAGCACAGCAACATTTGTATGAATTTTACTTTCAACAAAAATGTAAAATTGACAAGCTAAGTGTGAATTTTTCTGATCGGGACATCATTTCTATTATTACGGGTAACATCAACGATCCTAACATAAGTGCGTCGGTGGATGCCGGAAGCATAAACACATGTGACCAACTTGCATCTTTTCTCCACGGTCGTTTAAGTAGTTCTCATAATACGAGTCACACCGCTGTCAGTGAACATAAGGTGCCTCAATCCTCGTTTAAACGAATCGATCTAGGAAATTCATCGAAATCGGAACAGTCAAGTCGTAATGCTGTACCAAATCAAAGTTTAACGGCTGCCAGAACCACAAAGCAGATAACTTGTTTCGGATGTGGGGGTAATCACAAACGAAATGAGTGTACAGAAATTTGTAAATATTGCAGTAGGAAGGGACATTCAGAAAACTATTGTCGAAACAAAAAATCTGACGAAGTAAAAAAAAAAGTAAAACTTGTAAAATCTGATGAAAATAAAAATAAATATAATAAAGTTGCCTGTATAGGGGGCTTTTCTCAAAAAGTTTTTATTGATATGGGCAGTGATTGCTCCTTGATAACGTCGGATTTAGTAAAACAATTAAAATTAGTGAAACTAAAGTTGGCAATACCGATTCATTTGCAGGGATTCTCAAATTGTTCTGTGGTTTTGGTAGAAGATTACGTAACGACTTCTCTGATTTTAGATAGCATAGAATTCCAAAGTGTGGATTTCTATATTATTGACGTGTTATCGGGTTGTAACGTCCTAATAGACCGGAATGTGACCGAAGATACGTCACTTATGTATATGAGAATAGGAAATCAACTGACTTTTCAAAAGACCGTGAATGTGTCTGCGGTTTTGTCTAATGAAGTAGAATTCAATGTACTGGATAAATATCATGATGCTTTAAAGGATTTGTTTGAAAAATATCCCGAAACAATTGCGGCTGATTTAAATTCATTAGGTAAAGTTAAAGATTTTGAAATTCAGATCGAACTTGAATCGAACAAGCCTATTTACACCAGGCCATACAGGTTATCAGAGCCTGATAGAACATTGTTACGAAAAATGGTTGACGAGCTCCTTAAAAATAACTTCATTCGCGAAAGCAAGTCCCCATTCGCTAGTCCTGCACTATTAGTAGAAAAAAAGGGGGTGAAAAGCGACTATGCGTGGACTACGCATAGAGGACTTGTTAGATAGGTTAAAAGGGTGCAAGTATTTTACCAGCTTAGATATGAAGAGTGGATATTACCAGTTACTGGTAAATGAGGGTTCAATAGACAAAACTGCATTCATAACGGAAGATGGACATTACGAGTTTTTACGCATGCCATTTGGGCTGTCAAATGGACCATCAGTTTTTCAACGCATGATGAACCAGATTTTGGGTAATTTACGCTTCAAAAATGTCATTGTCTATTTAGATGACGTGTTAATTATCTCTGAAACCGATGAAGAAAACATTAATCTTCTGGAATCGGTACTAAAAATATTTAAAGAACACGGTTTGACTCTTAACTTAAAAAAGTGTTCTTTCTTTTTAACTGACATCACATTTCTTGGATATGAAGTAAATGGTAATGGTATCAAACCCACACCAAAGAAAATTGATGCTATAAAGCAGTTACCAATACCCAAAACTGTTCATCAGCTGCGTCAGTTCTTAGGATTAGTTAACTATTTCTGTAAATTTATTAAGGACTGTGCAATACTAAGTAGCCCCCTTACAAAGTTATTAAAAAAGGGCAAAAGTGGCAATGGACAGACGAACAAGATCGCACAGTAAATCTATTAAAAGAAGCCTTAACTTGCGATTCTACCTTAGCTATCTTTGACCCTCAAAAAGAAACCATACTTTATACAGATGCAAGTAGGGAGGGGGTAGCTGGTATTATGGTACAAGTGCATGAACATGGTGAGCGACCGGTATATTACTATAGCAGGCAAACGACCAACGAGGAAAAGCGTTACCACTCGTTTGAGCTCGAGCTTCTTGCTGTTGTGGCATCACTTCAAAAATTTCGTTTATATTTGCTGGGCCGTAAGTTTAAAATAATTACGGACTGTAATGCCGTCAGATACTCGCTTACAAAAAAAGAAGTGTTGCCACGAATAGCCAGGTGGGTGCTCCTAACTCAAGAATTTGACTTTGAGATTTGTCATAGACCCGGCGCTAAAATGCAACATGTTGATGCACTTAGTAGAAACCCTTCCTATAGTGGTGAAGTTTGTGAAAAACAAATAGTAATGTCCATCACCGAAGCTGACTGGCTCTTGAGTGTTCAGGAACAAGACCCAAATCTAGGTAAAATCAGAACTATTTTATTATCAGGAGAGGCCGATGCAAATCGGAATGTTTTTAACGAGTACGAATTGCTTTGAAACAAAATCTACCGCCGCACTGAAATGGGTCGTAGATATTGTCCCCAAAAATTGTATCTGGCAAGTAATTATGTACAATCATGATAAGATAGGTCACTTCGCTGTAGACAAAACATTAGAAAGAATTAAACATAAATATTGGTTCCCTAAAATGAAAAAAACAGTAACTAAATACATAAAAGATTGTTTACATTGCTTATATAATAAAAATAAAAGTGGAAAAAAGGAAGGTCAGTTGTTTCCGATTCCAAAATATGCTCGCCCCTTTCATACCCTCCATATGGACCATGTGGGTCCATTTGTGAAATCATCAAAAGGCAATTGTCATATTCTGGTACTTGTTGATGCGTTTACAAAGTTTGTCTTTGTATTCCCGGTGCGTGATACAAGCACTGCTTGTGTTATAAAAGAATTAGACCACTTGTTTAAGATATTTGGCAATCCGCGAAGACTCATTACTGACGCTGGTCCTGCTTTTACGGCAAAGGCATTTCAAACATATTGTGACAGCAAAAACATTTGTGCACACACTATAGCAACTGGCATGCCGAGGTCGAACGGACAAGTCGAACGCTATAATAAAACAATAGTAGAGGCACTGCGTTCATTGGGTACAGACAACGACTATACACACTGGGATGATGTTTTAACGTGCTTACAACAAGGTATGAATAGCACATTGCAGAAAACCATTAATGCAGTCCCTAGTGAAGCATTTTTTGGGTACCGCCTTAGAACAGAGAGCGACATATTTTTACCCGAGCAAGAAGATATAACAGATATCACACAGCTGCGACGGGATATCGACACACGAATACAACTAGATGCTAAACATCAAAAAGAAAGTTTTGATGCAAAACGTTGTGTGGCCAAACGTTACGAGATTGGGGACTTGGTTCTCGTAAAGGTGTCTAGCCAGGCTGGTAATGGCAGCAGCACTAAACTCCTACCGGTGTTCAAAGGCCCTTTCAAAGTTACAAAAATACTTGGAAAGGACAGATATCACAAAGTTGACATAATAGGCAGCGAGCGATCACACAAGAAATATTCTGGTACTACCTGTGTAGAAAACATGAAACCATGGATTAAGATAATCGATTGGGATGAGGATGTTGGCGTGGTTGGTATGTACAAAACTTACTTTCGCATTTATAATATTAGTTATGATAATACAGTCTAACATTTTGGTTTAAAATATTTACTAATATGAAAATAACATTTGTACAATATTTTGTTATGAAATAATCACTTTAACTAATAACACTTTATGAAATAAAAATGTTACAATATAATTGCGTTTCCGCTACAAAACTAGCGAGGTTCGACCTTGAGCTTGTTGTGGGCGAAAATGTAGTTCATGCAGATAAAAGTGGATGAACTGGAAAGCTTCGGCTATCATGTGGACTGCGAGTCTGAGCATGGTGGTGCGAAGTCAGGGATCACACTTTTGCATGTGCTATTCATTGGCTCAGTGGTGGGAACTCATTCAACATACGTAACATAATACCCATTATAGTCATCAAAGCTAACATGTTTACTCTCACATTACAGATAACGGTGTGTCTAGGGACAGACACAGTTCAGGAGGGCCGGATGTTGGCGCCACTGTTTCCGGCGACCAAACATAGCGCCAGTATCGCGAGTCAAGCGACGCACCGTGGCTCCAGTGCTGCCACCTGCGTCGCACCGGACGTTGCAACATTGATGACGAATCACTGGCTACCTGCATCGACTGACTTGACTTCGGTGGGGATACCAAGTCTTTAAATACCCCGAGCAAGCGGGTGGAGGGGTCAGTTCACTCGCGCTAATCGTTGAATCAACATCACAATATTATCTTATTGTAATTAATTAATATTAGTTGTGGAAAAGTGATTAAAGTGTTATCCATCTATTTATTCTTGCTTTAAGTAGACTGATCTTACACAATGACGACCAGTTACCTAAATGGGATGCACTACACAAGTTCCTACAATCAAAGTTCCGCACGCTCGAGCTTATCACGCGTGCAAGCAGAGAAAAGCCTACACCTAAGGGAAAAGAATACGCTGTTCACGTGTCCACATCAAATACCACCTCTTCAAAACCAAGAAGCTGCGCTATGTGCAAAAAGGACCACACATTATGTCATTGTGAGGAATTCATAAAACTTAAGGCAGCAGAGAGGTGTGAGTATCTGAAACAAAACAATCTATGCTATAATTGTCTGGCCCCAGGACACTCCGCTTATAGATGTCGCCTGAAGATGTCCTGCCGAAAATGTCACAAACGTCATCACACGCTCACGCATCAATCCACGCCGATGACGTCACCAGCTCAACCAGACAACAAGAAATAACAAGATGATGTTGAAACTAATCAAGATTCTGCAAAATCAGCCGAAACCAACGTTACACTATCAACGCATGTCGCCGCTAACATAAGTTAGCTAACATAATACGTTCGGAACTGCTTCTGCACCTAACTCAGTTAGCAATCGAGGGAACAAAGTGGCATTTTATCCCAGCCCACACATGGGCGGACTCTGGGAAGCTGTTTTATCTATAATTAAATACGATATGTTATATATTTTTTCTCTTTGTTCCTCTCAATTAGAGCACCTGCCATCTAATCTCTTCACCACCCTTGGTTGACTGGTAGAGAATGCCTCAGGCATTAAGTCCGCCTTTGTACCATTTTTTTGTGCGAAAAGTTTAAATAAATAAGCTGGGGTGAAAGCGATGAAACATCTCTTAAAATGGATGATGGGACGCATGGTTGACAAGCACCCAGGTGCTGATGGTGTGACGCGGGTATATTCTGTGAAAAGTGGTGATAATGTGGTGAAAAGGTCATTTAATAAAATAAAAAAATGAAAAAGCGTTTATTCGCACAAATAATTCATAATCACCTAAATATTACCTCTGCCAAACTGCACAGCAGTTTGTTGGCAGACGCAGCTCCTTTTTTAATAAGTTATGTTATTTACCAATAGATATTGATACTTGAATGTGTATGTTACTTTGTTTATAACGAAATGTAAGATTACTAAACTGATTAATTTAACTAAGTATGTTAAGTACCTATATTATGTGTTAGATTATCAATTCCATTTACATTGTAGTAAATTAAAATAAGTTTATGAGACATTATGAATGGGCTATAGACCCTTTAGTGGGCGGTATGTTGAGTAAGATCAATGTATGTGTGAAAGAGTGAAGCAAGTACATAATTATGCATGTGTGTGTCGCTATAATATCAATAGGAAATTTTCACTAAAACAGTCGAAATTAAATCAGCATAGTGCAAACACGTATTTTTATTACTCAGAAATGCACCTGCAAAACAAGCAAAACTATTAACCTATAACACTCTTTTTTGCTCGATATTGAAAAAGACAACAGGCAGATGCTTGAAATATTCACAGAATATTTTGTTACAATATTCACTTTAAAAATAAATAATTAAAATAAAACAAATATTTAAGATAAAACAAATATTTAATAAAAAATATTTTCCCATAACACAAACGAGATTTTTTGCCGTTTTTATAGATAATTGTACGGAACCCTTAACGGTATCCCTTTCGGACTTTTCCGCAACCCTGGCAGGCATCGGTCCTAGCGGACCCCGCCAATTGTGCTGACATCTCTTTGTAGCGCAAAAACACCAGAATATCTGTATAGGAAATTGACTTGGTCACGTGACATAAATAAAATAAAAACAAGAGCATCTTCCTACCTTCTGTTGGCTTCAACGCACAAAACTGCTGCATTCCGTGGAAGCTTTAAGTTCGCTGCCTCTCGCTGCTGGAACGACTTGCCACCTCCTTTTCGTGCTATAAATACAATTAAGACTTTTAGTACTACATATAAAAAACATTTGATACGACTACAAAAGGAAAATAGTTTCTAAACTCACCCGGGGACTGCACGCAGTTGGTATTGGAGACTTTGGCGGAGTTTTATGTTCCTAGCAGCACGATTTTGCTTCAATCGATTTGTTTTACTCCACTGAATGCCCTTCTTCCAATTTACAATTAAACAGTCAATCACAACACTCAAAACACCTAGATAATATTTGTTGTACCACTTTCTTGCCATAGTACCTGGTTGTTTTATTCGTATTAATGCGTAGTGTAGTCTAAATAGAACATTAATAGAAGTGGTAGTGTATTTCACGTATTGTCTTTCCATATTTTACTTCTTTGATTACAATTACAACATGCCACTTTGACAGCTAAATCCACCGCAGTTTCGGAATGCGTGAATCGTGAATGCGCCCGCGGCGCGCGGCGTCTCTTTGCTTGTCACCACAGATAAAACCAATAGACAAGTGATGTTGGAACGTCTGGCGTGTTTCATGCACAAATTAATGTTTATAGTTACGGTTTTTATTAATGTATAATTTTTTATTGTTTTATTATTTATTTATTTTTATGTTGTAACCCATAAGGTAAGATTTATATATTGTGTCTGTAGGCGAGTCCGTGACATCACAGCGGGCCCTATCAGAATACCAGCGCTGCGGTATTTATTTATTTAAATATCGCAGCCAAAAAGGCCAAAAAGGCTCCTACCTCAGCATAATGCTGAGGTAGGAGCCTTTTTGGCCTCGCACAGGTAGCCTAAGTATTTTTGTTAGTTTTAATTTTTCTTTTAATTTAATTTAGTACCTACTTACTTTATATTACTGATTGTTTTTCCTGTGCGTGTCCCAAATAAAATATTTTTCTTTCTTTCTTTCTTTCTAGCGCGCGTAGAACACGACGCGCCATCGACCTGAGCCTGGTCCTTATCGGACGGCGAGCTACCCATTGTTCGCCGTCCGCAAGCCCGCGCCTATGGTGGCCGGGAATCCGCCTGGGATTCCCGATGCCCAAGGCGTCTCCTGCGGCGGCGGTTAGGGGCATGAGAGCGCAAACTTTGCCTCTCCCTCACGCGTTCCGCCTCCTCCTTTGCGAGCACTACCTCGCAGAAGGAGGTGATGGCTTCCCATGCCCTCTCGCTCCGTACCATGGCCTGGACCAGGGCCGGACGCGAGAGGTCATTGCCACCAATCGCCTCCAAGAGGACACGGCGGGGCTCCGCCCAAGCAGGGCATACCTCCACCGTATGCTCCACCGTATCCTCCGGGTGATCCACACAGTGGTGACACCCGGGCATTTCCTCCCGCCTTATCCGAAACAGGAACCTCCCGAAGCAACCGTGTCCGGTTAGGACCTGCGTCAGGTGGAAGGTGAGGACGCCGTGGCGCCTCTCTAGCCACTCCTCAAAGAGGGGACTTATCCCCGCAATTGTGGCGTGCCCAGCACTGGGTTGCGACAATCGCACTCTCCATGCCGCCATGAGATCCTGCCGGAGCTCTGTCCGCTGCACCGCGATTTCTCGCGGCAGCGGAATTACGCCCCGGCGCTTCACCTCCTCGCGTCACTCCCAGATGTGATGTGATGATACTGCGAGCTCCTTACGAATATGATCTCCCTATGCGATCTTTGAGATCTTTGAGATCCTATGAGATCTTTAAAGGATAATCGGTTGGTTGCCATCCTGATTTCCACGGGGAGCGTATTCCACAGAAAGATAGATTGAACGAAGAAGGAAGAGTAAATACGTATGAAATAAATACATTAATAAAAAACTTAAAAAATAAATCTAGCTATGGTATAGATAAGCTTCCACCAATCTTACTCAAACAATGTGCAGATGAACCTACTCTACCATTTTACAAACTAATTAACCAATCGTTTGAAGAAGGCGCGTTTCCTGACTTTTTAAAAAGAGCCCTTATCAAACCAATTCACAAAAAAAATAGAAAAACTGACCCAAATAATTATCGACCCATTGCCCTCTTACCTACAGCTTCAAAAATATTTGAGAAAGCCAATAGAGCAATAGAGTTTACGCGTTTTTGTGAAAAGTTTAATATATTTAATGATTGTCAAAACGGCTTCCGAAAAAAACCGATCCACTACCTTAGCAGTCTATAAGTACATGCAAAAAGCACTCAATATTATTAACGATAAAAAATACGCAATAGGTCTACTGCTGGATATGACAAAAGCTTATGATAAAATACAATTTCAAATATTATTAAACAAACTATTTAGCATAGGAATCCGTGGAAAATGTCATGATTGGTTCGAATCTTATTTGCAAAACAGAGAACAACTGGTAGAAGTACAATACTACAATCAGAAAACAAACGAAATTGAATTATTCTGCTCGAATAACATACCCATCAAAGCCTCAATCCCACAAGGAAGCGTTATTGGCTGTTTTTTATTTCTTGTTTATGTGAACGACCTTCCTCACCATATTAAAGAACCCTGCGTTTTGTTTGCCGACGATATATCGATAATAGCCTCATGTGACTCCGATATCAACCTTGATAATAAATTAAACTCCATACTTAACGATACCACAAATTGGATGACCGAACATAACCTGAAAATAAACTTTAATAAAACCAAAGTAATAAAAAACACCGTTAAACATAAATTTTAGTTTTAAAGACTCGAAACTAGAAGCGGTTAGTAGGTTCACTTTATTAGGCATAGACATAGACTCACACGTTGATTGGAAGTCCCATAACCTAAAACTAAGGGCGAAGTTATCAAAATTCTCATATGCACTCCGCGAGGTCAAAAAAACTACAGACCTGAAAACTACACTGGTAATGTATTACGCGTACGCTTATGCATGGCTCAAATATAGCATCATCTTATGGGGTAATAGCACTGACGCGCCCACATTATTTACCATACAGAAAAAGCTTATGAGAACTCTGGCTAACATAGATGAAACTGACAGTTGTAAGCCTCACTTTGGGGAACTGAAGATTTTGACCTTGCCTTGCCTTTATATATTTGAAATATGTAAATTTGTGCGCAGCTATCCCGAATCATACACCAAAAGAGAAGACATACAGAATAGATTCACTCTAAGACATAAAAACAGACTAAACATTCCAACATCACGACTTAAAATGCATTCATCAAGTACACATGTAATGTCAATAAAAACATATAATAAACTACCGAAACATCTTAAGAATATATATAAATATAATATGTTTAGTAATAAACTGAAGCTATTTCTAATAAATAAAAGTTACTATACTATAAATGAATACATGAATGACACTGTGACTGGAATGGCAAAATATTTAATTGACATTTTCTCTAAATTTACCAATTACATTTGCCAATTAGGTATATTCACACATATAATATAAAATAAACAATAAATATTGTTTATTTCTAATTTAAATACATTTAATATATTTAATGAGAATTATCCATGTTCTAAATGATCTTATTATTTAGTTTAATTAGAATGTTTATTAATTAATTTTTGTTACCTATTTTGCTGTGCCCTTACAGGATCCATAATTGTATCTTAGCTTTAAGCCTATTTGTAACAACTTAATTCACATTATGGTATGCAAATATATGAATACGAATATGAATGAAGTCAGTACGGTGAGTGGGACAATGAAAAAGACGATTACTTGATGAATGTAGATTTCCGCGCGTCCGTTGTTGGCGCAAATATACTGAAAGTGGGGAGATGGATAAATAGGGGAAGAGGGAGAGACAAGAAACGAAAACAGGGTGGTCAGCGCCCTTTGCTCTCTGCGCTGATGTATGGACAACCACTTTAGAAGCGATCGATGCGCAGAGATATGATCATATTTGTGCAGATTGAACACGAGTCGAATACAATTATTGAGAAGACGGTCAAGTTTGTCGAGAAAAACTGCGTTCAGGTCATTAGAACAAATCACCGTAATTGATGATAGGGAAAATTATGGACTGCACAAGCATTGTCTTCGTACTCGCTGGCAATAAGTTTTTGAAGCGATACAGAGCCCGCAGCGTTCCAGCAACCTTCTGGCTTACCCTAGCGACTTGAGTACGCCAATTTAGGTTACTATCAATATGCACGTCATTGCTAAATGGAAGGATCATATACCATTTAAGACGATTGGTAGCAAACTTAATAATGCTACGAGAACTCCCAATGATGATTTTGGGACATTGTATAGCGTATTAACTGAAATTTATGACTTTTTATAAAATATTAATTGAAATTATTGACATTGTATGGTATTAATTGGAATTTACGAAATTGTATATGGTATTAATTAGGAATTATGACATAGTATAATTTTAATGATAATTTTGCATGCCTAAATTCGTGCAACACAGTGGACGCCGCATTCACTTGACATCTAGAAATGTATGATTATGTACGGTGTTGAGCAATAAACGTTTATATTTGAATTTGATCGCTTGATACTTTTTAGGGTTTACTGCTACCCCAAATCTATCGGACCAGGTTTTAATTGCTATCAAGTCCCTGTTTAATTTTCCTATTACGTCAGGGATTTCATCAACCCTCCCCTCACAGTAAAAATGCAAGTCATCCCCGCATACAAATGATACGCACACTGAAGCTCGGTAGTTATAAGATTAATGAAAATAGAAAACAGAAGAGGAGAAAGTATACCGCCTTGACGAACGCCTAAAGGCATTCCAAAAATCAACCAACACTAGAGCAGTAACTTTGGTATCTTCAAGTCCTGCCCTTATATCGCCAGTCACTTTAAGGAGGGCGGAAACAGTGCTGTATCCAGGCCTTTTTTTTTTTTTTTGGGTGGGAAATCATCAAATGACTTCTCCCGCTCTGAGCGGAGCGGAAGGGCGTATCCGCTGTATCCAGGCCTGAACCCAGATTGTAGAGGGCTAATGAGCGTTTTACGATGAACAAAATTGGAGAATTGTTTGTGGACACAGGCCTCAAGCACTATAGATAGGAAGGGAAGCATAAATCACCCATAACCTGGCTGATGTACCTGAGTTATTATCAGAAATTAATATAACTGTACCTAGGCGTACCGGAACTAGATCTCTGCGCAAAATAAATATCTTTGCTTCGTCCCCATCAAGAATCAACCTTGGCCTCAATGCCCCCTTGAATCGATTTATGGCTTATTATAATAAAATAGATATCTGTAACAATATATATTTACAGACACATTTTCCCAATTTCGCAGAAAACTTTTAGCTATTAGCGACGAATCATGATTTCATTTCATTTCAATTTTTGTTTTTTTGCCACATAGTCTGGAATGTTCTCTTATTGCACTCGTTATCGCGTTCTACCGTTTTGAAATTTGTGTCTCAATGTTACTGTTTATTTTTTAATTTTAATCTTAAATTTAAAATTTAAAGTTAATTTTAATTTTGATTTTAATAATAATTTTGATTTAAATTAATATTTTTGATTTGGATTTTAATTTTGTTTTAAATTTTAATTTCGATTCCAATTTCGTTTATAATTTTATTTTTTTATTAAGGTTTTGATCTTCGTTAATAATTGATTTTTCTATCCTCACTACGAGTATAAAATTTTAAAATTTTGATAAAACGAATAGTAGGAAGATGTCTTTATGTTAGTGCTGTGTACGCCTGTTCCCCTTCCGTTTCATCGGCTCACTTTGTTCGCCTCGTCACTTTCGGTGGAGTAGAATGCCCAATAACATAAATAAAAAATACTGGTTCGGTGCCTATTCCACTATTTTAGTAAAACTCAATATTACCTCGCTACATAAATGAAATCCTACGTTGTGCAGTAAAATTTGGCGCCTATTCCACTATTTTAGTTCTACACCTTTTTTTTTTTTGAGGGTGGGAAATCATCCAATGACTTCTCGCGCTCTGGGCGGAGCGGAAGGGCATGTCAGACTTTTACTGACTAAAACCCACCCGTGTTCCTTCAGTTGCCTGTTGCCAAGGTCCCGGTATCCCTTTCGGACTAACCCGCAACCCTGGCAGGCATCGGTCCTAGCAGACCCCGCCAATTGTGCTGACATCTCTTTGAGGCGCGCGTGGAACACGACGCGCCATCGACCCGGGCCTGGTCCTAATCGGACGGCGAGCTACCCATTGCTCGCCGTCTGCAAGCCCGCGCCTATGGTGGCCGGGAATCCGTCTGGGATTCCCGACGCCCAGGGCGCCTCCAACGGCGGCGGTTAGGGGCGCAAACTTTGCCTCTCCCTCACGCGTTCCACCTCCTCCTTCGCGAGCATTACTGCTTCGTAGAAGGAGGTGACTGCTTTCCATGCCCTCTCGCTCCGTACCATGGCCTGGACCAGGGCCGGACGCGAGAGGTCACCGCCGCCAATCGCCTCCAAGAGGACACGGCGGGGCTCCGCCCAAGCAGGGCATACCTCCACCGTATGCTCCACCGTATCCTCCGGGTGATCCACACAGTGGTGACACCCGGGCATTTCCTCCCGCCTTATCCGAAACAGGAACCTCCCGAAGCAACCGTGTCCGGTTAGGACCTGCGTCAGGTGGAAGGTGAGGACGCCGTGGCGCCTCTCTAGCCACTCCTCAAAGAGGGGACTTATCCCCGCAATTGTGGCGTGCCCAGCACTGGGTTGCGACAATCGCACTCTCCATGCCGCCATGAGATCCTGCCGGAGCTCTGTCCGGTGTGCCGCGATTTCTCGCGGCAGCGGAGTTACGCCCCGGCGCTTCATCTCCTCGCGCCACTCCCAGATGTCGCCTTCAGATCCCATGGCGGTAATCCGGTAAGGAGGCTCGCCGCCTCACGGGAGACCGTGCGGGATCCCCGGGCCAGCCGAATGGCCATGACCCTTTGTTAGTTCTAAACCTCAATACTCATAAATGAAATCCTACGTAGTGCAGTAAAATACTGGTTCAGCGCCTATTCCACTATTTTAGTTCTAAACCTCAATACTCATAAATGAAATCCTACGTAGTGGAGTAAAATAATGGTTCGGCGCCTATTCTAGTTTGACGCGGTTGCTCGTACATGTGTTCGAGTTAGCGACAATCCATACTAATATTATAAATTCGAAAGGAACTCTGTTTGTCTGTCTGTCTGTCTGTCTGTATGTTACCTTTTCACGCCTAAACCACTGAATGGATTTTGATAAAATTTGGCAAGGAGATAGACGACATCCCGGGGAAGGACATAGGCTACTTTTAAATAAATAAATATTAGATAAATATTCCCTCTCACAGAGAGGAGGCCTGTGTCCCAGCAGTGGAAACATTATAGGCTGATTATGTTATGTTAGATAAATATTATTATATTTAGTAATCAATAAATAAGAATTTGAAATAACCAAATGCAAGCTCCATCGTTGTTCTGTCAAACGTTATTTAACGTCAATGTCAATGTCACCGAACTGAAGTTCTATCAATCGTAAACAATTAAAACAATAACAAAATACTGTAATTCTATCAATAATAGGTACATAAGATTATTCAAATGAGACATAAATTGTGCGACTATCACGTGTACTAACAGAGATGCTATAGTGAACTGAAAATGGATACTGACGACCCTCGGAGACCACTTTTAGGTATGTAAAACTTTCTGTATTAAAGTGTTAACATTGACTCATCTTTTCGTATTTTTAAAACCAGATGAGGTCGGCGTTTCCTATCTGACTACTCTGAGAAGAAAGGCCGAAACAAACTCAGAGGTCACAGTCTCTTTTAAAGTTCAGACATAATCTTGGTCAAATTATGTGAAGTCCATGTAGATTGGTGTCTGAAATGGTCTTTTGAGGAAAGAACCACACAGATTGAATGGACCTGTCCAGTCAGTGCACGCATTTGTCAGTAATCGTGCAGCTCAACTCCGAATTTAAGGAGCTCAACGATTTGACGAACAATAACAAAGAAAGGACATTTGGTTAGGCCGCATAAATTACTCAAACTGCCAGACCATGATTAATCAAAACTAACTAAAAAAAACAAAACTAAGAGGGTATAAAGAAAAGAAAGATCTAAATAGTCTTCACATTCACAATAATTAAAATAATATAATACTTTACATAGTAAATATTAATTTGAGTTGCTTTGGACCATTGTGTCTACTATCAATTTAAACCTACTCTTTGTCTAACCAGTCTGTATCTTACTTCATTATTATAAAACAAAGTACCTCTGTCTGTCTGAACGCGATAAACTGAAAAACTACCGAACGGTTTTTGATATTGGTTTCACCAATGGATGGAGTGATTCATGAGGAAGGTTTATGTGTACTATATTCATTAAAGGTTTTGTGTTTTGGTGAAATATAACGATGATTGTCGTAAAAAATCATGCCGACTTAGGGAGCTTTACCTTAGCAGCGTAAACCAATAAAGAAAAGTATATGAAAACAATGTGGCAAGGAATTATTCCTCCCATGGGATATTTTCCGACATCCACGCGGGCGAAGCCGCGGGCAAAAGCTAGTTTTTTATAAATTTAAATGGGTACATATTTGGATGTCGAATATTAAAATACCTACAGGTAAAATGTCACTGTTCAAAACATCGAAAAACATCGAAATATCGAAAATTGTTATACCTAAGCTTAAAATTTCTAAGATGAAAATGCCGAGTGATTAAAATATCGACTGATTAAATATGTCGATAGTTATTATATCTAAGTTCAAAATGTCAACATTTAATACACTTAAGTTAATTATATTTATAAAATGGTGAAAAAATTCTGCGAGCAACTTGGAAGTAGCGCTCGCCGGCCGCTGCCGCGGCACCGCTCGCTGCGCTCGCTCGGCTCGCGCGCGGTTGGTCACAGTTCTAACATAACCTAACCTATTTCACCCACTACAAAATGACGAATCCTACAATCTGCCGCAGAAATGTTTCACCAGTGTCTAATTATTTAGTCGCAGGCAGATTGGTTGATTCGTCATATTGAACTGGGTGAAATAGTTTAGGTTAGGTTAGGACTGTGACCAACTGCGCGTGAGCCGAGTGGTGCCGTGGCAGCGGCCGGCGAGCGCTATTTCCAAGTTGCTCGCAGAAACATACAAAATATTCACTACGAACATTACGCGGGTGAAACCGCGGAGCATAAATAAATATCGATATGTAGGACATTCGATACTCTGTTCTTCGATATTTAGATCTTTCGATGTCACTTATGTAGATAATTAGATTTTGGATATATTGGACGTAGGTTATCTAATCATTCGACTATATAAACTTACGTTATTTTAATTTTCGGTTATGTGGTCATTCGATATTTAAGTTTTCGATGTTTTGAACATTGGTATTTTACCTGAAAATCTGACTGTGCCAGTGGTGGAGACAATATTAGTAACTGAAACCTTATAGAAAATTTAAATATTTATAAAAACTAAGCTGCTTTCAGCTAACCAATATGGTTTTCGTCAAGGAAAATCAACTGAGCACGCCGTAAATAAACTTATAAATTTTGTTACTTCCAACCTAGATGAAAAGAAAAATGTCTCACTATCTTTCTAGGGAAACATAAATCATATCAAATGCCTTTGCAAGGTGCAAAGGCATTTGATATGATTTATGTTTCCCTCTTGCTGGACAAACTCGAAAGATTGGGAATTAGAGGTACACAGTTGAAAACTAGTTGACCTGACTGACCGATCTCAGTGTGTTCGTGTAGGAAAATATAGAAGTTCTCACCTCCAGGTCACACACAGTGTACCACAAGGTAGCATACTGGGTCCCACGTTATTTCTTGTGTATGTCGTAGATTATGAAAAAAGAGCGATAATAGTCTCTCAATTGATTATTATAGTACTAAGGTGAGGGTAAACACCGTGACGCGCTCGCTAGAGTGGGGCGTCACGTGGACAGAGTCGTGGTAAGGGAAGTGGCTGAGCGACGAGTCAGTCTTGTGAGGGCAACGAACGGATGCAGACCTCCACTTCTCTTATGCGAAACTGTCGGTTTGCCTGAACGTGTAAAGTACTGCGTGAACATTATTAGTAATGTACCTACTGTGATTGTTCTGAAAGTGAAATACTAACTGAGTTGCTGTATTGTCACCCGGCTTCCTGCCGTGCTAAAGTAAATTTATTAGGTATATATAAATAGGGAAAGAACCAATTAAACCATTACCTTTTTTACAAAGTTTATTGTAATTATATAACACAGGTTTACAAAAATTGTGGCAAGCCATTAAAACACTAGAACTTTCCCAACCTTTAACCTGGTATTAGCCTCTAACACACCCCGTCTCCGTAACAAGGTGTGTTAGGAGAAATACAAGCATGAGATTAAATATCAACAAGCTCAAGGTCGCTTGTGAGGATCCGTGAGATGAACGCTTAACAACTTCTAGCTCAATCGAATAATAAGTGACCTTAAATACGGTTGTGTTCATAAGAGGAATTATAACATTTGGGGCAAAGCACCCTGAGACACAACCTAACACATGAAATTTAGAACAACTGGTTTTAACCTAGTTTACTACACATAGGCCTAAATCACTTGGAAATGACCTTAACAAAATGGTCACCTGGGTATCACTCTCAAAGGGTCTACTACAAACTTGCAGGTGTTAACTGTCCCTCTGTTCACGACGGACTCTCAGTTGACGTCAGTTGACGGAATCAAGTCCCTTGGCATGGAACCACAGAGAAAACTCTGGGTTCCCACGTACACGCGGCCTACGGGATCCGTAAGGAAAACGATGACGCTTATCGTTACCTGGAGCGGCGACACTTTCCTGGACGAGCTACCGGATGGTAAGGCCTTCCAATATACGGGGATGGCCACACTGCCAGCACTCGTAGGATCTAACCTCAAAACTGCCAAAGCCCGGGTCAACCAGCACACTGCCCGCCACTAGTCGGGACTAACTGCTATTTCACCAGACCACGGGACGGCACCAGGGCGTCACGTCCTTCACGTTCGCATCAGTTCAGGCTAGCATAAAAAGCCAGACAGGTTCGGCTACTGAAACAACATCTCTGATATATTTCCAATAAGATTATTGGCCGAACACAGTCTAATCATCACAGAACTGGTGCCTCTCGAATAACATACCTGTTAAAACTCCATCATTGCGTAGCGTCACCAGGATCGGGAAGGAACACCCTTCTCGTCACACACGCAGGACCAAAGACCTGACTCCTCGATATCCACCTTCGAGCAATTTCTAACCACAGACTAAAAACCGAATTCTTTGACAAGTGACAATCCACTTCCGAAACCATATCATAAGAATTAAATTTAATTTATTGGACATTGCATGACTATAAAATTTGGGTGATTACATCTGAATGTTAATAAATTTTAATTCCTTAATTAACATCTAATTAATTATCCAAACCCAAAAACAACGATCCGTCTCCAGTATTGAGAGACTCTGGAGCTACCTAGCTCCACCGCTAGATGTCGCTTAAGATGTCAATTTGCAACGTCACAATGCCCCTCTTCCCACAAAAAAGGTTTTCGCTATGCGAAAAACCGCACACCGCCCTCGGTGTTAAAACACAAAAAATGAACCTACTAATTCTCAAAATAAACTAGAGCGGAAGAGTGCTAAACTACTTCTAAACTGTATGGTAAGAAGCAAGAGGGGACTAAAAAAAAAATGTTAATATTTTTATATGTCATATCATAAGCAAAAAAAAAACCATACTGCCAGGAACCATATTCTACCTACGAACTTCCTACAAACCGGGCATAATCCCCCCCCAATCTGTCATACATCCCTAATCTTACCTCTCTTTCAATCAGTAGCAACCTGCATCCATATCGCAGGAAGTCACCCCTTACATTACTCCCGAATTCCGTCTGTGTACCAGTGGAACTCTGCATTGTTACAAAAAAACATAACGATCCTCCTGGAGAATATGTTCTGCGAGCAGATACATAATAAATTGGACAATAAATGTCCATACAACTCACCAGGTAGGACGTATTCAACTTTCCCAGAAGTAAAACTTCGGAAAACAATGGTGAATGGCTTATTTTATGAGTCACCGGCCGCTCAAAATGCGATAAGCAACTAGTGCTATCTAACTGAAGCTGGCTTCGAATCTGATAAACAACTTTGTGCTATCAAATATTTAAAAAAAACTCACCGATACCATAACGCTGTCTCGGTGAAGACAAATCTAAGTCAAGGCCTATTTTAGGAGTTACAACCCGCTCCATAACAAATATCTTACCAATGCAAAAATATCGGTGAAGACAGAAATAAGTAAAGGCCTATTTTAGGAGTTACAACCCGCTCCATAACAAATATCTTACCAATGGAAAAATATCGGTGAAGACAAAACTAAGTAAAGGCTTATTTTAGGAGTTACAACCCGCTGCATAACAAATGTCTTACCGATGCTACTATCTCGGTAAAGACAGAAATAAGTAAAGGCCTATTTTAGGAGTTACAACCCGCTCCATAACAAATATCTTACCGATGCTACTATCTCGGTAAAGACAGAAATAAGTAAAGGCCTATTTTAGGAGTTACAACCCGCTCCATAAAAAAAAATATAGACAGAACTATATTTGATCTATCAATTGTAAATTAATGCCAATAGACACTATCCAGACGACTGTGAAAAAAAAAAAATGGGCAACATTGGATTATTTTAGTAAATTTTAATATCCTTTATGTGCCAACTCCCTAATGGTTTACCATTTAACCCTACAAGCTCATAAACTAAGGGCGAGAGCACTTTACCTACAATGCACTGCTGATATTTAGGAGCCAACTTAGATGCCTTATACTTGTCCGCGTCACTTTGGATGTAAGTTTTACGCCAAACCAGCTGACCTTCGCGTAAAGTGACGTGGCGCCTACGCAAGTTGTAGTATTTCGCGTTAGTGGCATGAGCCTTCACTATATTAGAACGCACCTTTTCGAAAATATCCTTAAGGACTCCTAATTCACCTGCGTACTCTTCACGAGGCATAGCTACTTAATAATCGCAGTCGTCTGTGTCTTTATAAAACGTGCCATTTATAATGGGTTCACGGGCATGGACTAAAAAAAATGGAGTAAATCCTGTAGTTTCATTCACTGCATTATTTAAAGCAAATTGAATTTTCGTCAAATTTAGATCCCATGTCCTATGGTCTTCTTTTACATAAGCCGACACAGCTGTCATTACCGTTTTATTGTACCTTTCTACCATGTTAACTTGTGGAGCGTACCTAGGCCCATAATGCACTCGAGGTATGTTGTACTTCTTTAGTAGGCTACGAAATTCTGATCCCGTGAATTGAACCCCATTATCGGTAATTACGGTTTCAGGAATCCCGTGAGCGAGAAGAACATAATTCTCAAAGTTTTTTGCTACTAAAGCACTAGTCGCACGGCGTAGTGGAAACAATAACGTATATTTTGAAAAACAACAAGCTATTACCAGTAAATGAACGAATCCCGAGCGTGATTTTGGTAGAGGACCAACTAAATCTATAGATACAGCTTGAAATGGTCTATAACATTGCTTTGGCTGACCCATGAGACCTGGTGTTGGGGTAGTCTTATGTTTGTAAGCCGAACACTCACTACAACCCTTAATGAACTCAACTACGTCACGGTACATTCCTGGCCAAAAATACCTCAAACTTAACCTTCGGTGTGTCTTAAAAATCCCTTGGTGACCTGAAGTAGGAGGTACATGGTTTTCTGTCATGACCTGTGAACGCAGTGATTTGGGAACTACCTCCTTCCAGTCAAATTCTTGCGTCAGCGCATATTTGCCCTTACTGTACCTATACAGAACACCCCTGTCTATGCGGTAGTTAGGGTAATTTTTCCCGCAAGTCGAACAACCGGTCATAATCTTATCATACCATTCATCACCAGTCGGTATGGGCGTAATGGTAGTATTTACAGCCTCAACCTTGAGTAACCTTGATAAAGCGTCCGGTACGACATTGTCCTTACCCTTCCTATGCTCGATGGTATAATTATACTGGGATAACCGACAACCCCAGCGAGCTAAGCGACCAGTTGGGTTCTCCAAATTTTTAAACCATCTAAGTGAAGCATGGTCTGTGATAACTGTAAAATGCCTACTACCAAAATATGGTTCAAATTTTTCTACTTAATTAACTGTCACCCGGCTTCCTGCCGCGCTAAAGTAAATTTATTAGGTATATATAAATAGGGAAAGAACCAATTAAACCATTACCTTTTTTACAAAGTTTATTGTAATTATATAACACAGGTTTACAAAAATTGTGGCAAGCCACTAAAACACTAGAACTTTCCCAACCTTTAACCTGGTATTAGCCTCTAACACACCCCGTCTCCGTAACAAGGTGTGTTAGGAGAAATACAAGCATGAGATTAAATATCAACAAGCTCAAGGTCGCTTGTGAGGATCCGTGAGATGAACGCTTAACAACTTCTAGCTCAATCGAATAATAAGTGACCTTAAATACGGTTGTGTTCATAAGAGGAATTATAACATTTGGGGCAAAGCACCCTGAGACACAACCTAACACATGAAATTTAGAACAACTGGTTTATAACCTAGTTTACTACACATAGGCCTAAATCACTTGGAAATGACCTTAACAAAATGGTCACCTGGGTATCACTCTCAAAGGGTCTACTACAAACTTGCAGGTGTTAACTGTCCCTCTGTTCACGACGGACTCTCAGTTGACGTCAGTTGACGGAATCAAGTCCCTTGGCATGGAACCACAGAGAAAACTCTGGGTTCCCACGTACACGCGGCCTACGGGATCCGTAAGGAAAACGATGACGCTTATCGTTACCTGGAGCGGCGACACTTTCCTGGACGAGCTACCGGATGGTAAGGCCTTCCAATATACGGGGATGGCCACACTGCCAGCACTCGTAGGATCTAACCTCAAAACTGCCAAAGCCCGGGTCAACCAGCACACTGCCCGCCACTAGTCGGGACTAACTGCTATTTCACCAGACCACGGGACGGCACCAGGGCGTCACGTCCTTCACGTTCGCATCAGTTCAGGCTAGCATAAAAAGCCAGACAGGTTCGGCTACTGAAACAACATCTCTGATATATTTCCAATAAGATTATTGGCCTAACACAGTCTAATCATCACAGAACTGGTGCCTCTCGAATAACATACCTGTTAAAACTCCATCATTGCGTAGCGTCAGATCAGGATCGGGAAGGAACACCCTTCTCGTCACACACGCAGGACCAAAGACCTGACTCCTCGATATCCACCTTCGAGCAAGTTCTAACCACAGACTAAAAACCGAATTCTTTGACAAGTGACAATCCACTTCCGAAACCATATCATAAGAATTAAATTTAATTTATTGGACATTGCATGACTATAAAATTTGGGTGATTACATCTGAATGTTAATAAATTTTAATTCCTTAATTAACATCTAATTAATTATCCAAACCCAAAAACAACGATCCGTCTCCAGTATTGAGAGACTCTGGAGCTACCTAGCTCCACCGCTAGATGTCGCCTAAGATGTCAATTTGCATTGTCACAGTATCATCGTGTTTTATTGTAAACCTGCACTATGGAGTCCATGCCACCGAATCGAGATGATGACGGCAACTATCGCTCAGCCATCGCTGACGCCGTCATCAGAAGTGGGATAAAGGATCTGACTCCCACTGGCGCGCAATGTTTCATTGCCACACCAATTGATATCGAATGCATCATCTGGAGTCGAATAAGTGATTTGTTTCCGTTGTGGCGAAAATGGACGCAACGTCACACTGTCAACACGGCAGCGCGGATGGTATGAAGTCTACTGATGCGGTGGGTTCGAGCGGCGCCGACGGCCGGTGTGAGCAGCGCGAGTCTCACTGGAGGCGCTGACGTGGCGAAAGAGCGACGCATAGATGGTTGAAATAGCTGATGTTTGTGGACAGTTACAGCAATCCGGTGAGTCGTTTGATTTTTATTTTGATTCCGCTGCTGAATACTCGTTAGTAAACGAGTATTCAGCAGCGGAATGTTGTGTAGCCAAATTATGTGGCAAACGAGTTAATAACGTTATTGCGTTGACTGGTATTGGTCAAACACGTGTATTCAGCACAGAACAACTATAATAGCGTAACGATTTTACGATAGAGATGCGATTTGCTAAGTGTGTAGTTTCAGCGGATAATGGACGCGAAATAGTGAAATTGTAAAAATACAAAATGGATAACAGCCCCTTTAATCCAAGGGGGCCAAAGCACCCCACCGCCTCGCCGCCGAAGACGACGACGCAAAACCCAGCCCTTGAGTCGGAGACGGTTGAAGTTATTTCAACGCCTGAGATTCAGAAATGGATGTCAGGCATCGAACAGAACTTAAAAACTCAACTCGGAGCAGAAAATGAAAATTTCTACCCTAGGCCGTAAAGTAGGATCTGGCACCTCACAAATGGCAGTCCTATACCAGTCTCTCAAGCAAAAAGCCATTCAGGCGTATAACGCGGTTGATGCCCCAACCGCGTTATACGCCTGAATGGCTTTTCACGTTTTGACGTTCAAGAAAAACGCGACCTGATGGAACAGCTTTTGGAACTCAAGCAGACGATTAAGGATTCTGGTTCTGCTAGAAATGGTTCGTTTGCCGATATGGTGAAGAATAGCAAATGATTTCGTTCGACCCAATAACCTAAGCTCTATTGCCATTTATCCCAGTGACAAATTAAAAACAAGTGTCCAAACAAAAGAACTCGTGCAAACAATCATACAGCCCGAGCAAATGAAGCTCCACGTTCGAGGTGTCCGGAATACAAAAAATGGAGGCGTAATTATTAGTACCGAGACGAAAGATGACACTGATAAACTGAAGCAAGCAGTCCACCTCTCTCTATCTGGACTTACCACCGCTGAGCCCAGCAAGCGCAAACCTAGGATCGTGATTGTAGGAGTGCCGACTTCCTTAGCTGAAAATGAGGTGTTCAAATGCATTTTCGAACAAAACGTAGCTGACAAGTTACCAGAGATGTCCTTGGAATCCTTCTTGACCTACATAAAATTAAGCCACAAATCGGGGAAGAGAGATGCTACGACCTGTAACTACGTTGTTGAAGTTTCAGCCGATATACGGAAAGCCCTAATCCTTCAATCAAGGCTTTTTATAAATTGGACGTCCTGTCCTGTCAGGGACTTTACATTGGTAACAAGGTATTATAAATGCCAACAATATGGCCATGCAGCAAAAACTTGCCGAGAAATCGTATCTACGTGTGGTCACTGCGGTGACGCAGGCAATTCGTTGTCCGAATGCGGGAAGAAAGCCGACATTCCGATATGTGCAACTTGCTCACGCTTTAAAAAACCTAGTGATCACAAAACAGGAGACGCTGAATGCCCTGCTAGGAAAATAGCAGAATACAGATATATTAACTCTTGTTGCTGACTCAATCATCTATCCCTGGCCACTGCGCTGTCCTACTTACTTGTGATTTGTCGCTGTCTAAGCATATTAGCCGACCTCTTCAACATCTAATGTAGCCATGAAGGTGATTTATGCAATATTTGTTTTAACCTAGTTAATAATACTGCAGACGCAATCGTAATCGTGTAACTAAGTGCAAACAACTATTTACCTTAATTATTAGTGTTTAAGTAAATTATAACATAATAAATTAACTAGCTATCTCATTATTCTTAAAACTTATGTTAAATATTGTTAAGAAATCAGTTGTCCTAATAATAATCATAAGAACTAATGCCGCCTGTGATACAGGTTTATCCTAGTACAGGCATCATACTTTGTAATACCTACATTATTTCTAAGCTTTATACTGTATTTTACCAATTTTTTATTTTTTGAATAAATTTATTATTATTATTATTCCACGTTTTGCCCAACACGTATTTGCGTAGTAACATTCTATTAGGGCGAGAAATTTTGAATTACGGCATTTGAGTTCAGTATATCAACCAAAACAAGCTCCAACTTGGGTGGTCCCGCAACCAACATAATAAAGTAGGACAGTCTTTTTTTTCCTGTGGCAACACTACAGCTAACAGCTGACTTAAACTTGTTCTTGTAATTTAAATTTAAATTATTAGTTTCTTTGTTTTTTTATGGTCTATTTCCAATTACTCATCAAGTAAATAGGATAATATTGTGTATTTTGTATTAGATTCACATACTAAGTGCAAAATAAGTGTAAATATTTCAATGTGAATCGGTGACAGTTACCGGTACAAGTGAATTTTTGCATTGTCATCTTGTTATCAGGTACAATACTTTTTATTTAAGTTGCTATTAGTTTGTTTTCGTACTATATTTAACCAACAATCACATAGTTCACTTTTATTAAGGCTACTTATTGATGCCAATGACCTATAGACGTAAACATAACCTTAGTTTTGTTTGGTGACAGAACTCCTTTATGTACATCTAAATTTCATTTTTCCTTTTAAACTAATCATCTCTTAAGCTACTGCCACAACTACCTTCTCTCTTCCACTTTTTTGTCGCTTCCCTTTAAAGTTATAATCATGATTATGACTCGCAGCGCCCGTGCTCGCCTCGAAGAGTCCAAACTCAATCAGACTTTGAGCGAATTAAAGGCGTCAAAGGAGTCCTGTGACCAACTGACTAGGGAAATAGATGACAATGAAAAGGTGCTCTTTGATGCCCATGAAAAGATTAGGAAGTTAAAAATTGAAATGGCTCAGATATACACTCAATTCACTGAGGTCATAGAGGAACGGGACAGACTTCGACTTGTTGTGGACGGGTTCAGCCAGTGTAGCATAGAGTATGAACAAACTCTTAGTCACAAACATTTATTAAAACAGCAGCTACATGAGGCTCAAAGTCAAATAACAGAACTTCAGACTACAAATCTTAACATCACCGCCTCGCTGAATCAAAGTCTGTTCAATGAGTTGATGCCTGTTGCCCCGTCAATGGTTTCTGCACTTAACCCCTCTAACACTATAGATTTGACAGGTGATGACGATTCAAAGTCATGTAATTCAGTGAGGGTAGTCACTAGTAAAAACAAACTTAAAAAATACATTAAAATTAATAAATACATTGTTAAAACACAAAAGATGGTAAAAAGACAAAAGTTTTTTATTAAAAATGTTAAACTTAATAGAGAAAGGCTAAATTTACTTAAACAATTAGATATGTATTCTTTTAACTTGGAACAAAGTACCAGGAAACACAACATTGACACAGAGTACTTGCAATCTGAACTTGACCATTTACAGGAGAAACTAAGTTCAATGACTAATAAATATAATACCTCTGAACATCTAATGAGGGAATATGTGTTGGCAATGAATGAGCTGGTGAAATCACAAACAAACAACTGTGAGCAGTGCCGAACACCATCCCAAGTACTTACACAAGACCATTCATTGACAACATGCAATACCAGTTTACCGCAACCCTGTGTTGATCTGACATTTCCTGCTATTAATAGTTCAAGTAAACAATGTAAACAAAGTGTAAAAAATGATATAGTATTATTTTGTGATGAGATTGGAAAGGACTTAGGCCACTTGTTGACAGATGAATATCCGGGACACTCCATAATAAATTACTGTATACCTGGTTGTTCTTTGTTTGATATTATGAAAGAAATTATTAAATGTAACTTTAACCAGGACACTACATTGTGTACCATACCCATGTGCTTCATATGATATTTTTGAGAAATCTATGGAAGAAGTATTATTAAAGACCTGTAGCAGTAATAAAACAGTTGTTGTCTGTGGAGACTTCAACATCAATATATTAGAAAAATCTGCTATAGTAAATAAATTTATAACTCTATTAAAGTCGTATAACTTGTACAATACATTCTCTGAGCCGACTAGAATAACTGCCACTAGTGCTACCTGTATTGACAATATTTTTACAAACTTAAGACCTTCTTGCCATTTAATTATAAATGAATTGGACTCTTGTAAGGTCGGGTGTTTAGGAGACAAATGAAACGTATGAAGTTTGAGAATATACTGACTATATTGGAATAAAGATACCTTATTATATACCTTACAACTACTACATCACACCTTCCCCTTTATTAAAAAAAATAAGAATATTACATGATTATTATTTTTAAATTTTAATATGGTTTACCTACGCAGGGTATATTGTTAATCGTAATATAACTGTAACTTAATTAAATATTCATAGTAATATTATAACATAAGAATACAATTTTCTAAATTAATGTAAATGACACTGGAGTGGCCCATTTAGTAAATACACATTGGTTACATTAGTCATTTTTATAAAGTTTTGTTCTATTCTTATGAACTACGTATTCTCTTCCACTTTTCAAAATTTTAACATTAATATCCATGTCATCAATAACTACATATGGTCCCAAATATATAGGGTCCATTTTACTATCTGATATATTTTTTAATAATAACAAATCACCCTTTTTATAATACACTGGGTTTATATTAATATCGTAGTTATGTTTTCTCTTAACCTTACTTTTAATTAGATTATTATGTGCATCTTTTTGCGCTACCTGTAGCCTATATTTTAGCTCAAGAGCGTAATTATCATGAGCATACAAAGGATCTACCGTATGTCCTTCTAAATTTGTCGGTAACACGCAGCGTTTGCCAAACACTAATTCATGTGGTGTGTACTTGGTCTCCGTATGTACTGTATTATTGTAAGAAAAACACCAATATGGCAACCAAGTACTCCACGTACTTGTTTGATTCTCACAATTAATCCTAAGATACGCACCCATCGCTTTATGATTGTTTTCCAGCGCCCCAATACTTTCATGATGGTATGCTGTAGACGAAATTTTGTTGATTTTTAAGATTTGACATACTTCTCTCATTGTACTTGATATAAACTCGGACCCACGATCGGTCGCTATTTCTCTGGGTATGCCATATCTTAAAATAAAATTATCAACAAACGCACGAGCTACACTTACTGTATCTTTGTTGTGTAGAGGGTACGCCTCCGTAAATTTGGATAGCTCGCACTGTAGAGTCAAAATATATTTGTAGTTATTTATATCTGTTGGTAGCGGCCCCACAATGTCTAAAAATATTTTTTCTAGTGCTGAATTTGCAGTCGTTGTGACCTGCATTGGTTGCTTGGTGTGTTTAGAATATTTTTGTTTCTTACACTGCTCACATTTAGAGACATAATCAGCGACATCTTTTTCCAAACTTGACCATCCGCCTAATGCCCGCGTGGCCACTTGTAGGCAATAGGTGGAAGTCATTTAATATCACACGCCTGTTATCTATATTATTTATTCTCTGGATATTACTGACTACACAAATTCGTGGTCCGGACCACTTTTCGTAACTTTTTATTTCATTTATAAGCCCACTTATAAAATCTTTATTGTAGTCGTTTCTTATTATGCATATTTCATTTATCGATAACTTTTTACATAAACATAACAAGTCTCTCACCAATTCGACTCGCGTAATCGGAGATCGAGAAATTGTTTGTAAATAAATTATAGATTTGCTGGGCACATATATAAAATATTTGTATCTCTCCACTATTATTCCTTTTTTTTGTAAATAATTTAATTGCCTAGAGTTTATTAAAGAAAATTCAGCAATATCCTTCGGTTTTTTAATTATTTCCACAACTCTCGGTTGATCAGGCCTCGAGTTTGTGTCTATATTATCCAACGACTGGCTGTTATTGCTGTTATCATTATTCATATTTAATTTACGTAATTGTGCCCTAGTCATTACACTAACTATCTGTTCATTCATAGATTTTAAGTCTTCCGACGTAATTATTATTCGCGACAGTGCGTCTGCCACTGAGTTTGATTGCCCTTTCAAATATTCAATTGTAAAGTTAAATTCTTCTAACTGCAGTCTAAATTTCAGTAATCTACTGGATGGATCTCTCATTGAAAATAAGTAAACTAAGGGTCGATGGTCAGTCTGTATCTTAAACCGTCTTCCGTATAAATATGGGCGAAAATATTTGACACTCCATACTATTGCTAAGAGTTCTTTTTCAATAGTAGGATAATTAATTTCGGCTTTATTCAAACCTCGACTTGCGTAAGCCACTGGCCGTCCATCTCCATTACATAACACCGAACCAATTGCAATTCCTGATGCATCGGTTTGTAATACAAACTCGTTATTTTCTGAAAAATTTGGATACTGGAGGACAGGTGGGCTTATTAGGGCTGATTTTAGCATTTGAAAAGAACGCTCACAATCTTTGGTCCAATTAAACTTAACGTTTTTGCAACACAATTTGTTTAAAGGAAATGCTAACTCGGCAAAGTTTCTAATAAACTTTCTGTAATAGTTTGCAAAGGCTACAAAACGCTTTAATCCGTCAACATTCTGTGGCCTTGGATAACTTTCTACTACTTTAATTTTATCTGGGTCTGGTAAAATACCCTTTCCGGAGACTGTATGTCCTAAATAAAGAATTTCTTTTTGCAAAAATATACATTTAGTGGGATTCAATTTTAAATTTACTTTTCGTAATCTTGAAAAAACATCCATCAAATATTGATTATGAGTACTCAAATTTCTACCCATTACTACCAAATCGTCCTGGTAAATGAGACATTTATCATAATTGAGGCCAGACATTGCAATGGTCATCATTTTACTAAAACTACTGGGACTAGACTTGAGCCCCATCGGCATGCGAGTCATCTGATACTGATTGTTACCTGTAGTAAATGCCGTATAAGGTCTGCAGCTTTCTTTTAATGGAATTTGAAAAAATCCTTGAGCTAAATCTAAATGAGTAAAGTACATTGCTCCTGCCAAAGAATCTAGTATTTCGGTGATGTTGGGCAAGGGAAATTTATCGTCCTGTATGTTTTCATTTAACTTGCGGTAGTCAATTACGACACGCCACTTTTTATTACCGGCCGCATCACAACAATAATGGACTAGACCATGCACTTCGGGATGGCTCAATTATGCCGTCATCTAACATGTTTTTGACTTGTTTCTCTATTTCCGGTTTTTGAGAATAAGGGACTCGGTATGGTTTGGTATAGATTGGAACAGTATGTGGTTTCCTGTCAATTGTCTGCTCATAAATTGGGGTAGTGCATAATTTATCCCCTGGTAGATGGAAAATATCAGGAAATTTTGCACAAATACATTCTATCGATTTCTGTTCCTCTACATTTAAGCCTTTTAAGTTTAATGAGGAAAGTAAAGTTTTCACCCTTCCCGAATCCACAGTATTCCTTTTAAATTGACAAATATAGTATTCATTTAACTTACTAATGCTAACTTGAAAATAATTTAAATTTACATCTGTGTCTCGAGTATTTAAAATACGAATAGGCATTTTTCCGTTAATCGGTTTATTTATACTACTCGCTAAATAAACGCCATCACATAATTGTTGATTTGACACCACACACTCTTCTTTTAATGCCGTATTAATGTAATGCGTGGATTCGCTACGTGCTGGTATAGTTAGATAGTAGCCGTTACGCGTTGTCTGATTATTTTCGAACGGTAATGTTACTAACTTAAAGTCATTGGTCAATTGTAACGTATTGACTTCAACATTTAAAATTGCTCTATAATGTGTTAAAAAGTCTTGACCCAAAATGCCGTCAGTAACACACAAATAAAAATAAATTTTTAAATACTGTAAATTTATATGAAAAACTGTACTCGTTGTAATTAAGAGTTAAATAGACATAACCTTCTGAGAACAAATATCCACCAATACCTTTTACGCTAACTCTCTCTTTATGGTAAGGAATCTGTAAACGCTCTAAACATTCCAACTTTATTCCTGATATGGAAGCGCCCGTGTCTATTAGCATGCTATGGTTATAGTTACATATTTTAAACAACACCTTATTTAAAATGTTACACGTGAAGATGATATCAGTCACGAAAAAAATGATTTAATGACTCATTATTCGAAGTGCTCGTTGCAACCTGGCTATTCTCTGTTATGACATTGATATCCTTTCTCAACCCGACACCCCGGCCGCGGTTACTACGCGGTGGTCTGTAAGTTTTGCGATGACGATTATTATAATTACCACGATAATAATTACTATTATTATAACCATATGGTACCTGTGGCCGATGACCCGGATGCTGGTGTGCATTTTGTGCACCACCTCTTGCGCCAAAATTTCGTTGACCTCGGTAACCTCGCTGGCCTCGACGACTCTGGTAATACGACTGTCTATACGTACCTATAAGTTCTGATGAGCCACTGGGACCGGGCTTCTCCTCGTCTTGAGCTGCCTGGATTGCTTCTGTTAAAGATGCAAAGTTACGCGCGGCAATTATAGTGCTTAATCGACGATCCCGCAAACCATCAGCAAATCGCTTGATTGCTAACTTCTCATTTATTGGTTTCAATAAGGCATATTTGGCTGAATCACTGTCAGCTTGCGATATCGTCAAATCTACAAAGAGTTCTGACATCTCTTTGCCGTAGTCTGTAATTGTTTTACTCTCTTGTTTACAAAACTGTAATTTTGACTGAATAGCAATGTAACTTTTTTGTGGTAGTAGTAATTTACGCATATCCTTTGTAAGCTCTTCGACAGTCCCATATTTTGGAGACAATAATAACTTTGCACGCTGGGATAACCTACTTTTCAATATAAACTGTATTAGTTTGTTTTTACATGCCGGTGTGTCTAACATAGTATCGTAATATTCGATATTTTCGATCAATTGCTAATGAAATGAAATGAAATAAAATGAAATGAAATGAAATTGTTTATTCTGTAAATAGGATATTGGAATCACTTTTACACGTCATATTAAAAAGTTGTAAAAATAAGCTAGATGAGGTCGGCGTTTCCTATCTGACTACTCTGAGAAGAAAGGCCGAAACAAACTCAGAGGTCACCGTCTCCTTTAAAGTCCAGACATAATCTTGGTCAGGCCATATGAGGACCATGTAGATAAGAGTCTGAAATGGTCTTTTGAGGAAAGAACCACACAGATTTGAGTGGACCTGTCCAGTCAGTGCAAGCATTTGTCAGTAATAGCTTAGTGTTATTAATGCTATCATCCATGACTGGCATAAGATGTAGCGCGGTTTTTAAATTTAAAAAACGCGGTTTGTAGTGGGATATCTTTCTCTTCTGTTAAACTACACAAAGAAATTATTTCTAAAAATAACCTATCGAACTCTTCACAAATCTTTTTAATTAATGTAATTTCTGAACTTGTATAATTTTTTAAGTTTTCTTTAGAGATTACTAAAAACTTATTGTACTTGACTAAAACAGAATTTGCCTCTGTTCTTTTTATGCCTATAATCCTTCCTTGTCGGCAGCTAGGACCAATTTTTATCTATATATATGCAGCAGTAAAACACCCCTCGTGGTAAGGGAGCCCAGTGTATTTTTGCTTCATTTTAAAGTCCACATTAACTGCACTGATTGTTTATAATATTTTGTCCTTTTATGGTACACACGCGCGCGGGCCCGTGCCGACTACTGTTACTGGCAGGGTCGCCATGTAAGGTCGGGTATTTAGGAGACAAATGAAACGTATGAAGTTTGAGAATACACTGACTATATTGGAATAAAGATACCTTATTATATACCTTACAACTACTACATCACACTCTGATCACTGTGGCCAGTTAGTCACTTTCCCTCTGTCCCTCTTGAAAATAGTCAGAGCTCAAAGGAAACTTGTGAGTTTTGTTCCTGTAAATAAAAGTCGCTTAGAACAATTTAAAAATAATTTAATGGAAAAACTAACCGGTTTGCCTTATCACAACGACCCGGATCAAGATTATACCGCACTATTTAACCTCATCAATTGTGAGTTTGGGAAGGTTTTCACCTCAAAAACATTGCCTGTTTGGGACCGCTTTATATTTAGTGATTGGGCAACACCAGGAATTTACAAAAGTAGGCAAAGGTTATTTGAATTATATCATGAAAAAACATATAACCATGATGAAACTTTTAAAGAATTTGTTAAGACATATTCTAAAACTTTTAAAAGAGCCTGTTCCTCAGCAAAAGCCATACACATTAAAAATAAAATAAAATCTTCTGGAAATAAAATTAAAACAACCTGGATTATTATTAATTCTGAAACGGGAAGAACGACAGTACGGAATCGTGACTTCCATCTAAAAATCAATGATGTAGATATTAAGGCAGACGTGGAGGTGGCAACTGAGTTTGAAAATTTCTTCACTAATATTCCAATTTTAACAACCAAAACTCTGTCATCGTCATCCTTGACTTCTGCTTATTCAATAATAAAAGAATGTGTACCAGAATGTGACAAACTTTTTGAATTCACAATTGCTACTGCTAAAGACATTATAGGATCTTTTAAAGAACTCGATGTAAAAAAAACTGCTGACGTTTGGGGATTATCAGTACATACCATGTCTTCAATAATTAGAAAGAAAAGAAAGAAAGAAAGAAAAATAGGTTTATTTGTCACAGAAACACGTGCATACAAAAAGATAACATTAACCTGCTTAAACTACTTACTTAATTAAACTACTTAAACCTACATTAACTTAATTATAAATCATAAAAATATGATAATTGATGTTATTTCACCCTTTTTGGCAATTGTTTTTAACTTTTGTATTGCATCTGGTGTATTTCCTGATCTGATGAAATTTAGCAAAGTGATTCCACTGTTCAAGTCTGGCAGCACAACTGATCCCTCGAATTTTCGGCCTATTTCGATTTTACCTACGTTGAGCATGAGAATTCAGAGGGTCGATGTTAATGGCAAGAGATCTGCAGGATCTTCAGTCACCATGGGCGTTCCGCAGGGTTCAATTCTAGGTCCTTTCTTATTTCTCATTTATATTAATGACTTGCCTTACCACATAACGATTGCATAACGATCAACGATCAATACATAACCGTAGCTGGAAGTAAATACCGAAATACACCTGGTTTAAAACAGTGGTTGCTGAAGAAAGATGTAGACTTAAGCCTGGTTACAAATAGTGATATGCAAAATTATAAGTCGATGCTACTTGTTACAAATGCACATCGTCGGGACTATGAGCCAAGTAAGCCAATAAAAAGTAATAAAGGACAAAAATATTTGCGAGTTATTAAACCTCTTTTTAAACTGAAGAATTGAGTTCAGGGAAAGGGTCTACCGTTATTAAAAAAGTGGAGAAAAAACGTAGATTTTGTGTACTGGGATAATCCTAATGAATTAGTGGAAAGGTTGAAATTATTAATTGCGTCTAGAGATGCTGGCAACACAGGATTAGATAATGAAATTATTTCTATCATTGAAGAATTGCGTGAAAGTAAAGTTATAAATAAATAAATATTGAAAAATGTCTTTATTTTACTATCAGCCTCTCAATACAATACACCTTAAATATGAACGTAGACAAATTCGGACACTACATTCACAAAAGAATGCGTTTATCAGAGTTAATTGAGTTTAATGAGAATGCATTGCTAAAATCAGAAAACGGAGATTTTGATTTAAAAACATCAAGACTGAAAGGAATTAGATTTCCAGAAGAAGCAGACGAAGCTGTGAACAAGGATTATGTAGATCGATTGAATGCTAACACATTAAAAGAATTAAATAATCTGGCTGTGAACAAGGATTATGTAGATCGATTGAATGCTAATATGTTTAAAGAATTTAATAATCTGATTGGAACATTGCGTTCTCAAATCATGAAAGATGCAAAGGGTACAGTTCAAGCTACTTTAAAAGCAGGGTTCCCTGAGGTTTCAACTCATTTTCAAGATAAGTTTTATACTAAAGCAGAGGTAGATAAATTACTTCAAAAAACTTCGTAATGGTAAAACAACAAATTGTAAATGAAATACACAAAGCGGCACGAAGAAATTTCCTTAGACGTTCTGTTATTCTGAAAGGAATCTACGACTTATGGCAAGCAGACTTGATGGACATGCAAAGCCTAAAAAAGTATAATAAAGGTTACAATTTCATCTTAGTGGTGATTGACTGCTTCTCAAAGTATGCCTGGGCTGAAGCGATAAAATCAAAAAATAAATTTGATGTTACTCGTGCATTCGAACGTATACTGCTTAGTAGTCGTAATAATCCTGTTAACTTACAAACTGATATGGGGACAGAATTTTATAACATCACTTTTCAAACGCTTATGAAAAAGCACAACATTAACCATTACTCATCGTTTTCTACTAAAAAAGCATCAATTGTAGAGAGACTAATTAGAACTGTAAAAAATAAATTATATAAATGTTTTAGTCTCAATGGAAACTATAAGTGGTTAGGTATACCATTGGAAGATACATTAGAGAGATATAACAACACAAAACATCGCACTATTCAATTTAAACCAGTTGATGTGAATAAATGTAATGAACAAGTAATTAAAGAAAATATTGAAAAAATAAACAAACATGATTTAGTTCAGTGGAAGCCTAAATTCAAAGTTGGTGACTGTGTTCGTATAAGTAAATACAAACATCATTTTGAGAAAGGCTACACTCCTAATTGGTCAACTGAATTATTTATTGTAAAAAAGGTAAATAAAACCTTACCACTGACATATCACATAGAAGATCAACGAAAGCAAAACATATTAGGAGCTTTTTACGAACAAGAATTGCAAAGATCTATCCATCCCGATGTTTATTTGATAGAAAAAGTTTTGAAAAAGAAAGGAAATAAATTGTATGTCAAATGGTTAGGTCTTAACCGTGCAGAAAACAGTTGGATTGAAAAAGCTGCAATAATGGACTAAGATATTATATAACCATTTTTAATTTGAAATCATATCATTATAATTTGAGTGATGCAAGGGAGTGGACTAGTTAACACCATAATTAATAATCTACCATTCGAAGTTCATTTGCCAGGATACAATTATTGCGGACCAGGAACCAAACTTCACAAACGCTTAGCGCGAGGTGACCGAGGCGTAAATACGCTAGACGAAGCTTGCATGCAACACGACATTGCGTATACAAACCATACAGACTTATCAAATCGCCACAAAGCCGATTTATAACTGCTTAACATGGCTAAACAAAGACTTAAATCAAAAGATGCAGGGAAAGGTGAAAAACTAAGCTCTTGGCTAGTAAACAAAGTTATGAAAGCGAAACTAAAGTCTGGATCCGGTATCAAAACATTTAAAAGCTTCGTTTCAAAAATAAAATTAAAATTAAGAAACTCAAATGCAAAGATAATAAGACTTTAATAAAAGCAGCTTACTTAACAGCAAAAAAGTTATTTCCAAACATTCATCATCGAATTCGAGTACCGCGAGTAATACCCATACCAAAGACTGGAGGAGTTCTACCTTTAATTCCCATTTTCGCTGGTTTATCGGCTTTAGGAACTTTAGCTGGTGGTGCAGCGGGTATTGCAAAAACCGTCAATGATTATAAAGCAAGCAAACAAAATTTGCAAGAAACAGAACGACATAATAAAGCCATGGAGGCTTTAGTGTTGGGCAAGGGTTTATACATTAAGCCGTATAAAAGTGGTAAAGGATTGTTTATAACATCTTCAAAAAACTGAAAAATATGCTACCCAATCGCCCTCTAACTAATGTAGACATCCGAGAGTATTCAAGAGACATCCCATATTTTCGTGGGGTCTACATGAAGGATCGACTGCCTCGGAAGCCGAAACGCATTGAATGTGGTATAGTTAACTTAGATGATTCTAAGAACGAAGGAACGCATTGGGTAGCTTATGCTAAAGTATACAATCACTGCACATACTTTGATAGCTATGGGACTTTAAAACCTCCGATGGAATTGATGCAATATTTCAAAAATTGTAATGTGTTTTATAACTATACAAGATATCAAAAATTTAACGCAGTCAATTGTGGTCATTTATGTTTAAATTATTTGTGGACTTTTTGGAATAAAAATTTATTATAAAATATATGCTTTTTTTTCATTTCAATCATTTGCAAGATGTCACTCACTTTGTCTATAACTGGAGACTCGTCAGTGTTAACTACATACTATCCTAATACTTTGCAACTAGATGGAGAGTATGAGTGTGCTTTATTACACTTTTCAACATTTAATTCTATTCCAAACATTGATAAAAGTAATAATAAGTTCTATTATGGTTTTAATGAAGTTATTGAAATACCGGAAGGCTTATCAATTGCAAGATATCAGGGATTATTTAAAATCCGAAATAAAAGATGCAGTGATCAAACTGCGGTGCAATAATAATACTTTATGAACTACATATTCTGTACAAAAGACATTAATTTTACCAAAGAAGACTCTTTTAGAAGACTATTAGGATTTAATAAACAAATCTTGAAAGCAAATAAATGGCATGTGTCACAGTCTTCAGTCAACATTCTACCTACGACCGTAGTCAGGATTCAAAATTCAAAAATTCAAATTCAAAAATTATTTATTTCTCCACCATAAAGTAGTTTAAACAACTTAGTGATTGGAGCCTCCCTTTAAGCAAGTAATGCCTGTATTTGGAGACTCCGCTCCTCCATACCGGATACTTAATGGATAAAAATAATAATTAACAAAAATTAGCAAAATAAAAAATAGAAAAACAAAATACACTAATTGCGTGAGTGAGTGAGTATAATATATGTGTGATTGTGTGAGTATTTGTGTGATTGTGTGAGTATATGTGTGAGTGTGTAAGTATATGTGTGAGTGTATGAGTGTGTGTGAAGTTGCGAAATGTGTGTAAACAAGTTTGTGTGTGAGTATAATATGTGTGCTAACATAATTATTATGATGCAAGGTGAGGACGTGCCATCGCCACCTCCACTATCCCCACAACACATAAAATGTTGCAGTCTATTGAATGCAACACTTTGAGCGGACAGAAATCATGCGTCATGATACATGTGTAAACAGTGCTTCCGTTTCCTCATAGTTTAAAGGTTTTATCCAATTAATTAAACATTTTTTACAGTCATAGTATTGTTTTTTATATATGTGTAATTCCCTATTTATCCTATTATACAATTGGGCAGAACGTTTCAGAAATTGTATACTAGCAATGCGAGTTCGTGATTGGGGAATTTGTATAATATTGTCCTTACGTCTTTTTGTTAATTTGGAAGAGTCTACTGGTAAAGTTTTGTGCGTTTTCGAGATGGTCTGCAGAATATATAATTTTCTCACAGAGAGAAGGTCACTGATCTGATATAATTCATCTGTGTGGAATCTCATTTTCTTAAAATACATAATTTTTATTAAAGCGCGTTGTGCACGCTCAACATCTATGAATTTTGACTTACTAGCCCCTCCCCAAACAGGGATGCAATACGTCAAAACTGACTGTACTAGGGCAATATATATTTCATTCAGAAGATTTCTTGGAGAATTGTGGCGAGTATACAAAGTTTTTGGGACAACATGTCGTAAAGAGTTAAATAACCAGCTTAGTTTTCTGACTCTGTTTGTAACTTGTTCGAGATGTTGGTACCAGGATAACCTTTGGTCAACAACCACTCCTAGGTATTTAGTAAGAGTTACTTTATCTATTTTTGGACATTTGCAATTTAGATTATTTATGTTGTCACACTGGTGAATTCTTAATTTGAATTGTTCATCAGGCTGGGTACGGTTATTAATGCAAAAACATATAAAGTTGGTTTTAGAGGTGTTCAATGTAAGTAAATTGTTTTTTAACCATTTGGCTATTACAGTCATACCCAATTCAGCGTAGACTTTGACCTCTTTCCAGGACTTCCCAGAAAATACAACAGCTGTATCATCGGCATAAGAGAAAATTTTGGCATTTTTGATGCGCAAATTACAGAGGTCATTAATATAGGTCAAAAATAATGTAGGACCTAGTACGCTTCCTTGAGGCACGCCGTATGATACTTGTGCGTCTTCGCTAATACAATCACCAACCCTTACTCTCTGCTTTCTATCAGAAAGATAGTTACGAAGGAGGTCCAGTGGGATACCTCTTATGCCGAATTCTTGTTCTAATTTGTTCACCAGGATCGAAACAGAGACTGTGTCAAATGCTTTTTTCAGGTCTAAGAATATTGTAATACATTTATTTCCGTTGTCAAGACTGTCAACTACTTGAGTTGTCAGAGCCGTTACTGCATCCTCAGTAGATAAACCTTGTCGGAATCCATACTGAGAGTGTGATAGTAGGTCAAATTTATTTAAGTATTTAAGTAATCTGTTATTTAAAAGCTTCTCTATTATTTTTGAAATAGTGGGTAAAACGGATATGGGTCTATAATTATTGACATCGTCTCTGTTTCCGCCCTTATGTACAGGTGTAATAATGGATTGTTTAAGCGGTGCAGGGAATAAGCCTGTTCTAAAACATAAATTAGCAAGATGCGTTATAATCGGAACAACTTATTATTATTATTTGGTTAGACACACTAGCAGCTAATTAGCTGATGCGTGTGTATCATATAGCTTGGAGATATTTTGTCTGTCCAGTCGATTCTTGAAGCAGTTCAGTGAGGGAGCTGTCACAACATTTTCCGGGAGCCTATTCCATGCTTTTACAACTCGGTTAGATAAGAATTGCTTCAAAGGCTTTTTCTTTGATGACTTTTCCCATAACTTAAGTGAATGCCCACGCAAATGTTTGTTGGCATTCAGAGTGTAACTTCCCTACTTATATACTTTAGAAAACCAGTCGTTAAGTTATCCCAGCCCGGGGCACTTGAAGTTTTTAGAGCAGCTAAGATTGCTTTAACTTCATTGCAGTCCGTCTCATATAGTACAAAAGAATTAGGCTGATTAGACAACTTGCCTGTCGAACTAGGGAGGTTTGAGTTTAGTTGTATATTCTGAGCTAGCTGTTCCCCAATGCTTACAAAAAAGTCGTTTATAAAGTTAACTGAGTCCATCGGGGATGATTTTAAGTTCAACAGTTCCCCATTTTCATTTTTAGATTTGCTAGAGTAGGTTATAGTTTTTATGTTTTTCCAAAGAAGTTTGTTGTTATTGACTGTTTTAGCTAAAAGTTCTTTTTGATATTTTCGTTTAAGTTTTTTGATAAGATTATTGCAGTAATTCCTATATCTGATATAGGTGATTTTTAGAACTTCATTGTGCGGTTCATTTTTGAGACTTTTTTGCATTTTATTGCGGTTATGTATACAAAGTAGGATACCAGGGGTGATCCACGGTTTAATTATACGCTTATGACAAGGGATTTTTACAATATCAGTGCTTATTTTTATAGACTCAGATAATTTATGCAGGAGAAGATTAGTTAAAGCTATAGGGTCGTCACAGAAGAGCAGCTCAGCAATATTGTGTTCTTGGAGATATTTTAGTGCATTTTCATAACTTACAGATTTTCTAATTTTTGGAGCAAATTGTATATTCTTTATTTTAGATACAGACAGAAAAGTAGTGTAATGATCAGTGACTGTTGTGTGTAAGATACCAACAGCTGCTGCCAATTTATTTTTATTAAATTTCAGCATAAAATGATCCAAGCAGTTATTTTCCCTGGTAGGCTGTGTATGTCCAGGGAGTATACCATATGCAGCCAGCGTATTAAGGTAATTTAATCTATTTTTACGCTTCTGACTAGGTTCCGTATCTTTTGGTCTAATGTTAATATTGATATCTCCCGCTATAATAATGTTTTTTTGCACTGGTAAAGTGTCAAGCTGTTTGCCAAGCGACTCAAGGAAGTTATCAGTATTAACATTTGACGGCGATCGGTAGATGCACAAGATAATGAAATTAAGAATATCTAACTGTAGGCACGATGCATAGGTCAACTTTACTTCACAAACTTTACATTTAAGTGTATTTTTTACGTAAACAACAACACCATCGTTTTGATTTAAGTGGTTGGTAGAAGTGTAGGAGTGATAGTTGTTTAGTTGTGGTATCTGTTTATAGGCACTTAATCTACATTCCGTTAGTATAATGACGTCAGTTTCGAAGGCAAGAGAGGACAGTGTTGTCAAAAAATTGTCAAAATTACAATATATGCTCCTTATATTTTGGGATATAATCGTCAGATCATTTCGTTTAACTTGAATTCGTTTAGCGAGATCGGATGAATCACATTCAATAATGCGAGTCATTTCAATATTGTCTATTTCATTGAGCGTATTTAGCGTTTCACCTATTGTAAATATCAATAAAGGAATAAATCGTCATTACAAGGTTGGTATAACGATAATTATCAGTTGTATTTAATAGTTTCGTAATAAATGAAAGGTAGTCGTTACAATAATCACTTATTAGAAATCGAGCACATCGCGTAAGATTAGGGTAAGTGAATAAAATAGTGAGGTGATGTAATGTATGTACTATAAGGTAAGTCAATGATTGAGTGTAATATGCATGGAATATATTTGTTATGAGGATTTGTGTACATGTGTGTATCTGGATATAGAGTGACTGGTATAGGGTACCTGTGAGTTTATCAGCGCAATTTAGTGTAATACATATATCTTTAGAATCTTTAGAATTAAAGAAAACAACAGTTTGCGTGAAACATTCAGTGAGCATATTGAACAATTGTATTGAATTGCAAAGTCGCAAAGAAGTATTTATTTTATGGTAGAAATGACAATGCATATTTGTAGGTAGTCACGTTTTCAGTATTAATTGATGTACCTGGTCCTCCGTTCTAATAATAACGGTCGGTGAATGTTCGTCTTTTTTTACGCAGACCTTACCGTATGCAGTCCAACAAAACTTGTAAGCGCCAGACTTTGATAAATCACGGGCAAGGAAAAACAAACGGGACGCCTTGGTGGTGAGATGCTCCGCCAGGAAGATCGGGGTGTCTTCATGAGTTTTAAGTCCTAGGTGTTTACAGGATAGTTTTGTCTTGTTTTTAAGATTAAAAGTTTTTCCCATTTTCAGTAGTTCCGCCTTCATGATAGCAGAGCCAGTTTCCACAATAATCGGTGTGTCAGGGCTATTACTTTTCTTGCCACGAACTCTAAAAATGTCCTTGATATTGTGCTTGTCCATAACACACCCTATATTGCGAGACAGACAAACAACCATGTCTATAAGGTCTTCTTTGGATTCGTCGGATTTTTTTGGCACATTTTTCAGAACGAAGTTTGCTTTGCGGCATCCTATTTGTATATTTCTAGCTTCTGTTCTAGAACTGTAATATACTGATTACTTTCCTTAGCCTGATTTTCCAATTTCCCGATTTTCACTTTTAATTCTTCATTTTGCTCAGACAGTGATGTTATTGATTTTTCAATATTAATATTCGACTGCTGAATTTGTTTGAGAGTTGAATTGATTTCCTGAATCTCACTTTCTCGTTTTTCCGTAAAGAGCTTCATCATTTTTCTCATCTCTTCCTTAAACTCGTCTAACTGCAGCCCAATCGAAACATCCTCTCTGCTGCGCTTGGCTCGTTGAAATACGAAACTGGGCGGTGATTTGCAGCTACCTGCCAGGTTTATGTCCGTATCAGAGATGGACTTGTTCGTGGATGAATCCATAATAATCAATGCGAGTCGATTTCCAGAAATATAGCGTAGGTATTAACGATGTAAACACTGCACGTAGTAGGCTCGTAGCCGATTTCGTCGTAAGAGAGCGATGACGTCGTAGTAGCACCAATAGATCGATGGCGCTCGCGCACAGTGATTGATCACAGGTCACAGGCAGCGATGCGGGAACAGGACAGCAATTATGGCCACGTTCTCTTTTACTCGAGACGCGCGGGGGACACTCGGGTACGCGTCACCACGCCGGTTGACGGTCACGGTTTGAGACCAAAATGATAACTATGACACTAAACAATAGGTAGCACTTTCGTGTGTAATTATATTTATTTTTTGCGGAACGAGCGATAACACGTCTGCACTCAAAGCTGGTTCGGACGGAAGAGGAAAGGATGAATGACGAAGGAGGAAAGGATTGAATGTGATATTGTAAGCGGTTCATATTTAAACGGTGAACCAAGTCATATTATTCACGAATTTGCACTTAATGTGCCACCTGGATACAGGATCATAGAAATCCCGAAGAACGCAATATACTTTCCAATCAATCAGAACAACATAAGCTGCATACATATTAGACTGTTAGATATAAACAAACGATTAATCAATTTACGCGGTGAAGAAGTGCAGGTATATCTGCATCTTAGAAGAAAAAAATGATTGACTACAATAAAAATGTGTCTCAACTAATAAAGAATATCAGTTCTACTCGAGCTACCTATCAAATAAGACCTCTCTCTAAGAAGAAAATAAAATTACTACAGACAATAAAGCATTCCTTAGAGCGATCGGATTGCTAAACTGAATATCTTAGACGTGTTATCCGCTCCGACTTACGATAATACTATAGAAGGAATCGAATTTCATTCCTACAAGCCCTATGTAACAAGTTTCAACAGGAACGATGAAATCCGCATACCTATCAACAAACAGGACTTGTACATATTACCATCAGCTAGCACCCTTTATTTGGAAGGAACTGTTATCGTTAGCAAAAAAGATACGAAAGACAAAGCTACTAGTGTCAATTTTACGAACAATGCTCTACTCTACTTCCAAGAAAGAAAGAAAGAATGAAAGAAAGATGATTTATTTGTCCAAAACATAAGTAGGTATACACACACATGGCATGCAAGATTTTACATAAAATTATAGCACAGTCATGTTTTGCCTTAACGGCGTACAGATATAAACGGTAGGTTATTTTTATTTAACATATCAAATTTAAACTTAATCAATCAAATTATAATAAATATACTACAGAATAATGTCATAAACTCGTCATAGAAATGTATAATAACTAAAATTTGCCAGTCGAAAGTCTAAGTAATTAGGAAATAAAAATGTAGGTATACACACTATTTCACACAAGTCAGATCAATTTATTTTATACATTTAGATTATTTCACAATTAGATAAAATGTCAAAATAAAAATGTAAATAAAAAAATAAAATAATAAACTATGTCAATACTTTGTCTGTTAGGAACTCGGAAATATTATAATAGGCTTTTTGAATTAGAATGTTCTTTAACTTTTTCTTAAATAAGTTAACATTTAATTCTTTAATGTGTGGCGGAATGTGATTGAATATATTTGGCGCCATGCAGAACACACTTTTTTGCATCAGTGCTGTATTGGACTTTCTTCCACATAATCTATTATTATCCCGTCGACTTCGGGTATTAGTATCTGATAACTTCTTGAAGAGCTTTGGGTTTGTTTTAACAAAGACCGCAACCTCGTAAATGTATAATGACGGGAGTGTCAATATTTTATGTTTGATGAAATATGGCTTACACGAATTACGAAGGTGGCAACCGGAGGACTTAAAAAAAACCAAAATTATTTATAAAGGTTTTAATTAAGATAAAAATTACAATTTAACTTATATTAGTTTTTAGGTCTATATTCGGACGATGCTAGTACCGAAGTGTGTTACCAAAAATATTCTGTAATATTACGATACAATAAGTATGCTAAACGTGGATGCGGCATCAGCGGATTTGGAAGTAGGTGGCCACTCGGCGGCACGAGGCGTCCGTTCGCTGAGTCAGCAGGTGGCGTGTTGGAATTTTGTGTGGAAACATCCGTTTGACGTAATTACCATATCATGTCGCTATTCAGCTGATTTGGTGTAGGCAGGGCACGTAACACCTCCCCCCTCAGAACAGCAACTATTTGAGAATCTTGAGCGAAAATGTTGCTGGAGTCTGTTTCGTGATTGTGGGTGATTCTGCATCTTCGTATTGATGATTTTCAGGGTTTACATCTGATTTCTGTGGTTTCGTAAGTTTTGTGCAAACGTTATAGCGACGTATAGTGATTGCGGTGATCAGTACAGTTGCACTGAATAGTATGACGTAGAGTGGAATCGTCGTATGGTATAGTGAATTTTCCGCCATTGCGTGTTCTATTTGTACTGGGTGTTGCATTAAAATTTTATCTTCGATTTCATGTAGGCTTTTCAGGTGCAGTGGGTCTAGTTTCAGATGTGGGATGGTTTCTTCAACAATATTCAGGTTTATAGGTATTTCGGTGATTTTCAGCGGCTGCCCTTTGATATAGTCGTTGGTGTTGGTAATAATGAATCGCTCGGTGCGTAGTAGACATTTTTGCGGGATGGTAGCGAAATAACTTCCATGCAGGAAGATGAATTCTTGACGTTCGCAGTGTAGCTCCGTCCGGGTCGGTTGTGGAAAGATGAGCGTATAACGTCTGTCATCTAGTTGTTCCATGGCTGCCTTAGTCAGTGTGAGCTTCGTAGGCAGGCAAGATTTCTCCAAAGATTGGTTGTAGATGAGGTTTTGGATGCAATCTAGATGTCCTCTTGTTGGTTGACGGTTGATTCCTTCTTCGCAGAGATGATATGGGCCGAACTTCGGGCATTCAGCCTCTATGTACTTGAAAGCTTTCCCATTAGTTGCAAGGAAAGGGTAAGGAGGAATATAGGTGTACATAAGTTTATTGGGAACTATTGCTAATCTGTATAATTCGAACTTATCGGAGCTGGTTATTGGAACTTTAAATATAATAACAATTTTTTTATTCGTGTAGTAATAACCGGGTTTTATAACAGTATAGTACTCTCTTAGATCCGCATCTATTAACTGATTCTGGCCGTAAATAGATATTAATCGCTCAATCATGTTACTTAAAGTATCTATGCCTAACATACTATGATGGGTGCTCGATGCACGTATAAAAGCTAAGGTATCTTCTATCCTAGTTATCTCTAAATATAAATCTTCTGTATTGTCGCTAATTATGGCCAGCAACTGAGCAAACTTTGCGAATCTTATAAGGTCATTTTTCGCGGTAGTTTTCTCGTCTAAGATTAATCCTAAGGTACTATTGATTCTCTCTTGATTGCTAACAATTTTTGAGAGTATGTCACTGTATCGGGTCATCCAAACTTTGTTAAGACTGACATGCTCATTGAATTCTGATACTATTTTATCGTTGTTACTTTCTAAAAGATTGATTGCCTTATTATATTTTTGGGCATCCGTATGATCTAAGTTTCCGGTAATGCTTTTTATAACGGACCCTAATCCGTCTACGAGACCTCTTTTACTACGACCGGGTTCTAGTGTTTTTAACTGCGAACTGGTTTCAGTTAATTTATTAGCTAAATGGTTGATTTGAAGTTCATACAAGAGGGAGGATTGGTTGTCTAGTTTAGTCTGGAAATAGTCGAGTTGAGACATTACAGAATCAAGTCTGTGTTCAATGTCAGTTAAGTCTATGTATTGTAGGAAGGTGTGGTAATGTGTAATGAGCCTTGTTTGTCCAAGGTTGAAAGGTAAAATTCCGGGTCCATTGTCCAAGCTTTCAAGTCTTATCTCGAGCGCCGTTATTGGTTGGGCTAACATTGCTAGCAGTATCCTGTAACAATTTTGATTTATTAGGGATACGTTTGAGTCGGGACTTAGCTACAGGACCTTTTTTTTGGAGGTGTATATATGAATCGGAAGGTCAGCTAGAACAGTGTCATGTGTGTAGCGTGGTGCTAATTTTTGTCGGTCGGCTGCTGGGTTAGAAATAAATATTTGCTGTTCCGCTTGGTATTCTATTTCGGGCTCTCTGTCCTTATTCCTATTTCGTATGATGTTTGTACGGTCAGCAAGAGTAAAGTCATTGATAAGGTCGTATACAGTTTTCATCTGGTTTCGGTGTGTCAAAATATATTGTTGCATTAGGTGTTCAGTCATGTTAATATCAAGGGGGTCTCTTGGGTCAAAGTGTCCTCTAACTATGTCATGTGGCCTACACTTGGTGAAGCTGTGAACTGAACTATTATAGGCTAATAAGGCATAAGGCATGAGGTTGATTACGGGTTCGTCTTTTTGGCGTAATCGTAAAATACGTAAGTGTTCTAGTAACGTAGAGTGAAATCGTTCAATGATTCCGTTATCGTTAGGGGAGTGTGCTAATGTTCTATGGTGGTTGATTTTATGTAATCTTGTAAATTCGGAGAATAGTTGGTTTGTGAATTCTGTGCCGTTATCGGTCACTATTGTTAACGGTAACCCATGATGTGTACAATAACTTAAAACTGCTTGAAGTATGCTTATTGCTGTACCATCTCTCAAATGGTACGCTTGTCCATATTTTGAGAAAACATCTACCGCTGTCAAGTACTTTTCGTTTTGAGCTGTGAATAGATCCATGTGTATTAATTCGAAGGGTTTAGTTGCTGGGGGTACTACATTAAATTGAGGTCTAATCGGGTTCCTATCATATTTCGTTTGTCCGCAGATGGTACACTCATTAATGTATTTAGTTATTTCTTCCCTCATTTTAGGCCAATAATATTTTCGGGATAGGGCGAGATGACACTCGTTTATTCCTCTATGATTAGTTTTCCCTTCATGATAGTGTTTTATGATTTCTTGCTGTCTTAGGTACTCTTTAACGTCTTCTAGTTCGGTTTTGGCTAATACTAAATTAATTGCTGAGCTTTTGAAACTATTCTGGATTATGGGTATAATTGAATACATCCCTAAGGGTGGAGTTATTTTTATAGCGGTTTTAACTTTAGGGTTGACGTATTCTTTTATAGCATTTACTACGTCTTGTTCTAAGTTCGATTCTGAAACCTGAATAAATGTACGGGTGTGTGTGTCAAAAGGTTTAGTAGCGGTTGTACGTCGTTTAATGTCACCTACTATGGTAATGCATAACTGTCGGTGAAATTTGTTCAAAGGTTCGTCAGTGATTGGTACTTCTAGAATAGGGTTTTCAGTGCTGGTATGTGCAGTGGCTGTCGTGGAGCCTGTTCGTGACGGTGGTCGCTCTGATGGGTTAGCTAACATTGACTCGGTCTCCTCATTGTTAATTTCCACTCGGGATAAAGCGTCGGCATTGGTGTTATATCTTCCCTTTTTGTATGAGACTGCATAAAGTCTCTAAGTTAGTTTTTTCTTCAATATTTAAATGATCTGTACGCAGTCGAGATAAAACTTCTTTAACGCGCCTAGGATCTTGTTTAGTGCTAGTGCACTCATTATTAAATATCTCCGCTTGTAAAGGGCGTTCAAATGTAACGAGTGAGTCATAATCGGTCGGGTTTTCAATTTCAACGATGCCCGTACAGTCGGTAACGCGAGTAATGCATTCATGTATAATGCAATTACTGTGTATTTGCTGAGCTATGGAAACGTCACCGTCTGGGCTATAGATAGGAATATTTAATAGTTTTGATGAGTTCGCGGGAATGGTTTCCTGATAACTGGACCTTTTACATTGATAAAACCGAATAGGTATTGTTGTAAAATCTGTAATTAAATAGTTATTTTTAAGATCAATCTGTGCTCCGTCAAGTAAATCTAGGCCTATTAGTCCGTCAAAGTAATTATGAAACTTATAAATGAAAAACTTAACATTCGTAGGGTTATTAAATTCAGGAAAATTCGGAACAGTAATTGAATGGTTGTGTGTGCTAGTTACACGGGCATTTGTTACTTCAAAGGGGTCAAAATTCAAAGGTATGTGCGAAAAGTATTGCTCGACTGCCTCAGGACTAATAAAAGACTGGTTAGCCCCGGTATCTACTAATAACTTAAGTGGTGGGTCCGATATCTGAATGTAACGTAATTCCCTTTTAGATTGTATATTTAACTCTATTTTAACCCTTTTTGATCCTTTTCCTTGAGAAAATCCGGATTAGCACCAGAGGTAGGCTTTGGTGCTTCTAAGCAATTCGCGTTGTTAGTACTCTGTGGCTGTGTGTCATCTTGTACATATAAAATATTCTCAGGCTCGGTTTGATTGTAGTAATTGAAGTCGGGATAGTCGTAGTAACAGGAATAGTCAGGCTGTTCATAGTAATAGTCGGGGTAATAATAAGCGTTTTCAGGGTCTGTCATCTCGTTAAAATTCATTTCTCGTGTCTTGAAGTAATTACTAGGTGGTGGGTTCCCTGATCTTTGCCAATTATTTCCTGGTAACCCTATTGGTTTTTGTACGAAGTGACTAACGCCGCTCATTGGTTTCGGACCTGTATATTGCGCTGACGGATTTGCGTTCGGTAATCTAAATATGTTACTCTGGGGATGGTAGTTTGGCGGGGGTGCACGAAACATTTGCTGGGTTCGACTAACCATGTTAGGGGCACGATGAGGTACCTGATTATGCTGGAAGGGTGGCCTCCATTGCTGCTGCTGTTGCAGCGGCGTGGGCATAGGCTTATGCCAGCTCGTGCCTACATTCGCAAAGCTAAAAGGTCTGGGCGTGGTCATGAGGACCGCTGGTGGCATTCTATGGGTTAAATGCGCTTGTTGTGTCGGGTTACGTCGCTCAGGAATACTTTCGTTGCGTTGCTGTAGGTACATGACATTTAATTCCTGCTGTACAAATTCCAGAGCCTTTTCTATAGTTTCGGGTCTCATACATCGAATACGGGACCCTAAAGGTTCTTTAAGACCTCTGACATAAGATTGTAACGTCAGTTTTCTATAAAGGTCGCGTTTTGCTTCGATAGTAGTAGCTATATTTTCATGTAGAGTGACATAAGTCATTATAGTACTAAAAAGGGTCTGGCATTTGTCATAATATTCCTGCGGAGTACTGTTTCCTTGGGCTAGTAAGGACATGTCATTATAAAGGGCGGTCTCGTCCCTTTGATCGGAAAAGTTGTTAATTAAAGCGTCACGGATCCCTTGCCAATTTTCAGGTATACCATTGGAATTTATAGTTGTAGCTGCAGATCCCGTAATTTTATTTAAGATACCGTTTATTATACATAGGTTAGTGAACTCGTAGCTCGGGTCATCTCTGACGTATTGTATTACGAGCTGATCACATATTTTAATGAAACGTGTTAGAACATTCGGATTTCCATCAAAGTCTGGCACTGGGCGTAAGGCCCTAAAGATAGTATCGGGGTTCAATTCCATTTCGTCACTACTAAATAATGTGTCTAAACCTAAACTATCTGAATCTATAAACCTATTTAAATCTACTTCCCTAGTCCTATTTATCTGTCTGGAAGAGACAGATCTCGTCCTAGTTTTCCTTGGATGAAAAATCTTGAATTAATATTATATAAGGGGTTAAAAGAAAGGAGTCGGGAGCAACACTCAAAGAAAGTTTCAAGCACTTACATATACATGGTTTTCCTTGGTGTATCGATGGCTGGATACGTCCTCAGCTGCGTCTTCTTATGTTCGGATATTCGATGAGGTACTTGGAAATACCGACAGCGACTATCGGAGTCAGCAGAAAAACGATTTTTGGAAATCTATACCGCGCCGCGCACTGCCTCGAATATCCTACCGACTGCGCCAATTACGAAGGTGGCAACCGGAGGACTTAAAAAAAACCAAAATTATTTATAAAGGTTTTAATTAAGATAAAAATTACAATTTAACTTATATTAGTTTTTAGGTCTATATTCGGACGATGCTAGTACCGAAGTGTGTTACCAAAAATATTCTGTAATATTACGATACAATAAGTATGCTAAACGTGGATGCGGCATCAGCGGATTTGGAAGTAGGTGGCCACTCGGCGGCACGAGGCGTCCGTTCGCTGAGTCAGCAGGTGGCGTGTTGGAATTTTGTGTGGAAACATCCGTTTGACGTAATTACCATATCATGTCGCTATTCAGCTGATTTGGTGTAGGCAGGGCACGTAACACACGTATCAGTACATATTAGTCCAAACATCGCTCTGAGGCACCTTTTCTGTAACTTAAATATTAGTTCTCTATTACACGAGTTGCCCCAAAAAATAACCCCGTATCTTAAGATTGATCCAACGATGCCATGATATGCAGTGAGCAAAGCGTCTGTACGCAAGATCGACGACAGTTTATGAAGAGCATAAGCAGATTTACTTATCCTTACTTAATTCCTCTGTGTGTACTTTCCAATCTAGCCTTTGATCTATATTTAAGCCTAAAAATTTTGTGGTACTTACGTCTTCAATCATTTTGCTACCGTGTTCTATTAACATATTAGATACCTTCGGTCGTTGACTGAACAACATTAATTTGGTCTTATCAATATTTATCCTAAGATTATTATTGTCTAGCCATGAGATTATTGATTCGATAGTTTTGTTGATTTCATTTTCTAATTGTAACTCGTTAGTGCTATTAATAGTTACGGTGCTGTCATCGGCAAATAGTGACATATGATGAATGGTTACCTTTGGTAAATCAAGACATTAGGTATGAGCTAAATGGAGTGGAGATTGATAAAATAAAAAATGCAGGTATAACAACAACCATGAAATCACTCATTTCAATGAACGAAAGTGAATCAAAAATGTCTAATGCCTGGGGCTGGAATATTGATGATATAAAAAATATAAATGGAGGAAGATTTTCTGCTTCTAAACCACTTCGTAACCTCCTCGGTTTTGCTAAAGATTTAAAAAAAGTCGTGATAAATAGTAGACATGAATTGATATTGTTACGAAGTAACACTAATTTAAACGCTGTAAAACTTAATACTGGCGAAGTAGTGGATGATGTTCAGATCAACAAAATCATATGGCGCGTACCGCATGTTAAAGTATCAGATAAAGAAAAAATTGGGTTGTTAAAAGTATTAGAAAAAGATCGTCCACTACAAATGATATACAGAAATTGGGATCTATACGAATATCCAGCTTTGCCCAAAACTACAAAACATACCTTTTTTTTTTTTTTGAGGGTGGGAAATCATCCAATGACTTCTCCCGCTCTGGTTGGAGCGGAAGGGCGTGTCAGACTTTTACTGACTAAAACCCACCCGTGTTTCTTCAGTTGCCTGTTGCCAAGGTCCCGGTATCCCTTTCGGACTAACCCGCAACCCTGGCAGGCATCGGTCCTAGCGGACCCCGCCAATTGTGCTGACATCTCTTTGAGGCGCGCGTGAAACACGATGCGCCATCGACCCGGGCCTGGTCCTGATCGGACGGCGAGCTACCCATTGCTCGCCGTCCGCAAGCCTGCGCCTATGGTGGCCGGGAATCCGCCTGGGATTCCCGACGCCCAGGGCGTCTCCAGCGGCGGCGGCGGTTAGGGGCGTGAGGGCGCAAACTTTGCCTCTCCCTCACGCGGTCCGCCTCCTCCTTCGCGAGCATTACTGCTTCGCAGAAGGAGGTGACTGCTTCCCATGCCCTCTCGCTCCGTACCATGGCCTGGACCAGAGCCGGACGCGAGAGGTCACCGCTGCTAATCGCCTCCAAGAGGACACGGCGGGGCTCCGCCCAAGCGGGGCAGACCTCCACCGTATGCTCCACCGTGTCCTCCGGGCGATCCACACAGTGGTGACACCCGGGCGTTTCCTCCCGCCTTATACGAAACAGGAACCTCCCGAAGCAACCGTGTCCGGTGAGGACCTGCGTCAGGCGGAAGGTGAGGACGCCGTGGCGCCTCTCTAGCCACTCCTCAAAGAGGGGACTTATCGCCGCAATTGTGGCGTGCCCAGCACTGAGTTGCGACAATCACACTCTCCATGCCGCCATGAGGTCCTGCCGGAGCTCTGTCCGCTGAGCCGCGATTTCTCGCGGCAGCGGAGTTACGCCCCGGCGCTTCATCTCCTCGCGCCACTCCCAGATGTGCGCGAGGACCTTCGCCTCCAGATCCCATGGCGGTAATCCGGCCAGGAGGCTCGCCGCCTCGCGGGAGACCGTGCGGTATCCCCGGGCCAGCCGAATGGCCATGACCCTTTGGGACGCGTTCAATCGGCGGGCTGGCCGCAGCCTAAGGGAACGCGCCCACACCGGTGCCCCGTAAAGGGCCATGGACCGCACGACCCCCGCGTAGAGCCTCCGGCAGGAGGCGTTTGGACCCCCCAGATTGGGCAGGAGACGCCCCAAGGCAGCTCCAGCCCGGTCCAGCCTGGGAGCCAAACCTCGGAAATGCTCAACGAAGTTCCACCGGCTGTCGAGGACGAGTCCTAGGTACTTCATCGTCGACTCGACGCCGATGTGAACCCCTCCTACCGTAATTTGGGAACCCGACGGTGGCGCGTTCCGAGGGCCATGAAAACACATGACCTCGGACTTGTGCAAGGCCACCTCGAGTCCCAGCTGCCGGATTCTATCGACGATTGTCGCAACCCCGCGTTTCGCTAGTTCGGCCGCCGCCTGGTGCGACCTCCCCTGTGCCAGGACCAGCGTGTCGTCAGCGTAGCAAACTACACTGACGCCGCTAGGGAGGTCGGCGCGCAGCACCCAGTCGTATCCGATGTCCCACAGATGCGGCCCTAGGACCGATCCCTGTGGGACACCGCACGACATCTCTCGCCGGTCCCCGGCCTCGGCTCCGGCCCCGGCCCCGGTGGCTAAACGACCGCCCCCACCTCCGACTGCACCTGCACCTTCCCTACCTCCCCAAGCCGATGCTGAATGGCAAGTGGCCGGGGAGAAGAGGAAAGCGGCTAGGAAGGCAAGGGCGGCCAAGAAGAAAAAGGCGAGGCGGCAGCGACGCAAGGGGAGAAGCGTCGTGGATAGGCTCCACGCCCCGAAATCCGCAGCTGTAGTGATCACACTACAGCCAGAAGCGGCAAAGAAGGGCGTGTCCTATAAGGACGTGCTGGCAAGGGTGACAGAGGTGGTGGATCTCGAGGAGCTCGGTGCCGCCAGTGGCATCAGGCTGAGGATCGCTGCCACTGGGGCTCGGATGCTTGAGTTCCCCGGTCCGGCTGGTGGCTCGGCCGCTGACGCCCTGGCTGAAAAGCTCAGGGTGTCCCTAAAGGCGGACGAGGCCCGGGTGTCCAGGCCCACTAAGTGCGCCGAAGTGCGCATCCAGGGCCTGGACGATTCTGTGACGCAGGCACAGGTAGTGGCCGCCGTGGTCAGGACTGGGGGGTGCTCTGCCGAGCAGGTTAAGGCTGGCACCATCGGTCCCGACTACAGGGGCATGCAAGCTATTACAGTGAGCTGCCCCGTAGCGGCGGCCAAGAAAATAGCCGGGGAGGGCCAGAGGCTTTTGGTGGGCTGGGTTTCCGCGCAGGTAAAACTGCTGGAACCCAGACCTCGGAGGTGCTTCCGCTGCCATGTGGGCGACCACGTGGGAGCTAGGTGCACCTCCGAGGTTGACCGCAGCGATGCCTGCTACCGCTGCGGGCAGCCCGGTCACAAGGCCGGCACTTGCAAGGCCACGCCACACTGCGTCGTATGTGCGGCGGCTGGCAAGCCGGCCGACCACCGGATTGGGGGTAGGGCCTGCGCTCCACCCGCCAAAGCCAGGGGCAAGGTAAGGCCCTCCGCCACCATCACCACCACCGTCGTCACTCCCGCAGCTGCCGCCACTGCCACCGCCGCTGCCGCCTCCACAACCACCGTCGTCACTGCCGCAGCCGCTGCGGCAGGGCCCTCACATGGGTCTCGGGAGGGGGTTGAAATGGAGTGCCAATAATGGTCCCATTTCGCCTCCTCCAGGCGAACATCAAACACTGCGCCGCCGCTCAAGATCTGTTGCTCCAGAGTATGGCGCAGTGGTCGATTAATATCGCCGTGGTCGCTGAGCCGTACTTTGTCCCGCCCAGGGATGACTGGGTGGAGGACCTGAGCGGCTCAGTGACCCTTATTTCGTCGGCCGCCGCCGGTACCCCGTCCCTCGAGGCTGTCAAGAGAGGACGGGGTTGCGTGGCAGCACGGTTCGGGGAGATTGTCGTGGTAGGGGTGTACTTCTCCCCGAACCGAACTCTCGCCGAGTTCCACAACTCCCTTGCGGAGTTGAAAGTCGTCGTCGTCGGGTTCCGTTCCCTCCCCGTGCTCGTCCTCGGGGACTTCAACGCCAAGAATGTGGCTTGGGGTTCCCGGTATACGGACACACGGGGCAGGATGGTGGAGGACTGGGCTCTGGTGGGGTGAGTCGGTGGTGGACATCTCGTTCGCCAGCCCCGCTCTGTCACCGCGTGTCACTGACTGGCGCGTCATGGAGGGGATGGAGACGTATTCCGACCACCGGTATATCCGGTTTGACGTCTCCGCCCAGTCCTCGAGCGCGCCGGTCCGACAGGCCTCGAGTGGTCCGCGGTGGGCGCTGAAGCAGCTGGACCGGGAGCTCCTCCTGGAAGCCTCGATCGTGCAGGCCTGGGTGTCATCACCGGACAGGCCTGCCGACATCAACGACGAGGCGGAGTGGTTCCGGGAGGCCATGTCCAATATTTGTGACGTGGCAATGCCCCGGGCCCAGCCGGACGTGCTTCGCGCCAGGTGAGCTGGTGGTCGCAGCAGCTGACGGCTTTGCGCCATGCGTGTGTTGCTGCGCGACACCAGTACACCAGGCACCGCAGGCTCCGTATCCGCCCTCCGGATACGGAAGCCATTGAGGCGGAGCTGTATGAGGGGTACAGAGCGGCAAAGACCGCCCTCCAGGCGGAGATCCTGCGGGCCAGGGCAGTGGACCGCGAGGAGATGCTGGAGACTCTGAACAGAGATCCGTGGTGACGCTCATACAAGATGGTGCGGGAGAAACTCCGCCCATGGGCTCCCCCGCTGACGCAGAGTCTCCGGCCTCAGCTTGTGGAGGATGTGGTGAGCGTTCTGTTCCCTTCGAGAGGGGAACATACCTCCCCGCTCATGGCTCCGCCTACTGCGGTGCTTGATGCGGACCACAACACCGACGAAGACGACGATGCTCCGGAGGTGACCGAGGTAGAAATGAGAGTGGCGGTGCGAAGGCTGAATACCAAAAACACCGCCCCAGGACCTGACGGCCTACCTGGGAAGGCCTGGGTCCTGGCCATGGAGGCTCTCGGGCCTCGACTAAGGGGTCTCCTAAGCGCATGCATGGAGAGGGGCCAGTTTCCACTTCGTTGGAAGACGGGGAAACTGGTCCTCATAAAGAAGCCGGGGCGCCCTGCGGACTCTCCGTCCGCTTATCGGCCCATCGTGCTGCTCGACGAGGTGGGCAAGCTCTTTGAAAGAGTAATTGCAAACCGCCTCGTCGGGCGGCTGGTGCGGGTGGGGCCGGACTTGGCGGAGAGCCAGTTTGGTTTCCGCAGAGGGCGCTCTACGGTGGACGCCATCATGCGCATACGGGCCCTCACGACGGGGGATGCTGTGGCCCGGGGTGGGGTCGTCTTGGCGGTGTCTCTCGACATCGCCAACGCCTTCAACACCCTGCCCTGGAGTTGCATAAGGGAGGCACTCCGGTACCACCGGATGCCGACCTACCTCTGTCGTGTGGTCGAGGCCTATCTGACGGACAGGGCCGTCATCTACAAAACATACCTGGTCTATCAAAACTTCATCTCAAATAGAAAAACCAAGATACATTATTATTGGTCTACAGACAAATAGAAAAAACAATGCAAGTTCTGACATGTCTCAATTCGATCAGTGTCATATTTGAGACGTTAGAGTGTATCTCAATTCAACGTATTTCCCATATGAAAACTTAAATGTGAGTTTTAGTAATAATAGAATTGCTTTATTATACGAGCAATACACCAGATTTCAACAGTCGTATTACGGACGTCGCTCGGAGCCCATACTAAGCGAGAAACAATTTAGAGATTTTGCACCGCTGTTTGTAGTCGATTGCTCTAGACAAGCGGATAATCTAAAGACAGGTCCAGTTGTGAATGTGAGAGTAGAAATTGAGAGTGATTCAGAGATACCAGATCAAACTTCAGCATACTACTATACATTCTGAACGATTGCATTGTTGAATACAAACCATTAAGTAACATTGTTAAGAAGATATCATGAAGGCGGATACCATTATAGTGGAACTCCAAGGATTTAAAGATTCTACAAATGATTTTATAGTTAAAGAATTGACCATTGCGAGTAAGGATCATACTCAGACGTTCTTGGTAAAACCACCATATTCATTCCATTATCTAACACACGAAGAAAAAAAGCAGGTGAGGTGGTTAGAAAGAAATCGAGGAATTTACTGGAGTGAGGGGTACATAGACTACAAAGAGTTTCAACGCGTTATTTAACCATATTTAGAAAATAAAAAAATTATCACAAAGGGTTTGGAAAAGATTATGTGGATTAAAGATTTATGTGCAAACTGTGAAGTGATCGACATAGGTGAGAAGGAATGTCCTAATTTAGGGACATTAAAAAAAAAGTTCTGTAAAAATAAAACTGATTTTAATTGTGTGAACCATAAAATGAATTGCACTTTAAGTAATGCGGTGTGTATTAAAAAGTGGTATGTTGATAAGAATATGTCTGTATTTAATTTATTTTAATTATAATTGTGTTAAACAGTTAATAAAAAAAATGTCTATCTACTTAAGAGTGTTTTATTTAATATAATCAGGGTAACCTACATAACAAACTTTAAATTAGCTGCAGCAAAAATGATATTTCTTATCAATTTTATTACAAATATCAAATATACCATGATTTTAAACGAATTATTCTAATAAAAAAAATATCTGAAAGCAAATTAATAACTAGAGCTAATTTAGAGTTCGAGTATAAATAAGTAATACAAAATAAAACATAATTTAAATACTAAAAGAATATATTTTTATTTAATTTTTTACATTATTTACAATTATTACAAACTAATTATAACCACCTACACAAAAATAAAAGTAACTGTTTTCTAATGTACCTACATTATTAACTTACAAACGTGTGATGTATGAACATTATCCCAACTCGATTAAACAAACTACAACGAAACTTACATAGGTATTTGTATTTTTCTTCTTTTTTATTTATTTTTTATAATTTATACATTCAAAACTTACACAACATAAAAACCTAAGATGTTTAAACACTAAAAAATAAGAAAACAAATAAGAAAATGTTATAATGGTATGTGTACATACGTAATAATAATAATATACCCTAATAACTATAATATTACTAACATAATTTATGATTGCTTATTACTACAAATCTTACAAAACTACTTACAAAGTAGGTACTTACAAAATAATGATACCGATTAATAGTAACCGTCCCCATAAAGTTTTTTTGATATTTTATTAATTAACGATTGCGTCTCCTCCATAACATGGTTCACCGATTCAGTCACTACATACTGCGCACTTAACATTACCACGTCCTCATTGTCACTTGCAGGTTCTCGTTGTTCACTGATATCCAACACTTGTACCTGGATCAGTCGTAAACCTTTTTTCTTCTCATTGTTTATGACAAATGATTGACATGTAGGCAGAGATGACTTCTGTTTTAGACACTCCCGTCTTGTTCTAGGTTTCTTGTTGGCAGGTCCGAAGTCTTGTCTTGCTCTAGGCTCCTTGTTGATAGGTCTTTGTTGTTCTGGGAAATCCGTGATATGCCAGCTTAAACTCGGAGTCGGAAAACCTTGAGCGTATTGTGAGAAGTCGATAATATCTGGAGAATCACACATGATCTGAAACAAATGAAATAATAATTAATTATAATTGCATAAAACAACATAATGAAATAACGTTATAAGTAGATGTGTACTTGTACAATACTTACAATTCGTTTCGTTTTTATTCGACGTGATATGACTGCTCTGGCTGACCGCCTGGTGATGTATGTACATATCATATTATTATGAAATGCAAACTACATAAAACCTTGCGATATGAATCAATTTCATGTTTCAACAAGTTCAACCTGATGGGCGCGACATGAAGAGACATGCGCGCGCACCTGATCAGTGTTATATTACACAATGCAGTCAGCGCAATGCGCTTCGTCATCAGGAATGGAAATGAAACAGATTATTATTATGAACATACATATAGTTTATTTAAGTAAATTAATATATAATACAGATATTTTACTAAAATTAATTTGGAACTAACTAGTACAAGGGACACCAAGAATACACAAATTTTAGAATTACATACACAGCAATATTACATTTCACACTATAAGAGTAACAAACATCCAGCCAACTATCCTCACAAACTTTTTATAATAGTAAGTATGATAGTAGGTAGGTTGTAAGATTATCTAACTTTCCAATTAGAATAACATAGTTTTACAATCAAATTTATGTTTTAAATGTAACACGTAACTACTGCAGGTTCCTAATTACATCTAAAATTATGGTAATGCATCACATAAATATATTTGCACTACCCCAAGCTAAAGTAGATACTTTATCTGATGATAGCAACCGTTTATCATCATTGCTTGAAAGTGCTATTTTATTTACATTCTGAGTGAATATTTCATGTTTTATTGACCTAAACAATACATTTTTTTTGCGAATAACATTGCAATTGTATAAAACATTTTTATAATCAAACATACTTAAATTTTTCCTTACACATTTTTTTGTACCTTTGGCTTTTTTAATTGTTTTGTATAAGGTTTTAACACAATAAAGCTTTGAGCGCAGTCCTACAAATTCTTTGATAACTTTGCCCCCCATTTCGTCCTTAAAAAGTCCTGGAATCTTCTTATTAATAAAAGGCAAATCAAATTCATTGTTTAAGTCATAATTAGAGGTATCGAAATATTTAAAAAAATTGAGCTTGAAATCTTTATAAACGTTATTACTCTATACATCGTAGATTAGACTATCTGTGTCAGTATAGCACAATTCAAAATTACGTATCAAAATCGTACATATGCGTTTTAGATAATTCTAATACTGTGAACCCTATGTATATTGGTTTATTAAGTATAACACGCAAAGGCTTCATTTGGATTGCTACTAGATCATCAGAAAATACAGAGGCGCTGTGAAAATATGGACTAGCTATCAAATTCTCAGCACAATTAGTCTTTTTAGTTTTATTGTTTGAGTCACACCACTTGTTTACTAACTTAACATCTATTCGATTTTCATTTTTTTTCTAAGGTTTTTCCAAAAATACTATTGTTTAATAATTTGAAAAAATCTTGTTCAAACGTTGACTCTGCTTTTTGACGTAACTGAGTGTTAATATCAATATATTGCTTTAAAAAACAACTTTGCTAAAGCAACGTAAGCATTTTTTTAAATGAACGTAATGAATTACACAGTGATATTTGTCAAACAAATTCGGTATTAGTTTTTTATTTTTAACACCAGGTGGTATGCATTTTTCTGGACAAAATGGAAAATCACTGTTCATTGTGCAAATCTAAAACCGGAATAGGGCAGGGATTGACACATGCTGTAACCGTATAAATTGTTACAGTCCAAATAATTGATAAATGAATTTGGACGGGTTGGATCGTAGTTATCTAAATATTTATGATTAGCTTTTGCATGTCTTTGGAACACATACAAACACCTCCACGAATACCTTGTTGTATCATTCTAAAAATTTCTACATCGCTAATTAATTTTAATTGAACTCCTGTTTTTAAAAGCATTGCATCAAAAGATAGACTTGGTGCTGTAAGATAGAACGCGGGATCAAGATTGTAATATCGTTTACAAGTTTTTCGAAAATTTTCAAATACATCTGTTAGCAACAGAACGTCTGTTTTAAGATATAAATCGGTGTACATACCCATGTTTCGAATATTAAATACTGACCAAACGGAACGAGCGTGTTCATAGTCTTCGTCAGTAATTGACTCATTAATCAAAGAGTTAAAAAAACATTTTTTTGACGGCAAACATTTTTCTTTATATCGACCCTATTGAGACATATAGTCATAGGGATACACTCCTTTACGGGTGAGTAGGTTAAATTGTGTTTTATTAGGAAAATAAGATTTTAATTGCTTGAAGTCTTGTTTTTTCATGGTACTAACCAACTTTTCTAAACTAGTGCCTAAAAACTTGAAAGAATCTACAAACCGAACCTGAATGCTTTCCTCAGGTGAAATCGGAATAAACTTTGTGAATGAAATATAGTTTTCTTTTGTTTTCGGTATCACTTTAATAGCTCCAGGAGCTTCACCTAATTCTTTTATAAAAAGGTGACAATCGTATCCGGACAAATTATGAAAGAATACTGGTAAAAATGTTGGTAATCTGTATTGTAGGTTACAGTAAGTATGAGCTGCGCCACGATACTTTCCAGTCAAGTGACAATGATCACGAACCCTGTCGCCGAACAAGAAGTGATCACAAATATGACAAGTCATCGCGTTTTCAAAGTTGTGAGCATTATCATCTGAGTATATCATAGGAACATTATTTTTTTAAATAGTATAAATTTTTTGTGCATCTTTATAAATAGACTTCACAAAATTAGATACACAATCCGAACCGCGATAAGAAACGTAACGATTGTGGCTTTCGTCTAGCGCACACGTAATATGGTAAGCGTAAGCTATAGGCACGTGTCGCTGTCGCGTTACAGTGCTCGCCTTGGTGGGATCACGGTCACAAGATTCCTACCGTTCTAGCATTGTTTCAAAATCTGCGTATATAACAAATGGTACAGTCTGCTTTCTGTTATAATTTTCAAACTGTATGAAAGAACCTTTTGGAGGCAGTTCCGTGGCGATACCTCCACATTTATGTGAACTAAGATCGTCGCATGAATTAAAAAACAGTAAACAAACGTCACAAAAGTACTGTTTACTGTGGTGTTTTGTTATTTGATTCTTAACAAGTCGTGGTAAGTCTTTAATAAGACAGTAATGTGATAAATCATCACTTTCGAAATAAAGTAAACGAATCACCTTGCCGTTTAAGGTTTTTGGTTTGTAAAGAGGTCCTACGATGGTATTATTTTTTAAACCATAAATATAAATACAAATTTCAGGGTTATTCCCCTCAAATCGCGTAACATCTGAGAAATTCATTGGGAATGATATATCCTTTACATTTAACACGTTACGAAAATCAGGGTAAGACGATACTCTTTCAGGATGATTTTTAGCAGGATATAAAGCAGCAACAACGGACCATAAAAAACAATACTCATCATTATTGCGGATATTAATACATGCTTTTTTCGATTTTATTGATACAGGTAATTCGACAAAACCTGAACCGCGCAAAGGTTGATATTTGTTAACATTAATTTCCAAATAGGAATTGTTCAAGAACGTCCATCCACTGTCTCGGTCCTGAAATTCTTCTATCTTTTTTGTTAAAGTGTTTTTGACTTGAGCCAATAATGAATCCAATTCATAATTCTTATGCAAAGTAAAGTTTTTTGTGGCAAATGATTTCATCTCCTGAGAATCATTTTTAACCATTAAAAACAAAGCGAAATATTCGAAGTTAACTTTTAAACAAGTGTTCTTTAAGAGACATATCAATTAACGTTTTAATTTTGTTCTGAATATTATTAAAAAATGATTCTAGAGAATAATTCTCAGACGGATCAACAATTCTATAAGAAGCTATACGATTCCGAAATGCAGAATGGATTATTTCAACACCTTCGCAAAAATGCGAAATATTTTTGTTTTTATGATTAGTACTATGTAGATGACCTGTCCAGTGACTGCGCTCAACAGAGGTGTTACAAACGGTACAGAAAGGCATTTTAGATAATTATTACGTCAGTTAATTTTGTATGCTAAAATAGGTTTAGATTTACATACTATTAGATTCTGCAATAACGATACAATTAATTTGGTGTCCCTAACAATTTACAACTAAATTTTTTTTTTTTAATTTATACTATCGCTGTAAAAGACAGCCTCGGATTTGTCAAACAATTCGTGAGTTGCTCTCATAAACATTTGCAGCCCATCCCATTGTGAGTGGGAGTGTTACGATCTAACTGTGCTTTTAAAACAACCTGGGCTTTTTTCCACCGTTCTTCCTTGGGGGTGGAGGCAACTTCGTCTTTCGCATAAACCTTGACTTCCACGTAGAAGTCTCCCCTAAGGTCTGCCGCTCGACGTACTTTACCGTTGGCGACACGGCTGATGAGCGATGAACCGAAGTCCCCGCTTGAGGTCGTCGTCTTCTGTACGTCCTCCAGACCAAAGAGGTCCGAGCTCAAGCTGCGTCTTTTACTGTAAACAATTACACATAATTTAATTTATAATAAATTACATTTATTTCTTAACTAAAGAAATTAAGGTGATACACCTCTGCTGAATCCTATGGGGAATACAAAGCGTGATAGACGCGATAAACGTGGTATATATTTGGATATAATAATTTCAATAAGAATACCTAATGAAGTAACTGTTCCAAGTGTCCTAACCATCATGTACCAGTGCACATAACATTTAAATTGAATTATCATACTCAACAAACAACTAAACATACAAGCAGTAATATAAATTACCTTGACTTAGAGTTTGACGGGTGGGCGGTGCTTTCTGGTGTTTTTTTCTTTGGCTGCTTTTTTATCACCTCGACTACTGTAGCTGTGGACCGTGGTGATCCGATTCCGAGTCAGACCTGAAATAGAATACACTAAGATTGATTCTATATGCAACCTCAATAATTATGAAGAGGAAAGTTTCAATGGAATATAGCTCGCTAGAAGATGACATGGATGGTATGATGGTGATAGTAACACCAGCCGGCAGGCAGAAACCAGGTCCGTAGCTGAGTACCGATTAAACATTAAAATATTCAGATGGAATATAGCTCGCTAGAAGATGACATGGATGGTATGATGTTGATAGTAACACCAGCCGGCAGGCAGAAACCAGGTCCGTAGCTGAGTACCGATTACACATTAAAATTTTCAATAAACTTAGTAGTACTTACTCATATTTTATAGTTGTAGGATGACGTAATATGTAACGAAAAAGGTAAGTGTATCATTGGAAGATACAGGAGCGAATGTAATTATAAGATCGAAATTGATTGGTTATATACATAAAAAATACCATTTCAGCAGTATTTACTTCATATCAAAATTAAACCTTAACTACATGTTCTTACAGGTGTGTAACTATTTTATGATACTTACGACAAATTAAACCGTATTGATTGAAAACCCTTCTGTCAAATTTTAATTTTATCGTGAGAAACGAAATATAAAACCAGCTCTAACGCTCACCGACAAAGGCAAAGCCGATACCAGGCTGTTACTTGTAATAAATACAATAGGTATTATAATAAAGTATGTATGTTTGTTTAATAAACCGTATTATTAGACTCTTTTGTCATGCAACAACATACATCAATATGAAATTAAAAAAAATAATCTGCAAGTTAAGAAGAGCCGAAAGTAAAATATCCTGATTTTTTTTTGTCCAGAACAATACATGTAGACGAACCCATGTCAAAAAGTAAGTTCACAGGTATGTTGCAGTAAACTTTAAATTGTTATAAAATCATCCAACGGCTAAAACGAACTTTTTATAATCATTTCATGCAAAGGTTCAGTACTGATACTAAGAATCATCTTTCAAACAATCCTAAATTGAAAGAACTAACACCTTATTATAAAACATATAAAATAATAAACAAAAGAGAGAGAAATAGGAAATTCTATAAAAATCAAATTTTAATCAAATACTGCAACATGCGCGGCGATGATCTTACAATGTAATTGTTGAATACATGGAAATTACTCACTCACACATACACCTCACGTAACAACGATAAAGTTCGAATTCAGCTTTACATAATGCAATTTTGCAGTCCGAGATTTTAAAGACTCATTTATTTTTATTTTTTATTTTATTTATTAAGGAAAACCAACAGTTACACACTTTACATAGTTCAAAACTGCTTATAAATAGGTATATCAGTGTGTAACCAACTACGTTATCCACATATTACATATTCTAATAGAAATTTGGAAGAGCACGAGTGCAACAACAATACTAATGAAACTTAAAAATGAACAAATCTTATTCTTATAATACTAATGTATACATAATTATACGGAGACACGGTTAATCATCCGGTCCCTCGATCGTTTTAAGAAGCTCAATGCGAATTTTATTAGCTGACAAAGAGAACAAATCTAATTATGAAAAAAGAGTATTATAATTTTTTGCTAAACGACGTAGAGGTGCGCGGACACCCGCGTTGGTGCGACAAGAAGACACTGCAAATAACGGGCACCCACGCACCCCACGCCGCACAACAGTTCTAGGTACTATATAGCACAATTTGTTTGTCAACTCTGAGCAATCGTACTTGTTATTACACAGGTCATAGAGAAACTTAGTTTCCAAAAAAGTGCGTCTATCACTTAAAGTAGTTAGCTTATAATATTTCAATAAGTTAATGTAGGATGTTTTTTTTCGGAAGCAACGATAATGTGTGGCTTTAAGGAATTTACGTTGAACGATTTCTAGGTTATCTATGTATTTTTTGTACAAGGGGTTCCATACCATTACAGCATACTCCAACTGAGATCTCACTAAAGATTTATATAAATGAATGTACGTGCGAGTACGTTTAAAATCGGTCATGCATCTCATCACAAATCCATACATGCGAAACGCGTTACTAATAATGTTATCAATGTGTTGATCCAGGTGAAGTTTACTATCCAAAAGTACCCCAAGGTCCCTGATTACAGGGAAAATATTTACACCTATACTGTGAAAAATTAATACGATCGTTTCCGACGCCGTCGTCAGGCGGTTTACAAAGAGTATAGCACAATAAATAGCCACGGGACGGCGCATGAACCGTTTCGAAGGCGAATGTATGAGTGTGAAAGCATCTTAATTAATCAAGCTTAACGCGGAGTACCAGTAGAGCAACCAGTAGTTGATTGTTAGCGTGTAAGGTAGTGTTAGCTGTATGAATAAATTAAATTAACATTTGGTTGTCCTTGGTGCCCAATCTAGGGTCATGGAAATAGAATGAGCTTGTGCCTGTAGGTGCATGCTATTTCTTGCTCTGTGAAGAGACAAGAGTCAATCTGACCCAAATTATAGTTTAATGTTTACGGTATCCTAAAGTTCAGATGTCCTTGGTGCCCAATCTGGGGTCATAGAAATAGAATGTGCGTGTGCCTGTAGGTGCATGCTATTTCTTGCTTTGTGAAGAGACATGAGACAAACTGTCCTGAATTTTAGCTTACTAAAACCAGTAGTTGATTGTTTACGTGTATGAATAAATTAAATTAACATTTGGTTTAGTGATTGGGCTACTCCAGGTATTCGTAAAAGCAGGGAAAATCTTTTTGAACTTTATGGCCTAAAGCAACATATGAATAATTCAACCTTTCATCAGTATGTTGCAAAATATTCTAAAACTTTTAAAAATGTGTGCAAAATAGCTAAAGCTCTTTACATTAGCAATAAAATAAAATCAGCTGATGACAAAATAAAAACTACCTGGCAAATAATAAATAATGAAACAGGTAGGAAAAAACAGCGTAGTACTGAATTTAATTTAGAGACTGCACATGGCCCAATCAACTCAAATGTAGAAATAGCTCAGGAATTTGAAAACTTTTTTGGAAATATTCCAGTTAAAACTACTGAAGCTCTAAATTCCTCACCCGCGCTTTCTGCTGCCTTACTTAGAAAGAATGTAAAGGCATGCCCTTTGGAGTTTAGGTTTCAGCATACAAACCCCCAAGCGGTTATAAAAGCTTTTAAAGATCTTAAAATTAAATCAACAGAAGATCTATGGGGAATGTCTGTAAAAGTCTGTAGATCTATCATAGAAACCATTGCGCCCTATTTAGCTTTCATATTTAACACCAGTGTAGACCAAGGAGTCTTTCCGGATCTCATGAAACACAGTAAAGTAGTTCCTTTGTTTAAATCCGGTGATAGTAAGGAACCCAACAATTATAGGCCTGTGTCAATTCTGCCAGTTCTCAGTAAGGTGTTTGAAAAGTTGATGCTCAATCAAATGTTACGTCACTTTAATAAAAATTCCATCTTTCATGAACATCAGTACGGTTTCACCAAAGGGCGTTGTACCACTGACGCCGGTGTCACCCTAATAAAGAACATTTTTAACGCCTGGGAGGAAGCACAAGATGCCATTGGAATCTTTTGCGACCTCTCGAAGGCGTTCGATTGCGTCGACCATGATACACTTCTGTTGAAACTAGAGCACTATGGGGTTAGGAATACAGCTCTTGATTTACTAAGATCATATCTGAAAGAAAGAAAAGTTCAAGTTCAAGTAAACGGCGTAAACTCATTGGGGTCTGAAATGGCAATGGGCGTTCCTCAAGGCTCGATATTAGGTCCATTCCTCTTTTTAGTTTATATTAATGATTTACCCCAATTACTTCTAAATCAACCGAAGATGGTGTTATTTGCAGATGACACATCATTGATTTTTAAAATAAATCGACGTTCACAAAATCTTGACGACGTGAATAGCTCTATTCTTCAGGTACAAGATTGGTTTACGGTAAATAATTTGGTACTAAATGAGAAAAAAACCAAATGCATTCGATTTAAATTACCTAATGTTAGAAGTAGCGAATGTGACATCATATTGAATGGAGAAAAACTGGAGTTTATTAATCAAACAGTTTTCTTGGGAATCACGCTAGACGAGAAATTACAATGGGGACCTCATATAAAATCTCTTGCGGGGCGGTTAAGCTCGGCCGCTTATGCTGTTAGAAAGATAAGACAGTTAACAGATGTAGAAACCGCGCGTTTGGTCTATTTCAGTTACTTCCACAGCATAATGTCGTATGGCATTTTACTGTGGGGTCGGGCTGCTGATATTGAATCCATTTTTATTTTGCAAAAAAGAGCTGTCAGAGCCATTTATAATCTTTGTCACCGCGAATCTCTCAGGGAACTATTTAAAAAGATTAATATCATGACGGTACCTTGCCAATTCATTTATGAGAATATTATGTATGTAAGAAAAAACTTAAATCTTTTTAATAAAATAAGTGATAGGCATAATTTTAATACTAGAAATAAAGATAAAATAGATCAACCATTTTTCAGATTAGCTAAAGTACAAACATCTTTTATGGGGTACTGCGTTAAATGCTATAACAAAATACCTTGTGATATATTGCAATTAAATGAAAGAAAATTTAAAACTCATATAAAAAGTACACTTTGTAAACAAGCTTATTACAAATTAGAGGATTATATCCAAGATAAGAATGCTTGGAAACATGCTGGTCTTGCTCCATAGGACGATTTAGTGTCTGGACAAAATCAAACTGATAGCTAATTTAGTTTTTTTTTATTTTATTTTTTTATTTATTATTTGTATGTCATAGACTTTTACACTCTGTCATTACTTAAACTCACGCACTGACTTATTAGTACTACTTATAACAATGTTAGGACTATTGTAATATCGTATACTTTTACAATCTTTGTAAATATGTGAGCACCATGTATCTGGTAATTAATTTATTCATTATTGCTCCATTTATAATTCTTTTTACCTTTCGTAGTACAGTAATCTTATTGTAGGTGCATCGTCTTCACATATAATTATATAATTAATGTATACAAAATATTGTAAAACATTTTTAAAAGAGTAACGATGGAGTTTCTTGCCCATTCTTCTCCATACGAAAACTACCTTTTGGAAGGGGCAACTAGAATCAATTCTATTTCTTTGTTTGACGTTCAAAAGTGCCATATATGTGCCTATTTGAAATAAATTATTTGACTTTGACTTTGACTTTGGTTGTCCTTGGTGCGCAATCTGGGGTCATGGAAATAGAATGAGCTTGTGCCTGTAGGTGCATGCTATTTCTTGCTCTGTGAAGAGACAAGAGTCATTCTGACCCAAATTTTAGTTTAATGTTTACGGTATCCTAAAGTTCAGATGTCCTTGGTGCCCAATCTGGGGTCATAGAAATAGAATGTGCGTGTGCCTGTAGGTGCATGCTATTTCTTGCTTTGTGAAGAGACATGAGACAAACTGTCCTGAATTTTAGCTTACTATGTTCGTGTATGTAGTTCAATTTGCAAACGAATTATGTGTGAAACTTGTTATTATAAAACTTGTGAACTATATAATATAGAGTCGTGGTTTAGTGTTCAATCCGAGAATCTGCAGCAGTTGATCGAGGTAAGCCTATATTGCGTTTTAGAACTAAAATAGTGGAATAGGCGCCGAACCAGTATTTTACTCCACTATGAAAGATTTCTACTCCACCTTCCGTTCCGTCGGGTGGAATAGGCGCCGAACCAGTATTTTACTGTGTGTAGAATTTCATTTATATTATTGGGCATTCTACTCCACCGAGAGTGACGAGGCGAACGGAGTGAGCTGATGGAACGGAAGGTGGAGTAGAATGCCCAATAATATCCTACTGAAAAGTTGCTTGATTTAAAAATGCTTCCGCTTTACTAAACCTTAGAATCTTAGAATTAAGTAAACAAAATTATTCAAAGCCTACAGTCCAAAGCCTGTGAAAATGTGATGGAAAGATGAAATCATAATTTTACTAGTAATGTTCGGTCATTGAAGTAACGTACATACCTAATGCATGCGCTTGCTTGTAGTACCTACCTACCTAGCCAGCTGGCAGGCACACGCACGCGTGCAGCGCGCTATTAGTGTGCGTGGAGATCGAGTAGTGTGCTCAAACGTTTCATGTTTAGTCGGGAAGTCTATTTTATAAAAAAATACTAGGTGTGGTTTAATTAAATTAAATTACAGATATTATTTTAGTCTTATAATTTAATATTCTAATTGGGGTGTATGAGCTCTTGCGTTTATTCCGTTACACGTTGTATACAAATTGACATTATTGAATATTATATAAAAAATGACATGATGATTACTTGTAAAGTATTGTTTTATTGTGAATGTGAGGACTATGTGGATATTTATTTTTCGTTCTGTTAGTTTTAGCAAAGGTCTGGCAATTTGAGAACTTTATGCGACCTACCCAAATGTCCTTTCTTTGGTATTGTTCGTCGAGTCGTTGAGCTCCTTAAGTTCTGAGTTGAGCTCCACTATTACTGACAAATGCTTGCACTGACTGGACAGGTCCGCTCAAATCTGTGTGGTTCTTTCCTCAAAAGACCATTTCAGACTCTAATCTACAGGGTCCTCATATGGCCTGACCAAGATTATGTCTGGACTTTAAAGGAGACGGTGACCTCTGAGTTTGTTTCGGCTTTTCTTCTCAGAGTAGTCAGATAGGAAACGCCGACCTCACCTAGCTTATTTTACTACAACTTTTTAATATGACGTGTAAAAGTGATTCCAATATCCTATTTAAAGAATAAACATTTCATTTCATTTCATTTCATTTGTGAGCATGACTGCGAAAGAATTAATTTTGAATAGAGAGATAACTATAACGCTATACGGCTATAAAAAATAATTGTGATAAAATTGACACTGATTTACCATTTGATAGAAGAAGTGAATCTTAGAATTACACTGACTTTTTAGTAACGGTTTTCCGACCACACGTGTTAACTTTGGTGCGTTGGACTTGAGATTGATCGACCCAAATTGTACAGTACCAAGACGTCCTTACACTCTCCGGATGAACGTCGAATCATGCGCGATAAGGTTAACGAATTGTTGGAAGCTAAAGTAATTAGACCCAGTAGTTTTTCGTTTGCTAGTCCGGCCCTTTTAGTTAAAAAGGTATGATGGATCATGACCGTTTTAGGAAGATGCCCGAAGGCCAAGTACCAATTGAGATTGTAGACGAAATAGATGATGATTTGGCACCATTGTGTGCGGTAGCTCTGGGTAGTATGATCAGAGACCGTATCAGAGTATCTTAGCCATTGTTTGCGGTAGCTCTGGGTAGTATGGTCAGAGACTGTACCAGAGTATCGTAACCGTTGTGTGCGGTAGCGCCGGTAGCTATTAAAATTAAATTTAAAAAAAGTTTATTTGGAACAACTTGTGTTTACAATTTATAAAGGAAAACGAAGATAGCCACAAAAGTAAAAATACTGTGGCGCAGCTATCAACGCCCAACTCAAGTACATAAATATACAAAAAACATTTTTCCAGACTTACAGAAGTTTTAAAAATAAAAAAGGATCTCTCTATGTGGAGGTTACTATGTAGTATAAATGTAGAGTGGAGGTGGGGTGAAGTGTGTATGTGCATGTGTGTATGCGTGTGTGTTTATCGTGATACCGTTTATGATGTCATAAGTGCTCAGTTTCATCATAAGACAAGGATTTAAGGGGCCACCGTATAATGCTCTCAACTACAATTTGGAGTTCGTGCAAACTTCGTTCGGAATATTGCTATCTCTGTTTGACAAGGGAACAGGTGCGCCGCCGTGTATGTGTGCGTGGAGAGATAAGAGATAAGTAGATATTATTAGCTGTACAGGCTGTAGGCACAGAATAAATAAGAGCAGAATGAAAGCTTCCTAACAGAGCTCAAAATTCTTACCTACTTTCATAGGGCTGTCACTCGGTTATTGAAAATAAAATAAAACCGGGCAAGGTGGGAGTCGAGATTCGGCAATGAGCACAGATAGATGGACAGACGGACGGATGGCCGGACAGACAGACGGGTATTAACATCGACTCCGTATTCGAAATAAGTAAATAAATAATAATTGTGCATTAATTAACCAATTATTTCTTTCATTGTGTGTATAAAGTGACTATTGACGCTAATTAGTGTTATCTCCACAGAATTCATGTGTAAAGTGACAATATAAACAACTATATGTGCAGTGTTTAAAACTCAAATAAATCGATGACATGGGTGTAAAGAAAGCGTATAAGGCGACTTGATGAAGTAATAATACCAATAACTACAGGTACAATAACTAATTTTTTATCAAAAACTCATTTATCTCATAAAGTGAAAATAATAGTCGTTAATTTTCAATGTTTTGAATTCATAAACCCATGAAAATTAAGTAGAGTGACATCTAATGTCTCAAGAATTGATACGGTGCAATAGACATCTAGTGAGAAATAGCAGTACTGCATACACAAACTATGAGCAAAATCAATAACGTCACCGTAAGGCGCCCATGAGCGCTCTCAAACTCGGACTACAACTTAGACGAAAGCCTCGTCAATCGCACCCTAGATGGCACTGTATTCAGTATGCCTGATATATCAGATGATGACGACATAGATATAATAACTCTTTTAATTAAAGAAAAATATTGATGATCTCACCAATAAACTCAATAGTGCATATGGAGAAATTGACTCACTAAACCTTGAAATTGAAAAGCTTAAGAAGGAAAATGTAAATCTGAGTCGTAAAAACTCATTCTACAAACAAATAGTGACTAGTCCGACACAATCTCTTACCAATACCAATACGCCTAAAAAAAGGGGGTCCAAATATCCAAAACAAAAAGGATGTATAAATAAACAAACACAGACTGATTCTGAAATAACAGTAAAAGAAAAAGTTACCAAAAACTATGACCAACAAAAAACGATTATTACACATTCCAGTCCACCGATGGCGCCACTACCTTCGAATGAGAAAGGGACAACACAAAAATATATACAAGTGAACAAAAACAAATTGAAAAATAAGCTATATATATTAAGTACGAATAAAACAGAATAATATATTAACTCTGGCGAAAGTATACTTTACAGACAATTATCAAATATAATATAATAATATAATAACCTAACCTAACCTAACACCAAAGGTGGATATTATGCACCTTCTACGGGATTTACAAACAAAACTTTTACACTACACAAAGAATGATTTTTGCATAATAATGATCGGCGAGGAAGACTTTAAAACTACTAAATGTTACTATGACATAATAACATATATGAGAAACGCTTTACAGAACATAAAGAACACAAATATAATTATTACTTTGCCAACATATAAATATAATAATGACTATAATATTTTATATAACTCAAGAGTGGAAATGTTCAACAACATGCTATGTATGGACAATATTACACATAATTATTCGTATGTTCTGGACTCCAATTTGAACTTGAGCTATCACCATTCTACGTACATAAGGTCAGGAACCGTAAAAGACTGTGGGCGCGTTCCCTTAGGCTGCGGCCAGCCCACCGGTTGAACGCGTCCCAAAGGGTCATGGCCATTCGGCTGGCCCGGGGATACCGTACGGTCTCCCGCGAGGCGGCGAGCCTCCTGGCCGGATTACCGCCATGGGATCTGGAGGTGAAAGTCCTCACGCACATATGGGAGTGGCGCGAGGAGATGAAGCGCCGGGGCGTAACTTCGCTGCCGCGAGAAATCGCGGCACAGCGGACAGAGCTCCGGCAGGATCTCATGGCGGCATGGAGAGTGCGATTGTCGCAACTAGTGATGGGTCGGGGAAATATTCTCGCACGGAGAATGTTCTCCGATCGAGAATATTCTGCAATATTCTTTTTGACGGAGAATTTACGAGAATTTAAAATTGGAAGTAAAATTGCTAAATTTTAATACAATATAAGTTGATTTCAAGGTCTAAAGTCAACTTTTTTTGTTGTTATTTTAAACTTTAAAGAGGGAATTGCGAATATTTCTTTAGTTAAGAGATATTCGTTGCGGCTATCGTTGCGCGCTTCGCCTTTCTTGCCCGTTTGGCTAAAATCACACCTTATTGTGTGAAGACACACACAAGAAAACCGGTCCGCGCCCGCGCTGTTCGCACACTGCGCTGTCCCTGGGGCACCATATTGTCTATTCGATCAGTTACTTGTCGCCTGTCCGCTTGTGCAGATGTGTACAACAACGCTTTAAAATAATAGTGCAATTTGTAATCGCTTCCTGGTATTTTCACAATGAAACCAAAAGGAAAAGTGTACAATTACTATAAAGAGAAATCAGAGAATGGGATAACAGTGTATGTATGTGAATTTTGTGGCCAACGTTACAAATCTCGTAACGCGACTAGAATGACTACTCATCTGGTTAAAAACTGTTCTCGAGCTCCTGAAGTGTTCAAAACAATATTGATTAAAAAAACATCTATGTCAGACATTACGAATTTAAGCAGATGACCTAGTGATAGTTCCGAAAGTGATAGTCAAGAAAGACGTCAAGAACAATCCAATGCAGAGAACATTGAACCACAAACCAATTTTGATCAGGTAAATAATTTATAGTGAAAACTAGTATTTTTGTTGATGGTAGTAGGAATCAAGCAAGAATTATTTTAACCTATTTAACCGATTTATTCGACGAGGCATATCGGCATTCTTACTACTGAACTAGGAAAATTACTTCATTCAATACTTACTTTTTCCCCTTTGTCTTCACAGGAAAACGTGCAATGGGCGCTGGCTAGAGCGATTTATGTATCTAGGCAACCCCTAGCACTAGTAGAACACCTTTTATGGAGAGATTTCTTCAAATTAGTAATTTGAAGAAATCTCTCCATAAAGGGTCCGTAAACCAGATTTTAGTCTGCCTACTAGAAAAACACTTGGAACGAAACTTCTAGATGAGGAATATTCAAAAATCAAAGAAGAAATTGATAAGAAAATTAATGAAGCTCAAGTCATTCACATTGCTTTGGATGGATGGACTAATAATAGGTCTTTACCTATGAAATTGCCGTTCTGCAGTACTGGCCATTTCAAATCAAAATAATTTTTGTTTGGCTAAGAATTCTAATTTCAAATTAATTTTATTTTAAAAACATGGCATTCTTTTTTCAAAAGAAGTCATTTGTTTAATGATTAGTGTTACATTTTCATCGCATTTCAATCTTTTTCGTCATCATGGATACGTTAAAAATTCGAGTAATTATGGAATATGAGTACCGTCGTGGCAGCAACGCGGCACAAGCGGCACGCAACATCAACGACGTTTACGGAGCTAACACTACAAACCAACGCACCACCTGTTATTGGTTTGCTCGCTTCCGTTCTGGAAATTTCGACCTGAAAAATGAACCTCGCGGTCGTCCGAAGACTGGTCGACAATGACGAATTAAAGGCGATTGTGGAAGCTAATGATACACAATCTACGGCTGAATTAGCAGCAGCTTTCGACGTTAGCGTCAAAACAATATTGGTCCATTTGCGTCAAATTGGCAAGGTAAAAAAGCTTGACAAATGGGTGCCCCACGAACTCAATGATCGCCAGCGCGAAGTACGCGTCGAGGCGTGCCTTGCACTGCTCAACAGACACACAAATCAAGGAATTTTGAACCGCATTGTTACCTGCGATGAAAAATGGATTCTGTTTGATAACCGCAAGCGCTCAGCAAGTTGGTTGGATCCTGGTTCAGTACCTTAACAATGCTCTAAACGAAAACTTACCCCTAGAAAAGTGATGGTCACTGTTTGGTGTTCTAGCGCCGGTGTGATTCATCACAGCTTCTTACCAAACGGGGTGAGCATTACTGCAGATGTGTACTGTGAAGAACTGAACACAATGATGGAGAAGCTGGCACATCTCCAACCAGCATTGGTCAATCGCTTGTCTCCGCTGCTCCTGCACGACAACGCGCGACTTCATACTGCACAGCAGACGGTCTCCAAGTTGCAAGAACTGGGGTTGGAAGCTCTCCGTCATCCGCCCTACTCACTAGACCTTGCGCCTACAGACTACTACTTTTTCCAGAATTTGGATAACTTCTTGGCGGGAAAAAAATTCAATACCCGAGAGGCAGTACAAAATGCCTTTGAAGAATTTGTTGCCTCCCGTCCAGCTGATTTCTTTAAGAAACTGCCACTGCGTTGGCAAAGATGCATTGATTGCATGGGTGATTACTTCGATTAATACAAATAAAAAATACATGAAAAAAAATCGTTTAAATTTTTTCATACAAAACGGCAATTTCATAGGTAAAGACCTAATATAAGAAACGAGCCCATAGTGAACATAATTTTGTACACACCGACACCATACTTCTATGATTTCATAGAGACTAAACAAAATAAACATACTGCTGAATATTTATTTCAAGAAGCATGCAAAATCATTGACAAAATCGGAAGCGACAAAATTATGCTGATTGTAACAGATAATGCTACCAACATGGTAAAATGTGGTAAGATGCTGGAAAGAAAATGTAAAGTGGGCAGGCTGCTTAGCTCACACATTGCATCTAATAATTGGAGATATATTAATAAACCAACAAGTTACGAAACTGTTTTCTGATATCACAGATGTTATCAAGTGTATTCAGCGTTCTCATATTCTCTCAGCAGATTTTATATCAATTGCACGAGAGAAGGGAGTAACGAAATCATTACAGTTACCAGTGAAAACAAGATGGGGAAGTCACCTGAACTGCGTTCAAAGTCTGTTAGAATGCAAATCGGTTCTTCAAATATGGCGTTAAACTCGCCAGGTGTACAGAAATACAAAAATTTACTTTTAAATGAAGACGAGTGGACGAAATTTGAAAAAATAAAGTTATTATTAAAACCAATCGTAGATTGGATATCAAAGTTGGAAGGAGATTACTGTTCTATCCATTTGATACATACGGCATTCGGCGAATTAAAAAAACTAGTAGATAAGCATATAGTCACTGAAATTTTAGGCGAAGAAGCACACAATCATTTAATAGAGAAATTCAGCGATAGGAAAGCTACAGCGCTTAAGCTAATTCACTATGCTGCGGTATTATTAAACCCGCAAAATCGTGGTACAACAATGACATCAACTGAAAACATAGACGGATGGGAGTTCGTTCTTAACTTGGCTGAAAGACACAGTATTTCAGTTCAACAACTGTTCGAGAAAGTCTCTGAATATAAATGTGGCACTGGTTTATGGAGCAAAGAGTTTTTTTTGGGAAACAGCTAAAAAAGTCAAGCCAGTTGCGTGGTGGCAAACATTATATTCAAAAACAGAATTAGGAGCAATCGCGCTGAAAATTTTGACTGCTCCAGCAACTTTTGCTTCTGTGGAACGCTCTTTTTCCACATTTTCAAACATACATACTAAAAAACGTAATAAATTGAACACCGAAAGAGCAGGAAAAATTTGTCTGATTGCTCACAATTGGAAAATTATGAACAAAGCAAAACCATTAAACAAAGAGTCCGAAGAACCAAATCCAAGTACCTCTGCCACAAGAGAAAGAAAAGAGCCTATCAATTTAGACAATGAATCTGAAGAGAGCACATCTGAAGAAGATGCAGAGGATGAACCGGTCATCTTGATTGAAAAAGACCACATCAACTTAGATGAACAATTGTTATCAATGGAGGAATAGCATAAGCAATTTGATTTTATGTCAAGAATTGTTGGGATTGTGATTGTTATTTTGTTTTTAATTATATGAAAGCTGATTATTTGTAACTCTTAAAGTTTGTTTTAATACAGAAATCCTTATTTATCATTAATAACATTCGAAATTTAAGAGAATTTATGGGAAGTTTCTCGGAAATATTCTCGAGCATGTTCTCGCTCAGGAGAATTTACTGAGAATTTTTGTTGGTAAGTAGTTTATTTTGACGTAAACTTCATAAAACGTTCAAATGCACTCAAAACTATTACTCTAAAAATAGATCGATTCAATAGAAATATCCAATTATTAAATTCTCGTAAATTCCCTTCCAAAAGGATAATCTCGAGAACTTAACAGCAAAGATCTCGCAAGGAGAATATTCTCGGGAATTTACCATCACTAGTCGCAACCCAGTGCTGGGCACGCCACAATTGCGGCGATAAGTCCCCTCTTTGAGGAGTGGCTAGAGAGGCGCCACGGCGTCCTCACCTTCCGCCTGACGCAGGTCCTCACCGGACACGGTTGCTTTGGGAGGTTCCTGTTTCGGATAAGGCGGGAGGAAATGCCCGGGTGTCACCACTGTGCGGATCGTCCGGAGGACACGGTGGAGCATACGGTGGAGGTATGCCCTGCTTGGGCGGAGCCCCGCCGTGTCCTCTTGGAGGCGATTGGCGGCGGTGACCTCTCGCGTCCAGCTCTGGTCCAGGCCATGGTACGGAGAGAGAGGGCATGGGAAGCAGTCACCTCCTTCTGCGAAGCAGTAATGCTCGCGAAGGAGGAGGCGGAACGCATGAGGGAGAGGCAAAGTTTGCGCCCTCATGCCTCTAACCGCCGCCGTTGGAGACGCCCTGGGCGTCGGGAATCCCAGGCGGATTCCCGGCCACCATAGGCGCGGGCTTGCGGACGGCGAGCAATGTAGCTCGCCGTGGCCGCCGCAATGGCGCGTCGTGTTCCACGCGCGCCTCAAAGAGATGTCAGCACAATTGGTGGGGTCCGCTAGGACCGATGCCTGCCAGGGTTGCGGGTTAGTCCGAAAGGGATACCGGGACTTTGGCAACAGGCAACTGAAGGAACACGGGTGGGTTTTAGTCAGTAAAAGTCTGACACGCCCTTCCACTCCGCCCAGAGCGGGAGAAGTCATTGGATGATTTCCCACCCACAAAAAAAAAAAAAAAGGAACCGTAAAGACCGTACTATAAAGACTGCGCCATGAGAGTAATTTTTGAGGACCTTTTCAACCTTCGATTGGGAATCTTAGAGGAAAATGCTCTCGTCGAAGAAGGTGAATCAAAAGACCAGTTTTTTCTCCAGTAAATGCATTAACATTTTGCACCAAAATATTGCTGGTTTACTAAATAAATCAAATGCTCTTACGGTATGCTTGAATGAACTATCTGATACAAACTTAAATGAAGATATTATATGTATTACCAAATTTCATCATGCAAGGTCACGAAAAGCATCTGTGCATACCAAATTTCACTTTAGCTGCATGTTACAGTAGACCGGAAAAGAAGGGAGGAGGAACGTGCATAATTGTTAATACTTGCCACCAATGGAGGGAAATTCCTCAAATATCAAAGCTGTCATCACCAGGGGTTTTTGAATGTTGTGCTGTCTAGCTTATTAATTATAAATTAATAGTTGTATGTATTTACAGAGTATCAAACGCCAGGAATTTAAACTACTTTTTTGATAAACTTGAAACTTTGCTTCAAGAGATATCTAACAAGCTTTGCAAGAATGTTGTAATTGCAGGCGATTTTAATATTGATGTCTTAAAACCGAGTAACAATTCAGTTGCACTTGAGTATACAACGTGTAACGGAATAAACGCAAGAGCTCATACACCCCAATTAGAATATTAAATTATAAGACTAAAGTAATATCTGTAATTTAATTTAATTAAAGCACACCAAGTATTTTTTTATAAAATAGACGTCCTGACTAAACATGAAACGCTTGAGCACACTACTCGATCTCCACGCACACTAATAGCGCGCCGCACGCGTGCGTGTGCCTGCCAGCTGGCTATGTAGGTAGGTACTACAAGCAAGCGTATGCATTAGGTATGTACACACGCCAAAGGAGATAAGTAACCAGTCACGCACACATAGCATTCGTAGAGTGAGTGTGTTAATGTCTTCTAAATTATAGTATATCATAATGTCGCAATGTAAAATTAACGCTCTCGTGGCGCAACAGATAAGCATTCAACCTACAATGACAAACGGTTAGAGTTCAAAACACGGTTATACTATATTATTGTTTTTGAGATTTTGTAACTTAGAATTTAATATACTAACTGATAAAGTGATATTCTGACCGGTTTGAGAATCTACAAGTTTCTCGCCTACTTAAAATTATTTGCCAGTTTAGAAGCTAACTACCCGCTTTAAAAATATATTCCTACCTTCAATTGTGAACTTAAGTATGAGTCAGTTCGCATTAGCAACTACACCTACACTCCTTCTTTTGCACTTTTACAAAGTTTGTGATTGTGATAAATTGATTAACTGAGACTATGCATCATTTAACAATATTTCAAAAAGCTCAGATTATTGTTTTGCATGAGCAAAAAATTTCTGTTAGTGAAATCGCAAGGGGCCTAATCATATCGGTAAGTAAAATTATTATTAAAAATATTGTATTTTATCGGTGACATAATATAACCGTTACCCAGTAATTTCAATGCGATTGTCCGTTGTGTCTCATTTAACGAATTGTACAGGAATATTTATTTATTAACTGCATACCCAGTCACTATATCGATATAATTAATAAATAATTACCATTATCATTTTACACAGTATTATAATAAATGTTTCATCTGTATTTTGTAATGAAATATTCAAAAATATAATGATTATGTTTGTAAATGAATAGGAGATAATAATAAAATAACAATTTTGAAATGTAAATTATTTAAAAATGTAAATTGCATATTTTATATACATAATAATCAAAGGATATTGATTCTAAATATATGCAGCATTCAGCAATTAATAATAATGCTTAACACTTTTTAGATTTAGATATTTTTTTTTTTTTTATGTGAATACAGTGAATAATATGTCTCATAATTATATTATATAAATATTACTTTTTTAGTATTATTATAAATGTATACATAATTTCAATAAAATGTATCATTTATTTATAACTATATGAATTGTCTTTATATATATTATATAAAAAAATATTCTCTTCATTTTATTTATATTGTGTAGGAATTTTTAATTTCTTAATTTATCATTTGGGAGGTGTATGTATAGTTCTAATATTTTCACGTTTTTTTGTAGTGAAAAACTGTTCGACTATTGGGTGCATCGTCACGCTGAGACAGGCTAAATAAACCGTCGTCGCCTGCCTGGACCGACACCATTGGCTTACATAAATGCTTCGCCTCGGCACCGTGAGATTGTTGCCACCCATACATATTTGCTAAGACTAGCATAACAGCAGCAGCACACAACGTCACTATGCAAACTGTACGGAACCACCTGCGAGCGGACGGCTTGTCATGTTGCAAACCGACGCGGACATTTTTAGTATCCACCGTGCACCGTCAAAATCGCGAATCGAAGGAATATCGGCACTTCGATTGGCAAAATAATGTCGTCATATTTACTGATGAAAAATGTTTCAAATCAGATAAGGATGGACGAAAAATACAATGGAGAATAAAAGGAGGTCAATACACGGAAAAAAATATTTAATATTATTTATTAATTACGGATCATCTTGAGAAAGTGTAAAATCGAAAATTACCGCCGACTTATCGTAAGATTTATACTGCCTTTAAATTTCAGACATTTTAAGGAATTTAAATCTAATATTTTCCTGGAAACTGTGTTGGTAATAATTATAATACTGTTCCCGATACCGGTGGGTTACTATATTTTATATTTTGAAATGTTGTTATTTTTTTACATTAATATTTAAAAATGTAATTTATATGTTACAACTGAACTACTGACACTACTGCCACCGTTACTGTTGTTTGTGTGTTACTGTCTGTTACTATTTGCTGTTTGTTGTTATAACTGAATAGACGAAATCTTAATACTAGGTATTCTTCTAAACTTTACAGCATATTTAGCCATGATTAAATAAGTCGGCGGTACTGGAGTGTGAGTAATGTTATTGTTACTGGATCAGATTATACAGTATGTAACAAAAACCCTGTCGGATCCTTAAGGGTATTATTTGGTATAGTATTGTGTGCCCATATACGTAACCATTTCATGGTTTTGAGATTATTATTTTTCCCCAATGAAAATAATTAATTTAAAAAAATAAAAATGAACTTATCAAAGGCAACACTTATCCTCGATAAAGTTCATGTGTGTGTGTATTTGTTTTCATGTGTTCATGTTCTACAATTTGAAGCCGCCCGAGCGGGACGGTTTTTATGATTCTTTGACATGAGCCGCCCGCCTGCATTGTCGCTTGCCGCCAAACAAACTTATAGCTAAATAAACCTACGTTATGCCTACGCGTTGCTATCAGCTGATTTGAGCTGATATCGTTTAGGCATAGTGAACTTGACTTCAATTTCTGTTCATCAAGAAACAATTAATTGAAATAAATGTAGCCCAGAAAAGGGCTTTTTAAAAATGTGCTTTTGGCACAGAAATGAAAACAGACACAAGTGAGCTAAGAAAAAGGTACTTACCGAATTTTGGTATTAGTTTATTAAAACAGTAACTTGTTGTTGTTGGATACCTCGGCGATCATGCTCCACATGTCTACCTCCAACACTGATACACATTCGACACCTTTTTATTAAATTGTCACGTACTCTTTGCAGCGCACTTGTGTCTGATTTAATTAAATTGAAAGCTGCTACAATCCGAGCTCTTACTTCGATTTCCGAATCACACTCTTTTTTAAAAACCATTTGTTTGACATGACCCCATAAATAGAAGTCCAGAGGCGTAAGATCGGGAGACCGTGCTGGCCACGAAACTGGTCCCCCCCGGCCAATCCATTGCCTCGGGAACTGAGCATCTAAATACTCGCGCACCGCACGCGAGAAATGTGGAGGCGCGCCGTCATGTTGAAACCACATTGAGCGATGGAAATTGAGGTCTATTAAAGGATCCAACTCTTCACTCAAGAAAGACAGGTAGTTTGAACCATTCATTGTGGGCCTCAAAAAGTATGGACCAATAATCTTGTCTCCGAGGATACCAGCCCACACGTTAACACGCCAACGATGTTGGAAATTACTCGGTTTCATAGCTAGCGGGTTTTCGAGCGCCCACACGTGTTCGTTGTGGCAGTTGAATACACCTATTCTTACAAACGAGCATTCATCGGAGAAAAGCACGCGATTCAAGAAACCTTCATGTTCTTCGACTTTTCTTAAGATCCAATTACAAAATTCCACTCTTGGTTCGTAATCAGTGGGAAGAAGGGATTGAACCCGCCGGTAGTGATAAGGGTGCTGACCATCTCCCTTCAGCACTCTCCAAACCAGCATGTGATTAGTGTCTAGTTGTCGAGCAACAGAGCGTGTGCTTTGCGTGGCGTCCGCCGCAAACATATCCAAAACTTGTTCCTCGATATCCAGGTTGCGCTCTCGTGGTCTTCCAGCATCAGCGCGCTGTGTCTCGTGGCCATGAGCACTGCCTGTGGTGAACACACGGTTATGTAGACGTTGGAACGCACGCTCCGACGGTACTGGCACACCTGGCCTGTGAAAACGCACCTCATAATCTCTACGCGCAGCTGCATAATTACAATCGGCCTTGCCTAAGCACATTAACATATTAAAATATTCCCGATTGGAATATGACATTACGGACGTCCGATCGAAAGGAATCTTCACGAAAGACTGACTAGCAACAAGCGTACAGACACGCGCCGCATCGCACGGTAGGCAACCAGTCGGCTACATCAGACAAGTCGGCGACTCGCTAAAGAGCACCGACAGCGCGCCCAGTGTAGGGCGGTATCCTTTGAAATAAAAATAGGTAAAATAAAAAGATTTCCCCGGTGAGTGGAATGTTGTCAATTTATGAAAATTTGCCGTATTTAGTGTGAATGTCGCATGGTTTATAAAAATAAAATAATCATTATCTTTTGATTTTTATGAGTTACATTTTTAAATATATTTTTTATAGTACGTATGTTAACCCAGGAATACGCCTTTAATGGATCGGACAGGGTTTTTGTTACATACTGTATATTTATCTATGTGACATGTTTATTCACTCCGTCCATTGTTTATTATGTAATTGTATAAAAAGATGTAATTATAATGATGCATTTATAATAAAACATGTTAACTTGTGATGTTCTTTTATTATTTAAATAAAGATATATAATAAAAATGGTTTTATTTATTTAAGCTATTTTAAATAAATAAAACCATTTCTTAACAAACAATATTCCAATTGCTTTAACTTAAAATTTTAAATCTCAAAAAGAATCACACTTTCAGAGAACCGAATCCACTCGGTAGTTATCGTAAGTATTGGTATTATTCGTTGGGCTACGAATGCCTTGGATTTCAACGCGAAATTATGATATACTATCGTGCGCGTGGCTGTCATTGAGCAGTACGTAATGAATCGTTTACACAGCAGCGATAGTTTTGTAGTGTGCGTGACTGGTTACTTATCTCCTTTGGCGCGTGTACGTTAGTTCAATGACCGAACATTACTAGTAAAATTATGATTCCATCTTTCCATCACATTTTCACAGGCTTTGGACTGTAGGCTTTTTACTTAATTCTAAGATTCTAAGGTTTAGTAAAACGGAAGCATTTTTAAATCAAGCAACTTTTCGGCCGTGTACGATCTATCAGTAAACGTGATAGGGTGGTATTTTTGGCGGCCGCCCGACTCACTTATTATCTCTGATGCGTACCTACCCAACTGTCGCGATATCATATTCAAAGTCTGCGTGTTTAAAAGATTTGAATCATAATATTTACAGTAATTAGGTTTAAAAGTAAAAATGGGTGTTCCACAAGGCTCGATTTTGGGTCCTTTCCTCTTTTTAGTGTACATTAATGATCTACTACATTTATTAAAAAATCAGCCACACATGGTGTTATTTGCTGACGATACTTCCTTAATTTTTAAGGTAGATAGACGTGCTACAAATTTTGACGAAGTAAATAACGCCCTACTGCAGGTCCAAAATTGGTTCACTGCTAATAATTTAGTATTAAATGGAAAAAAAACTAAGTGCATAAAATTTTCTTTACCAAATGTCAAAAGTAGGGATTGTGTGATTATATTGAATCAAGAGAAACTAGAATTCGTCGATAAAACTGTTTTCCTAGGGATCACGCTCGACTCAAGGCTACAATGGAGTTCTCATTTAACATCTCTTGCAGGACGGCTAAGTTCAGCAGCATATGCTGTCAGAAAAATCCGTCAATTTACTGATGTAGATACCGCGAGGCTAGTCTATTTTAGTTACTTTCATAGCATCATGTCTTACGGTATTTTACTATGGGGACGGGCTGCAGACATCGAGTCTATCTTTATTCTGCAGAAAAGAGCGATTAGAGCCATTTATAATCTCCGCAGGCGCGATTCTTTACGGGAACTGTTTAAGGATATTAACATCATGACGGTAGCTTGCCAATATATCTATGAAAACATCATGCACGTAAGAAAAAATTTACATCTTTTTAGTAAAAGAGGTGATAGACATAACTATAGTACTAGATATAGGGAGGGCAATAAAATTTCTCCCCACATACTTCAACTGAACGAGACGAAATTCAAAACTTGTATAAAACGCACACTATGCAGGCAGGCATATTATAAGTTGGAGGATTACATTTCTGATAAAAATGCTTGGCTTAATGCTGGTCCTGCTCCACAACCACAACTAACTAATTAACATTCGAAAATAATGTTGGAGATGCTGAAGATTGTAAGACCATCTTTGCATTGTATAAACTCAATTTCCTTTGTATTATATAACTGCATAGCACAAGTGTGAGTACTATGTACTATAGAGCCATTTACCGGGTAATTTGTCTTTAATTGACTTGAATGTGCCCTGGCGGCTGGGAATGTCATGCTCACTCAAATGTCTCGCTGATGGTGGCGCGTGTATTGGATCATTTAGCTCCCTTCAAAATGGTTGAGCTGAATGGTGCTGATCCATGCGTCATGTTCGTGAACGGGCGCCGTCAGTTGTGACTGGTCATCTCTTAGCTGCCATGGCTTATTTTAATTTTTGATTTGTTTGTTATAATTGTTGTCGCAAGTTTCCGGTATCCGGTAGCAAGCGCGCGAACGTCATCGAAGCACAGGAGGGGCGCGCCGTTGGAGTTTTAAAATAACGTCGCTGAGCAACTCACTTTTTGACGCACCATCGCCCAGACAACATCTCTCCGGGTCGTTTTACATTTGCGTAGAAGTAATAGGTATCAGCCAGAAATAATGTTGGTATCACATTATTTCTAGGCATTCTCCTTTATTATTGTTTAAAAAAAAAACTCTTGTTGATTGTGTTCTAAAAATATTATAATTGTAACGAAACGATAAAATGATAACAAATAAATATTTAGAAAATAATGCATTAACTCGCAGTTTTGGAAGTATTTGCTAATTCAATATACCTAATTATGAATTACACGAAGATGTCTGTATTTGTTAATAAACGATTCTTATGATTAACTAACAGTTATTTTTCTTATTATCAGAAGTGCTATCGTACTTACGCTCAAAATGCCGCGAAGCCACAAGCGAAGGTCAAGAAGAGAGCCATCGACGAGTTCAAGCACGAGCAGCAGTAGTACAATTAACCAGAAGCGTAAGAAGCAACGCCGCCGCCGCCGTAAGGATTCGGAAACCGTGAGTCAGAGTGTTTTATTATCGTCAGTGATTCCCGAATTCGACCCGCTTGTAGACAGTGTAGATATGTGGATTAATGTTGTTGAGGCTAATTCTCAGGCATTTGGATGGTCTGATAATATGATTAAGTATCAGGCACTTCAGAAATTACGTAATACCGCAAAAACTTGGCTAGACGGTTTGCAAAAAAATGAAACCAGGTGGACCACGTGGAAGTGGAAGCAATGGCGCGAAACATTGTCGGATACCTTTCAAGTAAAAAGTAATATGTTCAGATTACTCAAAGAATTAATCGAAGCAAAACCTTCAGCAAATCAGTCTTTATACGAATTCTTTTTTAATCAAAAATTGAAAATTGATCGTTTACAGTTAGGGTTTCAAGACCGAGATATAATATCCATAATAGTAGGTTCAATAGGTGATAAAAACATTAGTGTAGCTGCTGAAGCAGGCAATTTTAGGTATTGTGACGATTTAGCATCTTTTTTACACGGGAAAATTTATTTACCTATGGAAAATGAGGTACCTTTTTCCAATTCGTTGCCACCAAAACATTCTTCTCGACTGTCTCAATATGGGCACCATAATATATCAAATAAATCTGATAACAAAGTTGAACCTAGTGTGAGTAGCAATAGTTTATCGATTAGCTGCTACCGATGTGGAGAGACAGGTCACCGGAAGCCCCGCTGTACTCTCAAGGATAGCGTCCAGTGTTCCTTCTGCAAAAAGTGTGGGCATTTAGAGAAAGCTTGTAAGAACCAATCTAGAACTAAGGTTGTGAAGGATGTTGAAGTGAAATTGATTTCTGATCCAAAAATTAAACAAAAGTTTTATAAACCTGTTTTGATAAACAATATAGAATGTAGTGCTTTTTTTGATATGGGCAGTGACTGTTCTTTAATTACATCTGCATTGGTGAACCAATTGAAGTTACAATCTGTCCTTTTGGATAATCCCATTAATTTGGTAGGATTTACTAACGATTTATCTGCTCAAGTAACCGAGTCTGTGGCAGTTAAACTCAAAGTCGATAATGTAGAATTAATTATTAGACTTTACGTTATTGATGCTCTATCCGGCTGTGATATTTTGATAGGGAGGAACTTTACTGAAGATAAAAATATAATGTATGTTCGTGTCGGAGAAACTTTAACTTTTCAATTAGTTCAAGCAATGAATGTTTGCAGTATTGAGGTTACAAATAACGTTTCACATGAATATAAACTGGTATTAAATAAAATTTTATTAAAATACCCTCAATCTTTTTCCCAAGATTTATCGACTTTAGGAAAAACATCGTGTGTAGAATTAGAAATTCAACTAACGTCTAATAAACCTATTTACCAACGACCGTATAGGATGTCCGAGTCGGAAAGAGCGATCACGCGAGAATTAGTAGATGATCTTTTGAAAAATGGTATTATTCAAAACAGTAGCTCTGCATACGCTAGCCCAGCTCTTTTAGTTGACAAGGCATCTGGCGGTAAAAGGCTATGCGTAGACTACAGGCAGCTAAATAAAATTACTGTTAAAGAAAAATACCCAATGCCCATGATAGAAGATCTCATTGACAGATTGCAGGGTTGTAGATTCTATACTTCTCTCGACCTTAAAAGTGGGTATCATCAAATTAGTATCAAAACTGAAGATGTGCACAAAACTGCGTTTATAACAAGTGATGGCCATTTTGAATATTTGAGAATGCCTTTCGGAGTATGTAACGGACCAGCTGTCTTTCAAAGACTAATGAACACAGTTTTGGGCAATCTACGCTTTGGAAGGGTTATATGTTACATGGACGATTTGCTTATAGCCACAAAAACTATTGAAGAAAATATGGTTTGCTTAGAAATGGTTTTGGATATTTTTGTCAGAAACGGATTGACTGTCAATTTAGATAAATGTTCCTTTTTCAGACATCAAATTACGTTTTTGGGCTATGATATTTCCGAACAAGGCATTCGTCCTAATTCCCGAAAGCTTGATGCTATATCAAAATACCAAATCCCAAAGTCAGTTCATCAATTAAGACAATTTTTGGGCTTGATAAATTATTTTAGGAAATTTATTAATAACTGTGCACTTCTCTGTAAACCGTTGACTAGTTTATTAAAAAAGGGTGCAATCTGGCAATGGGGTCCCCATCAAGACCAGGCCGTAGTATGTCTAAAAGATGCATTAATAGAAAATGCAGTACTTAGCGTTTTTGACCCCAAATTACCCATAAATTTATATACAGACGCCAGTCGTGATGGTATAGGTTGTATCTTGACTCAGATAACTAATAACGGCGAAAAACCGGTGCATTTTTATAGTCGTCAAACAAGTAATGATGAAAAGAAATACCATTCCTTCGAATTAGAGTTATTAGCAATCGTTTCCGGGTTACAAAAATTTAGACATTATTTATTAGGAACGAATTTTAAAATTACTACCGATTGCAATGCAGTACGATGCGCATTAAGTAAGAAAGAGATTATTCCACGTATAAGTAGATGGGTATTGTATACACAGGAATTTACGTTTGAAGTTGTTCATAGGGCCGGGTCACAAATGCAACACGTTGACGCATTAAGCAGGAACCCTATTTGTTCTATGAATAATTTGTCTAATGAGGTAGAAAGTGTAAACACAATTACTGAAGGTGATTGGTTGCTAGCGGTTCAGTTACAAGAGCCCAGTATCTGTAGTATAAGAGATATATTACAATCAGGTGAGGCCGAGACGAATAAAAATATATTTAATGAATATGAGTTATTAGGAAACAAAGTTTATCGTAGAACTGAATTTGGCAGGCGTTGGTTAGTACCAAAAAAATGTATATGGTACGTAATTCGTGCTAACCATGATGATGTAGGTCATTTCGCAGTAGATAAAACCGTCGAACGAATCAGGTCAAAATATTGGTTTCCCCATTTAAGAAAAACCGTTTCAAAATACATAAAAAATTGCTTAAATTGTATCTATTACAAAAATATCCATGGAAAAAAACCAGGCAAATTATATCCGATTCCAAAATTCGCTAGACCATTCCACACACTTCACGTCGATCACCTTGGTCCATTTGTCAAAACTACGCAGCAAAACAATTACCTCTTAGTGATAGTTGACTCATTTACCAAATTCGTTTTTATTTCGGCTGTAAAAACCACTAAAAGCAAAGTTGTCACTAATGAATTAAATAAGATATTTAAAGTATTTGGAAATCCAAAACGCCTTGTTTGTGATGCTGGTAGTGCTTTTACATCCAAGTTGTTCACCAATTATTGCAAAGACAGAAACATTAGGCTTCACATAATTGCTACTGCTGTTCCACGTTCAAATGGCCAAGTGGAGCGCTATAATCAGACGATTCTAGAAGCATTGCGTAGTATGAGTGCTGACACTGATAATAATAAGTGGGATCAGCACATAACTAGTATACAGCAAGGCATTAATAGTACAATTAATAAAACCACGTCTGCTGTGCCAAGTGAGGTGTTTTTCGGGTTCAGAATTCGAATGAACAATGATGCGATCACTGATGATAATAATGAGCATTTTACTGACGTCACTGCGTTGAGGAATACGGTTGACATAAATATAAAGAGGAACGCTGAACGGCAAAAGGCGTCATTCGACTCTAAAAGGAAAGAGGCCCCTATTTACAAGGTTGGAGACTTAGTGGTGCTCAAAGTTCCGAGTCATACAAATGATGGGCAAAGCACTAAGCTGATGCCTCTGTACAAGGGGCCCTTCCAAGTAACAAACATCTTGGGACACGATAGATATCAAGTGGCAGACCTGAGGGGAGCTGAAAGATCTTCAAAAAAGTATGACGGTGTTGCTTGTGTGGAGAATATGAAGCCCTGGATCCACGTTGCTGAAGGACCGGATGTTGTCAAAAATACATAAGTATCTAAGAGCGACAATAAGGTATTTATTGTATCCACAATTTCTCTTAATTTAATTTTCGTTTATTTATTTTTATAAACTAACCTTTTTTTTACCATGTTAATTGATATGGTCAAATGCATTCGCTAAAACATTATGGGTGTTTATGGGGTGTGCGTTCTAGAAATCAACAGGCATCCATTGTGAACGCTGTTGAGGTTCTGGAATAACAGGCATACATTGTAAATGCTGTTGAAGGCCCTGAATAACAGGCATCCGTTGTGAACGCTGTTGAAGGCCCGGACCAACAGGCATCCGTTGTGAACGCTGTTGAGGCCCTGAATAACAGGCATCCGTTGTGAACGCTGTTGAAGGCCCGGACCAACAGGCATCCTTTGTGAATGCTGTTGTGTGTATAGTTCGAGCACCTTATCAACAGTCCGATGTATAGCAGGCCACATGATGTGCAGAGTTTAATATACAGCTTACTAATGATTATTTATAATGTTTTCAGCTTCTACATTGGACCCAAACGCTGTTCGAGGACGAACGCGTGAGCAGGACGGCCGGATGTTGTCGCAAGTTTCCGGTATCCGGTAGCAAGCGCGCGAACGTCATCGAAGCACAGGAGGGGCGCGCCGTTGGAGTTTTAAAATAACGTCGCTGAGCAACTCACTTTTTGACGCACCATCGCCCAGACAACATCTCTCCGGGTCGTTTTACATTTGCGTAGAAGTAATAGGTATCAGCCAGAAATAATGTTGGTATCACATTATTTCTAGGCATTCTCCTTTATTATTGTTTAAAAAAAAAACTCTTGTTGATTGTGTTCTAAAAATATTATAATTGTAACGAAACGATAAAATGATAACAAATAAATATTTAGAAAATAATGCATTAACTCGCAGTTTTGGAAGTATTTGCTAATTCAATATACCTAATTATGAATTACACGAAGATGTCTGTATTTGTTAATAAACGATTCTTATGATTAACTAACAGTTATTTTTCTTATTATAATTGCGGACGCTTTTAACGTGCTTTCTACATTGTTCTCACATGTATAATTTCAACATAAATGATGTAACCAATATTTTGTAACAATATTTTGATTTAAAAGAGTGTCCGTGGAGTTTCTTGCCCGTTCTTCTCCATAGGTACCTACTACGCTTTGGAATGGGCAACTAGCTTCATATTTCTGACTGACCGACTCCTTGACAATTCAAAAGTGCCTGTAAATGGTTTAATTGAAATAAATGCTTTGAGTTTGAGTTTGAGTTTGAATTAAAATTGGTAAACATGAAGGTACTTACAGAACTGAACTATGTATTTACACTACACTATGTCACTATTTTTTCTTCGTCTCCTTTTTAATACACTTTCGAAATGTCCACCGCCTTGCTCGATGCAAATTTCGTTTATTTAGAAAGAAGAAATTAGTGCGCACATTCGCCCCTGTATCTATGGCCGTGTTAGGACGAAAGGTACCGGAGTCCCTCAGACGCTGAGTTGCACTTAACATTGTCCTGGCGCTCAATCTGGTACCATATCTTGCGTTGAACTCTCGTCACGCTAACTCGACATTATCGTAACAACGAGCCAGTGTCCTCACCATCTCCATGTACTGAATATTGGTGTACTGGAATGCCGTCGCGCACGTAAACAAATGACATTTGGGAACACTTGTCGCTCGCTGCCGGCGAATAACTACCCTTGTGAGCGGGCGCACCGCGGGCGGTGACGGCGCTTGCTGCGGCATATCAAACGTCAAAGGGGTAAGTCAGCAAATTAATGCATCTCCCTCTTTCTTTCACATTAATCTTCCATTTGCAAAAAACGAACCACAAAATTCCTAATATTTTGTCATTTCTTAGAATGTGAAAGACCACATTCGGTCGTGCATTTAAAAAAGCTTTATTACTTTGGGATTAGGTCTAAATTTCGTTAAATTAACTTTTTTTTTAACACAACTAGCTCAAACGTAATAAAAAGCAATGTTTATGTGTGTGTAAAGAAAGCTATCACCGAACAAAAAATTAGGTTTTGCATTTAAATTAGACATATTGCTTTGCAATAAGGATTAAGCTGCCTTAAATTAACTATTTTATTTACCGCGCACTACACATAGGATAGCTATGAGCGTATTACAAAGGACATGTCCAAAACTGGTTTTTTATTTATCAAAAATTCTAACCAGGATAATTTAAATATATGTGGATAGACATCCCCAAAACGAACGCTTTTAATTATAACATACATTTTTAAAGGCCTCTAGTTTTGAGAAAAAACGTTTTTTATTTATGTGTGTATTTACACTTACAACGAACAAACCTTTCCAAACATCAAGGGTATAATAGCGAACACACCGCAAAAAAAAAGTAAACTTGACATGTCAATGTCACTGTCAATCGATATTTGATGTAAGATTATGACAGTGTAAACAAAACAAAATCTGAATAATTACATAAATAATAAGAAATGAGATGAAATGCGATATTGTCTGAGAAAAGTAGGTAGCATATTCCTTTTACGACTGGATGCGCTATATATTCTGATTATAGCTACTTCGAATGTTCACCTGCAAGTTGCAATACTTTACCGAAAACTGAGTTATCAAGTGCACCATACATATTCCGCAGAGGTTGCTTAGCGGGAGTAAATGATAATAGTGTACTAAACGATACCACTTATTCAGGGGATGTGTCCCCTTGATTGTGTCAGTGGGCAGACTTATAAACTCTGATTATGTCAATGTTTGGATTGCAATTACCTAACAGAATTACTTTTTCTTAACTTAGTCAAATGTGGATGAAGTCTTTTGACAAATGGTTTTTAAAAACTGAATTAATATGCTTTAATTGGATGTGTTACAGTTTTGTTATTGAAATAAAACTCAGTTTTAGGTTTAAATGGTGATTTATTGATTTTATTCATTTTCAATGTCTTCTCTAATTAAAATATTGTCAAGAAACTGAGCAGGAGGAGATATATCATGTTGATGCCGAGCCCATCCCAGATACCAGACAATTGTCATAACATGAGCACAGCTTCCAACAGTTCTTTTCCCAATTATGCAACTGCAATAATAGCCACAAATACAATCCTGCCAACTAGTCTCTGCCACTTTCAGTAAAATATATGTGTAATACACCCTATTGCTGTAGTGGCGTGACTTTATTCGTCCTCTGATCAAAGCTGTCTCATGTGATGACGAAATGTCTGGAATGTTTACCAATCCTACATCTTCAGTTACTTCCACAGTAAAAGTACCGTTTGCCCGAATATGTTCCCCATAATAAGAGCGAGCCTGCTTTATTTGATAAACTCCTAAGCTAAACAAAATTAAATCGGACATTTCCATGGTGGGGAACATATTCAGCTGTGGTATTTGACCATTTCTTTGAACGAAACTGGCTCGGCGTCTATTAAGCTGATGCCCAATCACATAGTCAGCTAAGTAATTTGGCATGTTCATTCTTTGATTAGCTCTTTCCAGTATAGATTGGGCATCAGGACGGTCAGTCAAAACGGGATGGAAATGGTTTAAAATAGCTCCTGCAATTCTAAAATCATCCATAAGATTTCTAGAACCTATATTGAAATATTTATTTCTAAAGATTTTAAAATCCCGGTTAAACCGACCGTTTACAACTTTTACAACCCACCTGCACAGTGTCACCAGTCGTGACTTATTGGCTTTATCAGTAGATAATTGAGTTTCCCCTTCACTAAGTGTTTCTGGCTTATACACAGTATAGCCCAAAGATATGAGCAATGGAATAGCATCTCTAAAACCGCGGTCAAGAATAAATACATCATTCGACCTGAAATACTGTCTTAAATCAGAATTTTCATTTTGAAACTGCAGTTGCATAATTGTAGCATCGGATGTTGTGGCTGCATATGGACCAAATATATCTATAATGTGGCCATCGGTGGCCACCAGCAAAAAAGGTTTCACTAGATTTGCAAACTTGTGTAAACTGTATGATTTTTTTTGAAACAAATAGTTTGACGATTTTTGTAGATAAATATAGGTTCCATCGCAAATGGCTATGAGGTTATTTTCTGCTGTTCCAAAAAGTCCCTGTGGGATTAAAAGATTTCTGCTGGACAGGTTTGCCCTTGATATATGACTAACGCCTAAATGCATTGGTACATAAAATTCTTTCATGCAGTTGCGTGCCTTTTTCATATAAATGCATGCTATTGATTTATTCATACACATTAATGAAGCAATTCGTCTAATTGGTTCCCCAGTTCTTATTTTCATAAGGTATAAACCTAAAGCTGTTTTTGGTTTTCGGAAAACAACTGACAATTGATTATTAATACAGCTCAATATCGTTAAAAAATTCAATACTGTCAAGGCTGTCCAGTAACGAAGTATGTGGTTATTCATATTTTCCACATTTTCAAAATCAATAATGTTAATTGTTTTTTTTCTTAATAAATCTAACATTTCTACAATATGTGAGAGATTAAATTGCGTTGTGAACTGAAATTCATTCAACAGTTACCAATTGTAAACACTGGCATGTTCTTCACATACTCGGGCATTAGGAGTGACATACAATTTATAGTCCATAAGTATTTGTTTTTTAACATATATAGGTACTCTTAAACGTTCTGAATTTGTACACTCAGGAACAAAACAATGGTTTGATGAATCTGGGGTTCGAGTGTAACCTTCTAATTCAACATACCTGTTTTCATTTTGAATAACATTGTTAATGTCAATTTCTGAACTGGGTGCACTTACAGGTTCAGCCACAGAACTAGACCTACTTTCAACTGATGGAGTTACTTGGGCTTCTCTTGGTGGATCTATTACTTCTCGAACATTGTGAGCCCTTTGCCAGCAGGCATTACATGCTCGAGCATTAACAGGCATCTGAAATTATGTTTTCATTTATTGTGTGTTCCAGTAATCAAATGAATAAGAAGTGTAAATATTTAATTTACATAATTACCTGACGGGGGTAGATGATGTTAGCTATATGAACCCGTTCAGGATGATTATCAGGTAAAGGACGAGAGCGCCTGCCCGTTCTTCTTGAGATAGAAATGCCACAACAGACACATACTGATTGATGACCCAGTTGTCGTTCACCAATGTTGTGCTCGTTTCTATTATCCAATTCTATTATTATTAGGTTGATGCATTCTTGGCAAATGCAATCTCCATCTGTCACCTAAAAACCAAATAAAATGTTAAGAACACAATAACATTTATCTGCATGTCCTATGAGTAAAGTAGTGGTATTTGATTTTTTGGCCTTAAGCAAATTATTTATTGTAGAAACCTAGTGATATATTATAAGTTGTGTAATACACTACCTCCTGATCAGTCCATTCTTCAACTATTGAGACTATCTCAGGGCCCATGCTTAAAGCATTGTATTCATACTGCTGATTAGCATGTATTGCTATGTTGCAATTCATGCAGAGAGCCATAATATTGTTGTAATAATCTGAAAAAAAAATGGAAGTATAAGATTGCAGACAATCAGATGACATAAATGAAGCAAAGAACAAAATACACGGAGCTAATTATGTACTTACATTGGGGTTTCAAATACGAAGGCGAAGTCCGAGCAATATCTATTAACCGAATTGCGTGCAATATCTATTAATCGTTATGAAAAAGCCAAGTCGTCAGAGGGTTGTAAGGGTTGTAACTTCACGTGTGCAAAATCAAAGAATCCGTTGTGTTAAGATCAAGTCGTTTCAGGAAAATCAAATAACATACGAAAACGCAATCACAAGGCGCGAAAGTAGTGTGAACACTGACAATAACGACAAAAAATGTTATTTCTGACAGTTGATTCTATGGTAGCCTTTTTTTTTGGGTTGCCATGTACGAATTAAACATATGTTCTAACATAAAACAGTTTATTATTTTTCTCTTAAAGGGAAGGGTCTAAAAATATTATTGAAGTGGTTTCAAGTTCCGTATTTTTGTCGCTTTTATATTAGTGCAGTTTGATGCTAGTTAAATTTCTCTCGGAATAAAAAACCAACGTCCATACAAAAAGTGGACATCTCCTTTGGTTATGCATTTGAATAGGCTTTATTCCTTTGAGATAAGGCTTACATTTCCTTAAATAAAATATCTTATTACCTTGTTAAGACACGGTGGTTCTAATTTCAGTTAAAGAAAAGATTTTTTCATGAAAAATTAACCCATAAAAATAATGATGGAAATCGATTCAGAAGCCGATTCTGAGCAAACTACTTTCAGGTCTTGCGCTTATTCTGTTACATGTTGTATACTACTAGGTTACAATTTGAAACTTGCTCTTAAACAGCCAACTCGAATGGCTAGTGGGACATGTATAGATAATTTTGCGCATAATTTTAAGAAGAGTTGTAAGACAGATGTACTTGAGTTTGCTTTATCAGACCATACAGCACAGCTACTGCAATGTCCAGTTCCCAATGTATATAATATCAAATCCTGGTATATAACTAGAAGAGATTACAGTAACGATAATATAGAGAAATTTAAAAATAGCATAAGCAGTCTCAAATTCTCGGAGATATATCTTACTGACGGTCCCAACGTAGCTTACAATGAATTTATCGACATATTTAAGTTATTTTACGAGTTATGTTTTCCGTTTACAGAAATAAAAATAAACCTAATAAATAAACCAAAATGGCTTTCACGTGGAGTTAAATTATGCAGTAGGAAAAAAAGAGAACTTTTGTGGCGATCCAGGTTGAAACCCAACCATGAAAACAAAAAGAAATTCACTACCTAATGACCTTTTAATGACTTTTTCGTTGACAAAATACGTCAAAATGTATTACTAAGTGGGTAGGTAATTACCAAAAGTTTTGGAGAGCTCGGCCACGCTTTACTTTACATTTATTCTTATATTTAGGCATAATCAGGCTTACTCTATGATAGGTTCAAAAAACAAAACAAAGTTACAAACTACTTTATATACACGGTGAAATTTGAATCACAGTTTTGCTAGAACAAACATTGTTCAAACCATGGTCTTCTACCATTCTATAGCATCAAATAAAATAAAATACGTCATTGGTTTTTAGAAAAAACACAAATAAGACAAAGTTAACAAAGTCGGGATTAGCCTTACTCCCTATACAACACACACAGACACTGCGCTCGCAAAGTAGTTACGGGCGGCGCGGCTCTCTCAAAGGACACAGCATTGTGCCTACAGGGAAAAATTTTAATCGCTAAATAAACGAAATTTATTTATTTTTGTACGTCTTACTAGAAAATACCAAAGTTGCGGTACGGACGATGTTTTATGATGAAACAACTTTCATTAACGTTAAGTTCGGTAGGTACTTAGGTATTCTATCACTGATAAGTGGCTACTTTAAAACAGATTTTTATGGCTTATCACTCAGGTTATTAGTGATAAGCTATAAATCTATTTCAAAGAACCCAAACAGCTTTCGTAAACTTTGGTAGGTATTTTCTGTCTACGCACTATTGCACGGCGGCGGCGTGCGGCGCGACGCGCACGCACCGTACCGAGGTGCGAGGCGCCGCGAGGTGACTGACCTCTAATTTTATCATTTCGTTCTAGGTGGGAATTGACGGTAGGTACTATCAGACATGGTTTGAATTATTTCCTGTAGGACTAGGTTCAGGTACCTATTGTATCTAACGTGAGATAATTATTATTAATTTATTGGGATATTACTTACAGGGACATGACAAAAACAAAACTTGTAAGTAGGTACCACAAAACCGCGTTAGCTCCGTGTGCACTAAGACAACATTGACTCCAATTTTCCCTTCATACTTATCGGGCTTAGGACCGTCAGAAATTCTAGCTGAAGTTAATTATTAAGTTTGGTGTATAAAAGTAGGTACTTACCTACTTAGATACCATCTGTCCAGAATGTAGGTACAAAATTCACTGCCAGTATTTCAGGCGTATTTAAAAAATTGGAATCAGATTATTTACAGCGATTAGAATTAACTAGGTACCTATTTACACAATTAAATCTCAGTATTTACACTTCCTACGTGTATTGAAGTAATTGCTCAAAATGTTGTCCATTGACTTCAATACACAGACGGGCACGTTTTTGCAAATTGTCTTTTAGTTTTCGCAAAATGCTTGTATCACGCCTCACTATTTCGAACGCACTTTCAATTTTTTGTTTAAGCTGGTCCCTACTTGTGGCTTCTTCAGTGTAGACTATCCTTTTTACCTCCGACCACAAATGAAAGTCCATTGGAGTTAAATCAGGGCTTCTGGCTGGCCATGCCACTGGGCCACCTCTCCCGATCCACCTTTGACCAAATTCATTATTCAGGTACGTGCGTACTTGAGTCGCATAGTGTGCGGGGCAGCCATCATGCTGGTAGTACAATTCCCGACGGTATGATACGGGAACGTCTAACATTAACTCTGGTATTGCTCTTCTCAACATGTCCATGTAGGTGGCACCATTTAAATTTCCTTCGATGAACGCTGGCCCAATTAACACGTCATTAATAATGCCGGCCCACACATTCACACTAAACCGAATTTGATGAGAGTGTTGTTTAATTACGTGTGGATTGTTAAACGCCCAATAATGTTCATTATGAATATTAAACATTCCTATGCGCGTGAAGGTAGACTCGTCCGTCCACAAAATGTTCACTTCAGGATTATTCAGCAGCCACGTACACAGAGTTATGCGTGCTTGAGGGTCAGCGTCATAAAGACCTTGCGTGCGACGGAAATGAAATGGATGTTTTCCCAATCGGTTCAGCAGGTGCCATACATAAAATTGGCTGACATGAAATCGCCTTGCTGCTTCTCTGGTACTATTCCGTGGGTTGCGTGCGAAATACTCGAGTATTTGCTCTTCGAATGCGGCCGAGTATTGGGGACGAATACCACGTCCTTGGGCATGATTCGGCACTGTGAACTGGCCGTGATCCAGTAGCCGCTGTGTTGCTGCCAGTATTGTGGCAGGTGTGGGAATCTGCGGGTTCAAGATCCCTCGCCTGCGCAGCGCCGCTAAATGATCTGGGTGACAGTACAGGCGCCTAGCTTCCGCCATATTGTCCCCAGCAATTGCGTAAAAACGCACCATATCCAGCCACTCCACATTTGAATATCCACCCATTTTCACAAAAAACGCGCGACGCGTGGGTATATCGGATGCGTATATCGTATGCGTCACCCGCTCAAGAGATTTCAGTAGACTGGCTACCGACCGGGTGGCCCGCGGCATTCAACAAAACAAATGGGCGGAACGGTACTTCGCGCGATTGCATGTTATTGGTTAATAATTTATTTGCATTTCAGCCCGTATTGGTCGGAAATCCTAATAGTCCACGTGGACTTCTCAGAAGTCTTTTGAATGCCGTATCGCTACCGCGTTGAGTACTTTTATGTTACGGCTAATGTTTGAACACTTTTGAGCAACATTACACTTATTTGAGAACGCCTATTTTTTATTTTTTTTATAACGTTTTTGATGGTGTAGAATGATAATAGACCATGGTCTGAACAACGTTTGTTCTAGCAAAACTGTGATTTAAATGTCACCGTGTATATTTAAAAACTTAATTTCTATTCTTATTTTACGAAATATTTATATATGTACTATTTACAATATGATTTCATTCAAAAATCTGATTTTATTTGAAAAAAATAACAAGCGTATAGTCCACCCGTCACAAGAGTCATCGAAACATTGATGAGTCGCGTCCCGAGTACGCGTCACAGGCCTTGCGGGGGTGCTTCTCGCGGGGTACTGGTGATATTTCGGGTCTTTACTTATTACTTAAAAATTGTTAAAGAAATAAGGAAATAAAAACAATACACATAGTTGAAGACGTCATTAAATATTTTTTGGTTCAAAATTCATGCCAAACTATTTTGCCGTTATAGAGAAAATTTACAATTTAGGTTGAAAAAGGACCTTTTGTCTACATTTTTTTTCCAAAATTTGGGAAAGTTTTTACTAATTTTAAAGAATAAAATCTATTTGTCCTTGAGTATAACATATATTTTTTATATGGAAATCGTACAAAAGGATCCATCTAGAAACTTCTTTAAACATACAGTGTTTTTGGGATTTGACCGATGTAATCCCCTTCACGTCAAAGTTTGGTGGACTTAACGGGATCCCTTCTTTTCGCATAATGTTCTTTGTCCTAATATACTTCGGCATAACGATTTTGGCACAATTTGTTTTGGCATAATAATACTTTGGCATAATTTTTTTAGACATACATTTTGTGTTGGCATAATCATCTTAAAGACTAATTTGTTTTGGCATAAAAATGATTAGCATAACGTTAGTAGGCCTAATGACTATTAGCATAATAATATTTAGGCATACAATTAATATAAATAACAAAAACAATTTTCATGCAAATGATTTATTATACATAACATTATGTAACTTAAACGATTTTTCAATCGCGAGATAACTTTTACCTGAAGAATATATTAGATGTTATGACAGTTTTTGTATAAAAAAATATGTCAATCAGTTAACTTCTATTATGAGAAATAAATATGGCGGTTATTCCTCAGATAGAAGTTAACTGATTGAAACAGTGGTCCTTAATTATGTATAAATATTTATTTTAGGTGTATATTTTTAGCAATTGCTTGTAAATATGCTTGTTTAGAAGTATACTCATCTTTTTTACTTATAATTTTTTCAATTCTTTTGGTTTTGTCCGTGTATTTTTTCTTTTTTTTTGGTATAAGCGATGTTCCGACATCCAGTTTATCTAATTCAATGGTTTGATGTTTTATTTCTTGAACGATCTTTTTTGCCAAAAAATAAAATCCAGGATGGTGTTTTCCCACAAAATGTGCAAATCTATTGTGCCAAGCCTCTGCATGATTTTGTGTCCTAGGTATATTTTCCTTTTCTAGTAGATACGTACTCCAGACTTTGGGTGGAAATGGTGGTGGCGAACTTGTAGTACCCCATACATAATTCTGATCAAACCAATTTGCTATAGTTTCTGTAACAATTAAATAATATTGTTGGTTAAAAATTTAATATGCTGTGCAACAAAAGTTAGTGACAGAACCGAATTGCTGCAAAACTGACTCCACGTAGTCTTGTTTGTCCTACCCCTAGAGTGTAATTTAAAATCGCGTAGGCGCGTAGGGGCGAGGCGGCCCGCGGGCTGAGGAGCAGGCGGCTGCGAGCGAGCCGCCGTGGCTGAGGCTGGCCGGCGAAGCCGGCCAACAAGCCGAAGCTGCGGTGGTGAGCGAAAGCCGTCTGCGACGATTAGCACGCGTGGGGCCGCCGGAGGCCCGCAGCGCCGGAGCCGTGACAGAAACCCTGCCTGTTGCATGCTGCATGCTTGCTTGCATGCTTGCTTGTTTGCTGCATGCTTGCTTGCATGCTTGCTTGCATGCTGTATGCTTGCTTGCATGCTGTATGCTTGCTTGCTTCATGCTTCCTACAGCGAAAAAAAAAAACACAAAATTGTTCAATACGTTTATTATATTAATATGTTATATATTACCTGATTCAGGAGATATGGCTTTTTTCCAATCGTCGAAATAAATTGGTATATCCTCTTCGGGCAAAAAAGCTAGGGCGTATAAACATTTAATTTCCATGGCAAATGATATATCATTACCGTATAAGCGTTGGAGGCCATTTTTCTGTACGTGGCGGTATATAATTTGTCCTAAATGAAAATTGCATCCTTTTATTGTTGTATTTTCGAAAAATTGTCTAGCACATATATGTGCAGTTTTTTCGAAGTCCATTAATATAAATCTGGGTGACAAATGCAAATTATTTGCATCGCAGTACTCAATAATTGATGTAAATAATATATTATAGGTCATTTTATCCTTGTTGGTGCATAATACTAATATACACGGAAATGTTTGTGAGATATCATTCTCAACATTCCCGTGTATGGTATAAAGTTGATAAAAAATCTTAGGAACAACTTTGAATGTTCCATCCATCATTATATACTTAGACAAGCATAATAAAGTAATGAGTTTTTTTGTAGTAAATATTATTATTCTCTTGTTTGTGTCGTATTTTTTATCAATAGTGATGATCTGGTCGAATTCTTTAAGTAAACATTCCGTATTTAGTTCAAAATCTATGTCTTGTGGTTCTTTTATTATATCCATTTTTTTCTTTTGCTTGTATATAATTTGTTTTAGATTAATATTGCTTGGTAAATGACACGATATGGATGGTGAGGTTATAGCTTCACAATTGGCTATAATTTCAATTGGCTTCATACTCGGATTTAATTTTGCATCTTCTTTTATTCTATTGACAGCTATTTGAATCTGAAAAATAAAAAGAAGGAACTATAACAAATAGTACTTTTTTAACGTAGTGTATCAATAGGTTAAGGTGCAGCCTAGCCGCCAATATGTTTGATACATATGTATGAATTAATAAATTTAAAAAACTTACTTTTTCTCTAACTGCATTTGGTTCATGATTGTGATTTTGCATGTGCTTAGATAATATTTCATGTTGTTGGTCGTCGTTTAATTTCGTAATAAGTCGAGAGTTACATTTATAATTGTTATAACGTCGCATTTCACACACCCAATAATATTTATTTTCCTTTTGTACATTTTTCTCATAGATGAAGCCATCCACATTTAATTTGATGCCGCCTCTTTTGGTTATAAAGGTTTGCACTGTATTTTCCATTCGTAACTACAATTCACGATATTTAACAAGTAAGTAAGAATCACAACGTACATAAATTACAACTTTGCAATAATACATGTAAAGAAAATGTATTTCTTTGTTAATAGATCCACGTATGTAGGTAGTTATTAATACTTTTTGCATGATCACACTAAAGAGTTTCTGTCGTTGTTGTCAACCAGAAAAAGGCTATGACTCAAGATGTCAAGCTGTCATGTGGATGACATGCAAAACACATTATTAAGTTCTAGTTGTTAATATTTTATTTTATTATTTTGAGTCGACATAAGGTGTAATAAAATACTTTTAATGTCGTTTCTCTTTATTTCAGGTAAGGTTTAAAATATAACTTTAGTTTAAATATAAGTATTTAATTTAACAAAACTTAGATGTTAAATAAATTTCTCTTTATTTCAGCAACACATTGAGTTTTATTGTTACGCCTACGATAAGAAATATCTTATAAAACGACATTTTTTGTATTCAAATTACTTCGAAATGGCGAAACTTCGTTTTGAATTCACACTATTGCCTGGAAGTGATGGAAAATCCAATGTTTTATCTATCAGTGCAATAACCACAAGTGATGATAAGGTATACGCAATACCAGAAGAGCTACAACCAGCTTCTTTACATGTGGAAATAATAAAAACGGATGCATATCGTAAAGTAAAAAACAGTTTGAAAAAAAGGTACCAGGTAAGAAGAGTTTGGATAGCAATGACTGAACAACTTAGAACAATTTATATGGATGAAGATGATAATTTACAATTTGGGGATCAATTTCTGGAAGAGATAAATCAAGATCAATTTGCTGATGCACATCAAACTGAAACTAGTACATTGGAGAAATTATTAGAAAAATTAATAGAAAATTCACAGGAACATGAACGACCGCGGCAGAGCTTAAAACACATTGCGGAACAGTTTGTGATTGAAAAATTTACAAGCAAAACTTCGAATGCAAACCAGTGGATGGATATTTTCGAAAAAGAATGTATACGTTTTGATGTGACAACAGATGAAAACAAAATAGAAATACTCAGATTATTCATGGATAAGTCTTGTATGGATTGGTACGGCTCAATGATTATAAAATTAACAATGAACTCAGAATGGTCAACATGGAAAAATAAATTCTGTGATACTTTTGCAAACAAGGGCTGGAATCCTGTTACTTATGCAATACTATTTAAACACAAGGATGGTTCATTGTTGGATTATGCTATGAGAAAAGAAAAACTCTTATTAGATATGAGAGAATCAATTGATACCGGTACTTTGATTGATCTCATTGCAGCTGGTTTACCAGAATTTATTCTGAATAAAATTAATAGGGAAAGTTTAAAAGACACTGTGAGTTTATTTAATGAAGTGAGCAAGTACGAACAGATGGTGAATAAAAAGAGCTTTGCGGACAAGAAAAAAAATGTGTATCAAAAAACTAAAGGAAAAAATGAAGATCAAAGTCCATGTAAAATTTGTGAAAAGCTAAATAAAGGTACTCGGTATCACTCTGAGGCTATGTGTTGGTTCAGACCAAAAGAAGATGATAAAATGAAGAAAAATTACATCAAACATGTAAACAATTCGGTGATAGAAGCGGAGTTAAATGAAACTGATCAAAAAAACTAATTGTCACACCATTAATAAATGTCAAACTACTGTTGAATAGAAAACTAGAAATAAATGGAGTTTATGATTCAGGGTCAAATGTTTCTTTAATAAATTCAAAATATTTAAATTTAAAAGGAAAACGAAACAGTATGAACGAAGCAGATTTAGTAACGATTAATGGTGTTAAAAAAACAAATGGTTTGACAACTTTGCAAGTTACAATTTTTGATGTAGAAAAAAGTGTAGATGTATACATTATTGATGACGAGAATTTCAAGTATGATTTTCTGATAGGATTAGACTTGATAAAAAAGTTCAAACTAATTCAAAATGAAGATTTAAAAATAACTTGTAAACAAAATTTAAATAATGAAAATTATGTTGAAGAAGTTTCAACAGGAAAAAAATCCAATGACACTATACAAAAATACAAAATAAATTTTAATGAGCATATAAAAGAAGAAGATTTTGAAATAAAAACTGATCATTTGAATCAGTTTCAAAAGTCTGAAATAAACAGACTGATTTGCAAATATGATTGTGTTTTTGCGAAACATAAATATGATGTGGGCACTGTTAATGACTATGAAGCAAGAATAGACTTATTAGTAGACAAATATTGTAGTAAGAGGCCTTACAGATGCACAGTTGAAGATAAAAAAGAAATAGAAGAACAAATAGCAAAACTACTAGATTATAAATTAATAGAAGAATCCTACAGTCCATTTGCAGCACCTGTTACATTAGCGTTTAAAAAAGAGGATAAAAAAAAAACCAGACTATGTATAGACTTCAGAGACTTGAATAAAATAGTAGTACCCCAAGCCCAACCTTTTCCGTTGATTGATGACTTAATGATAAAGGCGAGAAATTGTAATTTTTTTACAAGTCTAGACATAAATTCTGCATTCTGGTCGATTCCTTTACGAATTGAAGACAGGAAAAAGACGGGATTTGTAACACAGGACGGACACTACCAATGGACTTTCTTACCATTCGGATTAAAGACCTCACCGGCAATTTTTCAGAGGATATTAAGTAACATATTGAGGAAATATAAACTTACTGATTTTGCTGTAAATTACATAGATGACATTCTAATATTTTCTAAAACTTATTCTGAACACATCAGTCATCTAACACAATTGCTGGAAGCCATCAAAACAGAAGGGTTCAGGTTAAAGATTACAAAATGTACTTTTGCGACGGACCAAATTAAATATCTGGGTCATATAATACAAAATAATTCGATCAGACCCTTAAAAGATAATTTAACTTCAATAAAGAATTTTCCTGTTCCAAAAACACAAAAGAACATAAGACAATTTCTAGGAAAGATTAATTTTTACCATGAGTATATACCAAGAAGTGCAATAATATTAGATCCGTTGCATAATTTACTCAGGAAAAATCAAAAATTCGTTTGGTCTGATGAATGCCAAAAAACATTCGAAATTATAAAAAACCTGCTATGCTCTCAACCAGTCTTGGAAATTTTTGATCAAGATTTACCAATCAATATTTATGCAGATGCTTCTTTAGAAGGTGTTGGAGCCATTTTGAAACAGACACAGCCTGATGGAAAAGAGAAACCAGTGGCTTATTTTTCAAAAAAACTTAATGAGGCTCAAAAAAAGAAGAAAGCAATATACTTGGAATGTTTAGCTATAAAAGAAGCCGTGAGATATTGGCAATACTGGTTAATAGGTAAAACATTTACAGTTTATTCAGACCACAAACCATTAGAAAACATGAATCTAAAATCAAGAACTGATGAAGAGTAAGGTGATTTAACCTATTATTTATCACAATATGACTTTACAATAAAATATTGTCCGGGGAAAAACAATTTAGAAGCAGACTGCCTAAGTAGAAACCCAGTATTAGAATCAGATGATAATAGAGATGAACAATTAAGAGTTGTTAACTTGATAAAACTAGAGGATATTATAATAGATCAAAATAAAAATGAAGAAATACAAAATAACAAAAACAAATTGATTGAAAGACATAGCGTATACTTAAGAAAAGACAGGGGAAAAGAAAAAATAATGCTGCCAGAAGAGTTTAGCATCAAATTCCTTAAATATATACATGAATACCTATGCCATATTGGAATTAGACAAATGCAAATAATGATAAGTCCACTTTACACTGCCAAAAATTTGACAAAAAATATAAAGAAAACTTGTAGAAGCTGTGAAATTTGTATTAAAAATAAAACAAGAGGACACGATCGATTTGGTTTGATGTCTCACCTTGGACCGGCCACAAAGCCCTTCGAAATAATCTCCATAGACACAATTGGAGGCTTTGGAGGTTCAAGATCGACAAAAAAATATCTACATTTGTTAGTAGATCACTTCACTAGGTACGCATTTATTCTTACCTCGAAGACGCAAAGTGCCAATGATTTCATTAAACTGGTCAAGGATATAACAGAAACGGAGGACATTGGTATGCTTCTCACCGATCAGTACCCGGGAATCAATTCGAAAGAATTTAAAGAATTCTTAAATAGCAAGCAGATACCGGTGGTCTTTACAGCAGTCAATGCACCATTCTCAAATGGCCTAAATGAGAGGTTGAATCAAACTTTAGTTAACAAAATTAGATGCGAAATAAATGGAGCAGAAAAAAAGAGAGCCTGGGCAAGTATCGCTCAGGAATGCGTCGGTAAATATAACAAAACTAAACATTCGGTCACTGGTTTTACACCAAATTATCTTTTAAATGGTACAGATTTCAATATTTTACCGAATGAATTGAAAGGAGAAATATCAAACGGTGACTGGATTAGAGATAGAAAAACAGCACTTGAAAATACAATCAGATCACATAATTATAACAAAATCATATTTGATAAAAGACGTAAACACTATGATTTTAATATAGGGGACATGGTTTACGTGGAAAATGGAAACAAACTAAATAGGAAGAAATTAGATGAACTGAAGATTGGCCCCTATGAGATTCTGGAGAAAATTTCAAACTCTATATACAGAATAGGAACAAGACACAGGAAAAATGAATCAAATCTTTTCCATATCACAAAACTTGTTCCAGTCCCTGTAATCGGATATATAGAAGATGAAGAGTAATAGTTCAAAACGAAAATTTGTTGTAAATTTTCTTCTTTAAGGGGGGGAGATGTAAAGAAAATGTATTTCTTTGTTAATAGATCCACGTAGGTAGTTATTAATACTTTTTGCATGATCACACTAAAGAGTTTCTGTCGTTGTTGTCAACCAGAAAAAGGCTATGACTCAAGATGTCAAGCTGTCATGTGGATGACATGCAAAACACATTATTAAGTTCTAGTTGTTAATATTTTATTTTATTATTTTGAGTCGACATAAGGTGTAATAAAATACTTTTAATGTCGTTTCTCTTTATTTCAGGTAAGGTTTAAAATATAACTTTAGTTTAAATATAAGTATTTAATTTAACAAAACTTAGATGTTAAATAAATTTCTCTTTATTTCAGCAACACATTGAGTTTTATTGTTACGCCTACGATAAGAAATATCTTATATACATTTAGTGACACAAAAGTTTTACGACACCACCGTCTACTTAGAAAAAAAAAAAAAAAAAATCTGTTCTACCTACAATATCAAGGGCCTACAAATTTCATTAGAGCAATATTGTATAAACGTGTATAGTGTCTAATATTCTAGGTGTTAATAATTATTTCATTGTTATACCTATAAAAATATGTTTTAATATCATTATGCGTAAATAAATTTATGCTTTAGGATATTATGCTTAAAAAAGTTATGCTTTAGAACTTTATGCTTAATAAATTTATGCTTTAGAATATTATGCTTAATCATTATTATGGTTAGAGAAATTATGCTTAAAAAAATTATGCGTAAGCTGTTATGCGTATTTATATTATGCGGAAATATAATTATGCCAAACAAAATTATGCTAAGTTATATTAGGTCTTAAAATTTTATGCAAATGGATAGGGAACCGGACTTAACACGTCTATTCCCTGCAAACCAGAATGTGTTGATAATATTATAAAAGCAATGTGTGTGTTGCATAACGTAATTCGCACATGTGATGGTAAAATATCAAAACCACGGTTTAGAAATAATTTGATATGAGCAAATATTACATGCAACTAATTAGAGAAAATCCCAACAATATCAGGGAATATCTTACGACATATCTAACACAACGATCTCCGATTCCATTTCAGAACATAATTATAATGTTTAAATAAAATACATATTACCTACCTGTTGCACCTACTTTTTTTGCTATTTCTTGACATATTTTGTCTTGCACATTTCTATTACTGTACCCTGTCTTAGCGTAGTCATAGATATTCGGGTATTGCTCAATTAACTCGCAAAAATCAATATTAAATTCAATATCGTCACGCATCTTGTATACATAGCGACGTGCGTCTTGCAAAACTATCTGTTCGTGACTGTAGGCGGCAAGCGGACGGCGCAGGCATGCCGCTCCTCGCCCCCCGCCACATCGCCAGCAGATTTATTTTATTTATTTAACTATTTATATACACACATAATAAACAGACAAGAAGAAAAGAACATAAAAAACGTACTTGAAAGGTGATGCTTTCTAAAGAAATCTCTTCCAGCACACCTGCGATAGGAAAGTAGATAAGAGATGTAGACACCGTGTGTAAAATTCAAGAGAAAGTAAAATACATAAAATCAAAACAATTCACTTAATAAATTAAAACAAATAATATGATCATACATTTACATACAAATATACATACATACCTACTTCATAAATATTATATCGAAATAAATACATACACAACTATGACAAAGTGGAAAGATAGTGTTCTTTCACTCTTCTTTTAAACACTGCAACAAAGTCAAAGTCAAATAATTTATTTCAAATAGTCATGTACTCGTATATGGCACTTTTGAATGTCAAAACAAAGAAATAGAATTGATTCTAGTTGCCCCTTCCAAAAGGTAGTTTTCGTATGGAGAAGAATGGGCACGAAACTCCACCGTTATTCTTTTAAAAATGCTTTACAATATTTTGTATACATGAATTATATAATTATATGTGAAGACGATGCACCTACAATAAGATTACTGTCCCACAAAAGGTAAAAAGAATTATAATTGTAGCAATAATGAATAAATTAATTACCAGATACATGGTGCTCACATATTTACAAAGATTTTAAAAGTATACGATATTACAATAGTCCTAACATTGTTACAAGTAGTACTAATAAGTCAGGGCGTGAGTTTAAATAATGACAGAGTGTAAAAGTCTATGACATACAAATAATAAAATAAAAACTAAATTAGCTATCAGTTTGATTTTGTCCAGACACTAAATCGTCCTATGGAGCAAGACCAGCATGTTTCCAAGCATTCTTATCTTGGATATAATCCTCTAATTTGTAATAAGCTTGTTTACAAAGTGTACTTTTTATGAGTTTTAAATTTTCTTTCATTTAATTGCAATATATCACAAGGTATTTTGTTATAGCATTTAACGCAGTACCCCATAAAAGATGTTTGTACTTTAGCAAATCTGAAAAATGGTTGATCTATTTTATCTTTATTTCTAGTGTTAAAATTATGTCTATCACTTATTTTATTAAAAAGATTTAAGTTTTTTCTTACATACATAATATTCTCTTAGATGAATTGGCAAGGTACCGTCATAATATTAGTCTTTTTAAATAGTTCCCTGAGAGATTCGCGGTGACAAAGATTATAAATGGCTCTGACAGCTCTTTTTTGCAAAATAAAAATGGATTCAATGTCAGCAGCCCGACCCCACAGTAAAATGCCATACGACATAATGCTGTGGAAGTAACTGAAATAGACCAAACACGCGGTTTCTACATCTGTTAACTGTCTTATCTTTCTAACAGCATAAGCGGCCGAGCTTAACCGCCCCGCAAGAGATTTTATATGAGGTCCCCACTGTAATTTCTCGTCTAGCGTGATTCCCAAGAAAACTGTTTGATTAATAAACTCCAGTTTTTCTCCATTCAATATGATGTCACATTCGCTACTTCTAACATTAGGTAATTTAAATCGAATGCATTTGGTTTTTTTTTCATTTAATACCAAATTATTTACCGTAAACCAATCTTGTACCTGAAGAATAGAGCTATTCACGTCGTCAAGATTTTGTGACCGTCGATTTATTTTAAAAATCAATGATGTGTCATCTGCAAATAACACCTTTCGTTGATTTAAAAGTAATTGGGGTAAATTATTAATATAAACTAAAAAGAGGAATGGACCCAATATCGAGCCTTGAGGAACGCCCATTGCCATTTCAGACCCCAATGAGTTTACGCCGTTTACTTGAACTTGAACTTTTCTTTCTTTCAGATATGATCTTAGTAAATCAAGAGCTGTATTCCTAACCCCATAGTGCTCTAGTTTCAGCAGAAGTGTATCATGGTTGACGCAATCGAACGCCTTCGAGAGGTCGCAAAAGATTCCAATGGCATCTTGTACTTCCTCCCAGGCGTTAAAAATGTTCTTTATTAAGGTGACACCGGCGTCAGTGGTTCAAAGCCCTTTGGTGAAACCGTACTGATGTTCATGAACGATGGAATTTTTATTAAAGTGACGTAACATTTGATTGAGCATCAACTTTTCAAACACCTTACTGAGAACTGGCAGAATTGACACAGGCCTATAATTGTTGGGTTCCTTACTATCACCGGATTTGAACAAAGGTACTACTTTACTGTGTTTCATGAGATCCGGAAAGACTCCTTGGTCTACACTGGTGTTAAATATGAAAGCTAAATAGGGCGCAATGGTTTCGATGATAGATCTACAGACTTTTACAGACATTCCCCATAGATCTTCTGTTGATTTAATTTTAAGATCTTTAAAAGCTTTTATAACCACTTGGGGGTTTGTATGCTAAAACCTCAACTCCAAAGGGCATGCCTTTACATTCTTTCTAAGTAAGGCAGCAGAAAGCGCGGGTGAGGAATTTAGAGCTTCAGTAGTTTTAATTGGAATATTACCAAAAAAGTTTTCAAATTCCTGAGCTATTTCTACATTTGAGTTGATTGGGCCATGTGCAGTCTCTAAATTAAATTCAGTACAACGCTGTTTTTTCCTACCTGTTTCATTATTTATTATTTGCCAGGTAGTTTTTATTTTGTCATCTGCTGATTTTATTATATTACCGAGCACTTGGATACGTTGAAATAGAGCCTGTTCTCATGACTCCATTCCTCTATCCTATCAATGTCATCCTGCAAACGTCTGCAATCAGACTCCGTCCTAACCTCCAACAGCAACTTGAGGTCATCTGCGAATAACAAACAAGATCCATTTTTTGATCCATTTTTCACTACTTCTGGTAAATTATTTATCATTATTATAAATTCTAGAGGCCCCATGTTGCTGCCTTGACTCACCCCGGACCAGGTGTACGGCACTGATTCGCAGCCGTTGCAGTCAACATACTGCTGTTTGCCTTGCATATAGCTGGCCAAGAACTTCAATAGATGTGGCGTGCAACCGATTTCTCTAATTTACATAATAATATGTCATTATCGACTGTGTCGAACGCTTTTTTGAAGTCAAAATAAGCAGCGTCAACCTGCACACCAGCATCCACTGCTGGCACCACCTGTGACATGAAGTTAAGGAAATTGGTGGTAGTGCTGCGCCCCGGAAGGAACCCGTACTGCGCATCTGATAGCTGAGCGCAGACCTGCACCTGCATGCTGCGCTGGATGGCGGACTCGAAAACCTTACCCGGTGTCGACAACACGGCCACTGGTGTCCACTGATGTCCGAACCCGCCTTACCTTTGGGGACTAGAATGACACGCGTTATCTTCCATCGAGTTGGAAACGTCGCTGATTGCAGACATGTATTAAATATGTAGTGCAGAGGTTCCGCTAATACCCTACTACAATCCCTAAATAGGAAGGCTGGAATACCATCTGGGCCTGCTGAACGCTTCGGTTTTAGGCGCTCGAGTGCCTCTCTAACATCCTTAAGACTCAGCGAGTTTAATTGCACGTGCGACCCACTCATAACCCCCGCCGCCAACGCCGCGGCTGCTTGTGGATCCAATTGTGGTGGCTCAACACTGTATCCCGACTCGAAAAACATCGCAAATTGCTTGGCACATTCAAAATCCGTTAGTTATTGACCATCCATAACAATAGTTTGCCTGTGCTGCTCTTAGATCGTATGTATATTGCCAGAATGACTTTGGATCTTTCGCAAACTGACATTGTATTTTAGTTTGATGCTGCTTGTGTGCAGTATGAATATATTTTTTTATAAGTGCTCGATATTTAGAATACTCACTGTAAACAAATAAGTTATTTGTTTCCTTGAACGTCTTGTGCAGTCTAGCTTTGGTTTTTAGATCTTGTATTATTTTGCTTGTGTACTAATTAGGATAAGTGAACTGTGACTTCCCACTACGATTTTTCTTGGGTACACATTCATCTAAAATGCTATTAATTTTACTGTAGACGAAGTTTAATATATCATCCAAATCGTGCATCTCGTACATATTATTCCATTCCGTTGAAATTAACAAAGAATAAAGCAGTTGATAATTTGCTTTATAAAAGTTCCATTGCGGGCTATCACTAAGTGCGCATGCACCAGCGCGCGAGTCAGTATCAGTGGCGGATACGGCCGCGGCCGACGAAGTAGCGGGGACAGTGTCAGCAGGGTGGCGGGCGCACGCGGGCTCGAGGCTCACGCTCACTTCGAGCGGCGGGTGGTGCACGTCGACGGACACGAGTGGCTCGTCTGCCGCAACTTCTGACACCTTCCCTCGAAACCCTGAACTCAGCACCAGATCTGATTGACGGCCTAAACAATTTGGTACACTATTACTTTGAGTGAATTTGCAAAAGGACAAGAAACATTCATAATAATTAGTCCCATTTGAAGGACACGAATGTAAATTAAAATCACCTAACACTATTATTTCTTTATATCTAGTACATAGTTTTTCTATTACTGCAAACATAATCATGTAATCATTTTCTGATCTACCCGGGGGAATATAAATAATAGAACACAGGAATAAAAATCTACTATTTAAATGTACCGTCGCACAAACCATTTCAAAAACGCAGGTGTCTATCGATACGTCGGTCACAGGTACTCGCCGCAGCTCGAGCCGGTGTGGGGCCACAAGAAACGCGCCACCCTGCTTTCGTCCATCCGCTCGGTCGCTACGAAGTATATTGTATCCCGGTGGAACAATTTCACAATCTTGAATGGAATCATTGCAACCCGATTCAGTAATTGCAAACAAGTCCGAATTAAATGAATCTAAGTTATTTCTAAAATTGTCCAACTTAGTTCGGAGACATCTAACGTTAGCCACGTTCCACAGTAATATTATTGTGTAGAACATCCATTATGTCTAATGAAGATAATGAGTGAGCCGGGGCGGTCATATAAACGTCGAATAAAAACAAAACGAATTGTAAGTATTGTACAAGTACGCATCTACTTATAACGTTATTTCATCATGTTGTTTTATGTAATTACAATTAATTATTATTTCATTTGTTTCAGTTCATTGATAATGTGTGATTTTCTAGATATTATCAACTTCTCACAATACGCTCAAGGTTTTCCGACTCCGAGTTTAAGCTGGCATATCCCGGATTTCCCAGAACAACAAAGATCTATCAACAAGGAGCCTAGAGCAAGACAAGAGTTCGGACCTGCCAACAAGAAACCTAAAACAAGACGGGAGTGTCTAAAACAGAAATTATCTCTGCCTACATGTCTATAATTCGTCATAAACAATGCGAAGAAAAAAGGTTTACGACTGATCCAACAAGACAAGACGACTGACAAGTGTTAGATATCAGTGAACAACAAGAACCTGCAAGTGACAATGAGGACATGGCAATGTTAAGTGTGCAGTATGTAGTGACTGAATCGGTGGATCATGTTATAGAATCAAATTTTTCTAACTGAACAGACAGCTGTGCTGCTGGGGAGTTTGTTGCGCCACTTCTTCTTCCCAGCTAAAGCAGTAGGAAGTGGTGAAGGGTGGGCGTTTTGGGGGGACTGTCTTATGTAATTTTGACGTTCGAAAAGTGCTGATTCTCAGCCTAGTTTGAATAAATGACTTTTGATTTTGATTTTGATTTTGGAGGAGACGCAATCGTTAATTAATAAAATATCAAAAAAACTTTGTGGACACAGTTATTATTAACTATTTTGTAAGTACCTGCTTTGTAAGTAACTACACGATGCGCAGTTTGGGTTTCGGCCCGGACTATCTACTGAAAGCGCAATCTTAAGTCTCAAGCACACTGTCCAGTACTACACTGATCGTAAGACACCGGTGTATGCCTGTTTTCTGGATCTCTCCAAGGCCTTTGACCTCGTGTCTTACGAGGTGCTTTGGAGGAAGCTAGGGGATAGTGGTATACCGGTGGAGATGTTGAACATCTTTAAATATTGGTATAATAACCAGACAAACTGTGTCAAATGGTCAGGCACTCTTTCCGATTTGTACAGGCTGGAGTGCGGCGTGCGGCAGGGGGGGTTAACATCTCCAAAGCTATTTAGCTTGTACGTAAACGAGCTCATAGTGGAACTCAGCAGCATGCGTGTCGGATGCCGGGTGGGTGGTATTAGTGTAAATAATATCAGCTACGCGGACGACATGGTGCTGCTGAGTCCCACTGCGGGGGCGCTCGGAGAGATGCTGAAAGTTTGTGAAGCCTATGCCAAGTCACACGGATTTATTTATAATGTCAAGAAAAGTCAGTACATGGTCTTTAAGGCCGCTGGTAGGTGTCCTGAATCTGTTCCACCCATTACTTTGAATGGGGTTAACTTAGATAGGGTGTCGCAGTTTAAGTACCTTGGACATTACCTTACCGACGACCTTAAGGATGATGTTGACTTAGAGAGGGAGCGCAGGGCTCTGTCAGTTCGTGGCAATATGCTGGCCCGTAGATTCGCTCGCTGTGCGGACCAAGTCAAGATTACGCTATTTAAAGCGTATTGTCAGGGTCTGTACACGGGTGGTCTATGGGTTAGTTATACCAAAAAGTCCCTGGACACACTGCGCGTCCAATACAATAACATTTTTAGGATGATGTTGGGACTTCCTCGTTTCTGCAGTGCCTCCGAGATGTTCGCGCAGGCTCATACGGATGATTTTCATGCCGTCATTCGGAAGAAAGTCGTGTCACTTATGAGAAGGGTTCGGGGGAGTCACAACAGCATCCTGAAAACTATAGCTGAAGATGTACGTGCGCCTGTGTTGGGGCACTTCGTTCGTCTGGTGGTCCTCAGGGATGTATCTCCATATTGTTTATCTTGACGGGGCGGGGTGTCTCGGCACAGGTGCATTTTTGTATTTTTTGTATTTTTGTGCAATGTAGTAGAGTAGTGATAGAGTGTGATTGTATCTAAGTACCTACTAACAATAGTTTCTAAGTTTTTTGTATACTAACCTTTGGATCTAGTTGTCCTAAAATAAATAAAATTTGAAAAATTTGAAATTTGTAAGTTTTTGTGTAAGATTTGTAGTAATAAGCAATCATAAATTATGTAAGAAATAATATAGTTATTAGGGTATATTATTATTACGTATGTATAACATGTATTTGTATTCTTATTCTATAATGTTTAAACATCTTAAGTTTTTATGATGTTTTGAATGTATAAATTATTAAAATATCAAATATTGTAGTTTGTATAATTCTAGTTGGGATAATGTTCATACATCACAAGTTTGTAAGTATGTAGGTACGTTAGAAAACAGTTACTATTATTAATATATAGGTAGGTATAATTAGTTTATAATAATTGTAAATAATGTATAAAAGTAAATAAAAATATTCGTTTAAAATCATGGTTGAAATAAAATTATTGAAATTTTGAAATAAAATTGATAAGAAATATCATTTTTACTGCAGTTAATTTAAAGTTGTTATGTAATTTACCCTAATTATATTAAATAAAACACTCTTAAGTACATTATTTATTAACTATTAAACACAATAATAATAATTAAATTAAATAAAAACATATTGTTATCAACATACCATTTTCTAATACACATCGCATTATTTAATGTACAATTCATTTTATGGTTCACACAAATAAAATCAGTTTTATTTTTACAGAACTTTTTTTTTTATGTCGCTAAATTAGGACATTCCCTTCTCACCTATGTCGATCACTACACAGTTTGCACATAACTCTTTAATCCACTTAATCTTTTCCAAACCCTTTGTGATATTTTTTTTGTTTTCTAAATATGGTAAAACTAGCTGTGCCCGCGACTTTGTCTGCGTGGAATAGTGTCTTTGGGTAGTAACAGTCGTCTGCCCTCACGTGTCTGTCCATTCGGGTAATCACACTTAGGCGCAACGCAACGCAAACAGAAAGCGGCGAGACGAACGTAAGGTACAGATACGGTGCAGGCGCGATATCTGTGCAAACAGACGCGGGAACGATACGGCACAGAGTATTATTATACAAGGTGCTATTTAGTGGAAATAACACTTATTGCACCTTTACCTTTCGGTTGTTTTTCAGTTTATCGAGTACTAATTTCCCTCCTTTTGTATCATATAATTCCAATCAATTTCCAAAAGTGGCAGATGGATTATTAGTTTGTGGTGCTGTCGCTCTAGCTACCTTTTTATTGAATATGTCCGTGAGTAAAAGTATGTGTGTGTGAATGTGGGATACTTGAATTGGACCGTAGAGTAAGTGAAGTTGTGTAAGTGAGACGGAAGCAGGATGGACAGGATTCGCTTGCTCGCTCTCTCGTTCGTTCGCTGGCAAGACCGCTATGTACCTATGATTGCGCTATGTAACCGCTATGTTTGCTCTTTAAGTGCTTTAAAATATAAAAAAACAACATTACATCGGATTTTCATTAAAACCATGGATTAAATATCCATGTGGACTAAAATTTTTACAGTTTAAATGTATATCGCTACGTATCTTTGTATCTAATCCGAGACGCCGCTTGCGCCTTACCGGTATCACATCTTTGTTTTTTTCCTATGTGGGTAGGCTTGACATATACACGTAATTTTGGTAGCTTCCTCATTTAATATTTATTTTAAAATAGTTAATTGTATTGTTTCACTATATTTATGTGCTAAATAACTAATAGACCCACAACACCTTGTTTTATTGGAAACCATGGACAGCAAGCTTGTGCACAGTATGGCTGAACTGGAGAAGCTGTTTAGCTCCCGCATGAGTGAGTACGAAGATGAGCAACAGCTGGAACTACTGACCCAGCACACCCGGATCTTGCTGCTCTTTCCCGTGACTTCTCAGAGTTTAAATGCTTTGTCTGCAAAACTTTGTATCTCTTCAAAACTCAGATTGAGCTATTGTCTTTGAGTCTGGACAGACATGAGACTGCAATGCGAAGAAGGATCTTGCTGTTTCATGGTATTTCTGAGAAACCGAATGAAAAGGTGTCCGACTCGGTTCTCCTTGCAATATCCAAACAACTACTGATAGATGACATCAAGTTGGAACATTTAGAAGTATGCCACAGACTAGGAGCCCCACTGGGTAAGGCAAGACCTGTGCTGGTACGTTTTAATGGAGCATCGTAGGTTAGTTTAGGACGGTAAAACTACACTCAAGGACAGCGGCATAACAATTTCGGAGTTTCTGACTAAAACACGGCGCCAGGTATTTATTGCTCGCAAACACTTTGGGATCAATAGCTGCTAATCTGCAGAAGGAACGGTTATTGTCTTGACGCCGTATAAGACTCGTCGGAAGATAGCGTCAATGAGTGAGCTTGAACCATTAATCGCGTTATTCCCCGCTTCGGTTAGTGCTTCTACACCCAATGTCCCCGTGCCTGCAGCTTCCACCTCCTCAGCAGTGGCATGTACATCGCCTGTAACCGCAACCCCCAAAAAAAAGGTTGTGAGGAAGGCTCGTCGCTGATTTAGAAACCCCCTTGGATGTTTCACATTGACCGTTTTGTATTAGGTACATCGCGTAGTGTCGGTACACTCTAAAACATGTTCTTCCTTTTATTATTCTACCCATAGTATTTACTTTCGTAAAATTTCTTACAGCTTTTAGCTTGCCGGTACATGTTGTTTTGTAATTTTCTGACATTTCTGTTCTAATCTATTGACGTTGACGTGGCGTCTGTCAGTGTCATTTGTGTGATTTTGTATTGATGTTGCGTTTCGTTACGCTTTGCGTTTCTCATGGTCTCCGAATGTTGTGGCGTAATTGACTTTTAATGATTTTTATTATGTGTATATTTCTTTTTGTCTTCTGTTGAAACAGTTTTATTTCTTGATTTATTTACTTCAATTTGTTTTTTTTTTCTTTATTTATGTTGTGTTAAAATCTCTACCGTCAACAACGAATAGGTGGGTGTTTTATTAGTTGAGCGCTCTTATTTATTATTACTAGTTTTGATTTATTAGCAATGTTTATATATATAATATTATATATAATATATATGTCGGAGATACGTCAGGATTTGTTCCATTAGAATCATCAGAAAGCATCATGTGGGCAGAAGGTGGGTTTCGTGCAATGAAAACACACTGGGCGCGATACACGGCGTTTATACCAAACGAAACGTAGGACAGTTCCTAGACTAGACTGGAGGTTCTGTTCTCCAGGACGGTCAGCAGGCAAGAGAGCTCGCCCTGGGGCCCCTCCAACAGCTAGGCTCCGTCGTAACACGAAGTTAGCCGCGTGTCAGTGTTGCCACCACTCGCGTCACGTGCCGCGCTTCGTTTAGCGACCGTACTGATGACCGTCTCCGACATATATTTTTGGTATTATTATTATATATGTCGAAGTTGAGACAGGGTAGGTATTTTTTAAAATACGCAGAACCGCTGAACTTATTGTGGTCGTCGGTTCTGCTTATAGCTATAATGAATCTATAAGGCATAAGGCAAACTCAAGGATTTCATCAGTAAAATAAAACAAGTAGATAAACTACTACGATAATATTTTTTTTTAATCAAACGGACATAGATTTCAATAAAATCAAAACAAGCAGGTAAAGCAATATTTTTTAAATCAAACAGACATAGATTTACTCACAGTGTTTCTCCTTCAAAATCGGCAGCAAAAGTGAGCTCCACTTTTTTTTTTTTTTACTATGGCATCTCGTAGTTGATTTAGGAAATCATGACTACTTCACCGGACTTTCCTGTGGCTGCCTTAAGAACTACTCTCAGGGCCTACAGCCAGGGGCTTATAACAAACTATTCTAAATTAATACTAAGTGAACGCTCGCTAAGGGCACCCCCTGTGGGGTACGAACCTCGGCTTAGGGCGTCACTGACGGGAGGACAGCAAGTCGAGACAGGCTGGATCAGATCATCATTATTATTAAACGGGGAATTTAAAGCTACGTGCTCAGCTTCGGCGCGGGCTGGCACATCATCGGACAAGGGACGGGGGGACGAATTTAATCGGGATCGCGTTGGTCGTGCTGGACCTCGACGGCGAGGTCGGAATGACGGTAGGCGTCTGTATTTGTTTTTCTGTAGTTTGCTGGTCTCCCTACTGCTCTCCTGGAGGAGGGTGATGGGGTCATCAGGTTCGGATAGGACATGCCTGGGACGGCGAACGATACTAATATTAGAGGGGACATAGGTAGATGCTTCGACAACCAGAGGGTTGCGATGCTTGACTGCAGAGTCGAAATAACGCTCTGAAAGGCGTTTTAGAAATTGACGGATGGTGGGCATTTTAAGGTCGAGATGTAGGATCTCGTTGCGAACGAACCAGGGGGCTCCCGTGGCTCTTCTAAGAAATCGGTTTTGGAGCGTTTGCATCCTATGGATATGGTGGGGTTTAGCCTGAGCAAAGACCGAGCCCGCATAGGTCATGATGGGGCGAATGCACGCCGTGTAAGTGAGCTCCACTTTTTTTTTTTTTTTTTGAATGGCATCTCGTAGGGTTACCACTAGGGGTATTTGCTACTCAACCGGACTTTCCTGCGGAGATGCTCTAGGCTACTAACTAAAAGCCTCCAGCCAGGGGCATAAAAACTAAAAACTAACTTAAACTAAGCGACTGCTCGCTAAGGGCACCCCCTGTGGGGTACGGACCTCGGCTTAGGGCGTCGCTGGGGGGAGGGCAGCAAGTCGGGACAGGCTGGATCGGGGAGTTTAAAACTACTGACGGCTCTACATCAGCCCGGGCTGGTGTTTGAGCGTCGAGCAAGAGTCGGGGAGGAGTAGTATCGGATCGGGGTCGCGGTCGCGGGGGACCTCGACGGCGAGGTCGGAAGGACGGGCGGCGTCTGGTTTTAAGAACCGTACTAGTTGCCCTATTCTGTAGGAGAGTTATGGGGTCGTCGGGGTCGGTAAGAGCGTGCCTGAGACGGCGGGTACGACTAATGCGAGAGGGGGTATAGTTGGCCGCCTCGACAACCAGAGGGTTGCGATGTTTGGCGGCAGAGTCAAAGAAACGCTTGGAGAGGCGTTTCATGAACTGGACTATTGTGGGGATTTTAAGGTCGAGGTGGAGGGCCTCGTTACGGACATAATAGGGGGCACCCGTAGCTCTACGGAGGAAACGGTTTTGGAGGGCTTGCAACCTATGGATATGGCGGGGCCTAGCGTGGGCAAAGACGGCACAGGCATAAGTCATGATGGGACGGATACACGCCGTGTAAATACGCAATTTGCACCTAAGTGACAATTTGCTACGAGCGTGGAGGACGGAATGAAGCCTAGCTAGAGCGAAAGCGGCCCGCGAACGGACCTGCTTTATGTGCTCTTGGAAGGTAAGGTGGTTGTCTAGGACGACACCTAGGTATTTGGCTCGCTTCCCCCAAGGGATCTGCTTGCCGAACATGGTAAGGGGCTCAGGGAGGGGGGGGAACATCCGCGGCTTGGAGAATAGTACCGCCTGACTTTTGTCGGGATTGACTTCGATTCGCCACTTCCTGAATCATTCGCCGAGCTTGTCGACTGAGGCCTGGAGAGTGCGGCGAATCGCATCGGGGCTACGACGCTTGGAGTAGATGGCCGTATCGTCTGCGAACAGAGCCAACTGCGCCTTCTTACTCTTTGGGATATCGCTGGTGAACAGTGTGAAGATGAGTGGGGAGATGACAGAGCCCTGGGGGATACCTGCACGTATGGGACGGGGGGAGGATATGGCACCCTCTATACGATAGCGGAAGGTACGATTTGACAGAAAGTCTCGTATGATGAGCACGAGACGGTCAGGCACCCCGAGTTGGTACAGCTTATATAATAAGCCGTTGTGCCAGATTTTGTCAAAAGCCTTCGCTATGTCGAAGAAGACCGCACCGACTAATGAGCCTCGCATGAAGCTTTCGCTTATATGGTCGACAATGCGGTGGGCCTGGTGGATGCTACAGTGTTGGGTGCGGAACCTAAACTGTTCGTGCGGAATGAGGCCCTTGGTCTCTGCAAAATCTCTAAGTCGCTTATAAATAAGCCTCTCGTAGATTTTGCCGAGTACCCTGAGTAAACTGATGGGGCGGTAGCTGGAAGGCTCGGATCTGGGCTTGCCGAGTTTGGGGATGCCTATAACGGTGGCTTCCTTCCATGCCTGGGGGAAGATATTATTGTTGAGAGCACCATTGAAGATGATGGTCAAAAGCATAATCAGGTGGGCTGGGAATAGTTGGATCACTCTATTAGTGAGTCCATCTGAGCCGGGGGCTTTGCGGTTCTTAAGACCTTTGATGATCTCGTGCACCTCGTCAGGGGTGACGGGGGGCAGTGGGTCATCAGGGTCTTCTACGGGGGGAAGTGATACTCTGCGTTCGACTTCAGCGTCCATCTCAGTGAGATGAGCTTGGTCTACTGGCAGTAAGCTGGGTGAGCATTGAGCTTCGAGACTGTCGGCTAGGCACTCGGCCTTGTCGATGTCATCGAAGGCAATGGTCTTATCGGGGCGAACAAGTGGGGGCATGGCAGCGCTCTGTTGGGACTGAAGGTTCCTCTGGAGTTGCCAGAAAGCTAAGTGGGTGGGTTCGAGATCGCTCAGCATCTTGTCCCAGCCCGCTTCACGCAACTCAGCTATGCGATTCCTTACTTTACGTTGTAAGTAACGCATGTGAGATTTGTTAGCGGAGCAAGGGAAGTTGCTGTAAGCACGAGTGGCCGCGTTCTTCTCGGTCATCAGGTCACGTACATCGGTCAGCAATTTGAAGCGGTGGTCGTCCACCGCTGGAACTTGCCTCGAACAGTCGTTCAAGACCGATTGTACGTGATCCGTGAGCGAGTCGATCGCGGCCGTCGTGTCCGCGACAGAATCGAACTGTTCGGGTATAGAGTCCAATTGGGGGGACGTGTTGGATTTCAGCAATTCACCTACTTTCCTCCAGTCCGTGACCTTCTTGGTGGCAGGGGGCTGTGTGGGGTCAGGGAGACCTATACGGGTGGCCAGTTTCATGACTACTGGGCGGTGATCAGAGGAAAGCTCTTGCACCGTTTCGATCGAGTTAAGCCTAAGGCTGACGTTCTTAAGGAGCGCCGTGTCTAGGACATCTGGGGTATGGTTGGGGTCGTGGGGGAAGTGGGTGGGAGTCATCGGGGCGATGACGTCAAAAGTCAGGGAATTTGAGAGGTCGAATAGGAGTCGCCCTCTGGCTGAGGTCCTGGTACTATTCCAAGACGGATGTTTAGCGTTGAGGTCGCCCGCTATGATAACGGAGTCGCTCAAGCCTAGAAGGGAGGTGAGATCGTTGGAGATCTCTTGGGGATTCTCGGTTGCCGGGGAAGGGGGAGGGAGGTAAGCGGAGACTAGGGTGATAGGCTGATGGCCAATCATGCCTAGACGGCAAACAGAGACTTCTAGCTGAGAGAGGGTAGGAGGGTCCATTGGGATGCAATAGAGCTCCTTTTTGTAATAGATAAGGGTGCCGCCCTTGTGACAGCGAGTCCTATCGTTGCGAACTATGCGATAGTTCGCTATGGATGAGTTACGCTTATGGGGTTTGAGGAACATTTCCTGTACTAAGAGGATGTCTATTTGATGGTCGCGGAGAAATTCCGCGATCACATCTCTTTGACCAAGAATGCCATTGGCATTGAAGAAGCCTAAGTTTAGGGATCGGGGTTTAAACCTAGCTAGGGGTGTTTTATCCATAATGGGGGGAAGGTTGGTTAGCGAGGGAGGTCATAGCTTGCGTAATTTCGGGGTACGCATTGAATATTTGGGGGATCCTACACACATCGTTGGCATTCCTGGCAGCAACGATCTCGTTGGCCATTTGCCTAGCGCGAGGGGTGAAGAAAGTCATAAATGACGTGGTGATCACGCTGAAGGGATCAAGGGATTGCGCAGGGGGAGGGGGAGGGGGGCGCGTTGCTACCGGAGTAGGTAGCGGTTGGATTAGGGGCGCAGGAGCGCGGATGCGGGGGTCCATCAGGGGGGCCCCATCGGGGGTCATGCGTGAGGGGGGTTTTGGGGTTTGGGGTTACCCAGTGCAGGGAAAGCCTGCTGGTGATGGAGCTGGTTCCAAGGGCTAGGCCTTTGGAGACTAAGCCTCTCTGGGATTTGGGCGGAGGGGGCCTTGTAGGCAGAGGGAGCCTCCCTCTGCTGGCGAGCGTCAGAGCGCTTGGCCAGTTTGGAGGGAGCAGCCTTGGGGGCTTTCGGGCAGCCTCTGTAGTTAGCAGGGTGCCCTGTTTGGCCGCATAGCATACAGCTAGGCGGCTCATTGCAGAGTGCGCGGTCTTTGGGGCGAGTACACTCAGCAGTGCCGTGCTCGCCCAGGCACTTGACGCACCTGGGTTTTGCGTAGCAGTGCTTCTGTGAGTGCCCGTATAACTGGCACCGGTGGCACTGCCCAACGGTGGCATTCTTGTGGGGCTTTTCTATGTCAAAGCCCATCAGATTGCAGATGGCTTTGACATTGAAGATCGGGTGGAGGCGGGACTCGGTTGGGGGACAGACCACAAGGATCATGTCGAAGGCTTCGCCGCTGCGAGCGCGGTGCATGCGATGCACCTCGTCGACGGGGATGCCCTGTGACAAAAGATCCTCTTCAATGTCTTGGGCGGGGATTTCTCGTGGGATCCTTTTGATCACCACGCGAGTTTGTTTCTCCTCAGGGAGAGAGAAGGTGTGGAATGCCACGCCTCTGGAACGGAGGAGTCTAGTGAGCTCCCGGTAATCTTTCGACGTCGGGATGGTCACTTTGTTACCCTGTTGGGTATTTCGGGCATTGGTGTATGCGATCTTTCGATCGCAGCACCATTTGGAGACATCGGTCCACTTTCCCTTGTCTTGGATGAAGACGGGGGGAGGGGGGGGGATCTTCCTCTTCTGGGTGCCAGAAGTAGTAGGGACCGGGGACATGGGGGCATCCTGCGGGGAGGATGAAGCGGGGGTCAGGGCGGTGGGGGTGAGCACCGCGGGGGGAGTTGGTGAACTGAGGCCAGAAGCGGGTTCCTCGACCGCGACCACCTTGGTGGCCTGGGAGGTGCTCTGATTCTTCTTCTTCCTCGTGTTGCCCTTCCCGGTGACGGGCAAGAAGCCTTCGTCGTCCGTGTGGGAAGAAGAGGAGAGGTTAGCCTCAGTTTCTGAGTGGGGAGGGGGGGGGAATGAGGTGGCTGCTCGCTTTGAGGAAGCGGGCATGGGAGTGTCCGCCCGCTTTGGGGGAGCGGGAACATCAATGTCCATGTCTGGACTGAGCGGGCTCTCGGGAGAAGAGGGACTAGGGCATCGCTGAAATCAGCGATGGCCTGGGACTCTCTGAAGATGGCCCGATCTAGGGCGGCGACCTCTTCAGCATATTTGGCCTCTAGACCGTCCTTTTCAAGGATGGTCTTGAGGCACTCCATTATGAGGAGCACCGTCCTGTTGGAGGCGCTCCCCATAGTCGGGAAGGTAGCCATGCTAGTGGGAGGGAATGTTGGGGGAACCTAACATTTGCCCTAACACCTAACTCCCCGGGTGGACTTGCCCGGGGGTGTGTGACCCTCCCTGCCGGGTATAGACAGGGAGGTGAGTACCTACTGGTGAGCCCTAAGCTTGCTTTGGCCCGTTGCCTATCTTATTTGTGCAACGGGGTCCTAACAGGGTCTGGTGCGAAGAAGTAGACACACCCAACCGACACCAGGTGTGTAGCTGTGAAAGGAAAACTGTCACCAATGCCGACTAGGAGACCCCCCAAGGCCGAACACTGGGACCCGTCCAACTTTCTGCCTCACCCTGATGGGGATCGGCGGGTGCGTTTGGGTCAACACCCCACTCGGCTTCGTTGGCACCTTATGGTATCCACCGAGGACCACGAAACTGTGGTTTTTCCCTGAAGGGGACAAAATAACCCGACGACCGTTTTATCGACTATTACTGTTAATAGAAATACTATACTAGCTGTGCCTTGAAAAAGGCACACAGCTAGTAGCTGAAGATAGTCACTATTAAAAATAGGACTATAGAAGATCGTCACGAGGTGCGACGAAATCTTGAGAGCAGGAACCACAGAGCCGGAATCGGGAGCACTCGAACCACAAACACGTCCATCCGCTACCGCTGCTGCGCGCCGAGTGCTGAGCTCCATGCTCAATTCGCGCCTTTTATAAACTCGTTCGCCTCACCAGAGACAAACGTCAATCACAAAGTATTTTACCGCCAAATAAACAGATGACGTTTAAATGTTACATTAAAAAGCGAGATAGTTTTAGGTATTACTATTTACAAAACAATGTTCCAAAATTACAAGTTATTTAAAAATAATCGGAAATCTATTTTAGTAGTAATAATATTACCAGATTTAATTAGTCACGATCTTGACATTGACAATGCCGATGACTTTGACAAGTCTTGTCAAAGTCACTAAACCAAATCTGAGGTTATTTAATAACAAACATAAAAAGTTCTCTAAATATTGGTAGGTACTATTATTAGAACATAAAATCAACTTAATTAACGCCCGAATAATCTCCGCGGCGACACGGCCATACTGATGCGCGATGCGTGCTCTGCATCGCTCTTGGTCTCTTCTGAAATAGAGAAATTAATATTGTGAGGCCAGGCACTTCCACAGTACACACAAGCCTATTTGTTAAGGTTACAAAGGAAATGTATTTCTATTTACTGTTCACTCCCCGTGACTACAGATCAATTTAACATTATTTTTATTATAATAACACATAATAGGTGCTTACTGTTCATCTCATATGAAAATAGTAACCTTAGCTGTCCATAGTTATCATTAGCGTTATTGCTCATCGTTCGCATGATAATAGTAGATTTAGCTATCATTCCCGATAATGTTTCTGCTCATTCTACATGACAACAGTAACAGAATTTCACATATTTGTAAAAGGAAGTGATAAGTGGATGAAAGGTCGATGCTGTATAGAACAGAGGTTCTAAGGATGATGGGATAGGTCGATGCTGTGCTCTGGGCGGTCTCGTACGCCGTGGTACACAGGGGACATTTAATTCTTTTAGGATAACTTTATTAGTGGCTTATTGGACGGCCCCACACGCCAATAGCATCTTTTATTTTGGTAAAATAATTGGCTTATTGGACGGCTCCACACGCCACTAGCATCTTTTTGTTATTTGCGGTAGACCAAACAAAAATGAGAGCAGTTATTAAGAATTAATATGGAAGACTCTCATCGTTGTTATTTTTCATCGTTGTTCGTCTGTGGGCGGCAACGCATCTGACGTAGGTAGTTAGCGGTTGCAAGGCTTCCACGATGCTGGAAGGCCCGGCTTGCTGATCGTCTGGGGGCGACACGGCCGCCTGGGTGGTCCCTCCAGGTACTGGGGCGCGCCGCAGTTGATCGTGTGCGACCTTGCGAGGTCGTCCATGGCCAACTACCTTCTTCACAAGGTAGCGGTCGTTTTCTAGAACCCTGTGAACTTCGTAATGAGCGCTAAACTTAAGGTCAAGAGAGGTCTGGTTTCTGGGGTTGTTTTTTATCAAAACAAAATCGCCTCTTTGAAATCGATGAATTTTAGCTCGGCCTCTGTCAAACCTTGTTTTATCCTTACTGGCTACCTGCGCCATTTTTTGTTGCACATGGCGTTCAAGGGCTTCAATGTTGATTGTAGCATTATCCAGGTTAACTAAGTTTAGTAACTCTGGTGGGACACAGTTTTGACGTCGGGTCAGTAGTGTGAGTGGAGCTGTGCCTGTGGTTCTATGGACAGTGCAGTTCAGGGCAAGCTTTCCAGGGCTGTGTGCCAGTCTGGAGTCTCATAGTTTTTTATCATTATGAGACCATTCTTCAGTGTTGCCATTACCCGCTCTACTTGTCCGTTGGCTCTGCTAACGCCTGGTGCTATGGAGTGTATTTCTATTTTAAACATATCACAGTAGTTTTTGTATTCTCCTAGAAACTCGCGACCGCCGTCTACGATTATTTGCCTAGGAGCTCCGAAAAGTTGGATGACCTGCTTCAGAGCCGCCAGAGTGCTGTGTTGACTCTTGTCATTAGTGTAGCGCAGTAACACATATTTAGTGTAGGCGTCTACCGTAACCACGACGTACTCTTGCTCATTAGGACTTCCCAATTTTCCCGTGATGTCCATGTGTATTACTTCAAATGGAACTACTGGCTTGGTAATAGGATGCAATTGTACCTGCGTAGCTCCAGACGTTTGCTTTGAAGTTCTGCACACAATACAGTTGTCGACGAAGTCTCGGAGGCTCGGTGCTCATTTTGTCAAAATAATAAGTTTCCCTTATTTTGTGAAGGGTTTTCTCCCAGCCTGGGTGTTTCAGAGCACTATGAAAAGTATTGATAAGGCTCCACTGGAAAGATTTTGGTACCACAGATTTTGGTAATATGTGAATGTTTCTTTGTTTAATTAATTCTTTGTAAATATGTGAGCACCATGTATCTGGTAATTAATTTATTCATTATTGCTCCATTTATAATTCTTTTTACCTTTCGTAGTACAGGAATCTTATTATAGGTGCATCGTCTTCACATATATAATTAATGTATACAAAATATTGTAAAACATTTTTAAAAGAGTAACGATGGAGTTTCTTGCCCATTCTTCTCCATACGAAAACTACCTTTTGGAAGGGGCAACTAGAATCAATTCTATTTCTTTGTTTGACGTTCAAAAGTGCCATATATGTGCCTATTTGAAATAAATTATTTGACTTTGACTTTGACTTTGACTTTGGTGGAAAGAGTTTGGTAAGTTTTTGTAAGCCTAAAATAGTATCTAGCTTCTCAAATTTAAGGACGTTATCTTCGAGGAGGTATCCGGGGATATCTTCACCATTATGCAGAGCATCTATGATGGTTCGCAAGTGGTTATCACGGCTTTGTTCAATATTTACCCAATCTATATTATTGGTTAAGACGTTGACAGTCAAAGGATCCGGATTTCTACTTAGGTAATCTGCATGCTGCATCCACTCGCCCTTCCTGTATTCTATTTCAAATTCGAAATTTTGGAGATAGGCCCACCATCTATGAATGCGGGGTCGTAAGTCTTTTTTGTACTTTGAAGCTTTGAGCGCATTGCAGTCGGTAATTACCTTAAACTCGCATCCATAAAGAAAGTGCCGGAAATGCTTGATCGCTCGGACTACGGCCAGTGTCTCAAGCTCGTAGGAGTGGTGCCTACTTTCTATGTCTGTCGTACGCATACTGAAGTACGCTACCACGTGTTGCCGTCCGTTAATAATCTGAACGAGTATTGCTCCAAAACCAAGGCTACTAGCGTCGGTAAATAGTTCAATAGGTTTCCCTTCTTGAAATATTGTTAGGACTGGTGATGGAGAAGTTAGGTGATGAATTATCTTTTGACGTGCCTCTTCATGAAAATGAGTCCATTGCCACCTAGCGCCCTGTTTAGTCAATTCTTAAAGGGGAACCATAGTTCGAGCGAAATCGGGTATAAAGCGACGGAAATATCCTGCAAGACCGTTAAATTGGCGAACCTGTTTAACATTAGTCGGTACGGGGGCCTTCAGTAAAGCTTCGACTTTTTTAGGACTGGGACGAACTTGACCGTTTTCTATCACGTTACCAAGATATTCCGGTTAGTCCCGCTATGCTCTAGTCCCGCTATGCTCGACTCGTAAAATACCTACTAAAAAGTTTCGCTATGCACGAAATCACATTCGCGGGCAGTCATGAAGAAAACTGTTACAGTGTAATATTTTATTTAACCATTTCAAATTATGAAAACCTAGTATGTAAATATGTTATCCTATTCTTAATCATCATGAAATATATTAAAACAGGTCATGCTTTGCGCTTGTTATCAGAAGCATGTGTCGAACTAGTTTTTTTAGGGTAACCATAACAATGAGCCCTTCCGCGAATCATTACCTGCTCCTACTCTTTCGCTATTATGTATATAGGTAGAGACAATATGATTGCATTGTTATTCTGCAGCTGCAACTTACTGATAAGGGTAATTAGGTTAGTTGTCGGTTAGTTCTTCTATGAAAATGTCGGGTGCAAGTTGTTCAAGTGGTTCGGTTCAAAATTTTAAAATAATTGACAGTAGACGTGGTGGAAGAACTTTATTACATGCCGGGCACAAATACCTCAAGCTCCGCGAAAACAAAAGTACAATTATTTGGCATTGTATAAATAAGAGAAATAAAATTAAATGCACTGGGAAATTGATTCTGGACAGTAAAAGTCATGCAATAGTTCAAGAAAATAAACACAGCAATCAATGCTTGCCAAATTTTGAAGACAATGAGGTTCAAATAGCCATTAGTGAGTGCAAGAAAGAAGTAAGTACAAATTATATATCGGTACAGAAAACTTTTGAGAATCATATGCGAAGATTAAGAGACATCGGCTATCATCTCTCAGGAAGTGTTCCCGACTACAAATCAGTTAAAAGTAAATTATACAGATACAGAAATAAGTCACTGAGAGTTCAGAAAACACAATTTAACAACCCAGCTGAAGTCATCATACCAGAAGAATTTCGTAAATATGTGTTAGTTGATTATTGTTATGAAGGCGGGAACCGCATAATTGTTCTTAATTCAACCGAAATTGGGCAGCACATAAAAGGTGTTACCCATTTCTTCGGTGATGGTACTTTCGACGGTTGCCCAATGCCATTTCGACAAGTTTATGTTATTCATGGAGACATGGGAAGTACTGACATGTCAACGAATATAGCACCTTTGTTCTATGTACTTTTGTACAACAAAGAAAGTGTAACGTACGAAAAGATGTTCGAATTTATCAAAGAAGCTTTGCCTGAATGGCGTCCATCGAAATTCACGTTCGATTATGAAATGGGAGCAATTAACGCAGCAGCGAAGGTTTTCCCGGGCATCAATGGATGTAACATACATTTTCAGAAGAATGTTATCAAAAAAGCAACATCTTTGAACCTCATGGAACATGAAGAAACCACGAAACACGTCAAGCAATGCATGGGCTTGGCATTTCTTCCAAATTAAGATATTGAAGACGGGTGGCTTTATATAATGGAAAATAGGTACGTATTTTTTTGTTAAAAATACCTAATTTGCTAAAGAATAGAAGTAAAAGAAAGGCGAAATTTTTCATTGAAGAAAAAATAAAAAAGTCAAAGTCAAAGTCAAATAATTTATTTCAAATAGGCACATAATACGGCACTTTTGAACGTCAAACAAAGAAATAGAATTGATTCTAGTTGCCCCTTCCAAAAGGTAGTTTTAAAAACAGTCAATGTAGCTTGATTTAATAAGTTTTTATTTTCAGTTTTAATGACCAACAAGTGACAAAGTTCAACGATTATTTTGTCACGCAGTGGATGGAATATCAAGACCTCATTTGGTGTTGCCATAATGAACGCCACAGAACAACTAACTTGGTTGAATCATGGAATGGCAGATTTAACAAAGCTATTGGCAGAAACCCTAGCTTTTTATTATTTCTGCAAACAATCGCAAATGACGCTTGCCACTATGATATAAAACAATCCAAATAAGCTGTATTTTTATACTTCTTTAAATTATTTTTTAGTTTAATGATTTATAGTCTGTATTGCGTGGTTAATTTAGGGGTATTACCGGTAATCGCCCTGCATGGCAGAAAGAGTTGATAATACTAATACAAATTTTTGTTACAGCTTCCGGCTCAAAAAACATAATCTAAATAAAAGAAAAAAATCAAGCATTGCCATCGATAACCAAATTAAAAATTTAACAAGATCGTACGAAAAGAATGATATCTGCCTAAAAATCTTTTTGGACGCCATCTCCCACATAACTGTTTTTTGGAAATATAAAGCAAAGAATAATTAAACCAAAACAAATTAGGTTTTGGTTTAAATATTTTTTGCTTTATCTGTCACTCGATATTAACCAATCGAGAATTTTTAAATGAATACTAATAATTTGATTCGTTCTATTTTTTTTTTTAATAATTTGAGCCATACCTCATTCTGTGATTTAAATAATAATACTTATACCTCATTATTTTATTTGTTTCCCAATTAATAAGTATTTTTTATTTTATTTTTAAATTGTTGATTATTTGTATTTTGTGTTGAGAGCAGTGGTGGCCCAGTGGTAACGGCCGCGACTTACGAGTTGTAGGTCGTAGGTTCGAACCCCGACAGGCGCTTTACTTTGTGTAAATTATTTCATCACCACTGCTCTCAAAACGGTGAAGGAAAACATCGTGAGGAAACCGGCATGTCCTAGAACCAAAAATTCGAAGAAATGTGACATCTACCAACCCGCACTGGGCCCGCGTGGTGGATTACGGCCCACTCCCTCTCATAGAGAGGAGGCCTGTGTCCCAGCAGTGGGAACATTATAGGCTGATTATGTTATGTTATGTTATGTATTTGTATTTTGTTTAAATAGTTGATTATTTGTATGTTATTTAAATAGTTGATTATTTGTATTTTATTTGTGTAATGAATAAGACTGAAATATTATGAATACAGGTGATTTTACTTTGAGAACGGAATTTTTATTTACGCTCTTTTATATTTTACTAGTAAAACATATAGATTCTATATGTTAATTCAGGATATGAACTATCTGTGTAACAAATTTCATCCCTATCCGTCCAGCGTTTAAGCATAAGTGCGTAACAAACATTCAAACATCGTAACTTTCGCATCTAAATGTAATATTACTAAGATAGGATTTGTAGCGAAGTCTGCAGACTATCTTGTGGGCCCAGTATTGACATACAGCAGTATTCATAAACATTTCGTAACTTAGAATTGTTCTGAAATTCGTTTCTCCTTATGTCATTTTGACTTTTTTGTAAATTTTTTACTTACAGACGCTTACGTATATAAGAATAGCAATATATTTTTTTAACTTGAATTCGAACACTTTTCTTTACAACTGTACCCTCCATTGTTTCCGTAGCATCGAAGAATTTCGTGCATAGCGAAACTTTTTAGTAGGTTTATTACGAGTAGCGCATAGCGGGACTAGAGCATAGCGGGACTCACCGAGATATTCGATGGACTGTTTGAAGAACAGACACTTATCAATGTTAATTGAAAATCCTGATTCACGTAATGCTATAAAGACTCTTTCCAAGTATCCGAGACCAGATGAAAAATCACGGCATTTACATATGGCGTCATCTATATAAACCTGAGCTATGCTATCATTATGGTCTTTGTCTGCACTCTCTGGACTCAAAAGAGGACCTAAGGCACGGTTAATGCATCTCTGATACACGGAAGGTGCGTTACACAACCCAAATGGCATGGTTTTGTACTCGAATAGACCATCTGGGGTTACAAAGGCTGTTTTCTCTATAGAATCAGCAGCAACCGGAATTTTGTGAAATCCAGATGCCATATCGAGGGTTGTGTAGTACTGACCACCAGCTAACTGATCAATTTGGTCTGCGATTAAAGGAAGGGGATAATGATCACGGACAGTGTTCGAGTTTAACTCCCTGTAGTCTACGCACATGCGGTCGTCACCGTTTTTCTTTTTAACGAGAATAATTGGGCTGGAATATGGGGACTTGCTCTCTTGCACAATGTTATTATCTATCAACTCCCTAACAATTTCCTTGACCTTTTCACGCTCAACTGGGCTTAACCTATAATGTCTTCGTTCCACAAACTTGTTTGGATTTTTTAATCGAATCTCTAATTGACTTGTATTCACACGAGTTTGTGAAAATATCAGAATATTTATTGAGAAGAGATAATAGTTTGTCAACCTCAGATTTATTGCTCAAATCATGGTTAATATCATCAAATAAACCGGTTGTCGATCGCATGTGCAAGACGCGAGACTGGGAGCACAAAGTTGCGCTATTTTGAGTTACGATTACTGTTAATCCAGTTTCTCTTAAAATATTTGCACCTATCAACACGTCTGACGTCATTTCGTAATCGGACAAGATATGAAATTCGATCTCTATGTTTATATTGTCAATAGCACACACCGTTGTTAAAATACTAGTAGAAACTACAGAAAACGGGCCTATTCCTCGTAAATAATTAACTACTTGTCGTCGTTTCCCAGGCAACTTATTTGCAATAGATTCGCGCATCACAGAGCACTCCGCACCACTATCGAATACCATATCAATAATTATATCACCTACTCGCATACGCATAGTATTTAAACTCTGTTTATTCTTTATAAATGAATTCAAATTAGAGGTTATTTGTTTTTCCCGACGGAAACACGTATCAAATGACCAGATTTTGAGCAAAATGTACAAAAATCACTCTGTTTAGATAACGATGTCCCTGAGGCACCAGGGTTCTTCTCAGTTGTCTGTTTCTCTACAGCTGCTGGCGTATTTTTGTAACGACAATCACGTGAAGCATGCCCCGACTTCTTACAAAAACTACAATAAGGGACGTTCCGATTATCAATAGCGTATTTTAAACGTTTGGATGGCGGTTGATTAGTATTTTGATGATTGGGACGCTTAACACGAATAGACGAGGCAACGGAAATTAATTCTGGCACTGAGGTAGCTCTGGCATTCATGAGTTCAATCCGAAGGCGTTCGTCATTAATTGTTGATATCACCGCTTCTACCGCATCATTATCGTCAAGTTTATCTTTAGTAATACGTCTCCACAAAATCCACGATCTGGATAGAAACTCGGCAATGTCTTTGGTAGGATCGTAATTGTGTTCCCTAAACCTTAGCACATCCCTCGAATAGCGATTTTCGGGTTCAAAGGTAGTGATGATACTTTGACGCAGGTCGTCCCACGTGGACGTTGTGACGAGCCAGTTATCAGCCCACATTTTAGCCCGACCTTTTAGTAGGCTAGTTACTTTCATTCGGATATGATAATCACTGAGCTCATAATTAGTTTTAGCCGAAGAAATGTGATTGCACCACTCGCAGACCCCGACGTTGCCATCCGGGTCATATGAAGGCAAAAATACATCAGTAATTTTAACTTTATCGCCTTGCTTCGACAGCCTTTCACTCATATTCTGCATCATCGTTATCATATGTGAATAAAACTCAGGAGGTACGTTACCGCCATGTTGTTGTAGCATCGCCACGTTGGCAGATGCAGTTGATCCATCATCGCCAGGGTCTGGTCCGGACACGTTGCACGTTGGTACACTCAGTGCCGTTGATCCGTTCTGGTCTGGTGTATCTATCGTATTACGCAGGATAACTTGTTCAATGTAGGTACTTCGGTAGATCTGCAGTCTGAAAAATAAAATAAAACGGACAGAAAGAGTAGGTTAGTATCCCACTTCTGATGTCGAAGTTGAGACAGGGACAAAAATACCTAATTTTTAAAAATACGCAGAACCGCTGACCTTATTGTGGTCATCGGTTCTGCTTATAGCTATAATGGATCTATAAGGCATAAGGCAAACTCAAGGATTTCATCAGTAAAATAAAAAAAGTAGATAAACTACTACGATAATATTTTTTTTTAATCAAACGGACATAGATTTCAATAAAATCAAAACAAGCAGGTAAAGCAATAATTTTTAAATCAAACAGACATAGATTTTACTCACAGTGTTTCTCCTTCAAAATCGGCAGCAAAAGTGAGCTCCACGCTCAAGTCGCGCCTTTTATAAACTCGTTCGCCTCACCAGAGACAAACGTCAATCACAAAGTATTTTACCGCCAAATAAACAGATGACGTTTAAATGTTACATTAAAAAGCGAGTTAGTTTTAGGTATTACTATTTACAAAACAATGTTCCAAAATTACAAGTTATTTAAAAATAATCGGAATTCTATTTTAGTAGTAATAATATTACCAGATTTAATTAGTTACGATCTTGACATTGACACTAAGTGTCAATGTCAAAACGATGACTTTGACAAGTATTTTCAAAGTCACTAAACTAAATCTGAGGTTATTTAATAACAAACATAAAAAGTTCTCTAAATATTGGTAGGTACTATTATTAGAACATAAAATCAACTTAATTAACGCCCGAATAATCTCCGCGGCGACATATATGTACGTATTATTATTTTTGTAAACTATGATCGATATCGACATTGACAATGATTTTTTTCTTGTTCTTTCTCTTCTAGCAGTTTCCTTAGTGCGGCGAGTGATTCTTCCTCTCTTCTCCTCCTCTGGACGATCAGATTTCCACTTTGCTGTCCCACCTCCCAAACAATCTCAACAAAGCCCACATCAATGCCCAGTGTTCCGCGCCATTACTCTGATCTTCTGGCTTCCATTAACAGTGCACATATAGATGTTTTGCTCATCTCTGAGTCCTTCCTCAAACCCTCTCTTTTATCTGCCCATTATGCCCTTCCTGGCTTTGTCCTTATCCGTAATGATAGAACTGGAAAGGGTGGTGATGGTGTTGCCATTTACTTGCGTACTGGAATTCCCTACAAGGTTATCAGCCCATCACCATCTTTCTACTCGGGGTCAGCGGAGCATCTATTTCTCAAAATTTCCTTGCATCACGCTTAATTGCTACTTGGTGTTGTTTAAAGCCCTAACCTCAGTATTGATTACTTTGGCTCTTTTGACTCGCTCTTAAATGATTTCTGTCCCTCTTATGACCACGTAGTCTTGATGGGCGACTTTAATACTTGCCTTCTTAAAAATGACAGTCGTACTCACAAACTTCAATCTCTCTTATCTTCTTTCAACCTTAGTATACGGACTCTTTCTGCTACCCATCATTTTCCTAATTGCACCCCCTCTCTGTTGGACTTGATGATTGTTTGTAACTCTAATAATGTATCTATCTACGGTCAGCTCACAGCTTGTTTTTCTTACCATGTAACGGCTAGGGCTTTGCAGGTAGGCTGCGCAGGCCGTTAACGGATAGATAGGTAGGTAGGTAGGGTAGAGAGAGGAATGAAACCAGCTGGGTAGTTTGATACATATATTATGTAGTAGATCCACAGCTAGGTCGTGGGTAAGGTCACTGATCTTTCCGAGCACTCACACACTTAGGTAGGTAGAAGGGTACCGTCCTTGGTCATCCGTTGTAGTAGGAAGGGGCCTGCCAGCGCAGGCTCAGCTGGAACGGTAGGGTAGCACACGTGGCCGACGAGGAGGCCTGTCAGCACAGGCCTGCAGGTAGTTCGCGGCGGTAGGCCGCAGGTAGATCACGGCGGTAGGCCGCAGGTAGGCCAGGCCTCGGCAAGGACTTGGTAGCGGGCATTGGCAGCATGCCAACGCGTCCTGTCCTTAGCCGGGAAGTAGTAGCCGGGATGTAGAATCCGGGATGTAGAAGCCGTGCAGAAGCCGGGATGTAGAATCGCCGTGTAGAAGCCGATACGTAGAACCCGGGATGTAGAACCCCTAGACTCGGGCCACATGGTAAATCTAGGGGTTCTACAACAAACCGCTAGTATGGCTGGTTACAGATGAAAATGACTGAGTAGTCTGTCAAGTAGTGTTGGGCATGTAATTTAGTGTTGTGCTCAACCACTTAGTAACATACTAACTACTCGACTAAGTTCAGGTGTGAAGCCACAACGTTACAACCACGACCTCATCTTTATGTCCTACAGGATTCGCCCTCAAATGCGCAAGCCGCAATATATTTTCCTTCAGAACTACAAGGGCGTAGACCTGGAGGCATTGCTGCGTGATGCGGGTAACATCAACTGGACTGACGTCTTCGAGAGCTCTTGTATCAACGATATAGTTCACATTTTTAACAGCACGTTACTCAGCTTATACGATCGTCATGCCCCTATCCGTCGAGTCAAAGTCAAACATGTTCCAGCTCCTTGGCTCACTCCTGCCATTATGGATTCGATGGCCAGTAGGGACAGAGCCAAAAGGAGGTTGAAACGGTGTCCTTCCGAGCGCACCCTTACTGCGTATAAGGTGCTTCGTAACCGCTGCAGGCGTGTGTGTAGAGATGCAATAAGACGCTACTTCCATAATTCTCTCGACAACCGTAACTCCACTGAAGTCTGGAAGTTTCTAAAAACTGTCGGCATTGGCAAGTCTCCAGTCGTTTCCCAGTAATGACACTGACGTGTGTGCTCTTAACAAACATTTCTCACACCCCCCTGTTACTTTAGATCCGCACGTTAAGTCAGCTACTCTAAATAAACTTGGCGGTTTGTCAGTGTCGCAGTGTTTTTCTTTCGAATTAAGTCATGTGAGTGAGATTGAGGTCAAAAAATCTATTTGTGCTATCTCCTCTTCTGCAGTTGATATTGATAATATTTGCTCAAGAATGATTTCTCCTATCCTCCCCACACTACTTCCCGTCTTGACCCACATGTTTAATTTCTCCTTGATTTCTTATACTGTTCCTGAGGCCTGGAAACAAGCCCATATCATACCCATACCCAAAATTCCTAAGCCAGTCTCACCGACTGATTTCCGTCCCATTTCTATCCTCCCATATCTCTCCAAAGTTCTTGAGCACATCGTTCATCAGCAACTTCTTGCTTTTCTCTCTACGAATGACCTACTTAGTCCTCTTCAATCTGGTTTTCGACCTGGTCATAGCACAGTAACGGCTCTTTTGAAGGTTACCGATGACATCCGCTGGGTTATGGACTACAAATCTCTCACCCTACTTGTACTCCTGGACTTTAGCAGCGCCTTTAACTCTGTTAATTTAAACATCCTTCTAGGGATCCTTAAATCTTTAAATTTATCTTCTTCCACTATTTCTTAGTTTGACTCCTACCTTAGGGGCCGCTCGCAGTGCCGCGAGAAATCGCGGCTCAGCGGACAGAGCTCCGGAAGGATCTCATGGCGGCATGGAGAGTGCGATTGTCGCAACCCAGTGCTGGGCACGCCACAATTGCGGCGATAAGTCCCCTCTTTGAGGAGTGGCTAGAGAGGCGCCACGGCGTCCTCACCTTCCGCCTGACGCAGGTCCTCACCGGACACGGTTGCTTCGGGAGGTTCCTGTTTCGTATAAGGCGGGAGGAAACGCCCGGGTGTCACCACTGTGTGAATCGCCCGGAGGACACGGTGGAGCATACGGTGGAGGTCTGCCCCGCTTGGGCGGAGCCCCGCCGTGTCCTCTTGGAGGCGATTGGCGGCGGTGACCTCTCGCGTCCGGCTCTGGTCCAGGCCATGGTACGGAGCGAGAGGGCATGGGAAGCAGTCACCTCCTTCTGCGAAGCAGTAATGCTCGCGAAGGAGGAGGCGGAACGCGTGAGGGAGAGGCAAAGTTTGCGCCCTCACGCCCCTAACCGCTGCCGCCGCTGGAGACGCCCTGGGCGTCGGGAATCCCAGGCGGATTCCCGGCCACCATAGGCGCGGGCTTGCGGACGGCGAGCAATGGGTAGCTCGCCGTCCGATCAGGACCAGGCCCGGGTCGATGGCGCGTCGTGTTCCACGCGCGCCTCAAAGAGATGTCAGCACAATTGGCGGGGTCTGCTAGGACCGATGCCTGCCAGGGTTGCGGGTTAGTCCGAAAGGGATACCGGGACCTTGGCAACAGGCAACTGAAGGAACACGGGTGGGTTTTAGTCAGTAAAAGTCTGACACGCCCTTCCGCTCCACCCAGAGCGGGAGAAGTCATTGGATGATTTCCCACCCTCAAAAAAAAAAAAAAAAAAAAAAGGGGCCGCTCGCAGAGGGTTCATCTTGACGAATTTTCTTCTGATTGGTGTTCCCTTACCGCAGGTGTGCCTCAGGGTGGCGTTCTCTCTCTTCTTCTCTTTTCTATTTTTATTAACTCTGTCACCAGAGTAATTTCTTCTCACTTCCATCTCTACGCCGACGATCTGCAGCTTTACAACCATTTCTTAAGGGAAGATGCGGAAGCCGCTGTGTCTGCCATGAACAGTGACCTGAATTTTATTGGCGAGTGGTCGCGGTTCTTTGGACTGTGAATCAACCCTAGGAAATCCCAGGCTATAATTATCGGTGGCAGGTATATGCGGAATAGGCTCGATGTGGCGTCGCTGTCTCCACTCTATCTGAAAGGAGTTCAGATTGTATACGCAAACACGGTTAAAAACCTGGGGGTGACCATGGACTCCTACTTGTCGTGGACTGCCCATGTTGTTCAAGTCAGTCGCAAAGTGCACTTCACGTTCCATTCGTTGAAATGCATCCAGTGCTTCTTGACCTTGAACACTAAAATCTCCCTTGCCCAAATTCTCATTCAGCACATTATAGATTACGCCGATGCCTGTTATTTGGATGCCACCGAGGAGCTTTGAAATAAACTTGAGCGTTTGCAAAATATCTGCATTCGTTTTGTTTTTAACCTTAAAAAGTATGATCACGTTTCTTACTTTCGCAACCTACTCAAGTGGCTCCCTATTCGACTTCGCAGGAACTCTCGAATATTGTGTCTAATTTTAACCTCCTTCACAATCCTAAAACTCCATCATATCTGCGGGAGCGTTTTTCCTTCGCCCGTCCTTCTGATGCGACTTGCAGGTCGCATCTTAGAAATCTCCTTAAGTCCCCTCCCCATTCCACTGACTTCTACTCCTACTCCTTCACTGTGCACGCGGTGCGGTTATGGAATTCCCTTCCGCCTGACATTAGGGACTGCCAAACTGTTGGCCAGTTGGCCAGTAAATTATGTTTTCAGAGTTTTAATAATGTATGTGACCCAAATGAGTTCTACGCCGATTTCTTTTCACTAATAAACAAACACTTTAATGAAACTTTTCCACTAAAGACTAAAACGATTTACACAAAGTTCTTATTTAGTAATTGGGCTACTCCAGGTATTCGTAAAAGCAGGGAAAATCTTTTTGAACTTTATGGCCTAAAGCAACATATGAATAATACAACCTTTCATCAGTATGTTGCAAAATATTCTAAAACTTTTAAAAATGTGTGCAAAATAGCTAAAGCTCTTTACATTAGCAATAAAATAAAATCAGCTGATGACAAAATAAAAACTACCTGGCAAATAATAAATAATGAAACAGGTAGGAAAAAACAGCGTAGTACTGAATTTAATTTAGAGACTGCACATGGCCCAATCAACTCAAATGTAGAAATAGCTCAGGAATTTGAAAACTTTTATGGTAATATTACAGTTAAAACTACTGAAGCTCTAAATTCCTCACCCGTGCTTTCTGCTGCCTTACTTAGAAAGTATGTAAAGGCATGCCCTTTGGAGTTTAGGTTTTTTTTTTTTTTTTAATTTTTTTTTTAATTCACAAAACTGATGTACAATCACAAATGCAATCAAATAGATACGAGACGCTATGTCTGATTGACATCTACTAGATGTGAATCTAGCATGCATATTTTAAGTAACACTTACAATAAATTGACACTTATTGCTGATACAAAAAAAATAAAAAAGTCTAAGTAAAAAAAATCCTACAAATTGAAAAAAGGTTCAGGAAAAAAATAATTAAAATTAAATATATGTCGGAGCGGCGGCGGGCTCACAATCATCGTCAGAAGGGTAATTATCAATTAAATTGTCCATTGTGTAACTGTCCGTCTACTTTGTGGGCAAAGGAAACGCGCGAGGTTAATATAATCACTATAATCACTAATTGCTTAAACTTATTTAACAATATTGTCCACTAATTACAAAAGTCTACATGTAATTTATAATCTATGTTTTTCTTAAATGATTAGAAGGGCGCAACGAGTCCGCGGGTCGCGCTCAGTCTCGTGGTCTGAATGGAACTGACTGCTTGATCCAGGCTCCTCTGATGGTAAACTCTTATCGTCTTAAAACGTTCCCACGGGAAAACTGAGCCGACCCCCGGCCACGTTCGACGCAATAATGTTTACGTCGTCGCCTTTCTTATCGGAAACAATAATTCATTATTTAATATCAATAAGCTCTGCGCGCTAACAAAGACCACCCTGATCTTAAGAGTTAGACGAGGTGTGAATAACGCCATCGTCTCACGCTGTAAAGAACTGGACGAGGTGTGAGTTGACAACATCGTCTCGCGCCGACACGGCGATCCTGACTCTCACACGTCCTCGTGTGCTGCAGAATTTTTGTTGTCACCTGCAAAAATGACAACCCTTCATGTAGGGACCGTTCGGCTATCCTACCAACTACCTCAAACAGAGAATGTCGCGTCTCTACAGTTCAGAACATAATTTATGGACCAAACTCAACAAAGAACAGTCTAGTTGTGTTAAACATATTATAGAGGACAAATTAAAATTCAAACTGTAGCTGCAAGTCAAGCCATACATCTGTCCGCTGCCGCTGCCAACCGTGTACTGGCGCCCCGTCCAACTGGATGTCGCTACGTCCCCGTTAGGGGACGTGGCGTGCGGGGTCGGGGCTTCGCCCCCCGCCCGCGGAGGCTATACCGTGGCCCGCAACTGCGGGCCCGTCACTATGTTAGCCTATTCGGCATATGGTATTTTTCGGACGCGTTAATTATAACGCGTCCGTGTAATTGGTTGCTATGTGTGTTTCTGACATCTCGGCGGTCTGTCACCGCCAGGTGAGACCCCTAGTTACCTAAGGGAGGCCCAGCGGGTGACGACCTGCGACGAAGATGCCGGTTCGACGCTCCTACAGAATAAGGTGTAGTTAACCCCCGCCCCGTTCACAGATCTAGCCGTTCGCGGTTTGGAGGGTAAACTGTAGTGTATGTATGAGCGGCTTGTATTGTAGTGTACCGCCGCTCAATGGCTGCGTGCGTCGCGGCCCGCGTCGCGCCCGCACGCGTTATATTTAGGCGTCTGTGTAGTGGTGGATGTCTGTGTTAGTTACGCAGCATGCCTATATTAACTTAGCACACGCTACGTAACATATGTATGAGTACATTATGTGGAGTCATTTTGTATCGGGTGAGCCGCGTGTAACCTGGGTGCGGCTCACTCGAGGCGTCAGTCCGGTGTGGAGGGGGCAATGTCCGCGGCCAGGTCGCGCGGGAGGGGTCTAGCGTCGGGGGGGCGCGCATGCAACGGCGCTATCTGCCTGACATGGGGCCAGGCAGATGCGTCGGCGCGCGCAAACATTCCCTTCGCCAGGCGCCCTACAAAAACATCCAGGCTCTCAATCCCGAGGTCCCGGTGAATTATGTCGTTCCTCACGAAACGAGGGGCGTCAACGATGGTCCGCAACGCATGGTTTTGCTGCGTGCGGAGCTGTTTGCGGTGTCCCTCGCTCGTGAGGGCGAACCACGCAGGGGCGGCGTACGTCAATATGGGGCGTACGTATAACTTGTACACCCCTAGTTTGACGCGCGCCGGGAGGCGGGATGAGAGCACAGGACGAAGTAGGTTGCGGGCAACCCTACCCTGCGCGACTACATTGCGGACATGTTGCCCCATCGTGAGCCGACGATCGATGGTGACCCCCAGGCATTTCACCCGGGGCGACCACTCGATGTCGGCCCCATGCAGTTTTAGGGGTGGTGGGAGGGGCGCGAATCCAGTGATTAGCGCCTGCGTCTTACCCACGTTAACCGAAAGCCGCCACTTCGACAGCCACTCGGGGAGCAAGTCGAGGGCGCGCTGCATCTTGACCGCCGCGTACTTCGCATTAAGCGATGTAGTGATGTACGCGGCGTCGTCGGCATACAGCGCGAGCATCGAGTCTGGAGTGGCGGGAATGTCGTCGGTGTAACGTGAGTAACACGCCGGCGACACGCAGCTGCCTTGTGGCACGCCCGCGCGCACCGGGCGGGCGCTGGATAGCGCCCCGTCGACCACCACTTTGAATATCCTGTTGGAGAGAAAACTAGACACCACCTTGACCACGCGGCGGGGCGCGTCAGTGGTGGCCATTTTGTAGACTAGGCCCTCGTGCCACACACGGTCGAAGGCCTTCTCCATGTCGAGGAATACTGCTACTGCGTACTCCTTCTTATTTTGAGCAGTTGTGAGGTGGTGCAGTACCCTCGACAACTGGAGCGTCGTACTATGTTCAGCCCGGAACCCGAATTGCTCCGGGACGTGGCTCAATATGGGGTAGGAGATGTCGCAGCAGGAGGGCCTCGAACACCTTGGAGACCGTAGGCAACAGGGTGATCGGCCGATAGCTCTCCGGTTTGAGAATATTCTTTCCCGCCTTGGGCAGCATAATGACGCGCCCTTCCTTCCAGGAGGCGGGGAAGGTCCCGGTGCGCAGTATCGCCGTAAACAGGCGCGCCAGTGCCGCTACTGCACGGTACGGCAAGTGGCGCAGCGCTGTGTTGGTGATACCGTCCGCACCGGGGGCCTTTCTAGGCTTCGTCCTTAGGATGGCGCGTCTGATTGCGCCAGGCGAGAAGAAGATAGGATTCTCCTCGGGAGCTATCGGCGTTGCGAAGTAGTCTCCCAGGTGTTTCTCGACTGCTGCGACATGTTCATGGTCGCTAGTCGGGTTCGGCTGGAACTGACGCTCCAGGTGGATGGCGAAGACCTCCGCCCGGTCATCCGCCGTATATTTAAGGGCCCCGCCGCTGTCCAGTAGTGGTCGCACCGGGGCTGGGGTATTCGTGAGCTGGCGGCAGAGTTTATGTACAGACGGCCAACTATCTGTAGTCGCGTCTATACGTTCCTCCCAGCCCGCGGCGGTGTGGGCCTGTAGCTCGGCCTTGACCTTCTCCGCGAGACGGTTGAGCTGTCTTTTCAGCGTTGGGCATCTCAGTTGCTGCCACTGCTTGCGTAGGCGCCTCTTCACGGCGATCATCTTCGTGAACTGGCGCCCCGCGCGCCGAGAGGAGATATTTATACGCGGCGCAGTTTAGAGCGCGCGAGGAAAGCAATCTACAACTGCGACCCGCGCGCCACCACACAATCATATTATTTAACAACTACATTTTGGAAATACATTATTGAGTCCCTTAGTTGGTATATGTGTAGTAGTGTAATGTAGCCTTGTGTAGGGAGATAATTGAAAGTCTCTGTAGTTACAGTTTTACAGTAATTTATTGTCCGAACTCAAATTAGACACGATTATATAGAACGCGTGTTTACACTACCATTGTTAGGAAAGGACTGGGGGTCGCGCGCGCTATCATGCCGCTTGGCGACTGAACATTTTGTCGCGTCAGCCCCCACAATATTCCCCCTTTTTAAAAAAAAAAATATCTATCATAACATTCACGTTTCATCAATTTTGATACATCATTTCATAATATTTAAACAATGACTTAATCGTCGCCTGAGTGCTCAAGTAAGGAACAAACATGGCATCAGCACATTGTTCGCTCGTTACTTGATCTCTCTACCTACTAATGTATTCGTTATACAATAACAAAGTGTATTGAAACTGAAGCTAGAAATAAATGTCTTATAACAAAACATTGTGTTACTTAATTTATTCAATTTCCTCTCTTGCGGGGCTAAAAACTATGTGAGACTGATATACTTGTTACTACTGATATTGCTATGCTTAACTATCTTAACTTAATTAACAACATTTCACCGACAATTCACACGTTGGACACAATTTCGAAAAATATAAGCTTGAAATCACTAGATATAGGTACTCAATAATGCACTGAAATAGGTTGAGCGTCTGTCTGCGCTGTTGCTCGAGCTACTTGAGCTTCACGTCCCTGCTCTATACTCGAAACTACTTGCTTGATCACTTTGCCGTGCACTTTTCTTCCAAAAAATCGGCAGAGAATAAATAAACATGCTGCACTGCCTAAAACTACTGTGACGATGGTTATTATACTGTAATATTCTAATTTCCTTTGTAACTCAGCTTGGGCCTGGTTGCCTGCTCCGGTCTGAGCGATAACTACTTCGGCATTCTTAGTCTGTTGCGAGCCCATTTTTGCGAATATAGACATGTGCTATTCGGTACACAAGGTGAATCTGAATGATGTCGAATAAATTGCAATTCGCTTTGTGTACACTTTTTTTAAGTTTGTTTTAGGTTGAAACTAGGTTTTCCTGAATCGCACGGGTGGCTTGACTGCCCTGCCACTACGTGTGGTATAAGTAACAACCTTACTACCTATGCTACTTCTATTGCTAATATCTTGTTTTTCACAAGTTTTATCCGCTTCTGTCTGTTTTGGTTCTTCCGCTTGTACTAACATATATGCTGGTTTTAACCTATCTATTGAAATAGTTACTTGTCTATTGGGTAGCTGTATTCTGAAGACTTTGTTATCTCTGCTTATGACGCTGTAAGGGCCATCATAAGTAGGTATTAACGGTTTTTTAACCGCATCATTTCTTATGAATACATGAGTGCAACTGTTTAAATCTTTGTGAACAAATAGTTTCCGCGAATCGCTTGCGCTCCGTGACTTGGGTCGGAGATTGTTTATAGTTTCTCGTAGTCTCTCTACGTATGTATAATCGTCACCGCTGTACTTCGGACTTACCTCGCTGTAGAATTCGCCGGGTAAGCGTAATGCCTGACCCAGTACTAGCTCGGCCGCGCTAAAGCCTGTGTCACACCGACTGGCTGCTCGCAAACCGAACAAAACGGTGGATAACTCGTCATCCCATGATGAGTTGTCTGATAACCTACTAGACAAAGCTACCTTTAGAGAACGATGCCATCTCTCTATCTTCCCGTTACTTTGGGGATGATATGGTGTGGTTCGGATCCTCTGGACTCCTAGTAACTTTAGCAGATTAGCAAAAAGTTGACTCTCAAATTGTCTACCTTGATCGCTGGTCAGTCTACTAGGGCAACCAAACCTACATATCCAGTTTTCGTATACGGCTTTCGCTATTGTTTCTGCAGTTATATTTTCAACTGGTACAGCTTCTGGCCAGTTCGTAAAACGGTCTATGATTGTGACACAATACCTGTTACCATGTCGTGTTGTCGGCAGTGGTCCTACGATGTCCACGTGTAAATGCTCGAAACGTTGACTGGATACAAACTTACCTACTCCCGTTACCACATGACGACTTACCTTGCTTCTCTGGCACCGTATGCATGCTTTTGCCCAATTACCTATTTCTTTGTTCATGCCGGGCCAAAAAAATCTTTTGGAAATCATCCTACGAGTCGTTCTCACGCCTGGATGACTAATGTTGTGTACTGATTCAAAAACGATTTTTCTAAATGTCGGTGGTACATACGGCCTTATGTTCCCATTGGCAATGTCGCAATACACGCCTTTGCTGACGTTGGGAACGTGTATTTGTTTCAATTGTATGCTGCTCGATGTGTCTCCCGTTCGTAGTAGCTGTGTAATTTGATCGTCTCCTTCCTGCGCTGTCGCTAATTCCTCGTAATCTATGGTGGTTGGACCCCCGATGGTTTCGACACGTGACAATGCGTCAGCTACTGGGTTATCGGCGCCGTTGACATGCTGTATATTGCTAGTATATTCGCTAATATACAGCAACTGCCTGATTCGCCTAGGAGTTTCTTTGATTGAATTTAACTTTGAAATTGCGTATGTCAGCGGTTTGTGGTCGGTATACACTGTCAAATCTCGACCTTCTATCATGTCTTTAAAGTGCATGATAGACATGTATATGGCGAGTAGCTCCCTATCGTAAGTACTGTAATTTTGCTGAGTGTCTGATAACTTTTTCGAAAAATACCCAAGTGGTTGCCAGGTATTGTCAACCCTCTGTTGTAACACGGCGCCTACACAGGTATTAGAGGCGTCGGTCATAAGTGATAACGTAGCTTCAGCGACAGGATGAGATAATGTTATGGCGCTTTGAAGGCTTACCTTGCATTTCTCGTACGCGGATTCCGTTTGGGCGTCCCATTCTATTTTAGTTTTATCTTTCTTTTTTGAGTTATGCAGAAAACTATTGAGATACATATGACATTCTGCTGCCTTGGGTAAATGTGACCTGTAGAAATTTACCATTCCAAGGAAACGTCTCAGCTCCTCGACTGTCTCTGGTCGCGGATAATCAATGATGGCTTTTACCTTATCGGGTAGGGGACTGATCCCTGCTGGTGTAACCTTATAACCTAAAAAATCGATTTCGTTTAACCCGAAAGAACTCTTCCCGAGATTTATGGTCAATCCGATACTGTGGAATCGCTCGAATACCTTCCTGACGTGTTCTCTATGTATGACGTCATCTTTTGAAGCTATGATGACGTCATCGATATAACATGATAGTGATGACTCATATTCATTACCTGTCTTCTCACCGATGTTCTCGATTCCTTTCAGGACCGTGTTGTCCATAAACCTTTGGAACGTCTGCGCTGCGTTCCTAAGACCAAATGTCATTCGCGGGAATTCAAACAAACCGAAAGGGGTTGTGATAGCGGTTTTCTCCACGTCTTCTGGTGCGACTTCAATAAAGTGATATGCCCTATTTATATCAATATGTGTATAAACTGTTTTACCTGACAATCCGTATGTGAAATCCTGCAGTCTTGGTATGGGATATCTGTCTGGTTTCGTTACCGTGTTCAATCGCCGATAGTCTCCGCAGGGTCGTATGTTGCCGTCCTTCTTGTCCACGACATGTAAAGGACTGGCCCACTGGCTTCTAGACGGTCTACAAATTCCTAGTTCTTGCATATAGCGAAATTCGTCTTTAACTTTTTGATACTTACCTGGTGGAAGCGGTCTTGGCTTCGCGTACACTCATATCGGTCAGAGTGACACATACGCATCAGTCATAAGCTCTCTGTTTACTTCTCGCGAAATAAATGAAAAAACAAGTCTGTTTTGCAAAACTTCATTGTTGTAATACAAGTTTAAGTGCTATGTACAAGTAACAGTGGTTATGTGCTGTGTTAAATATAATAAACTCTAAAAATAATTTTTTTTCGATTTTCGGAAATATTTAAGTACCTGACACCCCAAGGAAAATAAACTGTGTTTTACTCGTTAACGAGAAACAAACTGTGACCAAACTTTAGTGTGTGCACACCTTTACACCGATACTTTGCTCAGCTTATGGTGTCTATCCGTACCATACACACCGTTAAAACTGCCATAAACGTGTTTCTCAAAATAGCGCCATCTGTTGAATTATCGGTGTTCTACTTGGAGAAATCGATAGTACATCAACAAGTTCACTATGGTTAAGTGCAATGGCTGTGGCAAGTTTATGTCGGCAAATGAGGCCGCAAATTGTAACAAGTGTAGGACTTGGTACCATCGTGCGTGTGTGGGCCTACAGAGTACCGGCCCTTTAAAGACCCCATGGCACTGTCCTGAGTGCACTAAGAACCTGGTGAGGGATAACCAGTCTGAAACGCCGGTTAGGGCACGTACACTAGTGCCAGCTACACTCGAGGATAGCCTTGGTAACCTGATCGACAACAGCCCCTTAAACAGCACAGCCCTTGACGCCACACAGGAGCTCAACATATTAGATATCCTTAGAGCTGAGCTTAGCATATTTAAGGAGGATTTTTTAAAGACGGTGCGGAATGAATTCCAGCTTCTCCGCGATGATCTGTCCGAGCTCAGATCCTCTCTAAACGCAACGAACGATAGGATGAGTAATCTGGAGGAGAGATTGGCTGTGTTAGAAAGTAAACACACTCAGCCCCGAGTATCGTCTGAGGTGGACGAATTAATATCACAACTGCGGAATGATATTAATGATCGAGATCAGGAGCTGCTAGCAAATGATATTCAGATCTCCAACATACCCGAAAACAGTGGTGAAAATCCAATCCACACAGCGATGTTGGTTGCGTCAAAGATTGGCGTCAAAATAGAGGCGCGCGACATAGTGAGCGCCGAGCGTGTCGGAGGTAGGCGCATCAACGCGACGCAGGCGACGGCGCCGGTGGAGACCCGCCCCCGCTTCCTCGTCGTGCGCCTCGCACGCCGCGACCTTCGCGACGAGCTGCTGGAAGGTGCACGAGTGCGACGCGGCATGACTACTGCTGACCTCGATATGCCGGGCCCTACGACACGCTTTTACGTGAACGAGCGCCTTACGAAGGTGAATCGGGAGTTGTTTCGGAGCGCTCGTGAGGCCGGCAGACGCCTTGGTTGGCAATTTGTATGGGCAAAACGCGGCCGTATTCTCGCCCGGTACAAACCCGGAGACGCCACCTGCCACATCCGCTGTGAGGCTGATTTACAGCGCACTTTCCGACCGGCATCGGCGCAGGGTAACGGCGGCAATAGCTCACTTTAAAATCACTGTATTGTTTATTTTTCTTTTTTGTTTTGTTGTACAGATTGTTATACTGATACTTTCTTTTACTATCACGCTGATTTTTAAACAAACTTTTTGGTTTGTAGAAAGTGAATGCGAAAGCATTTCAATAGTACTATGTTTGTGTTGCTACTATCTGCTATCTTTTGTGCTGTTATGTGTGTGTCTCGCGGCGCACCTCAGTGAACTATACGTAAACCAGTTTTATAAAAACACTACACTTACTTATCTACAACTATATATTACAGAACTATTATTTAATTATACAAACCTACTATTTACACACCTATTATTTAATTATACAAACCTACTATTCACACACCTATTATTTACAAAACTATTATCGATGTACCGCAATTTAACACCTTTGTTTAATTTTAATTTACTCATTAACTACATATTATTTACAATTGGACTAAAACTAATAATACTATATGGAATTGGATTTGAAACTATTGAATGGATGATATTATTGATACGGCTAAATTTTAATGACGGAATTATTTTACATTTTGATAATGATGGTTAGAGGAGAAAAGTTTCTTAAAGTAGGTTTTCTGAATGCTGGTTCATTGGGTACAGGTCATGATAACCTGATTGGTGCACTCGACAGGCATTGTTTTGACGTTATGGCCATCAACGAGACTTGGTTGCGACCGGGCGAGGAGGGGCGCGCTCCGGTGGTGCCGGGCTACCGTCTGCGTCACACGCCGCGGCCAGCGAGTGTACGTTCGGGTCGTGGTGGGGGCGTCGGCTTTTATCTGCGGCGGGGACTGAGCGCGCGAACTTGGACAAGCGCGGTCGATCCCAGGTTCGAATCGGTTGAACAAATGTGGCTAACGCTCTCAATTAACGGCAAAAAGATTGCTATAGGCACAGCATACCGGCCACCATGGCTTGACCTTGTTCTTTTCCTGGACGCCATAACGGATTCGCTTAGTTCATTGGGAAATTGTGACCATTACATATTACTAGGTGATTTTAATGTTAACTTACTGGACACAACCTGCTTAAAGACAAAAAAAACTAACGAGTTTCTGAACAGCTTCAGTCTTGCTCAATTGGTCACTTCACCTACTCATTTCACAGCCTCCAGTGAAACTCTCATCGATCTCCTGTGTACCGACCTAACAGCTAGATACACGTCGGTGGAATGTTCTGGTTCACTTAACGGTCATTCCATAATAATTGGGGAATTTCACGTAAAACGTGATAAGTTTAAACCATACGTTGTAAAATCTAGGCCACTTAAAAATGTATGCATGGAGAGCTTCAACATGGACTTGTTGCTTTTATGTCTTGAAAATATTTCCTTGCTTGACAATGTTAATGACATGGTAAATGTATTTCTCTAGTACTCCCACATAATTTCACTGTTCGATGTTTACGCACCGATCAAAACATTTACTATCAAGGAAAAGTCTTACCCGTGGATTACTGATACAATTAAACTCATGATGCGTTTGCGGGATAATGCTTTAACTTGCTACAGGATTTCAAAATCAGATTCTAAAAAAGAATACTACAAAGAGTTAAAGTCCTTAGTGTTAAGTTCTTTGTACAACGAAAAAGTTGCGTACTTTAAGCATAACGTAAACAATAAAATAAAAAATCCTAAATTATTATGGCAAAATCTCAAATCTACATTATCACCTTATAAACCCAGACAAGACCTTCCGTCGCATTTTACAGATCCAGATCTTATTAATAGTACTTTTTTGATAGTCCCCGGTAACCCCGTTGCAAGCAAGACACTTATTACGTATTTTGAGAACCACAAACATGGTGAAGCTATTTTCACAATCAATCCAGTGGAACAGAATGACATCTCTCGCATTATATCGAACCTTAAAAGTAACGCCGAAGGTTGCGACAACATTACCCTCGACATGCTAAATATGACTCTGCCATACGCATTAAGTACTGTAACAGACATTATAAACTGCTCAATAGTAACGTCAACATTCCCTGACCAATGGAAAATTGCTTCCGTTAGGCCCTTACCTAAAAATGCCAATCCAATTGGAGTAAAAGACCTACGCCCTATTAGCATTTTACCGTGTTTGTCTAAAGTGTTAGAGAAAGTCGTTAGCCACCAATTAACGCATTTTTTGGAACAAAATAACGTATTACCGGACTTACAGTCTGGTTTCAGAAAACAGCGCAGTACTGCCACTGCTTTACTGGATGTTACGGATAATCTTTTGTCAGCCCAAGATAAAGGAATGTGTTCATTGCTGGTATTGCTAGATTTTTCCCGGGCATTTGACGCAATAAATATCCCGTTATTACTTTCGAAGCTTAACTATTACGGATTTGACCCCAGCGCTACGCAATGGTTCCGCAGCTATCTTACCGATAGAAAACAACTTGTGGACCTACGTTTGGGTAACGGCACTGCCCTTACATCGACTGTTACTTCCATTGAGAGAGGGGTTCCGCAGGGGTCTATATTAGGCCCAATTATGTTTATTTTATACTGTGCAGATATCATCAAATGCCTCCAGAGGTGCAAGTACCACATATATGCCGACGACGTCCAAATTTATATATCCTTTAAACCAGATGAGTACGATAGTGCCATTAAGGATCTAAACGATGATCTTCGTAGAATCGCCGCCTGGTCTGAAGAAAATTGCCTGTCGTTAAACCCAACCAAAACCAAATACATGGTATTTGGCACAAGACAGCAACTTGCAAAACTTCCCGCATCGTTTCACCTGGAGTTAATGGGCGAACAAATCGACAGAGTCTATGAAGCACGGAATCTTGGTCTTGTTATGGATAAGGACCTTCGTTTCGAAAAACACGTAGCCGACTCCGTAAGAAACTGCTTTTACCGCCTGAAAGTTCTGTACAAGATTAGGCCCTACTTGTCCGAAACACTACGAGAACAGCTTGTGGAAACCCTGGTTCTATCGAGGTTGAACTACGCTGACACAGTGTACGGCCCGCGCCTATTAGCTCGTACAGACCGCCTCATCCAAAGGGTACAAAACGCTTGTGCTCGGTTTTGTTACAATATTCCTCGCAGAAGCCATGTAACTCCTTTCTTAAACGAGCATTTCACTTTAAAAATGAAGTCCAGACGCAAACTTCACTTGGCTTGCCTTCTGTTCGGTGTAGTTAAATACCAGAAACCGGACTACCTTTACAACAAGTTGAGTTGGATAGCGAGTAAACGAGAATGTGGGCGAAGGCAATGCTCGCAGCAACTCTCCACTCGGTCGCATAGTACGGCCGCTTTTAGAGGTAGCTTCCGTTATGCGGCTTCCAAAGTGTGGAATAACCTGCCACCACCTATTCGATCAATTAGCACGATCGACACATTTAGGAGACGCCTACGGCAGTACCTCATAGATGCGCAACGGAAGCTAGACATGGTTAATATAAATATTTCTTTGTTATAAGTATGGTATACCTATTATTTACTGACGACAGTCCATTGTTTCTTGTGCAACCATAATATCACTCTGCTTCTTTTCTTAAATATCCATCTACCTATCTATAATTATTTTTATAAAATATCTAATCGAGTTATTATTATTATTTGCTACACATATCCATTTTTTTATTTTTGTTTTTTATTTAAATATCTACACACACTATAAAACTGATTTACATCTGTAAGACGTCCTCGTAACATAAGGTCCAGTTGAAAACCAGCGTCAGGCACTAGTTGTCTGGCATTCATGCTGAACTGGGCCTGTTTGGCGCAGCCGTGAGGCGCACAATACTTTTTTTTATTTTTTTTTTATGTTCTTTGTTTTTTTCTATAAATATTGTGTGCCTTACCTGGGTCAAATAAATTTATTTTCTTTCTTTCTTTCTATTTTCTACATAGGTGGTCCGGTCGTATCGATGTGGTGTTTTACCGAATGCATAGGCAATGTTTCTTTAAATGATACGGGCTTAGTGATATCTGTAAATTCCTCCAGCAAGTCACGGAACGGATGCGTTTCCTGTATAGTTTTGATAGTTGGCTCATTGTAGTTTACAATGGTGCCAACCGTGCATAAATAAGTAACTGAATCTACTAACTTCCTATGATATAAGTCTACTAAAAGTCGATGCGTTTTTAGAAAATCTGCCCCTATTATTGGGTTACTTACGTCACAAATTATAAATGGCCATTTAAAACTACGCCTTAACCCTAAGTTTAGTTCTAATGTTATAATGCCAAAAGTTTTAATTTCGGTGCCGTTAGCGGCAAAAAGCTTATAATTAAATTCATGGTTATGTTTCTTTGAGCTAACCTTGGTGACTGGTATCACCGATACATTGGCACCTGTATCAATAAGAAAATCCATACCATTTCTGGAATCCGTAACACACAAGCGATGGTTTTCGTTGACTTTGATGCATGCTACCACCGCCTCGGGCTGCACCCTTTTCAGTTTTCCTGCTTGTTTAACTTCGCCCAGTTACATGGCAACTCGCATCGCCGTGCTGACTCGCGGTACCGGAAGTGGTATCGGCACAACCAGTCCGGATTGTTCTGTGCCCGCTGCGGCGTCCGGGATCTTTGACGGGAATGGGAACGATTGGACTTCCATCGTCCCCTGCCAACATGCTGTTGGCGCTGTGCAATGCTGTTCACCTCGTTGCGCAGCGTCTTCAGCTCCAGTGACATGTTCCTAAGCTGGTTCAGTAGTTCCAAGTTTACGTCTACTGAAACAGGACTAGACGCTGAGTTCTGGACGTGTGTTGTATCTACGGCGGCAAGCTCTCCACTACGCAGATTGTCCATAATTTTGTCGGCCATCTCTGCGAGGTCGTCCAATTTGGTGTCCGCTTTGTTGGTGGCCAGTATCGCGCGAACCCACGCTGGGAGCCTTGACAACCATAGGTTTCTCACTGTGTCACCTGCGGCTCCGGAGTTCCTTGCTAGTTCACTCATCCTGGCTAGCAGTTGGGACGGGCGTTGCTGTCCCAGGTCCATCTCTGAGACTAGTTTGTGAAATTGTGCCTCCGCGCTAACTTGGAACGTCTTCAGCAGTCTATTCTTGAGTGTCGTGTAGCGCTGTTGCTCCGGCGGGTTGCTTATCAGATCTCCCACTTGGCTTAGTTCGTCCTTCGATAGCCTGCCCAAAAGCATCTCATATTTGGCCTGCTCGCCTTGATGTTGTGGTCCAATCATGGCCTCAAATTGTGAGAACCATATTTTGGGCATGTCCGCCCAGAAAGGTGGTAATCTTGCTGCCAAACCGATGGCGGCTAAATCGCTCACGACTGTATGTGCAGCTGGCGTTGATAACGGCATTGTGGCACTATTCACGGACACTTATTTCACTTCACCTCCGTTCCCTACGCAAGGCCACTTCGGACGTCGGGGTCACCAATATTGAGTCCCTTAGTTGGTATATGTGTAGTAGTGTAATGTAGCCTTGTGTAGGGAGATAATTGAAAGTCTCTGTAGTTACAGTTTTACAGTAATTTATTGTCCGAACTCAAATTAGACACGATTATATAGAACGCGTGTTTACACTACCATTGTTAGGAAAGGACTGGGGGTCGCGCGCGCTATCATGCCGCTTGGCGACTGAACATTTTGTCGCGTCAGCCCCCACAACATCTTAGATAATCCACTACTTGTGCCCATGCATTTTTCTATAAGACCTGTACATATTTCTGTGTAAGCTATCCTAGTCTTGATTATACCTAAATTCGTAACTACATCTGGAGTATCATTTACACTACCTAAGCGCTACAGTGGTGACCCCGACGTGATAGTGATTTTGTGAAGACCTCCAGATCAAGTATTCACCATGCCTAACGAAAGAGAACCAGAAGTATCAGGTGTGTTGACGTCGCTGCGCATTCCACCCATGTGGCCTGACAGAATACGTTGACCTGAATCGTGCGTATCAACAGCTGCCTGTATATGAACCGGACATCGAGAAGACCGCCATCACCACTCCATTCGGTTTATTCGAATTCCCTAGAATGTGTCCAGGTCTCAGAAACGCCGGACAGACATTCCAACGGTTCATTAATGAAGTACTCATCGGGTTAGAGTACGCATTCCCATTCATTGATGACGTCATCGTCGCATCAGATAATGAAGCATGCCACATCGAAGACTTACAAAAGGTGCTACGTCGATTAGACGACTATGGAATAACAATAAATCCATCGAAATGCGTCTTCAGCAAAGAAAATGTCAAGTTCCTGGGCTACGAAGTGTCAAGTAACGGAATCAAGCCACCACAAGAAAAGGTCACTGCAATCACTGCCTACCCCCAACCAGTGACAATTCATGACTCACGTCGATTCATCGGAATGGTAAACTTTTATCGCGACAGCATTCCTAATGCCGCACACATTCAAGCACCACTCAACGCGTACCTGCATAATTCCAAGAAACGTGACAAAACCAAAATAGAGTGGAACACAGAAGCTTTACAAGCATTCGAGTTGTGCAAAGCCGGCATACAAAACGCAGCCTTGCTCGCTCATCCATCCCCATCACCGAACGACGCCATCTCCCTAATGTGTGACGCATCGAATACCTGCGCAGGAGCCGTACTACAACAACTTGTAAACAAGAAATGGATACCACTGGGCTATTTCTCAAAAAAGTTCTCCGACACACAACAGCGATACAGTACATTCGACAGAGAATTACTATCTATCTACATGGCGATCAAACACTTCAGGAAGATGTTCGAAGGAAGAGAACTCATTGTTTACACCGACCATAAGCCACTGACCTACGCTATTCGCAAGCCGCCGTCAGACAACGACACACAAAGACGAACTCGACAATTGTTATTCATCAGCGAGTTCACTACGGACATTCGTCATGTGAGTGGAGTAAACAATGTTGTCGCCGACGCACTCTCACGCATCGAAACCGTCGACCTACCATCGCCAATTAACTACGATGACGTATCTCAAGCACAAGAAAGGGACAGCGATATACCCAACTTATTGAAGCAAACAAATATTCAACTCAAGAAAATCGTCATGCCCGCTTCAAACAAGCCAATATTCTGCGAAACGTCTACGTCACACGTTCGACCGTACCTACCAACTGCCTTTCGTCGCATCGCCTTCAACGCCGTGCACAATCCAAGTCATTCCGGGTTACGAACTACACGCAAGCTCATGCAACAACGCTATTTCTGGCCCGCTATGAACACCGACATTGGCAATTGGGCGAAAACGTGCATATCTTGCCAACGCTCGAAAGTTCAACGTCACAACCACAGTGAAGTGGCAGCGTTCCCACCAAGCGAACGATTCCAACACGTACACATCGACATCGTTGGTCCGCTACCCACTTCATCGTCTGGACATCGCTACCTGTTGACATTGATCGACCGCTGCACACGATGGCCCGAAGCAGTACCTTTACGGGAAATCACTGCCGATATCGTCGCCAAAAAGCTATATGAAACGTGGATATCTCGCTACGGGTGCTCTGCAAGAATAACGACAGACCAAGGACGACAGTTCGAAAGCTGTCTATTCCGAGACCTCGCACAACTACTGGGAGTCGAACGAACCCGTACCACTGCCTACCACCCGCAGAGCAACGGCATTGTCGAACGCTGGCACCGAACACTGAAGACCGCACTTATGACTCGCCTACAAAATAGCAACAAATGGATCGCCGAGCTACCTACAGTGCTAATGGGATTACGAGCCGCCGTGCGTACAGACACCGACACCAGCGCCGCGCAGCTCACCTACGGCCAAGCATTGCGACTGCCTGGGGATTTCATAGCACCATCACCAGCAGTGAAGTCAATGGATCACAACTTCGTCGATCAATTACATGACGTCATCACGAAGTTAATACCAACATACAAATCGCATTCCAACAAGCGATGTATGTTCGTGCACAATGATCTACAAACATGTAGCCACGTGTTGCTACGCGACGACACCGTCCGCAAACCGCTACAACAGCCATACAAAGGTCCGTACAAGGTCATCGAGCGCAACTAGAAGTTCTTCACCATCCAACTACCAGGAAGATCTAGCACAATATCGATCGATAGACTCAAACCGGCTTACACTATCAGCACTGAAGAACACGACCACACGAGTAGTGAGACGCCCCAGTCAGCTACAGCAACCAGCGAAGATAGCACCAGCCTACTCCCGGCCAACACCAACGAGCGCCGCACCAGATCAGGGCGATTAGTAAAGATGCCTGTACGTTTTCACTAGGGGGGGAGTACTGTAGCTGCAAGTCAAGCCATACATCTGTCCGCTGCCGCTGCCAACCGTGTACTGGCGCCCCGCGCTTTTTTTTTTTTTTTTTTTATTAATGGCATCTCATAGTTTTACCACTAAGGTATTAACTACTTAACCGGACAGTCCTGCGGAGATGCTCTAAGCTAACTTAAAGCCTCCAGCCAGGGGCATAAAAACTAAAACTAACTAAAACTAAGCGACTGCTCGCTAAGGGCACCCCCTGCGGGGTACGGACCTCGGCTTAGGGCGTCGCTGGAGGGAGGGCAGCAAGTCGGGACAGGCTGGATCGGGGAGTTTAAAACTACTGACGGCGCTACGTCAGCCCGGGCTGGCGTCGGGTCGTCGAGCAAGGGTCGGGGAGGAGAAGTCAGATCGGGTTGGGGTCGCGGTCGCGAACGCGGAGGACCTCGACGGCGAGGTCGGAATGTCGGGCGACGTTTGGTTTTAAGAACCGTACTGGTGGCCCTACTGCTCTCCTGGAGGAGAGTTATGGGGTCGTCGGGGTCGGTCAGTGCGTGCCTCGGACGGCGAGTACGACTAATGCGAGAGGGGGTATAGTTGGCCGCCGCCACAACCAGGGGGTTGCGGTGCTTGGCGGCAGAGTCAAAGAAACGCTTGGAAAGGCGTTTCATGAATTGGGCTATGGTGGGGATTTTAAGGTCGAGGTGGAGGGCCTCGTTTCGGACGTAGTATGGGGCACCCGTAGCTTTACGGAGGAATCGGTTTTGGAGGGATTGTAACCTATGAATGTGATGGGGCCCTGCGTGGGCAAATACGACACATGCATATGTCATAATCGGACGGATGCACGCCGTGTAAATGCGCAATTTGCACCTAAGTGACAATTTGCTTTTTGCATTTAGGATGGAGTGGAGCCTACCTAGAGCGAAAGCGGCCCGCGAGCGGACCTGCTTTATGTGCTCTTTGAAATTAAGGTGATTATCGAGGACGACGCCTAAGTATTTGGCTTGCTTCTCCCAAGGGATCAGCTTGCCGAACATGGTGAGGGGCTCGGGGAGGGGGGGAGCTTCCGCGGCTTGGAGAATAGTACCGCCTGACTTTTGTCGGGATTGACTTCGATTCGCCACTTCCTGAACCATTCGCCGAGCTTGTCGACTGAGGCCTGGAGAGTGTGGCGAATCGCATCGGGGCTACGGCCCTTGGAGTAGATGGCCGTATCGTCTGCGAACAGAGCCAACTGCGCCTTTTTACTCTTTGGGATATCGCTGGTGAACAGCGTGAAGATGAGCGGGGAGATGACAGAACCCTGAGGGACACCTGCACGAATGGGTCGGGGGGAGGACAGGGCGCCCTCTATGCGGTAGCGGAAGGTGCGGTTCGACAGAAAGTCTCGTAAGATGAGCACGAGACGATCGGGCACACCGAGTTGGTACAGCTTGTATATTAAGCCGTTGTGCCAGACTTTGTCGAAAGCCTTCGCTATATCGAAGAAGACCGCACCGACTAATGAGCCTCGCATAAAGCTTTCGCTTATATGCTCGACTATGCGGTGGGCCTGGTGGATACTACAATGTTGGGTGCGGAACCCGAACTGTTCGTTCGGTATGAGGCCCTTGGTCTCGGCAAAGTCTCTGAGACGCTTATAAATAAGCCTCTCGTAGATCTTTCCGAGTACCTTGAGCAGACTGATGGGGCGGTAGCTAGAGGGCTCGCTCTTGGGCTTGCCGGGCTTTGGGATACCTATGACCGTGGCTTCCTTCCACGTTTGGGGGAAAATGTTGTGGTTGAGAGCACCATTGAAGATGATGGTCAACAGCATTATCAGGTGGGCGGGTAATAGTTGGACCACTCTATTAGTGAGACCGTCTGAACCGGGGGCTTTGCGGGTTTTAAGACCCTTGATGATCTCGTGCACCTCGTCAGGGGTGACGGGGGGCAATGGATCGTCAGGGTCCTCTACGGGGGGTTGAGCGAGTCTGCGTTCGACTTCAGCGTCTATCTCAGTGAGATGCGCTTGGTCTACTGGCAATAAGCTGGGTGAGCATTGAGCCTCGAGACTGTCGGCTAGGCATTCGGCCTTGTCGGCGTCGTCGAAAGCTATGGTCTTATCGGGGCGGACTAGTGGGGGCATGGCGGCGCTCTGTTGGGACCGGAGTTTCTTCTGGAGCTGCCAGAAGGCTAGGTGAGTCGGTTCTAGGTCGCTGAGCATCTTATCCCAGCCCGCTTCACGCAGCTCAGCGATGCGAGAACTTACTTTACGTTGTAAGTAACGCATGTGAGTTTTGTTAGCGGGGCAGGGAAAGTTGCTGTAGGCACGGGTGGCCGCGTTCTTCTCGGTCATCAGATCACGTACATCGGCCGGCAATTTGAAGCGGAGGTTATCCTCCGCTGGAACTTGCCTTGAACAATCGTTCAAAACCGTTTGTACGTGATCCGTGAGCGAGTCAATCGCGGCCATTGTGTCTGCGGCAGAGTCGAACTGCTCGGGGATTGAGTCTAGCTGGGGGGACGTGTTGGATTTCAGCAGTTCGCCTACTTTCCTCCAGTTCGTTACCTTCCTGGTGGCCGGGGGCTGAGTGGGGTTGGGGAGACCTATGCAGGGGGCCAGTTTCATGACAACTGGACGGTGGTCAGAGGTAAGCTCTTGCACCGTTTCTATAGAGTTTAGCCTAAGGTTGACGTTCTTAAGGAGCGCCGTGTCTAGGACATCTGGGGTATGGTTGGGGTCATGGGGAAAGTGAGTGGGAGTCATCGGGGCGATGACGTCAAAGTTCAGGGTATTGGAGAGGTCAAATAAGAGTCGACCTTTGGCGAGCTGCTGCCGGAGCAGGAAGCGGCTGAATGAGAGGCGCTGGAGCGCGAATACGGGGGTCCATGAGTGGGGGGATGCGGGAGGGGGGGGGTTGGGGTTTGGGAGTACCCATGGAGGGGAAAGCCTGCTGGTGTTGCAGCTGATTCCAGGGGCTAGGCCTCTGGGGGCTAAGCCTTGCTGGAATTTGGGCGGAGCCCAAATGCCTCTCTGCCCGCAGAGCACGCAGCTGGGAGGCTCCGTGCAGAGCGAGCTGTCCTTCGGGCGGGTGCAGTCCGCAGTGCCATGCTCACCCAGGCACTTGACGCACCTGGGCTTAGCATAGCAATGCTTCTGCGAGTGCCCGTAAAGTTGACATCGGTGGCATTGCCCGATTGTCGAATTTTTGTGAGGCTTTTCAATGTCAAAGCCAGTCAGGTTGCAGATGGCTTTGACATTGAATATCGGGTGAATGCGGGCCTCGGTGGGGGGACATACCACGAGGACCATGTCGTATGCCTCGCCACTGCGGGCGCGGTGCATGCGGTGGACTTCGTCGACAGGGATGCCCTGTAACATTAAGTCATCCTTAATGTCGGTGGATGGGATTTCACGTGGGATCCTTTTGATCACCAAGCGAGTCTGTTTCTCCTCGGGGAGGGAGAAGGTGTGGAACGCCACACCTCTGGAACGGAGGAGTCGAGTGATGTCCCGATAGTCTTTCGACGTCGGGATGGTCACCTTGATACCCTGTTGGGTATTGCGGGCGCTGGTGTATGCGATCTTTTGATCGCAGCACCATCTGGAGATATTGGTCCACTTCGCCTTGTCCTGTATATAGACAGGGGGAGGGGGGGGGATCTTCTTCTTCTGGGTGCCAGAAGTAGAAGGAGCTGGAATGGGGGAGCTGGGGCCAGAGGTAAGTTCCTCGACCGCAACCACCTTGGTGGCCTGGGTGGTGCTCTGCTTCTTCTTCTTCCTCTTGCTCCCCTTCCCGGTGACGGGCACGAAGCCTTCGTCATCGGTATGGGAGGAAGAGGAGGAGGAGTGATTGGCCTCAGAATCGGACTGAGACAGCTGTGGGATAGTGGGGAAGGGGGTGACCGCCCGCTTTGAAGAAGCAGGCAATGGGGTATCGAGCCGCCTCTGAGTAGCGGGCTCGTCAACGTCCTTGTCCCTGGAGGGAACGGACGGACTGAGCGGGCTCTCAGGGGCGAGAGGGGCGAGAGGGGCTACTAAGACATCGCTGAAGTCAGCGATGGCAATGTCGGGGAAGGTAGCGCGATGGAGCTTAGTGAGCTCCTCGGCATATTTTTCCTCTAGACTTTCCTTTTTCAGGATAGTCGTGAGGCACTCGAGAATTAGGAGCACCGACCTTGCGGTGGTGTCCATATTCGGATCTATTACTAGCGACATAGTTAAATGTCGGGGGAGCCTAGCATTCCCTAAACCTATCTCCCCGGATGGACTTGTCCGGGGATGTGTGACCCTCCCTGCCGGGTATAGACAGGGAGGTGAGTACCTACTGGTGAGCCCTAAGCTTGCTTTGGCCCGTTGCCTATCTTATTTGTGCAACGGGGTCCTAACATGGGTCTGGTGCGAAGGGGTAGACACACCCAACCGACACCAGGTGTATAGCTGTTGAAGGAAAACTGTCACCAATGCCGACTAGGAGACCCCCCAAGGCCGAACACTGGGACCCGTCCAACTGACTGCCTCACCCTGATGGGGATCGGCGGGTGTGATTGGGTCAAAACCCCACTCGGCTTCTTTGGCACCGTATGGTATCCACCGAGGACCACGAAACTGTGGTTTTTCCCTGAAGGGGATAAAATAACCCGACGACCGTTTTGTTGACTTATTTCTGTTAAAAGAAATACTATACTAGCTGTGCCTTGAAAAAGGCACACAACTCAACCATTGGTAGGACGCTAAGTCATTTTAACAAAAGATTCTCTCACCTTGATCTTTTTAATACCAAAAAAGGTACATTCAAGAAACAATTAATAACATCGGTAGGTGATGAACTGCCTAATAAACCTAAATAAAAAAAAAAATAAAAAAAAAAATAAAAAAAACACAACTTACACACCTTTCACCACTCCTCATGCACACTCCCACACACTCACTCTCACTGTACACTTAGCAATGCTTAGATGGTGCTAGCATTTCACTACTCACTTTGTATGTTTGTTTCTGCTGCATATTGTATGGTTATTAAATTGTAAATCCGTAATTGGCTGTAAGACTAGTTTATATATTCTAAGTTATTATCTCAAAGAGCTGTGGATTTTGTAATAATAAATAAATAAATAAATAAATAAATAAACTAGCAGCTGAAGATAGTCACTATATAAATATAGTACTTTGTAGATCGTCGCGAGGTGCGACGAAATCTTGATAACAGGAACCACAGTGCCGGAATCGGGAGCACTCGAACCACAAACACGTCCGTCCGCTACCGCTGCCGCGCGCCGAGTGGGCGCCCTGCGTTTTTTTTTGTCTAGGGCATCGTTGATTTTAGATGAAAATCGTAACTATTTAACCGGACTTTCCTGTGGCTGCCTTAAGCTACTACACTCAGGGCCTCCAGCCAGGGGCATATGACTATTCTAAAGGGGCATAAAAACTAAAACTAACTAAAACTAAGTGAACGCTCGCTAAGGGCACCCCCTGTGGGGTACGAACCTCGGCTTAGGGCGTCACTGACGGGAGGACAGCAAGATGGGACAGGCTGGATCAATATAGGATCATTATTATTATTATATGGGGAATTTAAAGCTACGTGCTCAGCTACGGCGCGGGCTGGCACATCATCGGACAAGGGACGGGGGGACGAATTTAATCGGGTTCTCGGTCGTGCTGGACCTCGGCGGCGAGGTCGGAATGACGGTAGGCGTCTGAGTTTGTGTTTTAGAACTGTACTGGTGGCCCTATTGCTCTCCTGGAGGAGGGTTATAGGATCATTTGGCTCTACAAGTGCATGCCTCGGACGGCGGACTTTGCTAATCCTAGAGGGGCGTAGTTATATATAGTTAGCGGCCTCGACAACCAGAAGGTTGCGATGTTTGGCGGCTTTATCGAAATAACGCTTGGAAAGGCGTTTTAGGAACTGGCGGATTGTGGGGATCTTTAAGTCGAGATGGAGGATCTCGTTACGAACGAACCAGGGGGCTGACGTGATTTTACGTAGGAAACGGTTCTGTAGGGTTTGCATCCTATGGATATAGTGGGGCTTTGCGTGGGCAAAGACAGACCCCGCATAGGTCATGATGGGACGAATGCACGCCGTGTAGGTACGCAATTTGCACTTGAGTGACAATTTGCTTCGTGCATTCAGAACGGAGTGGAGTCTACCTAGAGCGAAAGCGGCACGCGAGCGCACCTGCTTTATGTGCTCTTGAAATGAGAGTTTATCGTCCAGCGTTACACCTAGATATTTAGCTCGCTTCTCTCAAGGGATCGGCTTGCCAAACATGGTGAGCAGACTGGGGACGGGGGCTCTAAAACGATTACGCGATTTCTGGAAGAGAACCGATTGACTTTTATCTGGATTTACTTCGATTCGCCATTTTCGAAACCAGGCGCCGAGCTTGTCGACCGCTGCCTGGAGAGCTAGGCGAATCTGATCGGGTCGACGCCCCCTCGAGTAAATGGCCGTATCGTCTGCAAACAGAGCCAACTGCGCCTTTTTACTTTTGGGAATGTCGCCGGTGAACAAAGTGAAAATGAGGGGAGACAGCACGGAGCCCTGAGGGACTCCTGCTCGTATGGGTCGGGACGATAGCGAAAGGTGCGGTTCGACAGAAAGTCTCGAATGATGAGCACGAGACGGTCAGGCACTCCGAGTTGGTATAACTTGTATAACAAGCCATTGTGCCAGACTTTGTCGAAAGCTTTCGCTATATCGAAGAATACCGCACCGGTCACCTCACTGCGTTGGAAACCAAAGCTTATGTGTTCGATGATCCGGTGTACCTGATGCACGCTAGAGTGCTGAGTTCGAAAGCCGAACTGCTCGTTGGGGATGAGGCCCTTGATCTCTGCATAGTCTCTGAGACGCTTATAAATAAGCCTCTCGTAGATTTTGCCGAGAACCTTGAGCAGACTGATTGGGCGGTAACTCGAAGGGTCCGACCTGGGCTTGCCGGGCTTCGGGATACCGATGACGGTGGCTTCTTTCCACGCTTGGGGGAAGATATTATTGCTCAGAGCACCATTGAAGATGGTGGTCAATAGCATTATAAGATGGGCGGGGAACAATTGAACCACCCTATTGGTGATTCCGTCTGAACCGGGGGTTTTACGACGTTTTACTCCTTGATGATCCCGTGCACCTCGTCTGGGGTGACGGGGGGCAAGGGGTCATCAGGTTCTTCTACGGGGGGAAGAGAGGTTCTACGTTCGACTTCCGCGTCAACCTCATGGAGGTGAGCTTGGTCTACTGGTAGAGAGCTGGGAGAGCATTGAGCCTCTAGGCTGTCTGCTAGGCATTCTGCCTTTTCTAAATCCTCAAAGGCGATGGATTTATCGGGACGTACTAGGGGGGGCATGGCAGCTTCCTGCGGGGACTTGAGTTTCCTCTGAAGGTCCCAGAATGCTAGATGAGTTGGCTCTAGGTCGCTCAACATCTTATCCCAACCCGCGTTACGCAGCTCTTGTACACGTTTCTTTACAGTTCTCTGTAAATAGCGCATATGAGCTTTGTTAGCGGAGCAGGGAAAGGTGGTGTACGCACGGACAGACGCGTTCTTCTCAGTTATCAGATCACGCACTTCCTGTGGGAGCCTCCAGCGACGGTCGTCCGTCGCCGGAGCCTCCTTTGAACATTCGTTCAAAACAGATTGTACGTGATCAGTAAGTGAGTCGATCGCGGCCGTCGTGTCCGCGGTAGAGTCAAACTTATCGGGAATAGAATCTAATTGGGGGGACGTGTTGGATTTCAGCTTTTCGCTTACTTTCTTCCAGTCCGTTACCCTTTTGGTGGCTAGGGGAGATTGGGAGGCGTCGTCCGGGAGACCTATGCGGGGGGCCAGTCTTATAACTATTGGACGGTGGTCAGAGTTAAGCTCGTCTACCGTTTCGAGTCTAGACGTAGGCTGACGTTCTTAAGGAGCGCCAGGTCGAGTACGTCGGGGGTATGATTGGGGTCGTGGGGGAAGTGAGTGGGAGTCATCGGAGCGATGACATCAAAGTTCTTGGAGGAAGAGAGGTCGAACAAGTGTCGCCCTCTAGTGGAGGTAGTGGAACTATTCCACGCGGGATGTTTGGCATTGAAATCGCCTGCTATTATAGCGGAATTACTAAGGCCTAATAGGGCAGAGAGGTCGTCAGAGAGGGACTGAAAGTCCTCAGCGGCACTCTGGGGGGGGAGGTAAGCCGACACTAGAGTGATCGGTTCGTGACCTGACATGCCTAGACGGCGAATAGAGACTTCTAAACGAGAGAGGGTGGGAGGGTCCATAGGGATGCAATAAAGTTCCTTTTTATAATAAATGAGGGTTCCGCCCTTGTGGCAACGCGTTCTATCGTTACGGACTATACGATAGTTGGCTATGGAGGGATTGCGGTTACTAGGTTTGAGGAACGTTTCCTGAACAAGGAGACTATCTAATTTATGGTCGCGGAGGAAGAGAGAGATCTCATCTCGTTGACCGTTGATGCCATTGGCATTGAAGATACCTAGCCTGAGGGATCGGGGTTTAAACCTAGCTATGATGGCTTTATCCATTATGAGTTGGATTAGCGAGGGAAATTAGGGCTTGCGTAACGTCCGAGTACGCATTGTAGATCACTTGGATCTGAGCTAGATCGCATCTATCCCTGGCTGCCTGGATTTCGGTGGCCATTCTGATAGCGCGGGGGGAGTAAAAGATCATGAACGTGGATGCTAACACGTTAAAGGGATCTTTACCTACGTTAAGGTTTTGGGGAGCCACAGAAGTGGGAGCGGGGCGAGAGTTAGCTGGCGCGGGAGCGCATTTTGCGAGAGGCGCGGAGGGCGCGGGGGGTGCGGGGGGAGGGGGTGCAAAATGCGCGGAGGGCGCGAGGTGCGCTGGGGGGTGGGCACGGATACGCGGGTCCATGAGAGAGTAGAGGGGGGTGTGGGGGGCAGGGGGTTTCGCGGAGGCTAACTTTGGGAATGATTGCTGGTGTTGCAGCATATTCCAGGGACTGGGGCGCTGAGGGTTAAGCCCATAACTAAGGTGCGATAGCGTGTACCTCTCAGCTTTCCAGGTTAATCACGATTAAAAATTTGTGGAATAAAATTAGATGTCATGAACTAAAATTCAAACCCACACCTCGAATTCAGTTGCAAAACGGTACTGTATCTTTTTTTTATTTTCTTTTGCTTATATCTCGAAAACGGTGTGGCCTATCGCAAAAATAATGAAAATTTTGACCCCCTTTGCAATCCGCAAATCCGTAATACTCTACATGTTGGTGATTTAATTTTTTGGTTTTCTTCCAAAAAGTGAAAAATTCCATATAAAAATACGTTGATACGGCCATATTGCGCGCCTCTCCAGCTAAAAAAAAATCACGTGGTAGGCAAACAAGTAGGTACCAAGTGGAGTCGCGATTGTCAAATCCGATTTTAGGTCTGTCAAAATAATTTTTAAATTTAGAGATTTTTTTTTGGCAGAATAGCTCTAAGATTCTCATAGTAAAAAGTAAGGAATTTTAGTGATAGTTTAGTTAGTTTAGTTCGGTGTACAAGAGAATCGGGACCGATGTCCTACTAATCCGCGAACGATTGTAGGAGCTCTTTATCGCATCCGCGAAAACCGGCCAGTGAATCCTAGTGCTCAACGCCCAGATCGACCGCCTACACGACCGAATCAAATGCAATTAGATGAAAACGTGCTACAGTATTTTGAAAATCACCCGAAAACTAGCCTCCGTCAATGCGCCAGGAATTTTCACGTCCACAATAGATCCATCCATAGAATACTTAAGCGGGAAAAATGGCACCCATTTAAATTTAGGAAAGTGCATGCTCTGCTAACACGTGATAAACAAATTAGGGTTCATTATTGTCAGTGGTTACTTAATAAAATTGAAGAGGACAATTTTTTCACAAATTTGCTGGACTGATGAAAGCACATTTACCAGAAACGGCATGTAGACCAGCACAATCTACACCATTGGGCACACCAAAACCAAAATCCTCGAGTTTGGCGCGAGTCCGCCCATCAGTACAGATTTGCTTTAAATGTTTGGGCAGGTATTCACGGTGACGACATCATCGGACCCGTATTTATTGATGGCACTTTGACCGGCGAAAGATTTTTTAACTTATTAAATATTACGGTGTCAGAGTACACAGATACTCTTAACGCTCACCGATACCAACGAATGTGGTATCAATTAGATGGCGCGCCGGCACAGTTACAACGGCCAGGCAGTGGCTAAATAATACGTTTGGTGCACATTGGATAGGAAGATTTGGGCCTCGTAGGTGGCCAGCAAGATCGCCAGACCTCACACCACTGAGTTGAACATCCAGACATGTTGAGGATGATGTGATGAGTCATGAGGAGGATGGAGGGATTGACATTTTCTATAGTATGAGTTATAATGGGTTAAGTGGTAGAAACAACATGCTGTGACATGAGAGGTGGCGGAGTGGGAGCCCAACTACAGGTGAGATTGTTTGTCAGTGACTCGTACCTCTCTGCATTGTACTTCACCAAGTCCACCAACTCACAGGCTTCCTGCAAGCGCTCGTTTAATATTAGTTGACTAGACTCATACTTACAAGATATTTCCTTAAGTGTATTTTCCCTGCTCAGCAATTCCTTTTGAAGGTTATGAATGTCAAAATCATACATTTGTCTGCTAGTTTCTAACTTAATATTACAAACATTTAGTTGACTTTCGAAACCATCTGGTATCTCTTCTTGGGGTAAATAAGCAAGTGCGATAATGTGTCTTAACTTGACAGCACACTCAGTATCCTGGCCATATTTACTTTGCAAACCATTTTGTTGAATTTGACGCCATATTTTGTGGAATAGCATTTGTGTTGCGCATCAGGAAATTCTTATTTAACACCATTAATGACCGCCATCTCGAAATCCGTCATTATTACTCGTGGGTTCAAGTCGATATCATATTTTAGAAATGAAATGAAATGAAATGAAATTGTTTATTCTGTAAATAGGATATTGGAATCACTTTTACACGTCATATTAAAAAGTTGTAAAAATAAGCTAGATGAGGTCGGCGTTTCCTATCTGACTACTCTGAGAAGAAAGGCCGAAACAAACTCAGAGGTCACCGTCTCCTTTAAAGTCCAGACATAATCTTGGTCAGGCCATATGAGGACCATGTAGATAAGAGTCTGAAATGGTCTTTTGAGGAAAGAACCACACAGATTTGAGTGGACCTGTCCAGTCAGTGCAAGCATTTGTCAGTAATAGTGGAGCTCAACTCAGAACTAAAGGAGCTCAACGACTCGACGAACAATACCAAAGAAAGGACGTTTGGGTAGGTCGCATAAAGTTCTCAAATTGCCAGACCTTCGCTAAAACTAACAGAACGAAAAATAAATATCCACATAGTCCTCACATTCACAATAAAACAATACTTATAAGTAATCATCATGTCATTTTGTATATAATATTCAATAATGTCAATTTGGATATAAAACTGGTATATTTTTATGGCTTTCCATAATATTCAAAATGTCACAATGCTTAGCAGAGCGAGCAGCTCAATCCCATGCATTTTTGTCTTCTAAATAATCTGTGATTTTATAGTACCCTTTTTTACAAAGTGAACCCATGAACGAGTTGCCTACTCTGTGTAGACGAGTGCGATGTACAGCAAGATTGTGTTTATTCCTGGTATTTAAACTATGAATATCGGACATTTTCTTAAACTTTGATATGTTTTTGTGTACATACAATAGGTTTTCAAATATATATTGTGAGGCTACAGTCAGAATATCTATTTCTTTGAATTTTTCTCGAAGGGAATCTCTTGGACCTAGGTTGTAAATGGCTCGAACAGCCCTTTTCTGTAAAACAAAGATAGCATTAATGTCCGCACAGGCTCCCCAGAGAAGAATCCCATAAGACAGAAGACTATGAAAATAACAAAAATAGACAGATAACTGACGTAGATACAGCCAGAATTGTTTAATTTTTTTAACGGCATAGGCGGCCGAACTAAGCCTACCTGACAATTTTTCTATGTGTGGGCCCCATTGTAATTTACCGTCAATGGTTATTCCAAGAAAAACTGTCGATTCAACGGGGTCCTACTCTATTCCATTAACTTTAACATTGGTAGATAGCTGCCTGAAATTTGGCGTTGAAAATTTAATGAGTTTAGTCTTTTTTTCATTCAAGAGGAGATTATTTACATTAAACCAATGCACAACTTTCGAAAGTGCATCGTTAACTTGTTCAAAATTGACTAACTGGCGTTTGATTTTAAAAATGAGGGATGTCATCTGCGAATAATACGATCTTATGATTATCCCTTATGTGGTAAGGCAAGTCATTAATATAAATGAGAAATAAGAAAGGACCTAGAATTGAACCCTGCGGAATGCCCATGGTGACCGAAGATCCTGCAGATCTCTTGCCATTAACATCGACCCTCTGAATTCTGTTGTTCAGATAAGAAGTCAGAAGGTCGAGAGCCTTGTCCCTCATACCATAGTGGTACAGTTTCCTGATGAGAGTATCATGATGTACGCAATCGAAAGCCTTGGACAAGTCGTAGAAAATGCCAAAGCATCCTGCGACTCCTCCCAGGCCTCGAAAATGCTCTTCAGTAATTCCACGCCCGCATCTGTAGTTGAACGACCCTTTGTAAAACCAAACTGTTTTAAATGGAGTAAATTATGTGAATTGAAATGTCCTAACATCTGTTTAAAAATTAATTTTTCAAAGATTTTGCTCAACGTAGGTAAAATCGAAATAGCCCGAAAATTCGTGGGATCAGTTGTGCTGCCAGACTTGAACAGTGGAATCACTTTGCTAAGTTTCATCAGATCAGGAAATACACCAGATGCAATACAAGAGTTAAAAACAATTGCCAAAAAGGGTGAAATAACATCAGTTATTGAGGACATGGTATGTACTGATAATCCCCAAAGGTCAGCAGTTTTTTTTACATCGAGTTCTTTAAAAGATTCTATAATGTCTTTAGCAGTAGCAATTGTGAATTCAAAAAGTTTGTCACATTCTGGTACACATTCTTTTATTATTGAATAAGCAGAAGTCGAGGACGACGATGACAGAGTTTTGGTTAGTTAATTGATTCAGGCGTGACTTTGCGGAAATCCATTATAAAATACAATAGACGCTGATATATTTAGTAACCTATTCCGCTTGACTATTCTTCAAGAGTCATAAAAACCCTGTAAGAAATCGACACGTGTTTCACCTCTCAACGAGGCATCTTCAGGATGACGATTGACCAATTGCAAACCAGAACGCGACGTATTACCACACCGAGCGCTGGACGCAGAGTGAATCAAATCGCCCGACACCCCCACTTATATAGGATTGCTGCTCGGCGCTGATTGGCTAGGACCGTTATCAGTGCGATAAGCGCGATAAGGGGCGAACAATCGCAACAAAGGCGACCTTGGAATACTGGTATTTAATTCGTTCAACAGTGTAACGGTCGCTGTATTATTTTTAACAATTTCTAAACTCTCTAATACTGACATTTTAAATCCTTTATCACAAGTGTGTAAAATTTTGAATGTGTTATTATTATTTAATGAATGACCTGAATCTATTAAATGTTGAGCAAAATGAGATCTTTCTGGACAACTATTCCTATAAGCTGCAATATGTTCCTTATATCTTGTTTGGAAATTACGACCAGTCTGACCTATGTAAATACCATTACAATCATCGCAATGTAATTTGTAAACACCTGATTTTTTATGGTTTTCTAAACGATCTTTTCCGTTACAAATCCGTCTTAAAGAATTATCTGTTTTAAATGCTACCCTTATTTCATTTCTACACAAAGTTTTTGAAACCCTATCACTAATCGACCCTAAGTACGTGAAACTACCTATATATTGATGTGGTTTTTCTGGAGGCAGTGGATACAAAAGAGAACGAACTATGTTACGGCGTTTCGTTTGTATCAAATCATTAACCATTTTCCTACTGTAACCGTTGCTCTCAGCTATATGATAAATAATGGTTAGTTCTCTGTTATAATTATCTTGGGATAGTGGTACTGACATCAATCTATGAGTGAAACTACGATAAGCTGCTAATTTATGCTGAATTGGATGACAAGATGACGCAGGAATCGTGACGTCTGTATAAGTTGGTTTTCTATATATCTGAAAATCGTGTTTGTTGTTAATTCTTGTGATAGTTAAATCTAAAAAGTTAAGGGATCCGTCAACTTCTAATTCTAATTTAAACTTGATTTTAGGATGGAATCTATTGATTTTATTAACAAAAACATCTATTTGACGCAATGTACCGGTCCAACACATAATTATGTCGTCAACATAACGGTAATAATATAAAATTTGTGGCTGTCCAATAATGTATTTATTTTCAAAGTGGTCCATAAAAATATCTGCCATAAGAGGACTGAGTGGAGAACCCATTGCTAAACCTTCTTTTTGCTTGTAATATTGATTATTAAACCTAAAATAATTCTGTTCCATACAAATCTTGGTCAAAGATAACAATTCACAAACCTCACCAGGATGGACCCGCTGTTTCTCAAAAAGATCTTCAAGTATCTGTAAACACTCCTCATAAGGAACGTTTGTAAATAGACTTTCGACATCCAATGATAATAACTTAGCACCGGTTGGCAAATTGATATCTCTAACCCTCTCTATTAACTGTAAACTATTTTTTAGACTAAACTTAGGTTTAAAATTTGATCTGGACTTTAATAAATAGTTCAAATGTTTTGACAAATTATATGCTGGAGCACCGATATAAGAAACCACTGGCCGAATTGGGATATTATCCTTATGAATTTTAGGCAAACCGTATAGCATTGGAGACCTAGGGTTCATAGGAACAATATATTTCAAAGGTTTTGGATCGATGTAAGACGTGCTTTTGGTGATATTTTTTACCTGTGAAGTAAAAACTTTAGTGGGGTCTCATCCTAGTTGTTCAAAATCGCTTCCCTGTATTACGTCATTTACCTTTTGGACATAACTGTTCCTGTCTAAGATAACTACTGTATTTCCTTTATCGGCCTTAGAAACAACTATACTGTTTTGATCTATTTTGGTTTTCAAAGATCTATAAATTCGTAAGTCTGATGAAAGAGACAACGAATTCGATGAGTTAAGCGACTTTTTAATATGAACAGAAACCTGGTGTGCTACTGTCTCATCTTTTTTACCTCTAACTATTGCCATTTCTGAATCTACTGCTAAAAGCTCTAAAGGTTTTTGTGACACGACGGGCTGGATATTAAATTTAAGTCCTTTCTCTAACAAAGAAATGAAATGAAATGAAATGAAATGAAATGAAATTGTTTATTCTGTAAACAAAGAAGTTTCTTTACTTGAAAATTGAACGTTACTAAGGTTTATGACACGTTGGTGAAACGTATGGGGACATGCTTGATCCCTTTGTCTACCACTATTAATAATAATGCCTTCACTGCTGTGACTTACGTTTCTTACAGGGTTTTTATGACTCTTGAAGAATAGTCAAGCGGAATAGGTTACTAAATATATCATCGTCTATTGTATTTTATAATGGATTTCCGCAAATTCACGCCTGAATCAATTAACTATCTTAAATTTGCAGGTACAGCAGAACAGGCAAAACTTTACATCAAACTCACTAAATCACATCGTATTGCTGCTCAGAATGTTTGGTTTAATCAACAGTGTAAACAATTGGGGGTAATCCCTTCTTACATCAATATTCGTTCCAATAGTTATAGTAGATCAGCTAATATCGCTTTGAGTAGGGCCAAAAACATCTGGTTAAATGAGGAAATACGTTACTGGTTTTCGGTTAGGGATAGTTTAAAAAATCATCTTAAAATTTTGTACACAGAGTTAGTTTTCACACTACATAATATAGAATTTGATATTTTAGACAGTAAAGCGCGGGAATTTGCGTCTATTACAGCTCACGAAAAATATTTGGTACAGTCTAGGAAGTTGGAAAGATTGCTTAGAGGAAACGTAAGTCACAGCAGTGAAGGCATTATTATTAATAGTGGTAGACAAAGGGATCAAGCATGTCCCCATACGTTTCACCAACGTGTCATAAACCTTAGTAACGTTCAATTTTCAAGTAAAGAAACTTCTTTGTTAGAGAAAGGACTTAAATTTAATATCCAGCCCGTCGTGTCACAAAAACCTTTAGAGCTTTTAGCAGTAGATTCAGAAATGGCAATAGTTAGAGGTAAAAAAGATGAGACAGTAGCACACCAGGTTTCTGTTCATATTAAAAAGTCGCTTAACTCATCGAATTCGTTGTCTCTTTCATCAGACTTACGAATTTATAGATCTTTGAAAACCAAAATAGATCAAAACAGTATAGTTGTTTCTAAGGCCGATAAAGGAAATACAGTAGTTATCTTAGACAGGAACAGTTATGTCCAAAAGGTAAATGACGTAATACAAGGAAGCGATTTTGAACAACTAGGATCAGACCCCACTAAAGTTTTTACTTCACAGGTAAAAAATATCACCAAAAGCACGTCTTACATCGATCCAAAACCTTTGAAATATATTGTTCCTATGAACCCTAGGTCTCCAATGCTATACGGTTTGCCTAAAATACATAAGGATAATATCCCAATTCGGCCAGTGGTTTCTTATATCGGTGCTCCAGCATATAATTTGTCAAAACATTTGAACTATTTATTAAAGTCCAGATCAAATTTTAAACCTAAGTTTAGTCTAAAAAATAGTTTACAGTTAATAGAGAGGGTTAGAGATATCAATTTGCCAACCGGTGCTAAGTTATTATCATTGGATGTCGAAAGTCTATTTACAAACGTTCCTTATGAGGAGTGTTTACAGATACTTGAAGATCTTTTTGAGAAACAGCGGGTCCATCCTGGTGAGGTTTGTGAATTGTTATCTTTGACCAAGATTTGTATGGAACAGAATTATTTTAGGTTTAATAATCAATATTACAAGCAAAAAGAAGGTTTAGCAATGGGTTCTCCACTCAGTCCTCTTATGGCAGATATTTTTATGGACCACTTTGAAAATAAATACATTATTGGACAGCCACAAATTTTATATTATTACCGTTATGTTGACGACATAATTATGTGTTGGACCGGTACATTGCGTCAAATAGATGTTTTTGTTAATAAAATCAATAGATTCCATCCTAAAATCAAGTTTAAATTAGAATTAGAAGTTGACGGATCCCTTAACTTTTTAGATTTAACTATCACAAGAATTAACAACAAACACGATTTTCAGATATATAGAAAACCAACTTATACAGACGTCACGATTCCTGCGTCATCTTGTCATCCAATTCAGCATAAATTAGCAGCTTATCGTAGTTTCACTCATAGATTGATGTCAGTACCACTATCCCAAGATAATTATAACAGAGAACTAACCATTATTTATCATATAGCTGAGAGCAACGGTTACAGTAGGAAAATGGTTAATGATTTGATACAAACGAAACGCCGTAACATAGTTCGTTCTCTTTTGTATCCACTGCCTCCAGAAAAACCACATCAATATATAGGTAGTTTCACGTACTTAGGGTCGATTAGTGATAGGGTTTCAAAAACTTTGTGTAGAAATGAAATAAGGGTAGCATTTAAAACAGATAATTCTTTAAGACGGATTTGTAACGGAAAAGATCGTTTAGAAAACCATAAAAAATCAGGTGTTTACAAATTACATTGCGATGATTGTAATGGTATTTACATAGGTCAGACTGGTCGTAATTTCCAAACAAGATATAAGGAACATATTGCAGCTTATAGGAATAGTTGTCCAGAAAGATCTCATTTTGCTCAACATTTAATAGATTCAGGTCATTCATTAAATAATAATAACACATTCAAAATTTTACACACTTGTGATAAAGGATTTAAAATGTCAGTATTAGAGAGTTTAGAAATTGTTAAAAATAATACAGCGACCGTTACACTGTTGAACGAATTAAATACCAGTATTCCAAGGTCGCCTTTGTTGCGATTGTTCGCCCCTTATCGCGCTTATCGCACTGATAACGGTCCTAGCCAATCAGCGCCGAGCAGCAATCCTATATAAGTGGGGGTGTCGGGCGATTTGATTCACTCTGCGTCCAGCGCTCGGTGTGGTAACACGTCGCGTTCTGGTTTGCAATTGGTCAATCGTCATCCTGAAGATGCCTCGTTGAGAGGTGAAACACGTGTCGATTTCTTACAGGGTTTTTATGACTCTTGAAGAATAGTCAAGCGGAATAGGTTACTAAATATATCATCGTCTATTGTATTTTATAATGGATTTCCGCAAAGTCACGCCTGAATCAATTAACTATTGGTATAATCTTGATCCGGGTCATTGTGATAAGGCAAACCGGGTAGTTTTTCCATTAAATTATTTTTAAATTGTTCTAAGCGACTTTTATTTACAGGAACAAAACTCACAAGTTTTCTTTGAGCTCTGACTATTTTCAGAGGGAAAGTGACTAACTGGCCACAGTGATCAGAGTCCAACTCATTTATAATGAAATGGCTAGAAGGTCTTAAGTTTGTAAAGATATTGTCAATACAGGTAGCACTAGTGGCAGTTATTCTAGTCGGCTCAGAGAATGTATTGTACAAGTTATACGACTTTAATAGAGCTATAAATTTATTTACTGTAGCAGATTTTTCTAATATATTGATGTTGAAGTCTCTACAGACAACAACCGTTTTATTACTGCTACAAGTCTTTAATAATACTTCTTCCATAGATTTCTCAAAAATATCATATGAAGCACATGGGGGCCTGTACACGCTTATTACAATGAACTGCTCAAGCTCAATGCAAGCTATTTCAATAACTCGCTCAACAGAGAGGCTCACAATATCCTTACGTTCTTTAAATTTCATATTGTTACGAACAATTATTAGAGACCCACCGCGTATCATATTAACTCTGCTGAATGAGCTGGCGGTTGGTGGTTGTTAAAGCTGAACATGAACTGGTGGACTTTTAACCAATGTTCAGTTACACATAAGATATCAATAAAACTACAGTTCATGAACAGCTCCAATTCTAATTCCTTACCTATCACACCCTGTATATTCTGATGGACTATTTTTAGACTATTATTATTATTATTTAAATTACTACAATGTGATGGGTTAGAGGATAGTAAAGAAGAACGTTTTGTAACATTTTGATGATTTAAACCAGTATTTATAATTTCTGCGTTTATTAGGCAAGAGTTTTCCTCTATTGTCCTAATTTTTAATTTAAATTATAATCAATGTCATTCATTGTTGCCAAACTATTGGCAGAATTATTTAAAATTACATTGCATTGCTCAAAAGAAGCAAGTTGTTTAGCCAAATTTTTGGCTGAAATAGAAAAAAAATATGATAGCGACACAGCTATCTGTCTTTTATAGTAGGTAGAAAGATAGTACATAAGAATATTATATCTATCTCTTGTCAAATGTAAATTATTACCAACATAATTGTTAGTATCAACTAGATGGAACAGATTATTATTGAATGTCCAATTATGTAATGTCATATTTAATTCAAATCGTAGGTTATTTTCTTCCTGTGGCAAACTCTCACTGTAAGGGAATGTAAACAACACAATTTTTCTTAAACTAAGATTACATAATGTTCTATAATATTGGGGCAATTCTCCTTTGTTCACATTTCCCCTATTACCCATAAATATTAATAATGTAGTGTCCTGGTTAAAGTTACATTTAATAATTTCTTTCATAATATCAAACAAAGAACAACCAGGTATACAGTAATTTATTATGGAGTGTCCCGGATATTCATCTGTCAACAAGTGGCCTAAGTCCTTTCCAATCTCATCACAAAATAATACAATATCATTTTTTACACTTTGTTTACTTGAACTATTGATAGCAGGAAATGTCAGATCAACACAGGGTTGCGGTAAGCTGGTATTACATGTTGTCAATGAATGGTCTGGTGTAAGTACTTGGGATGGTGTTCGGCACTGCTCACAGTTGTTTGTTTGTGATTTCACCAGCTCATTCATTGCCAACACATTTATTATTCATTGAACTAAGTTTCTCCTGTAAATGGTCAAGTTCAGATTGCAAGTACTCTGTGTCAATGTTGTGTTTCCTGGTACTTTGTTCCAAGTTAAAAGAATACATATCTAATTGTTTAAGTAAATTTAGCCTTTCTCTATTAAGTTTAACATTTTTAATAAAAAACTTTTGTCTTTTTACCATCTTTTGTGTTTTAAAAATGTATTTATTAATTTTAATGTATTTTTTAAGTTTGTTTTTACTAGTGACTACCCTCACTGAAATACATGACTTTGAATCGTCATCACCTGTCAAATCTATAGTGTTAGAGGGGTTTAGTGCAGAAACCATTGACGGGGCAACAGGCATCAACTCATTGAACAGACTTTGATTCAGCGAGGCGGTGATGTTAAGATTTGTAGTCTGAAGTTCTGTTATTTGACTTTGAGCCTCATGTAGCTGCTGTTTTAATAAATGTTTGTGACTAAGAGCTTGTTCATACTCTATGCTACACTGGCTGAACCCGTCCACAACAAGTCGAAGTCTGTCCCGTTCCTGGGTGGCCTCTGTGAATTGAGTGTATATCTGAGCCATTTCAATTTTTAACTTCCTAATCTTTTCATGGGCATCAAAGAGCACCTTTTCATTGTCATCTATCTCCCTAGTCAGTTGGTCACAGGACTCCTTTGACGCCTTTAATTCGCTCAAAGCCTGATTGAGTTTGGAATCTTCGAGGCGAGCACGGGCGCTGCGAGTCATAATCATGACTATAACTTTAAAGGGAAGCGACAAGAAAGTGGAAGAGAGAAGGTAGTTATGGCAGTAGCTTAAGAGATGATTAGTTTAAAAGGAAAAATGAAATTTAGATGTACATAAAGGAGTTGTCACCAAACAAAACTAAGGTTATGTTTACGTCTATAGGTCATTGGCATCAATAAGTAGCCTTAATAAAAGTGAACTATGTGATTGTTGGTTAAATATAGTACGAAAACAAACTAATAGCAACTTAAATAAAAAGTATTGTACCTGATATCAAGACGACAATGCAAAAATTCACTTGTACCGGTAACTGTCACCGATTCACATTGAAATATTTACACTTATTTTGCACTTAGTATGTGAATCTAATACGAAATACACAATATTATCCTATTTACTTGATGAGTAATTGGAAATAGACCATAAAAAAACAAAGAAACTAATAATTTAAATTAAAATTACAAGAACAAGTTTAAATCAGCTGTTAGCTGTAGTGTTGCCACAGGAAAAAAAGTCTAAATAGAGCATATGCCTTTAGTGTTTGAAAAAAATACAAGTAACAATTTAGCGTCTTATTCGTTAGAAACGCATATACTAAAGGTACGTAATAACGATCTGTGGCCGTGTCCACCAAACCATGTATACTATATATTTGTCTGAAAAGTATAGGACATGTTGCGAATGTACCATCCATCACCCAAAGTTGTGATTTATTTAATAGTATTAAATTTGATTTCGTTGCAAATAACATAACATAGTTTTCTTCAAACTTAACCTGACGCCCTAAAAATCTTTCACCATCAACTTTCTGCAATCTATCGGGGATGTTTATATCATTCAGAGTAATCGGTTCCTTTGGCATTTCTTTTCTTCTTGCTCGACGTATAATTTGCGATGCTGCTTTTTTGTTTGGAAGAACACACGAAATTAATTTCGAAACGTTGGCCTCATTTCGCTGAATAATTTGACTCGGTCTATCAAGCGAGCTGGTAGCATCACTTTTTAGGGAATTCCTAAAACGTAGTTCATCTACCTTACCAGGATCTGGTGCGTGATTATGCTGTGTTGTATAGCTTTCCAACAAATGCTCCTCACTTCCGTGCAATTTTGTTGTTGCAGTACTATTACAATGGTATTTGTATTTGTAGAAACAATGCCAGTAGAACTTGTTATTAATATTTTTGTTTATTGCCATTACATAGCCATCCAAAACTAAGGCGGACTTGCGTTTTTGGGACAATTCTGGCTTATAATAAGACCCTACAGACATTTTTCACAAAATTTACTTGTAATTCACTACTTAGTCACAATGCTTTCTACATATAGATGAACATAGTTTTATTTATGAGATGAAAACAATATTTCAATGTATGAGGGCCTGGTAGCCTGAAATAAATATGACTTACCTAATTGTTCGTTCAGAAATAGACTTGTTTTTAACGAAAGTTTATGTATGTTGATAAAATGATACATTTTTTTGTCAATATAATCACAGTAGTCTTCAAAAACAGTGGTATTAATTATAAAATGGTATTTAAAATCTAATAAAAACAATATGAATTTATTAGAGTTTCTCGATCAATTGATATTCGATTATTTGGCATAGTACACCCGATACAGGGGAAACAAGAAATACCGCATGGTTGAAAAGACTTTGACAGGAGGCGTGCGGCAAATACTGCTTTTACCCATAGGTGGGCGTCTGCCTGACTAGGGTTATTCCAAAAACAAAACCGTCCGATCGTGAATGGCAGAAATTTTACAGCAACGCAAAGGTAACTAACCTTAAAGACTTTTTTCGCTTTTAAATTACGGGGAAACTAAAGCGGTGACACCCACTTTTTGTGACGGGAATCGGATCGCCTCAAGAACCCCTAAGGCACTGTGAAAACCCAGATTTTTAAGGTCGGAACTCGCGCGGCAAAACAACATTCTCTTTACCAAAATTACAGTACTTAACCTAAAAAGAAAACGTGGTCTACGAAAACCTGAAGGTGGAAAGGGCCGAGGATCACTATCCATATATTTATTTTATTAGAGCTGACTATAGAGCTGACTATAGGACAGTCCCCACATTCAGCCACCCCTTCAATCTGAGGGAACTCCTCAGCCCTTAGTCCTACGTCACTTGACTTTGGACATTCCGAATAGGGTGTATAAAATATCCCTCCCCCAGCTCCCCCTCAATAATTACCCCCCCCCCCAACCCATTTCCCCCCCCCCCCCCCCCCAACCCGCCTTCGCCCCCTCCAGATCTCAACTCAACCCCCCTTTCCCGCACCTCCTTAAGATTACTTGACTCCCCTTGGGTTATTATTGCCCAGGAAGGAGACAGACCCATCGAGACAGGGTTTGCCGTGACCGGCTTGAGGAGCCCTATCGATTGGCCCCGTAAGCCCCCATCAAAATTTACCTCCCACTTTTTACCCCAGCCCCCCCCCCCCCAACCCGCCTTCGCCCCCTCCAGATCTCAACTCAACCCCCCTCCCCCGCACCCCCCTTAAGATTACTTCACCCCCCCTCGGGTTATTATTGCCCATGAAGGAGACAGACCCATCGAGACAGGGTTTGCCGTGATCGGCTTGAGGAGCCCTATCGATTGGCCCCGTAAACTCCCATCAAAATTTACCTCCCACTTTTTACCCCTCCCCCGCCTTCACCCCCTCTGATATTCATTTTGCACCCCCTCCTCCCCACCCTTTGGATTTTCTTTCCCCCCCTCGGGATATCTCAGTCCCGGTCTGAGATATACCCCCCGTGTTTGGGCTCATCTCAACCGGCTTGAGGAGCCTGTTCTTTTTGCCCCTGTAATCAAATTTAAATTCTTTATATATACAGTAATTGTCGGAAGCAACTTACTTTTAAGTTAGTGACTAAGTTATAAGTAAAAGATTACAATTTTTTTTTTTTGTAACTTTTTAGTTTTTAAGACTTTGTTGTGCGAATTACTTCGCATATCGTGTATTATTATTATTGTTTTTAATTATTTTGACTTATTGTTATACCGTCCCTATTGACGTTCACATCGACACACCTCTCAACATGTTCAGAACACCAGCAAAGGCGGCCGAAGGCGAAAAATCACCACCTAAACCTAGGGAAACTGCTCCTTTAAATGTCACACGCAGCATAGAGGAATGGGAAGCCGCAAATAGCAGCCCCACTCCCTCTACAACGGATAAGACGTCGCAGGCCGTCCCTGCGAAAACAATTAAAAAGCCTACCTTGACGCAGGACAGCAAAGCTCCGTCCCAAGCAAGGAAGTCCGTTGATGCAATCTCGCCGCCTAAAACCAAATACGTAGACCGAACGTCGGAGGCTAAAGCTTGCCTAACAAAGGCAAAACTGCACCTTAACAGCTCCAAAAACACGAAAACGGAGATAAAGACCGGTATAATTGAAGCCACCGAACGACTTTACCAACTAGTGAAGGAAGTTGAAGCTGAGCTGAAGGTAAAGCAAAAAATGACTAAGGAAGGGCCTGCAGTGACAGAGAAAGTTTTGGCTTCCAAAACCTCAACTTCTCCTGAATATATAGACAGAAGTTCGAATCTTGACCGAAATCTTGGAAGTCAAAGAAATTCTGAAGAAAAACGGAAACGGAGAACTGCCTGCTATAATAGAAAACTCGAAAAGGGAGCTGACCACTAAAATCGATGCGCCGATGGTTGAAATTAAGGAGTTGAAGGCGGCGTCAGAGACGCAAGCCGATAAACTAGTAACCAAATTGGGAAACATAGGAACATACGCACAAGTCGCAGCGACGCCATCTCAGCCTATAAAAAACATGCACTCGATTATAGTGACATCATCACACGAGGGGGACACATCAGAGATGGTAATCGACAAAATAAGAGCGTCAGTCGATGCAAAGAATACAGGCATCAGAATTGACCATCTGCACAGAGCAAAAAACCAGTCGGTAGTTATTAGCTGTTCAGAAAAAGTTGATATAGGAAAGGTATCGAGCTCAAAAACTCCAGGGGAGATCTAAAAGTCGAAGAAGCCGTCAATAAGAATCCCCAAGTTGTCATCCGAGACCTAATGAACTACATTACGGATGACGATTTGGTGATGGCAATAGGATCCCAGAATGGACACCTCCTGGAAGGAGTTAAATCAACGAGGGCGACATCCGGGTCATGTACAAGCGCAGGGCGAGGAACCCGCTGACGAGTCACGTGGTGCTGCATGACAAACCGGTGATTTGGCAGCGGCTGACCTTAGCGGGCCGAATTCACGTGGACCTGCAGAGAGTTGTGGTAAAAGACCAAAGCCCGCTGATCCAATGCACAAAGTGCCTCGGGTACGGACATAGCAGTAAATACTGCAAAGAACCAGCGGTCCTTTGCAGCCACTGCGGCGAACCGCACACCAAAGCGGAATGTCCTGGATTCACCCTTGACGAAGAACCGAAATGCAGGAACTGCAGCCAAATCAAGAAAGACGCAAAGCATAATGCTTTTGACAATGAGTGTCCCACACGCAAAAAGTGGGATGCACTGGCCAGGTCGTCAATAGCTTATTGCTAAGGTGGTGGTGGGGACAGGAGCAGAAAAGGAGATCATAAAGTATCGTGTCGTACAGGCGAACCTCCAAAAGAAAAAACTGGCAACTGAGGAGCTCATACTCGAAGCTGGGCGCAGGAAAATCAGATACGCTCTTGTACAGGAACCTTATGTCGGGGCAAAAGGGGAAATGAAGACCTACCCGGAACTAGAGTAATACAAGGAATAATCATTTTGCCTCGTGCGTGCGTGACCGCGTACAGACCTGCTGTCAGTTCTCCTTACAATTTTAATTCGATAAAGTGGTTTAAAATAACTTATCTGCTAAAAATTATTCACAAACATAAAATGCAATGTATAAGTGACAATCTGTGAAAATATTACAGTGATGCAAGTAGTGGAACTATCTCAAAACATCGTTTTAATAAAATAACGAACTCGTTATCAGTTTAAAAAGTGAAAGTAAAAGTGAACTTCGGACTGTGGTATAACGGTACCTACCCAACCCACAACTACACGGCAACCCGTTCCAACCAAGCTGTTAATTTCGTGCCTTTAAGCAGAGTACATCTGGTCGTGTGGCTACAGCGTGTACCTGCCCCGTGAAGCCGAGTTCAAACCTCACTAAGTGATATTATTTTTGTATTTTCAAAAGTCCTGTCTGTACCATACGAGAAGCCCTGCGTTCAAAACGAAAACATTTTTCATCAATATTCTCTGTTAAATATTTATCTTCAAATAAATACGCTACCAAGCTACAATGCCGTTAAAACGAACACCGCCTATCTCGCCTGTTGTATCTGGTTCTTCAAGCCAACAGCGACAGTCACCGCTTATTCACCATCAATCGGAGCCAAACATTAGCTTATCTACCGAACCAAATTATGAGTCAGCAACGATGAACGTCACATATCGCAACAAAAGCAACAAAACGACACGAGATAATTTTGATCAGGGTGAGGATTCGAAATCTATACTGCGCTCTGAAATCATAGACATTATAAGAACAGAAACACGCGCCGCAATCAAGGAAATTCTGAATGACGAATTTTCGTCCATGAGAGAGGAAATCCTTAGCTTTGAAAAATCTATCAAATTCATGAACGCCGATTTCGAAGACATGACAGCCCAATTTAAGGCTTGCAATGAAGAGGTAAAATGTCTGCGCAGCGAAAATAGCTGTTTGATTAAAAAGGTGACAGAAATGGAAGTAAGAATTGCGCAATTAGAGCAAGATGCTAGGCAAAACAATATAGAAATACACTGTTTACCCGAACATAAGCAAGAGAACCTGGTTAAAACTTTAGTTCAACTGAGCAACGTTGTGTCTTATCCTATAACAGAAAGTGAGATATTGTCTTGCGCTAGAGTACAAAAGCTGAACGCGTCGTCGAATCAACCGAGAGCAGTTATCTGCAAGCTACCAAGCAAAATTAAGCGCGATAATCTTCTTGGGGCAATTTCCTTGTACAACAGATCGAACCCCAACAATAAATTGAACACCAAGTTACTGGGTTACGGGGACAAGCAATCCCCAGTTTATGTAAGCGAACACCTCACTTTAGCTAACAAATCATTGCATGCAGCTACCAGGATCGCAGCCAAGGAGAAGAAATACAAGTTTGTCTGGGTTAGAAATGGAAAAATTTATATCAGGAAAGAGGAAGGTTCATTAACACGTGTTATAACAAGTTTAGAAAGTCTTAAAAAATTAGATTAATCACGTTCATTTAAATCACAATCCTGTCATTGTCAAAATAATTCAACTTTAAAATTCGATCAATTAGTTTTCTATTACCAAAATTCCAGAAGTATCCGCGGAAAATTAGATACAGTTTTTTTAAATGTGTTGACTATGAATTTTCATGTGATTGTGCTCACTGAGACTTGGCTGAATGAAAATGTGTTAAATTCAGAAATTCTTGATAACCGTTATCAGATTTTTAGAAGAGATAGGCAGTCGGGAACTTTTTCTGGGGGCAAGAAGGGAGGTGGTGTGCTTATCGCAATTCATAAATCTATAAATGCTTATAGAAATTCGTCATTCGAGTCTAGTTGTGAGGACTTATGGGTGACACTAGACTTATCAACTAATCGTGCTTTTAAAACATCTAAAAAAATTCACTTGTGCGCCACTTATTTGGCTCCTCCGGTAAACATTGGTCTTATAACGTACTTTACGAACAGAGTTAGTAGTGTAATTAATGATGAACCCGTAATTATAATAGGTGACTTCAACTTAAGTAACGTCGAATGGACAAAAACATCACTACATCAACATGCGGTACCAAATATCGGAACCAATAATATAAGTAAAATTTTTATAGAATTCCTATCCTCTAACGACCTATACCAGTATAACTCAATCCAAAATAAACAGAATAGGATTCTAGATTTAGTTATATCCAACTTAACTTATCCGATTGAGGTAACTCGGTCTTGTGATTCCATATCAAGAGTCGATGATTTTCACCCACCTTTACAGATCACCATTCATCTCAACCTTCCTAAGACACTTACGAATAAAATGACCAAGATTTATAAATTCCATAAAGCCGACTATCGTGAAATTAGAAATCGTCTTGAGCAAACAGATTGGGACACTGTTTTAAAATCGAATACCGTCGATCTATCAATTGCTGCTTTTTATTCTGTATTACGGGAGATTATTGCTGAATTGGTCCCACGGCAGAATGCTGGTAAAAAGTTATACCCAGTCTGGTACAATAACAGTTTAATAAAAATGTTAAAAGAAAAAGAAAAATGTCGGCAGAGGACGAAAAAATATAAAAATAAACGAGATGAATTTGAATATGTATTACTTAAGGACCGATCTAACCGAAAAATAAAAGAATTGTATCAAAAGTATTTACAAAATGTACAAAGCAATGTGATTAAGAATCCTAAATACTTCTGGTCATATATAAAAAACAAACGAGAAAACAAAAGCGTTATGCCAAGGTACATGAGGCTCAACGATAGCACTGCGACCGACGGCATAAGTATAGCTAACTTATTTGCGAAGAACTTTGCATCGGTATATAACCCTATTTCTGGCAGTGGTCCAGACCCTGCACATATTTATAAATCCAGCAGCAGTAACAGCTTACATCAAGTAACACTATCTGAACTTAGCATACAGAGAAAACTAAAGAACTTAGATGTTGCTAAAGGGCCCGGCTCTGACGGTATACCCCCACTGTTTTTTAGGGAGTGTGCTAATGTTTTATCTAAACCGTTGTGTATAATTTACAACCGATCGTTATCTGATGGAGTTTTTCCGGAGATATGGAAGGAGGCCATAATAATACCAATTCCAAAATCGGGGGATAAGACTGATGTCTGCAATTACAGGCCTATTAGTATATTGCCCACTTTGGCAAAGGTTCTCGAATCACTTTTGTGTCCCATCATGAATTGGCATATCAAAGGCTCTATTACGGAACATCAACATGGCTTCTTTAGAAATAGATCAACTGCCACAAACTTGGCCAACTTCGTCGAAAAAACTCTAGCTTACATGAGTAACGGTAACGAAGTTGACGCCATCTATAGCGATTTCAGCAAAGCTTTTGACAAAGTTGACCATAGCATTCTGCTACAAAAGCTCGAAATCACATTCGGTGTTCATGGGTCACTTCTGAAATGGTTCCAGTCTTACTTAATTGGCCGAACAGCAAGAGTAGTAGTAAATGGACACTTATCCAACAACTTCACGCCCACATCTGGTGTACCACAGGGGACACACTTGGGCCCAGTATTGTTCATACTGTTTGTTGATGACATTAAATATTCCATACAAAACTCACATTTTGAAATGTATGCCGACGACTTAAAATTATACAGGGTTGTAATGACAAAGAACGATGAAGATCTTTTGCAAGAGGATATTGATAGGCTCTGTGTGTGGTGTGAAAAGAACAGCATGCAAGTTAATGTTGGCAAATGTTATCATATGAAATTTTCTCGTAAAAAACATAAATATAATTCTACGTACATAATGAGGAACCAAATATTAAGTAAAGTGTCTGAAGTTAGAGATCTGGGCATCATTATCGACTCTGAAATGAAATTTCAAACACACACCGAAACCGTAATCAATAAAAGCAATAGAATGTTAGCATTTTTAAACCGTAACACAAGACAATTCAGTAATTTGACAGCACTGAAAGTTCTGTTTTCTGCATTAGTTCGTAGTCATATAGAATACTGCTCTATCGTCTGGTACCCAGTACATAATATCCATATTCAACGCATCGAACGAGTTCAAATAAAATTTATAAAAAGACTCTCTTCTAAAGCAGGTATAAGGAATACAGTCAAAAACTATGAAGATAGACTGAATCACTTTAAAATGAAATCTTTGCACTGGCGTCGAGATTTTGCAGGTCAAATTTTCTTATTTAAGATATTAAATCAAGGCGTGGATTGCTTACAGCTTCTATCTTCAATTAATATTAATACGCCCCGGTCGTCAGCTAGACTTCATAATTATAAGCCTTTTGCCCCTGGTGGCCGCAAAACCAAGTACGGGAAAAATGCCCCTCTTTCCTATATTCTCAGGAAATGTAACGAAATTTTTCACAATTGTGACCTTGACATATTTTCAGGCAGCATCACAAAGTTTAAAAGAGCTTTGCTCAATAATATGTAATTCTTGCTCAATGTTTCTCTTATTGTTTCTCGTTTTATCTTTTTATTTTATTTTATATTTTATTTTGTGTCTGTTTATTTTATTTCGTTTTGTTTTGTTTTGTGTGTGTGCTTTGATTATAATAATTTCAGTTAGATATGTTTTTAGTTTGTTAGTTAATTCAATCTTAATTCAATCTTAAATAAACCTTGATTCAATATTATTTAATTAATTCAATTCATTTTAAATCAATTTAATTTCAATTTTAATTTCAATTCAATTTAATTTAAATTTTAATTTCAATTCAAGTTAATTTTAAGTACTTATAAAAGACTAATGATATTCTGGTTCTAATTACATTGTTATCCATCTTTATACTAATTATTATTGTTGAGGTCTAATTAATATGCTGTGCTTACCTATAATTTAGATGCATGCAATTCTATTGTATTTGTTAATGATATGAACTTTGAATGTCCTTGTGTGTATTTAGTTGGTTTGCCTAAATAAATAAATAAATAAAAACGGGGGACAAAGTCATCAAGGCCGCGATAGTCATCTTTGACAGCGGATTGGACGTGGTGGTGTGCTCGACACTGACGACCGAAAACATAGCAGTCGCGAGGTTGACGGTGGAGGAAACCACTGTCGTAGTAGCGTCAGTCTACTTTGAGGACTATCTCGACATTGAACCATACCTCGACCAGCTGAGGGAAATAGTAACAAAGACACAAGGGGTGAAACTACTGGTGGGAGGAGATGTGAACGCATGGAGTACGTGGTGGGGAAGCGAGAGAGAGGACGAAAGGGGAAGACTTCTGTCTGGAACCCTAGACGAACTGAACCTACACGTACTCAATTGCGGAAACACCCCAACATTCGACACCATTCGAGGGGGAAAGCGGTACAAGAGCACAGTAGACATCACGGCCTGCTCTGACGACATGCTTCGACACGTGGAAGAATGGAGAGTAGAGACAGAAATGACGAGTTCGGACCACAACGCGGTGGTACTCAAAATTACTACTAAAAAAGGGATCGGGAATAAAATTAAATACAGTAGTATAAGGGTATACAATAGTAAAAAAGCAAATTGGACGAGTTTTCGGGAAGAATTGACAAAATTAATGTTGGAAAACAAAATTGACAAAACACATATTGACAATATCAATAATATAGAAGAGTTAGAAAAATGTGTAGAGGAATTAACAAAAATCATTACAGAAACATGTGACAAAACAGTACCTAAAATAAAGAAATTAGACAAAACGTACTTACCATGGTGGAATGAAGAACTCGATCAGCTCAAAAACTCCATGTGCACGAAGAAGCGAAGAATCCGTTGCGCAGCCCCACGGCGCAGGGATTGGGTCGTTATGGAGTACCTGAGGGCAAAAGAAGAGTACGAGAGTCAAGCATGTAAGGCACAAACCGAAAGTTGGAAAAACTTTTGCGGAAGGCAGGACGGCGAGAGCGTTTGGGATGGAATATATAGAGTCATTCTAAAAACAAAAAAGAGGTACGAAGATCTGCCAATTGTTCGTGATGTCGAGGCATTAGGCTCGGAGGAATCAGCAAGGGTCCTGGCGGAAACCTTTTTCCCAGATGACTAAGAAAAGGAGGACAACCAAGAACATGTCCAGATAAGGGAAGTAGTGGCACGTTCTGAGGAAGGCACACCAGAGGACAAAATTGATCCACCCTTCACTCTAGCCGAGCTCAGATATGCATCAAGGAGTTTTAACCCGAAGAAGGCGCCAGGCCCAGACGGATTCACAGCTGACATCTGCGAGGCCGCCATTAGCAACAACGAGCCAGTGTACTTGGCCATCACAAACAAGTGTCTCGCGCTGTCCTGTTTTCCGGAAAGGTGGAAAGAAGCGGCAGTCGTCGTGTTAAGAAAACCGGGAAAGGAAGATTATACACATCCCAAGTCTTACCGACCGATAGGACTCCTCCCTATCCTCGGAAAGATACTGGAGAAGATGTTGGTACGAAGATTGAGGTGGCACATGGTACCTCAAATGAACACACGGCAGTACGGATTTGTGCCACAGCGAAGCACGGAGGACGCTCTGTACGATATGATGCAATACATTGATTTAAGGTTGAAGGAGAAGAACCTGGTGGTAGTTGTCTCTCTAGACATAGAGGGGGCGTTTGACAGTGCGTGGTGGCCAGCTATAAAAAGTCGCCTGCTGGAGAACCGCTGTCCACTCAACCTCCAAAAACTGGTGGGAAACTACCTGGGAAATACAGAAAGAAAACCTCAAAAGGGGGCGTACAAGGATCGATCGCAGGGCCCACGTTCTGGAATCTCCTATTGAACCCGCTGCTTGACGAACTTGAAGCAAGGAACAACATACACTGCCAGGCATTTGCAGACGACGTGGTACTAATATTCTCTGGAAAAACTGCCCTAAATCTGGAGCTCGACGCCAACGCCTCCCTTGCACATGTGCGGCAGTGGGGTGTTCGGAATAAATTAAAGTTTGCACCGCACAAAACGCACGCCATGCTGCTAAAAAATAAGCTAAAATTCGACACTCCACGGCTGCACATGGGTGGGATCGACATTGCGCTTGTCGAGGAGATTAAGCTGCTGGGACTTATACTAGACCGGAAGATGACCTTCCGGAGCCACGTCACATATGTCTGCAAAAAAGCCATCAACATCTTTAGGCAACTGTCCGGTGCTGCAAAGGTTACCTGGGGACTAAACCCAGAAGTAGTCAGGATTATTTATACGCTTATTTTAGCGGTTGTGGAGCCGATTATTCTGTACGCAGCTAGCGTATGGGCCAGAGCAGCGGATAAGAAGTACATTCAAAGCCAGCTCAACTCCGTCTTGGGGGGCTTTGCCAGGAAGATAAGCAAGTCATACAAGACAGTGTCATTAAATTCGGCACTAATCTTGACAGGAGTCAAGTCAGCAGCATCTCTCTATGAGGCGAAGAGAGGAATGCCTCAGTCAATCCTTAGAGGCCGAACTGTTGAGGAGAAGACGAGCTTCCTGGCAAAGCCTCATCCAGCTGATGAGGAGGATCTGGGCTTCCAATGCCTGGAGTGCGACGCGGAGGTACAGCGGCGCATGGAGGAGGAGGCAGTAAGTATCTTTACAGACGGAAGCAAAATTGAGGGAAAAGTTGGGGCGGCCCTATCCTGGTGGAATGGGACAGCCGAAACCAAACACCGGAAATACAAGCTCGAGGAGTATTGCACCGTCTTCCAAGCGGAGCTGTTTGCAGTGCACAAGGCCATAGAAATGATAGCGCATAGCCTGGAAAAAGAATTCAGCATATTGAGTGACTCCAGATCAGCTCTGGAACTGTTGAGGAATGGTGACACCTGCAATCCACTCGCCCTAGACATAAAGAAGAATGTTAAACTATTAAAAGAATCAGGGAAGAACGTTCAACTTTACTGGGTTATAAGGCCCATGTCGGAATACAAAGGAACGAGAGAGCAGACGAACTTGCGAAAAATGCAGCGCTGAAAACAAAAAGAAGACCTGACTTTGACAAATCTTTCATTTATCAAGAGAACTATAAGAAGTGATTCGATTGAGAAATGGGAAAACAGATATCAAAAAGAGAGTCAAGCCAGTGTTACAAAAATATTTTTCCCTTCGGCCGCGGACGCCTACAGACTGAGCAAGAACATACACCTCACATACTTACACACACAACTATTCACAGGGCACGGGGGCTTCTCCCAATATCTAAACCGCTTTAAAAAAAAAGATTCACCTGCATGTATTTGTGACCCAGTGTGTGAAGAATCAATCTTGCACCTGATAGCTGAATGCCCAGTGTTTGGGCTTGCAAGATTCAACCTGGAGAACCAAATAAATGAAAAAATAAGTGAAAGGAATATATGTTTATTAATGACTAATAAGAACATTTGCAGTGATTTTCTGGACTTTTGTTTAGGTGTTATACTCAAACTCAAGCTCAAAGCATTTATTTCAAATAAACCAATTACAGGCACTTTTGAATTGTCAAAGGGTCGGTCAGTCAGAAAATATGAAGCTAGTTGCCCATTCCAAAGCGTAGTAGGTTCCTATGGAGAAGAACGGGCAAGAAACTCCACGGACACTCTTTTAAATCAGAATATTGTTACAATATGTTGTTTACATCATTCAATGGAATGGATTTATGGAATCATACATGTGAGTACAATGTAGAAAAACGTGCAGGTTAAAAGAGTCCGTAAATAAAAGATAAAACGATACAAAACAATTCAAAAATTAAAATAAATCAAAATAAGCCGTGGCAGCTAATAGATGACCAGTCCCTACTGATGGCGCACGTTCACGAACATGACGCATGGATCAGCACCATTCAGCTCAACCATTTTGAAGGGAACTTAATGATCCAACACACACGCCACCACCAGCGAGACATTAAAGTGAGCATGACATGCTTTCAGCCGCGAGGGCACATTCAAGTCAATGAAAGACGTACCTAGTAAATGGTAGGTTTAACGTACTTAGGTAAGTACATAGTGCTCTCACACATGTGCTATGCAGTTATACAATACTAGGAGATTGAATTTATACAATGTAAAGATAGTTTTTACAATCTTCAGCAGCTCCAACAATATTTTCATATGCTAATCAATTAGTTGTTGCGCCCTGTGGAGCTGGACCAGCGCTGAGCCAAGCATTTTTGTCAGTGATGTAATCCCCCAATTTATAATATGCTTGGCGGCATAGTGTGCGTTTTATACAAGATTTAAATTTTGTTTCATTCAGTTAGAGTATGTGGGGAGGTATTTTATTGTAACATTTTAAACAGTACCCCATGAAGGATGAGTCTACTTTAGCCAGTCTAAAGCCCGGTTGAACTAATTGGTCCCTATTCCTAGTCCTATAATTGTGTTTTTCACCTCTTTTACTAAAAAGACTTAGATTTTTCCTTACGTACATGATGTTTTCGTAGATATATTGACAAGGTACCGTCATGATGTTAATATCTTTAAACAGTTCCCTTAGAGAATCGCGCATACGGAGGCCATATATTGCTCTGATAGCTCTTTTCTGCAGAATAAAAATAGACTCGATATCTGCAGCCCGTCCCCATAGTAAAATACCGTAAGACATGATACTATGAAAGTAACTGAAATAGACTAGCCTCGCGGTATCTACATCAGTGAATTGACGGATTTTCCTCACAGCATATGCTGCTGAACTTAGCCGTCCTGCAAGAGATGTTAAATGAGGACCCCATTGCAGCCTTGAGTCGAGTGTGATCCCCAGGAAAACAGTCTTATCGACGAATTCTAGTTTCTCCCTATTCAATATTATGTCACAATCACTACTTTTAACATTCGGTAAAGCAAATCTCATGCATTTAGTTTTTTTCCCATTTAATACTAAATTATTAGCAGTGAACCAATTTTGGACCTGCAGTAGGGCATTATTTACGTCGTCAAGATTTGATGCACGTCTATTTATTTTAAAAATTAAGGAAGTATCGTCAGCAAATAACACCATTTGTGGTTGGTTTTTTAATAAATGGGGTAGATCATTAATATATACTAAAAAGAGGAAAGGACCCAATATCGAGCCTTGTGGAACACCCATTTTTACATTTAAACCGAGTGAATTGACACCATTTATTTGAACTTGCTGTTGTCTATCATTTAAATAAGATTTTACTAAACTAAGCGCAAGTTTACCTAGTCCGTAATGCTCAAGTTTTAAGAGTAAGGTTTTGTGATTTACGCAGTCAAATGCCTTGGAGAGGTCACAAAAGATTCCTATGGCATCTTGGGCCTCCTCCCACGCAGTAAAAATGTGTTTTAATAAGGTGACACCGGCGTCAGTCGTACAACGTCCTTTGGTGAAACCATACTGCTGATCGTGTAAGATTTGGTTGGTGTTAAAATGATTAAGCATTTGATTGAGCATTACCTTTTCGAAGACCATGCTGAACACCGGCAAAACAGACACTGGTCTATAATTGTTGGTGTCTTTACTGTCTCCAGATTTAAAAAGTGGTATAACCTTACTGTATTTCATTAAATCCGGAAAGACTCCTTGATCCACACATAAATTAAATATTAAAGCCAAGTATGGTGCTATAGTCTCGATTATGGATGTACAAATTTTGATAGATAATCCCCATAGATCTTCAGTTAATTTTATTTTGATTTGTCGAAAAGCTTTTATAACTATCATAGGGTTTATATGCTTAAATTGAAATTCAACTGGGCAGCCTGGAACGTTCGCTCTTAATAAATCAATTGAGACGTCGGGTGAGGAATTTAAAACTTCCGTCGTTTTAGCTGGTATGTTAGTAAAGAAGTGTACAAATTCTTGAGCTACTTCTAAATTAGAGCTTATGGCACCACGTGAAGTCTCCAATGTGTAATCAGTGTTTCGTATTTTATTCTTATTAGTTTCACTATTTATAACTTTCCAAACTGATTTTATTTTATTTTCTGCTGATTTGATCTTGTTGCTAATAAACAGGGCTAATAGCTATCTTGCAGGTATTTCGAAAAATTTTGGAATATGTAGCAACATACTTATTGAAAGTTCCAGTGTTAATGTAAGGCTTAAGGCCATACAGCTCGAACAGTCTTTCCCTACTTATCCTAATACCTCTAGTTGCCCAGTCACTAAAAATAAAATTAGGGCAAATATTTTTTGTTTTCTTTTCAAAAGTTTTATTGAATTCAGTGTGCACTACTGAAAAGAAATTCTCATACAATTTGTTTGCATCGTCCATATTCTGACCCAGGGCATTTAACTTATTTTTTAGGGTACTATTGAATCTATTTAATTTGCCTGTTGTAATCGGTCTAAATTGTATTTGCATTTTTTGCATAGGTGTTTTAAACTTAAAAGTTACCGTTTGTCCACTATGATCAGACGGCAAATAGTTTACGATGGCTTTATCTAAATAATCACAATCGCAGAAGACATTATCGATACAAGTAGCAGAAGTTGGAGTTACTCTAGTCGGTTCTGTAAAAACATTCGATAAATTGAACGATTTAAAAAGGCTTAACATTCTACAGCTATTTGAATTATTTTCCAGAATATTAGTATTAAAATCACCACAAATAATTGCGGGTTTGTTACTGGATGCAACTTTCGCTAGGACATCTTCCATTATTGACTCAAATAAGGAAAAGTTCTGATAATTAGGGGGTCTGTACACGCACACTACGACATGCTTATCCAGCTCAACACAGGACAGTTCGATGCAATGTTCAACTGATAAACCAACTATGTCATTACGTTGCTTAGATTTTAAACAATTTTTTATCAAGATTAGAGAACCTCCGCGTAGCATAGATTTACGGTTAAAACAACTGCCCACACTATAGTTCTTATAATTAATTAGCATTTGGTAATCCTTTAGCCAATGTTCGGTAAAACAAACAATCTCAAACTGTGTTTTTTCTAAAAACATTTCAATTTCTAATAATTTGGAAGAAATACCTTGAATATTTTGATGAAATAATTTCAAGGCATTCTGCAGATCTCCTTTTTGATAATTACTTATATTAGAGCAAGAAGACACCTTGTTGTTGTTAGATAAAAGAATATTCTTACTGGTACCTTCTGTTGTCTTATAAACTAGTTTAAATGACTATCCGGAGTTAAACCCAAGACTTCAATGTCATCACCAGGCAGTGAGCTCATAGTCAGTGAGGGACATGGATACTCCTTCGTACAATTTGTAAAACTATTTATAGCATTTGAGCTACATTCATTCAGTTTCACCACCTTATTATTAGTATTATTACTAATCATTGTGGTGTTAATAATACAAGACTTCGACATACTATTTATGTCTGAGTTTATATAAAAAGCTAATAGCCTTGCTATTATGTGTCTAAAACTAACAGGCAGATACACAGTACCCCTAGTCGACTTTAAAGTTTCCACAAAAGTGTTGGTGTCAAGAAATACAAGCCTGTCACTATAATGGCTAACTAAGAATTGCATATGCTTATTAAGCATATGAATATAATTGTTTTGTCTTTTTGTCAATTTTTCAAAATATGGGAATGCACACAATATTATTTTACTACAATTTAGCTTTAACAACTCAGTTACACAATCAGTTATTTCTTCTATTTTGACCTTAGAACTATTACCTACAAATACAGTAATGTTGGTTTTAGGATTGAACACATTTCCTGTTACTGATGCCATTATTTGTTTGTAGGTAGACCCTGGCATACAATAATTTTGAGTAGAACAACTCAGGTTATTACTAATTAATTTACCTAAACCTCTTCCTATACTATCTGAGAACATAATTGAATGATAACAATCATGACTACTGAATGATGGACAATTACCAATCTCAGGCTGTACCACTTGAGATAGATCTTGTATTATACCAGATAAACTCTCAGTCTGGGACGGGTCCTCCGTTGCCTGAGACTGGACAGCTTCAGGGTTTAAAACAATCTGACAAGTACACTGACACATAACTAACTCATTTGCAGCAAGAATATGTTCTTTAATTTGGTTCTGAGAGCCCACATATTTAATGTAAAGGGAACTAAGTCTTCCCTCAAGTAACTGTATGTCAGACTGTAAGCGCTGCGTATCAATTTCATAGATTTTTTTGCTGTCTTCTAATTTGATTTAATAATTGTTTAGTTTATTAAGTAAATCAACACGTTCTTTTCTTAGTGGAATATTTTTGGAAAAGTGTTGTTGTTGTTTTCTAATTCGATTACATTTTTTAATTATTCTATTCAATTTTACATATTTTTTCATTTTCCTGTGGCTAACTTTATAACTGTAATTCTGTTTCAGCAAGGAATCTTCAGTAAGGTCAATAGTTGTAATGGAACTCTGGGTTCGTCGCCCGTCCGGAGCAGTCGTGTATATTTTTTGTTCTCAAAATACTTGAATAAGTGCTATTCAAATATAACTAATATTAACACAAAAATAGAATTTAAACTGCAAAACCAATTAATTTCTAATTACGCCATTTCGTCCATGTGTCCTGCGCCTCAAGAACGACAAGCCACCCACGGACGTGCCCGCGCGAGCGCGCCTCACCTCCGCGTGAGTAGAACAGTTGCTATTTTTTAACTCGCTCGCACAGTGACTTGGCACGCCCGGCCCGCGGTGTACGGTGTACGTTGCTCCAAACAAGTACATCACTGATAAGTACACGTGCCCTCATTATTAAACTTGAGCTTGCATTGAATACGGTCGCACTAATATGAATGTACAAAGATCGCCACCGCGCCACGCTACCGGCACTGCTGCCGGGGCAGGCGGCGGATCGCATCCCGATTTATCAAAGCTAAGCTCATTAGCACTGGACCCACAAATTACCTATCGGAACAAAAGGAAACATGAATGTGAATGCGCCACCGAAATCAAAGAAATGCGGTCGGAATTGACCCGCATCGGCTCGCTGCTAGAAAAATACGTTGGTTCTAATGAGCAGATTATGATTAAAATGCAAGAAAGTATTGCAGAGGTCAAAACTGAGATTGCTGAACTGAAGGTATGCAACGAACACACTGCAGACATGATTCGCGGAAATACAGCGCAGATTAATGAGATTAAATCATCGACATCTAGCATGATAACCGAACATAAACAATTAAAATCAACTGTATCACATTTGGAGAAACAATTATCGCTGGGAGAACATAAAATGATATCCTTTGAGTCAGATCTTAACATGTTTAAACCCACCTCTGAATCTACGACTTCGAACTTTCAAAATCAGCTATGTCTGAACGAACAAATAATTAAGGAGGTAGCAAATCGAAATAGCAGAGAAAAAAATATTATTGTTGTGGGCCTGCCCGAACAGTCCGGTGCTAGCGCGGAAGATCGAATATCTCAAGATGACGCCGATATTTTGAAAATTACTCTACTGGTGAGCCAAGACCTCCCGAAACCGGTTAAAATCTTTAGAATAGGCAAGTACTCACTGGGAAAAAACCGCAGAATTAAAGTATGTTATGACACTTCCGCACCCGCAAAGTATCTCCTGCGCAATAAAGAGAAGTTGCCAGAAAACGTTAGAATATTTTCAGACCAAACCCCAGCACAGCAAAAATATTTCAAAAATCTAAAAGAAGAACTAATTCGTCGTCAAACTGATGGAGAGAATGGACTGACCATAAAGTATATTAATGGCACACCTACTATAATAAAAACTCCTACAAAAAACTACGAACAATAAACGAAACCATACTTACGACAGTCGCTAGCAACACCTACCAAGTAACCAACAATTACCAAAATATAGAAACTGTTAGGTATTTATGCGGAAGGACGGTGACACTCGTCAATCAAACTCGCTAGTCTGTTGCACACTCGTTTAATCCTTAAAAGTTACCCCCGGCGCGGGGAGGGGCGGGGCGCAGCCCGCTCGCCTACATACGCACTCACACGCATACATAACATCCCTTCCCCATAAGCTAGGCAATACTCTTATCCTATTTATATCTAAAAAAATCTACACTTATCGTATGGTCGTTTCCGATTGATCGCCATCATCATCACTGACGTACTGAGCCGCCGTAGGTGTCGAGAAGGTCGGACTTATTTCCTGTCGCCTGAGATTTACCGCGACGGGTGGTGGAGTCGCCGGAGTTCCCGGTCCCGGGTCCGTTACCGACCCTCCTCCCTCTCCTGGCTGCGTGACGGGCTCAGGGTGATTGTCGACAAGCGATGCTAAATCGGGTACCACGTCTGGGTCCCAGTCCTGGTCGTCGTGTGTTGATGAGTGTAGTCTTGTCCTTATTTGGTCGATATGTCTGGTGACTTCGCATCCCAAATGTGGCACATATACCACGTACATTATATTACCGATTTTTTTTCTTATTATTCCCTGTATCCAACTGTGTTTTTTATTATTTGTGTTTTTGGTAATCCATACTTTCTGGTTTTCTGTAAAATCTGTTCGGTGTTTTCCGTGGTAATATTTAACCTGTAAGGACTGATTGCGGGCGACGGTTTGAGTTAGGTCTGTGGACGAAGGTGACGGCGCGGACGGATTCAACAGATCCAGCCGCGAGCGCAACCCACGTCCGAATACTATCTCCGCGGGCGTTTTATCAGTGGTGCTATTTTTAGAGTTCCTGTAATCGAATAAAAATTTTGCAATTTTTCCTTGGATTGATTTCTTATTACAACCTTCCAAAATTATTGCCTTTAGTCCCTTTTTTACAATTTTCACAAAACTCTCGGCTTGCCCATTACTGGCCGGATGATAAACAGGAGATAGGACATGCTCGATACCGTTAAGTCTACAAAAGTCTCTAAATTCCAATGAAGTAAAAGATGTACCGTTGTCACTCACCAACGTGTGTGGAACCCCAAACCGTGACATAAAATCATATAATTTACTTATAGCCGCCTTTGAATTATAAGTTGAGGACATATCGTAACATTCCACCCATTTACTGTATGCGTCTACAATAATTAAAAACATGTAATTATGGAAAGGGCCCAAGAAATCTATGTGAATTCGGTAAAAAGCGTGCGGCGGCAATGGCCATGGGGCGAGAGGGGCGTGCGGTGGCGCGGGGCGCAGCGCACAGCACACTCCACAAGCACCCGCTACTCGCTCCAGCGCTGCGTCTACGCCAGGAAACCACAGCCGCTTGCGAGCCTCTGCCTTCATCTTCACTATCCCGAAATGCGAACTATGTAATTCCCTACATACTTTTTCTTGCAAGGATGAGGGAATAACGACTTTATGTCCACGCATTAAGATATCTTTTTCATATGTTAACTGTGTACGACAATTGTAAAATGGTTTTAAGCCTGCGTCATTAACTTTCCTTGGCCACCCGTTTAAAATATAATGCTTGATAGTGGCCAAATGAGTGTCGTGAGCCGTCTCGCGACGCATATCGTTTAATGTGACCGGTAGGTCTCCCTCCATTACAAAGTTGACGTACGTCGCGCGATCCTCGCAGTCCACGAGCTCATCCGGCGGCGGCGCCTTCGTCCCGTTCTCTCCCCCGCTACCCCCACACGCCCGAGATAAATAGTCCGCGCTGTTATGCTTGCTGCTGATGTACTCAATGGTATAATTATACGCAGCTAGAAATATAGCATATCTCTGCAGGCGGTTAGCGGACACTTCGGGAATGCCTTTGTGGGGCCCGAATATAGCTAACAGGGGTTTATGGTCTGTTCGTAGCACGAAGGGCTCGGACCGACCGTATAGGTACTGATGGTATCGTCTTACCCCAAAAATTATCGCCGTTGCTTCCTTTTGAATTTGCGCGTAATTTTTTTCCGCTGACGACAGCGTCCTGGAAGCGTATGATATTGGCCTCTCTAACCCTTCAATACCTACTTGAGATAGTACAGCTCCTAACCCCGTTGGTGACGCGTCTACAGTTAATATTAACTTGGCGTTCGGGTCGAAATGCGCTAATGTCTTATCGGATGCTAAAATATTCTTTATTCGGGTAAACGCGTCATCATGATTGCGAGTCCATTCCCACTTTGTATTTTTGTTTAATAAATTATATAATGGACTTAATACGGATGACGCGTCCGGCACGAAGTTCCGGTAATAATTAGTTAGACCTAGAAACGACTGTAACTGAGACACGTTTGTTGGCTTAGGAGCTTGTAAAATAGCTTTGACCTTCTCGGGCGACTTCCTAACTCCATCTTTATCTATGACGTGACCTAGATATGAAATTTCGTTTTTATAGAATTCACATTTACTTATCTGAACTGTTAATTCGGCATCATCCAAGCGTTGTAAAACCGTGATGAGTCTCTGTCTATGCTGATCTTTATTAGCACCCGTTATTAAAATATCATCTAATAAAAATATGATACCGTCAATACCCGATAGCAAACATTCCATTGCGCGCTGGAAAATGGCGGGTGCGCTGGCCAACCCAAATACTAATCGAGTGAAATTAAAAAGTCCGCGGTGCGTATTAATGCAGGTTAACCTCTGTGATTCCTCATTTAAAATAAATTGATTATATGCCATTGACAAATCAATTTTACTGAAGTGTACGCCCCCGTGTAACTTGGCCAACAAATCGTGCACCGTCGGCAAGGGATATTGATCGATTATTAATTGTTTATTGATTGTTACTGAGTAATCTGCGCATAATCTGATGCTACCGTTCTTTTTCAAAACGGGGACAACTGGTGATGCGTATTCTGAGTGTTCCACGGGCTTTAAAATGCCTAGTGACAATAATCGGTCGAGCTCCTTGTCTATCAATTCTTTTAGCGCGTACGGTACCGGCCTTGCTTTGAAAAAAATCGGTTTAGAGTCTGGTTTTAAATGTAAATCAATTTTATGTTTATTGAACGATCCGAGGTTGCCTGAGAAAACTTTAGGGAACATGTTTAGGAGTTGTTTGTCGATATTAGTAGACTCGCTTACCGCTTTCTCTTGTTCGAGCACGGCATGTACAGGTACACGTGCAGGCGCCAGCTCAAGGTCAAACTCACGAATGAAGTCGCGTCCAAGCAGCGGCGGTCCGCTTGCACGCACTACGTACACATCCATAGTATGCGTTCGGCTCAGATACGATATAGGCAGATAAACAACACCAATCGTTTCAATAATTTCCCCCGTATAGCTAAATAACTTTTTGTTGGTGACTGACAATGGTAATCGTTTAAAATTCGAGTTGTAGGTTTTTTCTGAGATTACGCTTACTGCTGAACCGCTATCGATTTCGAACTCCAAAGCTAGACCACTGATCATTACACGCTCTGTCATTGGTTTTCCCTTCACACACCGAATATTGTAAAAACACTCACCGTCGTCGCCTCCCTCGTCCACAGTACCTTCCTTCACGAACTTTACTTTGCCCTCGTTTGGGCACATTTTTCGCAAATGGCCCTTATCTCCGCACTTTTTACACTTATAGGTTTTATAACGACACTGATTTGATTTGTGATTAGTGAAACCACACACACTGCACTTTTCCTTTTTGGAAATGTTGAAGACGCCGTCCGGGCCCGCTGCGCCGATGCCGCTAGTGCCCGACGCTGCCAGCGACGAAGCATCGCGCGCGCACCGCATGCTCTCTGCCAAGTCGATGGCCTTTGCGAGGGTCAGCTCCCGCTGATCCTGCATGAAGAGTTTGTCCCGCTCTCGTCCTGCCGCCATGCCCATGATGAATTTGTCCAGCAAGGCCTCCTCCAAATTCTTGAACGCACAGTGAGTGGCTAATCCTCTTAGCCTGGCCGCCCATTGAGTGTGCGTTTCTCCTGATCGCTGAGTTGCCGAATAGTAAATTGACTTCTCTGCAAACCCGAACCTTTTTGGTGTGAAGTGTTCGTCGAGGAGTTTTACTATTTCCTCGTAACGTAATTCTTCCACCTTGTTGGGTAACGCCAGGTCACTAGCAAGCTTGAATGTTGATTCACATAATGACGTTAACAATATCGCCCTCCGTTTGATCGTTGCTTTGTCCGTTTCTGGGATTATGTCGTTTGCGATAAACCACTGATTTAATCGCAACTTGTAACTATTCCACTCTTGCGACTGGTGGTCAAAAGTGGAAAGAACCCCATAAGTCGCTCCCGTAGACATTTTATTATAAATGTGAGTCCGGTCGTCGCCACGTGTTAGGTATTTATGCGGAAGGACGGTGACACTCGTCAATCAAACTCGCTAGTCTGTTGCACACTCGTTTAATCCTTAAAAGTTACCCCCGGCGCGGGGAGGGGCGGGGCGCAGCCCGCTCGCCTACATACGCACTCACACGCATACATAACAGAAACCAAAAAATCACGTCTCAGATTTTTCTACCTTAATGCTCGAAGTATACGCAAAAAAGGAAAATTTGATGAACTGAAATGCATTCTACAATCGCTACCTAATACGATACATGTTATTTTGTTGACTGAAACATGGATTAGAACTGAAACACAAGCCTTGGAACTACAAATAAACAACTACTCACACTACTACAACTACAGAACCGATTCAAGAGGTGGTGGAGTTTCAGCATATGTACACAATGACCTTAAACACAGCTTATCAGAGTCAAAGTACATAGGAGGAAACAACTATCTATGGATACGACTAGAGCGATATGCACTGGAAGTAGGAGTCGTATACAATCCTGGCGATACTAACTACACAGATTTTCTTGAAGTTTATGAGTCCCAACTGCAGCAAAGAAACAGGGCAATGGTGTTCGGAGATTTTAACATTGATCTTTTAAACAAAGACAAAAAGACTAAACAATACAAAGAACTCTTGAAGGGAACTGGACATAGATTACTAAATAAAATCACGAATAAATATTGTACAAGAGAATCGAATACTAGAAAATCTATTTTGGACCATGTCAGCTCTAACCTGAAAGACGATCACTTCCACATGGCAATAGTAGACTCTTCAATGTCAGATCACAAACAAATATACGTTGAACTAAAAAAAACTAAGTCCCCTCGAAAAATACGGACCCAATACGAAGCAATTGATTTTACAAAACTACATGTAATGCTAGAAACAACAAACCTTGAAGAATCACATTATGACGACTACGCACTACTAGAAAACAAAATAAAATCCGTAATTGACAAAAGTAAAACAACAAAAACCAAAATTCTGAACCTACCCCAAAGCGACTGGATAAATGGAAACATAATTGATGATATCAACCGAAGAAACGCATTGTGGACCGACCTAAAGAAGAATCCAAATAACACCACCCTGGAAGCAGAATTTATCACAAAAAGAAATCATGTCGCCAAACACATGCAAGATACAAAAAATATTTTTTACTTTAAAAAGTTTAGCGATTGTATTAATAAACCTAAGAAAATGTGGAATCTGGTAAACATTTTAGCAAACAATAAAATTAAACAAAACTGTGCTCCTTCAAAACTATTGATCGATTCAAAACACATTACAAACCCAAACGAAATTTGTCAGATTTTCAACGAGTACTTTGCAACGATTGGCCCCCTTTTAGCGAATGAAATACCTAGATCATTTCATGATAATTACACACATGCCTTACCAAAAACTCCTGCCGAAGATACTCCGGTGTTATCAACTCTTGATCTGTGTTCTGAGACTGAAATCACAAAAATTATATCAAATCTCGACCCTAACTGTAGTACTGGATTAGATGGAATCAGTACCAAAGCAATAAAATGCATAAAAAATTTAATAGCAAACAACCTGAGCAAATGCTTCAACAAACTGCTAGCTGAAGGTAACTTTCCCGATACCCTAAAAATGGCGAAGGTAACTCCCATTCACAAATCGGGTTCAAAAATGGACCCAGGTAACTACCGACCTATTTCAGTGTTGCCTGTATTGTCAAAAATATTAGAAAAAATCTTACACAACCGATTATATAGGCATTTAACTTCTATCAACTTTCTTTCAGACCGACAATACGGGTTTAGACCAAAAAGCAGCACACTAACAGCTACAGTCGACCTTGTCACTAAAATTAAGCAAAATGTAGATAGCAAAAACATAGTCCTTGGGATCTTCATTGACCTTAAGAAAGCGTTCGACACCGTAAGTCATAAATTGCTACTTAAAAAACTAGAAACCATAAAAATTACTGGCAGTGCCTTAAAAATGTTTGATTCCTATCTAAAAAACAGGTCGCAGTTAGTTAGAACGGATAATAATTATCAAAGTGGTGCATTACCTATAACGTGTGGAGTTCCCCAGGGCTCAATATTGGGACCCCTGCTCTTTTTAATCTACATAAATAATATTCAGGAAATTCAACTACATGGTCATCTTACTTTGTACGCAGATGACACTTGCTTATTTTATTTCGGATCCTCCATCCATGACTTAGTTTCTCAGGCTCAGGATGATTTAAACACCCTTTTTTCATGGTTTCAATATAACTTATTAACAATAAATATTTCAAAAACCTGCTATATCTTGTTTAAAGCAAAAAATAAGATAATACCTCCACACAATCCATTAGCTATTAACAATGTACCCTTGCAGCAAAAATCATGTGAAAAATATCTTGGCTTGAGAATGGATAGTTCTTTGTCGTGGACTGTTCACTTGGACCATATAAAAACAAAGCTTACGTCACTACTTGGATCCCTCCGAAACATAGTTCGATGTATTCCACTTAAACTTCGTCACACCATCTATAACGCCTTAGTAAAACCACACCTACTATATCTGGTTGAAATCTGGGGCAGTGCGGCCAAGACGAAGCTAGCAAGTCTCCAAGTTGCACAAAACAAAATAATAAAAATGATTTTTAACTACCCATACCTAACATCAACATGCAAAATTTATGAGGAAACCAAAATAATGAACATAAGGCAGTTATATATTTACAATACATGTATTTTTATTCGTAAGGTACTCAAAAAAAGTATACAGACTAATTTATCGTTTACTAAAGTAAAACAAGTAACCCAACGTAGCACTCGCCGAGCTAGTTTTCTGATTTTACCGAAGATGAGAACTAAGTTTGGCAAAAAAATGTTAACTTTTGAAGGAGCACAATTGTACAACAAACTACCCTCATGTATAAAAAAGTTACACTCATTCAACGCATTCAGAACTCAATTAGCTGAATATTTAACCACAAATACCGAACATCCTTCCTAAAACCGGAATGTATTGGATGAGTGTATCATAACTGCTTCCGTGACGTCTGTGGCGAACTTTATATTTATAATATATTTTAAGCATTGTTCTCATGTAAGTGACTTTGTGTCTTTTTTGAGAATAAATATCTTTAAACCTGTTACAATTAGTATTTAATAATTCGTTGTATAAGTGGTTAGTTTCTTTAACCTGAGTACATTCTTTTTCTTTTTCCAACTGAATAATACGACTATTAGCTTGCATTAATTCATCTTTTAGGTCCCTAACTTTGCTTAAAGCCTCCTCATACAAGTAACTACAGTTGCTGAAACCATCTGTGACCACCTTCAGTTGATCCCGTTCATCAACAACATCCAGATATTGCTGATGTAGGTCTACTAGCTCCCGTGAAGCTGAGTTTTTGTTAACTATCTTCTTGACTTCCTCCTCACTTTCATCATTCTCTTGTAACAGCTGTTTACATTGGAGTTTAGATGCTTCAAGTTCTTGGAGGGCCGTTCTCAATTTAAGCTCCATATCCTGAGCAGTAGCCTTACGGGTCATCACAGGCATGGTTTCAGGATTTGTTACTGAAATTAGAATAAAGAAACGGTGAGAACAAGTAGGACAGACAAATAAAATAAAATAAAGGTGGAAATTAAAGGGAAAAAAGGGAGAAGTTAGCGTTGATCAGTGGTGAAATAAGGTAGGCTGTTACTTATTTGGCTTGAAGAGATATAATCAAAGCTTTAAATATCAAAATTAATGTAAAATGTTCATCCTTTTATTTCTTTAGGATTTTACTTTTCCTTATGTGGGTAGGTTGACCTAGATTTTCCTAGATTTGCAAGTATTATTTGATGTTAAAATATAACGACAATGCAAAAATAATGATGATAAACGTTGTTATTGTCGTAATTATATTAAAAATCAGATTGAGAATAACAGAATCTTCGCTAAGTTTCGTTTTCTTCGATGCGATTTAGACAATGCAGAGTGTTAATCAGCCGAACTATTTATGTTAGACTTAACGAAGACGTATAACAGAGGTAAAGTGACGATTGTGTGCTATTAAAATGTAAAAAGTAAAGCAATACTCCCCGTTTAAATCCGTGGCTCGAGCGTCAGTTGTTGATTTTAGGTTACCGGTATGGAACCAAACACTGTTTCACTTAACTAAATTTACAGGAAAACAATAGTCCTGAGTATTTATGCAGTTATATTACGTTTACACATAAAATTACACCTTAATTTTACTTAATTACTAATTAGTAATTAAGTAAAATTAAGGTGTAATTTTTAATTTTTAAATTAATTTTAAAATACGGAACAAAAATTTGACATGTCACTCGGGCAGTGTTGCCACTTTTTATAAAAATAGTAATAGATAGAAATAAGACGTAGACTAAGAAATTAACACCGTAGATATAGTGATGTATATTATACAGAGTGTTAAATATAAGAAGTGAAACAAAAAGAAAAAAAGAACAGAAATAAGCCAGAAAAAAAAAAAATATAATTACCACCTAAAATAGACACTAAAATTATCTAGTTCAATAATACCCTAAGACAAATAAGCCTCCGACCGCAATATCGGAGAAGAACATGTAAGGCAGGAGTACGGTTTTAGCCGGTAAGAGTCCGGCACTGCCCAGGCTGGCTCGTTTGTGAGCCAGTCCGGGCGTCCATGAGGATTTCCCACTCCTGCCAAAAAAAATTAAAAAAAAACCTAACCTAACCTAATCGTTGTTTCAGGTTTTTCACACAAAATTTTTATTTCAGATAAATTCCAATAACCTCGTAGATCGCTAGCCCGCGCCGAGACGCGTCTTTTGACACCTCGCACGTGCGTCTAGCGAACATAGAACTTCAAAAAATTTCCACATCACTTATTTTAAATACCTACGAAATCCACCTTAAGAGAAACGTAGTTTCATAGTCAAATCATCAAACCCTTATAACTTTGCATCCCGGTGACGCAATTTGAAGCTGTTTTCAGCTATTTTGATTTTTAATAGGCTCTGTCCTACTATTTGACTAATAATTTTTGACAAAAACGGGAATAATTTTCCGTTCTGGGACTTAGAAAAATCTTCGAAATTTTTCAACCCTTAATTATTTTTTATCTCGAAATTCCTTCTAAAAATCATTTTTCTTGTAGTTACAATAGTTACTTACCTGCCTTACCTGTATTCCTGTGTGCGTTCCGCGAACTTGAGTCCCGTCTGGTAGTCGTTATTTCAGGTTTTTCAGTCGAAAAACACGTTTTTCGACAAAAACACAAAATTTTTATTCCAGATAAATTCCAATAACCTCGTAGATCGCTAGCCCGCGCCGAGACGCGTCTTTTGAAACCTCGCACGTGCGTCTGGCGAACATAGAACTCCAAAAAATCCCTCCCATCCGCCCTTTTGCGTCTAGCCAGGTAAACTTTTTGGATTTGCCAAACATTTTTTTTTCAATTTTAAGTTCCTTTAACTATTTCTAAGTCCTTTAACTGAACTTACTGACCTTTTTACTTCAGAATATTGACCTGACGGTCCTTTGGCCGTGGAGTATTTTATTTTATAAAAATTTTAAGCTACTTCTGTGCCTATCCTCCATTTACAGGGACACAGAAGTAGTATCGGTGTCCTCTGACTGGTTTCATGAATTTAACCTTCACAAAAAATACGATGTTTCGTACCCCTGCAAAAAAGGACGCGAGCCCTCAGAGCTCTAGAGGCTCGCCGCGATCAGCGAAAAAGCCTGGCCCTTCGCTTGCCAGTGTGAGGCGTAGCATCGGTGAGTGGGAGGCCGGAAAAGCCGAACCCCGGGCCAAATCCCCAGTTCATCCAAAGAGTGACGCCACGCCACCAGCTTCTAACACTCTTGAGACGCGCCGAGAAGTGCCGGACACAGCAAGACCGCCAAAGAGACCTGAGTCAGGGTACCCCAGCCTCACAGCGGAGGCGAGAGCTTGCCTAAGTAAAGCAAAGCTTCACTTGGGCAACTCTCGCAACCTTAAAACTGAGATAAAGGAGGAGGTACTCAAAGCTATAAACAGGCTCTATGAGCTGGTAAAGGAGTCGGCACGAGACAAACCATCCGCCGCGCCTGCAGCCACACCGGCAGTTGTGCCTGTTGTTTCGCCAAATTCCGAGGAAATTTCCCATCTCATTCGCGAGAGTAGTACTTGTCAGATCGAGCTCATAAAAACCATTCAGGAACACAGCTCTCTGATTAAGGAAAACACTGAGCAAATGGGAAGACTCCAGGAAATTTTGGTGAAATGAGAGAGCGCTGAGAAGGAAACCTACGCCAAAGTAACGGCAGCGCGCATGAGCCAGACCGGGGGACAATCCCTGGGGCGAGCGACGCTGCACTCCGTGGTTGTTTCCTCAAAACAGGAGGTAGACACAGGTGAGGAGGTTTTGGAGTGAATAAGAAAGGCAGTGGATGCAAAGAAAGGCTGGGTGCGGGTGGAAAGAGTGAGGAAGGCGAAGGACAGGAAAGTGATCATGGGATGCACGACGAAAGAGGAAAGGAGAAAAATAAAAGAGAGACTGGAAGCAGCCGGAGAGAACCTCGTCGTCGAGGAAGTGACGACGAGAGACCCGCTTCTGATTCTGAGGGACGTTTTGCTGGTACACAGCGACGAGGAAGTCCTCAAAGCCCTCAATAATCAGAACCGGGAGATCTTTCACGATCTCGGAGATAAGGAAGAAAGGACTATAATAAAATACAGGAGAAAGACAAGAAACCCTCACATGAACCACGTTGTGCTGAGCGTCTCTCCCACGATCTGGAGGAGAGCGATTGAGGGAGGAAAGCTCAGAATTGACCTGCAGAGAGTGCGAGTCGAAGACCAGTCACCACTGGTGCAGTGTACCCGCTGCTTGGGGTACGGCCACGGCAAACGCTTCTGCAAAGAGGCAGCCGACCTTTGCAGCCACTGTGGCGGCCCGCATCTCAGGGTCGACTGCCCAGATAGACAAATTGGCGAAGCGGCAAATGCATAAACTGCACCAGAGTGAAAATGGTGAACTGCGAGCACAACGCGTTCAGCAGCGAATGCCCGGTGCGAGGGAAGTGGGACGCATTGGCCCGAGCCTCAGTAGCATATTGCTAAAGTTGTCCCTACGACCACCACCAAGTACAAAATGATCCAAACCAACCTGCAACGGAGTCAGCTAGCAACAAATGAGCTCTTGCTGGAAGCTGACAAGCGCAACGTCTCCGTAGCAATGCTCCAGGAGCCTTATGTGGGTGGGGTGAGAATGATGAAGAGTTACCGGGGCGTAAGGGTCTTCCAGAGCTCTGAGGGAGGAGTCGGGACTGTAAAGGCGGCAATAGCCGTCTTCGACAAAGATTAAGATATCTTACAGTACCCACAACTCACCACAAACAACATCGTTGTGGTGGGAGTCCGAACTAGAGCCTGGACGATCACCCTGGTATCCTTCTACTTCGAACCGGAAAAGCCCATGGAGCATCTTAAACGTATAGAACGAACAACGGGTTCAAACAGGTTGGTGATAGGAGGAGACGGAAACGCGAAAAGTACTTGGTGGGGTAGCAGCAACGAAGCCCCGAGAGGGGAGCAGATTTGTGGAACACTGGAGGAATTAGGGTTGCAGATCCTCAACACAGGGGACGTCCCGACTTTCGACACTGTGAGAGGTGGGGTGCGGTACAGCTGCCACATAGACTTGACGGCCTATTCGGCGGACATGCTCGACCTGGTGGACGACTGGCGGATCGAAGAGGGTCTCACGAGTTCCGACCACAACGGCATAGCCTTCAGCATTCATTTATTAAAATCAAAAGGAACAGTAATCCAACGGACCACTAGGGTATATAACACCAAGAAAGCTAACTAGCTAGCCGCTGCAAAAGGCAGGGGAGACACTGGACGCTAAAGGCTCAGTGAAGCTGTTGGCCGAGACGTTTTATCCCGAGGACCGAGAGGAAGAAGACAACATGGATTATAGGCAAACCCGATAACAGGCAGAGATGGTAAACGCATGGAGCCATGGTGAGCAACATGACCCACCGTTTACCCAAAGCGAGCTTAGTAGATCCATGGTGTCGTTCAACCCTAAAAAGGCCCCGGGAGCCGATGGCTTCACGGCCGACATCTGCTCTCAAGCCATTAATTGCGATCTTCACTTATTCCTGGCGTTGCTGAACAAATGCCTGGCACACCACCACTTCCCTAACATCTGGAAGGAAGCTACGGTGGTTGTGCTCAGAAAGCCGGGAAAAGACTCGTACACCGTACCAAAGTCGTACAGGCCGATTAGGCTTTTGCCTGTCCTTGGGAAAGTGTACGAGAAGATGCTGGTTGCTCGTCTCAAATTCTACTTGCTGCCTACGATTAGTACTCGCCAAAAGTACAGAAGACTTCTTCTTTACTCTCGTGCAGCACATCCGCACGCAGCTGGCACAGAAGAAGATTGTTACGCTTGTGTCGCTGGATATTGAGGGAGCTTTTGACAACGCTTGGTGGCCTGCCATTAAGGTACGATTAGCTGAGGAAAAGTGTCCAGTAATTTGAGACGGGTAGTCGGCAGCTACCTCAGTGACAGGGTGGTCACTGTGAGGTATGCCGGGGAGGAGAGCAGGAGACAGACAAGCAAGGGATGCGTTCAGGGATCCATAGGGGGGCCTATATTTTGGAACCTGCTTCTTGATCCGCTCCTGAAACAGTTGGAGAGTAGGGGCGACTTCTATCAGGCGTTTGCCGACGATGTGGTGTTGGTGTTCTGTGCGGCTCTTGGTCTCCTCCGTGCTTGTGCGGCTAAGGAGGACCTCAACCGCCTCCTTTATTTCGTCTGCCGTCTCTTTAAGTGCACGCGTGAATGTGCCCTTCAGGTTGCCCGAATTGGTGGCAACCTTCAGGACGACATCCACGCCGTCCAACACTTGGCGATTAAGCGCCACCGCCGATAGCCATGCGAGCAGAGCGCCGCTCTCGGGCCTGTCGGGCCAACTCGCTGACTTCATCAGCCGCGACAGTCTTTTGCTGCGACCTCTTTGCAGCACTGGCCTCCGCTCTATTGGCTTCCAGCAGGGAGACAGTGGAGCCCCCCCCAAGGTCCGCCACCGTGGGCTCGAGGACAACTTGCCTGGTCCCGGACTCATTTTCTCCGCTGGACAACGGCGTATCGGGGCGCTTAAGAAAGCGCCCCAGAGAGTCGCGCGACGTCGAAGACGTTTCACCGGCTGCGTGACCCCGCCCTCTCCTACCCTTCGGCACCTTAGCGGGTAGGTTCTCCTCGCTAGAAGAGAATCCCGCGTCCTCTTTTCGTGCGTGCTTCCTCCAAAATTTGGAAGCACGCTCAACTCTCTCCTCTTTCGTCCGCAAGCGCTTTGAGCTTACGCTCGCCACGCTCGCCACACTCATCCTATCGGATGTGGTGTCAGAATTTGTTACCACTCCTACACCCATCTGCCCGACCAACACGATCGGCACCTTCTCAATTTGTTTTTTGTTATTTATCTTTTCCATGTATAATCCCACGAGTAGATATAGGTCAGAATGTCCGCCTGGCAGAGCCTAGATGCCAGGTAAGCCTACATACTGCAGAGTGCGGCAGGTGCTCTACAGGGGAAGCGCTAGCGACTGGTCCCCCACCAGCCACTCATCCTCTCGCCGCGCTTCAAAACTTAGGATTAGGTGGTTTTTTATCTTAGAGGTAGCCTTCCTCTGGGCCAGGCAATTAAGCCAAGCCCCCGGCGGCGGCATTAGACATGCCTCCGTTCGCTGTCCGTTTTTTCATGTTTTCCTTTTTAAGGGTGAGGTCCCTTTTTTGCGCTAATGACCGGATCCCCTCCGGCCATTCATCCCCTCGGCACGCTAGACCTTGGGATTGGGGTAATTTTTTAGAGAGGTTATCTTCCTCGCGGCCCGGGCCTCAGTGGCCCGGACCCCCGGTCCTGAACTCAGGATTACGGGGTGGCCAACAGCTGGGCAGAACCAGCCACCGCCCCGACGTCTCCACGCTGCCGCCGGATGCCAGACAGACGCAGCGCGGGACGACCCTCCACCACCCACATTCCGTGGGTGCAGCGGTGTGAACCGCCCCTCCCCATTGTACGCCAACTCACCTCCCTCTGTAAGCAGAGGAGGAGTAGGCGTGTGCCCGTATGTTGCCCGGTTCCCTTCACCGACCATCATGGATGATCGGTGATTGGAACCATGACCCTTCCCCGTTTGTTGAGAATTAGCCGCCAGCCCCAAGTGCCCACCAAGCCTGGTGGGCAGTTGGAGCCGACGTTGCCCAGGGTGCGCCACGAGGAGGCTTCTCAACATGCACCCCAACCTAACCTTTTTTTTTTTTGTCGCTGAGAAATGCATTACGCATCCCCGCTCGTGGGGGACGAGTCTACGACAGTTTACCCACTAAAACTCCCACATCGCCGTAATGGGAGGGCCATGGGAAACCGGCTCAGCCTTTACATCCACAACCCTCCCGGCGCATGCTCGCCTAGCTGGCGGGCCCCGCACGCCCCCCAGGTTGGGGAGCTACGGGAATGGCTGGGAACACCTGGCCATTCCCGTCCGACACTGGTGGAGACCTGTGCAATACAGGCAAGGGTGCCCCCGCACCCATTGTCTGCTGGCCTCCACCTGGGAGGAGTCGGAGATGACTATCGTACTGACGTCTTCTTCGACCCCTCCGCCGCCGTGGAAAATCCTCATGGATGTCCTCCGCCCTGGGGCGGGCGGAGGGGTCTGTCAGACTCTTACTGACTAAAAACCACCTCGGTGTTCCTTTCCCACACTTGAAATGGGGCCCGAAGTCCCACCGGCTGTCAAGCACCAATCCCAGATACTTCATAGTGGACTCGACAGCGATCCGAGCCCCCCCGACCACGATGTGTGAGCCGGGTGGCGGCGCCCGCCGGGGGCCATGAAACACCATGGCTTCCGACTTGCTGCGGGCCACCTCCAGGCCTAGGCGACGTATGCGGCTCACCACTTGTGAGACCGCAGCCGTCGCCAGCAACGCTGCCTCCCTGTGCGAGCTCCCCCGGGCAGTGACCAGCGTGTCATCCGCATAACACGTCAGGTCGACCCCCGGACTGAGCTCGCCCCTCAGCACCCAGTCGTACCCGATGTTCCACAAGAGCGGGCCTACAACCGAGCCCTGTGGAACACCGCACGATATGCGGCGCTGGTTTCCGCCATCACGTCCCATGTAGGTGACACACCTCTCCGACAAATAAGCCCCAACGATGTGGCGGAGGTAGGGAGGCACCCCATGGTACCGCAGTGCCTCCCGAATACAGCTCCAGGGCAGGGTGTTGAAGGCTTAAGAAATGTCTAAGGACACCGCCAACATCACCCCGCCCCGAGACACCGTTTCCTCCGCCAGGACTCTAACCCGCGACACAGCGTGGATTGTGGAGCGCCCATGCCGAAACCCGAACTGGCTGTCGTCCAGGTCCGGCCCCTCTTTGCACAAGTGGCCGACGAGGCGGGCCGCGATTATCTGCTCAAACAGCTTGCCCACCTCGTCTAGCAGCACTATGGGCCGGTACGCGGACGGGGAGTCCGCAGGGCGCCCCGCCTTCCTGAGCAGGACCAGACGACCAGATTTCCACAACGTGGGAAACTGGCCCCGCTCAAGGCATACTGTGTAGAGTCCTCTCAGTTGGGGCTCAAGCTCCTTCAGAGCAAGGGCTAACACGCAGCCGTGGATCCCGTCGGGCCTGGCCTGGCTCGCGCCCTCGACGCGCCGATGGCCAGCCACAGAGTCTCCTTAGCCGCGCGATACACCTCATACAGCGCGGCTTCTTCGTCAGGGACCCGACGACGTCTCCTCCGGTATCGGGTGTACTGGCGCCTAACCGCCACGCACGCGACGCGCAGCTGTGCGATTTCGGCGGTCCACCAATATACCTGGCGCCTTGCGGACTATGCGTGGACCCGGGGCATGTACGCGTCGCAAATTTGCGTCATCGCCCCATGGAACCACAGCGCCTCCTGGTCGACATCGACGGGTCCGTTCGTTGCCGACTCCCGGCTCCAGGCCTGGACAATAGCAGCCTCCTCGAGAAGCTCCCTGTCGATGCGCTTACGGGCCCAGCACGGACCGTCCGTTCGCGGGGCCGGTGGACCGCGGCCGCCGGCGGTCTGGGCAGAGACGTCGAACCGGATGTATCGGTGATCCGACAATGTCTCCACCTCCACGGCGATACGCCAGTCCCGGACACGGCTCGCGACAGCGGGGCTAGCGAACGAGACGTCCACTATAAGCAGAGGAGGAGTAGGTGTGTGCCCGTCTGTAGCCCGGTTCCCTTCACCGACCATCATGGATGATCGGTGATTGGAACCATGACCCTTCCCCGTTTGTTGAGAATTAGCCGCCGGCCCCAAGTGCCCACCAAAGCCTGGTGGGCAATTGGAGCCGACGTTGCCCAGGGTGCGCCACGAGGGGGGATCCCCCACAGCGCATACTTCCTCGTAGTTTCCCCCGGGCAACGCCGTGTCTGACCACCGTAACGGAGTGGCAGACCGGCGGCTAAAGTGCGCTGTGATTCGTGGAAATTCATGCAGTCATCCGCGAATATGACGAACAATAAACCACTGCGTGACTCCTCAGGTCGTTTTAAATCGAATCGCTCCTCCCAGGGCGATTCAAACGGCCCTTCTCAGGGCCAAACCAACGGCCCTTCTCAGGGCCAACCCAACGGCCCTTCTCAGGGCCAACCCAACGGCCCTTCTCAGGGCCACGCCGGCGGCGCTTTAGCGTCGGAAGCTGACCGCGCATCATCTGCGGCCAGCTTATTTAGAAGGCCATACGAGTTGTCGGACTCCGACGACTCCAATATGGACACGTCGGCAGGTGAGAGTGACCGCTTCAAGCGGAAGAGGTCCGAAGGCTCCTCGGAGTCGACCGGAAGTAAGGCGAGGAAGAGGTCGAAGTCTAAAAAGGCTTCGACTTCTACTGCGCCTTCTTCTCACAATGTGGGCTTGGTGGACGCCGAGCGCCAGCTAAATCTGGCGAAAAGGGCGCAACTACAATTGGACCTGGAGGAAAGGGTCGCCGCCAAGGAGCAGCAGGCGCAAGTTGCCAGGTCGAGGGCTGGCTATGGTGCATCCAATGCCGACCACTCCCTGGCGGAACTGGAGCGCATGGCGCAGGAGGATCGGGAGGAGGTTCTGGAGGTCGCCTCTAAGTCGTCCAATTTGAAGGGGACCTTCCAGAAGGCGCTCAAATGCCGGGCCGCCAGCATGTACGGCATTATCACAGAGCTGGTAAAGCGGACAGCCACGGACGTGACGCGGCAGCTACAGGCAAAGGTGGATCGCCTGCAGGCGGAGGTCAGCCAGCTGCACCAGAAGCTGGCTGAGGCTACGGCCAGACCTGCCCAATCTGCCCCAGTCTGTCCAGGGGTAGGCGGCTCCTCCTCCTCCCCTGCCAGCCTTGAGGCAACAATCCGCAGGGTGATCTTGGAGGAGAGGGCCTTCATCCGAGCCTGCTTCGCAGGCATCGAGGACCGGCTCTTGCCGGAAAGGCGGCTCCGCCCACCGCTAGCGGCGGACAAGACTCCACCGCCGAGGGAGCCGGAACCTGCGCCTCTAGCAGGCCCGGTATCGCAGCCCTCCAAGGGCAAAGGAAAGGGCAAGAGGACCAAGGCAGCTCCTCATACGCCCACCACAAGCGAGGAGGTAGCGTCTGGGTCGTCTGCCACTCCAGCAGCCCCCCAGAACTCGCAGGAGGAAGACGCCCTTCTTCCCTCCACCACTCCATCCAACCAGTCGTGGACGGAAGTGGTAAGGAGGGGAAAAGGGAAAAAGGGCAAGAAGTCGGCCCCCAAGCCTGCTGCGACTGGTCCTGCAGTCTGCAAAAAGGTGGGGAGGAAGCTGGTTCCTCCCAAAACTGCGGCCGTCGTGGTGACCATCACCCCGGAGGCCGCGGAGCGCGGCGAGACGTATGAGTCCGTCCTAAGACGGGCTCGTACCAATGCTGATCCCTCCCAGCTGGGGATCAGCAACATCACGTGCCGCCGAACCCTAACCGGGGCTCGAATTTTCGAGTTCTCGGGGGAGCAGCGAGGCACAAATGCGGACCTCTTCGCAACAAAGTTGCAAGAGGTCATCGCGGATGCGGCAAGAGTCACCAGACCTGTCAAGACCGCAGCCTTGGAGGTGGCCGATCTGGACGATTCGGTCACCAAAGAGGATGTGGTGGCGGCCATCGCGGCGGCTGGAGGCTGTGTCGCTGACGCGGTGAAGGGTGGAGCCATCAGGCCCGGCCGCCGCGGTATGGGCATCATTCGCATCGAGTGCCCAGTCGCCGTGGCTGGGGCCGTCCTTGCTGCGACCAAGGGACGGATGCAAGTGGGGTTTGGCGCGGCAGTGGTCCGGCCACTTGAGGACCAGCCTGTCCGGTGCTTCAAGTGCTTCGCTATCGGCCACACCCGGGCCACGTGTCCCTCCAAGTCCGACTGGGGAGATACGTGCTACCAATGCGGACGGGAGGGACACGGGTGGGCCGCTTGCACCGCCACCACGCCACACTGCGCGGCGTGTGCCGCCGGTGGCCGCCCCGCGGACCACAGGATGACGGGCAGGAGCTGCAAGCCCCCCGTGAGGAAGGGCGTGGTGCCGGCGCAGGTTCGCCCTGTTGTTGAAGCCGTTGCCGTCGTCGCCGCTGTAGCTCCAGCAGCGGTAGCTGAGGAGGGGGGTGCGATGTCGGAATAATAATTTCCGACTACCGCATCCTCCAGGCGAACACCAACCACTGCAGAGCGGCCCAGGACCTGGTAGTGCAGGTCATGGCCGAGTGGTTGGTGAACGTAGCGGTGGTCGCCGAGCCCTACTCAATCCCCGGCAGCTGGCTGGGTGATGAGGACGACACGGTGGCTCTAGCGGCGCGGTCTTCCACAGACTCCCCTCCCCTCTCACTATTAGAGAGGGGACCGGGATACGTGGCCGCCGCGTGGGGAGACTTAGCCCTTGTGGGCGTCTATTTCTCCCCAAACCGCCCTCTTCAGGACTTCGAGAACTACCTCGGAGTCCTGGCCGCCGTGGTCGGCAGGGCGGCGCCGCGTCAGGTTTCCGTACTGGGAGACCTGAATGCCAAGTCGGTGACCTGGGGCAACCCGGCTACCGACCCACGCGGGCGGGCAATAGAGATGTGGGCAGCCTCGTCTGGACTCTCCCTCTTGAACAGAGGAAGCGTCCAGACATGCGTGCGGCGGCAGGGTGGCTCAATAGTGGACGTCACTTTCGCCACCCCTGCGTTAGCCGCGCGCGTGTTGAACTGGCGGGTGGACCTGGTGGAGACTATGTCGGACCACCGTTACGTGCGGTTCGACATCTCCACCAGTGGCCCCGGAGAGACGCGGCCCCTCTCGGTGCGCTCACCGTTCCCACGGTGGGCCCTCGCCCGCCTGGACAGGGAAGCGGCGCGGGAGGCGGCGTTCGTCCAGGACTGGCTTTCGCCGCCTTCCGCCGGCCAGGATGTGGACACCGTGGCTGGGCACCTGAGGGAGTCTCTGACCGAAGTATGCAACTCCAGCATGCCTCGGTCTCGCCGACCACTACCCAGACGCGCCGTATACTGGTGGTCGGCGGAGCTGGCGGGGCTCCGAGCAGCTTGCGTGGAGGCAAGGAGGGCCTACGCGCGGAGTCGGCGGCGGCGTCGTAGGGACCAGGCCGTCGGGGACCACCTCTATGAGGTATACGTGGAGGCGAAAATGGTCCTCGATCGAGCCATTGCCGCCGCCAGAGACTCGGGGAGAGCTGAGATGCTGGAGGGTCTCGACAACGACCCCTACGGGAGACCATATAAGGCGGCGCGCAACAAACTGCGCCCGTTTGGTCCCCCGATGGCCGAGACCCTGGAGCCGTCATTTCTTGATGGGGTGGTTCAGTCCCTGTTCCCGTGCAGGGACAACTTCACCCCACCAGTGATGGATCCACCGCAGACAGCTCCGCCAGCTGAGGAAGAAGAGGAGGCCCCGCCTGTCACGGAGTCGGAACTTGGCGCGGCGATTCTCCATATCCGCGCCAAGAAGACAGCTCCGGGCCCCGACGGTGTTCCGGCGAGAGTGGTGGCAATCGCTGCCACTCAAATGGAGGAGAGGTTTCGGGACCTTTTCAGCGCTTGCCTTGCGTCTGGAAGGTTCCCGAAACCGTGGGAGGGGCAGCTGTGCCTCCTTCGCAAGGAGGGCCGCCCAGCAGACTCCCCCTCGGCATACCGGCCCATCGTTCTGCTCGATGAGGTCGGCAAAATGTTCGAGGGGATAATCGCTGCCCGCCTAAAGTACCATCTGGGCACTATTGGGCCGGACTTGTCGGACGCTCAGTTCGGTTTTCGGGCTGAGCGTTCGACGGTGGACGCGCTGGCCTGCCTTAAGGGCCAGGTGAAGGAGGCTATGGAGGCGGGGGACGGACTGTTGGCGGTGTCATTCGACATAGCCAACGCCTTCAACTCCGTTCCCCACTCCACTATCCTAGAGGCGCTCCGATTTCACGGAGTGCCTCGATACATGCGCAGGTTGCTGGCCAGCTACCTGGAGGATCGGGCAATCCTCCTGGTAAATAGGTCTGGCCAAGTCCGGCGGTACGCCGTTGAGGCCGGCGTTCCACAGGGGTCAGTCTTAGGACCTCTCCTCTGGAACGTCGGCTATGATTGGCTCCTGCGGGGAACTCTCCTCCGAGGCACGAGTGTCGTCTGCTATGCGGATGACACTCTCCTCACCGCCCGGGGGGGGAGTTTCAGGGAGGCGGCCAACTTGGCCTCGGCGGGCGGATCCTTGGTCGCGGGGAGGATCCGCCGCCTAGGTTTAACGGTGGCGCTGCACAAGACCGAGGCCGTGTTCTTTCACGGCCCTCGGCAGCGCCCCCCACCACCTGACGCCCACATCTTCGTGGAGGGCGTCAGAATTGAGGTGAAGGCCCAGATGAAATATCTGGGCCTTGTACTCGACAGCAGGTGGCGCTTCGGTCCGCATTTTAGCGGGCTGTCGTCGCGCCTGCTGAAAACCGCGGGCGCGCTCTCCTGGCTGCTTCACAACTTGGGGGGGCCCAGCGCGCGATGCTGGCAACTTTACGCCGGCATCTTGAGGAGTATGGCCCTCTACGGGGCTCCTATCTGGGAGGACTCCCTCCAAAGGAGGGAGAACGCCGCCGCCCTGCGGGCACCTCAGAGGGCCATAGCCCAGCGAGCGGCGCGGGCTTACCGCACGGTGAGTTTTGGGGCAGCATGTGCTCTGGCCGGCACCCCTCCTTGGGAACTCGAGGCGTGGGTGCTCGCCAGAGTATATGAATGGACGGCGGGGCGGAGGGCGAGAGGACAACGCTCAGCCCCGGAAGAGCGGGAGGCCGTCCGGCGGGAGGCGAGAGACGCCATCGTCGTCCATTGGACGGGGGACCTCGCCACCGCAGCCTTCGGCCGCCGAACCCTCGACGCGATTGGGCCAGTCCTGCGAGACTGGCTCGAGCGGTCGCATGGGTTCCTCTCCTTCCGTCTGGTGCAGGTGCTGTCCGGACACGGTTGTTTCGGATCGTACCTGCACCGAATCGGACGGGAGGGGACGCCGTCTTGCCTCGACTGTGGTGCGGCGGAGGACACGGCGCAGCACACCCTCGAGGTGTGCCCGTCGTGGTCCGGGCCGCGCCGCAGTCTCATCGCGGTGATCGGACCGGACCTCTCACTCCCCGGCTTGGTTAACGCCATGCTGAGGGATGAGAGGTCCTGGGCGGCAGTCGCCTCCTTCTGTGAACACGTCATGTCCCAGAAGGAGGCGGCGGAGCGCGCGAGGGAGGACGATCCTGACGCGGCGCCCCTCCGAAGGCGGAGGAGGGGTCGTAGAAGACGTCAGTACGATAGTCATCTCCGACTCCTCCCAGGTGGAGGCCAGCAGGCAATGGGTGCGGGGGCACCCTTGCCCGTATTGCACAGGTCTCCAGTGTCGGACGGGAATGGCCAGGTGTTCCCGGCCATTCCCGTAGCTCCCCAACCTGGGGGGCGTGCGGGGCCCGCCAGCTAGGCGGGCATGCGCCGGGAGGGTTGTGGATGTAAAGGCTGAGCCGGTTTCCCATGGCCCTCCCATTACGGCGATGTGGGAACACCGCTGATTTTTAGTGGGTATACTGTCGTTAGCGACAGGAGTCCCACATACCCCAGACTCGTCCCCCACGAGCGGGGATGCGTAATGCAATGCAAAAAAGGGTGCACCACGAGGAGGCTCCTCAACATGCACCCCAACCTGAGCGAACCTAACCTAACCTGAGCGAATCTTTTTTTTTTTTTTTTTTTTTTTTGTTGCCGGGGTGGAAAATCCTCATGGATGTCCTCCGCCCTGGGGCGGGCGGAGGGGTCTGTCAGACTCTTACTGACTAAAAACCACCTCGGTGTTCCTTTCCCACACTTGCACCGGGGATCATGGGAACTAGTGCGCCTTCCACGATCCTCGGCTAGTGCCGGCCCGCCTCTGCGGGCCTCCTCAAGTCTGCGGGGGGAGTGAGGTGTACTCCCTCCGCAACGCCAATAGGGGCGCGCGTGGAACACTACGCGCCACCGCCTCGGGTCCAGTTACACGGGGGGGCAGCGGACGTCCCCAAGTCCACCGTCCCTCTGGACCCGTTTAGGGGGGCTGGAAGAGGGCGTTGTCCGCCCTCCGCCGACGCCCGGTACGTCTGCTGCGGGTCGGGAGAGTGGTCTCGACCTCCCTCAACCTCTCCGCAGCCTCCTTCAGTGAGATGACCGTTTCACAGAAGGAGATCACCGCATCCCACGACTCTGCGCTTCCCACCATCGCGCGAGCGACGGCCGGCAGCGACAGGTCGGTTCCCACTTCTGTCACGAGGGCACGGCGCGGCTCCTCCCATGCGGCACACTCTACCAGCGTATGCCGCGCCGTGTCCTCCAGACAATGGACGCAGTGATGACACCGAGCGTCCGGCTCCCTGTTTATGCGACACAGGTACTTCCCGAAACAACCATGCCCCGAGAACACCTGCGTCGCCCTAAATGACAGGGAGCCGTGCCTCCTCTCGAGCCATTCCTCGAGCACCGGTCGGATCGCCTCGATGGTAGCGAGGCCGGCCGAAGGGCGCAATAGCCTCTCCCGCCACTCCGCCACCAGAACCTCGCGGAGCTGAGACCGACGCAGATCGATCTCTCGCTGCATCGGTCCACCGCCCCGCATCCGCACTCCCTCACGCCACCGGTACAGTGACGCGAGGAAACCTGAGCGAATCTAGCCTAACCAGATCTCAGGGAGAAGCTTGCGCACCGCTTAGGAGACCGAGTAAAAACAAAGGTGCGCACTATGGCCTCAATTTTAGCAAACGGGTTCAAGAAGCAAGAGAAATGCTACCGTCTCAAGGTAGACGAGGCTCTTATGAACCAATTTGGGGCCATAGTCATGGCAGTAAGGTTGTCTGGAGCAAGCGAAATTGTCCTCATCGGAGACGTAAACCAGCTTCCATTTTTGGACAGAGAGAACCTATTCGATTTAAGGTATACCCGTCCGAACTTGGTGGCGGGCATCACCCCGGAGCTTCTTTGCACACACCGCGATCCGATGGATGTAGCGTTTGCACTGAGCGAGATATACTCCGGTATATACTCCTCCAAGTCGACGCCGTTGCGGGTCCACTCCCTGAGGGTGAAAGGTTACACAGGGGTCTGTCAGACTCTTACTGACTAAAAACCACCCCGGTGTTCCGACTCACACCTACGCCGGGGGTCGCGGGAATGTAAAAATCTTCCGCAACCCCCGACTGGTTCCGGCCCGCCGCTGCGGGCCTCCTCGGGTCAGGGGGAGGAGTGAGGTGTTTGACTCCCCCCGTGACGTCTAAGAGGGGCGCGCGTGGAACACTACGCGCCGCCACCTCGGGTCCTAATGTTTGGGGGTGACGGACGTCCCCGAGTTCGTCACCCCTGGACCCATTTAGGGGGGCTGGAAGAGGGCGTTATTCGCCCTCCGCCGACGCCCGGTGCGCCTGCTGCGGGCCGGGTGAGTGGACGAGATCTCCCTCTCCCTTTCCGCAGCCTCCTTCTGCGAGACGACTGTCTCACAGTAGGAAACCACCGCGTCCCAGCACTCCTCACTGTCGACCATCGACTCAACGACGGCCGGCAGCGAGAGGTCACTGCCTACTTCTGAGATGAGGGCACGGCGCGGCTCCTCCCAAGCGGCACACTCTGCCAGCGTATGCCGCGCCGTGTCCTCCAGACAATGGACGCAGTGATGACACCGAGCGTCCGGCTCCCTCCCAACAAACATTTACGACGTTGAGTAGACGTTTTGGTGGCAACTTAATGTTATTTAGTATAATCGTATAAATGTCATAAGGACGATTACTCGACGGCATTAGGGCCCATTTTATTTATTCAACTTAAGTTGCTAAGAGTTTCGTGTAACAGTCATATATATACCTACTTATTCGCATAGTAGTCATATACACGTCGGTGATTTGACTAAATCTCATGTAATGATAGCTGTCGCGGGGTGTATTCGACTTCGGGTCGAGTTATGGTACACAATATGACTTTTATATAATGTAATCGTTGTGTTATTGTCATTTAAAGATGATGCTCATATTTAACGAAATTATATTGTAACAGATTATATCACGTTAATTTAATATGGCGGTGTTTTTGACAGCTGAGTTAATATTGCATTTTTTCTTTGTTATTTGAGGTGATAAAACCATTTCATCAGTTGTAAACCATTGTGCAATCAAGTTTACTGATTAATGTGAGGTAGGTTTGGAACAAATTTTTTATGCGCTTTAAAAACTCTAACGTTTTCACATATTTTATTAATAATTTTATTAAGTGACTGCGTTATATGACAACTACATAACTTCCCGACCTATAAACTGCGTGTTCATTGTAAATGTTTACGCCATTACAGTTGATTTAGGGATCAGTAATAAAATTACAAACGCTTAGCTAACTTAGTTCAAAGAATTTATATTAAAAAAATAGAATATTTGTTTGCGTGACTTATAACTAAGTTAACTCCTCTCAGGTTCCTTGCTTGAACGCGTAATTCTTTTAGGGCCCGCTGCTCGCCCGACATCGCGCCCCGGAGGCCCGCCGCGTGTCAGCGGCTCCGGGTAAAACCTCAATATCTTGAGTTATACTTATCGCAGCTCGATAACGTAAAGTAGTTTGGATTCTTGAATAAACAGACCACATACTTATCTATATACGGTGAACGGATGAATACAATTTACAGATTTACAATAATACAATATTATCGTAAAGTGCGTGGTAGTTTATTTGTTCTTATGTTTTGACGATTTCTGTTAAAAATACTGTTTCTATTGTTATAAAATTTTGCATGCAGTATTATGAATAGATAACAAATCTAAAAAAAATAACAGTTTGAGATAACAGAAAATAAAAAACAAAATTATTACGTAACTAGGGTCATTTTGACCTTGATTTCAAGGACTGTGTTTTGACGACAAAATGTTGTTATTATGTCGTTATAGTAGTGATAATCACTTACAAATTCATTCAATTACACTAATTAATATTTTATAGTAGCTTCCCACGCTGTAAACATCATAAAACAAACACTATTCACTTAACACACTCAGTACTTTCACGGCATTTTTTTGATATGCTAATTTTGCACACTCAGCTTATGTATTTTGGTAATATTATTATCACACACGATGTATAAATTATTATTAATTTGATTTAATATCACTTCACGACGATTACGGCAGTAAAAACACGAAATAATTATTAAAATATGCACGGAGACCGTCCGCGCACACCCGCGCAGGCGCTCTGACAGATGACACTGTCAAACGTCAATTTTTATTTTTTAAATATTATTTTTTAGTGGTGTTCCATGCGCAAATTAAGCATTTAGTAGATTACTTTGACGTGAATATCATCCAACTCTAGAGTGCTACTGCCCATAGACACTATTAACCCGTATTTCAGTAGAAATAGAGATCTAAGTTGCGTGGCATCGACTGATGCATTTTATGCATCAGTGGGGCTTGAGGGATATTTCCGATTGATGCATCGCGTGCATCATTAGGACTCCAGCAGTTAAGTCTGAATAATATTTTTGTTTTAGGTAAACCTCACAATGATCTCTAATTATGCTGATGTTGATAATTTTTTATCAAAGATGGACCTCATTGAAATGATACGCGCACATTTGAAATGGAAAACTTGAAATGTTAATTACGTTCCTGGGATAATTAAAAAAATGAAACAATTTTTTCTTTCAAAGTCAAAGTCAAATAAGTCAAATAATTTATTTCAAGTAGGCACATTAAAGGCACTTTTGAACGTCAAAACTTTCAACTACATAGTAATGTCATGGAATCGCAACTCGAACAAATTATAATTAGTCTTGAAAAAAAATCATAGATGGCAGCTTAATGTAACAATTATGAATTTAACAATTACTAAAAAGCGTTATACGGCAAATTTTGGCTATAGTAATATTAGTAAAAATCAAAACATCTTTGTTTAATGCTGATTTATGTGTACTCATAAATCTCGTATTTTCAACAAAAAACTTAAATTAAGCCTTTTACTTCAATTCGAATCCTTAGAATGATAAAGTAGATAAGATAAGATAAGATAATATTTTATTTGCTAAACATGTGTCATACATACAAGAAAGAACATGCATGCAAGATGGTAAAAGAAAAACATTAAGTACAGGCATGTTTGCCACATGATGTGACGTGCAAATTTCCAGAAATGGTATTAATAAAAACATTCTAATAAAATCACATTAAAATAAATTAAGAATGAAAGTCAAGTCAAGTATTAAACACAAAAAAAATATTATAATCAAATCAAATAAGCTATTATGTCAATACAATTCTTTCATCTAGGAACTCATTAATGTTATAGTATGCTTTATTTACTAAATATGTCTTAAGTTTACTTTTCAAGTGTACATTATTAAGCTCCTTCCAACTTTTAGGCAACTTATTATAAACAGTTGGAGCCATATGAAAAACACTTTTGCGCATAAGTGCAGTCCTACAGGGAGGTACACGCAGCTGAGTTTGGTCACGCCTGTTCCTGGGGAATTGATCCGCTCTGCGCGGAAATAATTTAGGATTGTTCCTCATAAACATAACAATTTCAAGAATGTATAAGGATGGCAGTGTTAAAATTTTATGCATTATAAAGTAGGGTTTGCAGCTGTCCGTGGTTTTCAAATGAAATATTGCTCTAAGGCATCTCTTCTGTGCTTTAAATGCTACTTCTCTATCAGTCGAGTTACCCCAAAAGATAACACCATATCTAAGAACAGATTTAACAAGACCGTAGTAAGCTGTTAATAACGCCTCCCTATTGACATTTCGTGACAGTAAGTACAATGCATAGGCACTACTACTAATTCTTTTACTCAGACCATCTATGTGATCCTTCCAATTTAATTGTCGGTCAATAATTAGTCCCAGAAACTTAGTTGTATTAACCGTGTCAATTGTTATATTATTATATGTTATGTCAAGATTGGAAAATGTCAATAAACGCTGGCTAAAATGCATAATTACTGTCTTACTTAGATTTATTTTCAAATTATTATTGTCTAACTATTGTAGAGTATTGATCAGTGTATTATTAATGTCATATTTATATAGGTCTTTATTATTACAGGGTATAGTTATAGTACTGTCGTCTGCGAAAAGTGTTACAGGATGATCAATTGACTTTGGAAAGTCATTTATGTAAAGTGTAAAAAGTGGAGGACCTAACACACTTCCTTGGGGAACTCCGTAGGTAACGGTTCGTTCCTCCGATAGAATGTTTTCTTCATGTTTGGTTTTAGTGTTTAGCCTACTTACTTCAGTTATTTGTTTTCTGTCATGCAGATATGATTTAATAAGTTCCAGAACATTCCCTCTAACTCCGTAGGCATCAAGTTTTTTAACAAAATATCATGTTGGACATAATCAAATGCCTGAGTCATGTCACAAAATATAGCACAGACTGGAGTATTTTTATCCATATTTGACATAATCGAGTGCAAAAAGTCGTAAACTGCCATATTTATTGTTTTCTATTTTCTAAATCCTTTTTGTTCGTTACAGAGTATATTGTTCGCTTCTAAATAAGAACTAAGTTGATTATAAATATAGTATTCAATAACTTTTGAGAACATCGGTATTAATGCAATCGGCCTGTAATATTCCATTAATTCCCTGTCTTGTTTTTTATACAATGGCTTTATTACCGACTTTTTTAATGCGTCTGGAAAAATACCTTCACTTATACATAAATTTATAATATGACTGAGCGGGTGACTTATTTCATCAGCTACTGTTTTTAGTATTTTTGTACTGATCCCGTCATAACCTACACTATTTGTATTGTTTAGCGCTAGAATGATTTTCGATATGTCATTCGGAAAACTTGGAGCGATAAACATAGAATTCTTTCTGTTCAAAATATTTTTTGTTACTCTATGCCCTGAATTTACCGAGGGTTGAATTTTGTCAATAAAGTAATCATTAAATGAATTAGAAATATGGTTTGGATCTGAGATAATTTCATTGTTAATTCTAATTTTGGGGATATTATTCTTTGGTAAATTTAATTTTGATTGGTTTATAATTTGCCAGGTTGTTTTTGATTTATTTAATGATGTCTTTATTTTGTAATTATTTTGTGCTTTCTGCGTTAAATTTATTATTCTTTTAAATAGTTTTGAGTAGTTCTTAAATCGCGTTTTATTCTGTTGAGTAGGTGTTATTCGATACTGCCACAATAATTGACGTTTCTTCTCACTGCATTTTTTAATACCGCGAGATACCCATTTTTGTTTATTATGGACATTAACTGAAATAAGATTTACGGGGAAGCATTGATCATAAAATAAAATGAAAATATCCACGAACTCCTTATACGCTACATTTGGGTCCATGGCTGCATAAACATCTGAAAAAGTTAGGCTTTGCATGTAGCCTTTAAACTTTCTGATGTTGTCGTTATTGTAGTCACGCCTTCTCTTAGTCCACCGTTTAAAAGTACATACGTTACTAATTGGACATTTCAATAACTGCGCAGTATGGTCAGACAACGCTAACTCCAATACTGTGGCTTTACAGGACTTTTTAAAATTATGCGCAAAATTGTCTATGCATGTTTGGCTCTTAAGGCGCGTCGGTTGATAAAGAGCTAGTTTCAGGTTAAAGCTTAATAACGTATTTTCAAATTCTATTGATTGCCTATTTCTCTTAAGAACATCTATATTAAAATCACCTACTAAAACAATATTTTTATAATTATTTTTCACTAAAATCTGTGATATTATTTCTAATTTATTCATACATTCGTTGAAATTTTTAGGATTAGGTACTCTATAAATACAAACACAAACAATCTTATGAGCAACAAGTTCAATGGCACAGCATTCAAAGATGCCCGTTGATGTCATTTTTGCAATTTTTGGCAACTCTCTCCATTGATGGCCTGACTTCACCAGTATGCATGCGCCACCTCTCTTGCTTTCTTTTCTACTGAAAGAAGCCGCCAAACAGTAATTCTTTAAGTTAAGGTGTTTGTCATAGCCTTCCATCATGAAATGCTCCGTAATGCATAGAACATCCACGTTTATGTTTCTATCTGACAATACATTCAAGCTGACTGTAAGGGTGTCACATTTCGACAGCAGGCCTGCGATGTTTTGGTGCAGGATATGCAGATGTTTAGTCACGAAAAAAATTGTCAACCGTAGTTGTTCCTTTGTTTGAGTCAATAGCATTTTGTTGCATGTCCGCGGAATTCTGAGTAATTTCAGCAAATAATTCCCATAAATCGTTAAATATTGTACATAGTCCAAGATTATTGACAGTCCCTGTGTATATATTAAACATGCTGTCGTCATATTTCAGATTGAGGTTGCTGTCAAAAAGGTATGCATGTCCATGCGTCATAATGTCCAAGTATAAGAGATGATTGAATGTCTCTACTCGACAGTTGAATAAAGTAGCGTCAAAAGGATACTTGTATGTAGGCAAACAAATGATTATGTTAGTATTTCTTATATCTTGAACTATACTTCTCAAATGGAATATAATATCATAGCAATATATAATATCGTATATATATAATATCGTAGCTATCTGTTAATCATTTGGTTGAGAGCTCTTTGCAATTTATGGCGTTTTACTAAAGTGATGACAGGTCACTTTAAACTTGAAACGTTTAGTCGTTTCATTAAGGAAAATCAAACAACATTTTTTTTTATCTAGTACTTTACGTAGAAATATAAGAATTGAACGCCTAGGAAGAAAAAAACGTAAAAAAAGGAACAAAAAATCCTGGAGTCTTGCCTTGTACCTAGGCAAGACTCCTAGATGACGTTTTAAAACTACGGTCTCTGGCAATTAGTGAGTCGATGATGCTGCCATCTGTTAAAAAAATGGGGAAGAAAAATAGCCAGCTCAATTGCCAGACTTAGGGTGGTGTCATTTCTTTGTATGGGATTGGGTATCTGTACTTAGTATTATAATATCTGTGTAGTATTATAATATCTGTGGTAATGTTATCATTAATCACTACAAAACCGATCTCAAAGGACGTATTTTTTGCTTAGAACTAAAACAGTGCAGTAAAGTTGTATGAAATTTCATTTCAAATTTTAACTGACTGACTGACTTGACCTGACTTGACCTGACTTGACCTGACTTGACCTGACTTGACCTGACTTGGCCTGACTTGACCTGACTTGAACTGACTTGACCTGACTTGACATGACTTTGACCTGACTTGACCCGACTTGACCTGACTTGACCTGACTTGACCTGTCTTGACCTGACTTGACCTGACTTGAGTTGAGTAAATTGGTAGTTGAAAGAAAAGTAGATTACGCACCTTGCTAAAAGTGAGTTATTGATGCACGAGGGTTATGTTGGTGCCCGAGCGTATACGAAGGCACTAAATTAACACGAGTGCATCAATTACTCACTTGGCGCTCGATGCAGCAATCTACTATTACTGCCTTTTTTATTACCTCCTTCATATAGATTTATTTTGCTTTAATGCACCTTTTGGAATATTTATTAAAATCAATAGCCCACTTTTTTAATAGTCTCTGAAGTCATCATTGTTGGTTGAAGTGTCTTCTTTATCAACATTATCTTCATTTTCGGATGACTTCAACTTCGAAAAATCAACAAGAGTCCTGAACTTTGGAAAATGAACTGCGGGGCACACTTGTAGTATTTTGGTTAAATTGATTAGTTAAATTTGCATTTAAATGTGATACGGAACCTTTCTTATTTTCCTCACTCTCAGCTTGAGCTCTATTACTTTGTATTAAAGTACGCGAAAATTGTATACAAGGTTATTATAAACCTTTAATATGAGTATTAATTAAGTAGCGGTCGTATTTTCATGTTTGTGATACTTTAGGATGTATACAGGTCGCACTCGTAATACTTATTCGACTTATATATAATGGTAACAAATACTACGTGTAAACAACTATTATCCGTTTAGCAGATGTTTAAAAGGTTATACTACGAAAACGTTTAGAGGACGAAAAGTTGTATAAGTAAGTTTTATAAATGTCGAAATAACGTCATGACATTATTATACGACAAAAAATGTTTATGACTATTCGGACATATAATACACCAGTACATGACGAAGAGTTAAAATAATGACTATAAAATAACTTAAAAAAGACTTAAGGTCATATAAAAGTTTGATTATAATAATATGACAAAAATGTTTGTTGGGCTGTTTATGCGACACAGATACTTCCCGAAGCAACCATGCACCGAGAGCACCTGCGTCACCCGAAACGACAGGGAGCCGTGCCTCCTCCCGAGCCAGCGCTCGAGCACCGGCCGGACCGCCTCGATGATGTCGAGGCCGGCGGTAGGGCGTGAAAGCCTGTCCCGCCATTCCGCCACCAGGACCTCGCGAAGCTGAGACCGATGCAGCTCTATGTGTCGCTGCATCGGTTGCTCACCCCGCGCCCTCGCTTCCTCGCGCCACCGATACGATGACGCGAGTACTTTTGCCTCGAGGTTCCAGGGCGGGGATCCGGCCAGTGCACAAGCCGCCTCGTAGGAGATCGTGCGATACCCCCTGATGATTCTGACGGCCATCGCTCTCTGCGGCTTGCGCAGGACTGCGATACTACCGGCCGTCAGGTCAGCCGCCCAGATCGGGGCCCCGTAAAGGGCCATCGATCGCACGATCCCCACGTAGAGCCGCCTACAAGCGGCGCTCGGGCCCCCCAGATTGGGAAGCAGCGTTGACAGCGCCCCAGCAGCGCCCAGCAACTTGGGCGCCAGCCGTCGGAAATGGGGCCCGAAGTCCCACCGGCTGTCGAGCACCAATCCCAGATAACCTGAGCGAACCTAACCAAACCTGAGCGAACCCAGTCACTCAGCGTCCCCCGCCGAGAGTACTTCAGCTAAAACCGCGCTCCGTTGTGAAAAATCATAAAAATTGCAAAAAGTTTTCAAAACAACTTGTGTTATATACCAAAACACGCGCAATCGCGGTGCGAACTCGGGAGTTAAAAAGTGCTGTGTAAAAATTCAAAACTGTGCAAAAACCAGTGATTTATTAGCATTTTACGGCCTTTCAATACGAATAACTCCGGAAGTACAGGTAAAAATAATCTAAAATATCTATGTACATTTTTGCGGATAAAATAATACTTAAATATTAGATGCGAAATTTTAGTAAGTATCTCCTGATTTTGATTATGTAAATAAAAACTTTTTCCCACAATAACAACTTAATGATCTCATAAAACAGGGCTTCCTCTCTTCTACCCTTTTGCTGTGCCCTACAGGGTCCATAATGATCTAAATTATATAGTTACCACCTAAGTACACATTATGGTAAAGCAATAAAGATATTGAGTATTGAGTATTGAGTAAGTCGATCGACAACACAACAATTTGGAATTACTATCTGGATCGCTACTACGTGACCCTCAAACCTGGGAACAGTCCTGAATTTTCCTGTGCAGGCGCGCGGAAATACAGGGGAAATACTGTTTCCCACGTGCCTACGAGGTCCCGATTTTGGGGCTGAAAATCATCCCTGACCACTCCCCGAGAAGGAGAACTAGACAAGGACCCTGGAGGTACCAAAATATTTTTAATAAACTCAAGTGTACACCAGCTCCTGAGATTACAAAATTAAAATATCTCTGTGCGGTCGTGAAAAAGTAAACAACTTTTTCCGACGACGGAATATCGAAAAAACCAGTGACGACCTGATTTCAAACTCCTGTGGAGGTTAGCTGGGACGTCACCATATCCGGATGCGAAAAATCACCGAATTTGGTTAAGAAGTCCAAGAAATTTGTAAATTCTTGACACATGAAGAAAAATTTCCGGCCGTAAAATAAATTGGTTTTTTGGTCTGAGAAATAATTAAATATAATTTAACCATAGCTCTTAGTGCTTTTGTAATTACATGAGGTAGCAGCCTTCAGCTGCTAGTGCATGTAAGAAAAATCTCAGGAAATTCGGTCAAGTTGTTTATAAAACCGTAAACGTAAGTAATTTACCTTTCCCCTACCGAGGGTTTTTCCCCAACTACCGCTTATTTACAAGGCATATGGGGTTGGCTATATATTTCAAATTAAGAATCGTTAAGGAAATATAATAAAACAATAAGTAGTTCATCTGGAAGGGCTACCTATACAAACTATTCCTATTATTTTGTAATACTTTTTCAGAAACTTCGGGGTAAATTTACGAGATTCTCCCCGCTTTCTTTTTCCCCACAGTTTTTACCCAATAATTAACCTCAAAGTAGTATTAAAATTAAAAATTAGAAACTATTATAGAATGCTTACAGACTGACTTCATAGTCTGTTAGAATTCTTTTTCTTTACAGCTGAAACCTATATATTAATAAACCCCTCAGACCCCCATATTTGTCCCCATTTTTTGTACCCCTTAATATTAAAAAACTAGTAAAATATTTATTTTAACCTAGATACCACCCCACCAACATACACTAAGGACCCCCCCCAGGACTCCCCCAGGACCCCCCCCCCCTGTGAGAAGACCCCATTTGGACCCCCATTTTGACCCCTTTGGACCCCCCCGCCCTTTCAGGGCTTCCTCACCCCCCCTTGCCTTAACTCAGGAACAAGTGGTCATAGACCGACCAAGTTTGGATTCTCTGGAATTGGGAGGACAAAACCTATCTTTTGGCCCCGGTAAAACCACTAAATAACATCCCTTTATTAAGTTACATTTTGAAAATACAATCAATAATTATCCCTTATTTTTGGTGACTGCGTTGCGCGTGTGGCATAAGTTAGTATAACGGATCATCAAATTATTGAACCCCTATAAAATTTGAACGTCACTATACTTTTCCATCAAAGACCCAAATCGTGACCGGTCTGACTCTGAAAGCGTATGTAGTGACTGGACTTGGAATATTATTAATAGTGAAACGGGAAGGTCTAGTAACCGAAATACTGACTACAGCCTGTCTATTAATGACAACATAATAAAATCAGACTCACAAGTCGCCGAGGCCTTTGAGAATTTATTTTCAGATATTCCCGTTTCTACTACTAAATCCCTAAACTCATCACCTTCTGTTGTTGAGTCTTTGCTTAAGGAAAATGTTAATGTTTGCGAATCGGAATTTCTTTTTGAACATATTACCTGTAGAGACATAATTAAAACCTTTCACACTTTAAATGTAAAAAAGACTGCAGATCTGTGGGGTAATTCTGTAGAAGTTGCTAAGTCTATTATTGACATTGTAGCACCTACTTTAGCTCTTATCTTTAATAATTGTATCGACTGTGGGGAGTTTCCTGACCTTATGAAAAATAGTAAAAGAATACCTTTGTTTAAATCAGGTAGTAAATCAGACCCCACAAATTATAGACCTATTTCAGTACTACCTACCTTTAGTAAAATATTTGAGAAGCTAATTTTAGAGCAATTGCAAAGATTTTTTAATAGACATAAATTGTTACATAACAAGCAGTTCGGTTTCACAAGGTGTCGTTCAACAGCTGATGCCGGTGTTGAACTTTTAGGACATATTTATAATGCATGGGAAGATAAATGCGATGCCTTGGGCATCTTTTGTGATTTGTCTAAGGCATTCGATTGCGTTCTTCATGAAACATTAATCAGGAAACTCCGCCACTACGGAACCCGGAACACCGCTCTGGCGGCCTTCTTACTTCATACTTGAGTAATAGGATTCAGAGCGTTGACGTTAATGGGAAAAGATCTCCCGGATCTATAGTAACAATGGGAGTCCCACAGGGCTCAATTCTTGGTCCTTTCTTGTTTCTTATTTATATTAATGACTTGCCTTACCTCATAAAGGATAATCATGAGATAGTGTTGTTTGCGGATGACACTTCGCTTTTGTTTAAACTTAAACGTCAGCAGCTGGTTACTGACGATGTAAATAGCGCGATCGCAAAAGTAGTTCACTGGTTTAATGTTAATAATTTACTTCTTAATGAAAAAAAAACCAAATGCATTAAGTTTACGCTACCTCACGTTAGGCAGGTGAAAACGAATGTGTTGATAAAGGGTGAAGAATTGAATCCCGAAGATAAAACAGTATTCTTGGTCTTAACTTTGGATGCTAAGCTTCAATGGGGCCCACATATAGATAAATTGTCAAAAAAACTAAGCTCCGCAGCATATGCTGTTAGAAAAATTCGTAATTTAACTGACATAGAGACAGCCCGTTTAGTGTACTTTAGTTATTTTCATAGTGTAATGTCGTACGGTATTCTGTTGTGGGGAAATGTCCCTGACATTCAGACTATCTTTGTTTTGCAGAAAAGAGCTGTTCGATCAATTTATAAACTAAGTCCGAGATACTCTCTCAGAGAGAAATTTAAGTAGATAAATGTAATGACTGTGCTTTCACAGTATATTTTTGAAAATCTTTTATACGCACATAAAAATATAAAATTGTTTAAAAAATACAGTGATATCCATAATATAAATACTAGGAACAAACACAAATTTGTTGTACCTACAACAAGGCTCAAGAAAATAGGTGGCTCGTTCAGATGTCAATGTATACGCTTTTACAATAAGCTTCCAAGCCACGTACAAGATCTAAGCCTTAATAAATTCAAAACATTAATTAAACGTAAGTTGTGCCAAAAAGCGTTTTATACCATTAAAGATTACATTGAGGACAAAAAGGCTTGGGATTGAGCTGCTCCAATTTGTACATATATTTTTTTTATTTTTGGTTTTAAATTACTTACGAGTTTTGTTATTTTTGGTAACTTTTTATTTTATTATATACCTACACAGTGACATGAATATTTACTTTGTGAAGTATAATATTATTATTATTTTAATTATTGTGAATTTGAGGACTATGTGGATCATATTTTTTATTTATCTGGCAGTTTGAGTACTATAGGCGGCCTACCCAAATGTCCTTTCTTTGGTATTGTTCGTCGAGTCGTTGAGCTCCTTAAGATCTGAGTTGAGCTACATGATTACTGACAAATGCGTGCACTGACTGGACAGGTCCACTCAAATCTGTATGGTTCTTTCCTCAAAAGACCATGTCAGACACAAATCTACATGGTCCTCAAATGATCTGACCAAGATTATTTCTGGATTTTTATATTTAAATTTACATTGACATGAATATTTACTTTGTAAAGTATTATATTATTTTTAATTTATTGTGAATGTGAAGATTATGTGGATCTTTCTTTTCTTTTTTATTATTTATTTTTTCGTAATTTTAATTAATCATAGTCTGGCAGTTTGAGTAATTTATGAGGCCTAACCAAATGTCCTTTCTTTGGTATTGTTCGTCAAATCGTTGAGCTCCTTAAATTCGGAGTTGAGCTGCACGATTACTGACAAATGCGTGCACTGACTGGACAGGTCCACTCAATCTGTGTGGTTCTTTCCTCAAAAGACCATTTCAGACACCAATCTACATGGTCTTCACATAATCTGACCAAGATTATGTCTGGACTTTAAAAGAGACTGTGACCTCTGAGTTTGTTTTGGCCTTTCTTCTCAGAGTAGTCAGATAGGAAACGCCGACCTCATCTAGTTTTAAAAAATGTGATTGACGTGTAAAAGTGTTTGTACAAACCTACTTACAGAAATAAAATCATTTATCATTTATCATTTACTGACACTAATTTTATTATTAAAAAGCAAAAATTGACCGTTTGGGTGTTTAACACGCTGGACGAGACTACAGATCGCACGATGATGTCACGTCGCAGATGTGACGAACCGGTTAAACACATCGAATGCGACTGCAGTTATTTAATAATTCCTAGCTACATCGTTATAGATACGACATTTTATTAATTGACATTTAACATATAAGTTTATATAACTTTATTTCAACTCTACTACTTCTTTACAACTTTACGAATATAATAAAATCCTTTACAATTTTATTATATTATACGCGAACTTATTGTTGGTAGTGGTAGTACCCCCACCGATTCATATAAAAGCGAGCGCTCGACCGAGTGCAGGCCCCGCTGCCAGATCACCCAACAAGTGATAGACGACGAGTTACAGTCGGACCATCAACCTGTACTCGTCGTCTTATCGGGTATGCCGACCTCCCTGAAACCACTAGCGCCACGTCGATTAACGGACTGGACTACCTTCGGAGAGATACTAGACACCACCACGCCGACTCGGCCTATCGTCACCTCCGCGGACGTGGACCAGATGGCGGGCGATGTCACTGCCTGCATTCAAAGCGCCTTAGAAGCGGCGACAGCGACGATGTCGCAGGGGAGAGGGCTATTGCCGCCCCTGCCGGCCTACATCACGAAGATGATCGCCGTGAAGAGGCGCCTACGCAAGCAGTGGCAGCAAATGAGATGCCCAACGCTGAAGAGACAGCTCAACCGTCTCGCGGAGAAGGTCAAGGCCGAGCTACAAGCCCACACCGCCGCGGGCTGGGAGGAACGTATAGACGCGACTACAGATAGCTGGCCGTCTATACATAAACTCTGCCGCCAGCTCACGAATACCCCAGCCCCGGTGCGACCACTACTGGACAGCGGCGGGGCCCTTAAATATACGGCGGATGACCGGGCGGAGGTCTTCGCCATCCACCTGGAGCGTCAGTTCCAGCCGAACCCGACTAGCGACCATGAACATGTCGCAGCAGTCGAGAAACACCTGGGAGACTACTTCGCAACGCCGATAGCTCCCGAGGAGAATCCTATCTTCTTCTCGCCTGGCGCAATCAGACGCGCCATCCTAAGGACGAAGCCTAGAAAGGCCCCCGGTGCGGACGGTATCACCAACACAGCGCTGCGCCACCTGCCGTACCGTGCAGTAGCGGCACTGGCGCGCCTGTTTACGGCGATACTGCGCACCGGGACCTTCCCCGCCTCCTGGAAGGAAGGGCGCGTCATTATGCTGCCCAAGGCGGGAAAGAATATTCTCAAACCGGAGAGCTATCGGCCGATCACCCTGTTGCCTACGGTCTCCAAGGTGTTCGAGGCCCTCCTGCTGCGACATCTCCTACCCCATATTGAGCCACGTCCGGAGCAATTCGGGTTCCGGGCTGAACACAGTACGACGCTCCAGTTGTCGAGGGTACTGCACCACCTCACAACTGCTCAAAATAAGAAGGAGTACGCAGTAGCAGTATTCCTCGACATGGAGAAGGCCTTCGACCGTGTGTGGCACGAGGGCCTAATATACAAAATGGCCACCACTGACGCGCCCCGCCGCGTGGTCAAGGTGGTGTCTAGTTTTCTCTCCAACAGGATATTCAAAGTGGTGGTCGACGGGGCGCTATCCAGCGCCCGCCCGGTGCGCGCGGGCGTGCCACAAGGCAGCTGCGTGTCGCCGGCGTGTTACTCACGTTACACCGACGACATTCCCGCCACTCCAGACTCGATGCTCGCGCTGTATGCCGACGACGCCGCGTACATCACTACATCGCTTAATGCGAAGTACGCGGCGGTCAAGATGCAGCGCGCCCTCGACTTGCTCCCCGAGTGGCTGTCGAAGTGGCGGCTTTCGGTTAACGTGGGTAAGACGCAGGCGCTAATCACTGGATTCGCGCCCCTCCCACCACCCCTGAAACTGCATGGGGCCGACATCGAGTGGTCGCCCCGGGTGAAATACCTGGGGGTCACCATCGATCGTCGGCTCACGATGGGGCAACATGTCCGCAATGTAGTCGCGCAGGGTAGGGTTGCCCGCAACCTACTTCGTCCTGTGCTCTCATCCCGCCTCCCGGCGCGCGTCAAACTAGGGGTGTACAAATTATACGTACGCCCCATATTGACGTACGCCGCCCCTGCGTGGTTCGCCCTCACGAGCGAGGGACACCGCAAACAGCTCCGCACGCAGCAAAACCATGCGTTGCGGACCATCGTTGACGCCCCTCGTTTCGTGAGGAACGACATAATTCACCGGGACCTCGGGATTGAGAGCCTGGATGTTTTTGTAGGGCGCCTGGCGAAGGGAATGTTTGCGCGCGCCGACGCATCTGCCTGGCCCCATGTCAGGCAGATAGCGCCGTTGCATGCGCGCCCCCCCGACGCTAGACCCCTCCCGCGCGACCTGGCCGCGGACATTGCCCCCTCCACACCGGACTGACGCCCCGAGTGAGCCGCACCCAGGTTACACGCGGCTCACCCGATACAAAATGACTCCACATAATGTACTCATACATATGTTACGTAGCGTGTGCTAAGTTAATATAGGCATGCTGCGTAACTAACACAGACAACCACCACTACACAGACGCCTAAACATAACGCGTGCGGGCGCGACGCGGGCCGCGACGCACGCAGCCACTGAGCGGCGGTACATTTCACTACAAGCCGCTCACACATACATAACAGTTTCTCCCTCAAACCGCAAACGGCTAGATCTGTGACCGGGGCGAGGGAAAACTACACCTTTACTCTGTAGGAGCGTCGAGTCGGCATCTCTGTCGCTGGTCGTCACCCGCTAGGCCTCCCCCAGGCAACTGGGGGTCTCACCTGGCGGTGACAGACCGCCGAGATGTCGTGAAGAAAGCGGCGCTATAGACATAGCGTCGTGGCGCGCCTACAGAAATATACATAGCAATCAATCACACGGACGCGTTGAAATTACGCGTCCGACTATTGCCGAATGCCGCTTTAGGCAAGCAGAATGACGGGCCCGCAGTTGCGGGCCACGGTAAAGCTTCCGCGGGCAAGGGGCGTAGCCCCGATCCCGCATGCCACGCCCCCTTACGGGGACGTAGCGACATCCAGTCCGTGCAGGCCCTTTTGTTGCCGAGTCGTCGAACGGTAAGGTTGTCGGTACCTACGCTACTTTGCAGTAAGTTCGTTCCTAATTTTTTTATAGTGGTTTTTCGTTTTATTTTGAGTACTTCTTGTTTTGAATATTAACGGTTGTTTGTGATTGCTCGAATTTTGATGATTAATCGAATTATTGTTAAAATTGTCTATTTTGGAATAAATTAGTTTTAGGTTGTTTGAAATTGTTTTTTTTTTATTTGTTTTTCTCTTCTGATTGCTAAAATCAAAAGTGGGATACAACTTATTTGCTCACAACTATTAGCCTTGATACCTACACAAACAGCCGTTGATTTCAAATAAGAATGCCACGTGGAAAGCTAGTTAGGACGCCGCCTCGCTCTGGGACTAGGCGTAGCCGTCGCAGTGAATCACGACAAGACCATGGGCATGGTTCACGTTCGCGCCGTGATAGAACTCGTTCACGGTCACACCATAGTAGAAATCGTTCGAGTTCGCGTCGTACCAGGACCCGCTCGCGTTCACGTAACGACAGAACTCGTACACGATCACATCGCGGTCGCTCACGTAACGGAGACGATCATAGTTCACGTGAAAGGTCTAGGTCACGTACGGTTAATCCACATCGTCGTCGCGGTAGATCTCGATCCTACCCTCACGACGTTTCTGTGAAAAGTGTGTTAGACACTATTATGTCGCGATTGACTGCTATTGAGAACACCGCTAGTGGTTCGCATGTTACGCCGTCAATTCGTGACAGCACACCTCCGTTAGACAAAAATAATGTTTCCACGACCCAAGCGCTAGTGGATGCGTTAGGGGTGTTAACAAAAAGCAAGTCTAGCAACTATTACGTTTCAAATTTTGATCCAGCTATAAATAACTTTGAGGTGTGGTGTAACGAAGTGGACCGGGCTAGGCATGTGAACCGTTGGGACGATCTCGAGACCTTCTCGCGTGTGGCTCATTGTTTGAAAGGTGACGCAAAGACCTGGTTAAACGAGTGGGCTACAAATGATCGTTCATGGTCCAATTTCGTTAAAGAATTTAAGTCGTTGTGTCCGCAAAAGATTAATTATGCCCAAACTCTTCAGGAGGTTATAAACACCACGTCCGAAAAGTTTTCGTCATACGCAGAGTATGCCCGTCGTTCATTATTAAGATTACGAATAGTAAAAGGGTTAAGCGAAGAACTTATGGTTCAAATAGTGGTTCACGGTATCAGTGATGTACAGGTACGCGCAGCAGCTATGAATGCTGACCTAACGTCAGAAAACCTAGTTTCCTTTTTAGCTACTTATGTAAAGCCTATTCGTAAACTTGATAATCGTAACCCCGATAAATTGTCATCTAGTAATACGACTAAAAGGCGTAATTTTAACGGCCCTAATAGATCTGAAAACAATTTTTTTTCATTGCGGCCAAACAGGGCATTATAAAGATAAGTGCCCCAAAAAGCGTAGTGCTGGTGATAAAGCCGATAGTGGTAATAATGTCAAACCGGTCTGTTCTTTCTGTAAGAAGGTAGGGCATAAAGAGAGTGACTGTTTCGCTAAGGCTCGAACTGAGTCTCAAAGTAACAATAATAATCAACGTAAAGTTAACTTGTGTGGCGAACTTTCAATTGCGAAGGATAACAACGAGATAAGTACTGCCGTGATACAGGGTATACCGGTTGATATCCTCATAGATAGTGGTGCACTCAATGTATCCTTGATATCATCAGCGGTAGTAAATTTCTTTTGCGGTTCGCGTAAACAAATTAAATGTTCTTTAAAGGGAATAAGCGATAAAGAGGTTGTTGCTCACGAATACGTCACTTTAACTGTCGAGTTTAGTAATATCGCGCTTGAAGTAGATTTTGTCGTAGTACCCGCGTCGTGTATGAATACGCCCATTATAATAGGGACTGATGTACTAAATCGCGATGGCGTCACGTTTATTCGTACAAAACATGGACAGTACCTAACTCATACACCAGGTAAGGTGCTAAACGTAAACGCTGTGAGTGTTAATGAACCTGACAAAATAAATACGCCTCTCAAAGGTGCGGAACTTGTTAAGTTGATGACTGTCATTGATGAGTTCTCTTTGTTTTTAATATCCGGTACCGCCACTACTACGGTGAAAACAGGCAAAATGCACATCAAACTGACAAGTGACGTACCTGTGGCATACCATCCGTATCGTTTGTCATACCAAGAGAAACTTAAGATTCGCGAGATATGTCAGGATCTATTAGACAAAAAGATTATTAGGGAGTCAAATTCAGAGTACGCAAGCCCGGCCATTTTGGTCAAGAAAAAGGATGGCTCAGACAGAATGTGCGTAGACTCGTGCTCTAAATCGAATTACTGTCAAGGATAGGTACCCCCTACCCTTGATTGATGACCACATTGATCGGCTTGGGGGCTCGAGATTCTTCACATCTTTAGATATGGCGTCAGGCTTCCACCAAATTCCGATTGATGAGGACTCGATTCATAGGACTGGCTTTGTAACCACCCATCCCCACTATGAGTATTTAAAAATGCCGTATGGCTTATGTAATTCTCCGACTGTGTATCAACGTATAATCAATAATACCTTGCGTAAATTTATAGAAACAGAGAATGTACTAGTATATATTGATGATGTGCTGATCCTGAGTTTGACAATCGATGATGGCATCACCTTGTTACGCGATGTCTTGAAGACTTTGACGGAGGCCGGGTTCTCAATTAACGTACGCAAGTGTTTTTTTCTTACCACCAACATAGAGTACCTGGGTCGCGTTATTAGTCACGGTCAGGTTAGGCCGAGTCCGCACAAAATCGAGGCACTAGTTAACACACCTATCCCTAGTAATGTCCGACAAGTACGCCAGTTCTTAGGCCTTTCAGGTTACTTTCGGCGTTATATCGAAGGTTACTCGACAAAAACCGCATGTATCTCGCGTCTCACAAAAAAAGACGTAAAATTTGAATGGGGACCAGATCAAGATCTAGTCCGACTAGATCTTATAAAACGGTTAACTAGCGAGCCCATACTTGCGATTTTTGACCCGAACCTTCCTACAGAGCTGCACACTGACGCCAGTAGTGCAGGATATGGTGCTGTACTTATGCAAGTACACGCAGACAGTGGTAAACGGGTGGTAGCCTATTTTAGTAAAGTCACTCAGGGGGCAGAGGCAAAATACCATTCGTATGAACTGGAAACGTTGGCGGTCGTCAAGGCACTGCAACACTTCCGTCATTATTTAATCGGGATAGCTTTCAAAATTGTGACCGATTGCAATGCTTTGAAGGCCACCGAACGTAAAAAAGATCTTCTTCCACGGGTTGCACGCTGGTGGATTTACCTGCAGGATTTCAATTTTGAGATTGAATATCGAAAGGGCGTGATGATGGGTCACGCGGATTATCTAAGCAGGAACCCGCCAGCGTTGCAAGTCAATAACATTGATAGACCATTGAATTGGGCAAAAATGGCCCAGTCGACTGATTCCGAGACTGTCTATCTCATACAAAAACTGAGGGATGGTCTCTTGGACTCTAGTCGGTACGTGTGTCAGAACGATGTGCTCTATTGTCGGTACTCACCTATTGGCGAGGAGTCGCGCTTACTATGTTATATCCCTAAAGGGCACCGGCTCAGTTTATTACGCGTTTTTCACGACGAGCACGAGCACATCGGGGCTGATAAAACTTATGACCTTATTTTAAAACATTTCTGGTTCCCTTGCCTGAAACAGTTTGTTAGAAAGTATACGTCTCATTGTCTTATTTGCATTTCCAAGAAGCGTGTTCCAAGAGCTCCTCTTCAGCCTATTACGTCATGGGAAAAATCTGACATTCCCTTCAGTACGGTTCATGTTGATGCATTAGGCCCTTTACCCGAGTCCAACGGATATAAATTTGTGTTTGTTTTGGTCGATTCTTTTACCAAATTTAGTTTACTCTATCCTATGTATAGACAAGATGCAAGCGAATTGAAACGAGTTTTCAATAGCGCTTTATCTTTATTTGGGACGCCCAAACAAATAGTTTGTGACCGTGGTCGCATGTTTGAGGCGTCAACTTTTACCAGTTGGATAACTGAAATGGGTTGTGATATCCATTACATAACGCCCGAGATGCATCGCTCCAATGGGCAAGTCGAGCGTTATGTAAGAACTGTCCTCAATATGATTCGTGTCGAGAGTAGTAATAAAAATTCCACTTGGTCTGATAGTTTATGTAAAATTCAATTAGTTTTAAATATTACAAAACAAAAAACCACTCAGTACTCCGCTTTGTACCTGTTAGTCGGTACTAACGCGACCACTCCTGTGATTCGTGCGCTGATCCGTGACGTTGCCGTCGAAAACTCCAGTCCAAATCGAGAAGCCATGAGGGAACTCAGCAGGAGCTCCGCTAAAGAATCTCTTGACAAAAATCAAGATAGCCAAGACGTCCGGGTAAATCGTCAAAGACACCCGCCAAGAATTTTCCAGGTTAATGATCAGGTGTTCGTAATAAAGTCTCTCAGTCCGCTGGGAAGCTCGACTCTGGAATGAGGGGTCCATACCGCGTAACTAAAGTGTTACCAAGTGATCGTTACGAGCTGAAATTGTTAAGTGGAGCTAGAGGCAAGACAACTCAGGCCGCAGCTCAGTACATGGTACCCTGGAAAGGCGAATGGTGTCCTGAGAGTTGTGCTGCATATTTTGAAGGTAAGTTTCAACCGAAATGTTATGCTTATGTTCTAGTAGCTCGTGTATTCTGTATGCGTGCGTGGAAATGTGAGGCAGATGCATGCCTTACTGTTCGGAACGTGTGGCTATGGTGCAGTTATGATGCAGCGTGCTCCCAAGGCTAGCGTCCTGGAGTGCCTAGTTTTGGAAGACGTGTACTGTGTATGCGCATCGGGTGTTGTCCCGGAAGACGTGTACTCTGTATGCGCATCGGGTGCTGTCCCGGAAGACGTGTACTCTGTATGCGCATCGGGTGTTGTCCCGGAAGTCGTGTTCTCTGAACACGCATCAGGTGTTGTCCTGGCAGGCGCAGTCCTGGTTGACACGTTTTTAACGTGTGAACTTGTACAAGTTCAAGTATAAATATGAGTGAGATTTGATGTATGAAGATGTATGCATACGTCTGAAAGCGAAGTGCTTTAATTTGTTGTGAAAGTGTATCTTTGTATGAGGGCCTTGTTTGCGTGATGAATGACAGAATAGGCAGAGCTGTATATCGCAACGTATAATTAACCACTTGTTTCTCATACAGATTGCAGTGACGATTACCCTGACGATGTTGGTGAGCCTTCAGGTCCTTCTGCTGGTCCTACTGGTGCTTCAAGTACGGACGGGACCGAATCAAACGAAAACGGCGGTCAAAATCTCGCCGTACCTGCCAGTGCTTCTGAAGAAGAAGTCCCAGGTGCAGCCGAGGACGGTGCACGATCAGGAGAGGCCGTATAAGCGAACTTATTGTTGGTAGTGGTGGTACCCCCACCGATTCATATAAAAGCGAGCGCTCGACCGAGTGCAGGCCCTTTTGTTGCCGAGTCGTCGAACGGTAAGGTTGTCGGTACCTACGCTACTTTGCAGTAAGTTCGTTCCTAATTTTTTTATAGTGGTTTTTCGTTTTATTTTGAGTACTGCTTGTTTTGAATATTAACGGTTGTTTGTGATTGCTCGAATTTTGATGATTAATCAAATTATTGTTAAAATTATGTCTATTTTGGAATAAATTAGTTTTAGGTTGTTTGAAATTGTTTTTTTTTTATTTGATTTTCTCTTCTGATTGCTAAAAATATTATATTATTACAATTTTATTTTAATTTATCTAGATCTTACAATTTATACAAATTTTAACCCAAGAAAATTAAGGCGTTCCTCGGATAATAATAATTTAAACATGTTTAGAACACCATCTAAAGAAAAAACGGGTAATAAGGACCCCGCCAAATCACCAACGCTGGGAAACAAGACTTTTATTAAAAGTGCCTCACCGAACAAAGAACCTGAAGCTATTTCAGTAGTCAGGAAAAGCATTGGAGAGTGGGAAGCTGGGAAGTTAGATAGTCAAATATTGATGAAGCCTTAGACCACCCCCAAGGAGGCCTCGTCTTCATCTTCCTCTCTGTCAACAGAGTCAAAAAAATCAAAAGCAATGCCAACAAACTCACAAGAGCCAAAAAGAGCTACACAGAGATCCCCAAACAAGCCAGAGGGAAGTGCCCCTGAAGAGGCAGAGAAAACACCTAAATTCGCTAACAGGATCTCAGAAGCACGAGCCTGTCTCATTAAAGCGAAACAGGAAAAGAGGTTATGAATAAGATAAGGAAAGCTGTAAACGCCAAAGAAGGAGGATTCGCAGTCGAGAAAGTTAGGAAAGCAAAAGACCGGAAAATAATAGTTGGCTGTAAAACCGATGAGGAAAGAGAGCGTGTCAAAAATAGAATCAAGGAATCCGGTGAAAGTCTCATAGTCGAAAATATCCAGAATAGAGACCCCCTCGTTATCTTTAAGGACGTGCTCAGTTGCAATAGTGACGGTGACGTTATAAATGCGCTGAGGAACCAGAATAAAAGAATATTTTCAAACCTGGATGAGCGGGAGGCCAGGCTAGAAATAGCATACAAAAAACGCACCAGGAACCCCCACACGAGTCATATCGTGATGAGTGTCCCCCCCAAAATGTGGCAGAGACTGACAGAGGCTGAGTCGGTCCTCATCGACCTACAGAAGATAAGAGTGACCGACCAATCTCCGATAGTACAGTGCTCGCTATGCCTTGGCTATGGGCACGGTAGGCGTTTTTGCCAGGAGACCCAAGAAAAGTGCAGTCATTGCGGGGGACCCCATATGAAGGCGGAGTGCCCCGAATGGCTTGCGGGTGCGACCCCGTCTTGTTGCAACTGTGTGCGTTCAAAGTTAGATAAAACAAATCACAACGCTTTCAGCCAGGATGCGATAGGAAGATCTAAGGTGGCATACTGCTAAGGTGGTCCCCGGGAAAAACTCTGTTTCCCAAAGAAGGCCATACCTCGTGGTACAAGCAAACCTGCGAAAAAAGGCTCTAGCCACAAATGAGATTATGCTTGAGGCTCACAAAAAGGGGGTGGCGTTTGCACTGCTCCAAGAGCCGTACATCGGGAGTTTGGGTAGAATGAAAGACTACCGCGACGCTAGAATATATCAGCATATCGGCGATGAAGACGGCGTCATAAAAACTGCAATCGCAGTCTTTGATGGCGATATAGACGTCGTCCAGTGTCCGGACTTCACCACACCCAACATCACAATGGTGAAGATGAGGACAAGCGCCTGGGAAATCGTGTTGGTCTCATTCTACCTAGAACCAAAACCAGCACCGATAGGGCCATACCTAGAGCAGCTTTCAAGAATAGAGAGGAGTTTTGGTCGAAGAATCATCCTGGGAGGGGACGCAAATGCCAAAAACTCCTGGTGGGGCAGCCAAAAAATCGACCAAAGAGGAATTGAAATGGCCGGTGCCCTGGAAGAGATGGGATTGCAGGTGCTCAACACAGGAGATACTCCGGCGTTCCACACAGTGAGGGGAACCTCACTGTTCACCAGCTTTGTGGACCTCACGGCATGTACGGCTGATCTGCTCGACCTTGTTGGGAACTGGAGAGTGGACGAAGGGATGACGTGCTCAGACCACAACACCATCATTTTCAAAATTAACCTAGGTAGAGCAAAGGGATTAGACATAAATAGAACTACTAGAATATATATTAGTAAAAAAGCAAACTGGAAGCAATTTCATGAGAAATTGGGCCAGTTGCTAGAAGAAAATAAATTAAGTAAAATCGAACTTGACAAAATTAATAATAAAACCGAATTGGATTTTAAAATAGAATCATATATTAAAATAATTATAGAAGCATGTAACATTAGTATACCTAAAATAAAGACCAATAGTGAAGTTAAATTACCTTGGTGGTCCAACGAGCTCGCATTGCTGAAAAAGGCGGTCGCCACTAGGAAACGTAGAGTCCGCTGTGCAGCGCCAATCCGGAGGGCGAAAGTCGTCGACGAGTACCTGCAAATGAAAGAGAAATATGAGCAAGCAGCAAGAACGGCAATAACAGAAAGCTGGAAAAGCTTCTGTGGGAAGCAATATAAGGAGGGACTCTGGGAGGGCATTTATAGAGTCATAGGCAGGACTATGAAAACACAGGAGGATCTGCCCCTGACCAAGGAAGTAAAAGTACTGAATCACCTCGAATCTGCCACATTGCTGGCTGAAACATTCTACCCTGAGGATAGGACGGAAGAGGATAATGAGGAGCATAGTCGTATCAGGATGTTAGCAGGAAAAGTTAACGAGATGGGCCATGATGAAGAACATGACCCACCGTTCACTCAGGAAGAGCTGAACTCCAGTATACGAAGCTTCAACCCTGAAAAAACCCCGGGAGTTGATGGCCTTACGGCCGTTATCTGCCAGCAATCTGTAAGCCATGACCCGGAGCTCTTCCTATCACTGGCAAATAAGTGTCTAGAGCTAGGCTACTTCCCGAAGATCTGGAAGGAAGCTACAGTAGTGATCCTAAGGAAATCCGGAAAGGACAGCTACACAGCTCCTAAATCATATAGGCCAATAGGACTGTTGTCAGTGATGGGAAAAGTTCTGGAGAAAATGTTAATAGCTAGAGTTAAATGGCACATTATACCCGGACTCAGCACATGCCAATATGGTTTTATGCCACAAAAAAGCACCGAAGACTCCCTCTATGATCTGCTGGAACTTATACGCATGAAACTGAAAGACAAAAAACTGATTGTCATGCTATCCTTGGACATAGAGGGAGCCTTCGACAGCGCATGGTGGCCGGCCATAAAAACCAGATTGGCGGAAGCGAAATGTCCAATTAACGTCAGAAGAGTGGTGGACAGTTACTTGGAAGACAGGAAGGTCAAGATAAGGTACGCGGGAAAGGAGGTCACCAGGGAAACCAACAAAGGCTGTGTGCAAGGTTCGATAGGGGGCCCTATTCTTTGGAACCTCCTACTCGACCTCCTATTAAAAGGCCTAGTACAAAGGGGAGACTACTGCCAAGCCTTCGCCGACGACGTAGTCTTAGTATTCGACGAGGACACCGCGATGGAGGGACAGCGACGTGCCAATGGCGCTCTCGAATATGTTCACCACTGGGGAGTCAGAAATAAGTTAAGATTCGCACCGCACAAGACGAACGCAATGGTCATTACGCGGAAACTTAAATATAAAACCCCACTGCTGAGCATGGGCGGGGTCGACATTGGTATGTCGCGGGAATTCAAAGTCCTAGGCCTGACTATAGACAACAAGCTGAAATTTAATAGCCATGCATCCAATGTTTGCAAAAAGGCATTAAATTTTTACAAGCAGTTGTTGAGGGCAGCCAGGATCAGTTGGGGACTCCATCCGGAGGTTATACGCACCATCTACACGGCAGTAGTTGAACCGACAATTATGTATGCGGCAAGCGCTTGGGCACCAGCAGCCGGAAAACTGATGATACGCAAACAGCTAAACGCTGTTCAAAGGGGATTTGCACAGAAACTCTGCAAATCGTATCGCACAGTCTCCTTAAACTCGGCACTGGTGTTGGCTGGGATACTACCCCTTGATCTCCGAATACAAGAGGCAGCAGCCCTATACCGGGCAAGGAGAGGGGTACCCCGGCCAGAGCTAGGAGACAGGGAGATTGAGCGATATATCGCGTTTGACAGAACCCCCCACCCGGCAAAACATATAAGCCTGCAGTTCATATGTCTGGCAGACCAGGATCAAGTCAGCAACTACTGCAATCAAGCAGTACAAATTTACACGGACGGCAGCAAAATCGAGGGCAAGGTCGGAGCATCGCTGTCCTACTGGAGTGACGGTGCCGACACCAAAAGTCAAAAATTGAAGCTGTCGACCCACTGTACCGTCTACCAGGCGGAACTGCTGGCTATATGCAAAGCCACACGGGAAATTTTGCGTAGCCCGAAAAACAGTTTCGGCATATATAGCGACTCCAGGTCGTCGCTAGAAATGGTCACGAACCATCGCTCTCTCCATCCCCTCGCAGTCGAAATAAGAGAAAACCTGCGACAGTGTAAGGATCAGTCCAAAAAAGTTGAACTTTTTTGGATCAAAGCTCATGCAGGACTGAGAGAGAGAGCTAACCAGCTGGCTAAGGAAGCCGCCATGAAACTAAAAATAAGGCCAGATTACGACCAATGCCCGATTTCATTCGTCAAGCGGCAGATCCGTGCGGATACGCTTGAGGAATGGAACCGGAGATACAGATCCGAGGAAACAGCCAGTGTTACCAAAATGTTTTTCCCGGACGCCATCCAAGCATTCAGACATATAAAAGATTTGAAACCGACTGGAACGCTGTCGCAAATATTGACAGGGCACGGTGGCTTTTCCGAATACTTGAACAGGTTTAAGTGCAAGGAAAGCCCATCGTGCATATGTGAGCATGACAAACAGGAAACGGTCCTACATATGTTAACAGACTGCCCCGCCTATTGCCTGGAGAGGTACGAAATCGAACAGGAATTAGGTGTCGAGGTTACGATAGGAACCTTAAATGCCCTAATAACCGGCAAGAGAACTAAAGCCAAGTTTATTGGGTTTTGTATGAAGTTAGCCAACAAGACAATTATGAGGAATAAGTAAACGAACTTATGCTTAGTATTCATATTTGAACATTATATTATATAACAGTAGCATAACAAAGATCGTTGAAAATGTCCGAACTAGGAAAACTGTCAAACCCAATAATCATTGTATTATTGTAAATGCAATTATTAAAATACAGTACCATAATGGATAAGGGTGCATAAGAATGTAAATGACCCAAAACTGTAAAACAAGTAAGGTAAAAAGTATGAATAAGATAGAAATTTTTGAAAATAGTAAATAAAAAACTAACTTGATGGAACAAAAGAAGTAAAAAAGGTCTCTGACAATGTCCGAGGAAATTGTAAGGCAGGAGTGCGGTTTTAGCCGGTAAGAGTCCGGCACTGCCCAGGCTGGCTCGTTTGTGAGCCAGTCCGGGCGTCCATGAGGATTTCCCACTCCTGCCAAACCAAAAAAAAAAGAAAAACCTGAGCGAACCTAACCTAACCTGAGAAAGAAAGAAAGAAAAATATTTTATTTGGAACACGCACAGGAAATATAACAATAGAAACAAACATTAAATCTATACAATCAGTAAAACAAGTAATAGAATAAAATAAATCAACGTGAAACAGGAAAAGAAAACCTGTGCGAGGCCAAAAAGGCTCCTATCTCAGCATAATGCTACGGTATTTGAGAAATAGTAAACAAATACCGCAGCGCTGATATTCTGATAGGGCCCACTGTGATGCCACGGACACATCTACGGACATAAAATAAATAATAAGAATAAGATAATATAATAAGAATAATATAATAGATAATAGAATATACAATAAAAAATAATAATATGATAAACACAAAGTAAAACTATGAAAACCGATAAACTAAATATTACGGTCGACCCACACCCGCTCCAGCATCGCTTGTCTATGCTACAAACTAGTCTATGACAAACGAGGGGACGCGAGCGCAGGCGATGCAATGATGTAATGTAATGAGTGTAATGGCTGTCAATAAATATATTTGGGATTGGGATTGAACAAGTACAGGACATTGATCTGTGATAATAATTAAGTATTTTTATCAAACAATGAACGTTCAAAAGAGTAAATAATACTTCAGAGTCGAGAAATATTAAAAGATAAGTTACCTATGGATGTGGTGTAAATATGATAAAAAAAATATATCGTTGTTGTCTAAGACTGACTGTGTATGTTGTGATGTGTAAGTTGAGGAAAACGACTCAATGTCAATCACCCTCACCGCAATAACCATGAATAAACACTGATAGAAGCAACACTTCGCTACGGTCACCAATATTAACTGCGTGCAGTCCCAGGGTGAGTTTAGTGACTGTTTTCTTTTTGTAATTGTAGTAAGTGTTGTTTATATTTAATTCTAAAAGTGCCAACTGTTTTTATAGCACGAAAAGGTGGTGGCAAGTCATTCCAGCAGCGGGAGGCAGCGAATTTGAAGCAGCCACGAAATGCAGCAGTTCTGTGCGATGAGGCTAACATGAGGTATGAAGATGCTCTAGTTTTAATTTTATTGACATCGCGCGACCAAGACAGTTTCTTATAAAGATAGTCTGGTTTCTTTGAGAGAATAGTGCCAAAGAGTAGGGTAGCCAGGTGAAGCTTTCTGCGTGCTGACATTCTCATCAAATTATCCTTGTTCAAAAATGGAGTGATGTGAGAGCGTGGTGGGACATTGGAGCAGAATCTTGCACAGGCATTCTGCACCCGCTGGATCAGTTTTTCGCTTCTACCGAGAATGCACGCCCCATACACAGTGTCAGCGTAATTCAGCTTGGATAGAACAAGTGACTCACATAGCATGACACGCATATCCACACTAATGTATGGACGGACACGATACAAGAGCTTGAGTCGGTAGAAGCAGTTGCGTACAGCCTCAAGAATGTGAGTTTCAAAGTGCAGCTGCCCGTCAAACACTACCCCAAGATTACGAGCTTCCAAAACCCTCTCCACCCCACAACCATCAATTTTAAGGTCCAAGTTGCACGCATGCATTTTGTTCAGGAAATTCCTAGATCCCATCACAATAAACGACTAAGGAGTTTCTTCTGGACCAAGCCTAGATCCTCTCCAAGTCTTCATTTATTATGTTTACAGTTTCAGTGGCATCCTGGGAGCGGAAGGAGAGGTATAACTGTAGATCATCGGCATAAAGGTGGAACTTTGTGTTAATCAAACAATTGGTAATGTCAGCACTGTACAGAATAAAGAGAAGCGGGCCTAAGATCGATCCCTGCGGTACGCCCCTGTCCACGCGCTTTGGACCAGAAAACATGATATCTCCGCTGTCGCTTGTCACCTGGACAAACTGTGAGCGATTATTAAGGTAACTCTCAAACCACTTAACCGTTTCGACGTCACAGCTATAATAAGACAGCTTGGAAAGAAGAAGTGAAGTATTAATAGAGTCAAAGGCACGCGAAAAATCTAGCAAGACAAGAAAGGTCCCCATACCCTGATCTCTGGCTTCAAGAATGTTACCGACTACATCTATGAGAGCTGTCGCTGTGCTGTGGGCCCTGCGAAATCCTGATTGAGCTAGCGGCAAAATGCTGTGGTGCTCAAGATATGCCCTGAGTTGGTCAGAAACAACCCTTTCCAGAATCTTGGACAGACATGGCAGTAGACTTATCGGACGGAGGTCTTTCACACTAGTGGGGTTAGGTAGTTTAGGGATTGGTCTCACTATTGCCATTTTCCACAGATCAGGGAAAGAAGAGGTGACTATGGATCTGTTGATTACAGCCGTAATAACTGCAAGGGTTCAAAGAAGTGTCAACATCAGCATCTCCAGAGAAATATGGTCAGAGCCCTGCGCATTGGACTTGAGACTGCGCAATATCCTCAGCACCACATCCTGCTGAACCGTCTCAAGCTGGAAATGACTGTTACCGTGTCTATGGTGCTCAAAATAACTTAAATCAGCAGTTGTGACTTGACCACTACCAGGTACATCCAAAAAGTGTTGATTGATTGATTCCGGGTTGTTACAGAAATGTGGCAGACTGTGCTCTGGTTTTTTTGGCGGCCCTCCTCGGGTCAGGGGGGGGAGTGAGGTGTTTGACTCCCCCCGTGACGTCTAAGAGGGGCGCGCGTGGAACACTACGTGCCGCCACCTCGGGTCCTGATGTTTGGGGGTGACGGACGTCCCCGAGTCCGTCACCCCTGGACCTATTTAGGAGGGCTGGAAGAGGGCGTTATACGCCCTCCGCCGACGCCCGGTGCACCTGCTGCGGGCTGGGTGAGTGGACGAGATCTCCCTCTCCCTTTCCGCAGCCTCCTTCTGCGAGACGACTGTCTCACAGTAGAAAACCACCGCGTCCCAGGACTCCTCGCTGTCGACCATCGACTCAACGACGGCCGGCAGCGAGAAGTCACTGCCTACTTCTGAGATGAGGGCACGGCGCGGCTCCTCCCAAGCGGCACACTCTGCCAGCGTATGCCGCGCCGTGTCCTCCCGGCAGTCGACGCAGTGGTGACACCAAGCGTCCGGCTCCCTGTTTATGCGACATAGATACTTCCCGAAGCAACCATGCCCCGAGAGCACCTGCGTCACCCGAAACGACAGGGAGCCGTGCCTCCTCCCGAGCACCGGCCGGACCGCCTCGATGATGTCGAGGCCGGCGGTAGGGCGTGAAAGCCTGTCCCGCCATTCCGCCACCAGGACCTCGCACCTGAGCGAACCTTTTTTTTTTTTTTTGTTGCCGGGGTGGAAAATCCTCATGGATGTCCTCCGCCCTGGGGCGGGCGGACGGGTCTGTCAGACTCTTACTGACTAAAAACCACCACACTTGCACCGGGGATCATGGGAACTAGTGCGCCTTCCACGATCCTCGGCTAGTGCCGGCCCGCCTCTGCGGGCCTCCTCAAGTCTGCGGGGGGAGTGAGGTGTACTCCCTCCGCAACGCCAATAGGGGCGCGCGTGGAACACTACGCGCCACCGCCTCGGGTCCAGTTATACGGGGGGGCGGCGGACGTCCCCAAGTCCACCGTCCCTCTGGACCCGTTTAGGGGGGCTGGAAGAGGGCGTTGTCCGCCCTCCGCCGACGCCCGGTACGTCCGCTGCGGGTCGGGAGAGTGGTCTCGACCTCCCTCAACCTCTCCGCAGCCTCCTTCTGTGAGATGACCGTTTCACAGAAGGAGATCACCGCATCCCACGACTCTGCGCTTCCCACCATCGCGCGAGCGACGGCCGGCAGCGACAGGTCGGTTCCCACTTCTGTCACGAGGGCACGGCGTGGCTCCTCCCATGCGGCACACTCTACCAACGTATGCCGCGCCGTGTCCTCCAGACAATGGACGCAGTGATGACACCGAGCGTCCGGCTCCCTGTTTATGCGACACAGGTACTTCCCGAAACAACCATGCCCCGAGAACACCTGCGTCGCCCTAAATGACAGGGAGCCGTGCCTCCTCTCGAGCCATTCCTCGAGCACTGGTCGGATCGCCTAGTTGGTAGCGAGGCCGGCGGAAGGGCGCAATATCCTCTCCCGCCACTCCGCCACCAGGACCTCGCGGAGCTGAGACCGACGCAGATCGATCTCTCGCTGCATCGGTCCACCGCCTCGCATCCGCACTCCCTCACGCCACCGGTACAGTGACGCGAGGACCCTCGCCTCTAGGTCCCAGGTTGGCGACCCGGCCAGTGCATAAGCCGCCTCGTAGGAGACTGTGTGATACCCCCTGATAGACCTGACGGCCATCGCCCTCTGCGGTTTACGCAGCATCGCGATGCTGCCGGCCGTCAGGTCAGAGGCCCACACCGGGGCCCCGTACAGGGCCATGGATCGCAAGACCCCCAGGTACAATCTCCTACAGGCAGTGCTCGGGCCCCTCAAATTGGGAAGCAGCGTTGCGAGCGCGCCCGCCGCGCCCATCAACTTGGGCGCCAGACGCCGGAAATGGGGGCCAAAGTCCCAACGGCTGTCGAGCACCAATCCCAAGTACTTCATGGTGGACTCGACAGCAATCGGGTTCCCCCCGACCACAATATGTGATCCCGGCGGCGGCGCCCGCCGGGGGCCGTGAAAGACCATGGCCTCCGACTTGTTGAGGGCCACCTCCAGGCCCAAACGCCGTATGCGGCCTACGACCTCTGAGACCGCAGAGGTCGCCAGCAACGCTGCCTCCCTGTACGAGCTTCCCCGGGCCGTGACCAGCGTGTCGTCCGCGTAATACACCAGGGCCACACCCGGCTGGAGCACGCCTCTCAGCACCCAGTCGTACCCAATGTTCCACAGGGGTGGGCCAACGACCGAACCCTGTGGAACACCGCACGACATGTCGCGCCGGCCTCCGCCGTCGCGTCCCCTGTAGGTGACACACCTTTCCGCTTTCGGTTATGAGATGGCTTCTAATTACTGCCGAGAAAAACAAAGAGGTGGTACTATAAGGGTACTAAACTGGATAGGCGCGTTAAGGATCATAGCTGATTGAACACACGATACAGTCCGTACATCTGTATGTGTAAGCAACTCGTTCGACACACACTGTCGTATCGCGTCACGTATTCGCGCGTGTCGTGCTCGTCTACAAGAAACAAAAAAACTTCCGTCACTTTTGCTAGAAACGGTCACACACGCATCATGCGCGTGACCTTGGTTAGTTTATGAGATTACTTAATTCGGGTAATACTAATATGTTCTGATAGCAGTGTGCGTCTTGCGTCGGACTGTGATGCAGATTGCTTAGATTCTAATCACGCATAACGCAGCACGATTTTTAGCAAATATTTTCATTTTAGTTTGCTATTATAATAGCATTCTTATGAATTGATGCCTTTGTTATTAATGTTGTTATCGCAATAAAGGGTTTAGAATTAAAAAATGCGTGATGAGTGATGATAAGAAATATAAAATATATTTATTCCTTCCAAGCAGGTATTTATTTACATAAAGTTAACAAACCGCTACAAATAAGTATTTATTATTACTTCAGCTGAATAAGATGTGTAATTTAAATAAATGTCAAGAAACTTAGAAGCAATTTTGTCAAAGATTTCAAGTAATATCTTTATCAATGCAATTTGTATTATTGTGACATAAAAAGGTTTTAAATTATTTATTTATTTCACCATAAACATTAAGCTTCGATCATAATCGATGTAACTAAGCAGTAAATAAGAATATTCGACTCTACTCAAAATGTAAAACAACTTACTTACTAAATAAGTGATTTTAAGGTTAAGTATGGGCAGTTTGTTACCATTATGTATTTTACATTTTATTTGGTTACCGTATATAGCTTAAGTATTCATTTTCTTTACGAAAAGAAGATTGAAACTAAACCTCAAATGTTACCTAATCCCTAAATAATAATATTATTATTAAATTACTTAATGTAAACATTTTTATTACATTTAATATTTTGTAATAACTCCCATTATTCTCGATACATGCTCGATGCAGTCAAGTAGTCGTTGAATTGTCCCAATTGAAGTCTGGTCTTCGATGATGCAAGCCAGTTTAGTGTTGAGTGCACGGTGAACGGTAATTCAGCAAAATGTCTCGTTGGTATGAAACCATTTGTTTCATATTCAATCACCATGGGACGTCACTCGTCCTCGTAAGTAAACACCGTCCTCTTCACGCTCCTCATATATCTTGACCCACAGACTCACAATATTTCTCTAAAACAAATAATGGAATACCTACTGTTAGACATTATCTAAGCAAAATAATACATAATTAAAAAAAAAAAACATTAAAAACATTATATTTATTACACAAAATTATCATTCACTAATCGAAATAAATAATCTTTCAAATTACCATGTGACGTCAATGGTCCTCGTGAATTACTAGCAAGGCTAGATACTGAAATGTCTGTACTTTGGTAAATGAAAGGCGAGGGTTGATAGCAAGCGTATAATGCAAACTGACTGTAGTACAAATGTGACACCTTATAAATACTCCTAGATGATTATCTAATAATGCGGGTATCTGAATACATTACAACTTTCCACCCTAAATAATACATATCTGTAAACCAAGAATCATTCGAAACTAGTACAAACCACTATCAAAATACACTACAGTATAATTTAATTTACTACAATACAACTTAACCCATTAATGTAATGCCTTAACTAATAATACATCAAGAACCTTATGATCTATAACAATAATACAAATTACAATTTACTCTTATTGATACTAATTATTAACTTTTCCTTTGTACTGAACTTTTGGTCTTATTACACCTAATGGCTTGATATTGCTACCATCATAAAACTTTAACACTAAGTTAAATGGCTCAATTGATCTAGTACTAAAATACCTATCATATGTTTTCTTACTTATACATGAAACAGCTGAGCCTTTATCTATCTCCATCTTGATAACGGTGTCATCAATCTGCAATGATAAGCTTACCGGGGTATATCCGTTCAAACACAGTTGGTGTAATTCTTCTTCTAGCTCGTCCGAACTAGAATCGCCTCCTAGTCCACCCGGCTGCTCGCTCCCGGTAGCCTCGACGTGGTTCACTCCGCGCCTTTTTCCTTTTCCTGTGCCCGACCGTGACTGAGGACACACGCGTCTCAAATGCCCACTCTGCTTGCATTTACTGCATATAAAATTCTTATAGCGGCACTCGTCTGTGGTATGCCCGCGCCAGCCGCACGCCGTGCAGCTACCGGCGCCTTTGCCCGTGTCCGGCGCAACGCGCTCGCGACTCCCGCGCTGATCACGCCCACGTTTCGTCCTTAACGCGTGTACGTTTGCTGGTACCTCCGCGCTTACTTTATTTTCAACCACGGCCGCATCTCGCTCTGCCGCTTCCAACCCACAAGCCAATTTCACCGCCCCTGAGTACGTCAGACTGTCCTCTGCAAATAACCTTTGTCTGATGACGTCACTCCTAACTCCGCACACCAGCTGATCCCGCAGATTTTCCTCCAAATTCCCGCCAAACTCACAGGTTTTCGACAGTTTTTTAATCTCGGTTAGGTATTGAGTTATATTTTCGTCGTCTTTCTGCCTTCTTTGACGAAACCGGAAACGTTCCGCCATGATAGCTGGTTTCGGCTGAAGATGATTCCTTAACATTGTAACGGCTTTTTCGTATGTTAACTCCGCCGGTTTGCTTGGGCTGCACAACGTGCTCAGTAACTCATACGTTTGATCACCAATGCCGGTGATCAAGATCGCCAACCACATGTTCCTATCCACGTTATTGACCTTAAAATACATCTCCAACCTTTCCACGTACAAAGTCCAATTTCCTGACGTCACATCAAAGTCTCTTATTTTACCGATTTGCCCACTCGCCATTTTTATTCTGTATTTTAAAACGATACACCAAACACAATTGTACGAAGGAACTATCCTATTCTCGTCGCCACTGAAATGTCTGTACTTTGGTAAATGAAAGGCGAGGGTTGATAGCAAGCGTATAATGCAAACTGACTGTAGTACAAATGTGACACCTTATAAATACTCCTAGATGATTATCTAATAATGCGGGTATCTGAATACATTACAACTATTCGATTACGCTCTGAAGGGACAAGTCGATGCGGAGCTGGATGCGATGCTGCGCGCGGGCATCATCGAGCCCGTCGAGTGCTCGGACTGGGCGACACCTTTGGTACCGGTACGTAAAGCTGACGGTGGACTCCGTATCTGTGCCGATTATAAAGTGACGTTAAATCCTGTCTTACTGGTCAATAGGTATCCGCTACCGAAGATAGACGATATGTTAGTGAGCATAAACGGGGCTTCGTACTTTTCGAAAATTGATTTATCCCAGGCCTATAATCAGATAGAATTGGATGATACTAGAGATTTAACAGTAATAAACACACATAGGGGTCTGTTTAAATATAATAGACTCGTGTTTGGGTTGTCTTCGAGTCCGGGTATCTTCCAGCGGATTATGTCGAACCTTCTTAAGGATATACCAGGCGTAGAAGTATTTCTTGATGACGTAATCATAAGTACGTCAGGGACACAAAATAAACATTTAGAAACTTTAGAAAGAGTGTTCAAAAGGTTACAAGACCATGGAATGAAGCTTAAAAGAAGTAAATGTCTATTCATGGTGGATGAAGTCAAATATTTAGGGTATGTTATATCTAAAGATGGAATAAAAGTAGACAAGGACAAGGTAAATGCAATAGTAAACATTCCTAGGCCGAAAGATGTTACGGAGTTGCGATCTTTCTTAGGGTTAGAAAATTTTTATGCTAAGTTTGTCAAGAATTTGAGTAGCATATTGTCACCACTTTATGAACTTTTAAAAAAAGTGTAAGTTGGCATTGGAATGATCAGTGTGAGGAAGCGATGGTAAAAGTAAAAAAAATATTAACAGGCGCGGAAGTGTTGGTTCATTATGACCCAGATAAGCCGTTAGTGTTGACGTGCGACGCAAGTGCGCGTGGTATAGGTGGGGTACTCACACAACCAAGCATCGACGGCCGGGACCGGCCGGTGGTGTATGTGTCACGCGCATTGAACAACGCCGAGAAACATTATTCTCAGATAGATCGGGAAGCGTTAGCTATTGTATTTTGTTTAAAAAAATTGCATCAATTTGTGTATGGCCGACGTTTTACTTTGCGAACTGATCATAAGCCATTAGTTAGCATATTTGGTCCAAAGCACGGTGTTCCGGCCATGGCGGCGAGTAGATTACAGCGTTGGGCGATCATTTTATCTGCTTATACGTATGATATAGAATACGTCAACACAAAACAAAACGGTGCGGACGGACTATCGAGATTACCGGTTCCTGGCAGTAGCGATGAGTCATATGCACTTCCCGAGCAAACTTATTTACATTTCGCTCAAAATGCATTGTTACTAGATTATAACATAATTAAGCAACAGACTAAGAGAGATCCGATGTTAAGCAGAGTTATAAGTTATATTCGGGATATGTGGCCTACAGATAATGAAATACGGGAATTACAACCGTATTTTAACCGTCGTAAGGAACTGTATGAAGAGTTAGGCTGCGTCATGTGGGGTCAGAGGGTAGTGATTCCGGAAAGATGTCGAGCTAGGGTATTACGCGAGTTACATGAACCGCATATGGGCATTGTAAAGACGAAAGCGTCAGCTAGGAGCTATGTTTGGTGGCCTGGCATCGACGAGGCGGTGGAGGCGACGTGTCGGGAGTGCGCGGTGTGCGCGGGGGAGGCAGACTCGCCGCAGCGACACGCAGTGACACCGTGGCCCTGGCCCTCTAGACCATGGGAGAGGGTACATCTAGATTTCCTAGGACCTATTTTTGGTAAAATGTATTTAGTAATGGTTGATGCAAGGACTAAATGGTTAGAAGTATTCCCCGTACCTAGTACTGCGGCTAGTTTTACTATTGAAAAACTCACAGAGGTTTTTTCTAGATGGGGTTTACCCAGGCAAATAGTTTCTGATAATGGTCCCCCATTTACGAGCAAAGAATTAGCTGATTTTTTAACTAATCGTGGCATAGAGCATATCTTTTCTGCGCCATACCACCCAGCATCAAATGGAGCCGCGGAAAATGCAGTGCGTACTGTTAAAAGAACAATTAAAAAGGCGGCAAAACAAAAAGAAAATATTAATTTATTTTTGAGTACCTTCTTATTACATTATCGTAATACGGAACACTGTTCTACCGGGGAAAGTCCAGCTACGCTAATGTTAGGTAGGAATTTACGTACAAAATTAGATGCTTTAAGGCCCAACAGGGAACAGAAAGTGAAAAAGGTTCAGGAGCGGCAACAAAAGCTAGGTACCGACCGTTCTTTACAGTTAGGGGAGGAAATATGGATGAGACAGTATAGAGGTAAATGAAAGGCGAGGGTTGATAGCAAGCGTATAATGCAAACTGACTGTAGTACAAGTAATCATAATAATAGTAATCATCTTCCGCACCCGCTCTGTGTGTGTTTTGGGCTTGACCCACAGGCTCATAGTATTTTTCTAGAACAAATAATGGAATAATTACTGTTAGACATCTCTAAGCAAAATACTAAAACTGTTTACTTTATTATTCTTAATATAGAAAAAAATATATAAGTAACATTATTTATTTATTACACAGAATAATTATTTATCATTCACTAATCGAAATAAATAATCTTTCACATTACCTTTTTATATTTTTATTTTCTTATATTTAAACCTCATAATTAATTTTAAACTTTATTTAATAAGGCATCTTCTGATTATAAGGAATATTAATGCCTTGGATTCAGACTTATGTTTAGTAAATTAAGAAATATGTAAATGATAACACTCACACTTAGTCCGGTTTCATTCGATATTTATGTTATATTAAATCCACTTTTACGCAGCGCAATCATATTGTCCTCGTTTCAATATTTATGTTTCACTGCATTTTGAAAATAATAACCACAACCGCTAGTAGATTTAAAACACTCGTCACCAACAATTCCTAAATAACCACGAACCAACAACGATCTATTAGGTGAATACTCTTATAAAACGAACTTTATCCGTCTACCTCACAGAAATCGAAATTACATTTACTTAGTTTTAATTAAATTTACTTAGTTTTCTGTGGTCTACCTACAAAACTTTAATTATTTATGTGAACAAGTCGAAAGATACAAAACACCAATGATTATCGAAGTACTACCAGTAATTTTAAAAAAATACAAATACTTACTATATTTAATCATCGAAATACTACTAGGTATTATAAAAAGCTAACAAAAACTACAAATAGTAATTACAAAAAATAAATATAAAATAAACCGCAGGCGAGATTCGATCCTGCCTCGCAATAGTAGCACCTACCAAAGCACATTAATTAACCACTAAGCTATTCTGTCATTAACATGATGGTTGAAATAATAAACTGCTATCAGTTGCAGACAAAGTGAGTGTGTGTGCATGTATATAGTATTGAAACAACGTAGGGAAGAAGGTCGTAAGTCAAATCGACACGTCAATCCATTGCTTAATGAGTTTGCCTATCGACTTTAGGAACATATAGTACCTGTATTTTCGCAAAAAAGAACCTATTATACAAAGACTTGCAATTTTTAAAAACCTACGCCACGCAACACACTTTCGAAGTTTGCGGAATTGAACTCACACATGACAAATTAATTATAATGTGTGTCTACAGAACACCTCAATCAGACCCGAACCAATTCTTCACAAAATTAAATAGTCTCATGCATAATTTATTTCAACAATATAAATCTAAAATTAAAGTAGTTTTAGCGGGTGATCTGAATATTAACACACTAAAAAAAGGCAATATTACTAATCAATTACAGGAACTGGCATACAATTATAATCTTAAACTTCATATTGATGTACCAACACGTAAGTCATCATGTATAGATCACATCCTGAGTAACATTCACGACGCTACTGCTACAGTTATGCCACTTCACTTATCTGACCACGATACAGCTCAAATGTTATCTATTCCTCTTAAAAATAAAACCCAAAGTCAAGCAATATATTACACGTTTAAAAGAGATTACAGCTCAGACAATATCCACAAGTTTAAGGAATGCTTGAGCAATCTTTCTTGGTCTGAAATACACACCGCTAACGACGCTAATACAGCATTCAATCGCTTTCATGAAACCTTTTGCCTACTTTACAATCTTTGTTTCCCTAAAATAAAAGTAAATCTAAATAATAAAAAGAAACAAAGTTGGATTAGCAAGGGGTTAAAAAAGAGTTGTAAGACGAAAAGATCATTGCGCTATCAATTTTATAAAAACAAAACAGCGATAGATAAGACTAAATACCTTAAATACTCAAATCTCCTTGAAAAATTCATCTTTAACTCAAAAAAGAACGCAAACATCAATTACATAGCTAGAAATGATAACAAATGCAAAGCTACGTGGAATGTCATTATAGATGAGCTGAATCATACAAACTCCAGGCATAATATAGAAAATGTCATACATAACAACACACTTATCACAAAGCCAGTAGAAATAGCGTCTGCCTTTAATAACCACTATATCGAATCAACTAATAAACCAATAAATAAAGTAGGTAGGCCAAACGTTAAACATAATTCTAGCAATAGTGTAACTGTTGGCTCTATGTTCCTCAAACCGATGTCAATAAATGAAGTTAAGCAAGAAATAATGCTCTTAAAAAACACTAATTCTGAAGGACATGACGAAATAAACACAAAAATTATTAAAATCTGTGCCAATGAAATTATTGAAGTACTGACGCACTTGATCAATTTATCATTCAGCGATGGGGTTTTTCCAGAAGCTTTAAAGCTTTCCCTTGTAAAACCACTTTACAAAAAAGGAGATAGAAATTATTTGAACAATTACCGTCCTATACCCTAATACCCATCTTTTCTAAAGTGTACGAAAAATGTATGTACAAAAGGATTGCAAATTATTGTGAAAAGTTTAATATTATAAAAAAGGAACAATATGGCTTTCAAAAGGGGAAGTCTACAACATTAGCTATCTATGCTCTTATAAATATTATACTAACGAATATCAATGACAACAATCTAACCACAGGATTATTCTTTGATTTGTCAAAAGCCTTCGACCTAGTTTCACACGATCTACTACTGCAAAAGTTGGAAGCAATCGGGATTAGAGGGCCAACCTTACAGTGGATTAAATCATATCTTCACAATAGGCAACAGTGCGTTACCATATCAAACATTAATGATGACAAAGAGGTAACGCAACACTCATCGAATTATAGATATAATAGATTTGGTGTCCCACAGGGAAGCATACTAGGGCCGATCTTATGTTTGATATATATAAATGACATTATTAAAATAACAAAACATAAATGCGTATTATTTGCTGATGACATCTCTATTATTGTGACATCTAACAAAAAAAAAAAATACAATTTATGACCATGAAACTGACATTAATAATACAATTGACATTTTAATTAACTGGCTTTATAGACATAATTTGAAAATTAACCTAGATAAATCTGCGTATATACAATTCAATAAATCAAATAATCAGAAATTCAACATTAAATTAAATATACCCAAACTTAAACCAGTAACGTATACGACGTTCTTAGGAGTAACTATTGATGAATCAGTTTGAGTCAGTCAAAACATACGGCAGACGTTATTATCTTTGCTCCTCAGTTTTTAAATGAGTTTAGTGGTAAAAAGTGGATGTTGTAGCAATAATATACTGTTAACTTAAAGCCAGTGAATCGACCTATTGACTTATGTAATTTTTATTATAATCGGCTTGAGTAATACAAAGTTATAGTGAAAATAAAACTGAAAAAAAACTCTAAATTTGAAAACAGTGCTAACGAACTTTAATCTTGACCTACGACAACCCGCGGAGCGCTCGATACCTCCCGCGCTGACCGCCGCTGTCCCCGCTGTCGCCTGTGCTCCAGTACTCAGCGCATTGAGATCAAAAATTTCGTCACCATATGTAAAGTCTCGCTGGCGGCATAGTATATGTGGCAGATTCGAAATACTCGACGTGTCCCCGGTTCAAATCTCATAAAGTGAAATACTTTTTGTGTTATATTAATCCTAAAAATATTATAATACGTTTACCTACGTATAAATACAGCTATTTCTCTAATATATACAATTTAAGAGTAGAATTGTTCAATAACCTGTTATACAATGACATTCAGTTACACAACTATGTATTTCTATATGACTCTAATTACGATATACCTTTTGATTATACAATGTTCTCTAAGTTAAATGGTGTGATTGATAATACGGGTATGAACAATATTTTTTGCAATGTAAAATATGATATTGACATGATCTTTCTTAATTGTTTTTCCAATTCCAATAATATTGACAATGTATCTCATAAAATAGGTGCTCCTGAAGCTGGGAACAATCAAATTTTTTTTCTTGTATAACCATATTCATGTTATTCATCAAAACACAAACGGTTTAATAAGTAAATCGGACTTATTAAGCTTACATATAAATGATCTTGCTAGCCTTGGTAAACATGTGGATGTACTTTGTGTTACAGAACACAATATGATAGAAGAAGACCATTGCAATCTTTGTATTCCAAATTATACTCTTGCTACCTTCTATGCAAGAAAGTCTCGGAGAGGTGGCTCATGCATCTTAGTAAATAATAAACATCCGTATAAAATTCTTGACTTAAAAGAATATTGCAGTTCTTGTATCTTAGAATCTTGTGCAATTGAATTAATCGAGCATCAAATAATTATAGTTTGTATTTATAGATCTCCTAAGAATAATATCGACTCTTTAACTTCATTTTTCTATAACTTTGATGGAATCTTAAGGAAAATATGTTCCAATTCTAAAAAAAAGGTGCTAATCTGCGGAGACTTTAACATCGATATTTTAAAAAACACGAAAATGACAATGCAATTTCAAAATCTCTTACATAACTTTAATATACTATATAATCTACGCCGATTTCTTTTCACTAATAAACAAACACTTTAATGAAACTTTTCCACTAAAGACTAAAACTATTTACACAAAGTTCTTATTTAGTGATTGGGCTACTCCAGGTATTCGTAAAAGCAGGGAAAATCTTTTTGAACTTTATGGCCTAAAGCAACGTATGAATAATACAACCTTTCATCAGTATGTTGCAAAATATTCTAAAACTTTTAAAAATGTGTGCAAATTAGCTAAAGCTCTTTACATTAGCAATAAAATAAAATCAGCTGATGACAAAATAAAAACTACCTGGCAAATAATAAATAATGAAACAGGTAGGAAAAAACAGCGTAGTACTGAATTTAATTTAGAGACTGCACATGGCCCAATCAACTCAAATGTAGAAATAGCTCAGGAATTTGAAAACTTTTTTGGAAATATTCCAGTTCTGAAGCTCTAAATTCCTCACCCGCGCTTTCTGCTGCCTTACTTAGAAAGAATGTAAAGGCATGCCCTTTGGAGTTTAGGTTTCAGCATACAAACCCCAAAGCGGTTATAAAAGCTTTTAAAGATCTTAAAATTAAATCAACAGAAGATCTATGGGGAATGTCTGTAAAAGTCTGTAGATCTATCATCGAAACCATTGCGCCCTATTTAGCTTTCATATTTAACACCAGTGTAGACCAAGGAGTCTTTTCGGATCTCATGAAACACAGTAAAGTAGTTCCTTTGTTCAAATCCGGTGATAGTAAGGAACCCAACAATTATAGGCCTGTGTCAATTCTGCCAGTTCTCAGTAAGGTGTTTGAAAAGTTGATGCTCAATAAAATGTTACGTCACTTTAATAAAAATTCCATCTTTCATGAACATCAGTACGGTTTCACCAAAGGGCGTTGTACCACTGACGCCGGTGTCACCCTCATAAAGAACATTTTTAACGCCTGGGAGGAAGCACAAGATGCCATTGGAATCTTTTGCGACCTCTCGAAGGCGTTCGATTGCGTCGACCATGATACACTTCTGTTGAAATTAGAGCACTATGGGGTTAGGAATACAGCTCTTGATTTACTAAGATCATATCTGAAAGAAAGAAAAGTTAAAGTTCAAGTAAACGGCGTAAACTCATTGGGGTCTGAAATGGCAATGGGCGTTCCTCAAGGCTCGATATTAGCTCCATTCCTCTTTTTAGTTTATATTAATGATTTACCCCAATTACTTCTAAATCAACCGAAGATGGTGTTATTTACAGATGACACATCATTGATTTTTAAAATAAATCGACGTTCACAAAATTTTGACGACGTGAATAGCTCTATTCTTCAGGTACAAGATTGGTTTACGGTAAATAATTTGGTACTAAATGAAAAAAAAACCAAATGTATTCGATTTAAATTACCTAATGTTAGAAGTAGCGAATGTGACATCATATTGAATGGAGAAAAACTGGAGTTTATTAATCAAACAGTTTTCTTGGGAATCACGCTAGACGAGAAATTACAATGGGGACCTCATATAAAATCTCTTGCGGGGCGGTTAAGCTCGGCCGCTTATGCTGTTAGAAAGATAAGACAGTTAACAGATGTAGAAACCGCGCGTTTGGTCTATTTCAGTTACTTCCACAGCATTATGTCGTATGGCATTTTACTGTGGGGTCGGGCTGCTGATATTGAATCCATTTTTATTTTGCAAAAAAGAGCTGTCAGAGCCATTTATAATCTATGTCACCGCGAATCTCTCAGGGAACTATTTAAAAAGATTAATATCATGACGGTAATTAATTTATTCATTATTGCTCCATTTATAATTCTTTTTACCTTTTGTGGTACAGTAATCTTATTATAGATGCATCGTCTTCACATATAATTATATAATTAATGTATACAAAATATTGTAAAACATTTTTAAAAGAGTAACGGTGGAGTTTCTTGCCCATTCTTCTCCATACGAAAACTACCTTTTGGAAAGGGCAACTAGAATCAATTCTATTTCTTTGTTTGACGTTCAAAAGTGCCATATTATGTGCCTATTTGAAATAAATTATTTGACTTTGACTTTGACTATAAAATTAGGTGTGCGTGAACCAACCCGGCTAGATAGCGGTACATGCATCGATAATATTATACACAATGTAAGAGGAAGTGTATGTGAAGTAATGGAGCTAGCCGTCTCTGACCATACAGCTCAAATTATAAAATGTCCCGTCAAAAAGACCTGCACGATCGCACACTGGTTCTCTTATAAACGCGATTTTTGCCAGGAAAATATCAAAAAATTTAAAGAGGCTCTCCAAAGTCTTAGTTTTAATAGTGTTTATAGCTGCAAAGATCCAAACAATACATTTAAAGAATTTCATAACTTATTCAAATTATTTTACGATCTGTGTTTCCCTTTAAAGAAAATAAAAAATGTGACTACTAAACCACAGAAATGGATCACAAAAGGAATTAAACTGTGCTCTAAACGTAAACGTGAGATGCTATGGACCTTCAGGCGGCATCCAAATGTAGTCAATAAACAAAGATTTAATTCCTATTCCAAACGTTTGAAAACAATTATGAAATTGACCCAAAAATCGCAAAATAGCCATTTTATCAATAACGCTGCAAATAAAACTAAAGCAACCTGGAGGGTTATAAATTCATCAAAAAATAACATTCCAAGGAACAGTCCTTATAAACTCCTTATTGACAATAAATACGTAACAAATCCAACTGACATTGTGGAACTATTTAATAATAATTTTAATGACCAAATACAGCCAACTAACAATTCTGACCATAAAATAATAGTAACAAATTCAAACATTAATTCATTATTCTTATCACCCACAGCACCAATTGACATTTATAAAATAATTACGACTCTGAAAAATACGAATAGCTCTGGCTTTGACGACATTGAGACTAAGATAATAAAAAGCGTAGCTGTTGAAATTTCACCGGTTTTTAGCTTTATTACTAACCTATGTATAGAAAATGGTGTTTTTCCCGAAGACTTAAAACTGTCAGTAATAAAACCACTACACAAAAAGGATGATCCTCAAAATATACAAAACTACAGACCCATTGCTCTTCTTTCAATATTTTCCAAAATAATTGAAAAGGTTATTTATAACAGTATATACATGTTTCTTGAAAAAAATGGCATTTTAACTAAAGAGCAGTATGGTTTTAGAAAGTGTAAAAACATAAACATGGCCATTTATGAATTGATCAATGAAATAGTTACAAATATGGATCAAAAAATACCTGTAACAGCCTTATTTATGGATATGACTAAGGCTTTCGATTATGTTGACCATTGAATCCTTCTAAATAAGCTATATAAATATGGCATTAGGGGCAAAGTTTTAAAATTAATAAAGTCATACCTAACTGGCAGAAAACAGGTAACTAGTATTTCAGCAGTCGATGTTCAAACTAAAACTGAAATTAATTACCAATCGAGAGAGAGACAAATTTACTATGGTGTGCCACAGGGAAGTGTGCTTGGCCCTTTATTATTTTTATGCTATATAAATGACCTTCCAAAAACCATACCACATCCTATGACCCTATTTGCTGATGACTGCACGATAGTATTTTCTGGTAAAAATAGTGACTCATATGAAAATGACATAAACAGTAGCTTAAGTCTAATAATTCAATGGCTAAATAATAACAACTTACGCATTAATTTTAATAAAACTCAAATAATGACATTTAAACAAAGAACTAATCCTAAAATTCTTGACATTAATTATGACCAAAATAAGATTATTAAAACGGAACGAACCAAATTTCTAGGTATTTGGCTAGACGAAAACATGACATGGAAAACACACATGGAGACTATGATAAAAAAAATTCACCAATTTTGCTATGCTTTATACAATTTGAATAAGGTTGCAAATCGTAATACTGTCCTTACTGCATATCATGCATTTGTCTCCACAACTCTTCGTTACGGCATAATATTTTGGGGCAACTCTACCAATAGAGAAGTGGCATTTAAGGCCCAAAAACAATGTCTTCGAGCCATATGTTTGTTAAAAACCACCGAAAGTTGCAAACCATTTTTCGTTAGTTTAAAAATACTTACGCTTCCATCCCTCTATATTTATGAAATCTCAATATTTGTTAAGGAGAATCTGTCAAAATTTGAAAAACTTAATACTAGACGTCACCAAAGCACACTAAAATCAAAACAACACAATACTGCACTTTTCTCAAAGAGTTGTCTCGGCATGGGTCCAAAGATTTACAATAAACTACCAAAAACTTTAAAAAGCATGACCAACATAAACCATTTTAAATCGCAACTCAAAAAAATATTGATTGGAAAGGCTTACTACTCTATCAATGAGTTTTTAGAGGATAGAATAGATTAGTATAAATATATTTACTTTAAATTGACATGATTATATTGTATACATTGACATAGTTATTATTGTAGCCATTGACATTTGATATAAAATTTATTATGACATTTTCTATTCTATTGTAATTTAAATGATTTGACTTTAATTTGTAAAATTTTTAAAATGAATTTATTAATATTTCTAATGTTAATTTAAAATAATATTTAATTGAATAAGATTTGCATGCCCACTTGACGGCAAAACATGGAGAACTTACTTTATGACAACACCTATGTACATAACCCATGTTTGCAAAGGAATAAATGATTTGATTTGATTTTGATTTGATGAAGATCTAAACTGGAAATTGCATGTAGACAATGTTTCAAGCAAGATAAATAAATTCGTGTTTGCTCTTAGACAAGTAAAAAAGAGCACCAATCTAAAAACAGCTATATTGGCTTACCATGCTTATGTGGAGTCAATATTACGTTATGGACTAATAATGTGGGGCAACAGTACCGACCACAATAGAACATTTGTAGCTCAAAAAAAATGCATCAGGGCTCTATATGGACTTCATCCTGAGGAATCATGTGAGCCAGTATTTAGAAAACTTGGCTTGTTACCGCTACCTTGTCTATATACCGGATGATTTTTTTTACCGTCTCGACAAACATAGGGTGTAGTAGGTGAACGGAGTAGAAGCCAATGGCACATTTTTTTTTTTTTTTTTTATACCCTTTAAACAAATTGATCTATCTAAAAATACTATCCATTTGAAGTAAACTTTTAATACAAAAACAATAAAAACAGAAATTAAAAAAAAATTGAATAAATCGATGAAAAAATATCGAAATTCAAATCATACGCACCCTACTAAATGCACGGAATTTATCAATGAATTAGATACGTTCCTTTGCGGCCGATAGGTACTCGCCGCACTTGCCGTCGGCTTCTTTGATATCATCAGGCGCTTGAGCCGCCGCCGCGCCGGAGCTGCTCGCTCGCGCATCCCCCCGCCCGCCCGCGTCCCGAGCTTCAGTCACCGATTAGTCACGGTGGTGTGACGTCGCGCTGTTTGTTTCCGCGTATGCATCGTGCACCCGGTCATATTGTCGTATCTAAACATGTACGAATATTCTAACGTAGAGTATCTTGTTTGGTGAAAACAGCCAGTGCAAGGCGAATGTACGCAGAAGAAGAAAATCTTCAGTCGCTGTGAAGGAACGGTATCCCTTCTCCTCAAATTCCCCCCCGGACCCCCCATGGAGTTTTGTCACTGGGTGCAGAACCGTTCTGTCATTGACACCATGTTGCAAGACGTTCCTGATCCCTATCTGCAAGACATGTACTTCCAGCATGACGGATGTCCAGCTCACTACAAACGATCTGTGCGCGCGTATCTCGATGGTCAATTTGGTGATAAGTGGATAGGTCGCGGTGCACCTGTGAACTGGCGGCCGAGGTCAGCAGACCTACATAACACCCCTTGACTTTTATTTGTGGCCGACCTAAAACGTTTAGTCTGACGTTTAGTGTATACCGAAGAAGCTCAAAGCGTTAGTGATTTAAAACAGCGAATAATTTAAAACGCTTTTAATGTTTTGAAAAGTGATAGAGACACGCCTCGAAGTTTACCAAACAATATGCAAAGACGTGCTAGTTTATGTTTAGAACGAAACATTTGGAACAATAATTAGCTACTGCGATATCGCTAAAAAGGTAGGTACAGACCTAAGTGCATTTTTTGTAAAATGCGCGCAATGCGCGTGCGCGTCGGTCGTTCGTGTCGCCCGCGCGCGAGTACTGCTCAGCTGCTCAGCTCTCGTACGTGAACCCCGGTAAGTGAACTCTCACGCACACATCAAGTTTCTATGTACGTGTGTGTGCGTAGGCGCGCCGACGTTACTTAGCAACGGGTCGACCGAACAACCTTCTGTCAATGTTCTCGCTCCCGCATGTATGCACGTCCTTTTCATTTTGAGTGAAGTACAGTCGAGTATTCTTGCTTATTCAAGTATTTATTGTTTCGAATTATTTAAAAAAGATTACTTAGATTGTTTTAAAAGTTCGTTCCGAGTCTTTGTTACTGTTTTCGTTGTATTTGTAAGGATAGGTTTTCTTATTATTTTATCTTTTTAATTGGTAAATTGGTGGGGTTTTTATTTGTACTTAAGTATTTGTTGTGTTTTATTATTTTAGGTAGGTTAAGTTTTCTTACTTGTGTTAAGTTATTACCTATTTACTACTTATTCTTTTGGTGTGAGGCTTATTTAGTCAATTGGGTATTTGTATTGTATGTTTGAGAATTTTTGGGTATTGTGTTCATTTTATTTGTAGATCAGGTTTGTCTTAGTTTATTAGTAAGTAGAGTATAAATGTTATTGCGTTGATTTTGGAAACGTTTTCAGCACGACTGTACCATGCGAGGGGCGGCCGCTTACTAGGTTTCTACGCAAAAGAAATGTGCGTGCGTTTCGCTCGCACACACGTACAACTTTCATTCATGCGCGATCGCAGCCTACGCCGTTTACTATCTCCTATTTTGGCTATTATTAGTTTTTACGCACGGGCCGTAGGATGGATAGTTTTCATGATTTTTGAAGGAAATTCCGAACCTGTACAATCTCAATGGTACTAAGCAAATATTCTTGGGTATGGCTTCTGTTTCACTTACACAACACACCTGATTATGCTCGAGACGGTAAAAAATGTCATCCGGTATAAGTGAAATATGCATGTTTGTATGAAAACATAAAGAGTTGTTTTTGGTAGCTAACGATGTTAATCCTCGCAGCCGACGAGATCCTCACAGACTGGTTCTAAGCAGTGCTCCCAGACTTGCTAAGTACAACAAAAACTGTTTAAATATGTGTGTTCGTATTTTTAATAAACTACCCAGTAATCTGAAAATGTTGAATTCGAGATATGCTCTTAAAACTCAATTGTATAAATGGTTAACTAGTAGTAACTTTTATAGTATACAACAATTCCTACAAAAATAGTGTTGTTAAACTTATAATATTGTGTGAAATAGGAAATTGTAATTACATATATTTGCATGCTGTGTGTAATCTTGGCAAAACATGCCTGCTCTATTTTATATTGTAAGACCTTTTTATACCATGTTTTACGCAAATAAATATATAAATAAAATAAATAAATAAGCCCCAACGATGCGGCGGAGGTACGGGGGCACCCTGTGGTAACACAGCGCCTCCCGAATACAGCTCCAGGGCAGGGTGTTGAAAGCGTTGGAGATATCCAAGGACACCGCCAACATCACCCCGCCCCGGGACACTGCTTCCTCCGCCAGGACTCTTACCCGCATTATGGCGTCCACAGTGGAGCGCCCATGCCGAAAGCCGAACTGGCTATCGTCCAGATCCGGCCCCTCTCTGTGCAAGTGGCCGGCGAGGCGGGCAGCAATAATCCGCTTGAAAAGCTTACCTCGTCCAGCAGCACTATGGGCCGGTATGCGGACGGCGAGTCCACTGAGCGCCCTGCCTTCCTGAGCAGGACCAAACGACCCTTTTTCCACTCACTAGGGAATTGGTCCTGCTCAAGACACGCTGTGTAGAGTCATCTCAGCTGGGGCTCTAGCTCTTTCAGAGCGAGGGCGAGCGCGATGCCGGGAACCCCGTCGGGCCCCGGGGCAACGGTCTTGGCCCGAAACCGCATTATTGCCGCCCTCATCTCTGCTTGTGTCACCTCTGGGGCGCTGACGTCCTCCTCATCCGTTGACTCTGTGGCTGTGGACAAAGCCATCGGCGGCGGTACGTGCTCTTCTCTAGCAGGGAAGAGCGCTGCGACCACTTCCTGCAGCAGCTGAGGTTACAGACTCTCAGTGAGTGGGGGCGCCCAGGCACGAAGTTTCCCTCGAACCGCACGATAAGGGCGCCCCCACGGATTCACGTCGAGAGCCGACAACATCTCCTCCCTAGCTCGAGTCTTAGTCTCGCCGACAGCCAGCCACAGAGCCTCCTTGGCCGCGCGGTACACCTCATACCGCGCGGCCTCTTCCTCCGGAACCCAACGACGTCTCCTTCGGTATCGGGTGTACTGGCGTCTCACCTCCACGCACGTCACGCGCAATTGCGCGATGACGGCGGACCACCAGTACAGCTGGCGCCTTATAGGTTGGGTGACACGGGGCATAGACGCGTCGCAAATTTGCGTCATCGCCCCGTGGAACCACAGCGCCTCCGCGTCGACGTCGACGGGTTCGTTCGTCATTGACTCCCTGACCCAGGCCTGGAGGATTGCGGCTTCCTCGAGAAGCTCCCTGTCGATACGCTTGTACGACCAACGAGGACCGTCCACTTGCGGGGCTGACGGGCGACGGCCGCCCGCATTCTGGGTGGAGACGTCAAATCGAATATATCGATGGTCCGACAGCGTCTCCACCTCTACAGCAACTCGCCAGTCGCGCACACGGCCCGCAACAGCGGAGCTTGCGAACGACACGTCCACTATGGACCCGCCCCGCTGCCGCACGCACGTGTACACCGAGCCCCGATTCAGGACGGTCAGGCCGGTCTCGATCGCCCACTCCTCCAACACCGCACCCCTAGGATCGGTGATCGGGGATCCCCACGCCGCAGACTTGGCATTGAGATCCCCGAGCAACAGCACCGGGCGAGGGTGGAACCGGCTCACGACGGCACCTAGTTTGACAAGGAACTCCTCGAAGTCAGCGAGACTCTTATTGGGGGAGAAATACGCCCCAATTGTGACTATGCCGTCCACGTGGACGGCCACCCAACCGTGTCCTCGGGACGGACTGTCTGGAGTCCCGCCAATGATGGCCACCAAACCATCTAGGTCCCCTGCCCAGTTATCGCGGGGGGGGGACAAAATACGGCTCGGTGACCACAGCCACGTTGATCAACCACTCCGCCATGCTCTGGAGTAATAGATCCTGAGCTCTGGCAGCGTGGTTGATGTTCGCCTGGAGGAAACGGAATTGTGCCTTTAATGGCATTCCATTAATAATATAATAATAATAATAATTTGTTTATTTATAAGAAGGGACACGTTTACAATAAATACAATAACAGTTTAAAATAGAGCACAGTTGCATATTTGCCTGAACTAGGTTGAACCTGTGCTTCAGGCTAGAAAGTGCATAGATACTTATTTTAATAAATTAACAATGAGTACAAAATTAAAAACTAAAGCAAGAACTTAGGTACATAAAAACAAAGAGGCACGTTAGCGGTTCTATTTGCAGACAACAAGTAGATACTCAATACTCAATATCTTTATTGCTTTACCATAATGTGTACTTAGGTGGTAACTATATAATTTAGATCATTATGGACCCTGTAGGGCACAGCAAAAGGGTAGAAGAGAGGAAGCCCTGTCTTATGAGATCATTAAGTTGTTATTGTTGGAAAAAGTTTTTATTTACATAATCAAAATCAGGAGATACTTACTAAAATTTCGCATCTAATATTTAAGTATTATTTTATCCGCAAAAATGTACATAGATATTTTAGATTATTTTTACCTGTACTTCTTATTCTTCGTTATTATAATTATATTTATTCATTTATATAGTTTGTTTTTCTTTGAATAATTTGATAATGCTATAATATTTATTTATTATTATTGCAATTTTCTTAATTATTATTTTATTATATTATAATATTTTTTGCGCACTCTTTTAACTAAACTTTCGATATGTTTTCTAAAAGAGAGTGTTTCGTCTATTATTACCCCGAGATATTTTAAATTGCTTGTTTTGAGGATAACAGGACAATTACACATGTTGACTGTACGGTTTTTACATTCATGGGCATATAGGTGAGGGTTAGTAATGTTAACTTGAGGCTTGCGCATGGAGAAGTGAATATATTTTGTCTTGTCAGCATTTAATGTTAGTAAATTGCATTGAAGCCGATTAGTCACAGTATTAAAACCTAGTTGAGCGATTTCAAACAGTTCGCTACTGGTTTTAGCGCTAAATATTAACGCCGTGTCGTCGGCATAAGATATAATTTTGCCGTCTTTTATATTAAGACCACACAAGTCGTTAATATAGATCAGGAATAGCGTAGGGCCCAGAATACTCCCTTGAGGAACACCAAAACCAGTATTTTTCTGTTCATCACTCGTAATATTATCAATTTTAACACATTGGTACCGGCCGTCTAAATAGTCAGCAAATAGTTTCAGCGGCGTTCCCCTAATTCCTAAGATCTCTAACTTGTTTAGCAGAACAGAAACAGACACCGTGTCGAAGGCCTTGGCTAAATCAAGGAAGATTTACAAAGTCTGGTGTCCTTTGCCGAGTTCTTGTGAAATATAATCAGTCAGGTTATGCACCGCATCGGCTGTCGATAGTTTAGCTCTAAAACCAAATTGTGCCGGGGATAGAAAGTTGTTTTTTTCTAGGTAGTTAACTAGCCTACTGTTTATAATTTTCTCTAGTATTTTTGATATTGAGGGGAGTAAGGATATTGGCCTATAATTACTAACTAAATCTTTGCTTCCAGATTTAAAGATAGGGATTACAACTGCCTTTTTGAGACAACAAGGGAAAATTCCTTCGGCCAGACACATTCGAAAAATATGCGTTACGGGAGGTACCAAAATACTCTTAAATAGTTTAAGGATCTTATTGCTTATATTATCCCATCCAACAGCACAGTCATCTTTTAGCCCAGAAATTATTCGAGTTATTTCATCTTCATCAGTGTCTATCATAGCAAAAGATTTTGGGTTACAGCTATTACTTGATTTTTGGTCACTATGTTTCGGGATCTATAAATAATAAATAATAAAAGTTTATTCTGGTAAAAAGGTAACTAACTAAATACAAATTTACTTAAATCTACGAAAAATCAAACAGTTTTATGTGCCTGAACTAGGTCATCCTGTGTTTCAGGCGAGGCAAGGCATAGTATTTCTAAATAATCACATACTTAAATATAAAAATCTAGTCATCTAATAGGTATGTAAAAAGGTGTAAATACACAATAAATAAATATAAAATCTTAATTCTTACAAAACCTAACTTAGCTAAACTTAATTAGTACAAATACAATTTTTATTTAAGTACAACTAATAATTTCTCTGTATCTTCATAGGACATACTTTGAAGAGCTTCTTTGAGAGTTCTTTTACAATTATTATAGTTAAGTGAATAAATGTTGGCTCTCGCATTTAGTCTGTTATAAAGTAATGGTCCTAGGAAGACAAAAAATTTGGCTGCAAAAGCATGTTTTGTACTTTTTCTAGGGCAAACTATGTCTTTCCGTCTCTTTTTAGTAAATTCAGTGCTGTAGGGGAGGGCTGCGTGTTGTTTTAATACAATGCTCATTATGAATAACTGTCGAGCTGTTAGTACTTCACAGGTTTCATAGAGTAGGTTAGTGGGAAAAAGGAAAGGGCGGCAAGTAGACACCTTGAGAATTGCTCTTTGGGCTCTCTCGATAGGTAGTAGCAAACTTTTACCTGCTCCACCCCAAGAGGTAATGCAGTAAGTCAAAATTGACTGACAGAGAGCAAAGTAAACTCGCCTAATTAATTTTGGGTCTGCAATATAACGTAGTTTTTTGAAAACGAAAATTAGCTTACGCATTCTATTACTTAAAGCTTCTATGTGCTGTTTAAAAGATAGGGTTTCATCTATTATAATTCCCAGATATTTTATTTTATTAGTTATATTAATATTGGGGCACGTGAGCAAGCAATCTGCAGGGACCATACAACAGTGAGCATACATCGTTGAGGGCAAAACAGATGTTGGTTTGCGCATTGAAAACTTAATATAATTTGTCTTAGCCGCATTTAGTGTTAGTGAGTTATGTTGAAGCCACTTATTTACAATATTGAAACCGTGTTGCGCAAACTTGTAGACTTCATGTTCCGATTCAGCAGAAAAAAGGAGGGCAGTGTCGTCAGCGTACGATATTATAGTGCCGTGCTCTAGGTTTAGTTTACAAAGGTCATTTATGTATATCAAGAATAGAGTAGGTCCTAAAATACTTCCTTGGGGAACACCAAAGGACGTGTTTTTTTCGTCTGCGCTGAGAACATTGCCTATCTTTACGCACTGAGTTCGGTCTTCTAAATAACTTTTGAGAAGTTTCAGTTGAATGCCTCTTATGCCAACTGACTCAAGCTTGCGCAACAGAATAGGAATGGAGACTGTGTCAAAAGCCTTGGCGAGGTCCAGGAAAACTCCTACTGTGTGGTTACCCATGTCAAGTTCCTGGGCTAGAAAGTCAGTCAGATGATGTACGGCATCGGCAGTTGAAATTTTAGGTCTAAATCCATATTGACGCTCCGACAAAATTGATTTATCCTCCAGATATTTAAACAATCTTTTATTTATTATCTTTTCCAAAATTTTTGACATAGAAGGCAGTAAAGAAATAGGTCTATAATTTGTTACTTGCTGTTTACTGCCTGTTTTGTATACAGGGACAATAACTGCTTTTTTGAGGCACTCGGGAAAAATACCCAAAGAAAGGCACTTTCGAAAAATATAAGTCAGTGGTGGTACTAAAATATTCTTGAATTGTTTGATGATTTTATTCGATATGTTATCCCAACCAACTGCACAGTCGTCTTTCAAAGTCATGATTATTCGTTCTACCTCATTTTCGTCAGTATCTAGCAGGGTGAAGGATGTTAAGGTGTGGTTACATGCAAAAAGCGTGCTTGTTAGGTAGTGTGATTGTACCCGATTTCTTTCTGCCAGATTTTTTCCGACGTTAACAAAGAAATTATTTGCTAAGTTAGCAGATGTCAGCGGTGTCGAATGCGCTTTTAATAAACCTGAAGATGACTCATTTTCTTTCGAGGTATATGTTATATTTTTAATATGTTTCCAGATCTGTTTACTATTTGTTCCAGCCTTTTCCAGTGCAGATTTATCGTAGTTGCTTTTAACCTTTTTGAGGAGATCATTACAGAAATTACGATACCTTTTGTACGACAATTGCAATATTGGATTATCTGGATGTGATTTAGCCTTCATGTGCAGTTTATCCCTATGTTTCATACAACGAATTAGACCTGTCGTGATCCAGGGTTTTATGTTACAATTTTTACGGCTCAATCTTGATATGTCTGTATTTTTCTGAATTGCATGTCGTATGTTTTCTATTACATACAACATACAAAACTGCGGATCAGCAGAATTGTAGACTGGATCAAAGTTGATGACGCGTAAATCTTCTTCAAGTTTATTTATGTTTAATTTAGAAATTGTGCGAGTGTTGTGTTTACGTAATTTACAGTTTATGATTAATAGGGCAGCATTGTGATCGGTTATTGTTGAGTTAACAATAAGTGCAAGTGAAGGGAAATTCGATTTAAGCATGATGTGATCCAAGCAGGAGCCACTTTGATGAGTAGGAAAATTGTGTGCGGGGAGCAAGCCATGAAAGGCGCATAGGTTGAGGTAGTCCTGAGCAGATGCATCAGCACTTCCTGGAAGAATATTAATATTAATATCACCAATTACAATCGTGTTTTTGAAGGATGACAGGTTTTGCAAGGTGTCATTCAGAGAGTTAGTAAAATTGCTGATATTTTTAAAGGAGGGAGGCCGATATATTGTTAATATCGCAAATTCTGATCCAATTTTGACTAACAAACTGTTACAGTCGACCATAATAGGTTCTTCAACGGAGACACTCAGATCATTTCTGACATAAACGATCACCCCATCATTTTGATTGTAATTTATACTACTTTTGTACATATTATATCCCGTGATTAATGGTATGTTATATTGCTTGGCAAGCCAACATTCGGTCAAAACAATTATGTCACAATTCATGTTTAACCGCTGTTGAAAAGTGCAAAAACTATCAAAATTCTTAAATATGCTACGAATATTTTGTGTTAGTATGGCTAACGGAGTTTTATAGTCGGAAAGATATTGTTTGCATTGTTCTACATCACAAACTTTAGACTCGGATACAGAGAAATTATCTAAGTCATTAATTAGCGTGTCTATCATATGAAATAAAAGAATAGAAAGCGAAAAATTAAAATAAAATAAAGATAAGTAAAAGGTCTAAAAAAAATAACTTATAAACGGCGCTCTTAGGCGCCTCCATAATCAATAGAATTTATGTATCTTTTTTCAGCCATTATTTTCGCCGGGCAGTCAGTAGCACCTGTTAAGTGTTTGTCTGGCTTTTTAAAATACGAACAAGTAGCGCATTTTGGTTCATTTGCCTTCTTCGGACATTCTTTGATCGAGTGCCCTTGATCACCACAGTGGCCGCAGGTGTAAGATGTCTGTCGACATGACTTTGCAGCGTGTCCATACTGCTGACACTTATAGCAGCGTGTGACTAAAGTAAAGTCTCTGACAGGGCACGATGACCAGTTCACAAATACACGTTCCTTTGACATCAGGGCTTTTCGAATGACCGGAGATACTTCTACGATATAATTGCAGGTTTCGGCGTCCTTCTTACCCGACTTATGACTTAGCTTTATAGAGGTCAAAAATGACTCAAGGCTGCAGTCCTGAAGTTTTTCGGCTAAGTTTTGATGGTACATGCATGTAAAGACTTCATTTTCTGTCATGGCTGTCGGCACTCCTATGATGACTACTCTGGGCTTTCTTTTATGAGGCTCGTCAACCGTTAGGCCCGATTTTGTGAGCTGCACCGATTGCTGTCTGTCGGAATGGAGAATGTTAAAGCTATCTATGTTCTTACAAATACTACGAATGTTTTGGGTCAGTATGGTTAGTGAATTATGATATTCGGAAAGATATTTCCTGCAGTCCTCAACGTCACATGTCTTTGACACAGTTAAAAATGTGTTATCTATATCGGTAATTAAGTTATCATCCATACTACAATTGAATAAAAATAATAGATTAAGTCTAAAATATAAACAAGTATGTGACGCTCTTAGGCGCCTTCATAATCTATCGAATTAATGTACCTATATTCGGCAGCTTTTTTAGCCGGGCACTCTGTATCTCCCGTCTTGTGATTAGCTTGTTTTTTAAAGCGCGAACATGTAGCACATTTTGGCGGATGGGCTTTCTTTGCGCAGTCTTGGATAGTGTGCCCTTCTTCACCGCAATGTCCACACGTGGGGGTAGCAATTTTGCATGTCTTGTGGCTGCATGACCGTACTGGCCGTGCTGGCACTTGTAACATCTAGTCACCAAAGTAAAGTCTCGTACCGGGCAGGACGTCCAGTTAATAAATAGTCTGTCCTGTGTGATGAGGGCCTTACGAATGGCGGCTGGAACTTCTATAATATAGTTGCAGTTCTCAGCATCTTTCCTGCCCGATTTGTGGCTAAGTTTTATTGAGGTCAAAAATGTATCTTGGGACATAGTCGGCATTTTGTCGGTCAAGTTTTGTTCAAAAATGCATTTATAAACCTCATTTTCTGTCATTGATGTTGGAACTCCTATAACTATTATGCGGGGTTTGCGCTTTTGAGGTTCGTCGACGGTAAGACCTGACGTAGCGAAATGGACTGTTTTTTTGAGCTTATCTAGGTCATCTTTGGTCTCAGTGCTGATTATTAGTCCTCCTTTTCCTATTTTGCGTACGCCTCGTACTTTCAGCTTCATTTCTCCAAGGCAAATGATTTTTTGGACCATGTTCTTGGTTTCGTCACTGGTCTTTGAGTTATCACAAGGATAAATCGCCACGGAGCTAAAAGTATTAGGACGGATAAAGCTATTGGACCGCTTCTTCACCATATCTGCAAAATATGTAGCCGCACCCTGCTTCGTACAGGACTCTTGAATCGCACGGTTCATCTCCTTTAAAGACTCCGATAGGTCTCGGGTTTCGCTCCTGGTTTTAAGGGAGGTATGGGTTTGTATGGCTTTTTGTTTAAGCGACTGGTATTGAACAGCCATTTGCGAAACTCCATGTCCAATTTTACGGCAAAGATTGCTTATTTTTAGCTTCTGTTCGGTGTTCAGCTTTCCATCAGAAGCAATAGCACAGAACTCACTGAGGCCCTGCTCAATAGAACCCATCCAGCCTTGGATCTCCGAAGTGCACACTATTTCAACCTGCTCATCTTGGTCCTGTCTTGGTCGTTGGGGCGGTGTCGGTGCCGGGGTCGATACCGGGGTCGATACCGGGGTCGATACCGGGGTCGATACCGGGGTCGGCGTTGGTGGAGGGCTGTGTCGCATCTTCGTGCTCCGATTAAAGGGGCCGCCTTCCATTTACAATATTATAACAAGTAAACCAGTCAGTTCATCATTTTAACTTGTCACTTATAATATTTCTCTGTATAACACGCTAATATACTAAAACTAGGTCACTATAATATATGCAAACGTTAACTTATTTTAATTTATTTTTATTATGCATTGAAGAGCACGTCTGTATGCTTTGAATGCCTACGAACCATTTCCTCGGCTCCTCCTTCCCTGGGTTGGGAGTCGGGCTGCGGGAGTGGCGCAGTTTCTCCGGCAGCCCCAGCCCCAGACCTCCTCTTCTTTGACTTGGGTGCCTTACAGGCCTTCCGCCAAGTCTGTGCTCCGAGCGTTTCCCTGCAGCTTCGCAAAAGCTGCAGTTTGGCGCTCTGGAGCACTGTACCGCCTTGTGGCCGGGTCGACGCGACGATTTATGCAGTGCACTGCGCCCGGACGTGCCCCTTTTCTAGGCACCGGAAGCACTGCACAGCCCGTTTTGGCAGGAGTTTGACCCTGGCAGACACCCAGCCCACCAGCAGCCGCCCGCTATCTGCAGCTTTATTTGCAGCCGCGACCGGGCACCGCACCCAAACAGTGCCCAGCCCGTCCGCACCGCTGCGAATTTCGCCCGCCACCACACTTTCTGGGGGACACCCTCCGTTTTTGGCAATGGCCGCCACTACTTCATCCGGGGTCACCGAGTCGTCCAGCCCCTCCACGCGCAATTCAGCCGTGACCGTGGGTCTGGACACTCGGGCGTCCTCTGGCTTGATGACTTCCCGGAGTTTGGCGGCCAACTTATCCGCCCTCTCCTGCCTTGTGGCACCCGACACTTGAAGCATCTTGGCACCCGTGGCTGCCGTCCTGAAGACGAAACCAGCCGGGGTGCCAAACTCGCTAAATTGAAGCTTCTGCTTCATCTCCGCCAGGACCGACCTGTAGGTCACCCCCCTGCTTACGGCTTCGGGCTGCAGTGTGATAACTACAGCCTCAGAGCGTCGGGTAGTGACCCTGGGTGGCCTCTTGCCCTCTGGTCGAGTCGGTACCTGTGGAGGTATCGGCTGCGGCGCCCTCTTCTTGTGACCCCTCTTCACCACGGTCGTCCAGGCCTCCCGGGTGGGAGGTGCGGTCGCCGGGAGCGGGGCCTTGGGAGGTAGGGGGCACGACCGCACCCGCCACCTTCCTACCGCGGCGGCGCTCTCCACCCACTGTCACGTGAGTGGGAGGCGCGGTCGCCGGGAGCGTGACCTCTTGGGTAATGGGCGCGATCGCACCCGCCGTCTTCTTTTTTTTGCGGCGGCCCCCTCCACCCACCACATGGGTGGGAGAAGCGGCCACCGGGGGCTGAGACATCCGGACGAGTGGCGCGGACACATCCTGTCCACTCACAGGCCTCCCAGGTCCTGCCGCGGACTCCTTGCCTTCCTCCGCCCTCGAAGACTCTTCCATCCTCCGCTTATCCGCCGCAAGTGGGGGCCGGAGGGACTTAGCTGGGGGCAGCCGAGACTCAACTGCCTCCAGGCGGGCGCTCACCATGCCCCAACACTGCACCATGCAGATTCTCGCCACCCTCTCTATGTCGTAGTCCGACAAAACTTGAGTTGGTGGCGCCGCAGGTGCGGGGGCCGACAAGGGAGCTGCCCGCTGCTGCCCACTTTGCAGAGCATCAACCTGCCGCTTGAGGTCCTCAAGCTCGGCTCGAAAACGGCTGTTCTCCGTCCACAGCCTCGCCGTCTCCTCCGAGGTCGTGCTGTCATGGAGAACCTCCACCGCCTCCCTGATCCCCTCTGCCGCCTCTTTTAGGGCGCGCATAAACGAGCCCTTCAGGTTGCCGGACTTGGTGGCAACCTTCAGCACAATGTCCACGCCGTCCATCACCTGGCGGCTGAGATCCTCTGCTGTCAGGCTCTCCCCAAGGGCGGACCGCCGCTCTCGGGCCTGACTTCTTCCCCCAAAACTTGGAGGAAGTGGCCGCAACTGCTTGCGGTGTGCCTTCCGACTCCGACACACACACCCTCTCTAGGAGCACACATGGCTCCGTTGGAGCGACTGCTCCCGTCTTTTGTGACGGGTCACAGGTACTTCCCGAAGCAACCATGCCCCGAGAGCACCTGCGTCACCCGAAACGACAGGGAGCCGTGCTTCCTCCCGAGCCAGCGCTCGAGCACCGGCCGGATCGCCTCGATGATGTCGAGGCCGGCGGTAGGGCGTGAAAGCCTTTCCCGCCATTCCGCCACCAGGACCTCGCAAAGCTGAGCACGATGCAGCTCTATGTGTCGCTGCATCGGTTGCTCACCCCGCGCCCTCGCTTCCTCGCGCCACCGATACGATGACGCGAGTACTTTCGCCTCGAGGTCCCAGGGCGGGGATCCGGCCAGTGCACAAGCCGCCTCGTAGGAGATCGTGCGATACCCCCTGATGACTCTGACGGCCATCGCTCTCTGCGGCTTGCGCAGGACTGCGATACTACCGGCCGTCAGGTCAGCCGCCCAGATCGGGGCCCCGTAAAGGGCCATCGATCGCACGATCCCCACGTAGAGCCGCCTACAAGCGGCGCTTGGGCCCCCCAGATTGGGAAGCAGCGTTGACAGCGCCCCAGCAGCACCCAGCAACTTGGGTGCCAGCCGTCGGAAATGGGGCCCGAAGTCCCACCGGCTGTCGAGCACCAATCCCAGGTACTTCATGGTGGACTCGACAGCGATCCGAGTCCCCCCGACCACGATGTGTGAGCCGGGTGGCGGCGCCCGCCGGGGGCCATGAAACACCATGGCCTCCGACTTGCTGAGGGCCACCTCCAGGCCTAGGCGACGTATGCGGCTCACCACCTGTGAGACCGCAGCCGTCGCCAGCAACGCTGCCTCCCTGTGCGAGCTCCCCCGGGCAGTGACCAGCGTGTCATCCGCATAACACGTCAGGTCGACCCCCGGACTGAGCTCGCCCCTCAGTACCCAGTCGTACCCGATGTTCCACAGGAGCGGGCCTACAACCGAGCCCTGTGGAACACCGCACGACATGTGGCACTGGTTTCCGCCATCACGTCCCATGTAGGTGACACACCTCTCCGACAAATAAGCCCCAACGATGTGGCGGAGGTAGGGAGGCACCCCATGGTATCGCAGTGCCTCCCGTATACAACTCCAGGGCAGGGTGTTGAAGGCGTTGGAGATGTCCAAGGACACCGCCAACATCACCCCGCCCCGAGACACCGCTTCCTCCGCCAGGACCCTAACCCGCGACACAGCGTCGATTGTGGAGCGCCCATGCCGAAACCCGAACTGACTGTCGTCCAGGTCCGGCCCCTCTCTGCACAAGTGGTCGACGAGGCGGGCTGCGATTATCCGCTCAAACAGCTTGCCCACCTCGTCTAGCAGCACTATGGGCCGGTACGCGGACGGCGAGTCCGCAGGGCGCCCCGCCTTCCTGAGCAGGACCAGACGACCAGATTTCCACAAAGTGGGAAACTGGCCCTGCTCAAGGCACGCCGTGTAGAGTCCTCTCAGTTGGGGCTCAAGCTCCTTCAGAGCGAGGGCTAACACGCAGCCGTGGATCCCGTCGGGCCCCGGAGCCACGTTCTTGGCCCGGAGCCGCATCACGGCTGCCCTCATCTCTGCCTGTGTCACCTCTGGGACGGTGATGGCGTTCTCCTCCTCTGTAGACTCTGCGGCTGTGGGCAAAGCCATCGGCGGCGGAGTACGCTCCGCTCTTGCCGGGAAGAGGGCTGCAACTACCTCCTCCAGCAGCTCAGGTTGGAGACTCTCCGTAAGTGGGGTCGCCGCGGCTCGAAGTTTCCCTCGGACCGCGCAATAAGGGCGCCCACACGGATCCCCGTCTAGAGTCTCCAACATCTCCTCCCTGGCTCGCGTCCTCGACTCGCCAATGGGCAGCCACAGAGTCTCCTTAGCCGCGCGGTACACCTCATACAGCGCGGCCTCTTCGTCAGGGACCCGACGACGTCTCCTCCGGTATCGGGTGTACTAGCGTCTGACCGCCACACACGCGACGCGCAGCTGTGCGATCTCGGCGGCCCACCAGTACACCTGGCGCCTTGCGGACTGTGCGTGGACCCGGGGCATGGACGCGTCGCAAATTTGCGTCATCGCCCCGCCGAACCACTACGACTCCGCTGCCATTCCGCCCTTTGCGCAGCAAGCTCCCGCTTGAAGTCCTCGAGTTCAGATCTGAGACGGCTGTTCTCCTCCCACAGCTTCGCCGTCTCGTCTGAGCTTGTACGACTAAGGAGGACCCCAACTGCCTCTTTTATGTCGCTAGCCGCCTCCTTTAGAGCGCGCGTGAACGTGTATTGTTGATTGCCCTGCCCGGAAACCGAACTGGGCGTCCGACAAGTTCGGGCCGACCGCTTCTAAGTGCCGGACGATGCGGGTGGCGAGAATCTTCTCTAGCATCTTCCCCGCCTCGTCCAGCAATACAATCGGCCTATACGTTGATGGAGACTCCGGGGGCCGCCTTGCCTTCTGCAGCAGCACAAGTTGACCCTCCTTCCAGGCCTTAGGAAACTGTCTCGACGTCAGACAGGCATCAAACAGCTCCCTAAGCCTATCTTCTAGGGCCGCTTCCAGAGACAGGGCCAGCACCCTTGCGGGCACCCCATCCGGTCCGGGAGCAGTCCTTTTGGACCGCGCCCGCAGAATTGCTGCCCCCATCTCCGCGTCAGATATTGGGGGAGTCTCCACCTCCGTATCTTGGTCTGCCTCCGCTTCTGCCATGGTCGGAGAAGGGTGATCCGCCCGCTCCGGGAACAATGTCTCCACGACCCTGAGGAGGAACTGAGGCTTGAGGGTTTCCGTCAGTGGGGGGCCTTGGGCGCGAAGTTTCTTCCGCGCCGCACGGTACGGACGGCATGGATCACGGTTTAGACCCTCCAGTGCCTCAGCTCTCGACTGCTCCTTCCCTCGACAGATCGCCAACTGCAGCCTCCCGAGCATTGCGGTATGACTCATGCAGTTGGGACTGAAGGATCTCCAGCTCTTCATGGCGGCGGCGTAGCCTGCGAACCTGTGAGTAGGTCCTCCGGGCAATTATACAGGCCGCGCGGAGGTCTGCTATCTCCCGGGACCACCAGTAGACCGCCCGCTTTGGAGGTTGTCTTCGAGAGCGAGGCATGGCTGCATCGCACACAGCCGTCATGGCGTCGCGAAAGCGGTCAGCCTCAATGTCGACTCCCTCTGCTGGAGAGGACAGCCAAGCCTGCACAATGGCTGCTTCCTCTAGGAGGTCCCCGTCAAGCCGCTTCAATGCCCATCGCGGGAACTGCCGAGTGTCAAGTCGTGGAGACACTGTTGGGCCCGAGGAAGTGGTGGAGACATCCATACAGATGTACAGGTGATCCGATAGAGTCTCGACACTCTCCAGGACCCGCCAACCCTGAACCCGTGCGGCGACAGCAGGGGTAGCGAACGAGAGGTCCACTATTGACCCTCCATGCTGCCGCACGCACGTGTTAACGGAGCCTCTGTTTAAAAGACAGAGGCCCGCAGCTGTCGCCCATTCCTCAACCGCTTCCCCTCAGACGTCCGTCCGGGGGGAACCCCACGAAGTGGATTTCGCATTGAAGTCCCCCACGACGATGGCTTGGGACAGCATCATTCGCCGAACCGAGGTCCCCAGGTGGTACAGGAAGTCCTCGAATTCCGCTAGGCTTTTGTTTGGGGAGAAATAAACTCCGAAGAGAATTATCTCTCCCCAGGTGGCCGCAACAAAACCCCGACTCCTTTCCCTGATGGCAAGTGGAGCCGAGGAGCTAATAATAACGACGGAGCCATCCATGTCACCTACCCAGTCAGGGCGAGCAGGGATAAAATAAGGCTCCGCCACTACAGCCACACCAATCGACCGCTCCGCCATGGTTTGAAGAACTAAGTCCTGCGCACCGGCGCAGTGGTTCAGGTTCGCCTGGAGGAGAGAATGACCACGAACTGGGTCCATTATTAGTCCGTAATCATTATCACCTCCTGCGATGGCTCCTCCAATTGCGCTGCGCCGGAAGCGGTCGACAACATAGTTGTTACACCGTCCTTGCAAGAGCGGACTGGCGGCTTGCAGTCCTTTCTGCCGGTGATGGTTGGCAGGTCGTCCCGCAGCCGCGCACAGTAAGCAGAGTGGGTCGGCAGAGCACGCGGACGCCAGATGCCTCGGCTCGCCGCAGCGGAAGCAGTGTCCATTGAGGTCAGTGCCAGAGTCGCACTTCCTGCCCGCGTGTCCCAACCCCCAGCACCTGCAGCATCTCATGGGCCGAGCGTCCAGAACCACGACCCTGGCAGAGCTCCAACCCACCAAGAGCCGGCCGGTGTCAGCCAAGATCTTCACCACTGCGATGGGGCACTGGGTCCAGACAGAGCTGGCGCCTCCCGGGCCAGGTCGGATTGGACCGACTCGCACCGCATCTGGAGAGCAACCAGTCTTACGCGCGATCGCGTCCTGCACATCCTGCCCAGTCACGGAGTCACTGTGCCTTCGGCCCCTGGGAATTCCAGCATGCGGGCTCCGGTTAAGGCCTGGAGAAACCTCCAGAACCTCCTGCCGATCCTCCTGCGCCATGCGCTCCAGTTCCGCCAGGGAGTGGTCGGCATACAGTACATTGGATGCACCATAGCCAGCCCTCGACCTGGCAACTTGCACCTGCTGCTCCTTGGCGGCGACCCTCTCCTCCAAGTCCAACTGGAGTTGCGCTCTTTTTGCCAGATTTAACTGGCGCTCGGCGTCCACCAAGCCCACATTGTGGGAAGAAGGCGCAGCAGAAGTCGAAGCCTTTTTATACTTCGACCTCTTCTTCGCCTTGCCTCCGGTCGACTCCGAGGAGCCCTCGGACCTCTTCCGCTTGAAGAGGTCAACCTTTTTTTTTTTTTTTTTTTTTTTTTCCGGGGTGGAAAATCCTCATGGATGTCCTCCACCCTGGGGCGGGCGGAGGGGTCTGTCAGACTCTTACTGATTAAAAACCACCCCGGTGTTCCGACTCACACCTACGCCGGGGGTCGCGGGAACGTGAAAATCTTCCGCAACCCCCGACTGGTGCCGGCCCGCCGCTGCGGGCCTCCTCGGGTCAGGGGGGGGAGTGAGGTGTTTGACTCCCCCCGTGACGTCTAAGAGGGGCGCGCGTGGAACACTACGCGCCGCCACCTCGGGTCCTGATGTTTGGGGGGCGACGGACGTCCCCGAGTCCGTCACCCCTGGACCCATTTAGGGGGGCTGGAAGAGGGCGTTATCCGCCCTCCGCCGACGCCCGGTGCGCCTGCTGCGGGCCGGGTGAGTGGACGAGATCTCCCTCTCCCTTTCCGCAGCCTCTTTCTGCGAGACGACTGTCTCACAGTAGGAAACCACCGCGTCCAACCTAACCTAACCTTTTTTTTTTTTTTTTTTTTTTTTTTTTTCCGGGGTGGAAAATCCTCATGGATGTCCTCCGCCCTGGGGCGGGCGGAGGGGTCTGTCAGACTCTTACTGACTAAAAACCACCCCGGTGTTCCGACTCACACCTACGCCGGGGGTCGCGGGAACGTGAAAATCTTCCGCAACCCCCGACTGGTGCCGGCCCGCCGCTGCGGGCCTCCTCGGGTCAGGGGGGGGAGTGAGGTGTTTGACTCCCCCCGTGACGTCTAAGAGGGGCGCGCGTGGAACACTACGCGCCGCCACCTCGGGTCCTGATGTTTGGGGGGCGACGGACGTTCCCGAGTCCGTCACCCCTGGACCCATTTAGGGGGGCTGGAAGAGGGCGTTATCCGCCCTCCGCCGACACCCGGTGCGCCTGCTGCGGGTCGGGTGAGTGGACGAGATCTCCCTCTCCCTTTCCGCAGCCTCTTTCTGCGAGACGACTGTCTCACAGTAGGAAACCACCGCGTCCCAGGACTCCTCGCTGTCGACCATCGACTCAACGACGGCAGGCAGCGAGAGGTCACTGCCTACTTCTGAGATGAGGGCACGGCGCAACCTGAGCGAACCTAAACTAACCTGAGCGAACCTAACCTAACCTGAGCGAACCCAAAAATCATCAAACCCTTATAACTTTGCATCCCGGTGACGCAATTTGAAGCTGTTTCCAGCTATTTTGATTTTTAATAGGCTCCGCCCTACTATTTGACTAATAATTTTGACAAACAACGGGAATAATTTTCCGTTCTGGGACTTAGAAAAATCTTCGAAATTTTCAACCCTTAATTAATTTTGATCTCGAAATTCTTCCCTAAAATCATTTTTCTACTAAATGCTAGTTTTGCTAGTTTGCTAGTTTGTTTTTCAGTCGAAAAACACGTTTTTCGACCAAAATACAATTTTTTTATTCCAGATTAATTCCAATAACCTCGTAGATCGCTAGCCCGCGCCGAGACACGTCTTTTGACATCTTGCACGTGCGTCTAGCGAACATAGAACTTCAAAAAATTGCCCTTCCACCCACCCTTTACCGTCTATCCAGGTAATTATACCTGTTGTTGTCTCGTCCTCGATGATGAAGAATTACTAAGGTAGTATATTTCCTGGTTACCTGAGGGCGTCACATAAGTTTAAATCTTCAAAATAAAAATAACTCCCGTATCCGAACGCTCCCATTCCCAGCTCACCATTCTATTATCTGTGGACTTCATTCGTTTCTTATGTCACTGCGAAGCGTCACCGCTCCCACAAAAGTATTTTTAAAATAAGTGTTATATAGTGTTTTTTACAGTTGTTTTATCAAATAATGGGGAAACACAAAGATATGGAAAGAGTAATACGGAAACTGAAAAGGAAAATTGAAAAGTTAGAAGAAAAAACCAAAGGTTAGTTGGCAGACGCCAATGGCGCCATTCTACCCTTCTTTACCATAATAGTTTTCTATTTTATTGTTTCCCTCTATGTTCTTTATTGTTGAGAAGTAACATTTAAGTGATTTTATCCATTAAATGAATAATTTGATAGTTGTTGCTGTGCTGATACGAGTACCGAACAGCTTTTCTCACGATAAAATGTAACCGGCACTAACCGGTTTAATCCAGTCACACACCGAAAAAATTTGCAAATTGACGAAAAATGTTGTTGCTATACTGGCAGAGTATCGAACAACTTTTGATCAATTTCTTTTTTTGCACGCAAGTCACACTGTTGTTGCTATACTGTCAGAGTATCGAACAACAAAACATTTTACTTTTACACGCAAGCCACACATCGTTGTTGGCGTTGTTGCTATACTGTCAGAGTATCGAACAACAATTCATTGTAGGCGTGTTGTGTGGATGATCTTGCTACTTACTTCCCTTTTTTCCTGTTGTTGCTATACTGTCAGAGTATCGGACAACAAGGCAAAAATGTAATATCCACCAATGTTCTGGATTCAGGGTCTTCACGAAGTCGTTCGCCAAGGGACCGTCGCCAGACCCGGTCACCAAGTGCTCGTTCCCGATCGCGACATCGGTCACCAAGTGTTCGTTCCCGATCGCGACATCGGTCACCAAGATCTTGGACCCGATCACGTACCCGATCGTCAAGCGCTTGCCGTCACACAGAAACTCCAAGTGTCAGCCACACGGGCCACACCCGATCTCCTAGTGTTCATTCAAATAAACAACAATCTGGAAATCACCATGTTAGTGAAATTTCTCAACCGCTGGCAGCTGAAGCCCCGGAAACAACACCAATGGTTACAATAGAGCAAGATGTGCAACAGCAGGAGGTGCAACAGCAGGAGGCTGAACAATGTAGTGAAATTGACATTGACATCATATCTGCCATGGGTACTGTGGAGGAGGAGCTCGTAAACGGCCCTCCAGCACACAATGAGATTGCTCAACGCTGGACACCCATATTAAATAAGGGTCTCAAAAAAGAGGATAAGGTACTCTTACTTAAGGAATATACCCCATTCCATAATATACCTTCAATGGTACCCCCAAAATTGAATCCGGAATTGTCAGCCGCTGTATCTGAACCAGTAAAGAAGAGAGACATAATTATAGATTACAGACAGAAAAATGTGGCTGCTGCCCTAGCAGCTATTGGTCGTGGGTTGGAATGTTTTATGTTTTATAATAAAGTTGACGGAATAAAAAAATTCAATGATGCTGCTAAAATTTTATGTGAAATAATATACAATGAAACTCAGAGCAGAAGAGCTCTTATCTTAAGCGTAATAAATAAAGAAATGAAGGACTCCTTACAAGGAAGTCCCGATGAACTCCTCTTTGGTGCAGGCCTTACAGAAAGGATCAAGGTAGCCAAGGCGGTCCAGAGGTCTGCACAGGATCTGGGCAATACTGTAGTCAAACAAAATAGTGTTCGAGCTAATCAACGACCTTTAAACTCGCGGGTCCCTCCTCAACCAAGATACAAACGCTCGGGCTTCAACAGGATGAAGAACGAGAACCAACAGGGTGGAGGGGGGAAGAAAGCTTATTATTCTCAGAAGAAAATGCGACGACCACCTCAGCATCAGCGCGAGCGGATTCACAACCCACGCAAATGAACTTGCAAAAAGAGGTAGGCAGATTACCCTATTTAAAAAAAATATGGGAATCAATTACAGATGACCCTGTAATTCTGACGTGTTATTCACTTAATTTCATCAAAACTCCTTATCAGGGGGATACCCCACTAAACAACAATTTCTCTCAACATGAGACAATCCTTATAAGAAAGGAAATTGCTGAATTACTTAGGATTAAGGCTGTTGAAAGTTGTATGCCAGAAAAGGACCATTTTTGTTCACCTATTTTCTTAGTACAAAAACCAAATAGAGAATACCGTTTTATTCTAAATCTTAAAAAACTAAATCAATTTATGCTGCCTGACCATTTCAAGTTAGAAGACTACCGTACAGTTTGCAAGTTAATACAGAAAAATGATTATTTGGCAACCATTGATTTGAAAAATGCTTATTATATGATAAACATAGACAGTAGCTACAGAAAATACCTCCGTTTTTATTTTGATGGCAAATTGTACCAGTTTACAGTTCTACCATTTGGTCTTTGCACAGCCCCTTTTCTGTTTACAAAAATATTCAAACCAATACTCTCTGTGATTAGAAAAAGGGGAATTAGAATGGTACAGTACCTCGATGATACCTGTATCATTGCAGAATCTTATTTAGAATGTAAAAATCAAGTCAATTATATACTTAATCTTTTTGAAAACCTGGGTTTTTTAGTAAATTACAAAAAATGCATTATAACACCTAAAACAGAATGCAAATTCTTAGGGTTTATTTTCAATAGTAAAGACATGATCATTTCAATTGACCAAGACAAGAGACAGAGATGTTTAGAATTACTTTCAAAACTTAAACACAGAATTTCAATTAGATTCTTAGCTCAAGTTTTAGGAACATTAGTTTCTGTTTGTCCTGCCATTAAGTATGGCATGTTATATACCAAACAATTAGAAAGAATTAAATATTTATCATTACTGTCAAGTAATGATAATTTTGAAAGTACCATAACATTACCCAATAGTTGCCAAAAAGATATAGTATGGTGGCTTACAAATTTAAAAACAGCTGTATGTCCTATAAGGAAAAATAAATTTTGTTTAGAAATTGAGACTGATGCGTCTCTTACAGGATGGGGTGCAAGATGCGGTAACAAAACCGCCAGTGGCCCATGGACACAAGAAGAGGCAAAACTCCATATTAATACATTAGAACTTCATGCTGCCTTCTTAGGATTAAAAAGCTTTGCTAAGGACCTGCATGATTGTGAAATACTGTTGAGAATTGACAACACCACTGCAATTTCATATATAAATCGTTTAGGTGGGATCCAACACCAACATTTAAATAATATCTCAAAATCAATATGGCAGTGGTGTGAATCACTAAATATATGGATTCATGCCTCTTACATTAATACTAAGAATAACGTAATTGCAGATTTTCAGTCTCGAGAGAAATTAGGTCATACAGAATGGGAACTTAGTTATAGATATTTTAAAATAATAGTTAGCAATTTTGGAAACCCAGATATAGATTTGTTCGCCTCACGCACAAACACAAAATGCGAAAAGTATGTGTCATGGTATCCTGATCCTGATGCATTCAAAGTTGATGCATTCACGTTTTCTTGGTCAAACATGTATTTTTATGCCTTTCCCCCCTTTTCAATGATTTCTAAAAGTATTGAAAAAATTATAGTAGATAAAGGTAAAGGTATCATGGTCGTACCAGATTGGCCTACACAACCATGGTATCCCATTTTCCAAAAACTCTTAATAAATAAGCCATTGTTGTTTAAACCAAACAAAGGGTTACTAAAGTTATGTAATTCCAGGTCATTCCATCCACTACATGGGAGCCTAACATTGATGGTAGGACAGCTCTCCGGCGCAGCTTTCTTGAAGCAGGATTAGAGCAAGAAGCTACAGACATTATGCTTAACTCAATCTCTAACAATACTCTGAAGCAATATTCCCCTTACATAAAAGATTGGATAACATACTGCTATTCCAACCAGCTAAGTACATTAAAACCTAGTATACCAGAAATCATAACTTATCTTACTAGTAAATTTAAAGAAGGTTTATCATATGGCAGTTTGAACTCTACTCGGTCAGCCCTGTCACTACTATTAGGCTCTCATGTTGGTGCAGATTGCAACATTAAAAGACTGTTTAGAGGTTTCTTTAAGTTAAGGCCAAGTCAGCCTAAATATGATTACACATGGGATGTGTCTAAGGTATTAAATTACATGGAAAACAAATTTATAACTTGTGATAATTTAGAAGTATGTTCAAAAAAGACTGTAACTCTTTTAGTTTTAGCTACAGGCCATAGGGCCCAAACAATATGTGCCATTGATATAGATCTTATTAAAATAGAATCTGATTTTGTATTAATTCAAGTAGACAAAATACTTAAAACATCTGCACCTAATAGAATGCAACCTTTTATTAAGTTGCCTTTTTTCACAGACCGACCACATGTATGTCCAGCTAAGGCTGTTATTGATTACTTAAATATCACTAAAAATATTAGAGGTCATTTTAAAAACCTATTTTTATCATATAAAAAACTTTATAAACCGGTAACTGTCAGTTCAATCAGCCGTTGGATAAAATCTGTGTTGCATGGTGGTGATGACTCAGGAACAGTTCACTGCACTCTTGTCAAAAGTGACAGAAGCGAACGAAAGTGGAAATAGACATTTCAAAAGTTTTGCTGCGTGCACAAAGCGTTACGACGGTGAACGAAGTTTTGATAAAGTAGAAGAATTTGTGACCGGTATCTCAGTTTACAAAAAAATTGAGAAAATCAGTGACGAAGACGCCTTGGAAGGTTTAACTTTGTTATTGTCTGGTGCTGCTGCTACGTGGTGGAACGGTATAAAAGGTGACATCAAAAAGTGGAGCCAAGCTCTCGACGCCATTAAGTCTGCTTTTGCACCGAAAATGCAGCCATACGAGATTTATTTGGAGCTGTACTCGAAGAAGCAAACAACCGAAAAGATAGACGCGTTTGTGTGTGAGAAACGTGCCCTACTCGCCCAATTACCCTCAAAACGACATAAAGAAGAGGAACATTTGGACTTTGTGTACGGACTTCTCAACATAACGTAAAAAAGGAGGTTGCTCGCACGGAAGTGAAGACATTTTCTGAACTTCTGGAACGTGGTCGTCATATTGAGAGTCTGCTCAAAGAAACTGATGAGATGACAACCTCAACAACATCAGAACGGAAGCCGCTTAAAAGATGTACTTTTTGTGGCAAGAAGGGACATCTTTTTGACGTATGTCGCAAAAGGTTGGCAGAACAGAAGGAAACGGCAGTATCCCAAGCAGATAAGAAACCAGTCATCACCTGCTATGGATGTGGAGCACCTGGTGTTTACAGAAGCAACTGCAGTACCTGTAAAACCAAAGAAACGCCACCAAAGCCCGTCGCATTTTGTACGGCACAAAGTAACATAAAAATACAAGCCAAAATACCAACAATACAGGTACACGTAAAAGGGGAAGAAAGTTACGCATACATTGATACTGCTGCCCGACGCAGTATTGCCAGTATGCAACTTTATAAAACGTTGTTACGTAAGGGAACAAGGTTTGACCAGCAAGAAACTGACATCAAGTTAGCAGATGGCACAGTGAAAACTTCAAACTTGTTAACAACGACAACTGACATACGTATTGGAGAACGCACACTACCAATAACATTATCAGTCATACCCGAAGCTGTTGACAACCGTACGCTGTTAGGTATCGAATTCCTAGAACAGGCAGGAATCATAATTAATGCTCCGCAACGCAGTTGGAGTTTTATTGACGAACCTAAAACAATATACAACTTCATTCAACTCAACAATGACGCCATACCAATGATGGCAATGAAACGGTTGACATTTGAAGTCAAAAAGGAGCCAGTGGAAATAAAGGCAGTGTCGGAGTTCATCCGTTGGGCTAACGAATTGGACATGTTGTCACCGTTACCCATAACACCGGCAGTATCTGACATGCAAGACAGTCCACCAGTAAACAAACGACCAAAATGGACATTACACAAATTGGACACGCCACCAGGTCCTACACGTCCACGAGAACCAGCTGACAACCAATCATGTGTAGATGCACGTATTGTTTATTTACCAATAAACCCTACTTCTATGTATTCTGTTGATCTTTATTTAAATCCCGATGAAGGAACCATACTTACAAACAATGAGCAAAAGATGTTCAATGAATTGTTAATTGAGCACAGCGACATCTTTGAGAAAAACACGGAACCAACTCCATTTACACAACACAGAATCGACACAGGCAATCATCCTCCTATTAGTGTAAAGCCCTACAGATTGTCGCCAACAAGGCAAAAGCAATTAAGGGAAAAGCTGGATAATATGATAAATGATGACGTTATCGAGGAATGCGATTCCCCATGGTCAGCACCTGTAATTCTAGTTCCAAAAGGAGAAACCGATGTTCAAGTTTGCGTAGATTATCGACGACTCAACGAGATAACTAAACCTGATAGATATCCGTTGCCTCGTATTGACGACTTATTACATCAGGCAAAAGCGATGCCATACATGTCAACAATTGATTTACAGTCTAGTTACTGGCAAATTATGGTACATCCAGACGATTACGATAAAACAAGCTTTGTATCATCATATTGAACGTTCCGTTTCAAGCAAATGCCATTCGGTCTTCGAAACGCGCCTGCTACGTTCCAAAGATTAATGGACAAATTCATACAAGGATTGCACGCGAAGTGTGTATTAACCTATTTAGATGATCTAATTATAAAATCTAATACTTTCAGTCAACATATAAAAGACTTAAAAGAAATATTTATTAAACTGAGAGAATACAAGCTACGAGCCAACAGAAAGAAATGTAAATTTATGTGTTCAGAAATTAAATATCTGGGCCACCTTATAGTTTCTGACGGTATTAAAACTGATCCAGAGAAAATCTCTGCTATTTCGAACCGTCAGGCGCCTAAAAACCTAAAACAATTAATATCATTTTTACAAACCGCATCATGGTATCGACGATTTATTCATAATTTTGCAGACATTGCTAGACCACTTACTAACCTAACGAAAAAGAAAATAAGCGAAGTGGAAGTGGGAACAAGAGCAACAAGAAGCATTTATGAAATTAAAAAATGCCTTGACTACGTCACGAGTGTTAAAACAGGCAAGTGACGATTTACCATTTGCTATCAAAACGGATGCCAGCCAATATGCCATTGGCGCAGCCTTAGTGCAGGGGGAGGGAGACAAGGAGCACCCTGTTGAATACGCAAGTAGACTCTTAACACAAGCTGAACGCAATTACAGTGTCACAGAAAAGGAAGCACTAGCCATAGTATGGGCTATTTCAAAATTTCGTGGCTATATAGAAGGAACAAAGTTCTTAACTATTACAGATCATCAACCGTTGAAATGGTTAATGAATCTTAAAACACCAACTGGTCGCTTAGCACGATGGGCACTCCAGCTGCAACCATACGAGTTCAAAATCCAATACACTCCAGGACGAACTAATGTAGTAGCGGATACATTGTCTCGACCACCATGTGAGCAGCATGATGGAGAATGCATAATATGCAGCACAGAGTTAGATCTACCTAGATATAATGAAAAACAGTTAAGAGATGAACAAATGAAAGACCCAGACACCCTTCAAAATATCATAAAAATATTAGAAGAAGGAAAAGAAATACCAAGTTATGTAGAATACATCAAGAAAGGGTACCTAGTCCATAAAGGTGTCCTCTATCTTTACATGCCAGAACAAGAAAACGACAATGCAAAGTTAGTAGTTCCACGTCATGAAATACAAAACGTACTGAATGCTTACCATGACTCACCTACTGCTGGTCATATGGGAGTGGAAAGAACAGTGCAACGCATAACAAATAATTTTTATTGGACGGGACTACGAAAGGATGTAATAAAATACGTAAAAACATGTGATGCATGCCAAAAATATAAGCCCTCTAATAAGAAGCCAGCAGGCTTATACCAGTCCACCCCAAACTCTCAACGATTTGAGGTATTGTCCATTGATCTTTTTGGACCTTTACCAAAGGGACCATCAGGAGAAAAATGGATTCTGATCATAGAAGATACTACTTCAAGATGGGTAGAATTATTCCCACTAAATGAAGCAACTAGTGAAAATTGTGCAATCATTTTACTCAATGAAATATTTCTTCGGTACGGGTTGCCAAGGAAAATTATCAGCGATAACGGAGTACAATTTATAATGCAAAAACTAGCATATTGCTTAGAAATTCAACAACTGTTCACACCAGTATATCACCCTGAACCAAATGTGGTTGAAAGGAAAAATAGGGACATGAAGTCACAAATTGCAATCATGGTGAAAGACAGACATAAGAACTGGCCATCGACTTTACCAACAATAAGATTCGCAATGAATACAGCTAAGTGTCAAACTACCGGCTTCTCACCATCTTACCTAACATTTGGAAGAGAAATGCGCACACCATATGAGTTGACACATGATCTCAGCTCGGTTGTAGAATCAGAAAACTTTGTCGCAGAAATCACCCCAAAGTTTAAAACAACTAGCCCAAGACTTGGAGCTAGCAAAAGAAAATATAGAGTGTAACAAAGAAACGACACGCCAAAGAGCAAATAGTAAGAGAAGACCAGACCCAAACTATAAAGTAGGAGACTTGGTTTTGGTAGAATCTCATCCTGTAAGCAAAATCGATAAACAGTTTACTTCGAAATTTGCTCCTCGACGAGATGGACCATATGTTATATTAAAGAAACATGGAACCTCCACATATGAAATTGCTCACTCAGAAACTCCAGACAAGCCTATTGGAAAGTATCATACGTCAGCAATAACGAAGTTTGAAAAGAGAGACAACGTGATATCCAAACCAACTTATCCAATACGCCAAAGAGGAAGACCGCGGAAACAAACTAATGCTGGTACTCAGTCGGGACGACCATAGAGTACCAGAGGGGGAGAATATAACACGATGTCTTACGCCATCTACCAGATTGTGTGCAAAACACTACGCCACCCAAATAGATCTCAACACAAACAAAATCAATCATCGACTAGACGTTAATAGCAATAGTATCTACAGACTACTAGCGACATCTCACATTCGAAATGCGAAGTATCTGTGACGTCAACGACGGTCACAACCACATACAAACATGAGATGGTGAAGATGCACACACTTATCAGTCGAATCGACTATATAAACGGTCAACCATGGAGGAAGATTCAACATCTTTCCACAAGCATGGAAAGAAGCCACTGTCATCGGTATCCCGAAGCCCGGCAAGCCCAAGTCAGCGCCTTCGAGTTACCGTCCCATCAGTTTGCTCAAAGTTCTCGGCAAAATCTATGAGAGGCTTATTTATAAGCGTATCAGAGATTACGCAGAGACTAAGGGCCTCATCCCCCAAGAGCAGTTCGGTTTCCGAACTCAGCACAGTAGCGTGCATCAGGTACACCGGATCATAGAATACACAAGCGCCGGCTTCCAGCGCGGTAATATGACCGGTGCAATATTTTTCGATATCGCGAAAGCATTCGACAAAGTCTGGCACAACGGCTTGATATACAAGCTATATCAACTCGGTGTGCCGGATCGTCTAGTACTCATAGTACGGGACTTTTTGTCGAACCGCACATTCCGCTATCGTATAGAAGGAGCATTATCCTCCCCCCGACCCATCCGTGCGGGCGTCCCTCAGGGCTCCGTAATCTCCCCACTGATTTTCACGCTTTTCACGAGCGATATCCCAAAGAGTAGTAAGGCGCAGTTAGCTCTGTTCGCAGACGATACGGCCATCTACTACAAGGGAAAGAGTAATGACAACATACGAATCACACTCCAGCGAGCAGTCAATAATCTTGGCGCCTGGTTTAAAAAGTGGCGTATCGAAGTCAACCCCGATAAGAGTCAGGCGGTATTCTTTCAAAAATACCGTAGGAATAACCCATTCCCCCCCCCCCCCCCCCACCAATCACGATGTTCGGCAAGCCGATCCCTTGGGAGAAGCAAGCTAAATATCTTGGTGTCACATTAGACCGTTTCCTCACTTTTCGAGAGCACATTAAGGAGGTGCGTTCGCGCGCCGCCTTCGCTCTAGGTAGGCTCCACTCGGTTCTGAATGCACGTAGCAAATTGTCACTCAAGTGCAAATTGCGTACGTACACGGCGTGCATTCGCCCCATCATGACCTATGCGGGCTCGGTCTTTGCTCAGGCCAAACCCAACCAAATCCATAGGATGCAAACGCTCCAAAACCGATTCCTTAGAAAAGCCACGGGAGCCCCCTGGTATGTTCGTAACGAGATCTTACATCTCGATCTAAAGGTGCCCACTATCCGTCAATTTCTTAAACACCTTACAAAGCGTTATTTCGACTCTGCAGTCAAGCATCGTAACCCTCTGGTTGTCGAAGCTTCCACCTATGTCCCCTCTAATATTAGTATCATTCGCCGTCCCAGGCATGTCCTATCCGAACCTGATGACCCCACCACCCTCCTCCAGGAGAGCAGTAGGGAGACCAGCACATTACAGAGACACAAACACAGACGCCTACCGTCATTCCGACCTCGCCGTCGAGGTCCAGCACGACCAACGCGATCCCGATTAAATTCGTCCCCCCGTCCTTTGTCCGATGATATGCCAGCCCGCGCCGCAGCTGAGCATGTAGCTTTAAATTCCCCAAATAATAATAATGATCCGATCTTGATCCAGCCTGTCCCATCTTGCTGTCCTCCCGTCAGTGACGCCCTAAGCCGAGGTTCGTACCCCACAGGGGGTGCCCTTAGCGAGCGTTCACTTAGTTTATAATTTAGAATAGTTTGTTATAAGCCCCTGGCTGGAGGCCCTGAGAGTAGTTCTTAAGGCAGCCACAGGAAAGTCCGGT